>JAWZSL010000007.1:24241638-26641638 GCA_034769285.1 Lutjanus argentimaculatus
CACCCTCATGGTAAAGGCAAACCATGATCTCTACCTAAGTCTTACCAAGTAGTTTTGTTGCCTAAACATAACAAAATTGTGACTGAAAACAGAAAATGATAATAAAAACACTATTAATAGCAGGTCACTGACATGTAATTTCACAGTACTGTCAAATCTTAGTTTCCCAGGGTGGGACTTGAACCTCACTCACCTGCAGGAAAGTCTTACACTTAACCCATCCATCCTCTGCAACCTGCTATCTGCAGTAAATTTGTCACTCTTTATAGCTAAAATAAGGAGGTTGGATGTGAATAGCTGAATATCTGCTGCATGCTTATTCATACCTGGGTACAAATAGACACTCCGTTAAATAAATCATTTGCTCTACATGATGTTCTTTCATACAGGCGTTAAAAAATTGAATGCATGTGTTCAGGGATGCATGAAGCTGGGGGCGGGAGGAGAACATGATGAAGCGATGATGGTTGGAGCAGCAGCACAGGCAAGAACTTCTATGTACTTTCACCCCTGGTTATACTGATATCTGTCTTCAGTTCTGTTGTGGTGTACAGTGAGGTTCCACTTCTCCGTGTTACACCTAAACCCAACCACAAACACAGGAGCTGGAGTCAGTCAGCAGAGGCAGCTTTGATGTTTGGAAGTTTAGAGGAACCCAGCTAGTTTCCCATGATCTTGTTCCCAGAGTTTTTGCCCTGGAAAAGGTGAAAAAGTTCAATCACACCAGAGGACTGATGACTTCAAACAGGTGGAGAGGAGCCTTCTAAGTTCAAACGCCTGAACGAACTATGCGTGTGTGACAGTATGTGTGTGTTCCAAGCATCCATATTATCTCCATTCCCAATCATATATCTGAGTCTTGTGGCAGGTGGACGGACGTCTTATCTAAATCAAAGCAGCTTTGCAGGACCTGGCTTCCTCCATGTGATATTGTCATTACTGTCAAGATGCTTAGGGAGCGTTCCGGTTGTGGTGGTTTGACTTAGTCACAGTAGCAGAAAGGCCACAACAACGCAGGTGACTGGTGTTGTAAGAGAAGCCTCTCTACAATATGTGTGTCTCCCTGCAGCTTCAAATCAAAAACAAATAATATTAACAGATTCAAGCTTAATTTTGTAGTCTAACTGACAAAGCTTTGATATAATAAAGATGAATAAAGCCACCACAGAGTTCATGTGTTTAGCAGCTTCACACAGTCTGATTGATGTGTTGCACGTAAACAGCTGTGTGTGCAGCTGGAACTCATCTGCATAATACCCATAAGACATCTCTCTGTTGATGGGCACAACAGGCTGATCAATCTTCCAACCTGCCACTCTGACAGTTTAATTTTATTTTCAAAGTTTAAGTTTTTCTGATCTGAAACTATGTGGTATTTTCTGCCATACACAGGCTATACACTACTTTTACTTAATCCATCATACTGTTAAACTGATTTAACCAAAAAATGTTCAAATATACCAGTTAGGAAAGAATTTGCTTGTCACTGAAATAATTTGGCTGTTCATATATGTTGTGATGACATATGTTGTGTGTTAATGTTTATCGGGATGTATAGGTTTGATTTTGTAGGCCTATTTTTGTTTGTTTTAGTGTGATTTTAATGTTGTGTATGTTTGTGTTCATTGTTTTGTTTGTCCTCCAGTGCTTCACATTTTTTTTCACAGATTTAAAAAAAAATACTTTGGCTCCATTTTACTTATTGAGGAAATTATTGCTAAAATACACTGTCCCACAGAGCAGGATTTCAGAGTTAGCTGTAATGCAATAAGTAAATCTCATAACATGTCTTTTGGTTAGAGTCACTGTTCCAGATTCGATTAATTTAATTGGCTTTAAACCAGCAGCTGACCAGATATTTTGTGAGACAGACCCCTGATATGCTTCAGCAAGCTAAAAGCATCTTTATCTTTGAAAGAAAATAACAATTTGCTCAAGTATTTGATGAATTATTAGGTTGAGTTCAAACAAGATGAAGAAGATTAAGTCTGCAGTCAAGTTAATGGCTCTGCAGACTGTATAGGCACATCTGTGCTTTGAGCTAAATGCTAATATCAGTTAGCAGTTTATGTCAGTTTATGTTTATCATGTTCTTGTTCTTACTTTAGTGTGTTAGCATGCAAACATTAGCTAGGTAGCTGTAACCACAAAGTACAGCTCAGGCTGATGGGAACATCATTAGAACTGTGCAGTGGTCGTTCAAAACATGGCTGTATGGAAGGGATGTGCATTTTAAACAAAAATAATGTTTTAATTTGAGATAATCAACTGCTTGCTGTCACTGCTAAGAGGTAGCTATTTGAGACCAGACTTTTTAGCTATCTGGGACCAGACTATTTTTAGTTAGATTTGGTCAGAAACCAAAGTATTGAACAAACTGGTGGTAGTTGAGGTGTCAGGTGGTCACCAAAGTTATCGTAGTTACACCTGAGAGTGTCATGAATGTCTGTGCTAGATTTCATGCCAATATATCTAATAGTTGTTGAGACATTTTTCTTAAAGCCGCACATGTGAACCTCATGTTTGCACTTTGAAAAGTCAAGAGCTAACCAAAGTCATATGAGGCTTCATCCACAGTCTGAACCATATTTCATGGCAATCCATCAAATGCTTGTTAAGATATTTCAGTCTGAACCAAAGCGGCAGGAAGACCAACCAAAATCTCCAGCCATAGCGATAAACAAATTTGAACTGTGACAGTGTGATTGTCAGAATAATGGCTGGAACTAAAATGTGTATTCAGTATTTATCAGTCTGTCAGTAAAATGTCACAATACAGGGAAAAATTATCATTATAATTTCCCCAAGATGGCGTCTATAAATGGCTTGTTTTGTCTGATAAACAGTCCAAAACATTTACAAGGACAAAAACACTGCAGAAAATACTCTATTTTGGGCCTTTTTTTTTTCTTTTCACCGAGATAATTGATCAAAACAGCTGACAATAGACTTAATCAACTAATGATTTAAGCCAGTGTGGGCTGTGAAGACCCCGCACGTGGGCCTTGAGAGGTCATGAAAAATAAATAAATAAAATGTTTTTAAGTTTTAATATTATAACTTTGAAATTGCAATAACATGTTTAAGATTATTTTTTGAAAAAGTAATCAGAACCAATGAAACAAAGCCATGGGATTTAAATGTAAACCTCTTATTCTTAATTTATCTGACATCCTGAAAAATTCAGACAGTCCCAAATTCTGAGCGATTTTTTTTTTCCTGTTTGCACCAAAAATTAACTGTTATTGTATTAGATAATATGAACAATATAAATCGAGAAGTGTTTGTTTATGCCGTGTGCTGAGATTTGAAGCCAAAAATGGCCAGGACACCTGATTTAGTGACAATAAAACTGAAAACTGCTGCACTGAACAGTCATTGTGTTTCGTTTCATCAGGTTTTAGCTTTGAATTTTGACTTTCATGTATCTTACCACTCATTGACACTGAATGTAATGTATTGGAGGCCACAGCAACGTGACTATGTGACCATTCCCACCCCCAGATTTCACCCTTTGTCATCTGGTCGCCCTAATCTGTTTTAGTTGAGCAGGTGTTACATAGTTTTTGGTGACGTGTGACATTAACACTAGAACATAACTTATATCTGGTCATTGGTACAACTGGTCTCATGTGTTGATCAGAGTTGTGATTAAAGGCTTGCCCAGAAGATTTTCAGATTCAAACACGGGCATGCTTATGTTTGGGAATGGCTGGCTTACAGTTTTCTTGTCTAAGTAATTTAAAGCCTGCAAAGTTCCTCCTAAAGCTGGAGAATGTGTTCATTTCTATTTGCAGACTGTCTGTGCTACCCTGCTGTCCAAAAGTCATGTCAGACTTTTCTGGTCATGACCACTGGGTAAACAAATCACATGAACCTTCCTAAAAACCAATATTTTTCCCGCAGTCCTCTGGCCTGCTTTTACATACAAATCCACCACAATCTGACACATGCCTCCGCTGATCAAATCACTCGCTGGTTTCCTTCCAGCTGTGGCTCTGAATCACTGTACACCCCAGAGTAAATTTAGACTCTTTTGACAAAGTGAGATAATGATGGAAACATTTTTCTTGAGCTGTTGGTGTCAGCTAAATTTACTTTGAATGCTTAACTCGTGCAGATCGCTCCCTGTCTTATCTCGTGTTTTGCTGCCTTTGTAAACTCGACCTGAGACTGACTCAAATCTCATTGAGCTCTTAGAGGGAAAACAATGTTTTATTCTTTTATGTCTGTCTCTGTTCTAGATATAGAGCTTCAGTGTGAGGTTATATATGGTAGCTGAGGCTGTTTAATCACTAAACCGTCACTGCAAATGCAAATTTTAAAATGAAGAGTGGGGACATATTTTTAAAACGCCCAGCAGCCAAAGATGATAAAAGCTAAATATCTGTTTCTGCTGCTCCTCAAAGCTAACAGAGATATACATGGCATCCTCCAACTCAAACACAGTGCAGATTTGTTCTGTTACGGTCTGGGACTGTTTGCAAGCTTCTGTCTGTTCGTGGGAGGGAGTGACCTTGGGTTGCAGCTGTTCGTCAGAAGTTGGCAGCATCTGGCTGTGCTGAGGGGTGAGGTGCGGTGGTGGGGGAGTCGGTGCACTGAGAAGAGAAATACTTTGTACTGAGCAGGTCAGGCAGGGTTACGTAGAGGACAGGACTGTAATTTGGCTACAATCTGAACAGTCATTTGTTTGGGGTGAGACAAAGGGAGGGAGTTTAGCACACTGAGAAAAGCTAAAAGCTTACTGGGCTACATTATAAATGAGGTCTTTACCTCCATGTAGTTACAAGTTAAGATAAAGGTTGAATGAAAGAATGAATTAATAAAGCAAATGTTATGTACCAATCCACATTTTGGATCAGAGTTGATCCGACACTGATACCAGCAGTCTTTTTTTCTTGATGCATCATCATTATCATCATTATTATTATTATTATTATTATTAGTAGTAGTAGTAGTAGTAGTAGTAATGGTGGTGGTAGTGTAATTATTACATGAGGCTGAAACTGAACGTCAGTCTGGAAAGACTGTGTAGTTTGTGTAATGTAACTTGTCTATTGATATCTTTCAACCATTTTGGGGCACCGTTGGATTCTGGCTTGTGACATTCACATGTTTAAATGTTTTAATGTGTTTGTTCAGAATATCCTGGTTTATTGTTACACCATGAGTGAGGTTCTAGTGCAATTTCTTCATGCTAGCTGTATGATAATATAGTAACTCAGATAGCATTTCCCCTAAATTACATGCAAATGTAAAGTAAAAGGCAATTTGCACTGCCTCAAGTAGTGTTTACAAATAGAAAAACACATGCTGTTGTTATCGGAATGCGAATCAGTGTTGTGACACCCGTTGAATGCCTAATCAGCCCGGATACCGATATTAGATTGGGTAGATCCCACCTGTAGTTATGATGATGCATGTGGTTTTACTTGTTTAGTCTATTTATGACAAACTGTATACACTTTATATCACTCCCAACCATTTTGGAAAGAGTTCCAGCAGAGCTGCGACACTTTCCTCGTTTTCATCACCTGCTGATGTGTTTGAGCCAGGGACAGCTCTGAAATGGCTCCATATTGGTTTCTTCAAGGGAACTGTGTTTGCTAGCCGTTTGTCTTTGATTTGTGATGCCATACCTCATGGGTGTAATGCTTCTTGGCAGCCAGCTCTCAAATATTTAATGTCACAGCATCCTTGAGCCTTCAAATAAGTTTTCACTTCTAAAGAAAGTTTCCAGGAAACTGTCCCTGTTTGTAGCTGCAGGATGGTAATATCCAGAGTTGGGTGGATTTTAACAACTTTTCAAAGATTGGTTCACCCAGCTGACACAAAATTATACATTTTCTCACTCGCTTCTTGTGGTATCTAGCCATGCAGATAGTTTTGGTTTTATTCGCTGCGTTTTTGACAGATTTCTTTCTCCAGGCCAGTGCAATGAAGGTGACTTGAATTTTATTTAGATGTTCACAGCATTAACAAAAAAACCTTTAAAAACTCATCTGTAACATATTTTTCCTGTTTGAGATGTTATAGTTCTAGTAAAGAAGAACTGAAGAGTTGGTCCAGTTTTCACACACTCAGTGACAATAGTTTGCAGATATCACAAAAATGAACCCTGAGCTTCTTAAGATGAAGTCCCCCTGCAGTTGTGTGGAAATCTGCATGAGTAGTTTCATCAATACGGACTGTAGCAGGTAAATGGGAAAACGTGTACTGTAACTGTGTATCTTCATCCACAGCTCCCTTGTCCTGCGCAGTGGAACAGTGACAGTCTGACACTGGTCAAAATGGAGGACATGTTGAATATATGCTTCCATATCTTACTGAGTGAACAAAGACTGTATAATTGTTTGGCCTACAAAATAAATGTCCATCACAATTTCCCAGAACTGAAGATATCATTTGTCAAATGACTTTGTCCACCCAACAGTGTAAAATCAAATTAGATAATCAATTTACTATCAGAAAAGTCTTTGAAAACCTGCAAATATTCACCATTGCAGGGAATTTTAGGCAGTTTTGCAAAAAAAAAGTTTATTAAACAATTAGTTGGTTTTCAAAGTAGGCCCTGATTAAACTTCATTGATCAATCAATTGTCTAATTGTTTAACTCTAAAAGACTGCCGGCATTTTCATGTTCAAATAATACCATACATATAAAGTTTTTATCCTCCACGTGGATTATACTCTGTGGTTCTTTTTTTTTTTTTTTTTTGCATGGTTTAAGCAGGAAAGGCTTTTTAAGGCACAAGGTCTTTACTATGTTGGGTCACAATTAACACACATCCTTCCTTGTCAGACCTTGAACTCATCGCTAGCTTGAACATGCCTTAGCAGGCAGTGAAAATTGTCCAGTCCTGTTGTCATCAACTCTCCAGCCCTGGTGGATTTCTTGTCATTAGAAAAAACGTGGGAAAGAAAGAGTTATTAATAGCTTTAAATGTGGTGTTGATACAACGCTGGCCAGAGAAGGAGCTGCAAAAGAAGATAATTTTAAGAATTTGATTGGGACCAGTCGACTCTTTAAATCTGCCTCATAATTTTGGGTGATATTCTGCATCCTGATATATGGTCACCAATTTTTGGTGACAAACAGGCTCTCATTAAGAGAGGCCTCAAGAGGACGAGGACTTGACATATTATGTCACATCAAACACAATGAATGACTGCCTCATTAAAGCTCTCACAGCAGCTACAATTAAACACTGAAGAGGCAGAAACAACATATTAATGTTAAGTGTCATTATTTAATCATTTCTGATCCAGAGAAATTGTTTTTTTGTTGTCCATCTGCTCAGTCATCAAACAGTCAACATCAATGGTTCCCAGTCATTATTTTTTCATGTTTCAAAGGTACAGCTTGTGCCACAGGATCTCATTATGTAAGATTATGTCTGCGCACAGAAGTGGAAACTGTTTAAAGCTGGAGGTAGGGAGATAACAGTGAGGAGCTTAAAGCTTTGATCAAAATACTCCAGATATTTCTGTGGCGCTCTCTTACTCTTTGGTTCTCAAGACTTTAAATTAGGGCTGAAACCAACGATTGTTTTCTATTGATTTGTACTGATTTTTCTTTCTCAGCACGTCGTTTGAGCTATGAAATGTCAGAAAATAGTGAAAACTTTCTGAGAGCCTGAGGTGATGTCTTCAAAGAAAAGTCCAAAACCAAAAGATATATTTAATTTATAATCACAGATTATAAGACTGTTGTCACTGTCACAGCTGTATTATTAGTCCTGGTCTTGTCCCTGTTTGTTCTCACTTTTTTTGACAAACAAACAGCCACCTCATTGGCCGGTGTTGCTTATGATATTCTGCATCATCAGCACCACATGGACCCACATTGGAAAATCAATTGATTATTGATTGATTGTTTAATGATTTGGTCATTAAAATGTCAAACAATAGTGCAAAATGGCCAGGATAATTTCCCAGAACTCAAAGCAACATCTTCAACTGACCATTGATTCAAACCCAAAGATATCTATCATATCACATATGACAAAGAACATAGCAAATCCTCAAGATTTGAGAAGCTGAAATCAGAAAAATCCTGTCATTTTTGCTAAAAGAATAACTGAAACAATTAATTGGTGAGCAAAATAATCACAGCTTATTTTCTGTGGATCAAATAATAAATTAATTGCAATTTTTTTCAGCTCTAAAACATATCAGAGTCAGTTTAACCTGAACCAAATATTCACACTCGAAAAGCTGCTTTAACAACCCTTCAAAAATGACCTCAGCGATCAATTCAAAATTATTCCTAAATAATTTCCTGCTAATCGACTAATAGGCCTGTCACCATCACGAAATTTTATTTGACTATCTATTATGTTCAGTTTATGCCACTATTATAGTATAAGCCTAATACATTCTGTTAGACAATGTCTGTTACGGAAATATACAAAGAAATTACTGACAATCACAAGTACAGTAATCAACCATAGTAAAGAGAAAGAAAATGCGAAGTAAGTTTATTTCCATCCACTACAATTATGTGAATATTAGAAGCTAAGCGCCATAAGATAAACAGTTGGTGGTGCTAATTCTCCACTCAGGTGCCATTAAACCATAACAGAATAATGGAAGTGCAGCAAGAAGATTAACAGTGCACCAGTCCAACCTGATGGAAAACTATGTGGAAATGATGATGGAAATATAACATTTCTGTTTCATACTGAAGTTTTTGTACAGATAAATGGAAGTGATTCTAATGATTGCAGTCAGCTCAAATAATCACAATCAGGCGATTATAATTGTGACAGGCCTGTCCACTCTAACTCTACTTTAAATGATTCTTACAATAGCGACACTAAACTATGTTTTTGTGGAAGCACCCAGGAACCTTTTCAAAGGCCTTTCCATCTTTTATAATCGCTGCTCCACATTACCTCTCATTTGGCTCAACACCATAATGAAACTTCCACCTGCAGCTCCATCTCTCCATTTATTTAAAAGGCCTCACATCCAGTTTTTTTTTTTTTTTTTTTACCTTTTTTCTCCCATTGCCTCCATCACCTGTTGGTTATCTCCTTTCATACTTCCATCTCAAATGTCTCGCAATCATCTGTGTTCGGTGCTACCCAGCTGTGAAGAAGAGTCTGCGATTTCTACAGTCTGAAGGTCAGATATGTGATGTTTTGACAGAGAGTGATTTATGAAGGATGCACAGTGTGTGACGGCAGTCAAACATCACACGCACATATTCACCTTTATTCTGAAGCAGTTTGAGGCAGAGATGGGTCATGTCGGTGGTTTAATGAATGCTCTGGTTTAGTCTCTTCGCTGAGCTCAGTGTGCTCAGTGAAGAGTGATCGGAGACACTTGACATGCTTTGTGTCACATGAAATGTTTCCTTAAAGGCACCATGACCATTTTGGAAAAGATGTCATAATTTTTTTGCTTATTTTATTAGAGATGCACCGATCCACTTTTTTCAGTTCCAATCTGATTCAGATATCTGAATTTGGAAATCTGTTGATGCACTACCCGAGTTTTATTCTTTAAACTATTATTATTAATAGTAGTAGTATTAGTAGTAGTAGTAATCGTAATAGAAGTCGTAGTAGTAGTAGGAGTATTGGTCAGTTGATGCTGATGGTGTTTGCTGATCTTTACATTTATGCTCCAGAGAGCCTTGGATGTTTGTAATGGCATCCTCTGACCATTGTGTGGCGCTCTATGGTTGTGGCTTTTGACATTCGCATGTGCTGCAGATAGTGCTGAGAGACTAATTTCCCATGATGCATTGCTGAGAGTTTAAGTTAGCTATTTTATGTTACAAAGTGTAAATGTTACTTTTTTGTTTGTGTTTGTAATGTGTTTATTCAAAATATGGCGGCTTTTTGTTTATTGTTTAAACCATGAGTGAGGTGGCTTGTATGTTGTATTTTCCACATAGTTAAAAACAAAATCTGCACTTAGGGTTTCATTCCAATAATATCTCAAAAATTCCTATTATCTATTTGTTTGACTTTTTTTTCACTATGAGAACCAACCAGAAGATGATTGCTCTCATATGGCCCTTCTCCGTAGACATGTGCTGGCTTGGTTTGATTTTGTGTGATGGGAATTTGCATCTGGGCCACCCATTCGAAGGTGTGTCTTGATACGGTTTCATCTTGAGTCGAGCAGCTTTAAAATGCTTGCTAACCACACTCATTTCCTATAAATTCTTCGCAATAAATGTCCACCATTATCTAAAAGCTCTAAAAGCTTTTATTGCAAATCAGCAAAATCAGGAAATGCTGGGCATCAGAAATAGCTTAACGAGACTCCTAGATACCTGAAAGTACAAACAGAAGGGAAACTAAACTTCAAACCACAGAGTTTCGGTTAGAAGTTACAAAAGTACTGAGAGCTGAAGACTGAGACACTCTTAAAAAGCTGGTCTCCCGTGTACATGAAAAAAAAACAAACAAAAAAAAACAGAAAGGCAAACTGTCCTTCATTTTCTTGGTTACCAGGGTGACTAAACCAGCTCATATCTGAAAAGATTTTCAACTTAGAAGTGCTGAGAGTGGCTGCACACAATAAAGTGCAGTGCTCTGAAAAAAGACGCCAGGTGCAGCGTTTTGTCTCTTGGTGGCCACGTACTGCCACAGACACGCTCTTCTTGGTGGGAACTGCTGCTCAGAAAAAACACTATGTGGGCACGAAGACTTTATCTCTAAATTCACGCTGCATAGTACAGTAATTATAAATAGGACGCTCGTGGGCCTGTGAAATTTTGAGCACGGATTGATAACGTTAGTCCGATATCCGATGAGTGATGGATATGGGTCCCATCTCTACATTTTATCTTCGTCATTGTGTCTCTGGTTGGTTACAGAACCATTGTTTTCTTTTTAGGTTGCACATTTTTGCATGTTTCTGTAAACACACAGCGCTTACAAAAGGGGACAGACTTTGTTCTCTGGACCATCTGTTATAGCTTCACCCATGGGGACACTTGGTAGATTTACCCGACAAATCAATCTTGTTGCATCACCAAACGCCAGAAGCAGTGCTGGGAAGTAAAATCTCACAACATAACATCAGTTTTTGCTGTACACATGCTGTTAGATTCACTGTTTGATTGATTGGTCGGCATTATGATCACAACTGTTTCCTTTGTACTTGAAGCTTTTCCACTTTCATGGTTTCTTCGTCTCATTTTCTGTTTAAAAAACAAGAAACAGAAGTTGTGTGTGTGCGTGACATGACGTGGTGTTGCTGAGGATGATCAGGTTTGAAGAGGCAGGACTGATACACACCTATGAAGGTTTGCAGCATCATAACAACGAGGCCGGCTTGCTGAGATCCAAGGCCTCTCTTTAATCTTATCTCAGCTGTTGATCCCCAGCTGTCAGTCTGCCGCGTGTTATCTCTCTGCTCTCAGACAGTTTTGATAGAGACTTGAGACGTGAGCCCCACCGTGAGTGAATCATTCTTGCGTTTCCCATCTGTTTGAAAGCAGGCTTCTTGAACTCCACTTGAGAAAAAAAACTGTAATTCTTTGCAATGTTGCCTCACTCTCTGGTTAAGAACACTTTTTAGCATATTAGCTAAATCCTCTGACAAACATGCCCAGCTGGCATTTCTGAAATTGTGCTTCCTCTCAGCACAAAAAATCTGGTATAGCAGCATCCATTGGGTAACTAACTATGGAAACTCACATGACAGATTAATTTAATGAATCTCCCTGTGGGGCCTCTTGTCTGTCAGCTATCTCTCTGCACACAGGACAGGACTGTGTATCTGATGGATAGCCCCACGGTTAGAAGGGTTATTTTTGTAAAAGTGGGTCTTCCATATATGTTAATTAATACTAGTTTGGCTGCAGATTATTTTACAGTACACTAATATCACCTAACAAGTCATACTTTGTATCAAATGAGACAAAAATTTGAAAAAAATATGTCTGTTGTTAGACATTAAACAAAAACAACCGAGCAGTACATTTATTAGACCCTTATTTGACTAGATTAAAGGATAACTAAAGTGCATTATTTCCCCACTGTTAGACCCTTATTAAGCTTTATTAGACCCTAATTTGAGACACATTACAAAAGAACTGTACTGTAAACTAAAGTGTATTATTCCCCATTGTTATAGACTTCATTAAAGGGCAGTTACATTACAACAGAATTGTACTGCAGGGCTGCACAATTAATTGCAATATTATTGAAATCACATATGGCCAAGTACAGTATCCAAACCCAGAACCAATTTGTAATTTTTTGGAAAGATGGAAATTTTGGGGGGCAAATGTGTGAGAAAACAGCAATATAATAAAGTACAGTATGCTTGGTACAGACAACAACAAATATCACGTCACCATTTTTTAGTAAAAAAAAGATGCAAAGATCATAATTCCCACTAATTGTATCACATATTGCAATGGCAATTTCAGCCAAAATAATTGCAGTATGAGTTTTTTGCCATACTGTGCAGCCCTACTGTACTGTAAACTAAGTGAAATCACATATCTGCTGCTTCCCTGTTTAAAAACTGCATATGAACCAGATCTACCAAGCAAAGGACAAGCAAAGGACTACTGTAGGCAGATTATGTGGTTTGATTTAAAAGGTAGGCATCGATCTTGGCTACTCTAATTGTCTGTATTGTACCAGCTTGAGTGTTGTGTTTCAGGTAGCAGATATGTAATTTCACTACAGTTTACAGTACAGTTCTGCTGCAAAATTCTACTAAGGGTCTAATACTGTCTAATAATGAAAATATTATTTCTAGTTTTTCTCTAATTTGATGCAAAGTACAGCTTGTTGCATCTTATTAGTCTGTTGTTAGGTGTATGGTGTCTAATTAGGGTAAAACTACTTTTAAATGACACATTTATTATTTTTAGTTTCTGTATAATTTGATACAAAGTATAACTTGTTAGGTCTGACTATTGAATTATTAAGTGCAACTATAAGGTTTAACACAGCAGAGGACTCAGATATATGGGTCACTGTATGTACCAGTCTCCCTGTTCAGTCAGCCCCACTGGTTTGTTTGTGTGCCACATCAACAGCACCAGGGACCCCTTCAATTACAACCCTCAAGGTACAAATTAGTGGTTATTACACCCAGTGGAAAGGCTTCTCCTTTTCCACTCCTTCATTCAGTCTAAATGCATATAATTCAAGCCTAATGTGGTAGCTTCTCATCTTGCGTTTTATCACGAGTTTCGTCATGTTAGCTGGCTGGTGATGACACTGATCCCTGTGGTGTGATGTGTTCCAGCTGAGGGAGGCAGGCAGGCAAGATGGGGACGTGTATCTCATCTCCGTCTCATTGCCCATGGTCATCGGCTCCTGTGAAAGAAGGGACTTTAATCACACAGGGGCCCTTTGTGTGTGACGGCCAGGCAGGCAATGACATTTAACAGAGGCAGCCAGTTAGAACTGATGGCATGCTCACATACCGACTGATGCTTTCTATCAGCGGCCGGGAGGATTCAGCCCCGCTCGAAGCTTCAGTGTTTTTACATGTGTTGCCCACGGGAGGAAAAAAGATACAATGGACACATTAAAATAGCTGCTCTGTGTGCATTTTTTAGAAACATGGCACAAAGAAGTGTTTTTCCTCCTATCCCAGGGGATAAGAATAGAAATCCTGCCATCTGGAGCATGTTGAGTTTTCCAGTATTTGACAGGAATAGTCGTCCATGTTTAGTCTGTGTTAGAATATTTTTGGCTGCATGCAGAATTTATAAGCAATATCTGTGTTTATGTGGGATGATGTCCACGTCATTCAAGGCTGACCCTCCTCTCAACCCCTCTCCCTCAAGCTTTCACTCGTCCTTTTGGTTTGTACAGTCGAACCAACCTTTCTTTCTCCTCCCTGCCTCCTCTTTTCTTCCTCCATCCTTTGGCCTACTCAGCTATTAGCACAGAGCGGAGGGAGCGGTAGGCCTGGGTTCCTCTGGTTATATTTAGCAGTGAACAGATGCAGCGCACTGGAGCGGAACATACTGCCTCTGCTCGCCTCGCTGTGTGCGCCCCTGTGTGTGTCTTTGTCTATGACTCTTCCTTCATACCAGTACTCCCATCATGCACTGCTGACTCTGACTCAGCAGCGCAGCTCTGGAGAACTGGGTCAGAACTGGATCGCCTGCCTCCTCACGTAAACAATCCATAAACCACCCATACATCTCTGCATGTCCAATAGTCAAAACCAGAATGGAACAAGCTCTTTTTATAACATGACTCTTTGTAATAATGGGTAGAGCTGCAACAAGTAATTATTTTCATCATACATTAATTGATTAAAGGAACTGTTCACCCAAAAATCAATCAATACATACCTGTAGTGTTTTTCTGTCCATCTAGATCAGCCCTATTCAATTTGCAGTGCATGAGCTTGATCAGCCCTTTAACAACCTCAATCCAGTCCTTTGATCATTTATAAATATGAAACAAATAGCGGGTCTAAATGCAACATTTTCTATTTGTTATTCATCAAAGCAACACGCTACTCTAATTTATAGGTGTTCACATTATTTGAACATAAGATCATTTTATTAGCAGGCTAATGAGCCCATTCATTAGTCTGTTGTTGAGGACAAAGATACTTGTTATTTTTAAAAGGCTGATTAAGCAGTTAAAGTGAATTGAGAAACATGTTAAATGCAACATTATGTTTATTAAAACAACAAGTTACCTCTGGTTTAGGATTTCAAAGGTGCACTGTTTTTTTCCCCTGTGCTTTTGTACATAATATCATGGAGATGTGTTTGACATATTTAAATTCCTATACAGGCCAAACATAGACAATGTAAATGTTTATGTTGTGCACTTTGTTCCGTTATATTCGAGAGAAGACAGAAATCTCTACGGCTTATTTCTCCAAAACTCTGTAAATCAAACTAAAACAATCTAGATGGATAAATAGCGCTCCAGATTTGGGGGTGAACTGTCCCTTTAATCAAAAGAATGTGAGAAGATAGTATTAAAAAAAAAGCTCATCAGAAAAAAAAAAAGCTCATCGAACTGCTTGTTTTGTCTAAAAGTTCAAAATCTAAAGGTATTCAGTGTAATATAGGAGTCTAAGAAAAAACCGGCAAGTTTGCTTGTCATCATGTCTGTAAATTAATACAATAACTTTATGATCATTCCGGTGTTTTTATATGCTATATTTTTGTGTGTCTTATTGTGTTGCATATGGCAGCTTGAGCTGCACTGCCTCAAAACAGAGTCCAGAAGACAGAAGAATAAATTTTTAATAAGTATGTTGTGAAATTTGAAACTTCAAAACTTTTGCAACTCCTCATAAACACTTGAATAAACCAGCCTGCAGAACCTTTCTAAGTAGTGTGTGTTTTCAAATATACCACCAGGAAATTATAATCAAACTTTGAACTAAAAATAGTTCAAATGAGAAAATCAAAACACAAATTAAATAAAATGGAACACATTCAAATAAAAATGCACCATCCACAGTGATGTCATGGTACACTGACACACCCTGGAGTACACTTCAACATCACTGCAGCGAGGTGAGAAGTTAAACCTCTGCAGGTCAGCAAAAATAAAGTTTCCAGCTGCTGTTAAAATAAATTTTCCTCCCACACTGAAATTAACTGGTACCATTTGTTGCCTTTTACATTTATTGAGGGCATAAAGTTATCAGGCACTATGCCTGATACTTAGTTCAGTACTTTCTATACATTTCTTCTTGCACAACTCTTCAATCTCGTACATTTTTTCTTGCTTTAATCCCTGTTTGTGTCTCTTATGTTATGTATTTCCTCCTGTTTATGTCTATATTTTAATGTTTTGTCTTTAAATGTAAAGCACATTGAGTTTAAATGTATTGAAATTTACAATATGAATAAAATTGCCACTGCCTGGAGACCAGATAAAGGCATTTGCATAGATGCAATTTCCTTGTCCGTTGATGGAACGATACATGGACATTAAAGAAAAACAGAGGAGAAAATCACTTTTGCTGAGTGTGATGGTCTGATTCAGGGCTCCTGTCTGGCTCCTCCGTTCTCCCCGGCCCCACTGAATATCGTCTTTGGACTGGGAATAACATGAAAGCGGCTCTGGGTGTGGCTGGTTGTGGAGGTAATTATAGAAGGAGAAGGCAGAGGACCAGTCCAGAGCTTTATGGCGGACCTCTCTGTGATTGTTGTTTTTTCCTCTCCACCCCTGCCACGCTGATTGCAGGGCTCAGGGCGGGCTGAAATAAGACGGCGGCTGAACAGAGGAAGCTGAACACGCTGCTTTTATATCTGTGTGAGAGCATATGTGTGTGTGAGACAAGATGAGGGAGAACATGTATGTGTTTAATTAACATGAGAACAAAACAAGTGTGTCCTATGTCTAATGTCATTATTATCATGTCTTGTGTATCAGCTGTCATGACCTCTCAGTCAGGATAATGGCTGGTTAATAGCTGCAGATTGTGGCTATCACACCCAGAGAGCTGAGTGAGAGCCATCACTGAGAGCAGGAGTATTGGATTAGTTTTGTCTGTTGCATCCCTCCCGATGTTCACCTCTCTGAGACGGCCCCTCCTTATTTCTGGATAATGTAGAGTTAAATGCTCTCATCTGTAACTGGAGAGTCCAGTGTTGACTGACGGGATGTCCTGAGACCCACAGGAAGCCGCTGAAACAATGGGATTTACTGTTTAAGAACCAGCATTTCCAGTTCCTACTCTGTGGCCATTATTTGGAATCGGCCAGAGGAAATACAATATTATTTGTCCTCTGGAGGAAATGCCATCTCTTTGTGCTCAATTTGAGCTCTGGTTTATCGGCCTGAGATGGCTTGGGAGCTGTATGAGACGATGACAAAAGGGGAAATTTAAAGATTTAGATGTTGGCTCAATAGAAATCAAACTGTAATGGACAATCAGTGTGTGAGTCTGCGGCTGTAATTGTGTTTAGTTTGTTGCTCCTCTTGTGCCACAGCAGATAGGTTGCGGAAAGGATGCAGACAGAGCGGAGCCTTCTTAATCAAAATGTGATAACAGACAGGCTCGTGAAATCCCCAACTGACCCTTTGCTTCTGACATCTTGCTACTTCTGCTAAAACAATGCTCTTTGTAATATTGAGCATGTCTGGATATATTGTCTGCTACCTGAAGATGTAGTGTTAAATGGATAGTCTGACATTTTGGAGAGAAAGAAGAAAGATTGATGTCGCTCACACACACTACCGAGGAAGCTGGAGCCAGTAGAGAGTTAGCTTAGGTCAGCATAAAAAGTGGAAATGGAGGGAAACAGCAAGTTTGGCTCTGTGTGAAGGTAACACAGTTTAACTACCAGCACTTCTAAAAGTCTAAATTAATAGGTCATATCTTTGTTTAGTCAACAACAGAAGAAATAGTCCAGCACATAAACCCCAAAATACAGAGTGAATATGTATTTGGAGTCAGCACCAGTTAGTTTAGCTCAGCATAAAGGTTGGGGGTTGTGAGCTGTAGAGTTTCTTGGATTGGGACCAGTAACTTCTGGAAATCACTGTTGGTTGTAACCTGACTGTGCCAAGAAATAGTTTTGCTCATAACCCCTTTTCTACACTTTGGTTTTTGTTCAGCTGAAAAAAGAAATGCCATAAATGTATTAAAGTGGAAACTTTTTAGTCCCTTAGTGTGGATTTATTGTTGTGCCGCTGTGGCAACGACAACAGGTGCTGTGTCAAAATCTGTTGTGAGTTTCATGTTTCATTCAGTTTCCTGCATTCTTATTACTTTTCATGCATTAAAATAACAAAATAATTAGTAGACAGTTTCGTGAAACAGGTGCCTGCAATTATAACTGACACTTAGAAGCTGGAAAACACACTGGGACCACAGCATCGAGCCTTGCCTGGTCCAATTTCAAATTTAATTATAATAACACAGAAAATGAATATTTTACTATTTTTTTCTGTTTTCGAAATGAAAATCCTTCTTTGCAAGATGTCTGGTATTTGCCTGAGTCTCACTGGCGAGGATGGGCCAATGATCTGCATTTTATACTAATAACACAGTCTGAGTGATGCTTCACACCAAGGTTTGGGTGGCATTGGGTGGAGAGGAGTTACAGGGAACCAAATCTAAACGTGGATGGTGTCATTATTCCATAGCTATTACAGTGTGTAATAAACATTTACTTCATAGTGATAAAGCAAAGCAAAAAGATTATCTATTTCCACATTAATTAGTACACTTTGCAGGTGCTGGTGCATGGATTTTTTTTACCTTCAGGCAGAGCCAGGCTTGGTGTTTCCCTTAGTTTCCGGTCTTTATGCTAAGCTAAGTTAACCAGCTGCTTGCTTCATACAGTGATATCAATCTTCTCTTCTAACTCTTACCAAGAAAGCAAACAAGTCTATTCCCAAAATGCTGAACTATTCTTTTAAATGCATGTCACAGCAGTTGCATGAATTCTGAAGAGCGATGGGCGGTGCGCCTGGCTGATTCATGGCCAAACACCCAGACAGTGTCACCTTAGCCCAACACCCTCTGGTGGGGATCGAGGCTGGGAGGGCGTCTTGTCTTGCACTGTAATCCTCTCTGTCATCACTACAGGTGGTGTTTCATTAGGTAGACCTGTGTGTGTGAGCGTGCGTGTGTGCGTGTGTGTCTTCCAATTACTGCAGGATTGTCTGTTCTCCTCTACCTAAAGTAAGGGCAACCTGCCTGTCATTTAACACCTAATCTGTGCCAGCAGCAACTTCCAGTGGAGAGAGAAACTCATGAAGATGAGCCTGACACACAACCAGAGCTCTTCTCAACATCTTTCCACCATGTCTGCACTCACTAGACACCATGCATACAGACACTCTGCAGACATCTTTGTGGTTTTTCTATCCTCACTTGCACCAGCTTACTGCAGGAGCTGGGTGGAGTTACAGAGTTGATTACTCTTCGGTGATGTTTGTGTTTGTTTTTTTTTGTGTAAATAGTGGTTAAAACATGAGTTGGTTTGAGAATGTTTCCATCTCCATGTTGCCATACTCATCGTATCTTGTAATATGTATTTTGATTACAGTAATCAGTCTCGCACCAATTGCAGAGTATTAACTTTATAGCTCTCTCCCAGGGAACAGCTATAATTTAGGGATTTTTGCTGCTGTGACCTTTTAAAGACCTACACATTCATGTGTGGTCTGTGTCTTAAAAGAAAACATCTGTGTTGGTATCTTATGAAAGCCATTAGACTTATTTGTTACTGCGTAACTGCAGATTGTTTGTGTCTGCTTGCTATTCAGCTGTTGGTGACTGCCAGCAAGTGTGTTTGGTACTTTGAGGTGCATTACAAACACATTGGCAGTTCTGGAAGAAGTGCTTATTTATTTTACTTAAAGGGAAAGTTCACAATATTTAAAGCGGGGTTGGTTGAGGTATTTATTCATAGTCGGTGTAGATGGTGGAGAAGCAACACCTCACCTAGTTTAAATATACACCTGGAACACATGGAGCTCCTGAACCTACAGACCCTAACCTCCATCCAGAGGGCAGAAAGTGGAATAATTTAAATATTGAAACTGGGGCTGCAACTATTATTTCCATTGCTGATTAATCTGTTGATCATTTTCTCAATTAATCTATTCATCGTTTGGTCAATAAAATGACAGAATGGTGAGAAATGTTGATCAGTGTTTCCCAAAGCCCAAGATGACATCTTTAAATGCCTTGTTTTGCCCACAGCCCAAAGATATTCAGTTTACTGTCATAGAGGAGTTTAAAACCCCCAAAAATATTCACATTTGAGAAGAAATCAGAAAATTGACATTTCTTCTTCAAAAAAAAAGGCTTGAAAGATTCAACAATAATCAAAATAGTTTGTGATTAATTTAATAGACGATAACTAATCGATTATTTGACTAATGATTGCAGCTCTAATTGACACATTAACATGTAAGCAGCATTTTAATGTTACAGCTGGCTGATGTTTTTCTCCTCCAGCTGTCAGAAAAATGACAAATCACTGTGAAATGTAGTTAAATAAAAGTATAAAATTACATAAAATGGGAATGGAAGTACCTCAGAACTACACTACAGTACTTAAAGTAAATATGTAAATGATTTTTGTTTGTATTTACCTTCATTTTAGCTTATAGGTACAATTTTGTTCTTTTTTCATTCAGATGACACTTGTAACAGATGTAGTATATCTGGTTTGGGATGGTGGCAAAGCTCTTATGTGTATGTCCTTGTTGATCCTACCATGTTGATTGTTTTGTGTTGCTGGATTATTAACTTATTGTTTCTATTATTCATGTATTTGCTAATTCTCATGTTGTGCGTCTGAGGACCCCCTTGAGAAACAACATGGTGCATCTCAGGGGGGTTTGTCTTCTTTTTAAAATAAAAAAAAATAAAAATAAAAATAAAAATCCTCCTCACTTTTCAGTCAGTAGCTGATATTACAGGCTGTTTTGAATCTTTAAATTAACTCCAACTGCAGCACAGGGATTATGAATCACATCTTTGAAGTCACATTTGTAGTCCTGTTATTATTATTTTTTTTTCTTTCAAACCTCATATGATTGAGATCCACCACTGGGGGGCAGCAGCCCATAATGACCACACATGTTTCATCTCCCTCACTGGTTGGCTCTGGGTTGCTGTGGTAACGGGTCTGAGTGAAGCAGACTTTCAGATGGTGAGGCTCAGAGACACAGAGGGCAGTGTTGAGCTGGAGGACGGGAGATGAATCCCAATCAGCAGCTGACAGAGCCTCCCCCCAACACACACACACACCCCACACACACACACACACACACACACACAACATACATACACACAGGGACGTCTTCTCCAAATGTAGGTTCATTCTCCATAAGCTGTTGATTTGATTCTTCTATATACATGAAAATGAAAACTAAAAAAAGCCCAAACCACAGCTGCTGTTTGGATGTCTAGCTCTGTTTTGAAATGGTAACCACCTGGCATGATTGACAGGTAGTAGCAGTGACTCGCAGCTGTTATAGGCTGCAGCTGCTTGGCAATCTTCTTCTGATGTTTTAGGCAGCCTCAAACATATGTCTGTATCCTTTTGCTATCCGGTTGGTATGTTTTTAATGCGGTTTGTGTTGAATCATCTCCAAACATCCTTCTCTTATACCGTGCAGCAGGTGTTAAAAACATCTCTACCTTTTGAAAAGAGCTCTCAAAGTAAGATCACATTTTTAAAATTCATTTGCGTGTCTATCTGAGTTTTCATGTCTACAGAATGTGTGAATCACTATCTCCTTAGATGTTTGAGAGCACACACACCCTCCCCCAGCCCCAAAATGAGACAGGGATGCATAACTAGATTTAAGGTTATGTAATGCTGACTGGAGGCATGGAGGATGTGTATAATCCACTCTTATTTGGGTTAAACCCATCTCTCTCTCTCACTCCCTGTCTATCTGTAAGAGGACAGAGGCCTCACATCCTCACACATCCTCTCCTCTGCCTCGTCCACGGTTGAAAAGCACCGACACACACAGTCTTCTTCCAGCTCCACAAACATCTTGGCTCCCAGGAAACATCTCTCAACGCGCTAATGTCCCAGGTGTCTCAGATTTTCCCCTGATGGAATGATTTCATTGTTATGAGAATCAAGAATATCCTCTCCAAGCTCCCAAATGATCCATCTTATCAACTAGAGGCAGACTGATCTGTCAGTTATTTTCACTATTCTTGCTGACAGGCAGAATAACATTTCATTTTTGAGGGTCACAGTAACATTCATCTTTGGGTGAATGAAATGTCAGAAAATCATGAAAAAATGCCCAGTACAGTTTTCCAGAGCCAGAGATGACTTATCTTATTTAAATAGCTTGTTTTGTTTGACCCACATTCCAAATCAAATAAACAATCTGTTTTCTATAATGGAGAGCTAAGAAAACCAGCAAAAATTTAGATGGAAGCAGTGAAATGATGGCATTTTTGCTTCAAACATTACCTGAAACAATTGTTGCAGACTAATTTTCTCTCGACTGATTATTTGATTAATCTTTAAACCCAAATTTTGAGCTGTCATAGCTTTGTGGCTCTGTGGAGGGCAATGTTGGTCAGACAGTTGGTCGGTCCACCACTTTGGTCCCAATCTTTATAAACAGATTTCTGCATATGAATGCAAGGCAAGGGACAACATTTTGGTTTTCTGGTTTACATTTGTAGCCTGTTTTTCATCCAGATAGTATTGATCAATCATGCTTGAGCTGCTTTTGGTTGCATGCACATAAAATGAAACAACAGCAACCCCTTAGCTGGCAACCTACATGCTTAAAATGCAAGTTACCCCTACCCCGGTTGCTAATGTTACGAACAAGCTAGCAGCTCTTGGCTTTTCTTTTGTGAGGAATTAGTCATTTTGATGCCCGGGTTTGCATCCCCACATGCAGATGTTTAACCAAAACAAGCTACCGTTGAGTTGCAAGTGCAGGCCATAGTGCTGCCCAAGAGGTGTGACTGATTAAAAAAAAATATAAACAAGCCAGAGAGTTTTTCTCTCCTATTCCAGAATTCTAATGGGTTCAGTGTGACCTTTCTGGTACAGAGCTGGTGTGCAGATACGTCTAGTTATGTGAGACTAAGAGCATGATAGCATACTGATGATAGCATTTAGCTCAAACCACCACTGTGCCTGAGTACAGCCTCATAATACCGCAGCTGTAGACTCTTTCTTTCTATACAATGATGTTTTTACTGCCATAAATATCTAGTTTTTTGTTGTTCAAAATACATTCATTTCTTATTTTTGTCTTTTTATTTTTATGCATTGTTGACATTGATTGTAAAACAGGTTACTCTGTAAAAACAGTGAGCAGCTGGAGTTGTTCCAATATAAATATTCTTGTAGGCTATAATTGTAAACATATTGAGATTAATAACATACTGATATTGATCACTGTATATTGATGTGTGCTATGAAAGAGCTCTCTGAGAGGTTCTAACATATTCTGATACTGGCACTCTGTATTTTATTCATTGGACCTGTAACAAAAGCCTATTTTGTATACATACCAGCACAGTTCAGACCATATTTAGTAGAAACGGACAGCTGTGGATTAGCAGACAGTGTATGAGAGTGTCCAGCGCACATTCCCAATAACAATGCGCCGTATCTTATTGTACACAATACAAGGATCTCCATTCAATGCACATGGTGAATTGAACAATTCACCATGTGCATTGTTGAAAATCTGTGGGACAGAGCCGTGCTGTGGTGTTGAAGCTGAGATAATATCTCGTTTTCTCACCACATCTGGTTGTTTTTGTTGGATTTTAACGCTTTTGTTTTGTTAAGTTTTTTGTCGCACGCAGCTGGGAAACCACTCTAAATAGTAGAGACTTTTAAATTAAAACAATAGTTGTTTTCTCGACCCATTTAATGGTTTTATAGAACTGCATGACATGTTATGAAAAATGAGAGGAACTTACTTTGTCAAGAGTTGATTATATTAGTGTAGTTTTATTTTTCAATTTGTAAAATGCTGCATCTACAGCACCATAACATCTGGTTATTTGTGTAGCAAAACAGCATTTATGATTAAAAATCCTGGGAGAAACTAAGTAAACAGCATATGAACTGTACACACACACACACACACACACACACACACACACACACCACAGTGGTGTGATTGTAATCTCTGATCCACGCAGGTTTAATCCTCATAAATATTGAATATTTGATGACTTTCTCATTGATGGAGCATGACACCTGGGCGGCCCGCCCTCTGCTAGCTGTACGCACCCACAGTGGGAGGGGGGTTGCTCCTGACAGCGGTCCTTATCTCAGGGAAAGCATCTGAGCCAGCAAAACTGACATGACAGCGAACGCAAACACTAATGTATGTGTAACATATTTTATTTTTGATGAGGTGCTGTTTATATAAATCTACTCACAAGACACGGAAACTGAGCAGCAGAGGATGCACCAATGAAAGAATGCTTGTACAGTATATGTTAAATGTTACGTGCGTGTGTGTGCATGCGTGCGTGGTGTGTGTGTGTGTGTGTGTGCAAGTGTGCTGTTGTATCTGTTTTTCCTTTTACAATCTGACTGCTGCTTGCCTAGCAGGGACCGTAATGATGGTCGTCAGCACTAGCTGGTTGCTAGGTAACAATTACCTGACTGTGCTTTGCTTGCACTGAATTACACAGTGGGCTGTGTGCTTGTGCGTGTGTGTGTGTGTGTGTGTGTGTAGAGGAACGGAAAAATACAGCAAAGTGGACTACCAACCAGTGTCTCCACTTCTGGAAAAAAATGCCCCATATCAGAATCAGAATAATGGCTATGCTAATATTAGCTTAGCTGTGTTTCTCAATGTGATTTACACCTTAAATGTTAATATTATTATCACTGTGCTTCAATTATCTATGTAACAAATGTATCAGGACTGTTTTTTTTTTCATTTTGCCATGTATTAGCATCTGATTTGGATTAGATTTAATATTTGTTCATCATCATGCCATCATTACCACATATGTGTGTGTTGTTGTCTTTTGGGACTCGGTGCTTCACATCATCAGCAGTACGTGCTTCAGTATTTATAGTAATGTCCATTGGGGGAGGAGGAGGTGGATGTGAAGCCGGGGCTGACAGATGATGATGTCACCACAGGGCCACACCTCAGGGCAGATGACAGATACTCCTCTTCTGCTTTAAGACCATTTTCACTTTCTCAGCTGCTACACTGATGCTTCTGATCTGTCTGTCCTTGTCCTCGACTCACTCAGTAGCAGCGTTTCCTCTCAGGCTGCAAACACTTCCTGTCTCCTTCCTGACTCTCACTCCCAAACCCTCACAGTCCAAGCTCTAGGCTTAAAGGACCTGTGTGTAAGATTTACAGGGATTTACTGACAAAATATGGCAGGAGTGGAATATAATATTTGTAAGTATGTTTTCATTAGTGTAAAATCACCTGAAACCAAGAATCATAATGTGAATGAGCCATTCAGATGGTCACACACAGTGTCAGCCCTACATAAAGCCTTTTACGTTTTTTTTTTTTTTGTGAGTTTCACCGCCACCATAGTTTCTCTTACATGACTGGAAAGGGAGGGTGAGATGAGCAGTATTCAGTTGGTTGCAACCGACAACCTCACACCTCGATGCCACTAAATCCCCCACACTAGTCCTTTACAGGAACAGTGTGACATTTTGGGGAAAATCGCTTAATCGCTTTCTTGCCATGAGACAGGTGACCAGATTAATACCGCTCTAATGTCTGTACAGTGAATAGGATGCTAAAACTAGCAGCCAGTGAGCATAGCTTAGCATAAATACTTAAAACTTGGCTTGTAACTTCCTGGAATCTCTTCTGAGTGTTTAGATCACACTAATGCCTACATACCCAATATATGTACTATTATTCAGCTTACGTTTGTGTAAATAAACAGCGGTTTGCATCTTTTACATCACTTTATAAAAGCCTCCTTGCTGGTTGGAGACACGTAACCATGGTAACCTGTGACAACAATTAAGTAATTTGCAAAATACATATTACGCCAAGCAAAGTCAAACCTTATACTTACACTTGCTGAAGTGTTATTGATGTGATGTGATGTGATATAAATGCCTTGTCTGCCATTGGTTTCTATGTTGTTGTTATGGTCATCACTACTGCATTGTGTGATATTTATGCCAGTGTGGTGTACAGTGCTACTGTAATATTTTCCTAGAAAGAGTATGCTTATCATGTACTACTGGTTTCAAACTAAGGTTTCAGGCATGCTATAAACTCTCACATACTATTTTTAGTGTACTAAACAGGGCTGCATAATTTGGTGACAATGTGATGTTTGTTGAGGTCTGTGCCAAACAAACATATTTTCTTTCACCCGGGGAACAAGATTTTTAGGCCATATTGCAACTGTGATTAATTGTGTAGCCCTACCATGCATGTCTGGTAGTATGGAATTTTTTTTACACTGTTTGGATTAAACAAATGGGACATGATGAGTGTGTTTTAGAGGTGCTGGTAGGCCAGGCAAGCTGTTTCCCCGTGTTTCCAGTCTTTATGCTAAGCTAAGATATCCAGCTGCTTGTTCCAGATAATCACTTACCATACAGAGTGGTGTCATTTTTTTTTGTCTTACTAATGGCAAAAAATAATATGCAAATATGCATATTTCCCAAAATGTCAAACTATGTCTTGAAACAAGCTTTTGGACATTTGGGATGCTGAGAGGAGTGCTAAACCCGAAATCCAGTGAGCATATTCAAAAAAAGTGAAAAGGTAGCACATCTCGAGTCATCTCGAGGTATTACAAGGAACAGAAGTTAACAACAACCAGAAACAATATTGAAAATTTAGTTTAAAAATCTCAAAGACACAGTGACAAGATTAAATATCTCTTTCCCCCCGTGTCAGGTGTTCATTAATCTCTCTATCAAAGAGAAGTAAAAAAAAAATTAATTAAAGTCCCTGATTTTTTTTTTCCCAGCACTTGACCGTTAGCTTGTAAGTCATAACTTTTATAGCAAAGCAATATCATAGTAACATAATTCTAATTCATTCATTTGTCCTCCTCCTTCTGATATAGTAAAGCTCTTGAGGGAGATGTGGGTGGAGGCTAGACAGTCTTCTATAGCCCCATATATTTCTCCATATTTGCAAAATCACACCAACTTTTGAGTGATCCAATTAAATATGACAGAACTGTAACTCTAATATGTCACATTACAGCGTCTAAAGACACTTTAACTATCGTTTTAATGTGACTTTAAACCACGTTATAATCCCCCTCAGCTCCAAAGTAAACTCAGTCAGCACACTGACCTGCCATCCCAAAGCACAGAGCCAGGAGAAACTCCTCCACTGTGATCGGAGGCCGACAGGAGGCCGTGGCACCTCCCCCAAGAAGTGCTTGCCAGCTCTCCCAGACATGGATGATATATTTGGAGATCATTAAATGGTCCTAAATGAGACCCTGGCGTGAGAGCGAGCTCTGACCATCTGGCCCCATTGTGAGTGCCGGGACTCTGTTCAAACACAGCCAGCAGCATCAGCACCTCTGATTGGATGGATGCTGAGTAAGCCTGGGAATTCCAGCCAATCAGAGGTTCCTTTAATCAATTACCCAAACCTGCCTCAATTTTTAAGTTTCTCTCTAAATGAATCAGACTGTTACATACTGTGTGCCTTTCTCCTTTCCACTCAAACTGTCAGTAGAGTTTATTTCTTTCCTCTTTACTCCATTACCAAAGTCAATGGAAAGTCATTTTTCTTCCCTGTCTGTTTCATGTTTACATCAAATAGTGTTGAATTTTTGGCTACATGGCTCTCGGGATGGTAATGTTATTTAGTCAGTCTGTTGGTCTGTCCACCACTTTGGTCCAGAGTGAATTTCCATTAAATTTAGGACATAACTTCATGTCCCCTTCTGGATGGATTTTAATAAATATGTAATATGTATCATAATCATCATCATCATCATCAGATCTGATCATCATCAGACTGAAACACAAGACTTTCACCAGTATTTTTAATATTTCTAAATAACCATGAATAAAAAATGTCACTGTGTGTGTAGACTCTTATCCTGCACTTGTGTGGTATCAGAATAATCAGAAAAATTTGTTCACGGCAAGTCGGAACAACAACTCAGAAAGTTTTTAAAAATGTTGGCTTGCTGAGTTGTTGTATATTGACATCATATGTGTAAAAACATGTCAGACTGAAGTAAATGTGTGGTTGGTATTAATTTGACTGAGAGTTGCTGACCTATATTACATAGAAAATTTGTTCATTTGCACTAATACTGATAGCAAGTCGGGTGAAGCAATATGGTGGTTTTAGGAAATGTCCTGGTGCAGCAACAAGTCTGGGACAAAATGTCTGTAATATAAAACTAAAAACCATCACCCAGACGCTACAACAAGTATAAGAACAACAACCCTGACTGACCCTTTGTAGCATTCATCTCGTTTCTACATCATGACTTAAAGTTCTAATGAAGTCAAAACCAATGTGTTATGTATTTTTATCACATCTGCATGTCACCTACACACCAATATCTGTCCCAACAACGACAAAACAGTTGTTCTGTAGTTTTTTATATCATTTTAATGGTGCTTCAGAGTTTGTCTTCTTCTGAAGAAAGTTGAGAAACTGTTGATGAATCATCCTGCAGTGGAGGGTGTTACTAAATTTATATCCAATGAAATTCTTCCTCACTTATGATGCAGTGGATCATGGAAGGAGAATACAATCGTTCACTGGAGTGTTTTGGTGGAACAGGCCTCACTTAACAAAAACACAACTTTTAAAACCTAATTCACTGATTTGGGTGAAACTGGATTATATTTTATGGAGATAATATTTTCTAGTTTCCCCTCAGATGTCCTTCGGCTGCTCACCTTCGACTCTGTGATTTTATAACAGAGCTTTCTTGATAGACAAATAGCTAAAGTAGCTAACATACAGTAAGTGTTAGCTTTTGCTGCCATTAGCCCAGTTAGCCATGACTCAGCCCCGGTGTGCTGAGAGCCAAACCTGGCAAGAAAACCACCTCGGTACTGTAGTCTATTCTCTGTTGTCAAACTGGCCTCCGTTGGTCTCTGAGGCTGATTTGGTCCCGATCCGGCTGTGTTCACTGGGAGCTCTCAGTCCAGCAGCAGTCGACCATTAGGCCCGCTCTCCTCAACATTACATTCATGGATCACTTTAGCTGCACGACACTCATGAAATGCGACCGTCTGAGGAGCATGGGGCTGCAACATTAGCCTTGTTGCATCATGTGTACTTAAAATAAATATATGTTCAAATTTGATTGCATTTTTAACTATTATACTAATTATATTTATGTGTAAACAAACAAGCTAATTTATTTACTGGAAAACCTTTGTTTTGTCAAATAAGAAAAATAAACATGACTTGTCTTGTGCTCTTTTAGTGTCCAGGAGCATTTCAACAATGGAAATGTCACGACCTTTCACGACCTAACTTTTGGTCAAATGACAGCATGTAAACAGCAAAGAGACGAGCAGGTTTTAGTGATGTCGAGGTTTATTTACTTGAGGTTTTGTTTGTCTGCTGTTTCCAGGTCACAAGCTCAACAAGGACCTGAAGCACTACCTCAGCCTGAGGTTTCAGAAGTCTTCCCCCGACCACGAGCTGCAGAAGACCATCCGAGCCAATCTGTATCGCCATGCTGTGCCTTGTGAGTAAAATATATCAGTAATGATGACAATAATGTGCTGGTGGATGCTTAAACCAGGACATCTGGCTGAAGAATGGTGTCTTTAACCCGTCTTTAGCATAATTTCTTCAGCTTTACCCCAATGACCCACTTTCTTTTGGCTTCTTTCTCATTTGTTTCATCTCCTATTAATCTCATTCTTCCATCTCACTCACCCATGAATTATTACACTTTATTTCCCCTTCATTCATATAAAAATTCCCATCAGCTCTGTTTCTAACCAACAAATGAAAAGAAAAACAAACTCATTTTCCGAAGACAATAGCTGCAGTTTTTGTTTTGGATTAGTGTCCATTAAAGCCACACGTGTCTTGACCGCGCCAGAGTCGTTTTTGCAGCTGTCTCACATAGCTGTAAAATATACAAAAAGTGTGGCTTGAGCCAAACACCCAGCACCATGCCAGACTCCACAGCTGGGCTCGGTTACGTCACCAACAGTTGGACGTGCGGTTGGGTGACACAGTCCAGATCTACTGGGTTCATTTTCCTACTGTACACATGTCATGTTTGTGTTCTTGTGATGACCACAAAGCTCAAGGCTTAAAGTGTTTCAATAAAACCACACAGTGGATCTATTAAAGAGGTGATTAGAGTGTGTGTGTGTGTGTGTGTGTTGTGTGTGTGTTGCCCCATGAGAAATCGTTTTATATCACACATATGCATAATCATGATTTAATCAGCCAAGAAAGGCATCATCACTCCCCTCAAATACTTCCTCTTCTTTCTATGGCTGAGTTTGTTCTTTTTCATGTGTTTGCATTGTGGTGATCCCTAATAAAATGTGGCTTCTAGACTAGACTAATGTATTTTTTCACTCTTTCTGCCTCTCTTGTTCTTTGCTTTTTCACTCCCTGCCTTTCTATCTCTGGCTGTCTGTCCTTCCTTCTCTTGCGCTGAGCCATGTGACCAGTAAATCCGCCTCTATGAGCCTCCCCCGGTGCCCTGCCTGGGATTATGATGTTCTGATATATTGAAAATAGATTCCTGCCTGATTATGTGATGAACATGTTGGGCGCTCGCTAAGATCACAGGACGATGGAAAGGCCTCTGCACACAGAGGACACAGTAAAAACTGAAATTGCATTAAAAAGCGCAGACTAACTAAAAATGCTGAATATGTTGTAAGGCTTTTTGTAAGTCTGAGGGGTCAACAGATGCTTTAAGGGATTTATATACATATATATTTTTTTTGCTTTTGTTCTAGTAAAATCCAGGAGATCTTTACCTCCTAATGGCCCTATAATTCCCTACTTACTAAAAGTTACATACCAAATATTTTCACCTCTATCAGCATCTGTGAAGTGAAGTTAAGTCAAGTGAAATGCCCGATACATTCACCTTGTCATGTAGTTGATTGGTCATTGCATGATTGACATTAAGCCAGTTATTTAAATATGTATTTTTGGGGCACATTGCAAGCTGCCTGTTAAATGCTAACAGCAAATGCACTAGTGATTCTGAATTTGACAGAGCAACCAGCAAAAACTGAACTTTTTGTTAATTTCAACAGAGTATATAAATACTTACAGACTTATCAACAGGATGGATGATGTATATTTACAAATTAATGCTCTACAAATTCACTCCTCAGTCGGTTCTTGCCTCATATCCCTGTCTGCTCCTGCCATGTCTTTACCTTACCTGGTGCCAGAGTCCTGGCAGGAGCCTACATAAATCACCTTGGTACTGTTTTCCTGGTTGTCAAACTGGCCTCTGTTGACCTGAGTCCCAGTCAAGCTTGCTAACCAAGCTTGGCCGGAACCGGTACTGGTGCTTATTCCAACGACGCTCTTAGCCAGCATTCCCCACTGGGTTCCCCCCAGGCCTCGGGCCTGAAGACATCTTTGTCTTAGTGCTCCAAAGCTCCTTTACTAGTGGTGTGAACAAACAGCAATGCTCCCCTGCTTCCAGTTAACAAGTGCCCCATGAATTCTGTCTTACAAGAGAAAAGATCTGTGTTGCAACAATCCTCTGATACATTCGTCCCAGGCCTAATGGCAAGGCGCAGCTCCTGAAAGGAATTTGAGTTTTGGTCGACTGAATTATTACCAACTACCAATTTAGTAGACTGTTAGGGGGCAGCTCAAATTTAGACTGGTTCACTGACAAGAAACTCCTGATACAAATTTTAAACAGAAAAACTTTTGTAGAACTAGTTAGCTCCTGGTAATAAGCTGGACTCTGTGAGGCTGTATTTTGGTGCAGCAGTGCTTTGAGCAAAATGCTAATGTCGCATGTCCGTGAATGTTCTTATTCGTCGAGGTCATTGTAATCTCAGGAAAGACTAAATCGAAAGCAACTGGACTTGTTTAAATGTCTTTTGAAGATGTTTCGCCTCTCATTCAAGAAGCTTCATCAGTTCATGCCTGTCAGACTAGTCTGAGCTAGTCTTCAAAAGACATTTAAACAAGTCCAGTTGCTTTTGATTTAATCTTTCCTGAGAATGTTGGCATGCTAACATGCTAAGAATGACAAGGCATAAATGATGATGATCTTTAGCTTGTATAATGTTTACCATGTGTATTATCTTTAGTGTGTTAGCATGCTAACATTTACCTACCTTGCACTAAACACAAATTATAGTCGAGGCTGGTGGGGATGTTATTAGCTTTGCAGATATTTCCTCATAGACTAAGTTGAACAGAATTTGACCTGCCCAGTTATTTTGCTGAGGTGGGCATAAATACGTGTTGGCCTACCAAATTTTATGCCAGTTGAACCAACAGTTGTCAAGATATTTCACACAAAATCTCATGGTGGTACCAGATGAAACTCAAGTCTTACCAGTAAGTCAGCAGGATTCATTCTCTTGAAACCATGAACGTCAAACGTACGAAAGTTCAAGACAATCCTACCAATAATTTGTGAGATATTTCAATGTGCATTAAAGTGGTCAGTGAACAGATCAACACACAGACCAACAGAATGACAGAACATTGTGATATCCAGAGCCATAAGTAATATAAAACAACAACAAGTTTGAAACACCCTCAATAAGTCCTGAGTTTGTCCAGAAAGAACAGATCAGAGGAGGCTAGAGGAGTAAAAAACTCCAAGACAGCGCTAAGCAGTGCTTAGCAGCATGTAAGTACAATTTTGAGGTACTTATACCTTACTTGAGTATTTCCATATCATGCTACATTATACTTATACAAAATTTCAGATAGTTTCCTAGCTAACAAATGCAAACAAAGGTAAACACTCAGCTGAGTTTTCCCTCACCTATTCATGGTCAGTGCTTGAGAAATTATCAACAAGTGGATGGAGTGCAAAATATAGATAGATATACATGTGATAGCACAGAAGTGCCTTTTGTGATTTCTTTTGTGTCTATGTTAATTATTCATAACTAGCATATTTTCTTAAGTCAAACTTGTTTCTATATAACTGGGGGAAAGGTTGCTTTCTTGTAAGTTTTCCTCCAAACCTTGTCCTATTTGAGAATATCCCTCCCTGTGCAGTGTGCTGAAGCAGGTTAGGACGTCTTCATTGGGAAAAAAAACAAAACAATCTAATGTTCGCTCCTTTGAAAGACAGTCTATTGCCTTGACACACTGTCACCTGAACAGATCCGTGCAGGAAGAAGTGCCCCTGATTACTCATTAATTAAAAATATTCCACTTTTTCCTGATTGTGTGCCAAAATAAAGGATCCAGTGTCTCTAAAAAAGGCATCATTGAATGGACACAGAATGGACTCTGCCCACTCTGTAGCAATAAATCATTAAAGGATCAGGCTGGCGTTACTCTGTACTTCTCTTATTGTTGCAGATCCCATGAAAAGACCAAAACAATGTGTTAGTCCGTCTCTCAGTACTTTCTGACTTCTCTACCCTGTGGCCCTCGGCCCAAAGCCCAACTGATCCTACTTCAGACATAAATCTAAACAGATTGGAAATGTAAAGTTACCTGTAAACTCAGGAGTAAATAGTGTTTGCTGGGGACTATTTTCAGACATGAATTTGGTGCACTAGTGAGTATTTACAGCAGCAGCACGTTGTATGTGGGATTGACTTAAAATAAACTACAGTGCCCACATTCACGTTGATAAAGGAAGATGTCATCCAGTGAAACAGAGTGGTTCACTGATGTGTTGTAGGCTTATGGCACAGAGGAATAAGATATATAAGGCTTCGGCTACACAGACAACACTTGTAAGTAAAATCAATTCTTTGCTGGTTTTGGTTTCTTAAAGGGTGGGGTTATATGAGGTACTTATCCATGGTCAGTGTACCAGCAGGAGTGCCAGTGTAGAAATGTACTCAAAATGTATCAGTTGTTTAAAAATCGTTATAAAACACTGTATTTAGACTATTTTCACCACTTCACCTTGCCATTAGACAGCCTTTTCTGATGGTAAACCACTGTTATATAAGCCAAATATCACTGTTGAACCCTATGCTAAGAATCTTGGCATTTTATTTGACCTTGATTTTAAATTGCTAAACAAATAAATGCTGCCATTAAATCTTAGAGTTTTAAGAGTATGTTTTCTTGGTATTTTGAGACATTAGTTCATGCCTTTAATTTCTTCCTGCCTGGACTATTGCAGCGCACTATATCTGGGAGTCAGACTACTCTGTCACGCCTACAGCCAGTGCAAAATGCGGCCATACATAGGCACCAAAGAAAAGGACGGAGCCATTCTGATTCACCAATTTTTCGAACACCCTGGTTTGAAATCTGAGTTGCAACGATTTACCTTTAGCATTTTGACCTGTTGACATCATTGTTAACCAAGGAAGCATGGTGGTCACAATAAGTGCAGCTTTCATCAGGGAGCGATGAGGGTACAAGGGCACTGTGCCTGTGCCAGCACAAATCATACGCCCCTAATTATGACACGATTAATGCCTTAATATTAAACCCAATGTTCTTGATTTTAATGATTCCATGTCTGTGTTCATGTGAATGTGGGATATTCTTTGGAATTCATTTTTTGCGGTTTTGTTTTTGTTTTTTTCATATGTAAAGTTTGGTCACAATTTTTGAAACAGGGTTTAATAAACGAGATTTGTTGCAGCCATCTCAGGCCACCCAAATTCTATTTGGGAAAAACAGTGTTTACTTGCGACACACTTTCTGCATGCCTTATTTTTCAGTGCTGGTAAGTGTAACTTTTATAATCGAATCCAACCAGTGCAAACACAAATCAAAAAAACGCCATATCTCAGATTTAAACGCTAAACCAGCACTTCTTGTGAAATTTAGATGATTTGCCAAAAAGATGTTTCTTTCAGCATATTTCAGTGACTTTTAAGTCATCCTGTCTACCAAGAACATGAGGTCATCAGATAAAGCTGCAGCTTTCCATTCAGGAGAGTCGTATGAGCGTAAAGGTGACTGTGCTTTTTCTGTAGCCAGGCTCAAATTGAGTAACTGTCTCCCCTACATGTTTTCGTTCAGCACCTATGATTGAATGCTTCAAATCCAGGCTCTAAACCCACATGTTTTCTCTGGCTTTCTAATGTGTTCCATGTATGCCACTGTCATGTGATTGTGTTTTCTTTGTTATTGTGTTTGGGTTTTTTTGTTTTGTTTTGTTTTTCATTATGTAAAGCATTTTGGTCAACCAAAGATTGTTTTGAAACTAGGGTTTAAAAACAAACTGACTCGAATCTCAAAGGCCACCAAATTCCTTTTGGGAAAAAACAGTAATTTTACCTTGCAGAACACGCGAGTTGCTGATATACTGCTGCCTTAATTGTTTAGTTTGTTTGTGTTATTGTGTAACTTTGGTGAATCCGAACCAAACCATCAAAACACAAAAGTCACACAAAAACACAAACAAACTAACAGATCAAGACAGCGGTAAACCAGCAACTTCTCTGTTCTGCAAATTAAAATGACTGATTTTGCCAAAAGAATTTGATGGTTTTTGTCAGAGCGATATTTGGTTTATGTAACAGCGGTTTCCCATCAGTAATGGATATCTCACGATAAAGTAAAGCATTCTTCTTCATATGGCGTACACTTAAACTCATATTGATTATTTTAAGTGTACTTTTTTTTTAGGTGGCTAAAATATGTCGGCTGCTGACCCTGTATGTAGCTTAGCTTCCTACACTGGTACTCCTACTACTTCTACTGTACGTAATACACTGACTATGGATAAGCACCTCATATAACCCCACTTCAAAAAATCTGAACTATCCCTTTAATGGGTCTTGTTGACAATAAGAAAACTATGTAATATCACCACATGTGTCCTGTGTGAGGATTAATATTCACTTTTAAGTAGCCTAACTATGCAACATTTGTGTGTTTTGACTGTGTATTTTCTCTAGTAATGACTATAAAATTAAAAAAATGGGCCACAGCATGGAGCTGGTCAGTCAAACACTGAAATGTTGATAGTGTTCACCCGTCCTCTTCTTGCCTCTCCTCTCTTTCATTCTTCCTGTCCCTCCCTCTCTCCCTTTCTTGGTGACCTACTATTGCCGCCACCTCCTGTTTATTGTCTCTCTCTCTCTCTCTCACACACACACACACACATGCAAATATTTCCTCGGCATGACAAGGCAGAATGACAAAAGCAGTCAAATAAAAGCCACACTTCTCAGCCCTCTGTTTCCTTTGTCTCTGTGTCCCTCATGTCTCCTCCCCCTCTCCTGAGCACATGTGTTGCTCCCTCTGTCCGTGCTTGACTCGAACAGGTGCCTCCCCCCCCTCTCCACCACCACCACCACTGGCCGAGGTGTTTTTTTTTCTCTTTTGGGCATGTGTGTGTTTATAGGAAGAACACAACCCCCCCGTCTTTCCCTCCCTCCCTCCTCCTCCCCTCTCCTTCATAGCCTGCTACAGATGGCCATTGTTATCATGTGCAGCAAATGTCACAATTGATAGAGAAGTCGCTCTCTCGTGGGATTCATTTCCCCTCTCACGTCTACAGCTGCTGCTGAGGGTTATCTCGGCGTTATCCCAGCGTTTGAGCCACGGAGCGAACCAATCCTCCCTCCCCCCACCTGATCTCTCCCTCCCTCCCTCTCCTCTCCCCTGCTCTCCTCTCCTCACTTCAAATCCTCCAGTGAGTGTCAGCGTCCCTGTGGCTCGGCGGTGGCTGCTGCCTTCCTCTTGTCTCTTCTCTGTCACACTCGAGCTGCTCCCGCTGTCTCCCTGCCTCCTCTCACTGCTGCTGCTGCTGCTGCTGCTGCTGCTGCTCTCACCCTCCATCGCCTCCTCTTCCTCTCTATCTCTCTTCCTCCCTCCCTCCCCTCCTCGCTGTCCTTCACTCCCTCGCTTCCTTGTTTTCCACTCCACTGCCGATCTCGGGGAAAATCATTGCTGGAGACAAATTTCTCTGTTTGCCGCTCACACAAAGAAAGGGATTACGGCTTGATTTGCTGGCTCCGGGTTCGCTCTGCATCCAGGCAAGTGGCAGCTCCTTATTCTCTTCTCCTTCTTCTCCCTTTTTCCCCTCCGCCATCCGATGCCTGTGATGTATGCATGGCAGAGAGTGTGTGTATATGTGTGTGTGTGTGTGTGGTTGATGCTGTGTATATAGGCTAAGGGAATCAGGGAAGGTGGGGGTAGGGGTGGGAATTATGTGAGGGGAAAAAGAGGGGGGCAGGCACACTCGGAGCAGGCACGTCCAACCCAGAGGGACAGATGGCCAGTAGCCCTGGTGCTTTTTCCTCTTTGGTTTTCTAATTCACCCTGCAGGCTTTGTGTAAGGCCCACTAGTACACAGACCTTCTTTTCAAGAAGCGAGAGATGGCTGCTCTGCTCAGCTAGCAGAGGGAGGGAGAGGGGGTATCTGTGTGTGAAGAACGGACAGGAAAGGAGAGGAGATGAAGGAGAAGAAGAAGGAGGAGGAGGAGGAGGAGGAGGGGGGTTTCAGTAGAGGCAGGTTTTTAAGAGGAGGTTAGGATAGGAGAGGAGATGGGGGGGGTCATCAGCCTCGAATGCATGGAGGTCAGGTCCAGATGCTGCTCAAACAAAAGGGCTTCTCTGGGGGGGGAACGGCAGGGGGAAGCGTGGCACTCGCCATTGTGTGTGTCGCTGCATTGCAGGGTGCTGCCGGGGAGCCTCATGCTAATGACGGCCATTCATTCTTGTAACGGATGAGTGGGCCCCCAGCTTCTGTTTGCCTGCTTTTCACATACATATTTTTGTTCATGTGACCAAATATTCTGCTGCGTTAACGTACGATTCGCTCGAGGGGGGGGGGCACAGAAACGACGGCTTCCACGAGCTCATTGAGGGGAAAGCTGGGCAAATATGTGTTTTTGCATAGTAATGATGTATGAAGACAGGTGCAGACTTTGTGTGTGTGTGTGTGTGTGTGTGTGTGTGTGTGGGGGGGGGGGGGGGGGGGTGTTTACATGAACTGTGTGTGTGAGGTTTATGTTTAATGCATGTGTTGGTGTATTCATTGCCGTATTTAGCATATTTTACAGTCACAAACAGGCATCATTTGTCACCATTAAAATAAATCACACACAGGCCAAAAGGACTGCAGATCTTCATTCTTGTTTTAGCGTGATTGGCAAGTGGGTGGAAGGCAGCACTGGAGGCTGTGGTCTCTGATGTTGTTTTTGTTGTTGGCAATCTCTTTCAGGCCCATTTCACAGGCATCTTATACTACATTACCCAGAAGAAACCATTGCAACAAGACAGCCTCGGTTTTAGAACAAGCTGTACCTTGACTCTGTTCTTACATGAACCCAATCGATCCTGATGGGAAACCAGGTGAAGTGTAGCCCTCAATAATGTTATTGTTATTCAAAATCCTTATTCATGCTTCCTCGCCGAGCTCATGTAAGACAATCGTCCTTTGATCTTGCGAAGAGAAGACGTGAAGATGGTTGACAGGATCACCCCAGAGTCACTCAGGTCAATTTAAAGTGATCAGTCGCTGATTAATGAGCTGCTATCTGCAGAAATGCTTCATGTAGTTCTCTCTGTATGGCCTCGCCTGCTCAGACCAGAGTGACGCTTCAGCCAAACAGGGAGTCCTGTCTACGTGGAACTAAACCAGAGCTTGGAATTGTTGATTAAAGCAGGTCTGAACACTCTTTATTTTTCGCAGATTATATTTTATATGTCTAGTTTCTCTGTCTGTCTGTGCTGTTATCAGCGGAGTGTGATGATGATGATAACTCTTTTTTGAGGTCAAGGAAATGAATTGTCCCAATTCTCCGACTGCACAAAGATTCTCTGTTATGATGGTGCCATCTTTTTTTACCAAGACTCATCTGTGTGTGAGTCTTGTGATGGTTTTGATGTGGATCCGCTGTGGTGACCAGCTCGCCCATATGCCTCTGAGCAGTGAGTGTGATGACGCCAGATTGATCTAAAATTGGACAACTTTCTTCACTGAACTTTGTGCTCATGTGGGTGCCAACAGTATCTGTTGTGTTTCCATCATATTTACCCCCGTGGACTAGCACAATCTTATTATCCCAGGGCCATACTTGGTTTGCTGTTGAGTGACACACAAAATCATTGCTCCATCAGTGAATTTTACTTTACTTGTGTTGGCTTTTTGACATTAAAAACCGTGGGCATCTCACTTTCAAGAACTTTAAGTCTGATTTGTTTATTTAACAAACTAAAAACTCTAGATTAACATCATAATAAATGAAATGAATGAGTGCTCTAATAGTGGTTGAAAGATTGCATCTCAACCACTGCTTCAGTTCCCAACATTTACAGAAAATCCACCCACATTATGCACCCAAATCACAAAAAGTGGGGTAGTACCTGATCTGCTCAGGAAGTGTTTAGAATATAAGAAGCAACTGCAACCTAAACTTATAATAAACAGAATCATATTGAACTACACACTTAAACGTTCAACAAGCCTACAAATTTATCTCAGGATTTCAGGTTTTGGTGTGTTTTCTGTGCATTCAGTGGTAGTTTAATGTTTTTGCTTTTTGTTGGAATACGTGGTTGACAGAACAGCTGAGTAGTTGCAAATTGTTAGGTGAGCACTTGTTAGATGAATCTTTCATTCGTCCCCTGACTAATCTACCACATTTTGTCAATGTAAATCCTAAAGGAATAGTTTGGCATTTTGGGAAATACATTTATTCTCTGTCTTGAAGTTAGAGTTAAGAGTGAGTTGAGAGGATCGATACCACTCTGATGTCTGTACATTAAATATACAGTTACAGCCAGCAGGCAGTTAGCTTAGCTTAAAGACTGGAAGCAGGGGGATACCAGTTGCTATTTAGCATGTTATATCTTTTTGTTCTGCATAAAACCTACAGTAACTCATTATTTTTACTCTTAAGCTCTTGTACAGATTAAACAACAATTAGTTAGCTTCATAATTTGGTGGTAAGCAGCCTTTTTACTTTTAGAGAGAGCCAGGCTAGTTGTTCCTGAGCCATTATGCTAAAGTAGGCTAATCTGCTGGCTGTAGTGTAATACAGTACACGAGAGTGCTTTTCTCTTCAGCAAGAAGAGTGAAGTGATTAAGTGAAGTATATTAACAAAATGTTGAAAGATTCCCTTAAACAAAGAAGAATGACTAAAAAACACTAGACATATATTATATATTTTGTTCAGCTCTGTACTTACATGATCCCAAATGTATCCAACAATGTTCAAACCAAGAGAAATCCATACATAACGTATAGAAACAGTGCTTTCCTTGCTAGCCCTAGGTGCTATAACTTTCAGGAAAACAGGGGATGCGTTGGATACATCAAATAGTGACAAAGTAAGTCAGCAAATGTGACTAAACATAATATGAATAAAACTTTAATATTACCTTGTACATAAACATGATTTCTGTGTGAGTAATGTCAGATAGATTTTCATCAGCTATGGTGGTTGTTAAAAAACAAAGACAAAAACTGATAATCCGAAACTACCTCACATTATCAAACTATGTCTTTTGTCACTGGTTTAATGTAAAAGAGACCCCTATGAGCAGAACCTACAATTGTATGTTTAACAGGCAATATTCATATTTTGCAGATACACGTGTATCTATAAAATTGGATCAAGCAGAGCACCAGTTAAGTCTGTATGAATGAAAGTGAAATGAGTCCTCGTTATATGAAATCTTCCCGTTTGTCATTGCAAAACTGTGCAGAAGGATGTTGTGTTGGCAAGCAACAAACGGAGCTAAGCTTTATGTTAATCCAACAAAAACAACCTTGTCCAACCCAAATCTGCTATTCCCCAGTAACAAATGTTATTCTTAGAGCCACATTCCTATTGCTAACCTAAGTAGTACCATTTTACAACAGAGGTTATTCTAAATACTCATGTTGCATGTCGACAGGAACATCAAACAAATATAGTCAAATATTGCATATCAAAAAGTTTGATTCCCACTTAAATGCATCAGGATTAGCTGTAGAACAATTACAACTATCACTGTTTAAGGTAACATATAGAAGAGTTGCATCAGGATACTAAATGTAGCATTCAACACATTTTGTTGGTTCACTTCACGGCTGCCAGTAAAGCTACTGTTTTTTTACTTTTAGCTGTGGGACAATGAGGGCATGTGTCTAAGAATGGACCATGTGAATCCAAACAGAGAGCTGCAGTCCTCTTCCCTCAGGGCAGCTCCTGGGTTTTGTGGTCAGGTTGCCTGGGCAGCGGTCCATGTCCATGCAGGTACAGGCCTGCACTGCCAGGTGCAAGCTTTCTTTCGGTCTGCCATTGGGCTCTTAATCTGCCGTGGACCTAATCAAGTCCAGACTCTTGCTCTAGTCCAGTCAAAGCATAGTAAACAAATCCTGCAATCCCTCATGTAGGGCTGGGTATCTGTAGTCGTACCTTTAAGTAGGGGGTGTAATAAAATATTAGTACACTTGAGTATCATGTTACTGTGTTTTGTGATACAGTATCAATTCAACACTGTATCCTGATATCATCATACACGCAGAGATTTATATCAGGGGTTCATTTTGTGTCATGTTTAAACCCTGACTGCTAAATAGCTGTGTTATCAAACTTCACTGTTCAGACTGAATAAAAAAGTAAACTTTTTTAAATCCAGATTTTATGCTTATGGTGGTGTGTGTTTATACTCTCTAAAATTAGATTAAGAAATTACAGTATGTCACATTGCTTACAACAGTGGTTCCCAGACTTTTTCGGGTCCCCTTTCAAAAGCCGAATTTTTGTTTATTTCTGCTACATAAATCATGTACATTTGACTTTGTTTCACTCTATATTTCTCCTTTGCTCACACGTGCCCCCCCCCCCCCATAACTCCTCTATCATGATATGTATCATATTGCCAGATTCTTACCAATACACCTACCTTTCATTTGTTGACCAAAATAACACAGTACCAAGTAGTTATGAAACCTGCATTAAACCCTCTTTGTACCCATATTTAGAAAAACTTTACTATTAAAATGGTTTTGCTCACAGCCAGTCACTAGAAGCATTCTTTGATTTAATGCGATGTGTGGTTAGCCTGGTACCGCAGCAGCTAAAACCCATTTAGTGTGTGGTGTGGAGTTGTCCAGTTTTATTAGTGTATAATAACCTGAAAATAAGAGTTGTTGTGTTTTTGTTACCTTAGAATGAGCTGTTTATATCCACAGAGGGCGTGGATCCTCAGAGAGAGAGAATCCCACAGAGGCGCCATGATGCATCGCCATGTTTCTAGAGTAGCCCGGAATGAACAAACCAAATCCTGGCTTTAGAGAGGCCCTTTTGAGTTTTTTTGCAAGTTTCGCGGTCACCGTAGGTGGGATCAGCAACCTGTGGCTCCAGAGCTGTTCTGTGCATCTTTTACCTCTCTGCAATGTCTCCATGTAGCTTTGACGAAAAATTAAATGGATATGAAAATTATATATTGTTTTTTTAACATTTAAATTTTTCATTTATCCTTGTTGTAGGCCTGTGTGAAATGGAATACATCTACGGTTCAGCACTAGAATTTTGCTACTGGCTAGTCTTGAGTCTCCTTAGGCTAGACATGGATGCCAAATCCAGAAAAAAGAATGGGAAGGGGAGGGTGAGGTGAGTGGTATTCAGTAGGTTTCAGTCTGCAACCTCACTGCCAGATGCCACTAAATCCTACACACTGCTATCGTAATTTTTTAAAATGATATCCAACCCTATCATGTGAGACCAAAACCCCTGCTCAGCATCTCTTATACTACAGTGCCCCCCCTCCCATCTTCATCCTCACCCTCATCCTAGTCCTGCTGCCCTCTACACCCTTTCTTAACCCAGCGTTCACCCCCGGAGAGGTTTTTCTCAGTCACGAGATCTGCTGCCTGAAGCTGGCTGTTTATCAGGAGGGACCATGTGTTAGGTAATGTCAGGAGTCTATATTTATGACTAAGATGGCACGAGAAGGAGAGGGGAAGAAGAGAAAGACAAGAGGAGAGGAGGAGGAGAGAGAGAGAAAAGGGGAGGGAGGGAGGAAGGCAGTGGGCGGGAGCATGCAGGGGGCTACAGCCATTGGCCTCAGACAGGAACTGGAGTGTGAATAGCTCACAATGGCTTAGCCTCTAAGCTGGGCTGGACCTCTAATTTGCTCTGCTTGTGGAGCTTTGAAGAAAAACGGCAGCTGCCTACTAGCTGCCTGCCTGCTGCCTGAATGAGCTGGGAGCTAGCACCACTCACCGCTCACAGACACACAGGATGATCCATGGATGGTTTGGTGGGAAGAGGGAGAGCAGCTTGGATTTATCTTTTTGAATATTTCTGTGGAATAACGTGCGGAGAGGAGAGGAGAGCAGCAGCAGCGGTGGCGGTGGTGGTGTAGAGGTAATTCTGTGACATTTACTTCTTCTCCTGGGAATGATGCCCTGGCTTCCGGGATTAGATTGGAAGGGATGTGGGTGGAGAGAATGAGCAGAGGCAGAAATACAGAGGCAGGTGGATTTTTTTTTGGAGAGTCTGTGGGAATCAGTGCCTATGCAGATTTGTGGTGTGATATTGATGGGCTGTGATGTGTTGTGCCATGTGTCTGTGATGATGGCGGATGTGTGTGTGTGTGAGAGAGCATCTTTTTCTTCCCATCTTCCCTTCATTTCTGCCTCCTTGAGTCACTCCTCCTTGTGCACTGGCTCCCTCCTCTCAGCTCTTTAAATTACAGCTCCTTCCCCCTCTTTTTTTCAGATGGGTTTTCTCCAATAAAAGGTGAAAAACCCTGCCATCTTTTGTGTAATTTTACAAGATTCCCAGCTAATTACGTCTTAGATTGTATGTGCTTGCCCACTATTCATTTTCAGCTCCCCCCTCCTTCCTCCCTCATTCTTCACCCCCATATTGAAAGGGGAGAGATGGGGAGGGAGCAGGGGGAACAGCAGGAGAATAGCGGCTGGGACTCAGCTGTGAGGAGTGTTGTGGCGCGAGCTGAAAGAATGGCCTGTTGTGTTGGGCAGCAGCAGTATTGTGTGTCTGGCCCCTCTCTCCCTCTGTCCTCTGTCCTTCTCCTCTTTAATGGGTTACTGCATCATCCCTTTATTCAAACAATCACAGCCAGGAACCTGCTCTTTGTATTTAAAAAGCTCTTTGATAAAGAAAGTTACCCCATGCATAAATTTAGGGCTGGGAATTGTTTGAAATGTTTTCATACCAGTGCAAATAAGATACCTCAGATACTGGAACAGTACCGTTTAGATAGACATATAATCTAAACATGATTATCTGCAAAACCCCTTTTTTCACTTAAAGGTCCAGATTTATGGGTATTTATTTGCTGAATATAGCAGAAATTGAATATAATATTCATAATTTTCATGTTTTCATTAGAGTTTACACATCTGAAAATAATAATTATATCTACAGAGGGTGCGGGTCCTCTTCCATGGAGGTTGCCATATTGCCCTGTTATATTTCAGTAGCCTAGAATACACAAACCAAAACTGGCTCTACACAAGGCTTTTTTCATTTCTCACAAGTTTTGTGGCTGCTGTAGGTTCTCCTGCACACTTGGAAGGAGAGGGTGACACGAGGTGTTTGCAATCTGCAAGATCACTGATGTTTATAAATCCTACACACGGGTCCTTTAACAAATAAAAAGCTCAAACAGTTTATTAGTAGATTAATCAATCAGTCAAAAAGACAGAAAATTAATCAGCAACTATTTTGATAAAAACACTTAATGCGTTCCAAGATGGCGCTGTGGTATGGATTGTCTTGTTGTTTGTATTTCGTGGATGTAACCTGTCTTCGTGTTATTTTGTTTTGGTTCTGATTATATGTAATATTTTGTTGTGTAGAGCATGCCGAAACAAATTTCAGATCAGCTGTGGTTGATATGGCAATAAATTATTTAAATTAACTGAATTGAATTAAATAATCATTTTGGTCATTTTTTTAAGCAAACCCCCAAGATGTTACCTAATTCCTATTAAAGTGTTAAGATCTGCAGCTTTTTTTTGGACCAGAAACTCAATATTTTCAGGAAACTAGACTGTTTTGACTGGACTGGGTTTGAAGTCATAACCTTGGACATCGTTTAGTCCAAATGATCTGATTTAAGCTTCTTAAATGTGACTATTTTATGATTTATTTTTCTCCTCTATGACTGTAAACTGACTATCTTTAAGAAAACCACACATTTGAGGGCATCTTTTTGGGCTTTGGAAAATAGCGATCAACATTTTTGACCATTTCCTAATCAATTAATCAAGATTAAGCAACAATGAAAATGACAGTTAGTTGCAGCCCTATGTTTTTTTTTGACAAAATCAGTTAACTGAAAGCATAATCCACAGAAAAAAATGATAATGAGAACAATCATTAGTTGCAACAGTAAGCAAACAAGCCAACGGTCTGAAACATTGAATCTTGTCCAAACACAAGCAATCATGACTAAGGAACTTTCTCTAAACAAAATAGTGTAAAGACAGCAAAATGTTGAATTAAATCAGGAACTATCTGATCAAAGAATAAGGAAATCAGGGTACAATCTGTCTGTACGCGACAGTATTTTGCTGAGGACACATTTCTGCTGGTACCAAGAAAGTATTGACACAGATAAATGTGACCTTTTTTTTGTGACACTGCAGATATACTTGACAGAAAATCTCCAAGGAACTCATTTTGTTCAATCGTAAGATTTGAAGGCTGTTTGAACGTGTGTGTCATTGTGGGAGGCAAGAGGAGGCACTGAAGCTCTTTGCTGAAACCTCCCCAACCCCATGGTAGTTAATTGAACTTACTACAGCATGGCGTGCTCTTAGCAGCACCTCGGCCCCTGATAGGATCTGGAGCGGGGTTGCTATTTGCTTAATCATTAATCTGAGGGCCTCTGCTACATTGATTCTCTCTCCGTTCCCCTTCATAAATCATTATGGGCCAGCAATCCCTTTAATGGGGGATGGAAGTGCTGATTGAACACAGCCACGGCACTCAGGACGTAATACTCACCTTGGTCCTCATCAGGTCAGGTGATCAGGACTGAGGAAACAGGTCCAGTACCTGTCCATCTCGGCTGCTGCAGACGTCTAGCCGTGAAGCATGAAGATGGAGACACACATCTTTTAATTAAAATAAGTGTAACACATGTTCACACCAAATATTTAGTCATATTCTGCATTAGTTGTATTAGCATCTCTAAAGAGATTTGTCCAGTCGACAGCATAATGGATGCAAATGGACATCTATCTGTAGTTTGTGGTTGATAGGCTCCCATCATCTGACCAGTGTATTAAGGGACTACTTGTGTAGATGAGGCCTTAAAGTGCTGCCTCAATCAATGCTGCTCCGGTAATTGGCTTAGAGGCCCCAGAGAGTTCCCTGCTAACTCCCTCTGTGACTGTTGGCTTTCTCTGCCCCTCCCCTGCTCTGTCTGCTCTGAGACATGCAATACGTAATTTCTTCTCACATCACCTCTCAGCCTCTGTTTTCATAACACACACTTCCCCGTCTAACACCGAGTGTGTGTTTATCCTGGAAACACGCCTCGATTTATGCCGTAGCTATGGTTTCTTCTGCTGTGGAGTGGGGCAGTGACGAGCATGAGTGTTAAGATTCAGCTTGATGTTACATTATATTTTCACCTTATCTTAAGACATACTGTACAGTTTTTATTGTCAAATCAACGGTAACTTAGTGGCAACAATTATTCGGTAGCCGCTGTTTCATAGCAATTTAAAATGACCATCTTTAGCACGCAGTACAATGCAATACAGTATTAGACTGTTATGGAATTTCTACTGTATTTTATTTGACAGTTCTAACGCATAACCTGCAGTTACTATACTACTGCCGTATTTTTTTATTTTTTTTTTCATAAATAATGTTATTTAGCTGCTGACTAAAATAAGACAAAGGACAATAATGAAGACTTACCTGCACAAAAGCAGAAAATGTATTGTTCAATTTGAACAAAACAGTAATAATTATACAGAAGAACCATACAACAATATAAACAAATCTAAATCACTAAGTAAATGTAAATGAAGCCCGTAATTTTAGTGGGGCATACTACACAGGTCGACCTTAAGATTGGTCCCAAAATGACGTAGCTCCAGCCTTGAGGACGATAAAGAACAGACAAGCCAGTTACAATCGAAATAACTTCACACAACATTAATGCTGCATGCAAACCATCTAAAGCATAAAACTCAAGCTTCCATTGGCCTAAATATACTGTCAAATACACTTATATATAAATATACCTGTCTAACTATGGACAAAATAACATGGACATTTTTAACATTCATTTAATCAGGTTTCTAACATACGTACAAGCTAACAGGGCAGCTATGTTATGCTGATGTTAGCTACACAAGTTAGCTAGCTGACTTTAGCTGTGTTGTATTTACTGGTAACATTACAGAGATCCAAAACAACTTACTTCAACCATAGTTGGTATATTAAATAAGATTTCTACCTATATAATATACCGTCTCTGGCTCTGGCTCGCTATTTGGACTGCAGTACTCATTTTTGAACGTGCAGTTGTTACAGATTGCTCTTTTAAGATTCACCACCATGATGAAGCAGGTGGCAGGTCAGCAGACAGACACGACGCCACGGACAGAACAGACGAGCTTCTAAACCTCTTTGAGTCTGAAGTGAAAATCACAAGGAAAATAGTAACATTTTTCCAGATAGCACTGAAAATCAACAGAAACATGCTGTACAGAGCTTATAGCCTATAGTAAGAAACACTTGAGAATATGGTAATAATGCTGTGAAAACAACAGAAATTACTAAATTAAATCATAGTGAGATAATCCACATATTTTTCATCAGCTACTGAGACATTCTTAAAGCATTGTTTGGAATTAATTTGAAAAAAAAAGAGTATTTCCCTGTACAGTTTACAAACTAATCTCACTCTCAGGTCAGTTGGAAGTTGCACGGTCTCCTGTGTTAACCCCCCGCCATGCTCACGCTCACAACCAGCAGGGGTTAAAACGGCAGATGTTTGGCTGGACCGGAGTGTGTGTATGTCTGTGTTAGACAATGAGTGGAAGCTCCTCAGACCATCAACAGCAGGAAGGCGATTGAGGGTATCAGATGTCACTGCCTTTTGTTCACACACAGGAGGACGTCCTTTTACCTGGATCTGTGTGATTGTGGTTCTGGTGGTGGTGTGTTTGTAGGTGGTGATTGTTTTCTGTTTTTCTTTCATTTGTTTCATCATGAGCAGCTTGGGTCTCTGATGACGAGTGGCGGAGGAGTGTAGGTCTGAACAGCCAAAGAGGAGGAGGTCATTGTGGGTGTGGAGGGAGAGGAGGTATTCAGGTTATCTCGGCCCCAGGTGAGCAGTGAACCAAACTGAACCAGGGGTCAGAACAGGACATCAAAAGAGAGGCTGCAGATAGATATCAGCCTCAGTCTGACATCCTGAAACTACACTACACTTCAAATTGGAAATCTGAAATGTAAAAAAAAGTCAGAGCAAAATTCGGACAGGTTACAACAAAAGGACAGACTCATACAGTAATAACAGAGGTGCAGGTAGAGCCAAGAGGCTTATCACATCTCTTTTCCCCTTGAGGACAAAACCTCAAACAACACTTCATTTTCACTCAGCAGCTTCTGCACAACCTCAGCTGTTTGAAAAATCTGACACTACGAACACATTTTTATTTTCGACTTCTGAAGCATTCTCCAAATTGCACACAATAGCAGTCCAGTGCTATCAAGTGACTGTATTATGTCAGTGGAGTGTCAGGTGAAACAATAGTGTGAAACGCAGTCTGCAGACAGCCAGTGTCTGATCCAGGGTTCATTTTCAGGCTGGCGTTAATGATAGGAACACAGTCCAGGTTAAGGTTATTTTTAGTCTGTGCAGATTAAGTGAATAGAGAGTGTTGTTGCCACTTCACCAGCCAACTAGGTGCTCAGCTAACAAAGGACCAAATTTAACAAAAGAGATAAAAGTAGAAAGACAACAAAGTTTGTTAACATGGACTTTTTCACCTGGCAATCAATATGAATTCAACAGCCATAAGATAACATAAAAAATCCTTTATTAGTCCCACAACAGGGAAGTTTGCACGCCAGAAGCTCTGTGCCTTAGACACAACAGTGATTAGAGCTAACATCAGCATGCTAACATAACAATGCTAACATGCTGATGTTTAGCAGGTATATGTTTACCATGTTTATCATTTTAGTTCAGTGTGTTAGCATGTTTGCTTATTAGCAAATTACCATGAGAATCTGTCCAATAGTTGTTGAGATGTTTCACTAAACACCACAAATGTGAGCCTCACTGTGATGCTGGAGCACTAGAAGAGAAGTCAGGGGGTCACCAAAGTTATTAGGGCACATTGTCTGACAACTAGGACTGTCATGATAGCTGAAATTAAGTAGCTCATACCAATACCAGTGAAATTCACCAATCCTCACTTCCAAATTCGATACCATGATAAAAGACAAAAATGAAACAATAAATCCCATGTACTTCAACTGGAAACCAGTGAGTCTCTATAAATAACATTAAGAAGAGTACGGTCTTCACCCACTCTTAAAGTGCCCTGAAATAATTGTGGCATGTAGTCTTAAGGTAATTAATGCAAGGAAACCGTTATTAAATGTTGTAGAATGTAGTTGGCTGCATAATAACACCAGCTGTCTCAAACAAAAATAAAGAGTAACGTGTATTTCAGAATAAAAATAACAAGGATAACACTTTGGGTACGTTGTAAGTGCATCATCAACATGAAACTGAAACTCACTTACCTTGAATTCTTCGAATAAATCTGGATGTCTGTTTTTGACTTGCTTTGCTAAGTTGGAAGTGTTTCTTCCTTTAGTCTGAAAAGTTCAATGGCACGGTTTACATACTGTTTTTACAAATGTATGATCTGACTTGAACTCGGAGCGGAGCTGTCGCTGCAAGTGAAGTTTCTGCCATCCTCAATGTGTTGTTGTTCTTTGCTGGTAGGTGTTCTTCTTCTTCATCCTTTGGCATTTAACAGCAGACTAGAACACTTGTAGGTGCACAGTATATGGTGCCCCCGTCAGGTCTGGAAGAATTCCTGGTATACATGCTGCTGACATCACTGTAGAAAATCGTACCATCACGTTTTCAGAATTTTGGCATTGACTTGGTACAGAAGCATCGGTTCTTGTGACATATTTACTGGGAACTATATATGTTGCCGTAATATTTAGTATCAATCCAACCAGCAGATGTAGATTTTTCACTGGATAAGTGAAAACTCTGACCTGCTTGTGGGGCCAGAGGAAAAGATCATGAGGCTTTTCTGGGGAACATAAATATCAAAACTTTAAGGCAATCCATCCAATAGTTCAGTTCAGCCTGGACCAACGTGATGGACCAACTGACAGACATTACCATCCCTTGAGCCACGCCACCAGCATGAATAAAAACAATACTTTTAAGTGTCATTTAAATATAAGGCTCAAAAAATGTAAATTCAGATACACTCAAAACCTTAAACATCCATCTTTCTATTTGTAACTCAAAAATTCCGATTACCAGACCACATTAATCCTTTATCCTTTATTTGTGTGCAGTACATAATGTTACATGTGGATATCCCTGGCAGGCCTGGGCCACTTTTAGACGATACAAACATTCACTCAGCTACATGAATGAAATATTTAGTCAGCCTCTACAGATAACAGCTTCCCTCTTTGTTTAAACTCACTCAGCTTGCGTCAGCCCACCAGAAAAGGCTGCAGTGCAACTTCATTTCATGAAAAATGTGATTTTTTTTTTTTTGTACAGTAAAAAACAGTGTTTTCCAGTTTCAAGTAAATAAAAGCCTCTTTGTATTTTTCCTTGACCTTAAATACTGAGTGTAGTAGCATTTCACTACATCTATATTAGCTCAGTATTTGTGATGATAAAATGCCAAATGATATGGAGCAATATAAGAAGGAAATTATGAATTTCTGGCTGCAAATACAGTGAAAGTTGAGCTCTGTGCATTGTTAAAGATTCAGTAGCCAGATGGCCTCAGAATCTGCTTTTCTCTGAAGCCAGATAAAAAGGCCTCTAAATGTTTTGCCACTAGTACCCACTCATTTGCAGTGTACAGTAGCAGAGGCAAGCAAAAACATTTGGAAAATGTAAACCCGCAGCAATCAGACTCACCTCTTATGGATAAAGGAACTTGAACATGGTTTAAATTTACTGCGCATGTGTTGGTGCAGGTGAAATTGTGACTTCAATTGTGAAATAACATCTTCTGTTCATATAGATCATATATTAAAGCCCATATCATTTGATGACAAAATACAGTGATCTTTGCCCTAGAAAACATGTTTTTTAAGTAGTCAAGAGAGAAAATGGCCTAATTATCAGTGATTGTCTTCGTGTGATGATTTAAGTGTCAGGACGATGGGCTTCAGGCAATAATCATTCGTACGCACAGATTTGATCCTAAAATGTGCATGCAAAGCACTTCTGTGGCATTCATCAGTATTTGCGTACATCCTGTTTGTTCTTAAGTTCTGAGAAATGTTAATAATGATGAAAACAAAGTAATTTACTTGTGAAAACACAGAAGAATGCACGACCTGACTGCACCTGCTACACCCTGACCTCTCCAATGATGGTCCAATGCACTCATCCATGTCTGTTAACAAGTTTTTTTTTCTTTTTTGCTGCCTTTGGTGGCATTTCCTTCGCCTTCTCTTAATTTTAAATGTCATTTTTTGAGTTTAATGTAACCTGCCAAAAGTCAGTGGCTTTGTGGTTTGCACGCAGCATGTATATGGATTTATTAGGGCATTTCCATATCTAATTTCACATTTCCTGGCACGTAACAGCTGATGTTTCATGAATCTCATGTAGGTTTTTCTTTATTTCTTCTTTATTGCTTTGTGCAACAAATACTGTATGAGAGAAAAATAAAAACAGATTCATGCATGAGGCCCGGTGTTGTCATCATGTAGTTGCACAAGGCCAGATGGTTGTAAGTCAAGCTCCTTCACAACAGTAGTTGTTGCTCACAGATAAAGGCCATCTCAGTGTTATCAGTAAGTTTTGCCACTTTCTGTGGCAGCTCACCGAGAGATGTTGCTGCTGTACTGCACTTCCATTTGGTCTCTTCAGGAGATGTTAATCTTATTCACAGTCTTTTATTTATTTGTGCGGATGAATAATCACCTTTTGCCATGACAGAGTTGAAAATGATTTGGGTTTTGTCTAGACTGCAGATTAAGATATCCAGTTCATATGAAAATGACTGATAAAAGTGTCCATCGTGATTCAAATACGCAGAGCACCTACTGTAAGGTGATAACATTTCTCCAGGTACTACAACTCCAAGGTCTGTAATTAATGACTTAGGACAGCGTGGATGCTCTCGCAGTTTATGGTCCGTGTTCAGCAGCAGTGAGTGAGTGGCCCAGTATTGGGAGTATCAGGATGTGGGTCATAGCAGGCACTCAAACAGGCCACTTCAGGGACACATGTCCCCTGTTCCAGAGCTTTTTATGAACTGCCAGTGAGGACAGAAACTGGCTTCCACGACCTGCTATTTATAGTCCACACTGAATACACTATATATGTTTACACACTCCTCTCTATCTGTGTCTCTATCTGTCTCTCTGATTGTGCATCTGTCTGTGCGGTTCTGTCAGCGTGGATGATCGTACCTGCATCCATGCATGTTTACTGTAAATTTTAAGCCATATACAGACTGTAGATAAATATAGAGCAGAGTACAGTGGGAGGTTTAAGTAAGCAGACATGCAACACCACTTTTGGGTTTATACTCTAAGATTTGGCTCATGATATAGACTTTTGTTCCCCTCCACTTCCTTTACAAGGGAGGCAGAATTCACATGTTCAATATGTGACTTGTGTTAATTAAGAGCTCTTTGATATTTGGACCTCATACTGTCACTGCAATTCTTTAGGTTGTATATTAATATTGTGTCCATTTCTAGCCTGCTCTCATTCCCAGGATGTCAAAAACTGACACTTTGTCACATGCAGATGCACAAGGTATCCTTCATTGTCTGTATGAGACACATCAAGCTTTCAAGTAACTTCAGTGCAGAGCTGCCTGATGAAAATGCAGCAATATCTTATGAGACTTTTAGTTATGCATTTATGAAAAACTGTCATATGCACTGAAACAACCTGAAAAGGCGCCAGGATACCGATTAAATGGCAAAACTATTCCATGTGCACTGTATTACATGGAGGCTCCATCATCTGAACAAGATGGCAACTGTGTATTGCTTCACACAGAGTCAATCACAGCCCACTGCACGATCACATCATCCGTTCTTAACTGTCAAAATAAAAGGAAAAATTATTATACATTCAGATTTTCTGTAAATACATGATGTATGTCAATCAGTTGTTCAAATTATGGTATCAATATGATAATTACTGTATATCTGGCAACACTGAAACAATGTAAACTCAACCGTGTCAGGTAACTTAGTATAAAGAGCGAGACAGTCCATGTGTGAAGAAGGTGGGTTGGATGGATGAGTCATGTCCTGTGTGAAACCAAAAGGAAATGTTCAGCAATGTTATAATTTATGTTAGATGATGTTTCTGCCTCACATGACTTACTTCAATTATGTCGCATGACGTACATAATGTAACACACTTATTTTAATCCATTGATAAGAACTGGTTGCCACTACCTGTAGCTGCTACTACTTTTTTTTAATAGATTAATCTCTGGAGTATTTCTTTGATTCTATAGTCTATATATGTGTGTGTGTATATATATATATATATATATTATAAAATTTAAATATTATGTTATATAATATATATATATATTATATATGAGTATAAGAAATAATGAAAGACAAGTTAATGTCTTCAAATTGCTTCACCAACAGTTCAAAACCCAAAAATATTCAGCTAATGATATGAAACCACTTAGCGCCTCAATGATCATTCTGTGGCATCCCAGTAGTGCTCCCTATGTATTCAAATCTGAACAATCAAATTTGGTTAAACTACATATGTTTTAGCACCAAAATGTTATTTTCCCAAACCCTTCTAAAAATGTTTCCCCACGTGAACTGGCGTAGGTTTCTGCATGATGACTTTGCTAAATATAGACCGCCTAGGTTGAACCTACGTCACTGGTTTATGCTAAGCTGGCTAGCTGAGTGGGTGTTCCATTTGAAAAACCTTGCCTCTTATATCGATTATAAGCAAAAATAGCCAAAAATTCACTTGTTTCAGCTTCTAAATGTGATGATTTATTGTTTTTCTCTTTTTTTTTTTTTGTTTGATTGTAAATTAAATATCTTTGGGTTTTGGACAAGAAAAGCCATTTGAAATAAACATAGTACCAGGTATTTTTCTGATGTTTTGTGGACCCAACATTTAATTAACTCAAATAAATAATTGATAGATTAATCAACACTTGGATTAATAATTACCTGCAGTCCTGAAACAGATAAAAGCAGAAACAATCCTCCCATTTAAAAGCATGTACCAATGAATGTTTGGAATTTTTGCTTCGTTGTTGATTAATTTTGTGTCCATGAAACTTATCAGTTAATCAATAACTCTCACAGCACTGCTATGTTTTGTACAGAGAGAACGTTGGGTACACCAGTGCAGTGAAAGAGACATGGAGACAATGCTGATGACGTGACAAAAGTGAGGACAGGCTTGCCTGGACTCCTTTATCCTTTTAGCAGTGCTTAGATCAATACCTCACATACACACACACACACACACGCACCCACACACACACGCACGCACACACACACACGCACGCCACACACACCACCCTCTAGCTCCATCCTTGTGCGAAAGAGGGCGAGATGCTACTCACTCAATAACACGATGCCCAGACAAGATGAAAGTGGAGATGTGAGGAGAACCGGTGTGCAGAGTGTGCCACACATCGAGCCAGAGGTGCTGTGTGTGTTTGTGTTTGGATTTTCGGTGGTGTGGAGGTTGTTTGTCAGACGGCAATGAGGTGAGAATGAGCGAGAAAGCGCAAGCTGTGTGTTGTGCGAGGGATTTCACGTGCCCATTAGGTGATTGTTTTTCCTGTCGTGTTGTCATGTGTCTGCACCACCCTCATCCTCTTCTGCTCTCTCCATCTCTCTCCTTTCTGCCATTCCACCATTTGGCAGATGCCCCCTGTCACAACAGCCCCGCACTGTCCTCCCCTCTTTTCCCTGTGGGGACGGACTGGAGCTGCTGATTGACGTTGTTGTTAGGAGAGAGATTGATAGTGATTGGATGTTGTGTGTTTAGCGGGGAAACATCCGTGCTGTGGTGGACACTCCATCACACCTAAAAACTACTGCTCTGTCCGCCCACTAAAACCTATGAATATTTTCAAAAGCAGGAAGACAGAAATAGAGAAATTGAACTTCCGTGTGGTGAGAAATGAAGATGAAGAAAGAGGAGGAGGAATTAATGGTGAGGTGCAGAGCGTGCACAGCAGGAAAAAGACGAGGTACAAAGGAGGAATCAGGAGGAGATGGTGCGAGGGACACAGGATGTTTATAAGATGAGTGGACAGTAAGAATTATATTTATTTATTACACAATAAAAAATAAAGGGTAACAAATCAGAGCTGTGGGTATGATGCTGCTGGTTTTCTCTTTTCTTTTCAAACCCATTTTATGGATCCAGTCCAGCTAACTGACTTGCAACATCGCCTGCAACAGCCTAACGCAGCCAGAGAGATTAAAAGGATTGTAACCTGCTATAAACAGTATGGCAAAATATCTGACGACACATTTCTATCATCTCAGTATACTGTATATCAGTATAGATCAGGGTGCCCAAACTTTTTCTCTTGGAGGGTCAAAATTGAAACTTAATGGTGGGCCATGGGTCAAAGGCAAATATTATTGTTAAGATGGAAAATGGTATTAGGTTTCCAAGTACCGTTCATTAACTGACTTGTCACTCTGTCACTCTGCTAGCTGTACTCAGATTATGAAAAATAATGACTAATTAGGAATCGTGCATAGTTAAAGAGCATTTTTACAAAGACACACCCCACACACACAAAAAAAACAGCCATTTATATAATATTTTCTTCAGTCTTTTTTTTTTTTTTGCTAGAAACATCTGGCGGGCCAAATAGAATCTAACGGCAGGCCAACTTGTGGCTGTGTTCCCCACTTTAGGCCTGATTTTAACTAAGTATTAATTTTGTTATTGATCTAGTCTGGTGATTGATTTCTCCATTGATTTTTGGTAATTTTGCTTAAAAACTGACTTTAAACTATTAATCGATTATTATTATCATCAATGGTATTGATCCATGAGATTTTCATGGTAGGATAAAAGTCTCAGAAAATATCATGGTTTCATGGTGTACGGTATGACACAACTGTTATTATCATTTTTTGTTTGTTTGTTTTTTGCTTGAAATATCTGGCGGGCCAAATTAAATCTTATGCCAGGCCAACTTTGGCTCGCGGATCACACGTTGGGCCATGGGTTTATCACTTTATTGTAAAGGGTTAAAGGTATTTTTAAAAGAAAATATGTGAGCTGCTACGAGCAAATAAAACACTGATGCAGATTGTAGAAATCACTACAAAACACACAGCATTAAATGACTCTTCATCTAGTTTAATTGCAGGTTATTTGTGCAAAATCATCCATATAGTGCAGGAGTGCTGTTGTCTCCATGTTGTATTTTGTATTTTTTACATATATATATATATATATAAAACACGGATGTAGCAGTGCCTGACCCTGCTTTAAACCTTAGTATAATTTAAATGGGTGAATGATGCAAAAATTCACCCCCGTACAGTAGGGACCAAAACCACTTTTTGTAAAAAGTTTATTTTAATATGGCAGTCGATGGGGATTGACTCACTTTGGGAGCCAGCCTCAAGTGGCCATTCGAAGAACTGCAGTTTTTGGCATTTCTGTGACTTTGGTGATCACCTGATTTTTCCTCGAAGCGCCACAATGAGGTTGATATCTGAGGTTCTGAGTGAGAGTCCTCATCAACCATTGGACGGATTGCCATGAAAAGTGTTGCAGACATTCATTTCCTCTTCAGGATGAATTTTAATTCTGTGTTTAGTGCAAATGTCTAGCCTCCTAGGACAAAAGTACTGAGCCGATTGTGTGGCTGTAGGCTTAGTCTTATTAATGTTTTTGAAGAAGGGTTTTTATTAGTACACATGTTGGAAAGCTGTTGCAAACAAGTCGAATTCACTATCTGCTGCTCCTGAGGCGTTTTTATTTTGAAACTCCACACCTCTGAAGCAGCACAGTGTTCTCCAAATATCCTTGAAGAAGTCATTGTGCTAATTTTCTTTGATAGTGTCAGTGACACTCACAGGTGAAATTACTCCACTTGTTCTCTGTTATAATACAGTTGATGAGTTTCCTGTTTAGTTCTGCCTGTCAACCCTCAGCATTGTTGTTTATATTGTTCCCACTCAAGTCCTGGAGTTGCCTCATTGATGTTTAAACTGGTACTAAAATAATCGATCAGTAAACTGATTACTTCAGCTGACTGTTCTCTTTCATACTATTATCACGCTACAATTTCACATGAATTATTAAGTGAGTAAAGACATTTTCAGCAGGACGTCAAATCTTTAACTAACATCCACATAATTTATTAGTAGAACTGCAACCAGAGCACCAACACATTTGAGTTGCCACTTTTGTCTACGTTGACTGTTTTTATGCTCTTCAGACCTCAGTTTTGTGGTTTATAGGATTAGAAATAAACAAAACTGAAATGTTTTTCAGCTGTGGAGTGACATGATTAAATGTGAAACATAGAATACTGGGAAATATTCGCTTTCTTGTTGAGAATGAGAAGATCAACACCACTCTCATGTCTGTGTGTTAAATATGAAGCTACAGGAGATGGTAAGTTGAGTTTAGCATGAAGACTAGAAACAGGGGAAACAGCTTGGCTCTGTCCAAAGGTCAGCACCTCTAACGGAGACTACACAATATTTTTGTGTGTTACAATGGTCACTGAGTCAGATTAGGCAATTTTAGAGACATAAATTCCATCTGTGTCTTGGCTGAGAGATGTGAAAGACTACATGTTGCAGTTGTGCACTTAAATAAAGGGGAATAGTACGGGAGGATGGACCAAATATGAAATTACATTTTGTGAACATGGAATATCGTAATAACTGTGATAAGAAAAAAAATGAAATTAGCTTTTCAAATGAATTACTTTTGTCAGAAAAAGAATTACAAAGTACTTGTCACATTGCTACCCGTTCAATCGTCACTTGCCATCACTTGGAAAGGGGCCACGACTGACTTCCAGGAGCAACAATGGAAAAAATTGAAAAAATGTTTGTGCCATCACATGTGGGTTGTGACTCAGCTCTATTTTAACAAGTACAAACTTTGTCTATGTTTTTAGAATTTCAATGTGAAATAGGCTTTGTAACTTTTTTTTTTCCCCAGAAGAGTCCCTTGGACCTTTCTTCCTTTTTGACATTTTGTTTTCCCTACCAAAGAGCACCTACATTGCACTTATTTGAACTTCTGAGCACTCTGGACTTTTTCTTTTTGAACAATGTAAACTGTCTTGTTGTTGGAAAAGCCTAAAAAAGAAAGAAAAAGCAATCCCCCTCATAGTACCAACTACATCATTCCTCTTTTCTTTTTTTTTTTTTTTTTTGACTTGTTTCTGTTTGTGCATGGTCAACATTTGGAGCACTCTGTGTAGGCTAATTCATTATGGAAGGTTAATAAATTCTAACATACTACTTGGTTTTTGTTGGGATATTGTGAGGCATCCCAGATGTGACATCAGTTTTCGTCCACCGTGTCAGGCTGGGTATGGTGTAGTCTGAATCCAGCATAAAGCTCACTAATTAACACCTTAGTGTACAGTATATCTTGTTTGTTAATCAATACAAAATCCAAACGATAAAAATTTCAATTTGTGGTTTTACATGGAGTTATTGTGTGTGTGCTTGAGAAATGCTCCCACATATATGGCTCTCTAAAACCACAATTTGTTGTTTTTACACAATTTTTTGTACAGGTTAAACAAATGCAATATACATGTTAATATTTGAGCTTTAGAAGTGCTGGAAGGCTGATTTTGTCACTTGCCTTCAGGAAGAAACAGGTTAGCTGTTTCCCTGTGCTTCCGATCTTTATGCTAAGTTAAGTTTATGAGCTGTTGACTTCAGCTTCATATGATTGTCCATAAGTCTCTAACTATTCCTTTAAATGTAACAGTCAGTGTTTATTGTTGTTATGTAACAAATCAAACTATTAGTATGTTTTATGTAGGGCTGCAATTAATGATTATTTTCATTGACAATTAATCTGTCTATTATTTTCTTGATTAATCACTTAATCAATCCTGTCACAATCACAGTCACACTGTCACAGTCATTTAGAAATCTATAGTGTTTCCTCTAATTATTATTTTCATTGTGAATTAATCTGTCGATCAACTCGTCTATTAATCGGTTTGTTTTTTGGGTCCATAAAATGTCAGACAATGGTGAAAAATGTAGATAATTTTTCCCCAAACCAAAGATGATGTCCACAAATGTCCTATTTTGTCCACAACCCAAAGATATTGAGTTTACTGTCAGAGAGGAGTAAAGATACCAGAAAATTTTCACATTTGAAGAGCTGGAATCAGAGAATCTGGACCCTTTTTATAAAAAAAAAAGACTCAGAATGATTAATTGTTTGTCAAAATAGTTGGTGATTAATTTAATAGTTGTTGCAGTTCTAGTTTTATTAATACTGATGATTGACTTCACAAACCTTCATACTCTCAACTAGTGATACTGTCAGTAGGTGACATGATTGTTAAACAGCAGAGCTGAGAACAGTAAATATTCTCTGAGTCTAAAAATCCTTTTGTCAGGTTTCAGCAAATGCAGTTCTGAGTTAACATTTGGCGGATTTAAGACAAATACTTTAACCAGCAGCGAACACACTGTCAGCTGTGAGTCCCTGTGGCAGCTTCAGCCTGGGTGAGATTAGTGTGTTTGGGTTAGTGAGGAAGGAGCTCCTGTGAAGACTTCAGCTTCCACTGTAAGACGTGTGCAAAGCCTCTCTATCTGTTACAGGCTGTCATAAAAACAATGACTGTTATGTAACGCTACATATCTGTGTGGTACTTGTTGTGTTATTTATGCATGGAATAGACTAGAATGGTAGATGTAAGTAATTTACATGAACTAGTTTCTTGTCTCTTAGCACAACTTGAAAATACAGCACATAGATACTGGAATGGTTAGAAAACACACAGAATCAATGCCTTTATCTCCACTGAGCAAAGACTGATGGACAGGCTTGCACCATTTCTAAAAATTGCTCAAGGTGAGTGTGCAATTTTCCTGAAAGTCCCGAGTCACTCAAATGATCAGCTTTAGTAAGTGTGCAGCATCTTTTCAGTTCGGTACATTTGAGGCAGTGCCGGTGCTGAATTAAAATGCCATCAGTATCTCATCTCCTTTAGTGAATAATCGCACCCACTGATGCCATTTAACTTGAAATGCAGTGTGCAAAAGTGGCTTTTCAAGAGCATATTTGATGCCTGCAGAAGTCGGCCCAGGCCTGTCATATTTGATTTTCTGAAAGCAAAGCAAAGCAGACAGCAGAACACAGAGATCTTCATTTCACCCACAGTTCAAAGAACCATCACATTTTTCTTTTGCCAGTGTTCAGTCAGTCAAAAGATCTTTCAGTTGTGATTAATTATCATAATTATTTTTAGAAATGTTGGATGTTGGCTCTATAAAACTTTTGATGATTTTATCTGGGGTGTAAATCTACTGGGAAAAACCATAGAATAAGAAATACAAATAATGTAATCCGATGCAATAGCCTTGCAATAAATACTTTGTTTGTGAAGCTCATGTTATTTGTTTTTTTTTCTTGCAGTGACAGAGAGATATTGCTTCAGCTCTTTGGTTATTTTTAAGCGGTTGTTGGTGTTGTTGTCACTGTTGTACTGAATTGCATTTATTTTTACAGATGTTACTGTTATTGTACCTATATGATAGCTCTATACTAGTTTCCCTACCAGTGCAATGCAGTTCAAAAGAAAATTGAACACTCGTGCATTTTTATACTGTCGCTCTGGATGAGTGAGCCCCTGAACAAAGATTACTCTATGCTGGCTTTGGTGGTATTTCAGAAGTGAAGAAGTTTCCAAACATGGTCGTGTTTCATTTTTCCACTCATGCACGCACTGGCTGGTTTCTCACAGGGAAAGAATGGAGCCATTGATGACTGTCGGTGGAAGTTCATCAGAGCTGGGGTCAGGGCAGAGTACGGCCCAGTCATTGTTTCTCTGTCCAGAGAAAATAGAGACTATCCACAGTGATAGTAAGGAGACGAGCCTGACCTCACTGTCATACACTGAGAGCACTCACACTCACTCTCTTGTGAGTCCAATTGAAGACAAGCTGTTGAATATTCAGCAGGAATTGTCTCCCAAACTCAACAAAATGTCCTCAGTTTAGTTTATGATTCTGGCAAAAAAAGAGTATTTTCTAAAAAAGACATCAGAGCTCTTTAGCAAGAGTAAAATGTATAATTTCAAAAGGGCTCGAGCTATCAAATGCTGATGTAAAACATGAGTTAAAGGTGATTTTCTTTGTCATGTGAGGCCATGTGACAAATATACATCACAACACAATCTAAATCTGTTTACTGTCAAAGATTTGCCATATTGTTTAAACCATGGTAGCTGTCCCTTTAATGTCTCTGGGTGTATCAGGTTATTGTGGACACTGTTGCAATCAGTGACTGTGTTTATAGCAAAACTGTGTCTTTAGGGTTACAGCTAACAGGTATTTTAATCATCGATTAATCTAACAATTATTTTCTTATTTAACTAATTGATCATTTTGTCTAGAAAATGTTAGTAAATTGTGGAGAATATGTTTTACAATTTTCCAAGATCACATCATCAGATGTCTAGTTTTGTCCAACCAACTGCCCACCCAAAAATATTTTGTTTAAATTGATATAAAATTTGTCAAAGGGGAAAATACTCATATTTAAGGACCCATGACCAGTCAATGTCTGGCACTTTTGCCTAAAAGGTGACAAAACTACATGAAAGTAGTTTTTGTCAATCAGTTAATCAATGTTCCAAATGAATCTTGCATCAGTGTGGTAAAGATCTGTAAGATGCTTAATTTGTGGGATTAGTGAAAAACACACGACTGCTTTTTTTTAATCTATTAACAATGCTGCAGCTGGAGTTATTTTCACTATTGTTAATCGTATCGTATCGTATCGTATCGTATCGTATCGTATCGCATGTACATTGGTTTGAGAACCTAGAACCACAGTTTTGCCTGATGAATGACTCAGATAAATGATTGATCATCAATTCATTTTTTTGATTGATTAATCATGGCAGCTCTAAACACTGTCCCGATTTATTTTCCAGGAAATGTTTGATATCACAATATATGTATAAAGATATTGTGATATAAATATGTACCATGATCCAAACATCAAACATCGATACATCATATCACCCCACATTCTTCATAAATAATAGTGCTGCCACTGCTGCTATTACTAATACTACTATATCTAAATGTGACCATGATTTGCATATCTGTGAAGGTTTTTGTAAGGTCACACTGTTCCCATGAAGATCTCACTATCAGGGCATCACAGTTGTTGTCTCTTTAAAGAAAATACATATTTGTGCTCACTTGATGTTCGACTAGTTAATTCTGCTTGTTTATGTATAATGGACTGTTGGTTTTCAGTGGTTTCACTTTTGTTGAACTAGTCCAGCTTTAAACTACTCATATGATACATGTTGATAGCAGCGGTTGAAATTTGTTTTTGTTTTGTTTTTTCATCTTCAGAGGGATGAGATGCTGCCCTTGTTTGGGATTAGGTTTAAAACACTCAGGGGCTGATTTCTGTGTTTCTGCCTACCAGCATGTGGTTTTACAAGATTAGTGAAGATCCTCAGAAATTATACATCATTTACTTCAATAATAAATGTTTTTTACCTCTAGTGTATTATACTTTTTGATCTGAGAAACAGTATTGCTATATTGTTGTATCATGACAAAAGTGACAATTGCCTAAAATTGTAATCCCCACTGAGTTCACTGCAGTCAACAATATTCCAGGAAAAAATGTGAGGTTCTGTGAGTGGTCTCCACTCCATCAGTTCATACTCTACCTCAGCGTCTTGGCGTTGATTTATAATGAACAGGCACCCATGGCTGTGACATCATAAAGTACATCACAATGTGGCCTCCTGTACCGAAAATATTTCATTTAAATTATGCAAGATTGCAGAGAGTACAAACAGAACATCAAGTTACATAGCCCAGAAGCTCAGGTTTTTAAGTTTCATGAGGAAGTTTAAATGTCAAGTGGATGCAGAGTTGTTCTCTGATAAATAAACTTATGCCAAACAGATAATGACGTAACACACAACAGAAAGATGAAAGATTTGTTGTAATGAGGCAGGGTTCAGCTTTCAATATTCTGTAATATGGGCACACCAGAATTAGTCATCCTATCAGAGTCGTCCACTGTGGGGAATAGCCTGGAATAACAGCTCCATTCCCTGCTCAGCAGACAGCGTCATTAGAGCACACTGAGCCTCAGAAACATCTCCCACCATGGGACCACCCAGTCCTATGACTCAAACTCCCAGACAACTTCACTTTCATCTCATCCTGATCCACCGAGGTGAATACAAAGCAGCACTTTGCCTGCGTGCAGCTGCCGCAAGCGGTCAGTTAGATGATATATCGTGTTGTTTTCTTGATGTGAGGGATTTGCTTTGTTGCTCACATTCTGAACACTATGTCCTGTCAATTAAATTGCCTCCCCCTTATCAATTTATCTTGGGTATCATATTCAAAATGGCAGGAAGAAGAAGAAGCGATAAAGAGCACTTGCCTTTGCAGTGCAGTGGAGGTGTAGGACTGAGCAGCACATGGTAAAGACTCGCTTATTATCAGGTGTTTGTGGGCTGGATGTACCCTGAGGGATGGAGTGTGAGCTTGCATATTGGAGAGGCTCAGGTAAACACTTGAACAAGCAAGAGTCTTGTGCCAAACATGAGCTTTCTCACTCATCCAGAATAGAACACAGTGATAATGTTAAAATGGTTGTACAGTGATAAACTGAATTCTGCATTTAACTGCTTTCCAAAAGTGATAAAGTAATTTCTTTTATCTGTTTTTACCCACGCTAGTGGCATGTTGGTTGTTGGTTCCACCATGTTTCTTCACCACAATACATAACTAAAAGATTGAGATCTAATTTTTAATAGATATTCATGTTGGCCAATTGGTGAATCATAGCTACTTTGGTGATCCCCTGACTGTTCCTGCAGTGCCACCAGAAGGCCACTTGTTTTCACATCCTCTGAAATATCTATTTGATGGATTGGCACAAAATTTTGTACAGATATTCATGTTCCTCAGAGGATAAATCCTAATGAATTTTGTGATCCGCTTTCCCTCCAGCACCAGCAGCAGGTTGACATTTGTGGTATTGACTGAAATACCCAACAACTATTTGATGGATTGCCCTGAAATTTGGTACATATTTCTGTCCACTCAGGAGAAACTGTAATCACTTTGCTGATCCCCTGACTTTTCACCAACTGCCATCATCAGGTCATAGTTTTAATTTGTCCCATACTTCAGCCTGTGACCCAGTACCTGCAAAATTAATGACGTCCCCATTATCTTCAGCTAAAATTTATATTCAGAGCTAATGAATAAATGTTAGCATGCTGACATGCTATACTAAAGCCATATTTCCATAAACTACTCACTTTTGGTACTTCTATTTAGTTTTCCACAGCAGAGTACTCCCTCAGTGCAGAGCTGGTCATCATAACAACATTATTCCAGCAGTTGGGAAACAACGGACACATAAGGGTGCTTTTATTTTGAGAAGCTACAGCTTTTATTCACTGAAAAACTGTAGTCTACACTGTACATTTACTGCCAGATTAATAATGTCACTGCTCACCTTTTTCCTCTGCACTATGCTGCTGTTATAACATGGAACGAATGGATGGTGTTCTTGATGCGTCTACGCTTCTACAACTGACCATGGTTTGGTTTTGCAAGGTGCTATTTTTGAGTGAATAAAATATAATTGTGGTCACTATTGAAGGTAGTTTGACTATATTAAAATGCCCAGTTTGTGCAGGATATACCGTGTTGTGCAACCACTGAGTGGTCTACAGTGTTTTTAAATCACCATTTAGTATCGGCTTGCTTGGAACCCAAACCAAAGTGATGCCAAAATAGGCACCAAGTACTATTCAGAATGTAAAAACCAAAGCAAGCACGTAGAGCTGAGCTGTAGTTTGCAGTGGAGCTGTCAATTAGTCAATCAGTAAGTGTCTCTAAAGAAAATTAGTTGCCATTTCTATTGATAATTGATTAATCATTTCAGTTATTTTTCAAGCAAAAATATCAACCATTTGCTGGTTCCAGCTTCTTAAATGTGAGGATTTGCTGCTGTTTTGTTTTTGTTTTTTTTAATTTATGATACTAATTAAGAGTCTTTGGATTTGGGCATAAGAAGCAAACTGAAGACATCACTTTGGGCTCTGGTAACTGTGAAGAGCATTTTTGATATTTTAAAGACTAAGCGATTAATTGTAAAAATAATCGTTAGTTGCAGTCCTACAAATGCGGCATAAAATGTGTTTACATTTAGCTCAAAGAACAGCTGTGTGTGAGTAGGGCGTCACAGAGCAGCTAGCCTAGTTGTTGTTTTTCCAATAGGAAGTTACTTCATGCCTGATTTTCATTGCTAAGAACCAGTAAGAGACATTGTGTTTGACCCACAGTGCTTCTCTGCTGCATGTATTGCAGTGTTGCTTGAGGGGTGTGTGAGAGTACATTGTATGTGTGTGTGTGTGTGTGTATATATATATATATTGCATATACACACTGCTATACACAGATGGGTTACAACTTGCATCAACCATCTGGCCTGTCATCTCATCTTCTTTTTTTGTAAAGTCAAAGACACAATAGCCTCTGTCTCTATTGTCTCTGTGGTGTCAGCTTCCTACTACAAAGTGTTCGCACTACAAAGTGAAAACACAGCAGACCACTAATTATTAACTCCAGGAGGGGATCAGGCTCAGGGCAGTTAAGGCCAGCAAGGAAAATTTTAATACTGGTTTACCTTTTAACAGAATTTAAAATCGAAAGGTTGATAGAGAGTCTTATCAGCTCTCTAATGTGTACTTTCAGATTTACAGTATGTCAGACATACTGCGTTACAATGTCTCGTGTTTTCTTTGGTGCTGTGACACAAAGGCATCAGTCCTGGTTTATATCATTTCAGACTGAAAAGCTTTTATTGTACTACAATTAAGCTAACACACCTAAGAATGCAGTTCAGCATTGCAGTCACAACGTGGACAATGCAGCTTGAACAATCAATAACAGCTTAAGTAAAACGACTATAATACCATTATGTGGGTGCATTTTACAATTCCAGCCTCACCATGAAGAAATTGATGGATTGATAACAGTATCAGGACGATTGCTTAAGGTGACCTTTACTTTATCTTCTGACTTAGCAGCAGGCAGCAATTTCCCATGAGGCAAACACACAGCTCGAGATGTGAGCGTCGATTTAATTTCCTGACATAATATTCACAGCCACTCACCAGTCACTTCGCCTCCAATCACCGCGCTGAATTACAATCACACCCTCTTGATTTCAGAACTCTCTCATTTACTGCTTTGGAAACACTTCGCCGTGGCCGGTCATCATCTCAAAAAGCTGAATCAATGTTTGGATGTTGACTGCATTTTAACACTAATGATAGGCTTTCACTGTTCAGCGTGGTGGCTGTGGAATAAACATATCGAACACGTTGTTGTGCCAGGATGACAAAAATGATTTCACCTTCAACTGTAAGCACAAGACTTGAATTTTAACAGGTTATTGGCAGCCACCTAAACTCTGTGTCATGTTCTGTCCTTATAGGTACAACCCGTCCCCCTCGAGACGGAGAGGTCCCAGGGGTGGATTACAATTTCCTGTCTGTGGAGGACTTCCTAGAACTTGAGGAGAGTGGCACACTACTGGAAATAGGAACATATGAAGGTGAGGATGATAATGGTGATAATGATTGTTACCAGAGTTGGGTAGTGTTTATGCTAAATGTTAGATATGCATATGGACGGAGCCCTCTGTCCATACTCTTTGTTTATTTCATCTGTAATTCTGTACATTATCTGAAAGCTTACGAATACAGATGACGTGGAGCCACACCACCGGTAGTCGTGGGGACAGTGTAGCCAATACTTTCAAGCGAGACCCAACCACAGGTCACGATGCATAAGTTTTAAAAATCTGATAGCATTGGACATGACACTCGTCATCAATTACATAGTGAAAAAAAATTCTCCCTTGACATGTCACGATGGCTACACAGACCATCACCATCTGCAATGCTTTTGGCTCTTACATTAACCTCCTCCAGCGTCGCCATGTTTGTTGTTGTCAGAAACTTTTAACTCTTCTTCTTCTGGAGTAACTTTTGACTCTGAGTGTTGCATTCTAGTTGATGTGTTGTATAACATCCATGCCAGCGTAAAGGACACATAGAAGTATGTGGGCAGTGACGGTTATATCATTTGAAACAGTTGTTAGAGACAAAGGACTGTGGACCACAGTCGTTAGAGTTACATGAATGTGAAACACTGTTGTTTTTGGAGGTCAAGTTGTTGAATTTCCTGGGCAAAGATGAAATAACAGCATTGTAAATAGGAGAGAGGTTGTGTCTTAGGCCTCCTCCTCTGTTTAGAGTGGGTTTCTCCATTTTGACGTAGATGGCTTCCTTAACTCCTCTCTCAAACCATCTGTCCTCTCTGTCTAGAATGTGGACGTTGCTGTCTTCAAAGGAGTGTGCCTTCTCCTTAAGGTGTAGATAGACAGCTGAGTCTAGACCTGAGGAGTTAGGTCTCCTGTGTTGAGCCATGCGTCTGTTTAGTGGTTGTTTGGTTTCACCAATGTATAAATCCTTGCAATCCTCGTTGCATTGGACAGCATACACCAGATTGCTTTTCTGTGTATGTGGTGTGCGATCTTTGGGATGCACCAATTTGCAACAAACGACTGTTGTCAATCTGATTGGAGCACTCATGAATTTGAACACATCTACAGAGGTTAAATACCTGGGGTTCCCACCATTTAGTTAGACTAGCTCTGACTAGTCTGACAGGCATGAACTGATGAAGCTTCTTGGATGAGAAGCGAAACGTCTTCAATAAGACTTTTAAACAAGTCCAGTTGCTTTCGATTTAATCTTTTCCTGAGATTACAATGACCTGGACGAATGAGAACATTCACGGACATGAAACAGTTGTATCTATTTTGACATAAAAGGGGCATAAATGGGCCTTTAATTTTAAAAGTACCTTGTTACATTATAAGATTGCTGCCATTAAAAAGTAAAGTGTTAAAAAGTAACTTGTTACATTGCAGTTTTACCTAAGTAACGAAAAGTAACTCGTTAGAGTACAACTGTACTTTTGAGTTACCAGAAATGAAAACCACTTTGCCCGGTTCACTGTCAGATTGTCAGAACGATGTAACCAACATGCACATAGAATCGCAGAGGCAGAGTACACAGCTGCCTCCATGAAAACAATATAACACCAGCTCGTTTAGGCTACAGTACATCATGTTTCAACATGCAACTAATGAACCAGTTAGCTTCTCAAAAGTCAAGCCTACAAATAAACTATAAAAGTGTGCAGGCTTTTAATATCACATGGACTCACCCAACCAATCTTCTCTGTAGTTTACTCTTTTATAACACAGGGGAGGTTTTTCAAACCATGTGTCTGACAGTCGGTTCCTCTGATGAGACTCAGAATGCTTAAAAGCTTCTCAACAGTATTGACTCAAAGATCATGGGGAATTTGTTCAATACATCCATTTCAAGACCCGATTTGTTATACTCCGCGATTTCAGTGTCTGCCGAGACCCGTGGGCTGTGTCTGTTCGCTGCCTCAAATGCAAAAAAGTCACCCTGAGAGTCTCCTCTGACGGTGGGTGTGGGCAGCGGCAGTTCTTGGAGTGGTGGAAACAGTTACATTTGTAATGGTGAAAGATTGCTTGCTTGAACACATAACTTAATAACTGAGTACTTTAATTAAAACTAAAGCAAAACTAACGCATTACTATACTTGTTAAAACAAAAAAGTAATCTGAGTACGCTAACAAGTTACTTTGATGGTGTTACCCCCAACACTGATTACAACTGACACTCATGACAGCGCAGGTGTCCTGATTCTCCACAGATACGATGAGCGTAGCAGTGATCAACATTTATTTTTTCCTACATGCTGTCAGGCTGTAAGACTGTGCACTCAGTTGATTCCGATTAAACTGTGCTGTGCATGATGGGAGGAGATGCATCCAGGAGACAGCAGGTCACTCCACATCTGCCCCTCTCACTCTGATTAGGACAGTGTTGTGCAGCGCTAAGTCTCATACTGACACAGACCTGTGTGTGCAAACATGTGTGTGTGGGTGGATGGGTGTGTGTTTGGGCATTGTGTGTTTGTGTGTGAGCCTGTGTGTTATGAAGAGCTAAGTCTAATTTGTGTGTGTGTCATTGTGTGTGGGTGTGTGTGGTGTGTGCGTGCATGCGTCCGGGAGAGAATGTTACAACATTAATCTGCTTGGCACTGGTTCTGCTGTGTGTTGGCACGTTCCTCCCTTTCACGCAGACAATGTCAAATACCTGTCCACAGGAGTCTGTGGCCATCCAGACAGCCAGAGGAAGACAGGATTATTGATTCAGAACCAGCTCTGTATTTTATGGACATATGACTATATAGAAACATATTTGATTATATGAACCACCTTTGTAATTTTTGTGAGTAGTATTTTTGGTTAAGTTTTGCTTTTTTTATTTGACAGTAGGTTGTCCAGTAGGTATTTGGTAGAAAATGAGAGGAGATGGCATGCAACAACATCCATGTCTAAATTCAAATTGTTAAAGGGATAGTTAAGCATTTTGGAAAATACTTCTGGCTGGAAACTACAGCCAGAAGGTGGCTAGCTTAGCATAGACTAAAAAGACAGGATACAGGGGGTAACCACTAGCCTGGCTAAGCCTTAAGGTAACAAAATCTGGCTACCAGCACCTTTAAAGCTCATCAATTAACAAATCATATCTTGTTTGTTTTTGGACAGAGACGTGTTAGCCATTTCCCACTACTTCCAGCCTTGATCCTAACATAAACATTAACTTATTAACTTATTGGACAGACATGAAAGAACATTGATTTAACTCTCAATGAGGAAGTGAATTAGCATATTTTGTCAAGCAGCAGAGAATCAAGGAAGTTGCCATTTCCAAACACATGTGCTGGATTGGCTTGACTTGGTTTGACTTGGAACGTCAGCCCAGCATGGCAGGGATTTGCATCTCCAGTATCACGGGGCCAGCCACATGAAGGTGTATCTTTGAACTGATGATGTTCTTGCCTTGACTCATGTGGCTGTAAAATGGTGGATAAACACATTTGATTTCCTATAAATTGTTTACAATAAAAGTACCCCATTATTTTGTTATTTAAAAGCTTTTATTGTGCAAAATCAGAAAGCTACAAAAGCACTGAGAGCTGAACAAACTTTTGATACGTCTCTCTTTCCGGTCTCGTGCACAGACATTAGTTGAGTCATGTAACACATGCTTGTTTGAGGGAGAGAAGGAGGGTTGTAGCAGTTTGTGCATGGTTGGTGAGACATCACCACAACGTACTTCGAGGCAGGTTGGACGGTTTATCCTGAATCTGGAGAGGGTCCATCTTTGGCATGACTCCACATAGCTCGGCGCATTATGTCTGGTAATGGAAATGTAAATCAACGTGGCATGGTTTGTTTGAGTTTGGCTAAAAGGAAATGGAAAAGCCCAAACTGTGTTTATCCAAGAAACAGTCACATAACCCCCTGTATAATGGCAAATTGTTTTTACACTTTTTGTACAGATTAAACAAATGAGACATAACGTATTAGTGAATTTTAGAGAGATGATAGGTGGATGTTGTTACCTATGAACAGAGCTGGGTTAGCTTTTACCAGTATGTATGCTAAGCTATGCTAACTGATTTTGGCTCCAGCTTCATATTGAACTGACGGTCATAAATGTGGGTATAGGTCTTCTCATCTAACTCTCTGCAAGAAAGTGAATAATAGTATTTCCCAAAATGTTAAACTATTCCTTTATGTTGCCATTACATGGTTTGCATTTGACCCCTAGCTCACCAGGGTGCCTCTTTATCTCATATTGTGAAGAATATGGATACATGGTTCATACCATGAATAAACTTGATAAACTCTTTGTTTGCATCACTGATAAAAACAGTGTCAGTCAGAAAAATCTGTTAAATCAAAGCTCGGTGTTGTGAGCTGGTCCATTGTGTTTGCTCAGTGTGCTTTCAGAGTCCAGATAAAACATCTCTGCGGCCTCAAACACAAACTAGAAGCGTTTTGCTTTCCCACCAGCTGCTTATTTCCACGATTTGTGGTCACATTGTGATCCAGCTTTCCTCTTGGCGTCAGATTAGGAGGTTTCATAGATCCACTGCCTGTTTTTATCCTCAGCTTCCTCTCGCTGAGTCTCGGTTTCTCCTTCTCTCTCCTTCTGTGTCTCTCTCTCAAGCATGCTAATGTCCTTCTTGTTGCCTAGGTAACTATTATGGGACCCCCAAGCCGCCAAGGCAGCCCATCATTGGGACAGTGATTCTCAGTGATGCAGGCTCCCAGCAGTCCACCCCAAAGCGCACCAAGTCCTACAATGACATGCAAAACGTCCGAGTAGTGCCTGCTGACGACGACGATGACGACCAGGCCACGGAAATGAACAACAGTTTTACAGGTGAGGGCGTTGCGCCACCTCTCCAGCCTCTCTCTCTCTGTGTTGAAGTTTCTGTCTGTGCTTGTGTAGTTTTCTCCATCTCTGCTGTGTTTGCTCTTGAGTGGATGCTTGTTTAAGAGTGTGTGTGTACGCATGTGTGTGTCCAAGATTAGTGTGTATGTTTATGATCCTCTCCCGTGTTGTATGGTGCTGGGTGTCTGGTGGTTACATCATGTCTTTGTGATGTTTATTCCCCTCCTGTGAGCCTCCAAACACTGCCACCTGCCTGTGAGGAGGGGAGGAAGTAGATTACAGGCCACACTCACAAGATTCATCATTTTCTCTCCATGCTACAGGCCTCACATCCTCTCCTACCTCTGTCATATTTTTTTCACCTTACTTGGTATGCTCATTAAATTCCCTCTGACGTGTGAACAAGTGTTATTTCTGCCGCAGGTGATAATAGTATTTTCACGCCAGATATTTCTCAACAGAATTGCCATCTGCATGTTAATCAATTCCGTAATAAATTCTCAACAAAAATATAAACTGAAAACTTTTCGCAAGTTGAAATGAAAAATCTTCTATGCACACAAAAGTTTTATTTCTCTTAAAATTTGCTCACAAATTGTGTTTTGTTTGCAGACTTTTTTTTTTTTTTTTTTTGAGATTGTTGCAGCCTAAAATGCCTGATTTCATGGCAGCTTTTCTAAAAAAGCTTTAATGCATGTTGCAAACATTTTTGTGATGAAATTGCAGAGGCAAGTGAAAAAATCAATCAATAAAAATCAAAGGCCACTTTTTCCAGGGAGAGTAAAACCACACTCTGTTGAGAGTGTTCTAAGTAATCTTACCAAAAAGCCTCAGGATTACAAAACAGCTAAAATATGCTTTATTTTTAAATGAAGAAGTACACATGGGGGGTATTCCTCAAAGAAGCTAAATCCTTTTGGAGCTCAAACTCAGTGAAAACAGCAAGCACAAAATTATCAAATATAAAAGTACACAGAGAATTGATAAACGTCAACAACAATGATGAACCTTGTGATCTTTTGAATACCTCTGGCTGAATTTTAAAAAATATGATGTTTGTGCTGGGAACTGCTACGATTGATAAAACTTGCAGGACTGGTCAAATTTGTGGAGAATTTGTGGAGAAGTTTTGGTGACTTGCAAAGCTGTACAAAATTCACAGGAACTGGTTGAATTTGTGTCAATCGCCATGATTGCAACATTGCAAATATCTGGAGATACTTAATTATGTGCAGTTTTATCTTGAAAAAAAAGACATTTATTTGGCGCTGAACTATGTTTCTATATTTCACATTGGGCTACAGATAGCAATAATTTTTCCAGGAAGGCAAAGTCATGACTCACCCTACTCTGCCTCTAATTGTCTTACCCAGATACCCTTACCCTAACCCTGACCAATCACTCCACATGCTTAAATCTAATCAACCCAATCAACAAAGGCAACAAGTACTATCCAGTCAGAGGCAGAGAAAGGCAGGTCATGACTTAGACTATTTCATAAAGGGCTGCAGATACCATTTTTTCCCATAGTTCAGTGCCTAATAAAAGTCTTTTCTTCAATATAAAACTGCACGTTTTAGAGTGGCTTTTTATTGTGACCAGTCCAAAGCACACATGTGCAACTTTGCGACGAAGATGTGCTCAGTAAGAGATTTTTGACAAATTTGTGAGCAAAATCTGAGAGAAACAAACATTTTTTGTACATAGATTTTTTACTTCAACTCATGAAAAATGGGAGCACAACAGAAGTATTGTGTTTATATTTTTGTTGGGTATATATTTAAAAAATAAGACTGGAGAAAATATTAGATTTTTCTTCTAAACCGTCACCTTTTCCTCTCTCCTTTAAGCTTGATCCTGTTTTGCAGGAGATGGTGTGTGTGTGTTTTTTTTCTCTCTCTCTCTTGATGCTGTGAATCTATGCCCTCTCTGTGTCCCCCTGCCAGGCTGCCAGAGTGTTGAATTAGCATTTGATCAACCCTGAAAAGCCCACGGAAGTGGTGGAGAACACTGGGCCAGAACTGGGGAGCAAGTGGGGATGGGGGGTTGGGCTCGCTAGCTTTAAGAAGAAAGAGGCTTATGGGTGGAGAGGTAAAACAGGGTGGGGGTCAAAAAGAGTTTGGGAACGACTGCTGATGAAAGAATTAGCATATTCCTGGGGTCCTTTCAGTACACTAGAAATGGGCGGGAGCAGACTGGGGGAAGGGGAAGTGCTGGGAGTTTGATGTGGTTTAAGTTGCATGATATGTGCTAAAGAATATTCAGAGTGACTTGCCTTCTTATTGCATCTGCTCTTTTCTTGCATGCATGTGACATAAACTGTGTTTTTGTTCTTTTTTTGGTGTTTTTTGTTGTTCCGTGTTGTGCCCGTTGTGTTACCCAGGATCCTTAGTGCGTAGTCTCTTCCCCTCTCCTTTGTTGTGCACAGGTAACCCTAAGACCAGGACGAGAGCCGCGGCGGCATCCTCCGGCCGTATCCCGCACGTGACAATGCTCCATCCTGTGGTCTAAACAATGCGGCCACCTCCACCTCAGACAGTGGGCAGCAGACCCTCGCGGAACCGCAGGTCTCTCCAGAAGACCCGTTGGGACCGCTGCCCGAGAACTGGGAAATGGCCTACACTGAGAACGGAGAGCTTTACTTCATAGAGTATGTATCGACAACCTGCAACATTTTACGGTTTGATCTGCTGCACATACACTTGAATAAGCATTTCTCACCGTAGCTCATGCACTGTAAAAAATAAGTTGGGAAAACTCATAATTTCACGGCAGCTGTCGTCACTAAATTTTTGAGTTTCGAATCAAACTCTTAAGTTTTGAAATAAACTCTTTCTTTTGTTCTTATGTTAAGATTATTTGGTTTTTTTTTCTTTAAAAAATGTGAATCTTTGAGTTTTAGAAACCAACAAAAAATTGTATTTCAGAAATTGTTGACTAAATTCATTAAAATGAAATCGGAATCAGAATCACTTTATTTGACAATTGTACAAAGTACACGGGCATTTGACTTGTGATACAGCACGGTGGAACAAGAATACATAAAAAGTTTAAAGAGACTAGCTTAAAAGTTTATTAAGAATTATGTACAAATAAGATACTGTATACAAATAAAGTGGATAATGGTGAACAATTGAATGCTTTTAATTGTAATCATTTAATTTTCAAGCACCAAAATAATGACAAATCAGGTTCACAGCTCACTGTGACCAGTAGAGGATTTTGGGGGTTTCTTAAAGGGACAGTTCACCCCAAAATCAAAAACACATATTTCTGGAACAGTTGTTTTTCAACGGAATCTACTGGAACTACTTTTTTCTGCAGTAGAATCTAACAAAACTACTTTCTTTCTGCTAGAAAAAATCACTTCCTACATGAAACTACTCATAACAACTTCTGTGGATTATTTTGAGTAAACTGGTCATGATTTCTGGAGACATTGCTGTTGAGTGCCATTTAGTCCCATTATATTGGAGAGAATGTAAACATCTCTATGGCTGATGTCTCCAAAACTCTGAAACTCACACCAAAGCAATCTAGGTGGATAAATAACACTACAGGTAAGAGCAAAAAATATGTAGTTTTGATTTTGGGGTGAACTGTCCCTTTAAAGTTTCAAATTTAAGAACAGTAAGCGATCTCAACAAAAGATTATAGGTTGGCAAAATTGTTTTAATTTATTTTGAAACATAAGAGTTTGACTTTAATTTTTAATCTATCTTCAAAAAAATAGTGAAAATAGTTGCCTTGACATCATTTCTCAACCTTGTTTTTTTTTTTTTTTTTTCTTACAGTGTGCAGTAGTTGGTGTTTTGTCTATTTTACCTGCACTATTATAGCTTTTGTTCGTCCAGTGGCTTGTCTTCCCCCATGATTTGGTTTTTAGGCCTCTCCCCAGACAACCTGCCCAGCCCCCTGGGTGCCACTGCTTTCCTGTTAATCCCTGCATGTCCCGATCTCTAAAGGAGATCACATCCTGATCACCTGACTACCTCCACCTCTCTGTCCTCTCCGCAGTACGGCAAAGGCACACCACCAGGACATGGCAGTGTATTTTCAGAGCTTGTATGTTCTTTTCTGCTATCACTGAATTATAGTTATGTTGTTGTTTGACAATAGAGGGAAAAAGTCAGGTTGTTTATTGTTGTTATCCCGCCTGTGTCGCTTTGTTATTCTCATTTCTCTTTGCAGCAGATGCCTGCTGTCCTCTGTAAACTTGCTGACGCGGTTTACTTTCTAATTCTTGTTGATGCATTCATGCACCCCTGCTGTGCTTTTATATGTCGATTTGACGGCCTGTATTGAGCTGTTCTGTTGTCTTGTTTGTTTCCTCTCAGCCACAACACAAAGACCACATCATGGCTCGATCCTCGATGTAGAGACAAAGCCTCCAGGCCTCTGGAAGAGTGTGATGATGATGGTAAGCTGCTACACATAATTTATATCATAAAAGCTTACATTCACACTTCTATGCAGTGGTTTAGGAATCAGTAGGCGGTGCTGGAGGTCTCACACATTGTGCTCCCCTTGTGTACTGAGTGTTGACATTGTTAAATTCCTTAATTATTCAGTAGCATATTTATAAAACACGTTAACGTGGCTTTGATTTGTTTTTGATCAGCTGATCAGTTTATTTTGGAATGCATCCTTCATTTGCCACAGTGTAAATAGTTGATTTTGTGTTCTTTCACAACTATAATCACATTGAAGATGACAAATAATTCCAATATGCAAAGATATGTTTGAGAAATTCCAGTTATCTAGTTCAGAGTTCAAACACAGATTGCTAAATTGCACCATCAAGTGGTGAAATTTAAAGTGGCATGTTGCACTTTGGAACGTTGCTCACGTTTCTGTGGGATGTTGTTTTATCCTTTTAACATCAGTTTTGGAACTAAGGTGTTTCCCTGTTTGCCTTTCTCCGGACTGTCACTTCATTCTTTATTTGCTCTTGATTCCTCCACCCTCGACCCACCTCTCCTCTGCTATCCATCCCTTTTTCTGTTCTTCATTTTGTTTTCTTTGTTTCATCCTGCTTCTATCTTGGAGAAGAAGGGATACATACAGAGGAACTGGAAGCTGATCTAGGTAAGTTTTTCTAAATTTTAAAACAAATGTTATGCTGATTATTTACAAGATTATTTGACATAGTTATGATCTACCCATCTTTGACAACTGATTGTACCACATTGTTTAAAACAATACAGTACTAAGGGCACCCAAATCTGAATCCATTATTTGGGAAAGCACAAACAATGCAAGAGAAAGAAATATTTTTCCTACTGAAAGTGGCAATATTGCTCTGGAAAAAAAAAGTCAGCTTCATGATTGACATGTCTGTGCATCATATCAGTGTGGGTGGCCCATACTGTTTGCAACAAAGAACTCTGATTTCAACTATTTGTTTCATTTACTACACGTTATTGAAAAGTGACCGCTTATATTCTTTAGCCGCCCCTACTGAGTCAGCGCACTGCAGGCAGCGTTGTGAGAGCTGACCGTCCCTGACTGTCACTCAGGGAAAGTCTTGCATCAAGGAGGAGCAGGCCGAGCTAGTGAGACAAAATCCCTGTATCTCAGCTGGCTTTGATTTCTCTCAAACCCCTGCAACATATCCTACATCAAAATGAAGCTTACACCCTGTACAAAAAGCTCAGAGACATGTTCAAAAGACTGTTTTTGATTAAAAAGCTTCATTTTCGTAGTTCTAACTGACTGGTCAATGTCACAGTTATTTTAGGGTTGGTGGTGGGGTTCAGACAGTTCATAAAACAGTTAAAATTAAAAATAAAAAACAAGAGAGATAAGCAATACAGTATGAGGATGTGGAGATATATTTCATAAGTGATTGTATGCAGACATCAAATCAATTTCATGCTTTGAGGGCAGAACAACTACATTGACAATGAATATTAGGTTAGGAAATACAACATTTGTCCGATTTGACGTGACTTCTGGTACAAGCGATGCTTACTGCCAGTCCAGACAGATAATTTTGTTGGTTGACCAGATACAGATAATAGCATCTCTGTGTACCTCTAGTTATAATGTTTGTCCTTTGTGCTGTACCAGCTTGCAGCAACAGAGTGGTGACATGATAGATGATTGTGGCAGCTGCAGAGAGCGGTCCTGCATGTTGACAGTTGGTGATGGTAACGTGCAATAATCACAATATTACTGAAAAAGAGAAAAAGAAGACTGCAAGCTAATGTAAACAATGCAGCTTTCATAAAAACAAACGTCAGCATGGATTCAGTATGTTTCTTAGACCCCGAGGATACACACAATGTGTTTTGCTGAGAACTGTAAATGTAAACAAATCTGTATTTGTTTACCGAAAACTCCACAGAGTAACTGCAAGGCATAATGGATTTTCTCCACATTCCTGCAGAGATGTTTAGAGATGGTGAATAAATGCATCAGATATAAACCTGACCATTGTACGTTACGTCTGCCTGCATGTCAAATATGACTTTAATGTTTTTGGGCAGGTGGTTTTTATTACATTTCTTGCTCTGCTGCCCCTCTAGAGTTTCAGCTTATAATGGAGCCTCATGGTATCGATCCCTGGCATACTGAGATATACTGTACTGTCTGTGGTTTAGTTACATGTTGTTGATCATAGTTTGGCCTCTAATTATAATAAAGAATGAAGGTGGATGATTCAATTTTCCTTTGATATAAACAACAGTGTTCCTACTCCTCACGCTTTATGGCTTGAATAACAGGAGCTCTTTGTCTCAGACGCACAAAAACACATTTGGACCATGTTCTGCTGGAGGTTTAGCTGAGGACTCAGGTTGATATATGTACCTGGAGTTGCTTCACAGACTGTCAAATGGCTCAGCTCCCGATTCTCACCCCACTCGCAGGTAGCACGAACAACCCTGTAATGGAACGAGTGCTCAGTCTCAAACAAGGCCTTGGATGTCTGGCTGTGAGCCTTTATTATTGCTGGCTGCTCAGATGCAGACAGTCTGTGATTATTGATTGTGAAATCCAGTCTCTTATAAAAGTGTTTACTGGACTAGAGAGAAGCCCACAGGAACACAAGGGCGTAATGTCTTTGTCTGAAATCAAATACAGTGAGGAGGTGGACGGAGATGCCAGCATCTTAATGGGAATGTGTCAGTTTGATCGGCCTCATTTGTCTGTGTGTTCCCAGAGTGCTTAGCTGTGTGTCCGATTTGTACAGGTGTGTTTGTAGAGTGAGGCAATGTTGAGCAGAACATAGTAATATTTATTAGAAGAATTATATGCAGACGGTTATGGATGTTTGCCCTTTTGTTTTTAAATTTACAGTTGACTTACATGTTGAGATTTGTTTTAAGTTGTGTAGCATCTTTGTTTTCACACAGTTTTTGTGAGAACGTTTAGACAAAATGAGCAAAATAAAAGAGGCTGCAGGTCATAATTTAGTTTATGATAAGATTTACACGTAGGTATACATCATGTGTTAGCGAGATTAAATCAGTCAAACTTTATTGGCCAAGCACGTGCACACATACAAGGAATTTTTGTTTTCCATTTGATTGGAAAATATTGGTAAATATGGCACAGCTGGAATCCTCTGTACCTGACCAGAGGCCAGTTTGGGCTTGAAACTTTGTACTTTTATTACAATTGTAAAACAGACATTTTAAAGGACCATTAAATAGTGTTGTGAGTCCCCGGCAGCTACAATTTAAGAACAAAGAAAATGTTTTCAAAATAAAATAAAAATGGTCATAAATTGTCTGGTTGTACAAAAGTAAATTAGGTAATTTAATTTGTCTTTGCATTTGATCCCATTTGGACAATTATGAGAGAATTCAAAACAGCAAAATGCAGCACCATAAAAACAGAAAGACCTGGTGAACCATGCTTATGAACATATTAAAACAGATCCAATATCTTATTCAAAACTGCAAGGAAAACAGTAAAAACTAGAATGGTGCTCAGAGAGTGAGGCCAAATGTACTAAAGTAAAATATATTTTTTGTATCTGCCCTGTGATTCGTATCCACTCCGAAGTTTAATAGGTTATTCCTTGGCCTTTACTTCACTCTACCACTAAGTTTCATGGAAATCAGGCCAGTCGTCTATAATCCTGCTGACAAACAGGAAGGAAAGATTTCCTTCCTTAGTTATGTTTGGCAAGGGAATAAGTCATTGGATTCTCTATATTCAGAGACATTAGATATGATCTAATATAATTTTGCAGATTATATCTACCGTAACCAGTGTTGGGTAGCATTGCTTTTAAAAGTAACTTGTTACATTACATCATTACCACCATTAAAAAGTGACTTGTTAGAGTACTTTTGCCAAAAGTGAAACCTCTTTGTTATTCCTTGCATATGTTGGTTATAATATCCGGAAGGAATGTAGCTTACTGTACTTGGCTTGGCGAAGTATCTGAAGTGAAGCACTGTCAATAGACACTGACATTGTTAGACATTGGGTTTTTTGGGGGGAGGGTGGAGGTTAGCAGTCTCAAAACAGCAAAGCCGACTTGCTCACCGCTGTAGTCACCGCCACCTCCCACTATCGCTCTGACGGCAACCTCCAACTGTCTCACTCAGCCAAGAAAACTCTCCAGCGACACGTCCAGCAGCAACAGCTTCTTTTTATTTTCGATCTCACATGTCAAAAACAGAACAAACACCTGCCTTACAGCAACTCTGAGGGGACACACTACCTCAAACATAAAAGGGTTTTAAAATCACAATGTTATGAAGGTAGAGGGCTCAGCAGGTGATGACTGTTAGTCATTGTCCATCGGCCCAACCCTATACTGTAGGTCTACCTTTGAATATACTGGCTCTTCCGCCATTGCAAAGCCTAGTGTACGGCCCATGATCTGTTACTCTGCAAGCTGATGACGGGAATGACAGATGCAATATCCCCATCACAGGTCTTTTTTTTAACAATTATGTTAGATTACAAAGTAAACATACAGCCTGATAAGTTCACACAACGTAATATTCTTGCAATTCAACTGGAATGAAAAAAATAGAATTATTTGAAATACATGAAAGTAAATAAAAAACTCAAAATGCAAAGGGTCAAAACGCATGCCTACATAAAACGCATGCCTACATAAAACCTATAAAATGCACAGGCTTGCCAAATCATGTAGATTCACCCAGCCCAATGTCCTCTTTAGTTTACTCTTTTATAACACAGGAGAAGTTTTTCAAAACATGGGTCAGATATTCAGTTTGCCTGATGAAACTTCCAAGGTTAAAAAGCCTTCCAGAGGCACACGAGATGGTTGCTGTATTGACTCAAAGACAGATTTGATCATAGGGAATCTGTTCAATACACCCATCTCAAGACTCAACCCAGTGTCAGCCAAGATCATAGGCTGTCTGTCCTCTGTCTAAAATTCAAAAAAGTCTCCCCCAGAGTCTCCTCTGGTGTCAGTACAGGCAGCGGTACATCTTGCAGTGGTGGAAATGTAACAATAATGGGCTGCTTATGTGAAAACAAAACTGAATAAACGAGTACTTTAATTACAATACCAATGTGTTATGTTACTCATTACAACAACAAAGTAATCTGAGTACTCTGAGAGGTTGCTTTGCAGGGTGTTACCCCAACTCTGATTGTAACTGTAGTAAGATAACTGTGTCGCTACGCTGAATATTTGGGAGTCAACTCAACGTCACTAAGTCACTCAGCTCTGCTAATGACCAACATCAAAATGTTATTATTCTGTTATTCAGTGTTTAATGTTGTGTGTCGTCTGTATTGCAGAGCTTCCTCCAGGATGGGAAAGGATAGAAGACCCAGTTTATGGGGTGTACTATGTAGAGTAAGTCAATCACCTCAATGACACATGACAATGATTACTTCACAAAAAAAAAAAACCCTCTTACAAATCCTTTCTCCCCCTCACTGAACCTGAGACCGAACCTTCACTTTGATTAGAGTACATTCGATGGAGCTTTTTGATATAACTGTCATTTCTTCTTTTTTCTAATTAGTCTTTACTCGTATCATTTTGTGTCCTCTCCCTGTCTGTCTGTCTGCCTCAGTCATATAAACAGGAAGACCCAGTATGAGAACCCAGTGTTGGAGGCGCGGCGTCGGAAAATCCTGGAGCAGCAGCAACAGCCGCAGCCTCCAGAAGGTGAGCGGTATATTCGAGGTTCGTTTCCTGCCCTGGCACGGCACCATTTCTTTCTTTCTTCATGTCTGTGAGTGTCATGTCCTTCTAGTGTGTCCAGTGCTCTCCCGGGTTTGGGCCGGACTCTCGCTCTATTCCCTCTTCTGTGATTTGACTTTAACTTTCCAAGACATGGTGAAATATTATTCACTAAATGCTAATTTTGATATTCATCAGGACTAAATTTTCCCAAAATAGAGCTGGCCTAAGCCCCGGTGTTGTCTTTGGTGTTTAGGTTTTAATTTATATGATTTTAAATCATAAATGCTGTATATCATTTTGTATTTGATCATTTAATTTGCTTTAACATGAAACTGCAAGGAAGAGAATTTCACTTTTGCCCAGAGGTTTTCAAATTTTCACAGGATAGTTGAAGGCGAGACATGGTGGGAGAGATGTGATTTTTAGGATTTTGTGTGAGGTGAAAGAGACGGGTACTTCTGAAAACAGCGGGAGGTTAGTTATTGTAGTTTGGCCTGTTGAATTTGTCCGTTCATCAACACAGTCAGAAGTTGGAGCTGCAGCGGCTGTGACACATCGCTAACCGAGGCAATTAAGGTACTTTGAAACCCTTAGCGCACAATTGCTGCAATTTGTGTCACACACAAACATGATACACATGTTTTAGATTTAGTGTGCCCATTACTTCCCAAGGATGCCATTATCCCCAGTGTCAGTCCAAAATAATCGTCCACAAATCTGCTTAGAAATCACAGAGAAATGCTCCTTATAACTCCAGAACTTGCCTGAGAATGATCACATTTTTAAAATTTTCTTCACTATCAAAGTAATTTAGTGATAGTTGTCTGTACATCCATGCATACTTAGCCAACAGGAACTGCTAGTAGCTAACTCAGTATACTTTTAATAATGCCGTTTAATAACGTTATAATATAATAACGTTGTAGCTCACACCTAACTCACTGAATCCATGGCGACATTTCACTGCAAAATCTCTCAAACCTCTCTGAACATTTCAGCAGCCTTCACATGGTAAGAAATTTGCTCTTGGCTGGCTGTGAAGTACAGCAACTCTGCCAAGGTCAAAGTTGAAATAATTTGAGTGACGATCAGTGACGATTTTGAGCCTTGTTGGGCGTGGCCACTCACCCCATAGGAAAACAATGGCACAGCCAGCACAGAGTGGTTTTACATCTGATCATGTGAGGGCACCATCAGAGCATGATTGTCCCCCAAATAGAAATAAGACAAAGCATAATAATAAGAGTGATGACTTTTTCCTGTTGCATTATGTTCTGTTTGCTTGTTAAATTCCTGGAACACTTACACTCTTGTCTATCCTTTCATATACAGATGTTTGTGTCGAAAACCTCTGGGCATACAGGCACAGGTGTCTCAGTTTTTCAGAGGGGGTCCCATAGCATCATCATTAAAAACCCCTGCTTTATTTGGACTGCGATGTCATAACATTTAAACTGTTTTGCTACATTATCATTGCTGAGAGGAAATTAATTTTTTTTTTACATTACAACACTTACATAAGTATCGTACAAAGTGAGTAGCCAATTACAATTCGGGCTTTAAAATGAATTAGATGGCGAGTATCTACAGTATGTGCTTAAAGCTCTGTGTCCGTGTCTTGCTGTTATGTGTTTATATGTGTGCAGCATGTAAATACACCTTTGTGTTGAGTGTGGGTGGATTAATGTGTGTGATTGTGTCTGTGCAGAGTGGATAGAGGAGCACTCCTCAGCAGCGGCTCCATTAGCAAACTACGCTCCAAACCACCTGGAGACCTACAGGGACCCGCAGGTCCCACCAACTCTACCTCCCGGCCCTGCAGGAGTCAAACGTAAATCTTTATGTTTAATGTTGACGCTGTACTCATTACTGCTGCTTGATTTTTATATCGAGTTCTTGACAGAAGCCAAAAGATACATCATGTAGTCCAGATGAAAACCAGAAAACAAAAGAAGCGATTTGAAAAATATTTGTTTGTTTTTTTACATCTGCATTTAAAATTCCAACGGTGCTTTGACAGTTTGTTCTCCATTTTCTGGGCAGAAAAACACATTTAATTTCTGCTGACTTGCTCACCGACAGTTCTGGAAACTGCTGTATGTGGAGATGACAAGACATTTCAAACTGTCAAAGCTGTCCTTGTATCAGCAAACACTTATACGTTTGAGGAATCAGATGTTAAGTCCTAACCCTCCTTTCTCAGCTTGCAGATTTTTCCACATATAAGAAAGCAGTCTACAAAGTATGATCCTTATCTCAGAGGAATCATTATCACTTTATCTACAAAACATTACTCAAGAATGTTAAATGACGAATACGTGGATGGACACATGGGTAGTAAAAGTTTTTTCTCCGCTGCTCTTCAGGAGGGAAACCTTTCTTCACAAGAAACCCAGCAGAGCTGAAAGGAACCTTCATCAACACAAAGCTGAAAAAGAGCCGCCGCGGCTTTGGCTTCACTGTGGTCGGAGGTGACGAGCCGGACGAGTTTCTACAGATCAAAAGCCTGGTGCTGGATGGGCCTGCAGCTGTGGATGGCAAGATGGAGACAGGTGCAGTACATAACCACCGTCCACAGGGGGCACTGTTTTCATTCAACAACACACATTAGTGGAGTTCTCCACTACATCCATCCATTTTCTGTACTAAATATGGGTCTGGTTCCAGTGTCCTCTCTTGTGCACTTTCAGAGTCTGACACTCCAGAAAAGTCCATGAGGGCTCAGAGCCGTCTCACCGTGAATTTAGAAAGTGCTGAAGGGGGTCTCTGATTGATTTTTAAAGCCCTTTTTGCACACTTTCCATAACTCTGCAACTCGATAGACCTTGCTTAAGGGAAAACCCATAATGCAAACTAATGTGATGTTAAAATGACAATGACAGAAGAATTGTGCATTGTAAAAAAAAGAAAAATTAAAGGCATATTATGTGACATTTTCCTAAAAAATAATGTATTGACTCATATAAAGATAATCTAAGCTGTAAATCATCATTCACGACCCACTAGAAGTGTGTGGTGGTGTCTATCTGCAGTTTAAACATGCATTGATACCCAGCACTGATAACTTGATAGTGACAAATATTTTGATTTGGTCCAACTATACTGTTTAAGGCATCAACTAAAGCAAACAATGAACACTCCAGTTCATTAAACTATGCATAGTCTGAAATATGTGCCTCACACCTGACTGTGCATAGAAATGTCTCTATCCAGGTAATATGATTTCACAAAGTGCCGTCCAACTCCTCACACAGTGTTTGAAACCCTCACACCCTCCTACACTCACACAGTAACAGTGATGTCACAGGGGATGGCGATTTACGGGGAACTCCACCAATTTTACACATCAAAGTATGTTCACAGGTCTAGAAAAGTACTGCTGCATATGAAAAAAAAAAGTTGTCTAAAGTCTTTTGAGGCTCCAGAGGGAGCCGTGTGAAGTCTGATAAATTGCCTCTAGTGATGTCATTTTAGGCCACGTCAGGTACCTCTGAATACTAATGAAAAAAGTCTTGGGGTGTGGAGTTAGGAAGAACTGAGCTTACCAGAGCTCTACTAGCATAACACCTAAATGTCATGCTGCGTTTCAGACAACTCGGAAGTTGAAAATTTCTGCTCTCCTCCTAGAAAATGTACAGTAGAACACGACTCACAGTTCCTATCTGTTAACTCAGGGCAAATTATGCAATCCATTGTCAGAAGTCAGAGGTCAATAGTTCTGATTGCGATCGGTCGCCACTGCATCCGCTCGGAAGACCATGGAGGCCTGCAGCTAACTGATGTTTGTATGACAAATCTGAACTTCACAAGCATCAACTTAACATACTTTAAAAAGAGACGAGAGAAATTAGGCGAGCACTGCATGCTCACAAAGACTTTCATCAAGTAATAAACTGAATTGAAATTAGGGTTGCATGATTTTATAAAAACTCATATTGTGATTATTTTGACAGAAATTGTGATTGTGATTGTGATATGCGATACAATTACAATACAATATAATTTTCAAGTTCACTGGAAAAAAACGATTAAAATCGTGATTATGTGATATTTATTGAAGCCTGTAACAAACAAACATGTTTTCTTTCATCTGGAGAACAAAATATTTGGGCCAGGTCATCTATGCAGCACCACAGTACCTCATTATAAAGCTGTTTTCTCACACATTTTTGCTTTTACAAAAAATTGTGATTTGGTTCTGGTTCTGTGTTTTGGATATTGCACTTGGCCATATTGTGAGTTTATGGCGATTGCAATTAATTGTGCAGCCAATTTGGAATTTCATCTTAAATGACCATACATTGCATGTTTCCATTTCGGATGTTGTTTTTTTGTGAGTGCAATGGATTGCAGCATAATCCATCTTCCCTGACTTCACAATAAAGCAGTTGTCTGACGTCGCACAACAATATGCAGCACCCATGGCAGTGCACATTGTAAATGGTAAACTGTCAACTGAAAGGCAACGTAAAGTATACAGTATTTGCTTGTATTTGTATTATTAACTTGTTCTGCATGTAAAATGATGTGAAAATATGTCTCTAATGTTATTAGGTAGCTAGTTCAATCTAAAACCAAAACTAAAATGTACAACTCTAATGGCATCTGTTACCTCATGCATCGTTTTCACCCCGTTTGGTTATATGCAAGCAGGCTGCACTGCAGAGAGTTTAATTGTGTGTACACTTGCCAAAGAAATATTAGTTTGTCACATTTAGCCATGTTTTTGTTTATGTTTGGCATTGTGCACCTGGAAATTGAATATTTAAATTGGGGAAGGAGAATGTGCGAAAGAAAAAAATACAATATCCCTGGTTCTGCCCTAACAATTTTGATTCTTTTTTGTTTTGTTTCATTTCTGTTCATGGCAATGCTAAATGCTAAAAATCCTAAAATTCTGCACCCTGTAAATAGGCGTTCCATATGGGCCCCTCCCCACATTCATGGCTATTCATTCTAGTGTCTTTGTGGATCCCGCATACTCAATCCTCTTTTTACCCCAGTCGGACACCCTTGAAGCTAAATGCTAAATCCATGGATAACTCTTTAATGTCTGAGGGATCAGTGTTTAGGGGTTAGGGGGTACACTGGAACTGGGCCACGCAGTTCAGGATTGCAGGGGGTTGGATCATATCCCAGCACAAACTGAAAGGCTACAGGCACTGTAATATTCATTAAATTGAATAATGGAATTTCAGCTGGAGAATAATAGTGAATAACACCAACAGTGTTTAAAAATAATCATCTGACTTGATATGTTAAATTCAAAGCCCCCTAGATAACTGTTAACCGTGTAAATGAGAGCATCACTAACAGGATACTTTTCCTTGGTGCAGGTGACGTGATCGTCAGTGTGAATGACACCATCGTGCTGGGCTACACCCACGCTCAGGTGGTGAAGATCTTCCAATCCATCCCCATCGGTTCCATGGTGGACCTGGCCTTATGCCGTGGCTACCCGCTGCCCTTTGACCCCGATGACCCCAACACCAGCCTGGTGACCTCAGTGGCGATCTTGGACAAGGAGCCTATCATTGTCAACGGACAGGAGACGTTCGACTCGCCTTCCAACCAGGCCGGACCCGTTAACGGCATGAGGGAGCCGCGGCCGCACAGCCCCTCGGCCGAGGTGGCGTCTAACGGCTCGCACGGCTACTCCAGCGACGTGGTCACCCTGGCCTCGTCCATAGCCACCCAGCCTGAGCTGATCACCATCCACATGGAGAAGGGCGACAAGGGATTCGGCTTCACTATTGCTGACAGCCTGACGGGAGGTGGGCAGAGGGTCAAGCAGATAGTGGACTACCCACGCTGCCGTGGCCTCAAGGAGGGGGATATTCTGATGGAGGTCAACAAGAGAAATGTCCAGAATATGAGCCACAATCAGGTGGTGGACCTGCTGAGCAAATGTCCCAGAGGCAGTGAGGTCACCATGCTGGTGCAGAGAGGTATGTATTGCATCTTCATGTCACATATTTGTCAGCAGGGTGGACAAACAGATACAGGAGCTCAAGTTTTGACGTGAAAGAGTGCTTGATTAAGCGAAAAGAAAAGAATGCGCTGTTGTCTGCTGAACAGACAACAGCTTGACTAGTTGGCGTGGAAAGAGTGACATAATGAGAAAGCAGGAGAGAAAAGTGAGGAAGAGAGTGGGCGGCAGGTTGAAAATGCTCGGACTGGATGGGATGAAACGAGGAGAGGCAAAGAGACGATGGGCTGAGTTAGCATGGCAGTCGATGAGCAGATGAGTGTGGGAAGGAGTGGGAGGCGAGATGGATGAATGAGAGGGGAGGGGAGGAGGAGCACATTAGGTCAGGGACTCGTATATGCCATGAATACGGATGCGGCTGAATTGTACCACAGAGACTTTGTCAGTCTTCATGTTTGCAATTGCCTTATGTTCCCTGTGATAATTGGGTATTGTGAAGGGTGTGATTATATTTTGAAAATACTGGAAAGAATAAGTGAGAGGAGATTAGAGCCTAAAAATGACTGCATGTTACATTGATTTTAATTAGAAAATTGAGAATTCAGTTGGCTTACGCATATTTAGGGTTGGGTATCATTTGTTTTGTTTTTTTTTCCAATGTCTGTGCTAAAATGACACTTAAAAAATGATCCCATTACCTAAATGGTGCCTGAAGCGATACTTTTTTGAAAAAGACCCACAAAATGACTGCTGACAACATTAAAGAACAGCTTTTGTCATTGCTAAGACAGATTTCGACCTGAAATTGAACAATATATTAACTGTTAACAATTTAAAGTTGACCAAACTATATACATAAATATAAAATACTTAGATTTACTGAACAAATTGATGCTTCCCTAGTTAACACACAATTGTTTCACATCTCACCCATTGTTGGAATCCTTTTCAGTAAAATACAACCACACTTTAGACTATTACTAGCTGAGCATTTTAGCCATGTTTAAGGTAGTACTAGCTAATGTAAGGCTAATGTTACCTGCTTCCAGCCATGCATAATGAGCATTGCTGTAATGTTAACGGGTTGGTGATGCATCAGTAACATTCAAACCAGAGGGCAATCATTTCAGTTGTCAGCTAACCATAATGAGGCATCATAATCTGTGCTGTGATTTGGTCAGACAGGATCTGGTGCCAAATTGGCACCGTGTTTCTTTAGTCAACCCTAGTTATATTTATGTTTGCTTATGTAATCACATTGTAATAATATGGATTTTTAATGGTGGATGCTACTTTCTATGGATTCTCAGCCTGTTCATGTTCCTACACACTACACTTTTGGCCCGAAATGACCCCAAGATAAATGTTCCTCTCACTGAAATGTCAAAACAAAACAAATTGTTTGCCAGAGTGTAAAGTATCCACGCTGACACTGAATGACACTCGAGGTCCCTCATTTGCGTCCAGTCCTTATTGTTGTTAAATTGCAGTCCATGCCGGCCGACCCTGATCTCTATTAGTGGCAGGTTGGGATATGCACCCCACATCAATTATGCCCTCTAATGAGTTGACCTTGTGCACTGCTGCTGGAATAACGCTGCTGTATTGTGCTAAATGTCAGCATCATTATGAGCCTGTGCGAGTGTGTCTTGAGAGACAGAGAGAATGATCCGGATGCAGGGCAGTATTCCTGCTACCAGAGCATGGAGGGAGAGCTACAAAGAGAGACAGAGCAAGACAGAGAGGAAATAGAGGAGAAGATAAGTGGGAAGGAGGCTCACTGGGGCAGGCAGGGCGGCTGACAGCAGCGTTGATCATCTCTGTTAACTTTGACACTGGTTGGTCTATTTTATGGGCTGAGGTGAGGGGCCAGGTGATGAGGGGCAGAAACTACACACACGCGGGCAGCCAGGGGATCAGGATTTAGATTAATAAGCTGCTATCTTAATAGTTATATGTAGGACTGAGTATTGCTTGAAATCCCTAGTATCTGGTGTAAACGATACTGATGCAAAGTGGGAAATGAGTCTGATATTAGGTGCTTGATAATTTTCTTGAAATGTTAAGTCGATCAGTGCCCTTCACACTATGTTATTTTGGGCCGTGCTGAAAGTTGATAATCGTGAGAGAAACATGGTAGAATCTTTGGTCATCAGTCCATCACGGTGGTTTTAGATCTCACTGTTAGTCTCTGACAGTGTCTGAAATTTAGGATCAAATTCTGTTAATGTGACTGCTGATATGATTCATCTTTACAAACCAACAAAATCAGAATATGACACAAAATGATCTAGAATACACTGGCCAGCATGATATTTCATAAGTGCCATTTTTAGCGCCAAGATTAGGGTGATAAAAAAACAAAACACGCACACACAAACCAAAACAAGTTTGTGGCACTCTGGCAAAGAAAAACCTTGCAAAGCTGAATTTTCAAAACATAAGGTATTGTATAGCCGATATTTTACTGGATCCACTTCACACATTGTGACATGCAATGAACTCATGTGATCTTTATTGTCTCTCAGTATAAATGCGCCTTTAGGTGATCAACAGAAAATTAATCAACAACAATTATGAATTCATTTATTGTGCATTAACTCCAGCATCTAAAATATGTTTCTTTTCCATCTTTAATATCATTGTTTGTTGAATATCTTAACATAAAACATGCAATCTGAAGACATCACCTTGTGTTCTGGGAAATTGTGATGGGCATTTTTCACCGTTTTCTGACATTTTCTTGACTAAACAACTTGCTTGATGAATCCAAAACATACATCACAGAATAATCAGCACTGAAAATAATCGTTAGGTGCAGCTGTACTCAACAATAACATTTCTTGGGGCTGAGATGCGTGCTCTGCTTTCTTTCTGAGAATGATGCGGTGACCTTTCAAGTGATCGCTAGCAGCTAGCGCATAATCATTCACAAACAACAATTATGGGAGCTAAGAGGAGTGAGGTAAAGCAGATAAGAAGAGAGAGGCGAGGATGAGAAATGGGAGGACCAGGGATCATGTTTTGAGAAAGTGGAGGTGGAGGATTAGAGGAGAGAGTGTGAGATTTGCTGAACAGCACTGTAAGTTCAGAGAGGGGTGCGTGCATGAGGGGATTGGTTTAGAGAAGTATAGGCAGAGGAGGAGGAGGAGGAGGAGGAGGAGGAGGAGAGGAACAAGGTGGACTTCAGCTGGAGGAGAAGAAGCCTTAATCTGTTCATCTGTGACTCATCAATCTGCGCTGTCTGACTCAGAGTCAGCAGTCAGTTTTTAAAAGAGGGCACAAAGCACAAGGTCAAACGAATAAAACATCTCACAATCATTTTCTTTCTCTCAAACATGATGGTTATTTCAGTGTGTATCCCACAGCAATTGTTATATTCTAATCAGGCCAGGCAATGTATCGATATTATATCAATATAAAGATCTGAGAAAATAAATATCATCTTTTTCATGGTTTTAAAGGCTGCGTTACAGTTCTGTGATGTAATTTGAACTTATCAGACTGTTCTTGCTGTTCAATTATTGCCTTTACCTGCTTCGTCATTATATCCACATTAGTGATGATTATTTATCATGCTCTAATTCTAATAAAGGAGCAATATGTAACAATTGTACATCCAAATGGTGAGTTGCAGCCATGGACAGTGTATTAAATAAGTTGAAATCCTATTTAATATACAGTCTATGGTTGACAAACTCTGTTGACATATCATGGTCACTTTATGATTTATTACAGTAAATATATTACAGAGTTCTGCTTAATATTTCTGTGACAACACCAATAGTCATCCCAACAATATTATTTCAATATCGATATTGAGGTATTAGGTTAAAAATATTGTAGTATTTGATTTTTACCATGTCGCAAAGCCCTATTTCTAATGTCGTATATGATTTGTGTCACAAAAGTTACATTTATGCAAAATTTTCTGTGTTAAATTTATAAATAAATCCTTATAGTGATTCAGGTTGAACTGTATTATCAGATGTGCATGACAAAGAGAGAAAACATCTTTTATAACACAACACCAGTTCAACAGTTTATCCCAGGAGGCAGCATTATTCTGAACTGAACAGTGTCAGAATAGTTTGCTTGTGGCTAATCTCAGATAGCTACACAGTTATTTCAGAATCTCAAGTAAAAATTCAGATGTGTTTCGTCACAGAGCATTTGCAGAAGGCTGTAGTGCATTTTGGCATTACCTTGATGCTTCCTGATCAGTGATTCTGAAATGAACAACGCCACATTTTGGTTTTTGGATCGCCCCGCAAATGTTCTCTATAGCGACATGGAATTTGTGCAATGGAAAATGACAGGTGGTGGAATAGGTTGTTGTGGGAATGAAGGAAGTAGCTGCTAAAGGACAGTGTAGATTCAAGATTCAAGAACTTTATTGTCACTGTACAAACACAACAAACTCAATCAATTAATCAATTAGTTTGGTCCATAAAATGCCAGAAAATGGTGGTGTTGATCACTGTTTATCAAAGCCCAAGGTGACATCCTCAAATTTGTTCACAACCAAAAGATATCCAGTTTACTGTACTCAAAAAGACAGAAAATATTAACATTTCAGAAGCTGAAATCAGAGAATTTGGACATGTTTTTTTTTAAAAATGACTCAAAATGAGAAGGCAATTATCAAAATAGCTTGTAATTAATTTGATAATTGACAATCAATCAATCAACCAATCATAGCAGCTCTAAGTAACAGGTACAGGTAATACAATAATGAGGTGTGAAAGTAATCGACGTATTGGAGTTAGTATGAGATATTGCATATAGTGGTTTTAAAGTGTCATGTGAGCAGATATTGCACAGTACATCAGTCTACTGAAGAAAAAACAAGCCAGATGGGCTTTTTCAAAATTGGAAGTAATGTTTATTATAATTTAAGGTTAATGGCTACATCTAATAACACCGCTCAAATGTGTGAAATCGAGGTGTGATGTGATGTGCAGGTTCCATTTTTTAAAAATCATTTAGTGATTTTGCAGCGTCCCCTTGTACTCCAAGCAGTTACATGTGCAAATATCTACCTGTGTGAAATGTCTATTATCACCTTAAGCTTCTCAAGTCTTGGAAATTTTATTAATCCAATAAAATTTTAAAGACAACATCTGGTGTTTTCACACACAGGATCTTCCCCTGTAAAGGAGGCCAGGCCAGCTATGACTCCCCCATCTTGTCTTCCAATCTTTGTTGCCATGACAATCGTGCACAGCGCTCCTGTCCCCTGAGAGACAGAGAGAAAGAAGAGAGAAAATGAAAAGACAGAGAGGAGGGATATAAAATGTAGAGGAAATGAAGGTAGAGGAATGAAATATGATGGTAACATACGACGATGAGGAAGAGGAGTGAGTCAGTATAATTTAGAGTAGATGAAGAGAGAGGACTGTCGGATAATAGGACAATCTTATGAGCAGAACAAGGACAAATGTTTACAGGTTTGGCTCAACAAAGGCGAGCATTACTCATGTTGTACACCCTCTTAACAATGTATATAGAAAACCTGGAGGAAGGACCATTCGCCTGCTCTGTGTGGGCTCTGCATAGACCAAGGCCACAGCTTCAACAGCTTATTGAAACACCGGGCCACTCATCGCGCTGCAGATTCAGTTTGAAAAGCAGCTCCAGCTTTGTCAGAGCTGTTGTTCCAGGATGAAAAAAATCCACACATGCACATTTGTAACCACACACCTATTCCAATACATGTTCTGCATTTTACTGAACTCCGCTCAGCAGTAAATACTGGTGTTTGCATCTGCAGTTTCTCAAAATTCTTTCTCTATGACTGGGTTACACCAACAGATTAATAGATTAGTTCTAATCAGATTTCAGCAAAACTAGGTTAAAATGAGTAAAACCACATTTAAAATTAAGCAGAGCTCCATTGCACAATTAAAAACTAATCTGTGTTTATATGTAAACCAAAGTGAAATCAAGTTTAATCAGCATGTAAAGTGCTGGTTTACCCAAATTAAAATACATTTGAGTGTTTTTGGTTGCTCTGTGTTCCTCAACAAAACATTACATTGTTTACTGGATAGCTAAAAAGTAAAAAAAAAACAGCAACAACATTATATTATTTGCTAGGTAGCTAAAAATAACAAAAAACATATTGTTCGCTAGCTGGTGTAAAAGTTAATAAAATGTGATTGCTTGCTATCTAGCTAAAAAAGTTAACAAAACGTTAAATTGTTTGCTATCCAGCTAAAAAGTTACAAATAAAAACAAAAACAACAATGCTACATTGTTTGATTGCTAGCTTAAAAGTTAACAAAGCGTGACATTGTGTGCTAGCTAGCTAAAAAGTTTGAGTAGTTAGCCTGCCCATGATGGCTTGGCAGAGAGGCTCTAATTTCTCCTTCTTTAAGAAAAGCTTGTTGGCTGACTTCATGGAGCAATATGGCCAAATATTAGAAGATTAAAACAGTAAGGAAAAAGGAAATGACTGTTTTAACAGATCAACTGGAGAGAAAGAAAGAAGAGACACATCACTAAACTCATTTGCGTTCATTCTATCCTATAACTTTCTTTGAGGAACTTTATTATATTATTATAAAATTGTGAAAGTTTTGGTGCCACAGAATGAAATTCGTTTTTTAAGTTTTGGTCAGCATAATTTAAAGTTAAACCATGTTAAAAAAAATTAATCATGTTGGTGCAACCAAGCCTATGTGACAAGTTATTTTGTAGCACCGAGGGATGGGACAGATGGCAAGGACATTTTTTCAAGGCTAATCGAGATATACAAATGCCTGACCCACTTCTTTATCACCAGTACACACAAATTATACAAGCTATTGAGCAGAAACACTAATGCTCATATTATGTATCTACGCTCCCCGCTTTCAGTGCTGTTCACTAATTTCCTCATTAGCACATTTATTTGTAATTCTGCCTGTTATTCTAGGCGTACTTCACTGTCTACTGTAAAAGAAGTAAAGGAAGCAGCCTCCTCCACACTGACGCTTCGAGCCAGTTTAGGTCACCAAACAACTGTCGGCACTCGCTTTCACTTCCAATTTGTTTACTTCCCCTCTCATTTGAATGATAATGGACACAGTCTTAGTCATTCTGGTGGAAGGGTGCCTTGCTGATAATAATATCAGGCCTTTTAAGCCAATGTCGCATCCTCAGTGATCAATTCAGAGTCTTTTAAACGGAGCGGCGTTCTGTTGTGGGGTATTGAGCTGAGCTTTACTGTCATTCAGCAGCTTCAGCAGAGTAAAAAATATGAGGATTATGGCCCCGGTGCATAATGTAAATGCTACGTGTGTGTCTGTGCGTGCCTCTTCGATGCCTGCGTGCTGTGCATTAATGAACGCTCACCTTCTTGCATACCTACCTGCCTGCCTGTACTGATATTACATCTGTATGGCATGCATGAATTCATGGATGCTTGCGTGTGTGCAGGAACATGCGATTCCCATATTTCTTTTCCAGTGAGCTTCAGCTGCTCATAAATGTTACATTCAGCCCGATTCGATCGACTCTGAATTACATGTATACATCAGCATCACAATGCCAGAGGAAGTGTTAAGCAGATTTAAAGAATGCATCATGCATGAAGACGCGTTCGCACCGTGCAGCATTTCAATCAGCTGTTCTCGCTGACACAGTGGATGAATGGAGAGTCGGGGGTCAATCTACGTCAGTCCCTTGAATCTTTATTCTCCTTCAGCTCTGTGCCCAAATTTACTGACCATATGGCCACAGTTAAACTCATTTCTATATGCTTGACGCTAATGATGTCGACCTCATTGTCAGTTTCAAGATTTTCAGAGGTTGTTTCAAAGTGAAAGGGTTTTATTGACCTCCCTCACTGTGTAATTTAGGGCTGCTGGGTCATACAACCTGCTGTTGTAATGGGAAACACTTACTATTGACATCTGACCTTCTGATGTGTGTCCTTCCTGGGTCAAACACACATGCACACAAACATTCATCAGCAGCTGAGATGTTCCACTTGCTCCAGTAACTGCTGCCCCATAATCTGAGGGAGGAAGAGATAGAGAGAGGGAGGGAAAATAGGAAGGATAAATTATGAATCGTGTAGAGAGAGGGGCTTTGCAGCAACAGAGAGTTTTAACATTTAATGATTTTTTGCCAGTGCAGCAGAAAAGAGGCTAAGATGGATGCTTGCATGTTGTTTCATGTCTTAATGTCGATGGAACGTTCCATTAATACTTACAGTTTGGTTTTTCTCTATGCATGCTTGGTTACCAGATGTTGTAGGAAAGAATACGTTGTCACTGGTAGCAGAAATGAAGTAGAATGACACTATGATGGATCAAAGGTCTAGCACTAATATAAATGTGCTGCTGCTCATATTTAACAAAGTAGACTCCTGCCATCGTACACAGAACTACTTGATTGCCTTGGCAACAGCAACTCTTTGTCCCAATCCTGCCTCATGTTGTTGATGCACTCATTTGTCTATTTTTGTCTCCATATACAGTGTTGTATAGTAAGTGGCAGGAAAAGGGGCTTCAGGGAGGGGAACAAGTTTTCTTGGAAAGCCGTGCATACTCTCACTCTGTGCGTGGGGTAAACAATCAAATCAAATCCACATTCTGAATTAGGGTTGCAAATTTGTTCATTTTCCTTAACTGATATTTGGAAATTCTAACAATAAATTAATCATTAGTAATTAATAAGATACAAAATATGTTTTCCCCACATTTGTTTTCTTATTTTCTTTTTTCTTGTTTTTTTCTTCTCATTTTAAGTTTAAATCTTCTTATTCAACAAATGCCTCTGCTAGACAAAACAATGTCAAATTACAGCCATTTCTAGATTGTATTGATTAATACATTTTTAGTTGGTTAAACCTTTAACAGTGACTAATCAATTAATGTAGAGCTACAACGATTAATCGATAATTGAATGAATTATTCTTTTGATTCCAGTTGTTCTGATTCTTCTTCTTCTTAATTCTGAATATTTTCTGGTTTCTTTGCTTCTCTGTGACAGTAAGCTGAATATCTTTGGTTTGTAGGCAAAATAAGACATTTGAGGACATAATCTTGGGCTTTGGGAAACAGTGATCAACACTTTTCACCATTTATTTTGACATTTTATAGACCAAACAACTAATCAATTAATTTAGAAAAATACCGACAGATTAATTGACAATGAAAATAATTGTTAGTTGCAGCCCTAGATTTATGATTAATCATTAACCTCACTGGTCTGGATAGGTTTGTGTTAATCTGTTGGAGGTGGAAGAACCTACATGAGGAATGTTGGCTTGTGATGGATGTGAGAATAAAGCGGTTAAAGTGGGAATGTAGATTATTCCCTACACTGGTATGCTGTGAATCCTCTCCCCTGACGACTGGCTCCGAGTATTAATATTTCATTAGCACAAATGAGATTGATCTTCTTGGTGACTCTCTACAGTGTGTTAACTGGTATATGAGAGAGATGGAGACAGATAGAGGGAGAATAAGTCATGGTGCACGGAAGAAGAAGAAGAAGGAGAGGAGGAGGAGGAGGAGGAGAGGGAGGGAACAAGATAAAAAAGGGCAGAGAGAGAAGATCAGCTTCTCAATGTAAGCCTTGAGCGAAGCGGAGGGAGAGGAGAGGAGAGGAAACTGCTCTGTAGTTGCTCAGAAGATGTGCATAGTAAGGCAGAAACTCAGGCTTTCCTTTGATATGACGCTCAAGCTGCTGAGCTCCTTCTCAGTGGGTAATAGTTGAGATTCTGCTGGAGAGCTCGTGTTGGAGACAGCTGGCAAGCAGACTAAAAGGGGGGGGGTATGTGTGTAGGGGGTTGCTTGTCGGGGACCTGTAGCTCGGACCGGCAGTCCAGGGCTGCTGCAGCATAAAGTCAGCCTGTCTAATGCAGATAGATCAGTTGCTCCTCTTCTAATAGCACGGGTGAGAGCGCCGAGTGGAGCTGGATACAGCGCAGGGGGGAGGAGATCACTTGGATTAGTGAGCAGCCTAGCGCAGTGTGTTGCTCAGAGAGCGAAAGCAACAGAGAGGAGGAGGAGAAGGAGGAGGAGGAGGAGGAGGAGGAGGAAGAGAGCCGGGGCCAGTTGCGCTCTGCTCTGCAGCAGGAACCAGGGTCCATTCGTTCGTCCTGGGGAGTTTTTTTGATCAGAGGGGACGAAGGAAGAGCACAGCAGGTCATTAATGCTCTCTCTGTCTCTCTGCCGATGTTTTGCAGGAGTGGTGCCAGCCAAGAGGAGTCCAAAGCTGGTGGTGAGTACTATGATCTTCAGCTCTTTTGTGTGTGTGCATGTCAGCTTTACTGAATGAAAGCAGTGCTATTTAAAGAACAAAAGACACAGAGATGTGATATCTAACTCTTGCTCTACTGTTCTGCATCCAGAGCTTCATAAATCCTCACGTTTTATCCTGCTGCCATCATTCCTCCACTTTTCTCTCAGTCTGCCACTTTGACTTCTCTGCTATTGTTTTTCCTCGTGCCTCTGTGTTGTCATTTCTCTTTGTTTTATACACTCACCACTCCTGCCACGCTGCCATCCTGTGACTGATTAAGCATAGCCTAGGCAGAACAGTGTAACAGTGACCAGCTGTTGGGGAGGGCAGACTGCCACAGCTGAGGGAAGATGGGAGATGAAGCAAAGATAGCAGAAAAAAAAGGGATGTGGGTGAAGGAGGGGAAGACCAGTGTGGAGATAGTTCGTCCCACAACAGTGAATCACTATGATAGCCCACAGACACAGAGGATGCGCTGAGGCTAACAGACAGGCAGAAGGGGGCAATGACGACGGAGTGAGCTGGAAGCAGAGCAGAGGGAGATTGGGGAAGCTGGAGGAGAGATTGCAACAGATTGCAATGTGACTCGTAGTTGTGATGGATAAGAGAGGACGGGAGACGGAGGGTGAGGGGGAGAAGGGTAGAAAGAGGCAGAAATACCAGCTCTTTGTGGGAGCGAGGGAGGGAGGAGGGTCTCTTAAGGGACAGGACAGTTATTCAGGAGTTTAAAGAGCAAATGCCTCCTCATTTTTGCGACTTATCTCAACCTGATAAAAAATCAATACAAGCTCAGAAGAGATGCCGCTGCAGCTTTAAATTACTGTCACCCTAATTCACCCCTGGAGAGCCTGGAGAGTTACAGTAGAAGGACACTTCCTGTGGACAGGCTCACCCAAGGTCAGTGATGGGTTCAATTCCCCACATTTGAGTGGAGGAAACCCTCTCGATCTTGATTACAAGCCCTCCCCTCAGCTGTCTGGATTTTAGAATTAGGATTATTTTGATAGTCAGGGCTGTGGGTGTTACCTATTCAGGTCACATGGCACGGCGGATTGGAGGGAGGGGTGGGCACTGGAAGGGGGTCGAGGGGGACCAATAGTGGCACTGCCTGACTGTCACTTTGGATTAGTTTTCCAGTGAGGAAAAGCCAGTTTCCCCCCTCTGTGTTATGTCAGTGAAATGTCACGCTGCATGCAACTTCGTGTCAGCCCAGAACGACCATTTTGCCTCCAGTTCTGAGTCGAAATAAATGCTAACAGTAAACTCACATATGCAAGAGAGACTGTGCTGTCTCAGCCCATTAAACAAGTCTCCAGTGATCAAATGAGAAGTCAATTTTGCATGGCTGTTGTTCTCATTAAGAAGCATTACTGGAAGATTTGACCCTTCATCTCGTACAGTGTGATGAGTGAGAGACTGGAATGCTGTGCCATGACTTCTCTACCATTTCATGCGCTGGTTTATTATTCATATCAGATGAAAAATGATTCAGTTGTCATTTTGGCGCCTTTTCACTGTCAGTAATTGCATTTTCTCAGCGATGCTTATTTTACATAGAGCTGTAAAGCGTTTTATCATGTGCTTCTGCACATAATAATGCAGAAACATGTACATTCTCTGGTGGGAGAATCAGAATACAAACCATCAGGTGGCTAGCAGCACAATATCATGGGTAAAAAGCCATGGTACTCCATAGGTCTATATATTGTCTAAGTGATGTTCCAATGAAAAACACAACACAAGCGGCTTGATTGGTTGGGGTGTGTTGCTTCACGCAGTGATGAAACAAATAAGAATGATTCAAGAAGTCCAGCTTGAGTAACAGAGTTATCGTGACAACAGTTAACATATTTGATTCGTCACTGCAGCGTTTTGCCAGACAATGTTGTTGTTGCAGCCAAAGTTAAGCCAGGTTCAGTGGCCTAATATGCAAGATAAAGGGAAAATTTGTCACTTTTCAATGGTAAATGTAGTCAGCTGAAGCAATAAATTCCTCATAGTGCTAAACCGACAGAGAAAGCTGAGTTTTCCTGCTGCAAAATCAGTCTGGCATCCAGTGATGTCACAGTGATGTAGTTGGTGTTAAGGATGAACTACAGCATGTCACAGCTTGGATTTCTAGTCCCTGTCTCTGGGTAGCCACAGGGTGTGCTAAATGAGTATTTTTCATGCCTAATGCTATGTTTTGGCCAACAAAGCCAACTAACCTAGCTATAGGCTAGGGTGGTGATACAAGATAACAGGCATGGATGTCAGAAGCTTGCATGCAGTGCCTCCTGGTACATGTAGGCACTGCTGGCACAGCTCTGCAAGCAGGAAATTCAGCTTTCTTGGTCAATATAACAACATCAACACTGAGCAGACATCCACAGTCAAAGTGATGAATTCCCTTAAACATTGAATATTGTAATTTTTAAACCATATTTATTTTAATGTTAAAACAGACGCTATTTTAAGCAGAGTCGAGGGCCGTAGCAAATGCCCTTTTTCACATAAGAAGCTTCTATTGAGCTTTGAATGTCTGTCGCCATATTTTTATTATCATCACCCTAAGAAAAACAAGAAAATCCTCAAACAAAATCCTCAGTTTGAATTAAGTGATTCATCGCATCAAACAAGTTTATTAAATTAACTTTCTGTAATGAATGTAAGTCGTCAGTTTTGTCAACATGAATGTAATTTATGGTGGTGGTGGTTAGATTACTGCTAGACTGTCTTGTTTATACAGGTGTTGCCTCCCTTTGTGTGCAGCAAGCAGGAGACCAAACCACAATTTTAGGTGGTGTGTAGATGTGCACCCCAGACCTGCAAAAGTTCCCGTGAGAGCCATCATTTTAACCCAAAACATGGTCTTTCCCCAACTGTAGCCAGGTGGTTTTGGCCTTAAACTTAAGTAGATCTTAACCACAGCATTGTCAACATAATTAGTTCATTTGCACAGCATGCACAAATCTTATGAGAGTTTCGCAGATCTAGGGTTCCCATCTAGACCCAACCAAAATGTTGTTTTTGAAAGAATAAACACCAATAAATATGGATTTAGGCAGAATATTTTGTTAGATAAAAACCTGAATTTTGGAAATGATGACGTCTATCTTTTCAACAATTTTTGACTTTTGGCTCAACAGTGCTCTTTAAGTGATTGGAAATATTTGGATCACATGCTTCAGAAACAATCCTACACAGCCACCACTGGAATCTAATTCTACAAATCGTATAATACTAATAAATTAGTGAAGCCTAATCTTTAGGGACGTAACAATACCAAAAACTCAAGGTACGATAAAAAGTCCATGATACAATATTATTGTGATATTAAAAAAACATTGTTGTGTAAATTATTTTTTTCTTTTTAACTCAAAGTGCTTCTGCCTTCAGTTCTTTCATAGAAGTAAAAGTCAGCCATGACCTAAGCGTGTGCAAAAAATTTGCATGAATTTTCTTTGCAAAACAAAACAATGCAGCAGCCAGCAGTCCTGGTAGATATTTTCCGGTATGACATCAAGACATTTTTTTATTTTAATATCGCCATATTCAATATGTTCTTACCTCCCTACTAAACTTCTGCAACTATACAAAAAACTGGGTTTAAACAGTATGAATAGACCTGGAATTAGAATCTGAATGTCAACATTATGAATGAAGCTTCAAACTATTCTGTACTGCCCTTATACTTTCTGTTAATTGAATAACAGCAAACAACTCAGAATACTTCTCCCCCACCTGCCAGGATCCTTCTCTGCTGTTGATTTTACAATTTGCTGTCAAGACAGATTTTACACATTCCTGTTTTAATTGAGAGCAACCTTGATTTTGCGCATTGGTTTCCAAGCACAGGACGCTGTGCAATAAACAAAGAATCATAGGATTCATAAAAGGCAATATCTTTGTTCATTAAAATTCCCTCGCATTTCAATCTGTCTTTGTCTCGCAACCATGGAAACCAAGTCACTTCTCCTCACACTCAAGCCGACGTTTTTAGTGAGAGATGTTCTACTGCAATGTCTAAAAAAGATGACCTTGGACGCGTTTTCTCTCTCTTTGTCCTCCATCAACACCTTTCTCACTCATCTCTCCTTCCCTATATCTCGCCCTTATCACTGACTCACTTATCACTCTCACTTTTTTCTCCTCTCTCTGCCCTCTACCTCCATCTCCTGCTTATATCCACCCCCGTCCCTCACACACATACACCTCTTTCTCTCTCTGTTTTCTGTCCACCCAGCATCAGCTAGAGAGGAAAGACAGCCAGAGCAGCTCCCAGCACAGTGTGTGCAGCCATCGCAGCACCCACACCGATTCTCCCAGCCACCCACCCTCTGTCATGCCCAGTGAGGCTGTGGCTCCCACTCCTGCTGCCCCCACCCAGCCTCTGCCAGGCCTGCCCCCTCAGGACCCTGCAGATGGCACCCTCACCCTCCAGAAGAAGCCAGACCCCTTTAAGATCTGGGCACAGTCCAGGAGCATGTACGAGAGCCGACGTGAGTAGAATTCCTTTACTTTTATTTGAATGTTTTGCTGACTTTAGAGTTTAAAGGTCCATCCTCTAGCGATATACAAACCTTTTAACCTTCTATACGGGTGAAAAATGGCCTGAGATCATCTGGCAGGAGATGCTTTATGACTTAGATTCAAGATGAAAGCTAAAAAAAAAAAAAAAAAAACAGCTTGTGGAATGACCTGCCTAGGTCTTAGGCTTTTATCACACATTTTTGTATACAGGCGTTTATGTAATGATTTGAAGGATTTTTTTGGCAGAGATTAGATGAAAAGATCGACCTCTTGTTGCTACTGTAAATATGAAGCTCCGACCAGGCCAGCAGCACTAACCGGAGTGTAAAAACCACAATCTGCTGTTTCGCAGGGGTTATGTGCAGACTATTACTTGCTTTGGAGATGCTGGTGGGTGTGTTTTGTTGTCTTCTGACAGAGCCAGGCTAGCTGTTTCCCCTGTTTCCAGTTTTTATGCAAAACCAGGTTAACCAGCTGTGGGCTGTAGCTTCATATTTCACAGAGAGACATGAAATTAGACATGAAATTGGAGATCATCTAATGCTCAGTACAAAAGAAAGTACATGCATTTCCCAAAATGTTCCTTTAAATAATCTTGAGCGTTTTCACTATCTTTGCCATGTGTACTTTTTCTACGACGAATTTTTTAAATTCACGTTGTTAGGTATAAAATAACTCCTGTATGACTCTGTGATAAAACATGAAGGAAGGGATTCAGTGGATAACTGCTGGATGGATTTATCTTCTAATTTTGTTCACTGATTGAATAGTTAGACCCTTGTGATAAAGTGAAAAGATGCCATAGAAACATCTCTAACTGCTTTACTTGGAGTGCATTACCAGTTGTTTTTGGATCAATTGTGGAAAGGCTGCAGAAGAATCACAGCTAAAGAATGCAGTGTTTTTCACCACAGGGCACATCTCTGTCTGTGTGCATTTGTGTCTGTTACTGCATTTGTGTGTTTACTAAACAATTGTGTGCTAACTGAGTCACAACTGATCCAGTGACAAAAGGTGCCTCTAAGACGGAAGTGCCCTTGAAAACACACAAGTGTTAGCTGATGAGTGCTGTGATGGTGTGTGTGTGCCTTCCATGTTTTAATGGAACAGGCAAGTGCAACAAACAAAGAACAGCATATGTGTGTGTGTGCGTGTGGTTGTGTGTGTGTGGGTATGTGTGTGTTGGCGTTGGATGATTTGTTCAAATTTTCCAACCTCACCACTGTTGGCCCAACAACAGGCAATTGTCGATATATTTATACAGGTGTGCCCCCCCTTTAGCTGTGAAATGTGTGTGGGTTTGCTACATCCAATAAGACAAAATAAACTCTCGAAATGTCAAGAACGTAAATATTCTTACACCTACTTTCCTTATTAAACAGGAAAATACAACCGTGCACTTTCTGAATTCAAGTTTCTCTCTTTTTCAGAATTACAACGAGCTTAATTGCCTTGTTAATGCTGTAAAACACACTTCAGTCAAACTTGACTGACAGAAACAAAGTAAAACTAATCAAAACCATCTTTCTCAGTATTTACAGTGTTTACCTTTTCTCGTTTGGGCAAAATAAATCCTTAATTCAATAAGTCAGTGTTAGATATGAAAATAGTCAGGCTCTACAGGCTGTTTTCCTCTTACTTGTTCTTTGGATTAGTGGGTGTATACCAGGCCTATTCAACTAGCGACACCTGGGCCTGATGAATTTTTCTATGGCCCGCAAGAGACTGCCTGCAAATCAGGCTGGCATATGTGTGATATGATAAATACAACTAAAGTACACATTTCTGAGACACATGAACCATAAACTGTATGGTCTAGACCAATATGGTATTGGTTACATCTTTTTAAAGCACTTTTGCGCTGTGATTGGTTGCTATAGGATTACACCTGCTACCGGCCACCTGCCATTCACTCAGTCAAGCCTCACGATGCACTCTGGACTGGTGGGCCACAAAGAAACTAAGCTAACATCAATCTTCAAAATGTCTCTTTTGAGGCAAAAGAGACAAAAAGCCAACTTCAGAGCAAACTTCAGTATTTATTTACTTAGCCAACTACAACAAGTAATATATTTTCTTGCACAACAAATATATTGCTGTGATGAAAGGATATAATGTATACTAGAAATGAAATTATGGCTAGTTTTCTGCTAGATTTCTGGAGGGCTCAAAGGAATATACATTAAGATCACACTAAGAGTTATAGCCATCAATTGACAAAGTATTCTGTATGGCCCACTAATCCCCAATCACATTCTAATTTGGCCCACTTGTTACTGAAGTTGAATAGCTCTGGTGTTTACTGTACTGCTAAATTAGAGTCGGAGCAGCAGGTCTCACTCATTCAGACCATTAACTTAGAAAATCAAAGCGACAAAAATCACTCAAAAAACCAACCGAGTCAGCCAATCGCCAATATATTCATCCAATCGCCTAAATTTAGTGTGTGTGAGTATACCTGTTTGTGTACTTTCCTGCATGTCATTCAGTGATTGGACAGAGCTCTCCTCACCTTTTCAATCATGTTTAAAAACTGACCACATTTACATTATCAGCAGCAAACAGCTTGTCTTGCACCCTGTTTAGTCACTGGAAAAACAGAGAATCCAAAATCCAAAAGTGGAACACCAGAAAGTAGGCAGCCTCTCTCTGTGAGACTCCTCAATATCATTTGCAGTCATGGCCTATTCTTTCATTATTCATGGGGAAACACTGTAAGGGTGTCAAACCACTTGTTTTCTCTTTCTGTAAAAGAAGAGCCTGTGAGAAAATGGGGAAGGATCCTCCAAAAAAAGGCTTCACTCAATTGTTCAGGCTGAATCACATCTTTCAGACCTCCTGCTCTTGTACCGGTGGTACTATTTAAAGGAAGAATAGGTCGGTATGTGATGTGAAATACATCTATGTGGTGTAAAAGATTGCTTTGTGATTGTACTGTAGATGGGTGATGTCTATGGCAGGTCTGATGTGTTAGCTTGTCGCACATTGTGCTTGTTGCCAACCAGCCAGACATGGACACGCCGTGTGTTTCGATGTTGGTTAATAATCATGGCTGCCTGTAGAATCTAGGACTGTTGCTGATTAAATATTAACTGGGCCCAGAGAGGGCTGCTTTAAGCTGCGGCTGATTGGTATATCTGTTTGATAACCCCTGAAGGAGTTGCAGCCCCTTTTTGAGTCGGCGGGGGAGGAGGGGAGACACAATGAAACAAGGAAGAGAGAAGGAGACAAAGAATGACAAAGAGGCCCAGATTCTCTGTGTGTATTTTCCAGAGAATTTTGTGTATTCATGTGCATGCTGCCACATACAAGTGCACCCTCTTGAATTTGTGAGCAGGTGATTCCATGCAGCCATTGAGTGCACCAAGATTTCAGTGGCAAGACAGGGTGACTGAAAGGGGAGCTTTTTGGAATCTTGCTATGCACTCAATGCTTCATGTTACCCATCACTTGATGTGTGAACCAACCATGACATCACCCACTGGTTTGTGGACTACCATTTTGGAGGCTCAAGCTTGGGATTCTGGAGGTCTCCATCTTAGTTTTTTGCAACCAGAGCATGTGCAGTACCACCAAGAGCGTGGAGCTGCGATGCTTGGTTTTGGCTCATCAGTTCAGCAGGAAATAATGGTGGCCTTCCTGGCCACAAAGTTTCTCATATTACAACTTAAGAGCACACTAAAAAATGTTTCTATAAACATTTTAGGCAAGAAATAGGCAATGCAGTAACAGAATCCTGATTTATATTTGATCAACACTACCTAATTTTACAGTTTGATCCAAGTTTCTCCGTTGGAAACCAGAAACACAATAGCAGCCTGCTTGGCACAGTCTTTCTCATATTACAGCTAAACAGTACACAAAAACATTTTAATGAAAACATCTGAGACAAGAAATAGGCAACATAATAACAGAATCTTGATTCATATTTGATCAGCACTGTCTAGTTTTACTATTTGCTCTGAGTTTTGTGAGCCCTGTGGGTTGCACTGGACAGACGCACTGAGAATGTCTTGTCAATCACACGATAGCTCCACCCTAAACATACTCCGCTTTGTCATCTATTTTACTCTGATGGACCATAATTTACGAATGAATGTCATGCTTTTGAAGAATACCTGAAAGTAGTGATTGACCATAAACTAATGAGAAAACGTTTACTGAGTCATAATCAATGAGAGGTAGTAAGTTGCCATAAGACTCATGCATCAGCAACAATAGATTGCCGAAGCTGGCCATTAGATAGAATGCAGGTTTAAGACACTTCTGCATAGCCTTCACTTTTCAGATCTGGAAGTTCCATCCACTATTCAATACATGGTCTGTGTGGCACACAGCTGTACCTCTTCCTGTTAGTTTACATTGCTTTGATCACCAGACACGGGTCGGCAGAGGGTTAATTACAAGTCTAGCCACAACAGTTTAATTCACACCAAGCAAGTTATTGGGGGAACTGGAGTGCCGAAGCTAATGGGTTCACTACTGGCCTTGCGTGGCAGCCGTGTAGACAGCAGGCAGTGCAAGAAGAAATGGCCTGTGCCGCCTGTGTGGACTGGCCCTGTGGGCTGAACAGACTGACACCAAATTGCCTGTGTCCTCCTACACAGTCTGCTCTGTCCATGGCGGGATGCAAATGTGCAGGGAGTTGTGTGTGTGTGTGTGTGTGTGTGGTGGAAAGCAGGAGAAAGTGAGGCTACAAATCCATGTGTGTGAGAAAGGTTCAGTTATAAATGGGGGCTAATAATGGGGAGCGCTATTGAGTAACTTTTCAGACTGCAGGTCTCACAGCGGGAGGCTCTGCAGCCGAGTTTGTGGTCCACATGTGAGAACAAGGAGCCAACCTGCTCAATGAGGCAGGGCAGAGGCAAGGGGAAGGAGCAGCTGTTGGTCCTGTCTGATCTTATTCTGACGCTAATATACAAAACAAACACCTTATTGATCAGCGATTACACAACTGGATGTGGACTAGCCATAATTAGACCAAACAGGAGACATAACTTGTTGATTAGGGCAACAAACATTCAGTGATTAGCCTACATAGATGCTAATCAGCCAACGCTGAGGAGAGCCTGCAGGTCTTTGGTGGATTTGATGGTTGGTCTCCATGGAGTCATCTCATTATTTCACTTGTGTGTTCCAGTGCCAGATTGCCAGGAGCAGGACATTTTCCTTTGGCGAAAGGATACAGGTTTTGGCTTCCGTATCCTGGGAGGAAATGAGCCTGGGGAGCCTGTAAGTATCCCTCCTCAACCTTTGAATCCCATCAATAGTTTATCACAAGAGTTAGTGAATTAAAGGACTGAGGTGTACATACACATTCATTTACCACCTCTATACTATTGCTAGGCCTGTCACGATAACTACATTTTGCTGGATGAAATATTGTTCTAGAAATAATTGCGATAAACAATATTATTGTCATTTTAAGATCATTTTATGTCACTTATATAAGGATAATATAGTGTAGTAATGCAAGAATACTGTTTCAAAGGGCAATTCACCTTTAATTCAAAAGAAAATTCAGAAGCAGATGGGAGCAGTTGTCTCCATGTGGATTGCAGTTTGTGCCTTTTAGGTGAACTCTTACAAGAGAAGGATAAAATACAGTGGTTTTAGCTACACTTCCTCTGTTACTTTATGCCGTTTATAAGGTTCATCATTAGAAGGTAGGTCAGTGCAATTTATGTGAATTATTAATGCTGAAATACCCTCTGCTCCCAGAGGTTTATCAAGTGGACAAACTATTGAACCAAACTCTATTCTAAAAGCAGGTGTTTTATGGTAGGGCCATATTTTTTCATGGTGAAAACTTTATTTACACCATCACTAAGACTGTTTTCTGATTTGTTTTGATCTACAAGCACAATCAGCACACGTCATTTACTCAGTAACATCATTAACTAACCACTGATGAAGCATTTGCCACAGACGTATGATACACATATTGACTGGCCGAGCACTACAGTGCTTGTTTTCACCAGATGAAAATGGCTCCTTAAACCCTGTTTATTTTGGCATCATGTTGGCTAAAACATTAGTGATGTAAACTATGTAAACAAAAATGCATTAATAAACACAGCAATATTGTTTAATATATGGACATGGCGTTAATTATTTTTGCTGACCTTGATAAGTCAATGACGTAGGCTAATTATCATAACTATATATATTATACCTAAATACCATTTTTATATCTCTGAATACTTTTTCTTGGCATACTTCCAAGTTCTATAAGAAGATCTCTGTTTTGTTAGTTTTCCCTGTCTTTCCCTTTCCTCCTGCTTTACTGTTTAGTCTGCCTTGAAACCAGAGAAGCAGAAAGTCCTAACACATCACTCTGTCTCTAACTGGAGCTGTTGCTCTCTGGAGGATCATATAGACAGCTTGTTAAGAGAAGCAAAGGCCTTCCCCACAATCGCTCTGGTTGTGCGCCATATATTTGTCTTAAAAGGAGGGAGCAAGAAGGAGAGAGGAAAGCAGATATTGTGGAATAGAGGGAAATAAAATGGCAGCAGGCTTCAGGTCTATCCCTCAGGAGTTCATACTTGTTGTTTGTGCCAAAAATGCTGGCTGGTAGTTGTGCACTTGTTTCTGTCAGTGCTGTGTGTGTATACTCCCACACACAATGCCTACAGCACACAAGCTTCTCCATGGCCCCAACAGGCTGCGCTGGCCTTCTCTGAACACCAGCCACAAACACCTTGAAGTGATGCAACAGTAGTGTCTGAAATGCCACTGTGTTTAGCAGATTAATTCAAATCAGAAGGAGATAAGTCACAATGAGTCATTGTGCTCTCTCTTGGCTGATGGTTAATTTACTGCAGCTTAATGACTCTTAATTAGCCACAGTACTGTGTCATAATTATAAAAGCTACTGTATCCATGTCAGTCTGTTGATAGACAGATGAATTACAGCGTCATTTAACAAAAGTCAGTAATCCGTTGCCTCATGCATTGTGTATGCTTACCTCTTCCAGATCTACATAGGGCACATAGTGAAGTATGGGGCAGCAGATGAGGATGGGCGCCTGCGGTCGGGTGATGAGCTCATCTGTGTTGATGGCACGGCGGTGGTGGGCAAGTCTCACCAGTTGGTGGTGCAGCTGATGCAGCAGGCTGCCAAACAGGGCCATGTCAACCTCACTGTCAGACGCAAGACCCCCGGATATGGAGGTGAGGAGAGTTTAACATAAAACTTGTGCATGTTTGTGCACCATCACATGCATGCTATGTAAACATAATGCATATCTCGCCAAGGTTCCTCCACATGAAAACTTGAATCAAAAGTTAAAGGGATAGTTCAGATTATTTTATGTGGGGATGTATGGAGTATTTATTGATAGCTCAGTGTGTTACTTACAGAAGATGGCAATCAACACACCCCTGATTTGGTGAAGCAGAGCCTTTAAAGAAATGTATGAGTAATACTCTAACCAGCATGTCCTCTTCCTCCTCATCCCCAGTGTCAAAAGGGGAAGGTGATGTTCCCCCGTCGCCGGCCTCCTCCCACCACAGCAGCACCCAGGCACCCAGCCTGACAGAGGGCAAGCGCACCCCCCAGGGGAGCCAGAACTCTCTAAACACCGTCAGCTCTGGCAGCGGATCTACCAGCGGCATTGGCAGCGGCGGCGGAGGTGGCAGCGGGAGTGCGGTGGTGCCTGCCTCCCTGCAGCCATACGATGTGGAGATCCAGCGTGGCGAGAACGAGGGCTTTGGTTTTGTCATCGTGTCATCTGTTTCCAGGCCTGATGCCGGCACCACCTTTGGTAAGTGAGGCGGAGTGAGTTGAGATTGACAGGGACTTCTATTCAGTTTGACAAGGGAATTAATTTTGTTTACTAACTCTGTTTGACTTCAATGTGGTTCAATTCAGACTTTAATCTGGCTCAACAGTTTGATTGTTTTGGCATTTGTAATCTGTTAGGTGAAAGAAGTTTTTCTGAAGATCATTATTTTTCTCTGTGATTAATTTACTCTCCAACTGTGAGCAGTAGCACAAAGAACTTAAAAACAGAACATTTTGGCCTCAAAGCAATGTTCTTCAAAGGTTACCACATGGCACTGAGGATAATACTTTGCTGAAACAATTTATAACTATAAGCATTTGATAGGGTGTCTGCAGGGTTTACCAAATTAAACTCAGGACTTTAAGACCTTTTTTAATATCACATAGAATGACACTCAAACCTGGAGGCAGTATATTTTTGGCATAATTGGCCAAAACTTCCATAATAACCTTTCAGTATATTGTGATTCAAGTGGTCTGAGAGGAAACTACAGTAGACCTCTGCAGCTCCTCTTGGTTCTGTCTTCAGGCTTTAGAAAATCTGGCCTGTAATGTGAGACCTTGGCAAATCTCCGGTCATTTCACCAAGACAGTTCCTTCCAATGCCGTTAGAACTTGTGGGTTTGGTGGGAAGGATTTCACGGGGGATGCACAGAGAGAAGCAGAAGGTTTTGAACAGGTTTTACATATGTAGGGTTGGGTATCATTTGGATTTGAACAATTCTGATTCTTATTATCAATTTTGGTTCTTAACAATGCTCAATTCTTTGAGTGTCCTCCTGTGTTCTTCACAGCAAAGTTGTATTATGCTAATTACCACTGATAAGCGGGAAACATTGACATAAGTTAACATTAGCTATATAACCATAAAGATGGTGGTCTCTTTTCTGGTCACTTGAATATTTGGGGGTTTAATGAGGCTACTTTACTGTAACAATAGAGGAGGATCCTGCCCTTGTGAAGCTTTAGTACCTGTTTTGCAATTGTACTGTCCAAAATATTAAAATATGATGGAAAATCAGATAGATGATATGGCCAAGAATTATTTATCACAATATCACAATTTTTCAGTACTTCCAATCAGTAAATAACAATAATTCCCAATGATATAATTAAATGTATGTGACTACTAAAGAAAATACTGACTACTAAAGAAAATGGAGGGATGAATTAACCAATTGCAGCTTAGGTTTTTGCCTAGATCAACAGTTACCCATTACGAGACTATGAGCTTCCTACTGTAGCTAGCAGTACTGACATTGCTTGTTATTGGATTGAACAGTCTCCTGCATGCACAATCCACAGTCGAAATAATCCCACTTTTAGTTTATAGGTGTTTCTGTCTACTGATAGCTCACCATCAGATACAAAAACATCACATGTATAACAGAATTACTCCCTATAGAAAAAATATTGAAGGCTTTGGCTTTACTTTTGTAAATTAAAGACTTTTTAATACCTTCTAAAGCTTTTTAAAATTTTTCTGATGAAACTAAATTCAATTCTTTCAAGAACAATTTGAAAACAGTCCCAAAAGACACGTCCACAGAGAGTGCTGTATAAGTGACCCACTGAATAAAATGACTGATACCATCTCCAGGCAAAATTACAATATTTTTACAGTTACTCCTCACTGAGTTTCCTCCAATTTATGAATAGCAGGCAAGTGGTCTTTGACAGGAGTGGGCTCGATGCCCCAGACCGAGGTCACAATATCAAAGGCTTGGGGATAAAGAAATTTCTTCATGTCCAGAGCTCACTCCCTCAGGATCAGGCAGGCTGCAGCTTCATCACAAACACCATCATCACAGATTCATGCCTCACAGCTGCCCTCACCAATTCATTCAGCATGTAATTGAAGTCCACTCAGCACACTCCATAGCTGTCCATACCGTTTACGGATCACAGCAAAACAGCAGAATTGCATGTATTAAAGTTGCTCAGGCATTAATGAGGAATTGTAGATGTCCTCCTCGAACAAACTTGGTATTAACCTCCGAGTGATGAATTTCTAACACCAATGTCATGCCAAGGTCTCCTGTATAGTTAGCCATTATGATGATGTACTGTGGTGTGTCACAGGCAAAACACAAGAATGGATGAGACGTGAGCCACACTGACTGCCCAGGGTACATTTCATTGATCCCGTGGGCTAATGGTGTTGCTCTGCAAAATGCAATGCAAGACTTAGTGTGTTATTTATAGTGGCACCGGTGACAGTGCCAGTCAACAACCTTGTCTAAATGTCTACTAGTCTTTTGAGGTTCCTGTTTTTGCTGCTGCCTCGTTGCACTCCCCTGCTCCGCTCTGTCACTATTCCTCTTGGGACAAGGAGATGAATGGACTTTGTGCTTTCATGTGCTGATCGGGGATCGTGCTGTAGCATGCTGCGCACTCACTCTCCTAATGGATTCCAACCATGTGGGACATGAGCTGAAACGTGACAGAGGAATGCTCAGACATGGCACTGAGGCTCCTTCCTGGGAAGAACAAAGCAGTTTCAGCTGATTCAATCTCTCATACATCACAGATACGTGAACCATTTTGCTCCAGTCCAGCAGGGCTCCATCCCCCTTCTCATCCCCTCCCACTATGACCTGGGGTTGGCGTTATGCTTAGCAGATTGGGTATTAAATCCTGCGTACTTGCCACACCCTGCAATGTCCCACATCTCATTATTTAGGCGGAGTGACAGGATACAAGTGCATCTTCTATCAGGACAGGGGGAGGGTACCTGCAAAATAAGATGATGTAATAAATATGGATGTTGCAAAAATAGTGGATGGCAGGGGGAGAACTGGGAGGAGCAGAGATAAAGGGAGTGAGATGGAGGGGGGAGGGTGAGGAGAACTGGTGATCCCCAGGGCCTGTTCAAGGCTTCTGTGTAAACATGATGTGCAGTATTGAGCACTGTCACTCAGGTGCAGCTTTATTTCTTGTATTTCTTGCAGTTTTGCATTGACCACATGACTGGTGCCATATATAGACTTTAAGCTGCACATCTCACCTCAGAGTGCTCCTATAAAGGAATCCTTATCATTTTCTGAGCTGGTCAAGATCCCACAGCTCAATTACCCGAACGTCTTACACTGCAGCAGCAATTGTGTGCTCATTGATCCCTGGCAGGGAGGCGTAGTCATGATCCTGTGACCGGTTTATTGATGGACTGTCAAGGTTAACCACTGTGGGCTCTGACCAGTGGCATATGATTTACAGTCCATTGATTAATAAGTCAGGACTGGGGACAGTTTTGCATTTTCCCACTGAGCCCATGAATTTTGTTTTTGACATTATACAGTTTCACCCCCACTCTTGGAGGCATCTCCTGTAGCATTCTGCATGTGTACTAGGGAAGCAAAATGAACTGACTGGTAATCATGATCACAATTCACACTAGGGTTGTCACTAGGTCACAGATGGCAGTCATCAACCACTGAGCCCTCTACCAACAACCAATGTAACATTGTGATTTGAAAGGCCTCTGTAGTTTAAGGTAGTGTGTCCCCTCAGAATTGCTCTAAAGCAGGAATTGTTGGTGAAGTTCTGTTTTTAACAAGTGGAAAAAACAAAAAATATACTTAACTCAATTGTGCTTTTTGATTCTCCCTACTTGATTGAGCAAGTTGGCTTTCCTCCTGTGGGACAGCCTTCTTGACACAGTCACCAACTTTGATATTGTTGTGGACATTGTCATATGCCAACTTGGTAGCCATCACCCAACCCTACTTACCCTACTTACCACTTGATAATTTTAGCCATAATCATGCAGCCCTAATGTGTAGCCTAATGACTGCCACGTTAACTTGGAATGTAGCGCAACTTAATGGTTTTCTGTGGGTGAATTGGGATGTGGTGATTTGGATAATTAACCTTCCTTTTCATCTCTTTCTCCCTGTTTTCTTTCTGTCTTTTCCTTTTTCAATATATATAAATCAATATAACCAATCAACACAATCAATCAAATCATCACCACTCACTGTTTCAACACACACATTATACTTGCAAACAAACATGCATGTTAACACAAAAGCTGGAAATGCTTGTGTGGCCATGCCCCACAAAATAGGACGCATCATCGAGGGCAGCCCGGCGGACCGCTGTGGGAAGCTGAAAGTAGGAGACCGAATACTCGCTGTCAACTGCTGCTCCATCACCAACAAGTCGCACTCGGACATCGTCAACCTGATCAAGGAAGCCGGGAACACGGTCTCACTCAGGATCATACCGGGTGATGGTAAGTATGGCTTTTGGCTTCCAGCCTTGCAGGGCTGTTTTATAATGCAGCATGATGTGACTTATTCATGGATGTGGTGGGAAGGAAAAGGGCACAATGCTGTACACAAGCAAGAGCACTTTTCATCAGGGTGTGAACCCTGGCATCTCAGAGAGTGAGTCACTGAGTAGGAGTAACGTGAAGTTGCCCCCTGAAACTACTGTAGCTCCTCTATGATTCCTCTCTCTCTTTCTACTTTTTATTTATTTTCTTCACTGGATATCTCACCATTTGCAATATTTTGTCAGTTTGAAAGGATTAAAAACACAGCTCACAATTAATCAAGTGCTTCCCGTTGGTGTTAATCTCTTCAGCTTAGTTTAGGAAAGGAAATAGAACTGCATAATATCACAGCACAAGCAGTTTGTGACCCAAAGCTCCACATTTTGGGTAAAATACTATAAGTCAAGAGCTGTAACGAGGGCGCTTGTTACTGGCTGAGCCACTGGTCAGCCGATGAAAACACTGAGCAGAGCTCTGCTGTAATACCATCCATAGAGACAGAAAATGAAACCCAATTAAGATTGGAGGTGAGAGAGGTGGGAACAAACTCCCACAAAACACACACACACGGTCATAAACCCACAGATTTGTGCTTGTACACAGATGGGACTGATCCACTGTAATTTTGGTACTAATTTTGGTAATATTCATTGGGTATCGGACTTGCAACATCAATCTGAAAGCACGAGGGCTGCAACTAACGATTCTTTCTATTATTGATTAATCTGACGATTATTTTCTTGATAAATCGATTAATTGTTTGGTCCATAAATTTTCAGACAATGGGTGATCAAATGTTGATCAAAGGTTGATCAAGCCCAAAGCGACATCTTCAAGTGTCCTGTTTTGTCCAGAACCTTAAGATATTCAGTTTACTCTGAGAGAGGAATAAATAAACCAGAAAATATGCACATTTAAGAAGCTGAAATCAAAGATTTTTTTTTTCACAGCAAGAAGGTCCTGAGTTCGAATCCCCACCTGGCTGGGGTAGGGCCTTTCTGTGCAGAGTTTGCATGTTCTCCTCGTGTCTGCGTGGGTTCTCTCCAGGTTCTCCGGCTTCCTCCCACAGTCCAAAGACATGCAGTATAATAGGTTAATTGGTAACTCTAAATTGCCCGTAGGTGTTAATGTGAGTGGTTATCTGTCTCTCTGTATCAGCCCTGCAATGAACTGGCGACTTGTCCAGGGTGTACCCCGCCTCTTGCCCAGTGTCAGCTGGGATAGGCTCCAGTGATCGATCAATCAATCACATTACAAAAGCATGACACACCCATTACAAACACTAACAAACTGTAACATAAAATAGCAAACTCAGCAGTGCATCATGGGAAATTAATCAGCTGCACATGTGAACGTCACAAGCCGGAATCCTACAGCGCCCCCAAAAAAGTTGAAGGGTGTCATTACATATACTACACAAGCTTTTCAGACTGAAGTTCAGTTTGTAATGTACTCGTACTATACTACTACTATACTACTACTACTAAATAATCATAAACATCAAGAAAAAAAGAGCACTGGTATCGGTTTCAGCAGATATCCAAATTCAGATTGGAATCAGAACTAAATTTAAAAAAAAATGGATCGGATCATCTCTACTTGTACATGCATGATGCAAGGTTTCCAAGTAGAAAATATGTCCTGGCCTTGTAATATGGGAGTAATGGCATGTATTGGTCCACCACATTCTCAGTTCAGTATCATAAAAGATGTGTGTGGCTACAGAAAACTGTAGAGAAAGGGAAAGAGGTGGCCGTGAGGAAACCGTATTTCTTCAAATAGTGAGTGGAGAGTGAGTAAAGAGCCTGAGACGAATGAGTCAGGGTGATGCTCTTGCTAAACACATACAGAGCTGTACTACCAGAGTCACTGGAAACTAATGTGTGCAGCAGTGTTCTCGCTGGTTGGAAGATGGAAGTGAAGAAAGGCAAGAAAAGACAGTTGTCTTTGTTTTTTTCTCCCCCTGGAAAAGATTAAACGAAATGATGCAAGTCAGGAGGGTTTTTTTTCATTGCTGCTGTTTTTCTTTCGTGCAGTTGGGGCCAGTGTTGTCCGTGAGCAAATGGCAAATGACAACATCAGAGGCAGTTAGCATCAGGTTGAATAGAGTAGCCTCTGGGCGGTTCAGTGGACTCTTGTGGACAGTAACATTTTGTTCTCCAGAGTGTCTTTTAAAAAAAACACAGCTGTGGGCAAATGAATTTAACAGAAGCAGTCACTTTATTTTAGTTCAGTTCTTTTTTAAATGTTATTTCTGTGTTTCTTTCCAGAATCTTCCAATGCTTCTCTGCTGACTAATGCTGAGAAGATCGCCACCATCACCACCACACACACACCTCAACAGTCCACAGAGACCCGGTAGGTGATGATGATGCATCCATTTAAAAAAAATATATGCATAAATGCAACTCTCTTCCTAGAATACATTATTCCAACACATCACATTTATTAATTTCGATTTCTCTTTTTTTAAAGGAATAACTCAAAGTCAAAAGGCGCTCCTCCTCCTCCACCCACACAAACTCAGACACAGGTAAGAATAGATCTTTCCACTCCACAGTTAATGATGGTCTCAGTTTAATACATCACTTACCAAGTATCTGTCACGTACCAAGTACCAGAGGAAAGCTAGTGGTAAGAAGTCTATATAGTCTTTTTTTTTTTTTAATCTGGGTTGCCAAATAACATCTCCTGGAACACATTCATGGTGTTGCATTTGGTTGTTCACATAAATAGTGACAGAAATAGTGGTGCAAAGAATGTAAAAAGAGAGAGAACTTCAACTGTAGCCAATCACAGTGTGAAGTGGGTGTGAATGTCGGATTGTTGATTTTGAAAAGTTACATAAATTATTGGACACAGCTCTCCCAAATTCCAACATTGGAGAGGAGTTGGGGGGGATTTCTGACAGCTAAAGAGAATGTGTACACCGAGTGTGAAAGCATCAAGGTTTTGTTTTTTAGCACCCTTTTTGTGGCTTTATTGATAGTACAGCTGGAGATATGACAGGAAATAGGGGAGAGAGTGGGGAGATGACATGCAGCAAAGGGTACATGGTACATGGGGCGTATGCTCTACCAACCCATTACCAGGTCACCAGCATCATCAAGGTTTGACATTAACCATGGCCCTACGGCCCATGGCCACCAAGTGTGGGCTTACTATTGAAACAGCTGATATGATCCTTATAGAAGAAACTCAAAAGGCGAACTAAAAAATAAAACAGCAACAAAAAATTAAGAGGGAATGAATTCAGGAGTTTAAGTGGCTGTAATATGATACATCTAAAAGACATAATGAAAAGTTGACGTCGTTTTTCCACCAGAAAAAATGTAGGAATCACCACACAAAATTCAGGGGGCAAGTGTACACAGTTAAGGAAGGCTTAAGTTACATTAAATTGCCTTTCCTGCATTGTTTTACAGTTTACATTTTGGCCAACCTAGCGCTTAAAAATATCTATCCCTGATCATAATTGATCTCGGTCCATTACAATTGAGATAACCACTGTCTGCTAGAGGAGAAAAAGGCCATAAATCAAACAGCAAATACTCTCGCGGATCTAAAACTCAGCTTTGTTGCTGCAGTTTTCCTGCTGTTTTAGCACATTAAGTCTTTGACCAATATACTCAAATGTCCATTGTTATGTTTCATCAGTATAGCATGAAGAATCAATCTTATCAAGCCAGCATTATTTAAGTTATTTGAGTTTAAGAGTTTATTTAAGAGTTTCAACATAATGACAAGATATTGAGCTGTACAAGTTCTGCCAAACTGGATATTAAAATTAAAGATCAGGTAGCACATACAGTGCCTTTAATGTCCTACTTGTTCTTGACATTTTAAAGTCATATTTTTCATTCATGTCTAAGCTGAGATGTCATATACTAAACTGCATCACTGTTTCTATTTCATATCTCAGGCATAAATTACAACACTCCCACCTACTTTACTTTATCTTTGTCATTATTGTGCAGTCAACTGGATGATTTTGGCAAGGTTTTTCATACTCCTCACTTGAACTGACCTCTTTTGTTTCTTTAAGTGAAGTTATACAGTAAATTTCCTTTACAAGAAGAGACCTTTACATGAATGAGTGAGTAGTTTGATTATGAATGAAGCTTTGGATGTGTGAGTGCCAGAGAACATGATTTTGGGAGAGACCATACTTCTGTTGGGAGGGAAGTTTTGATAAGTATGGTGAGTTTTGGTCTTAGTCCAGCCCTTGTGGTGCCCTTGCTTAGTGATCTGTACCCTGCTCACAGACTGGGGTGGCATTAATTATTCATGGATTCTAAGGTATTGTACTGCCATTGACATTTTGTGAGTTTTTGTGGGACATGGCTTGATTAGTCCTGAAGTTTGGACTCACCTTTTGACTCCCTTGCGCACCATGGATTAGTCACTCCTTCACTCTGGTGATTCTCTCTTTATCTCTCCTTTTCTGTCTCATAGGATGCTGAGTTCTACTCTGTGGACCTCGAGCGGGACAGTAAAGGTTTTGGCTTCAGCCTGAGAGGAGGACGGGAGTACAACATGGACCTATATGTGTTGAGACTAGCGGAGGACGGGGCTGCTGTCAGAAATGGCAAGATGAGGGTATGAGACCATTAAAAGTTGAACTTGTGATTACAGTAGGAGTGTCACAATACCAGAAACTATCATGATACCAGTGAAATTCCACGATTACCCAATTTGACACCACAGTAAAAATTCAGCCACTGTATTTTTCTTTGCCACGTGAGATAAAAATTCTTCTAAGCATCTCGGACAAAAGACTGAGGGAAATATTTACTAAGCCTGACACAAATCACTGTCTGCGAAGTAATGAGTAAAGAGTAAAGAGTGCAAAAGTGATTTCTGCTGCTGAACTTTAAATATAAGTTGAACTGCAAGCAGTAGTTGAAATTAACTGACGTGGTGAAAGACCAATAGTCCGGAAATATTTATTTAAAGTTATAATATGTAAAATTTCCATATTAAAATGTCTAAAAAAAACTTCTGCACATTATGTACGTTATATATTTTGAAAGAAATCCGTAATTGTATTCAAGGTAACGGTGTGGTGAGTCAGCAATGTGAATAAAGAATAACTCGAGCATGTGAATGTGATTGCTGCTTGAGTCACATCAGACAGACATTCATCGGCAATGAAGACAACAACTCCCATGATCCCACGCTACTTCACAATGTCATCAAACCATGTCCTTTTCTTACATACTGTGTGTTTATAATGCTATTGTCACTGGTTTCTGAAGGATACTTTTTTCTATACTGATTTTAGAAAATCCATCTTAACAAAATTAAAATTACATGACACATTACTGTACAAATCTTTAGTTTAATTTTTCAGGCCCTTTTTACTCACTCAAAGCAGATTCATGACATAAAAATATAAACTTATTTACCACTATGTGGTTAAACTTAAGTTCTTTCATGTTCTATATTTCAGCACCTTGGCATTTTTCTACTCAAAGCAGTTTTATAACATAAAAAATGAGCTGCAAATTTACTCCTAAGGTATTGAAATAAAGTATCAAATGACAAGGTACTTTTTGATTCATGATAGTATTGAAGCAATGTGGACTGTGCCATAAAAGTTACAAAGTTCAGTCCCCAGCCCTAAATAACAGATGACAAACTGAGAAGGAAGGAGTCAGGATGGTAGCTTAACTCACTAGTATCAGCTATGGTTGCACTGCAGTAGCCTAAACATGATAGCCTTTAGCCAGCTGTCTCTGGCAAAATTAATGTTAACGTGTATTTCGGGATAAGGATTTTTGTTTTGTTCTTCTTTTTGACAAGTCGAGGCAAAGCTGTTGCTGCAGCTTTACTTCTTGCCATCTTCAGCATGTTGTTGTTTCGTGCTGTTAGGCGTTCTCCTTTTTTCTTTGGCATTTAAAGACAAACTTCAGCGCTTGTCATGCGAATATCCTGTCAGTGCTTAAAGTAAATGTAGTCAGTTGAAGCAATAAATTCCTGTGTGTGCTATATTCACTGAGAAAACTGATATAAGTTACGGTGGTGATAACACAGCAACATGGGTGTGGGAGTCACAGGCTTGCCCGCAATGCATCATGGTACATTAAGGTACTGCCTCATGGCTCTGTGAGCAGGAAAAGTCAGTTCTCTTGGTTAATCCAGCATGCACTGAGGAATTTATTGCTTCAATTGACTACATTTTCTAACAACCCTGGCTGGACATCCACATGAAAAGTTTCTCTTTAATGGCAGGCTAGACTTGTAGGTGTATATTCTGTTCCCATCATGTCCTGAAGAACTGCATCCCCCGTTACCTACGGTACTGTAGAGTACAGTCACGTTTTTCAGAATTTTGGCATCAAATTGGTACAGAATTTATTTTTCTCTGGTTTCTCTCTTCTGTACATCTTGGCAGGCTAGAGTTCCTCTTTGCACACAACCAATGTAACGTTTTAGCTAGCTGTGACAATGACGTGGCCTCCCTTTTTGTTTTAGGTGGGAGATGAGATCCTGGAGATTAATGGTGAGAGCACAAAGAACATGAAGCATTCACGTGCCATTGAACTGATCAAGAATGGTGGTCGGAGGGCGCGGCTAGTCCTCAAACGGGGAGATGGATCTGTACCTGAATATGGTAGGTTAATATGTTGCAACGTTTTTTCTCCTATTCCTGCAAAAAAAAAAAAAACACTGCTAATGCCAGTAGTGAAATCTTCTTATTGTTCCGACTGTAGACACCGCAGAGTAGAAATAAAGCTTCTTATCTGCTTAGTGCTACACAGGGATGTTTTCATGAATGTTATTACTGTGAATCATAAACATTTAACAGAGAGTCACTCTTTCTGATCCATTAATTTAAAGCCACCTGTCATAGCTTCAGCCAAAGATCGAGCTGTTAAATAGTATTGATTAACGAGGGAATGGTTGACACAAAAGCTTGCTCAGTGATTGATACTCTATAAGATCTGTGCTACAGATCTATAGAGTATCAGTGTTTTACAGCTGAAGTAATATCCACCCCCCCAAGAGCTGTATGCTCTGCTGATGGATTATTCCTCTCACAGTTTGAGACATATTGTTGTATTTCTCAGCATTATTTTCTGGTTTATCTGAGGTTTAATTCTGACATTTTCTCCCCTCTCTGATGGCTTTTCAGACTGTATGAAGTGTAATATTTTCTTGTCATTCACAACAAACCCCTTCTTCTCTCTGATTAAGATGCACTGTAAAACAGCCTCTCGTGTCTGTTTTATTTGTTTTCTCCTCTCTATTCCTCCTTCTTTCTCTCTGATTGTCTCTTGTTGCTGGGCTCTTCCTCCTCTCTCCAGCGATGATGGCTCCTCATCTCGCTGTTGGTACAATGAGGAATGACAAGATGGGAGAGCCCTGTTTCTACCTAATGGGCCAAAATCAGACCACGGTTTGTAGCCAAAAGTCTGTCCCAATCCACGCTCCTTGTCATCTTTTTTCCTTTCGATTTTATCCACCCTTCCTTCCAGCTCATCCCTACCTGAATCCCACTTTGTGTGTGTGTTTGCGCGCGGGTGTGTTTACATAGTGTGCATGCTCTATGTTTTGTCATGCCTGAATTAAACTTTACTTAATTTAACTTCTGTGAATTTATACACATACAAACCCTCCTCCTTCGCTAGCCCCACGCCAAATATTTTTACTGGGACTAATTTAATGCCACAGCTCATCACATGCTGCTGCTATAGCAACCCATCTCTAATTTGGCAGACCTGCAGCCAAACACACTTGTTTTTTGCTTTTGGTTTGTTCTTCCCAACGATGCACATTGAGTTGTTCACCATTTTGTTTTGAATGATTTCCCAGGTGCCTGCTGTGTCTTTGATAACCCTTGCCCCACACTTGCCGATGTGTTGCACCTGCTGTTGTTGCTGACATCACCTTGTGTCTCAACCCGCAGCCCTATAGAGAAAACATGTTGAAGTGATTTATTGCTTCAATGCATTTTATGTGTATAGATGTAAAACACAATGTCGCACATCAATCAGCCTGATTGTTTCTGGGGATATACTGTATATAGTATATGAAAGAGCACATGTATGCATGATTTCCATAAATCTCTGCATTGACTTTCTGTCACATCAATGCAAGTGCTTACATGAACCAACAAGGAAAGTCATGTCTGCTGAACACACTAATTGTCACGTTATTGGTGTAAACCTCATTCCTCTTTAAAGATATTTCTAGTCAACAAGCTTCTCTTATCTTCTCCTCTCCTGCAGACGGCAGCAGTGACGGGCACCCTCCCACACCCGGGGCACAAAACACTCCGGAAGTGAGAACGCTGCCACCTAACAGCAGATATCACACCTCATTGGAGTCCAGTTATCCACCAGACCTTCACAAACCATCACGCCAGGAGGAGGCTGCGCGTGGCCGAGACAGGGAGAGGAACAGGGACAGGGCTGGGTCAGATCAGATGGACTACCAAGGCCGGCAATTTAACCCCCACCATCATCACACCTGGAATAACAATCACAGTCAAAGTACCCCTAGACAGCAGTCTCCAGAAAACGGTAACAGCAGTAGCAGTGGCAACAAGAAGAGCCGAGGCCGCAAAGTCAAGAAGTCCGAGTCGGAGAGCGGCATCTCTAAACTCCTAAAGACTCTGAGGAAAGACAGCTCGGGGAAGAAGGCTGCGGCCGCCGAGAAACTGAGGGGGCGAGAGCTCTCGAGCAGCAGTTCTACTTTGGACGGGAGGTTCCGTCCGCAGCGCCGTGGCTCCCTCGATCGCTCGCCAACCCAAAAGCGCGCCTCGTCTCCTGACCGTCGACGGGCCAAGTCGATGGACCGCAGGGCAGAGCGAGCCCATCGCGACCGTACACCTGAGAGGGAGTACGACGATGGAGGGTTCCTTGCAGTCACGCCCGAACGCAAGTTCTACGAGCGGAGGCTCCTCAAGGATTCACAGATGGCTGGGCGAGTCAGGGAGGCCACAACCCCCGAGCGTGCCAACAACAATGGGGATTCCTTGTCTCTTTCCAGGGGCCGCACATATGATCGAGCCACAAAGAACGGCAACCTCCTGAGAGACTCTTCCTCAGAGAGGAGGGAGGAGAGATATCGGATGAATGGGACACCGGAGAGACGATACCGAGTGGAGCGGGACTCTTCCCCTGACAGCAACTACAGTCGGGATGAGCTGAACTATGCAGCAGCACCCAGACTGAAGGACTACTACAGCATGATGAAGAACAACGCTGCACACAACAATGCTGCCTACAACAACACAGGCCATAACAATAACGCAGTAGGCCACAGCCCGAACCAGCTCCCAGAGCCCAAGAGAAGGCTGTACAAAGAAAGCCCCAAAGACCTCAGCATCTAGAGCAGAGCAGAGATCCCCCTCGCCACTCTCTCCTCTATCTGTGCAAACTATGTACCATACACTGGAATTGGAGTTCTGAAGATACTAACTCTTGTGCTTTATTTGGTTGACTGGTTTATTGATTGATTTGATTGACTTAAAACTACTTGTGATCCCATCCAGAGATTCTTAAAACAGCAGGAGTACAATCCTTCTATCAGTTCATACTGGTTGTTTCGTCATTGTTATAGTTATTTTGAACATAACAGAAGTTGTTGTACTATAGTAAAGGTATTGTATGTGCCTGCATATAAAATCAGTGATATTGCTTTTTTGTAGGCATTGCTGAATATAAATATTTGTTCCCTCAGAGGTATGAGACATTCTTCCAGTTGTGGTAACTTCTAACTACTAAGCTTGTTTTCAACTTGTTTTTAGATGTCTTTTCCATTCCTGAATTGCTTTACTGAACAAACTATAGCACAAGACACTGATGGTTCACAAGAACTGTGAAAGTCATGTTGGACTTAAAGGCAAAAATCTAAATTTAAGATCTGATGGTCAAAGTAGAGTGATAATTATATAAATAATATATGACTTTTTTGCATTTGCTCACTATTTATTTTTAATTTGGCACATATTCTTTAGCAAGCTTCATTAAAACCTTTAAGGACCAAGGTAGAAGTGCACACTGTGCCTGGGAGAAGCATGCTGTACCCTTAGTTGTGTTGCATCCTGATTGAAATGTGTGGCAGCTCACCGTCCTTTGCCTAAATACACCCACACACTCCCAAAATTAGTGAAAGAAATCAGACGACTGATGTGAAAATTGGGGATGATGTTACTAGTTTCTCACTTGGACTAAGATTATAAAAATAACTTGAATACTCTGGCCCTTTATTCCTCAGTGTGTACTGATGTAGCAGGGAAGGAACCCGACTCACTTTCAGCTACAGGCAAAACTTTTCTGCTAGATTCTCTGATGTGGGAAAAAGTCTAAATCTAAGTTTGTTGCTCATTACAATTTCAATTTTGTACTTAACGCTAAAAAAAAGTTGAGACAACTCGAAAAATTTCAAGGCACCTTACTCAATAGATTTTTGGGGTTTTGAGCCCAACTCAAACGAATGTTTTGAATTAGAAAGGTTTTTCCCATCTGCCATCTTTAGCTGAGATATTTTACTTTTCTTCTTTAGATCAACTTGAATCTTTGAGTTTTAGAACTCAAAAAAAGTTATATTCCAAATATTGGTCATAGTGGACTGTGAACCGTATTTGTCATTATTTGGGTAGCCTGAAAATTAAATGGTTTCAGTTGAAAACAATAAAATGTTAACCATTATTTGCTTTCAATTCAATGAATTTACTCAATAATTTTTGAAATACAATTTTGGGGGATTCTCAAACTCAAAGATTCAAGTTTATCTGAAGAAGAAAAGAAAATGATCTTGACAAAAGATTAGTAGTTGGTAAAACTTTTTCAAAACTTAGTCTGAGTTGGACTCAAAACTCAAAAATCTGTTGCACTAAGTTGCCTTGAAATTTTGAGTTTTCTCAACTTTTTGTTTTTACAGTGTTGAGGAGTCTGCATTATGCCAGAATACCAGCTTGAAGCTGCCATAAAATATGATTTATCAGATATGCCCCAAAAAAGAAGTTTAAAAACAAACATGTAAATTATCCCTGTGCAAGATGCATGTGTAAATCTAAGTGTAGTTTAACCACTTCTATCTATCTGATAGGTCTGAGCGAGAATTATCGATAAGGAACATTCACTGTAACCCACAGTAATTATTAGCCCTGTCCTCAAGTTGATGAAACCTCCAACCACCTCCTGGTCCTGACACAAAGAGCTGATGTGGTTTGTTGTGTTGGTAATAAAGGGAGAGTCCCGGTACAGGAGACGACCAATCTGCCATGCTGAGCCATGCTGTCACGCCACTGGAGTCTGACTGCTGCTTTATAATGTGTTTTGTGTGTGTTCTCTGTTTTATGTTTCATTAGAGAACTAAAAATATATTGGATAAACCACAACAAATGCATTGTTTGATCACTGTTGTCGCCATGGTACTGTATTAACAAAAAAAGAAGAAAAAAAGACAAACAAACACATTTAAGAAGTTAACCTGTTGGCCATCACCTGTAAAGATTTTTTCCAATGTAACTATTAGGAACCTGTCAAGGAATAAAATGTTGCCTTTTTCTTGTACAAAAGAGAAATTTATTAAGAACCTCAACAGTGAGGAATGTGATATTGTGTTTATATCTCTGAAATGGACCTGATGATTTATGGGAAATATGTTGATTTACTCTGGATCAGGAATGTAAAGACATTTTAAAATGAAAGACTGTATTTGGTCAATCAGAAACTGTTTGATGGTTTGAATCTCTCTCGATGGTTAGCCTGCCTTTGTATTATAAAGCACTTGTATGCAGTCTGTGTTCTTCAAGCATTAGTTCTTGCAATGTGCTCCGGACATAATGCTGTCTCTGTGTTGATAAAAGCAGTACATGTATATGGGCCAATCTTTTTTATAAAACTATGCATATATAAATACTACATTGTTCATAGCTTTATTTGACCCATGAAGCTATACATAACATTAGTCTAAGTACAAGTAGATGTGGACTTATCCAGCTTCTTTCCTTGAGATGGATTACAATGTATATGTAGCTATCAAAAGAAGTCTGTGAATGCTATTTTTATTATCAAATAAAGTTTTCCATACAAATTCAAAAGGATTTCATATTTTTGCACAGCCGTTGTTCAGTAATGTCTCTGGAGAGGCCTTTGAGTTTGTACGCTCTTTTGATCAAAACACTCTGGTGTGTCAGTCGTGGTCACACTATGTTATAATATGCAGCTTCAGAGTCTTTGTTTTATTGAACATGGACAGTTTTACTACAATACAGAGGTGATTGTACACTAGTTCACACACTTCTAAAATACACAAAAGTAACAAGGAAATAGAAAAGCAGTAGAAAACAAAAGAAGTCAGTAGTATGGGCTGTCAAATGTATTCCATTCCTTGTCTACTTACAAAGGCATTTCATCCTATTTGGGGTAGGCAATGAAATATCACGATAATTCGTATCACGATAATGTTGCACTGACAATATTCTTGACAATATGACAAAATGCTGAAAAATATTTTCGGTTTAGAACTCACAATAGCTGCTGAGCTCTGCTCCCAGGATTTTTAGTGCTTCCTCGTTGATTGCTTCCTTTTGTTGTTACAGTATTCTTGCACCAATCACATATTAGTGTGGTGTATTGTACATCTGATCTTTTGTAACCAAACCACTTCCACAATATTGAAGTTGCTCCCCTTTTTGGAACTAATTCCTCCACTGCGGAGCCTGAAGCAAAGTTACTTTTGCATTTAGCCATGCTTGTTGTTGCTGTAACAGTATGATGTCATTCTGTCAACAACTTGTAATATTGCCATTATCACAATATGATTTTTTTTAACTACATCAGTGTAACTACATCATGAACAATATGATCTGGCACACCCCCACAACCCCTACAGTCTCAATTTATACACCCCAACAAAAGAACAATCCATGTTCTTTTAATGGTTAGAAAGTTACAGGTAGTGCTACAATAACATTAATCATTCCACTGATATACTTTGTCATCTCACATAGAACAGTATAATCATTCTATAGTAAAAACTGACAGATTTATGGACACTTTATAGAACTTGGTAACTGCTTAAGGGGGCTGATTCTTACTGGATTATCTAAACTTTAAGATTAGAACTGGGCATACAGGATATGGATTTGGGGGATTTTTTTAGCTGATGTGATTAAAAAAATTAGGAAAAAAAGAGAAAATTAACATGCATTTAGTATCTTTTTAATTAATGATTAATCAATTGTTAGCACTTTCAACTATCAGTTAAGGAAAATTACTAAAATTTGTAACCATAGCTCTGACCTAACCAATTTTAACTGATATAACTATTAAATAAAAAGAACAGTTTTCTTTCTTCAAAACTTCAGCACATTAATTAATTTCACAAATATACTTTGGTTTTCAGAAAGCATTTTGCCTAAGAATTTAGATTAAATGCTTTGACATAATCTGGCAAATTAGATATTATTATAGGCCATATTTAATGGCCATAATTTCATTATCAGAGTAACAAATAATAATACAAAGTTCCCATTATCGGCTGATAATTTATCACACCCAATATTTCTTGTGCTTCCCTAATTAGAATTTTATTTACTTAAATGGTATCTTGTCTGTGTGAACAAAATCTAGCCAATATTCTTCAAATACCTTTATCAAATTTTTAGAGCATTATTGTGTAACGACAGTGAGAAAAGCTCTTCTTTTTTAGTGCTATATCAAAGTAGCGAGTGATTGATTTAGTTTTTCCTTAAGCTCTCTGCTGGAGCTTGATTGTTCAGTGACTATATCTGTATTCTACAAAAGATCCACCAGTGTGATGGTTGCTATAGTTACACATGAAGGTCATTATAGGAGAGATCTTGAGGTGTTTGTTTTTCTCTGGTGTGGCCTACTGCACAACCAAGAACTGAGGGGGAGGAGGAGGAGGAGGAGGAAGAGGAGGAGGAACTCACGTCATCAGTTGAGTTTCTATCATTTACTGTTCTGATACAACTCATCATTATGTCTTTCAAAGAGTGAAAAAAAGCCTAGAATGTAGTATAACTGAAGCTAGATCACAGCGCAGATCTCTAGTGAGTTTAAACTCATTAATAAACTACCAAATTATCATCTGCAATATCTATCCACTGTTCGGACTGCAGTAGTTACTATAAAGCAGTGGTTGTCAAATAGGTCCATGGGGGGGGGGGGGGGGGGGGTTGAAGGCGTGAAAAGTTTTCAGTTTCATATATTTAAATGATCATTATACATATATGACATGATAAACTTACATACACGATGAAGCTTTACTCATTTATATATTAATAATATTGTAATTTTTAAATCTAAAATTGACTGACAGTTTTAAAATATAAAGCAACTGACTGTTAATTGACCATTACTGATATTTATTTAGCTATTTATTTTGTTTTTTATTCTTTATTTTCTTTGTGTTCATTTCTACAATTGGTTGACAATGTATGTTAAATTATTTAATATCTTAAATCAAATATATAATATTCTTTAATAAAGCTATTTGTTTATGAAAACAGCTTTCTGTTGACTTGCATAGTCATATTGGTGCAAAAGCATTATACAGTCCTCATAGAAAAGGTCTATTTTTTATCAAAAATTCACTATATAATCCATCATAACTAATCAGGGAATTTGCCCCTCTAAAATTGGTATCAGTTTCAAAAATCCCATATCGGTCAGGCTCTAGTGGAAACCATCTCTCTATCATATTCAAGTCCCAAGCTAGGCTGATTATTGTTTGTTTCATATTTTTTATTAGGTCTATTTTCTATCTTAATTTTTTTTTCAAGCTTTTTCACCTTAATTACATAGGGAGAGCTGAAGATAGACTGGATTCGGGGTAGAGAGAGGGTATGACATGAAACAAAGGGCCACAGGTTTGAACTGGCCATGGCCGCTGCAGAGGACTGACAGCCTCAGTAAATTGTGTGCACACTCTACCAAATGAGCAACCAGGGTGTCCCTATTTTATATTTTATATTATTTATATTTTGTCTTACTGTATATTATTTGAAATAATCAGAAATTGCATTTTATTTTATGCATGCACTAAAAGTGAAACACTCTCGATGTGTGCATATATTTGTAATATTTTTCTAATACATTTCTCTTGTGTTGTTCATTCTAAGTGGAAGTGTAAAAATGGGAAAATAGGCATCAAATAATTCCAAGGGACACTTGTAAGGGGTCCTTGGCTGAGAAAAAATAGAGAACCTCTGCTATAGAGTATTACTGAATTAGTGTATCATAACAGAAAATCTTTGTTCTAAATGTTTTTTTTCCCCAATGATTCTCCTGATAACTGGTTCTTTTGTAACACTTTTCTCTAATTCACCCTATTTAGCATGCATTAGCTGTATGAGATTTTTTATGAATGGTTTATAAATATATGATATTCTAGCACATACAGGGTCTGAAATGACCTTTTTCCTTACTTGCCCTGTGGCAGCATTTCTACTGTCCACTCAATATTTGTTTGCTACAAATGGTTTAGAATTGCAAACACTGTGTCACTGGTACCTTATATATAGTAATATGGAATATATATCATATAACCTTCATCTCTGACTATTCTCAATAATTGTTTTTTTTAAATAATGCTTATTAATATAAGAAAAACCTGTCTGCTATGATGGCAGGTGAAGTGGCAGGTAACAGAGGGAAACTTTTACCTGCCACAGCCAACATCTGTCCTTCCCAATTTCATTCCCTGAACAAAGCTTCAAGGATATTTTTTAAGTATTTATTAATGTAGCATATTTGTCATCAATCATAGCTGGTAACACTTTAAGTCCCTCTATTTAGCAATTACAAGCAAACATTTAATAAAAGGTTTGTGTGTGATATGATGGAAGTAAGGAACACTAGTGAGGAGCAATTGTTTCCTTTCCATAACCTTTGCATCAAGGTGGCTCTTGGTAATACCGATTTGTTTTATCCAATAAGTCTGTGTTAACCTTTAATTAATGTGATTAATATTCGTCATCAGATAAAGTTGGTGTTGTGTCATGTGTATATTCATCCCTGATTAATAATGTCATAATCCCTTAGGTGAGCCGAGTTCTAAGTCCAAGGTGACCTGTGATTGAAAGGAGATTACGTTTGCAATGCAGATGCCTCTACAAAGGAAATTCAAATACTATTTCAAGTTTCTGGATAGTTCTAAGTGTCTGTACCATCAAGTTCTGAAGCTTAAGAGCAGTAGTAAGTAGAATAAGAGCTCTAAAGTAGAAATTGACTCAAGACATAAATGCATTCTGAATAGGTCATTCACATTTATTCATTTGATTAAATATACTACATTCATATATACTTTGTCACCCAATTTGCAAGTAAAACATAAACAGGATGTCATTTGCAAAGTGCGATTTATTTTACGTTGCCTTGATTACATGCCTCTACATTCAAAAATAAGCCAGTATCATATAGGATCCAACTGTCAAAGATTAATATTTTTCCCTTTCCTCTGAGGAAAAAAAAATCTCACAGATAGTTAAGTTGGATATTCTGTACATACAGGAAAAACTCTGTAATGGGCTGACCTTTCCTGCAACTGTCTTTAGGTTGAACCAACTCGTTTGTAAAAATACAAAAAGGAAGTTATTTCTGTAGACATTAGCCTTCAGTCGTTTCCCGAGGGGAGCAGAAGTCTTCTTCTTGGATAGTGGATCATGGAGCCTGTGCTGATGGCCCTTTTATGCAGGAGACACAGAGCTGGAGGACGCAGAGGAGGCCTCGGTCTTGGAGGCAGTAGATGCTCCCTCCTCTTCCTCGAAGGGGTTCTTTCCGCAGCACAAGGTGGTGATCATGCAGTGGCGGAACTGCTTGTTCATGCAGATGTAGATCATTGGGTTGTAGATGGAGGAGCTCTTGGCAAAGAAGGCCGGGAGGGTCATGAAGACTGGTCCGAACTCAGAGCCCTGATGTGTGAAGATCCACCAGGCCACACCGGCATAGGGCAACCAACATACCAGGAAGCCGATGACCATGATTACGACCATGCGGGTGACTTCCCTCTCAGCCCTCTGGGTGGTCTCAGACTCCTGCTGGGCAGCAGCAGCCTCCTTAACAGCACAGAGCAGACGGCCGTAGCAGAAGAACACGACAGTCAGTGGAATCATGAAGTGGCAGATGAACATGTAGATGACAAAGGACTCATTGTTGAAGCCTTCTGCGCGTGTGTAGTAGTCGACTCCGCATGAGCACTGCATGCCCTCAGGGATGTAACGAGACCAGCCGACAAGAGGGGGAGCGGCACAAGCATTGGCCATCACCCAGGTGAAGGCCAAACCCATAATAGCGTGATTCTCTCCAAAGCGGAAGTTGCTGATGGGCTTGCAGACGACCATCCACCTTTCAATAGCCAGAACAACCAGAGACCAGAGCGAGATCTCACCGCCGAGGGTAGCAAAATATCCTTCCAGATTGCAGCCAAGGCGTCCCAGGACGAAGTAACCATGCATAGAGGTGTACATCGTTGTGGTGAATCCTCCAAAGACCATGAAGAGGTTAGCCACCGCAAGATTCAGCAGGATGTAGTTTAGAGGGGTCCGCAGCTTCTTGTGTTCGATGGTGACGTACAGAGTGAGAAAGTTGATGGGGAAGCCCAGAAGGATGAGCAGGAACATGTAGGCGCCCAGGGCAGCATAGGCTGCTGGGTTGACAAGGTAGTACTGAGGATATTCATAAGGACTCCGGACAATGCCGGTAGTGTTTAACCATAGGGACATAGTAATATGGTCCCTCCGTGCCGTTCATGGTTGCGGCTTGCGGTTGCGATCAGCCCTTCGGTGGTTTCTTCTGGCTGCTCAGGAGAGTGATGGAGAGGGACCTTGCTACAAATGGACCCAGGTCTGGCTTTTAAAGGCACACCTTGGATTATCACTTTCCAAATCCGTCAGCACAAAGTGATTTAGGCCACAGTTAATATCTAATCCAGCCACCACTGCAAACATAACTGACCACTCATCAAGATATTAAGGTTACACCTGCTCATGCCTATCACAGAGCTATCAGATAACTGCATATTTTGAAATATGATTACAACATAAATAATTAATCTTTTTGCATGAACTGAATTTGAAAGATACTGTTGGGAGTGACTGTTTCTGTGAACAGTTTGCATGTCTGGTCACATTTCCTATATTTCTTCCAGGTCCTCCCAAGTCCTTAAGCAAAAACATGCAGGTGGAGGGGACTGAAGCTGCTAACTGGCTCATATATAAATGTGAATTTAAGTATCAAACTAATATAATATATGAATGCAGAGTAATTATAACATTAAGTTAAAACTGTAAGATCAAGTATAACTTTTCTTCTAAAAACATTCATCCCAAAGTCATCTGGTTGTAGTCTAAGTCTGACAAAATCTTGTAAAATATCTGAAAATAAGTCAGTATTTTAGATCATTTTAGTGAAGGCAGTCACACAAGAAGTACAAGAAGCAAAAATGACTCATATACTGGACTATAGTTTACCCTTCTAACAAACAAACAGTATGCTGCAGTCTTCCTGAAGACAAATTACCCTCGAGTTGGGCTGCAACTACAACGATTATTTTCATTATGAATTCAATTCAAACCATATTAAAGGCTCAATGTCCAGATCATTGCCAATCATTTTTTTCACTTAATTGAGTCACTCATTCTCTCCAATTCCAAGAAATGTTAGGGCACTGTGTAAATGATAAATAAAAACAGAATGCCATGATTTGCAAATCCTTTTCAACCTACACTGAATTAAATAAAGTACAAAGACAAGATTATTTAATGTCCAAACTGATCAAATTTATTGTTTTATGTAAATATACACTCATTCTGAATTTGTTCCCTGCAACACGTTCAACAAAGTTGGGACGGGGGCATGTTTACCACCATGAAACATCACCATTTCTTTTAATAACACTCAGTAAGCTTTTGGGAACAGAGGACACTAATTGCTGAAGTTCTGTCCCATTCATGCTCAATATGCAACTTACGTCATAACAGTCCTGGGTTTCCATTGTCGTATTCTGTGCTTTATTCCCACAAATTTTCAGTGGAAAACAGCCCCCCCACCCCCAACAATATCTTCAGCTGTTCTATCTATGTTAAAGGCACAGAAACCCCCCCCTCCCCCACAAAAAAAAAAAAAAGTCATCTGGATGGCAGCATATGTTTCTTCAAAACCTGTTATAGGCCTACCTTTTAGCATCAACAGAACATTCACAGATGTGACAGTTACCCATGCCATGGGCACTAACACAATCCCACACCATCACAGATGCTGGCTTCTTAACTTAGCACTGGGAGCAATCTGGATGGTCCTTTACATCTTTAACCCTGAGGACGCAGCCTCCATAATTTCCAACTGTTGTAGTAGTAAGCATGTAGTAACATTGTTTATATAAAAACATAAGGATTTTTAATGCAGTGCTGCCTGAGGTCATGGACATTCAATGTTGATTCTGAGCCTTGCCCCCAACATACAGAGATTTCCCATGATGGATATTATGGATTGTAGATGGTGAAATCCCTGAATTCCTTGCAATTGTACATTGAGTAAACTGTTTAACTGTTGAGAGGTGAACTTTGCCCCATTCTTGCTTGAACAAGCCTTTAAGGATGTCCCATTAATATCCAATCATTATACTGTCATTTGTTACCAATTAATGTCTACCTGTGGAATGTTCCAAACAGGTTGTGATCATTCCACAACTTTCCCAGTCTTTTGTTGCCCCTGTCCAAACTTTTTTGTTACATGCTGCAGGCATCAAATTCAGAATGAGTGTATATTTACAAACATAACAAGTAATATAAGTCGAAAAGGATCTGCAAATCATTGCATCCTGTTTTTATTTACCTTTTACACAGTGTCCCAACAATTGGACCTGGGGATTGTAGTATATATTTTTAGAAACAATAGTGCAGAGTAATGTCTTCAATTTGCTTGTTTTGTATGAACAACAGAAGGTTCTCAATTTTCTGTCATAAATTACAAAGAAAAGCAGCGAATCTCCCAACTACAATAAAATGTTTGGCAAGCTAAAAAATGACTGAAACAATTATTCAATCATTAAAGTTGGCAATTAATTTTCTGCAGATCCGCTAATCGCTAGATTGTCAAGTCACTGCAGCTCTACCTGAAATATCCTTACTACCTCCGCCAAGACGGTTATGTTTCAGTTCAGTTAGTTTGTCTGTCAGTCAGCAGGATTACAAAAAACTATTCCTACTGTTCCAATTTTCATGAAACTTGGTTTCGGATCGGATAGCCAAATTATTTTTCACTTTCATTAACAATGCGAGATATAGCATTGAGTCTTGGCAGAATAAACGCCATACATCTTAAAATCCAGTAGATGGCAGTAAAGTGCGATAGTGACAAAACAGCCAATTGTAGTAATTTGATGACTCTCTATCTCAATCCACATTCAGGACCAGTAATCCTCTGGGATAGCCTGCATAATGTTAGTTGCTCAGACTTCATACAGAAAACAGCTGGAGCACTTAGGGAAAGTGGTTTCATGGGACTACTGGTACAACTGTATTGTAACATCACATTTTTCTCAAACTACGGTGTGGCTATGGAAATGTAAATACACACATATAATGCATCTAATTATAGTATTAATGACATACAAATGTAAATTGGATGTTCAAAGTTTACGCTTCACAAGAACAAGGAATAATAGCCTATTTACCGTGACGTTTGCACTTGATAAACACAGATCTGCATTTTTATAGAAGAGTGGACAGTTGGCCTCCCAGAGGTCTACGCTCTCCAACTGCCCTTGTGGTTTCATCTGAGGCTGTTTCTTTGCAGTATAATTCTTATAGTAATGAATGACTCATGGACTCAACCTAATCCAACCTAATCCTTCTATGATTATATCGAAATGGTCTTGAAATGTATGGTAGGGCACATAGAGAACATGCACTAACATTTGTTAGTACTGCAAATACATGTCTGGTTTAACTAAGAAAATACTTGGAAGAGATTTAAAATTTCTTAGACAGGAATGTCCTGGCTAAGATAGCGGCAGATGAAAATTTATTAAATACATCCTGGTCTCTTGTATTAATGTGTGGTAAGTGGTTGATTCTCTGTACTATATTGAATGTAGAGCAAAGGCAGTGGTGTTGCTGAGTGGTGGACCATCTTAGCTGTTGGTAAAGAGCTCAGCACTTTCCTAATGGGTGTTGTATTAAAGAGATTTGGGGCTTACGGATGTGTTACTCTCACCGGCCTGTAATGGATTTAATGTTGCACAGGGTCATTCTTCCTCAGTAGGATGGTTCTGTCTTCAGATGTGATACTTTATTTTGCTTTCCTCTTGTTTTTTTAAATTAAATTTTTATTTATGAATGGGCAGCATGTCAGACTAATGAACCTATATGAACTTTGACAAACCATGAATTAGTTACAGCATTTGTATGTAAACAACTCAGCCTCTTTGAGAGCCCATTATGGTGTCTTGTTGTTTCAATTTAATATAAACATCAGCAATTATTAACAAGTATGCATAAATGTTCTGGGCACTCTTGTTTAATATTGTTAACAAGTTCACTATTGTAAACTGAACAGACTTTTCTGAAGGTTAGCAGTGGTTTCAGGCAGCCATGTTGGGGGAACAAAAACTACATAAATATTTTAAACTTTTGTGTGCGAGATTAGTGAAAGCCATATATATTATAGACTTTGTAGTTTACTTGAGTGCCAGTCCTTTCTCCCCTTCTCTCTCTCAGGGAGTTTTTCTTCACTATTGTTGCCAAGTGCTTGCTCATGGGGTAATTGTTGTGCCTCTGTAAATATTATAAAGAACACCTGCTCTATATAAAAAGTGCTATGAGATAACTTCTGTTATGATTTGGTGCTATGTAAATAAAATTGCTTGACTGCAACTAAAGATTATTTTCATTACTGAATGAGCTGTTGATTATTCGGCCTTTAAAACAGTAGAAAACAGTTTAAAAATGCTCATAATTTCTTGAAGCCCAAAGGTGACATATTGAAATAGCCTTCTCTATAGGTTAAAGTCCAAAAACTCAAAGACTCAACTACTTATAATGTTGTTTAAGACGAGAAAATGTACCAAATCCTCAAATTTGAGGTGCTGGAACATTAAATGTTTGGCATTGTTGCTTAAAAAATGACTTCAATGAATCAATTATCAAATATTTGTCAGAAGAACAATTTTGTGTGGATCATCTAATTGATTAATTGACATATTCTTTCATCTCTAATCTCATACTATCCTCTGAATTTTTTCCATTTCCAAGAGCACCAGTGTGAGAGACACTTATCTTTTTCTTCACTCCATTAAAAGGCTCTATACATACTTGAATAAATGAAACAAAAGGAAAAAAAACAGCCCTAATCCCTTGAGTTCTCTTCACACTGTGCGTTTGGAAATGTTCTTACATTCACTATTAAATATAGTCCTAAGTTCTAATGTTGATTTTTTTACGATTTGATTTCACCAAATGTTTAAGTGATCTCCGATCACAATCCAATCATTCAAGATTTTTTTCTGACCACAATTCTTCCTCGAAGATGATGGTTCATCACTATCCTTCCAGATTTTAATATTGCATTGGACAGTTCTTGACCCAATTTTAGTAGTTTCAGCAATCTCCTTAGTTGTTTTCTGTGTTTAATGCAGGCCAATATTTGACCCTCACTGCATCAGTTAGGGTTAAATAACTTGTTGCCACTTGAAATATATTAATCACTGCAGTATTTACCCAATGGAAGGCTCTTACATATTGGCTTAGTTAAATCCAGGTCGTGTCTTTTTTTTTTTTTTTTTGGCCAGGAAGTGTATTTCTGTTCTGGTTTGGTGTGAGACAAGTTTTGTTGTGCTAAGAAATAGTTGTGTGGTAACCTTGTTTCAGGACAAGGAATTTTTGCTTTCTGAGTAAATTGTGCTCTCTGGTGGAGAGTAAATGACATTGACTATATGTGACTACTATAATTACCACTTTTCAGAAGCATAAGACTAAGCACGTGAGCCCATTAATTAAATAAAGGGCATCCATATGACTCACATATATTTCAGCTACTGTGAAAGAGAAACAGCAGAGGAGAAAAATGATTGTAATGACTGCCAGTTTAAAGTGCATGATCTGAAAACTGGGCTTGTGTGCAGGTAAAGATTGAAAGGCAGGTAACCAGTGTGATGACATCAACTTAAAAATAAACTTTTCCATTTTCAGACATCATGGGTGGCCACTGTACTGAAAGGAAACCTTTACATATTGTTTCTGAAAACACTAATTTCTGATTCTTACATAGGGAACACAGTAAAACTAGCCTGGACTGTATAGCATTATTTCAAAATGTATCATGAATATTCTTGCATGCACAAGCCTAACTGAGGAATGGTGTAAACATGAAACTCATTTGTAATTATTAGTAGACCTATTACTTTTTTTTAGATATACTGGCTTTTTTATGGATTTATTTAGAGGACAGCTGAAGATATGACAAGAAAGGGTTGAGAGAGTTGGGGGATTTGAAATGCAGCAAAGGGCCACAGGTGGAAGTCGAAGCAACAGCCACTGCAGAGAACTCGCAGCCTCAGTACATGGGTTACGTGCTCTAGAATGATTTTGGGCAGCAACAATGATTACTTTCATCATTGATTAACCCGCTGATTATTTTCTCGATAAATTGATTCGATCTTTGATCCATAAAATGTCATAAAATGGTAAAAAATAAATAAATAAATAATAAAAAATTGATCAATGTCTCCCAAAGCCAATGATGACATCCTCAAAAAATAAAATTATTTTATTTAAATGCCTTATTTTGTCCATAACACAAAGATATTCAGTTTACTGTCATAAAAGAATAAAGAAACTCATATTCAAGAAGCTGAAATCAGACAATTTGGACTTTTTTTAAATTTAAATTATCAAAATAGTTGGCAATGAAGTTAAAAGTCGATGAATAATTGATTAATCGATTAATCATTGCAGCTCTAGAATGACTGATTGATTGATTAATTGAGGAAATAATTGACAGAGTAATCAATATCTAAAACAGACTTTGACAAAAGTTAGGTTAGTATGGGTCCATAGAAAACATAAGTCTGGTAAGAAGTGTATAAATAAATCATATTGTGCATAGACATACCAGTGTCATAATGAAGTACCTCATCAGTTAATGGGACTACCATGGACTTCCATATTGTGTTGATTTTGGAGATTCCTGTGGACAAAAGTAGGAGTGTTTCCACCAAATAAAATGATTTAAAGAAAAATCATCCCCTGTTTCTTTTAACTGGCTAACATACTACTCACTGTAACTTTGCCTATGAAAATATAAATACAGGCTTTTCCAGTTTGTATATGATCTGATTTCAAGAAAAATCTGACTTGGTGGCAGGCATCAACTGCTGTAGTATCTACTGTATATAGAAATAGCCAATCTTTTCGCTACTTGTCTTGTTTGCTTGTGTAGCACAGAGGCATCAGTATTAAATTGAGACTATTTCATAAACAGATTAAAAACTCCTTGGACTATGTTTAAGTTGAACCAAAGCCATCAAACTGCAAAAAGGATAAAAAGAGAATATAATAATAATATACAAAACTGACTGGAGCCAGTAGCTGAAACTTGAGAGCTACAATCTCTCCAACAGATATTCATCCACATGCTCTATAGGATTTACAGATCCAGAAGGAGATCAGCACAGACCTGTTGCTGAGCTACTTAGTCTCTCTACACTGCTGGGGCAGATATGTAGATGTTTTGCTGCCCTCCTGAGGAAGATAAAATAACTGCACTTCAACACAAACCCAAAGGTATACTTTTATTGCCTCCAGTTCATCAACTACAATCACTGGGTCTTCACGTTTCTGTTTTCAACATGGCAGACCCCAGTTTAAATCTTGTTTGAAATAAAAGTTAAAAGTTTACCTTTATTCCTCCAATCAGTGCAGAAATAACTGCTGGGGGAAGTAACATTTACTTAAAGCTACAACAATGAGTTTTTAACTGGTTCTAAAACAGTTTCAATTTAATACTGATGCCATATAACCTACATAAACAAATGAGACCACCAACAAGAAGATTGGCTATTTCTATAGTATATAATTGCTCCTAATGCCTGCCACCAGATTGGATTCTCCTTAAATCAGATGAAATGACCCTGTGTTTACATTTTCCCAGGCAAAGCTATAGTGAGTAGTAAGTTGGACAGTTAAAAAGAAGCATTAGGAGATTTTTATTCAGATTAATTTATTTTTGACATATGTTATGGTTATAGAAGTGGAAATACTACCACTTTTGTCCACAGAGGCCTCCAAAATCAACCGAGTTCCTTGTGGCTTTAAGTACTGTTATTCAGTATATTTTTGAAATGCTTATGCTATATTTGAGTATTTCCATTTTTTGCTACTTTATGCTTTTACTCCTTTCCACATCAGGAATTAAATATTGTACTTTTTACTCCTCTATATTTATCTGTCAGCTGTAGTTTCCAGTCACTTTTCACATAAATATTTTACATTAAAAAAAAAATATATGATATGCTTCTAAATTGCAAGTGTCTTGCTGGGGTCTCTTGTCATGTTTCAGATGTCTGAGTTGTTGGCAATTCCACCATATTTTATTTTTCCTCTAAACCTCTCAGATGGTTTCATTTGAATAATTAGTACAAATAATACACATTTGTGCAGTAGATGTTTGTGTTTTCTTCCTTTTCTTGTGTTTGCCCGATGTTTGTGTTTTCTTCTTGTCTTTTCTTCGTCTTCCTTCTTTTCCATTAACACATCCCACAGATTTATCTCGTGACCCTTTGGAGGGGCCTGGCACCGAGGTTGGGAAACTAAACTATGTAACTAAATATATATATTTTTCAGCAGTAAAAAGCTGATTAAAATGCTGATTGATGCATGACTTTTAACAGTTTAATAATGTTATGTATAACATATCAGTCAAAACAACCAAAAAGAGTATTTTTACTTTTTCATACTTTAAATACATTTGGCTGATATTACATCTGTACTTCTACTTTAGTATGACATGGAATGCATACCTTTTAGTTGAAATCGAGTATTTTTACATTACTGTATTAAGGATCTAAATACCTCATCCAGTGGAAATAAATTTTTATTTTAAATCAGACCTTATTGTCTTTGTTTCCTTCATGAAACAGGAGCCAAATGGGATTTCTGTCTTGTTCTGGTAAACCCTGGACATTATTTCCTAATAAAGAGAATGAACTGGCTACATGATCTGCCCTAATGTCATAAAGAACAGTGTCTGAGTCTCTGCTGTATAAGCAATTGTCTTTGCCATCGTTATTGTTTATTGTTTGTTGAACTGGCTTATTTCCACTGAGCTCCCTTTCTAACAGGGGTCAACCAATTATCGGAATAGTTATTTTTTCAGTCTGATTGCTGATAAAATAAATGACTTGAAAAACATGCTACTTTGGCTCTGATGCAGATGTCTCTCTCTGTCTGTATCAGCCCTTATAAAGACATATCAATTGACCCCTACTATTTTAAGATGCTAAAGTGAAAATGGACAGTAGTGTAGTGTCAAAAAAAAAAGTATCCACCTTGAGTTTATAGATGTCTCAGACCAGGACGTTTCAAATTAATAATACACCCAGATTTAGCCTTAAACTCGAAAACCTGGCTCAGGAGAGCCAGCATTCAAGTGTCTCTATCATCAGTTCTGTGGTTGTCAATCCTAGCTATTTAGACACAGTACTAAAGGTGCCTCAATCAATCAGCCACGTACCATTATCGTGATGATATTCCTTCTAAACAGTTTGATTGCTGGTCTCTTTAAAGGCAGGAAATTAACATCCACTGAGCACCAAATGCAGGTAGCTTTTCTGTCTGGCAAGTTAATCTCAGAGGGCTTACTGCCACACTGGAGGGGAAGTGTTACTTACTAAAATAGTCATGTAATAAAAAACTAGGCTGAGGATCTCTACTGCATTTTGCTGTCATTTAAGGGCATGCTGCTTCTGTCCTCTCTCACGCGCGCGCGCGCACACACACACACCCACACACCCCCACACACACACACAACATACACACACTTCACAATACTCAGGCGTATTCAAGTACACCTTGTAAACTTAAAGATACTATACTCAGATTTTTTTTTTCTTATTTTCCCTTGTAAACATACATCTATAATTACTTTCTTGTTCTCGCACTCCAGCATTTTTAATAATTAGATCCTATTGTGTCATTTCTACATAGTGTCACCGTCAGGCAGAAAGAAACCTTATATGTCTGAAACTGTTACTTTTCAGGATATGAAAAAAGAACTGTTTTGAAGCTAACTGAATGCTGCTTAGTCAAAGGTATAAATTTAAAAAAAAAAAAGTTATTTATGACAAAAATAAAATATGAAGATATGAGGTCTGCGCCCGACATGACAATAAGCAGATTTGAAAATTCTTTATGAAAAAAATCAGCAAACTCAACCATATTGTTGTTAGGACCTGACTGAAATTGGCTTTTTGGGGCCGATTAGGGAATGAACAAAATTCATCTCATAATCAGCCAGTAATTCTAAAACAGATTATAATATGCAGCATATAGGATACATACATAAAAACACATTTTTTGCAATGACCCCCTTTTAATTATTATCAATAACGCTAAATATACATACACACACATACACAAACACACTATGAAGCCAAACTGCATTATGTTCTGCTACAAAAACAAAACAAAAAAAAGTTTTCATATAGGCACATATTGGACAGCATATATCCCGATACCAATATAGACCGATATAGCTGTGAGACTGTTACAGACCAGTGTTAGATAGACCAATGTCTGACTGATAATAGCAGGCTCCAATTCTTATACAACAGGCCCCTAATTACCTCTGTAAACATTTTTAAGTTGTTTTATACTTCTACTTAATGCTTTATATTCATATACTGTAGTTAAATCAATAATAAATAATAAATAATGCTACATGATAAATGGAAAGCTTCAAACAGACCCTGTTATTGGTAACAGGCATCGGCTGACACTGATTCCAGCAATCGGTGACTGGCCCAAAAATTCCTGATCAGAGCAGTCTCACTTGATAGGAACCTTTTACATTACATGTATCTAACAAATAAAACTTTGACCATGTTCAAACGGCCACAGTTTCACTGCCTGACTTCAATTTTTTTTTTTTTTTTTTTTTTTTTTGCATATGAAGATGACTGTGGTTTTTAGAGGACAAATGTGTGGGCAGAGTGTGATGCTCTCTCACTCTGCCCACAGGAACTCTCTTGCTGAGTGACCGGTAGAGAGGAGGGAACACTGTGACCAGGACATGGCACATTCCACACCACCAGCTCCCACATACATTTCACACTACTGAGGGTTATACATCATCAGGCCCGTAACAGCAAAAATAACATCAGTTGGTGTCAACAATGTCAAGATTAATTTTGTAGTTTCACTGCCCAAACAATAAAAATCAGCGCTTAAAATAATCTTGGTGTTGTTTGGTTTAGGACTGAACTAAATTATTTTAATTATTTTATTTTATCTTCTCAATTAATCATTTAATTGTTTGGTCCCTAAAATGCAAGAAAATGGTGACCTATATATTTTTTAGCATTTTTCACAGCTGTATACTACTAACACTGTATGAATGTGGTATGATTGCTATCATTGTTGTACAGCTTGGCTTATGTTAAAAAACATTTACCACATGGGACGCTGCTGGGAAGTTAGAGATCAGATAGAGATTAGTTATATATAGTTATTATTATCAGTGTATAGACTCACGTACTCTCTGATACCAGATCAAGCATTTTGGGAAGTATTAGAGGTCTTTCCAATAGTGAATGACCTGGATATCTTTGTGTTTTGGACTAGGGATGTTAATGATTAATCATTTATCAATTAATCGCTGTTAAGAATTTAACCAATTCAAAATGTATTAACTGACAATGTACATTTTGATTACCATTTCTCCAGCAATAGAAGGTTTTCCCAGGTTTGGTTTGGTCTGCCTTGTTGGTCTTTGGCAGTAATTGATCTCCATTGACATTGTTTTGGTTTGTTTCCATTTGTTGAATAAGGACAGCAGACAAGAGCAGCCGTTTTGAGCCAGAGCTTCACTGTTTTATTATTCTGTTTGTTTAAATTGTTTTGTTTCAGAATTTAATGTAATATGCCACTAGAATTGTTTTAATAAAACAGAAACTGAGAAAAAAGACATGCTATTTTGTATCTTATTAATGAATAGTCTATTAATTGATTGTTAAGGTGTTAACTATTGGTTATGGAAAATTTACAAATTTGCAACTCTACTTTAAACCATTGTTTAGACAAAAAATGATCACCTTGGGCTACAACAAATTATGAGGGGCCTTTTACTATATTAAGATGAGACAAAAGGATTTAAGAAATAATTGGAAAATTAATTCATTGCAGTCTTAATCTTTTTTTGAATTAATGAATTGCTAACTTAAAGCCCAAAATATCAGAAAAGAGTGAAAAATGGGCATCACAATTTCCCAAAGTCCAAGGCAACATCTTGAGATGTATTTTTTTGTCCATACCCAGTCTAAAGAACTAAAATATTCTATTTACAAATCAAATTCTCACATTGAATGAGATGCAACTGTGGCTTTTTTTCCCTGATAAAATATTTTCTTTATTACATTTTCTATGGGTGTGAGATAAAATCACAAAAAAACAGAACAAACAGGTGCGACAGTACGCAGAATTCAAAGTAATGACATGAACAATGATGTGTCACTTACAATGTGGTTCATAATGTTGCTCTCAACAATTTGGTTACAAGATGGTTTGTGGAATTGCGGAAAATAATGTGAGAAAGTTGTGTTGAGAGGAACTAATGATTTTAATGTTTAGCAGGTGTGTGAGGTAGGTCCACTTGTGCCAGTGGCCTTGTGTAATTGATAAAAAGACAGAGTTCCCACAATTCTTACAGAACAGATAACAGAACAGAAAAGACGGATAAAGGATGAATAAACTTGTTAAAAATGATTGATGATCAAGTAGTCAGTAATTCTAGACTGTTCAGCATTAATTTGCTTTTCAGTAATAATCTGGTGCTCTGCGGATGATCACTGTGTGTAATCACACACGAAAAAGACAATTATTATTATATCTTGCCAAGCCCAGACTCTCCTCTCCCTGCACTTCAAAGCTTAAAACAGTAAATCAATCAAAGCCTCATATGAAAAGGCAGCTGACTGGAAATCTCTGGTGCTGCACATGCTTTCAGGGTGTTTACCAGCAGTGGGAGCTGTTAAGCTTCAGTGTGCTGCTTGACATGTAATCCTTCACATTCTGCATTATTATTGATTCTACAGCAATCGACTGAAGAAATATTTGCATCTTGTTGCAGAATTAATAGCACCACTTCAGGACAGCAGTATTTAATGCTGACAAGCTGCCTCTTTTTAACACATATCCACATTTGTTTGCAACAGCAGAGCCCCTCTCTCTCGAATCCTGGTGCAACGCAGCTGATGCATGTTTCTTTAACTAAATCAATGTCTTTTACACCATCGCTGCTATTATTGTGTGGAGGGGGGATGTGTCAGCACTCTCAGCGGGCAGTAATGTATGTCAGAGGGACCTCTCTTATCAGACTGAAGACTGCTATTTGTCAGGAATAGCATCCGGGCCCATTCAGTCACCTCAGAGTGCAGAGATGATGAGGTCAGAGGTGTTGTTACAGCTTCATTCACTGGAAAATCTGCAGGAAATCAAATCATACTGCATCAACACTGTCCACTCTCATCTGAAATGATGTGGCCATGGAGTATTAGTCAGACTTCGACGTGTATATTTGCATTTGTGTTTGGCTATTGATCCTTGGTGTGCAATCAAATGTACAGCAGCTGAAATCTGCATAATAGATTTCTTCAAAGAGAGAACAACTACTTAACTACCTCTCACATGTTTTAAACATACTGGTATTGTGAGAAATAAAAAAAATAAAGCCTCTTCAACAAGCTGATTCTTACAGTATTTCCCTCTGGTCAGTCAGAGAGCAGTAAGTCTCTCGACTTTCTCTCTATCACTATCCTCCAAATAGCCTTGATTTTGCCTCTCTTCCTTTCTGTCTTTCTGTCTGTCTTTCAAGTTCACGCACGCACAAGCACACACGCACATTCACACACACAAACACACAACATTCAGTTTGTGGTGACGTTTCTGTGACTCCATCTTACCGCCCATTGTTCATGTTTGACAACTGCAAAGAAATTAGCAGTCTTTGGCATGATTCATCATCTTTCAATCGACTGGTTGCTAAGGTGATGAATCCACCGTGTATGTGCAGAGTGCTGAAATCCTGTGGAGTGTGTGGAGAGCGATGTCCTCACTTTGACACAAACACACACACACACACACAAAACACACACACACACACACACACACACACAAAAAACACCACAGACAGACTACTGTAAGGAACTAAATCACCAGGCTAAGCTGGGTTCTTACTCTTCCCGGCGTGATGTTTTAGGGTTCAGAGAAAGAAGAAGCCCCAGATGCTGCTGGTTAAACCTCTCACTGTGCACACAAATGTCACCCTCATCAGCAAACACTTCCAGACACACACACATCCACACACGACACCTCCCACGCTCTCATCTGCACACGATCACACAACAACCGCTTCAAAGCCACACATATTCATCAGCCCTCTCTAAACTCCTTTTTATCATATCTCATCACTCATATGCTAAGCAGCCACACAGATTTTGGGGGGCTGTAAACTAGAGTGTGGCAGCTCGTAAGGTAAACGCCTGGGTCAGGTTTCATCCAGCATGTTGGATTTTGTTGGAATGTTAGGCTTGTCAGGACAAATGTTTTTCTGCTTCGCTTTTGTTGAATTGATAAGGGCCAAATTTGTTGATTCCCAACCTCAATCTTTCTATTGTGGTGCGCACATGCAACCAGGTAGTCACAATCGACTTGAAGCCAGTATTCCTGATTGCCAGACTATTCCCAAACTAGTCATAAATAATGTGCCAAAATCTGCCAAGATGAGCTAGGACTGGTCCAAAGCTACTAATTGGAGTTGATTGTCACCACATATCATCCCAATTCCAAACCCTACAAACCTCATCCAAACATGGCATCCAAATAATCAATATTTAAATATATATCCAGAATTGTGACAAATCCAACATTTAATCTTCCACTGCCAAACACATCGACACTTAGACAATTTGTCCCACATTTGAGGCCGAAACAAATATAAATTTCGTAATTCTAAGAATCTTATATGGTTAATACAGCCACTATTTTTTTTTTACATAATCTCATACTATAAAGACAAGTGTCCCTTTATAGGTGAAACAATTAGTAGATTAATCAAATTCCTGACAGGAAATCTTTCAGCAGCTATTTTAATAATCCATTAAATGTTTCAGTCATTGTCAAGCAAAAATGCCAACCATTCTCAACCATTGTACAAACTGAATATTTTCCAACTGTTGGTCAAACAAGACATTTGAAGACATCACCCTGGGCTCTGTAACATGGCGTCGATCTCGCGATGTTTTCACACGTGTGTCCACTAAAAATATACGAAGTCTCGCGAAAATCGACGCCATGTTTACATCCTACCGGCTACATGCTACAGTTGACATTTCGGCTAAAAACATGGCATAAATGGCGTCTTTTGCGGTTAAATTTTAATGTCGCGGCTCGCGGACACTTGGATTACACCACACAAGCAGGATGGAGACATTTTGTGTTTGTTTTGTGTTCTTTTTTTAACGTTTTAAACTGGGTCACCATTCACTGCAATTGTAATGGATTTGGCTGCAACCCTGTTTTCTGTTGAAACTCCAGGATTGTTTAGTGAACTGAAGATCTTCACCCATCTTCACATCGGCATAGGGGTGAGTACATACTGAGTAGGTTATCATGTAAAGTGGAATATTGCTTTGAAGTCTGTGTAAAGGATAGACAGAGTTTTTCTTCTAAACACATTATAAATGTTAGAAAATAGTTGCTGAAAACATGTGAAAGACTGAGAACTATTAGTACTGAATTGTGGAGTTGGACCATAAACAGTTGCTCATGATTTCAGTGTTTTTGGGTGGCTCAAACATGTGTGTACATGTCAAATAAAGCTGTTAGAGCGTCCATGTTTCAGGTCATTGTGGTGTTTGACACTGAGACAGCGGAGCGGACACGCCCACAGCATTTCCAAGCACTAAGCAACTGCTTATTTTTTCATGACTGTAAGACCTAACTACATATACTTGGTGATTTTTTAATCACTCAAACTTGCCTGGGTGGTTAACAACACATGAAAGAAAGTAGTCCCTACATGAAACTGCTCTCAAGGTCTGTGAATTATCTTGAGTAACTGACTCATAATCTTTTGAAAGACACAGTGGTTTTGAATTTCTCAAATATATTTTTTTGGTCCTTTGAGCACCACATGCCGAGTGCCAATTAGTCCCAATATATTGGAGGGAAGGCAGACATCTCTACGGCCGATATCTCCAAAACTCTGCAACTCATACCAAAAAAATCTAGATGGATAAACAGTGCTACAGGCCAGAGGCAAAATGTGTATTTTTGATTTTGGGGTGAACTGTCCCTTTAAGGTGGACCAGATATTCCCATTTTGGTGACAAGCCGCTCCAAGCTGCAGGGCTCAACAATAAGGATTGCCTTCTTGCCTTGAGCAAGTAAAATGCCATGTCAGGCAAGTAAATATGGCAACTCACTTGCCCGACTAGGCATGCACTAAAATAGTATTAAACTATTAAAGCATTCTTATAATCAACGAACCATTAAAGAAATTTTTCATGCGAAATGGCAGAAAAAGCTGTTTTCAGCTTTTCATATGTGGAGATTTCCTCCTTTCCTTTGTTTATTATTAAACTCAATATCTTATGGTTTTAGACTGGACTTTGGACTTTGAAAAACAGGGATGGACATTTGTCACTATTTTCTGGCACATTTTAGACGATACAGCCCTAAATTAAAAGGACAAATACTGTAAGTCTTTGCGGTTATTTAATAACAGTGAATAAAACAATTTTCACAGGGGCAAGTAAACTTCTAAAGCGAGTAAAGTTTACTTCGCAAGTAGATTTCTGACCCACTTAATGTTCAACCCTGAAAGCAATGCTAATATCAGCCAATATATTGATCTAGCTCTACAGACAACCTTGGTAAAAAAAAATAAAATGAACATTTTTACTTTAGTCCTTTTCGCTTTTGTCCACTGCATGATCAAAACACTGCAGAAAACACATCCAGCAAACCGCAGTGATCTAGCAGAACTTACTGCAGGTTCTTCTAAAGGGAACATTCAATACTAACAAAACATCCCCAATCCTGACAGCAGTACTGCGCTTTAACTAAGCGTCTTCCAAACCATATCATCTTTTTACTATAATTAGAGTCTAATATCACAACAGATGCATCTACCACTGCCATCAGCGACTGGCATCTAACTGCTTCCAAATGCAAGATGCACAACAACAGTTGGACGTGTTATTATTGAATTCCTTCTATGTTTCGTCCTGACATACTGTTTAGACAAGATCAGAGTTGAGACAACTGACAATAGCCACATAATGTGCTGTCTTGTGTGCTTATTGTGAAAACCGCATTACTTTTATATGGAGCTCAACAATCTTCATATTTATTACATATTAGGTGTATTTTAGCTAAACAGGTGCCCTCCTGGTAGCACAAGGGTGGACATCACGCTTTTTTCTTACCCTTTTGAAGCTGCCTCGTCAGACTGTTTATTCATTCGGGTTCGACAAGGGGAACACAGCTCAAAGCATGATGACGCCGTTTTGTGTTTCATTTCTAGACATCACAGGTCAAAAGAAACGGGGGCTTTGTCAAGTGAGGGGCATGAATAATATTTAAACACAGAGAGTGTTTGAAGCTGGCCCGTGCGTATCTGTGTAGACGCATTAATATTAATTATATGTGTTTGTGTCCTTCATGAACAGAGCAGTAATCCATTTATGCCATCGGACTTGTCATGTACAAGATTATCTTTGGTTCAAAACAAAATTCTTATTCATGCATGACTGTTGGAGCAACTCACCACGACTCATGCCCATTTTCCACCGCATATTAGTTTTGGTGAACCAGTACACACATACATTTTGCGGGTATTAATCACTGGGCTTATAATGTGGCGTGAATAGTGGAAAGTTGGCGAAGATGAAAACATTTAACCAGGATATGCATCAGTGCAGCTGCTGCCCCAAATTTGTCAAGTGTCTGCAATCTAGAGGAAGTGAAGAGAAGATAGAGTTTCAGACATGTCAGAGAATTAACACAATTTCCAATTAAGGCTCTCATTTTCTTAATGAGAGGGAGGGACTAGTGCACATTCAGAGACAGATCAGCAGATGACGGATTGGGCTCCTGAGGGGTGTGAATACTCTACAAAGGCACCCCATCTGCTTTGCAACCCTATTTGACTCCTCTAGAGAAGACATGCTGTTACCTCAACTTGACTTATGAATAAAACCTTTAAAAAAAAAGTATTTTCCTCTATGTGCGCGTTAAATTAAAAGTGTTTCACTGTTCCAAATACCAGAGGTAACACTAGAAATGATCAAGCCCTCTTTCTGTGTCAAGAGGATTTTGTGTTTTGCTAACTCACTGTTATGAAACACTCCAGCATATCTCTCAAGGCTAGAATTAAATGTCTGACAGCTATATTTGAGGTGCTTCAGCTACAGCATGATAGTTGATTGAAGTCTGCTAGTTAGCCAGAGTTCCCTGCAGAACCAGCAGGACCAGAAGGCCTCAGGTCTGTTTATTGAATGAAATGGGGGGTCTGATAATTGGCATAGCAACTGGCCGACTGGAAAATTGACTGTGAGCAAGTAATAATCATGTGACTTTGTCCACGTGACAAGCTGATATAGGTGAGGAAGGGCATCAATGCAAAAAGACCAAACTAATACAAAAAATACATGTGTTCACATTGAAAAAGGCTACACAGAGCTTATTTTATAGGATTTTTCAGGAGTTAGCCTGTTCTTCAGCAGCAGGACAAGAAAAAAAGGACACAGTCAGCTCACCTTCCTGGTGATGCAGTGTGCAGTGTTTCCTGCACATCAACTTTATTTGGGCAGGCCGCCCAAGTAAATTAACAGCTGCCCAAGTATACTGGTACATTTTTATTTTTTTATTCATCCGAAAGAACAACAACATCTGAGATCGAGTACACTATGCCTAATGGACCATCTCCCTTCGCTACCACACCCTACATGTAACTGTCCCTCACCTGTTCACTCTGCTGTTACAGTGTACTGACAATCGCACATGTTCTGCAGGAAAACACAGACAAACAAGTAAAAACTTGTGAGTGCACCTGGTTCGAGCTGATGTCATTCGTTACCTCATTGGTTTTGATCGTTTCGATGGGCTTTGTCACTTAACATATGAACTATTAAAATAAAGTGGCTGGCTTGGCTTGATGTATCACCAAATTTCAATATTGGTCTTGGTTTTGGTCATGGTGAGAAATTAACTTTTTAAAATTTTAAGATCTACCAGCCACTTACAGATAAATGTTCAAATTCACTAGCCACTCAATAGAAAATTATTATTTTTTTGGGCTAAAATCTATCAGCAACTTTCATATTTTCCCAGCATTTGACTGGTGGCTGGTGCTAATTTCCAGCTGTGGTTTTGGTTTGGTTGGATAAAATTTGCTGGCTCCAGCTTCTCAAATCGAAGGACTTGGTGTACTTCTTTGTTTTATAACATTGTTATTGTTAGTTGAACAAAATACGCAATTTTGGGACGGTACTTTAATAACCATCAAGGGCGCCAAGAATCACAAAGTTGCTTCGAAGGGCTTTACAATCTGTAAAACAAAAGACACCTGTTAACCAGTTAAAGTATACATTTTACAGTCCAAACCAGTTCAACTCAGGGGTCAGGCACACACTTTCATTTTTTATATCTGGGGCCTATATTATTTAATTTATTTTATCAAAATTGCAACATAGCCTACTGCAAATTTCAAATTGCAGGAGGAGTGATACTTATTAGACGTGTACTGTATGTCAAAATTCCGTTTTAAATTAAATATGAATTATTTAGTGTTGCAGAGGTGTCCAGGCCTGCGCATCATATTCGGCAGACTTAAGAAACATCTTTGTGTGGTGAAGATCTCCTCAAAAATCACATCATTATCATTTGAGCTTGTTTTTCAATGAAAACACAAAAAATGATGCAAAATTGATCACTCTCTCTTATACTGCAAATCCTCACAATTGCAATGTCAGTCAAAATAATCGCAAATGGATATTTTTCAAAGTCGGTCAGCCCTTACTGCTGCTCTTTATGGCTGCTGTGTCTGGTTATGCAGTTTGCATCTACCTACAGTACTACACACAGCTGCTGCTGGTTACACCTCCTCCATCCCAACCTCCTGCCCTATGTTTTGGTTTCTTACTAATCATACATTCCCTGGGATTTCTTGGCTTGTGCATTATGTATGCCATATCTCATCTCAGTGCTGCACGTCTGCTGAGTTCTGTTCTGTTACCTTCTGCATTTTCTGCTGCTTGAATGCTGAGAGGAGCATCCTGTTTTCCCATCAGATACAAATATAAAGCCATTTGTAGCTATAAATGGTCCAGTCTCCTTTGACGCAAGTGTTCCTGAATTATTAATTCCTACTGCATGTTGACAGCAGACACAGCCAAATATAAAAATCAAACATCATGACAGAACAAGAATATTTAGTTAACCAATCAGTATGTCGTTTGGACATAAATCTATGTGCAGAAAGGGAGGTGTTAATCCTGCATTAGCCACAAGACAGATTAACATTTCCAACCATTTTCACCAGACAATGAAAGCGAATAGCACACATGCACACCATACATGAGTTTGATTCACTGTCCTTGCCTTCAGAGATGCTGATTATTTTTAACAAAGGTGGATGTAGTTTTCATTTTTAACCTCTCTCTGCCTGACTTCGAAAGGCAATTGTGCTTTACAGAACGTCTAATGTGTTTATGTGTGTTGGCTGATCACAGCTCGATCAAGTGAATAGGCTATTTATTGTTCACTTGTGTGTGTCCATCAGTGTTTGTATATGTGTGTGAACGGAGAGGCTCCCTAGTAATAAATGAAAGCAGCACAGCATTTTGTGATGTTCGTCATGATCATGTACAACCGTTGTTAAAAGGTTTAAGTCTGCTATTTTAGATACAATACATGAAATAATTCACTGTACACATGCAAGCTCCCATCTTTCTCATTACCTCACTTATAAATTGTGCCACTTCTGTCTCTTCCTACACGTTTACTTAATGACACAGCCCATATTAGATAATTCCTCTTAAATGATGTTGCCAAAAATATGATAGGCCCATCAGTAATCCCTGCCAGGCTTGGAATAGAATTGAATAATCCAAATGCTAACATGTTCACCCTGTACTTAGTTGCGTAAGCGTTGGTACTCGCGTACACAGAGTGGTTAGGTACGGCTGTCCTTCAGCCTTGCTCTCCTGAATCTTGTGATTCTGCTGCTGCACAGTTTAATCTCTGTATTTTCAGATCGGGTTGTTGCTTGTCGAGGAAGCTGCTGCTGGCATCCCCAAAGCTCTGCGCTCATCCAGGAGACAGAGCTCCTCACTGTCTGGTGAAATGACAGTGTCTTACAGATCATGGCCAAACAGTGGCTCATGTCTGCTGAGCTCAGGGTCTTACTGAGGAGTACCAGTTTGCCCAGTTTAATATTCCAGACACCCGCCATATGAGCTGTTGTCCGTAACACAGCCATGATTCTCATCCTGGCTTCCAGCAGCCAACGGCAGGTTTGTGCACCATGTTCAGCAATGTGTAAAAGTCTTACTGTTTGTTTTGTTCCACCAAATATGAAACCACTGATTTCAACTGGCTTGATCATGTGGCTCAAAAATGTTTGGCAGAGGAACACAGCAAAAACACTGTGATAAATCATGAGACATGAGAACATAAAATACAAAGCAGCATTGTTCCTTCATCTAATTAACACACTGCCTATTACATCATTTGATCCAGTAAGAAAAAAGGACCAGTTGATCTTGATACCACCCGTCAACAGGCCCTAACACCAGTGGTACTCATACTAGGGGTGTAAAACACAGGTTTCATCCCAATTAAACATAATATCAATTCTTTGGACAACAATACAATATTCCCTGATATTACAAAGTCTTAACCTTGCAAGGGAGCTGGATTCATGAGATCAGTGGCAGTGCAGCATATAGGCATGGTTTGAGGTGTGATGACAGCATGAAGTGTCCACGGAAGCAACTCGTCTCGAACAAACAATGGCGGCTCCTGAAGAGTTTAGCGCAGATACTGCAATTGCATCAGTGATATCAGACATGGAGAGTATTTCTTCGTTAAAGGAAGAGCAAAGAACGGCACTGAAGGCTTTTCTCGATGGAAAAGATGGTACTGATTTCCTCCCACACAGCTTTGGCAAGAGTTTGATCTTATTGGTTCAAGTTAGCCTGCGTTAGATGTGATAGACAGATGGTTCATCCAGTCACTGCCAAGTGATTTTTTGAACACGCCTGCCCTTTTCCAAACAGTTTCTAAGGACGACTTCCAAGATGGTCCTGTGTAACAAACCATCTGGGGTGTCAGGTTAACAAAGTACACCATGATATAATTTTGATTCGATTTAATTCAGGGGCCTGTGATCGATATCTGGCAAGATCCATTTCAGTTACATTCAAGTCAACTCACAAAAAGCAAATAAATTATGATTCCACAATTCTATGCCTGAACTCTTCCAGACATCTGCAACACAGACACGCCATGAGAATTTCAAAATGGAGACGAGTCTTAAAGATGACAATATAAATCGATATTTTCACTTTGCATCTATAATACTGAAACAAACATTGACTCAATATATTGATCCAGATCAATGTATGATTATACACCCAACTCATACCACAGTTTGAAAATCTAGGGGTTAGGGCATTGTGTAATACTCTTAGAGTCTATGTTTTAGGTGTATGGATGTGGGTGTGATATTTGTATGTTAACTGTAGTTTGATTGTACATGTGCATGGCCATGTCACCTGTGTTCTCTCAAATGCCAAGATAAATTTCTCCTAAGGAAGACGATAAAGGCTAATCTGATCTAATATAGACAAGTGTACCAGGGTGGCTAAATGCCCTTAAAAAGTATTCAGACGTCTTAAATTCACATACTAATTATGAATAAAAGGCCTTATAGGGTACTAGATAATATTAAATTCTGTTTGGGAAAGATCTATATTTATTTATTGAATATTTATTTATTGGTAAGGTGTAACTGTGGTCTAAAATGTTCTAAAATTCACTTCAAGCTCAAGAGGTGAACTCAAATACCTCCGTTATCATGTTACAGTCTTTTAGGTTTTTGTTGAACTCAAATAATTATTTTCATGTCACCTTACTTATAATTTTGAACTCACAATATGTAAACAGAAGAGTATACTTGTATAATTGGCCTTAAATTCATTTAAACAGTGACATTAAAAAGTCTCAAAAAGTCTTACATTTAACTTGCAGATATATGTAAACACCATTGTACATAATGTAACCACGAATGACATATTATCCAGTGATAAATGTTTATACTTCTGTTTACTGTACTGTTCATAGGGTCTCTAGAGAAAGCATGTAGAAATTTATCTGTAAAGATTTATCTCCACTTAAGCCTTTCCCTGTGGTGGCAGCCGCCTGAGTGTCAGAGGTAGTACAGTCTTTTGATGTCAACTAGCACAAAATAAAACATTTATTCAGCTACATTAAAAATTGTTTTTTCAGTCCTCTAAAGTGGTGCTGAGAGATACTGATGGGCACAAGACAAGAGAGAGAGAGAGAGCGAGCGAGAGAGAGAGAGAGACTGCAGAAATCACATCGGTTGATCTGTAGCTGCTCACAACAAATTTGTAGCTCCAGTGGTTGCAAAATGTATGATATGTTAAACAAGAAGAACTGAACTTTGCACAAACTGCAATGCAACTATTACCTAAGTGAAAGAAAATGAAGAAAAATTATTGTTTATTATTATGCCTGGCAAATCCATTCCAATTCACAATGTGTCTATGTACAGTGGACTACTTACTAGTGATATGGATCAAGTTACTGAGTATCATTTAAATTACATAGTATGTGGCATAGCCATGCTTTCCAATATTTTGGTGGCATCTCAGTACACTTAATGACCAACTCTGTCAAATACACAGCACTCGACTTCACCACACCACACCCTGTATGGGTGGTAGCTGCTGTGGTATTGGGCCAATCACACATTGCAATACCATACAGGCATTTTTTGCAGGTCTGAGTACAAAAAGGATCAAATGGTTGTCATATGGCCCAACCATATGTCCTAAAACAGCTTTATACAGCAGCACAATGCCATTAAGAAAACACTGTGACCAACATGGCAAAAAAAAAAAGCTCTTGTGCCACATAAATACAACAAATAACAAATTTTTAAACAGTCAACAACAAGACAGAGCATCACCACCAAAGCAGACATAAACAAAATAAACTCCAGTGTAGTCGAGTATGTGGCTCTCACAGTTTTCACACTGATGATTAATCTGTTTTTCTCACAGATTAATCCAAGACAAACATTGAAACACTGCAGGTTGTTCTGCAACACTTGCACTGTTTTGAAGAATCAACTAGCAGTTCAGTGTCTCATTAAAAAAATACAAAATAGTGGAAAAATAAGACTGTTGATTAGAGTTGCAATGTTGGATGGATTATTAATCAATTGTTAAATTAATCACCACCTATTCTGATAATCAATTAATCAGTTTGAGTATTTTTTTAAGAACAAGAATCAGAATTCTCTAATTCCAGGGTCTTAAATATGATTCTGGTTTCTTTACTCCTTTATGACAGTAAACTGAATATTTTTTTGGTTGTGGACAAAGTATGACATCTGAGGATGTCATCTAAGGATTTGGGAAACAATGATCAACATTTTTCACTCATTTCCGACATTTTATCAGCAAACAACTGTTAATCCATTCATCGAAAAAAAAATAGTCGACCGATTATTTGACTATGTAGACACTAGACTGCTGCAGCTATAATGCAGATAAACTTATTAGTAGATAACTGAACCTGATAAACTGTCACTTTTGGTGATGGTACGTGGATACGTCACTTCCCAACCTGCCGTCTTCCTTTGGCCCGACACAAGTTTTATGTCAAATTTGGAAACGGTTGGATGCTGCGCCACCCACGGAGTATTTTTTTTTTTTTTTTTTATCCAGTTTGGTGAACGATTCGTTGAGGAACACGGAAAGTGTCTTCAAAACTCGGGTAAGTGTTGTAAAACGACTTGTTACAGCAGATGCTCCGCAATCTATGCCACAAACCTACCATGTAACGGCTAAGGTTAACGGCTAACGGCTAACGGTTAACGGTAGGCTAACGGTTAACTCACCGCTCGGTGGGTTCTTCTTGCTAGCAGCCGCCCTCCTTCTCCCTCTTTCGCGCTCGGTGATGACGATGCTGGAAAAAAATAGTCCATTTTCTTGCGTCTGGAAACTTGTGCTTCATACTTTCCGTTCATTCGTGTTTTAAACCACCGTGAATTACTGTGGCTGCGTCTGTTTTGAAAAAAACAGGCCTACTCCTCTCCACACGTAGGGCACCTCCGAGACTCCATTGTGGGAGCGTTCGATTTGATCCAAGTCCCGGCCGGGCGGTGCAACATACATATGTCATGTTAAACTTTATTCCAACCCCCCCGCCCTTTTTGTTTTTTGTTTGTTTGTTTGTCTGCAATGGCACAATGATTGTTTAGTGTTAATTAAGGATGCCGTAAATCGGCTGCAGATAATGGGAAATACATATTATTATGTATCACTGAAAAACGAAATAATAGCTGATAAATATTGGCCATACTAATAACTGATATGACAGCATTTTGTTCTGAGGCATAATGTGGCAGGTCCTTAAAAAGTCTAAAATCCAACAATCTGAATTTTAGGCCTTTAACTGTCTTAAATACAATTTTGATTGTAATGAATTTAACATAAATTTTAAAGTTGCACTAACTTAAGTGTTGCCTTTTAATGTGTTTTGGGGGAAAATTTGTTTTGATCACATCGTAACAACTACAAAAGGAAACCAACATGGACCAAATAACCACTTCTACTTTACTCTTTCGTACACACAGTTCTTTGTAGTCATGTTTACTTGAATGTTGTAATCGTGGGACTCTGATTTTCCTTTATGTCCTTTGCATTTTGTTTGTAGGTCTTAAATTGCACTCAGAATGGTCTTAAGACGTTCTTAAAATTAATTTAAAAATATTAATTAAGAAAAAATTATTGATAAGTCTGAAAATGCTCACTAAAAGCCAGTATATTTGTGAATTTTTTGATGTACTTTACTAGAAAAAATAAATGATTATTTGAAGAGTCAGAACTGTTTTTGCACAGTATTAACATCAGCGACATTGGGTTAGGCCAGAGCCATGGCTATCAGCCATGAGAAGCAGGTAACTGTCAGTTATCAGTTATGTCCAAAAACAAACAAACAAACAAAAAAATCATGTTGTGCATTCCTAAAATTTACTAGCTGCCTTTTTCAGGGACTTTGAACCACATCTTGCTGACCTCCTCAGTAGATGGAGTTTGCACAATTTTCATGCAGGTTGCTGTACATGGTGGGGAGATCATAACCCATATCTCTGTTCAAGTCTTTTGCATCAAATGTGGGTGGCCTCCTTGATCTTTCAGCCGTCCATTTACTCAAGACTTTTACACCCTCAGGTGATGCTGTGACCAGTTTTTATCTGGTGCTCAGTTGAGAGCTCTGGAAAAGCTATGGACCTTGATTTAAGTTTTTTTGTCCTAACTAATGTAAGCGAATCAAAATGTTTAATAATTGTACACTCATTATATTGGAGCCTGGCTATAGAATAAGAGCACTTTCACCTTTTATTCCATATCTTACAAGATGAATAGGAGTATGTGAGTAATCCTGCCTGTACAAACTGCAGCTCTCCATCCTTCCAAAAAAAGAAAAGTATAATCAAATTCAGAAAGAGGTATGATTGAGACAACCTATTTGGCAGGGTTTTATGGGTCTGATCTTTTCCCTATTGACAGTATCATGTGACCCTTCCACCATGGGTGTAACAATGTTAGGGTAACCTGCCCCTCCTGCATGATGAGGTAACATCCTACTAAAGCTGCTAATCCATGATAGTCATGTAGACGTGCTTGAGAGCGGACAGAAATAGAAATGCAAATGGTGTCAGTTTCATAACACCTCATATAGAAATCATTATCTTGATCTGTTTACCTTCATGTGCCACATCCTTTCATGCAGTGCAGAAAACATATCCAAATAGATTTTCAAGATGTTTCGTCAATTCAGCAAGCTTAATTAAGATCCTATTTAATAGCTGAAAATTGATTGAGATAGCTTTCATTGTATAAAAGCCATATCATATATTTAGCGCTTCGATGAATGGACGTTTTTTGTTTCATTTTTATTCAATAGCATGACACAGTGGGGGTTTGGATGGGCTGGAGTTGCAGTCTCTAAACACGGATGCTGCATATGAGACCCAATTAGAGGTGATTTACTGCCCTCACAAAACAGGCAAATGGCTGTATGATAAAATAAGCAATCTGATCCCGAGATGTGATTTTGTCTTTGCAGCACAGATGATGCATTCGGCATCACTCTGAGGTTAACAGTTATTAGTAGTTAGTGTGGTTTTGCAGTTTGTTGGGCTAATTTGTGCATTTGTAGATTAAAGGGGACCTATTATGCACATTTCCATCACACAACTTATCTAACTTTATCCCCTGATTTTGGTGAAACTGGATCATATTTTATGGATGAAATATTTTCTGGTTTTCTCTCTCTGACATGCTTCCAATACTGCTTAGCTACCTTTGCTGCTAACTGCTAGTTAGCTCTGACACTGCCTGGGCTAGGAGCTCACCGGGGGAGTCTACAGCTAACTAGCTGCAGCAGTTAGCCACATTAGCAACATGTAAACTCTGTAAATTAGAGTTGACCAGCAGCAGGCCATCAAAGGGAAAACTAGAAAAAAATCTAACTCCTTCACAACTGAAAAAGCCCTTTCTGTAAGATAAATTGAATGTGAGCATAATCCTGAGCAGAGCTGTCGCATGAAGACAGACTGAGTGGGTGGCCATTCTGTCCACACTGTGCTGTTCTGGAGCGCTGACCACGTGAAGAAATGCACGGCATGCTAACATCAGCCAGTTTCATCAAAAAACCTTAGCATCTTGCTGAAAGGGATTATTATTTTATGGTTTCCTCATTAATTGACTCTATGACAATGTTTAATATGTTCATCCAATATTGTAACATTTTTATATATGACAGAAAACAAGGAAAACCATAATAGTTCCCCTTTAAAGTTGAGGCTTTGTAGCTTTGCTTTTATTAGATCTACTACTGCAGTTGTGGCCAGAGATGAGAGACGGAGGCTGACACACATTTAATAGCCCCTCGTCGTGTGTTTCTTGTGATGGTGGCATCTTGTGAAAATGGTAACAGATAGGTGGGATTAGAGGGCAGACTGCACACAGTGCCCATGTGGTTCCCATCTCATCTATTCAACATGTTGTCATTAAGTGTCTTATCTAATTACTTCCACCCAAAGTGGATGTGGCAGATCCAGAAGTCTCGCCCTCTGGGCTCCACACTGTTGATGTAATGCCTTGATGCTTAATGGAAAGAGGCTTATGTACAAAGAACACATCATTTATGGTTGAAAAGATAATTAAGCACAAAATAACAGTTATTGATTTCTGTTAATGTTGTGCAGGAAAAGATTCACATTCAGCTTATTTTTAATTATTTATTTTTGTCTGATTTCAATCGAGGTTAATAGATCAAATAAATGCAGTCAGACTGAATCTTTTGAAATGCGACAGATGGAAAGCAGCACGCGATGAAACGAGAATGGTTTCTAATAGAAAAAAAAACAGAGACCTTGCCCGTCATTCCTGCACTATTCATTTTCATTTCTCTTCCTTGAATGAGAGATCTCCACATAAAGGTTTCTTTTTTTGCTTTTGAAAAAAGCCAAAGTACTCACAAAAAACCAACTAGCCTACTGAGATTTCCAAGCGAGGGATAATAAACACATCATGGCACAGTGTAAACTGCATGTTCACTGTCTTGTGGTTATTTTACTGCACACTTGTATCTAATCCTATTGTGGAGCTGTTTTTTCACCCAGTGTGTGCTCCTGCAGAGTCTTGCGTGCATTTATATGTGGATGTGCACGCATGTGTCTGTGTTGCGACTGTCTGTGCAGTTGAGTCGTCTTGTTTGACGGAGAAAAAAAATGACAGCTCAGGGAGTTGTGATAAAGAACGATAACATATAAAGATGTCTGCTGGTTGACATCTTCTCCTCTACGACATTATAACATGGAGGCTCTCTGGAGGAGGGCTGCTTATCACTCGGGGACTTTAAAGGGAGCAGGTGTACATGGAAATATGTGGACGAGATGGATGTGAATAGATTGAAAATGGGCAGGCAGGGGGGACTGATGTTTATGGAGGAGAAGAAAGTTTCATGTTTCAGCATGGCCTTTTTTTTTGCCCAAATGCAGCTTAGCTAAGTTTTAAGTCATGTTTATGCTCCGTGCCTCCTGGGTTTTAACACAAACAGCCATCTAATTCTACCTAAATCTTCTTTTTGAATTTTATGTTGTGATCCAAATGCTTTTTCTGGCCCATGAAAGTGGATTATCTTTGCAGCGTGACTCTCCTCCTCCTGTATTGTGGCTGTGCAGTTGTGCATTGAGCCACCAGGGAATCAATGGCTCATCTCCTGAAAGCTCTTAGTGGTCTTATGAGTGAGTAGTTATGACCGAGTGTTAACCCCTCAGGTGCCTTCATTCAGACAAGATCCTCAGTAGCCTCAAATGGAACCAAACAAAGTGTAACACGGCATGTTTTCTAATGCATACACTGTCGACTTAACCCCTTAAAGCCTGACACATTAAATAATTGCCAAAATTCAGTTTTTTTTAAATAGAAGTGTTAATTCAACCTTTTGACATAATTCAAATTATTGTTTCTGTATATTTACAAATACAGAGATTGATTTAATATTTTTGTTTGTATTATATTTGATAAGTTGGCATATATGAAAACTCATTGATGACAATTTTTATTTTAGAAACAAAGCTACATATTGTTCATTGCTTTTGGAAAACATGCCACATTTTATGGGGTTGGTTCTTTATTTTGCTATGTGGTAGGCAACAGCTTGGTCAATATAAGATTCAGGTTATGAGAGCTGAGTATTTGTTTTAGTGAACATTAATTAAAAAGACATTTATTAGCAAGTGCTCACTTGCTAATGATTGTTTGCAACATCCAAGTGATTATAATGATAGCAGGCTGCATATATAAAAAAGTCTAGCAAGTTGGATCTACAGACTGTATATTAAATATGTTGAATCTCTATTTAATATAAGATCTATGATTGAAGCAAGTTGTTTCCCCCCGCCCCTTCAGATGCAAAGGCAGGCAGGCTGCAGGAACACTGCAGGAGGGCAAGGTGAGCACAACAAGCGACGACAAGTCCTACACTGTGAAAGTTGGTCAGCTGTTTATCTCAGGAAAAGATTAAATCGCAAGCAACTGGACTTATTTAAAAGTCTTATTGAAGACGTTTCGCTTCTCATCCAAGAAGCTTCATCAGTTCATGCCTGTCAGACTAGTCAGAGGTAGTCTAACTAAATGGTGGGAACCCCAGGTATTTAACCTCTGTAGATGTGTTCAAATTCATGAGTGCTCCAATCAGATTGACAACAGTCGTTTGGAGTCGTTGATCACTGGGTGTGACCCGAAACCAGGTATGAGTGTCAGTCGTTAGAGACAAAGGACTGTGGACCACAGTCGTTAGAGTTACATGAATGTGAAACATTGTTGTTTTTGGAGGTCAAGTTGTTGAATTTCCTGGGCAAAGATGAAATAACAGCATTGTAAATAGGAGAGAGGTTGTGTCTTAGGCCTCCTCCTCTGTTTAGAGTGGGTTTCTCCATTTTGACGTAGATGGCTTCCTTAACTCCTCTCTCAAACCATCTGTCCTCTCTGTCTAGAATGTGGACGTTGCTGTCTTCAAAGGAGTGTGCCTTCTCCTTAAGGTGTAGATAGACAGCTGAGTCTAGACCTGAGGAGTTAGGTCTCCTGTGTTGAGCCATGCGTCTGTTTAGTGGTTGTTTGGTTTCACCAATGTATAAATCCTTGCGATTTAATCTTTTCCTGAGATTACAATGACCTGGACGAATGAGAACATCCAGGACATCAGCTGTTTATAACTGTCAGCTGTCTGTCAATGTAAAGCTCAGCCTGTTATCCTGAAAAAAATCCCACTGATCTGAAAATACGGAGTTCAGTAACTGCCTTTCAGACTCAATTAACATATTGCTCAGTTTAACTGTCACAAACATCTGCTCATTATAAAGATTTCTTGATGATTTCTTACAACTCATAAACAGACACTTACTCATTTGGCAAAAACATTTGGCATTATTTTGAACTCTGTTGATGTGAATCGGCCAAACTAAAACAGTTATTCCCAGGATAGAAATTTCAAAGGACACCATGGCTATAGCTTTGTCAGCAGAGAAGTGAATATTTCATCCTAGTATGTTTCCTTAATTTCTGATGACATATTGTAAATATATTACAGATTTCTCCTTTAAGATGACATTTCAATCTTTTAATTAGTTTATTTTAAAGCCTATTTGTAATTATGGTAGGATGCAGACTGCATAAATCAATTCAATAGAATACTGATTGAGGGATTCACAGATAAATACCTGCAGTATCATATTTGATTCATTTTTCAAAATGATTTCCTATAAAATGAGGTACAAAATATTAAGTAATTATAGGTTGTTTCAGTATAGTATATATTCATATTGAAATAGTAGTAACAATATAACTGTTTTTCTTACCATAACTTTTTAAAAATTAGCAACTAGCTTTAGATTTCCGTGCCAAAAACATGCAAATTACTACGTGAAGGCAGCCATGTTGTACTTTGCACTCACAGGCCGACTGCTGCCTGTAATGCACTGATGCACTGACCCAAAGAGCAGTAGACATGTCTCAGATTGCATACAACATTTTTTAGTATTGATCATATTGATGTTGCAGAGGTGTCAGACAGCCGTGTTTCAAGTGTTGTTACATGGAAACTGCAAAGGCATAATTTATAAAATGCTTCATCTTAATTCTTTAATATATAAAAAATACAGAATGGCATAAATGGAAAGTTACTTTGCTACATTTACCACTGTGAATAGTCATATCCTGGCTGTCTTGGTGTAATTAGATCAAGCTTAAATTAATTGCATCTTATTCCATGTATCGGCAGGGTCCCCATCTAATAAATGCGTTCAGTTAAAAGGATATTTAATAGACTAGAGAAATAATCTACTTCAACTGTGCCTCAAATAGTATAAAATGTAATAAAACAGTTGTTGTAGCTTTATTAGATTTCAGTGAAGAGGTTGATATTTCCAGAAAAAAAAAACACACAGACCTTTGTCAGCTAAAAGCAGGCATGGTAATTGGAAAAGGGACACTGGGACATAATCACTCCATCACAATCTTGGTATGGCTTGTAAATATTCACACTTTGGTTGCACAAAATAGCGCTACCTGGAAATGGTGATGTTTTGTTTAGATGGAGAAGGTCATCTATAAAAAGCAGGACCTGACAAAACTGAATACAACATGTGTCTCGGGCCACACTTCTGCAGCAAAATGTGTTTTCACCCAGAGGAAATAAGTATTTTTCATCTTTGTCTCTGTGTATACTGTGTTTTCTGTATTTTCTGGGAAGGGGATGGCAGTTCCTTCAACCTTTGAACATGTGCGAATTGTATCTGGTCTCAGATGAATAGTTGCACTTTCACAGCGTTTTTTTTTTTTTTTTTTTTTTTTTCTTTTCTTTTTGGGCTGTGTGGATCCAAACATGAATGTAACAATGGACTGCCACTCTCGTGTTCCTATTTGTTTGTTGGATAGAAAGAGAGATCACTAATGGGGTAGGACCATGGATGTAGTAAGGAGAACTGAATACTGCATTAAGATGCTGCCCCATTCATTCATATGAAAGTTGCTCACTGGGTGCATACACAGAAAATGTCTCCAAGGGCCTAGAGAGCATGTGTACTAGAGTCTTTCCTCACAGAGCCAGTTGAGTGCGTGTGCCGACTGAATTTGAACAAACTGATGTCAATAATTGAGAGTATTTGTAACAATAATGATATATTGGCAGATTTTTTTTTTCTTTTGATACATAAACAAAAATATTTGGCAAGAATCAAATTTATTTAGTTGTAGAGTTGTGACAAAAGGTAGAATATTTGAAAGATTAAAGGACTATTATCTAACAGTTGACCCTTTGCTAAGCACCGGCCTCCTTAGTTACTGTTGCTAAGCCTGCCAAACTTTCCATTCTGGCACTGCATTTGTACTGTTCACAGTAATAACAGTGACAGACTTAATATTGAAATTGGGAGCAATTGTTGAAAGACAAGATTTTTGAATCCTTAGAGATGTAAACAAAAGGAGCTTCTCTTTTCTAGCTGATGATGGTGGATTTTGTTAGCTAAAATAATGATTCACAAGCAGATTTCTTAAGTGTAGCTTGCTGATGTAAGCTACTGCTAACTCCTTGAGTCGGCTGAGAGGTCTGTCTCTAGCTGACATCTTAATGTTTCCATCTGACATGTTTTAAGAAAACTAAAACACTGAAAAGAGACTACAAAAAAGACGCTGCCGTCTAGACTTCTGAAATGCCGAGTATTGCTCTTCTCAGAGCCTCCTGCACACCACTTCAGAATGTAGAGAAAGCTTGGAAAGCTTGACAGCTCTAGTTACGGTTGCTAAGCTATGACTGGACAGTTGCTGTTTGGAGGTGGGGCTTAGCGAAGGATCAATTGCGTGTCCAATAGTCAGTACTGCAGTCCAAATATCAAGTGGGAGCCATAGACTGTATATTAGCCTAAATAGGTTTAATTCCTATTTAATGTGCGGTCTGTGATTGAAGTGAGTTGTGTGTACATGAACATTGCTCAAATAAAGTAGCAAAATAAAATTTACAGTTTTGAATGTAAGAAACTATTTTATTTAAATTACTAAACAACATCCACCTAGTCCTTGGTCTGCCCCATGGCCTCCTACCAGCTGGGCATGCCTGGAACACCTCCCAGGGGAGGCAATCAGGTGGCATCCTTACGAGATGCCCGAACCACCTCAGCTGGCTCATTTCGACGCAAAGGAGCAGCTACTCTACTCTGAGTCCCTCATGGATGACTGAGCTTCTCATCCTATCCCTAAGGGAGATATGCCAGCCATCCTCCTGAGGAAACCCATTTCGGCCGCTTGTATCTGCGATTACTTATATCACCACCCTGGCCTGGGAACGCCTCGGATCCCCAGTCAGAGCTGGTTAATGTGGCTGGGGAAAGGGAAGTCTGGGGTCCCCTGTTGGAACTGTTACTGTATCTCCATGACTTGACTTTGGATAAGTGGTTGAAGATGGATGGATGAATGGATGAAACATTGATGCAAGCCTAAACTGACAGTTTAGGTTGTTGAGTCCTCAGGACACATTTGTGAAATATTGAGGCTTGATGCCATACAAAAAGCTGTAAAGCTTGATTAATAAAAGCCTCGGGAAAGTTATTCATTATAAACAGCATCCATCCAACCATCCATCCATTGTCTATAATGACTTATCCTTTCAAGGGTCACAGGGGGGCTGATTCCAGCTGACACTGGGCGAAGGTGGGGTATAAACAACATCACATCACAAATACAACATATTATATTAAACATGCGCTAAGAAAAATTAGGGTCAATAATGATAATAATGCAGCCGATAAAAGCTTTTTTTTTTGCTTTTGCTTTTCTCAGTTATTATACAGTAATATCTGTCAGTGTACCCCCTGCTGAATTTCCAATTTTATGAATGACCAAGGAGGGGAGTACTGCGGGGTTATGTGAGATATTTTTGTAAATTTCCATTTAAAAAATATAAGTCATACATAATTGCTAAAGTAACAATACCATGATAAGATTAATTAAAATGTGAATCCAATTTCAAATAAATTAACTAGCAGTCATACAGGTGGAAACACAGAGAAAGAAGTGAAAAAGAAAGTGAAAACAAAGCCAACAAAATACCGTCAGTATCAGGAAGAATACCTTTTAATAGGGTTTAGCTGACACTGATGACGCAGAACTGTATTCTAGCTATTCATCTAGGCTTTTTTTCCCTCCAAAAAAAAGTGCTGGTCAGGGAGTACCTGGCTGGAAAATATTTCAAAAGGGGTGCATTATTGAAAAAAGTTTCAGAACACGCTGGTCTAAGTGAGTGAAGAGAGCAAATATAGCATTGAATAAAGAAGCAAACAGGAAGATTCATCTCTTAGGGTGACCTTTATTTTCAATGGGAAAAAATAATTCCAGTAAGCAGAAACAGTTTATTTCCAGCCCAGCTATGTATTTAGTTTGAGTTTAGCCACTGATTGTTGTGTTATGTGACGAGGCTTTGTTTTGGAGAGAGTTTGAGTGTTAAGCCTTCTCGTCGCAGTGACAGTGAGGGATGAGAGTCTGGCTTATCAGCCTGTAGAACTGTGTGATCAAATCAAAGGGCAAGCAGGATGACACAGACTCTAATAGAGGCAACACATCACTGTCATCCTCATTATCTCCCTTCTCCATTGACCTCATCACCCCAGTAACACTGCTCACCCAGCACAATGGGTCATTAGTCTATTAAAGTGTAAATAATGTTCTCACAGTGCCACTGAATCACACCTGCAGATACGGCCGGATGACCTGAATACAGGAGACATATGTAACATTCATGTCTGCAGGCACAGATATTGATGTGGACACACAGCCGGAGGGTTTTGTTTTTTTTTTTATCCCACTGAACACACATGTTCACCCACACATACAGTTACACCTCTTTAAAAGGAAAGCCTCTAGGGTTAGGACCTGACAACTTTGTCATCCCTTGACACCACACAGTGATGGAGGAGATAAAGACCCCATGTGTCTTACTCACAAACCCCCAGAGCAAAGCCATCGCTCAGTAAGTGAAACACAGTGTGGACAGAGCTCCCACCCTGTTCTGAGCATTTAACATCAGTATGCTGGTTTCAGTTGTGGTGGTCCTCAAGGGAGCAGAAGAAGTGTGCTGTGGGTGAAAACACGACAGAGGAACAGAATGAGAAAGAGAGAGCAGTCCCAACTGGGGTGTGAGCACCTTGACAAACAGAGACTGGTCACAATAATCTCTTGTGGGCAGGATTGACCTTTTTATTGTTTTTTTGTTTTGTTTTGTTTTTTTGTTTTTTTTTGTTTTTTTTTGGCCTGATAGGCTATCACCTTTGCATGCAGTGGGCAGCTCTGACTAGTGAATCACCTCTCTTTGACACAAAACAATCACTGAAATCTTGTTTCTTGTAAAAACAGGCAGACAGGGAGGGATTTATCACAGTAGCCAAGGGATGAGAGCAATCCATCCAGGGACTTTGCTCCTGCATCATGCTCTTACTGCTTTTTGTATTTAAAACAATCACTAATTTGCCTAGCGGTCAATATAAATACTGAACTCTTTGCCAGTTTAAATGTGTACAAAAAGAAAACTGTATCACTGTTTAGCTGTTAGGAGCACAAATCCTTTGGCCAGTCGGGCAAATAATTATGCTTTGTCAATTGTCAAGAGCAGCATTGTCACATAGAAGAGATTAAATAAAAAAGGATCCTTTCAGTCAGCTTCCATCAGACTAGATGAACCTGACATACAACTGAATCTTCAGTAAATGTATTTCAGACATGTCACTTTTTATATCATTAAGACCCTTTGTTGCGTTTTGGTACTGTTGAACTAAACTCCATTCTAAAAGTAGGTGTTTTATGGTAGCGACAGATTTTTTTCACAGTAAAAACTTTAGTTCCACCATCTCTAAGACTTTTTTCTAATTCACTTAGATCTGCAGGCACATTCAGCACACATTTAATTTATCCTGTAACATCATTAATGAACCTGTGCTGTAGTGTTTGACACTGACTCACATACTGACTTCAGTGCTGGGTGTCAACAAAAGGGGGGCGTGGTCATGGGACAGGCCCCCCCCCGGCTGCTCACATCCATAGTGCTGAATTAATGCTACAGCCATACAGCTACAGATAGTGATCCATTAAATTGGCTGACTATTCCTGGACTCGGAGCTCCAAGTCAACAGGGAGAGACACAACTTCCAAGACTGACGGAGATTTGGCGATAGGAAATACAGTACAAAGGTGGTTTGTTTGCTGGGCTTGGCTCCTGGCACCCTCAGACTGAGTCTGCTAACTTAGCTGCACAGCTAACCGAGCTAACAGCATTTAGCATTGAGCTACTTTAGCAAGTAAAGTTATCAGGATGCTCAGGCAAGCATCAAGAAGCTCATTAAGTGAACGTGGTACTGTTTTCCCTGTCAGTCTTCGAGGCTGTGCTCTGCCCTGATCCAGCCACGTTCACTAGGAGGCTGCTGAGCCCGGCTGTGTTGTCCGATAATGGCAGCCAAGTTAGGAGAAAGTCTGACCCAGAGTTGAAGCTGAGCAGCCAGAGGATGTCAGAGGAAAAAACAGAAAGCATTTTCTCCATAAAATATTATCCAGTTTCCCCCAAATCAGTGAATGGAATCATTAAGTTGGGTTTTTGTTCAAGTTATAAAGTTGTTCTTTTGTACAGTAATGTTGATCAGTGAGGCCCTGCCCTCAGCCCATTATATGCTCCATGTGGCCTATGTTAGCTGCTCAAGAAACCACTAAAATGCCTGGTGCATAATCTGCTGTCACAGATACCTCTTTCCCCCATTGAATAAAGCAGGCTGTACCCACAGTACTTTGAGGAAATAGAACAAGGTTAGAGGTGGTGGACATCTTGGAAGGCACACCATGTCATACAGTTGCCAACAAGCTAATTAATGAATCTTAGCTTCAGCTCTGCACAACTAAAAGTTGGGAATTGATTAAATGTCATGATTTTATTTATTTATTTTGGCCATTTTTGCCCTTTTTGGATAGTGCAGCTGAAGAGTACACAGGAAAGGGAGCAGAGAGAGAGAGGGGATGACATGCAGCAAAGGGCCGCAGGCGGGAGTCGAACCAGCGGCCGCTGCAGAGGACTAACAGCCTCCATACATGGGGCAGCTGCTCTACCAACTGAGCTAAACGTCGCCCAATGTCATGATTTTATTTGTTAAAATTGGTTGGTTGGTTCGTTCTAGCTTACATGAACATGCATCATTTTTTGTTTTATAGAAAGAAAAAATTTACATGATTTGGATATAAAAATACAACGAAATCTGTTTTTTTTTTTTTTTTTGCATATATTGTTAACTAGGTGCACAATATGACTGGGGATGTGATCTTAAAGGGTTGAAAAGACATTTTTCATTTCACCTCGATTGTAACAACACCACTGATCAGGCTTAGGCCACACAATGTAAAGAAGTAGCCATGGCAAATTATATGATTGTGCTATTGTAAGTATACAATTGCCACCAATGAATACATGATTGCAAATAATGGTGTTCTTGGAAAAAAGCTTCAGCTGCCTGCTTTACTGTAGAGTGGCACTCTACTCTGTAGAAAAATATCAGACTTTTCTTCTGTCTTGCATAATATTTTTCTCTGCTCATTTCTTGGATAGTATGATGTTTTTAACAGATTTACTTACAAAAGTTGTTCAATTATATGTCAAAGATCTGAGAAACATTACTCCATCAATATTAGGCAGTCCAGCTGGATGAGTAATGTCTTCACATCCTAGTTGATATTTTCAAGTCTCCGATGTAAATGTCAAACGCAGTCTTATGCGGTTGTCATGCCATCTATCACTCTCTGTTAGATACAGCTGCTTGTAAAAGGTCCAGCATTGTGAAAGGCTGAGCAGAGGACTCCTCCCTGCTTTGCGTCCAACCATGAAGCATGACATCCTCCTCTCTCTTATTTAAGTCTATGTGCACACGTGCAAATCCAAGTCCAACAGTTGTGAGACATTTTCATTAATGTCTTCTGAAAGTTGAAATGCGCCTTTAAAGGGAAAATTCACCACTTTTTATGTGTTCAATTGTATTGATGGTCATTCATAATTAAGCAATAAATTCCTCAGTGTGTGCTCTGTTGACCATAAAAGCTGAGTTCTCCTGCTCTCAGAGCCATCCTCGCAGTGCCTACATGTACCAGGATGCATTGTACATGAGCACTGAAGCCCATGCCAATGTTACCATTTGTCACAAGTTAGCCTATAGCTATGACTTTGCAGCCCATATTAGTTTTAGGTGAGAATACTCATCTAGCACACCTGACTACCCAGATACAGAAACAAGAAATTCAAGCTGAAACAGCCTACACTGCTGAGTCTCATTCCCAGTGTCTGTAATTCGATGACCTGGGAATGCAACTCAACAGTCAACTATCTTCATCCAGAATCGGTTACTGTACCTTAAATGAGATGTATCATCCCAAGAATCAGACACTCACATGAATGAGTTGGACATCTCAAGCCATTTATCAAGAGGCTGTTGAAATCGTTGTCACTTTTTACTGACTTCATGAACTAGACGTGACTGTAACATGGGTTACAGTAACACAGATGAAATTAATTTTATTTTTGGATGTTTTAATGATGGTGATCAATCAAAAATGTTGCTTAAAGTTCTCTGTGTGAAAAAAGTTAAATTAAAAGAAGCAGCAGTACTGTATTACTGATGACTCAGTTATTATTCTATATATTTTTTTCCTTCATGAGAATTTAATATTTGTATCACAGCTGTGATGTTTTTTAAGCAAAGTGCGTCCATGCTAATGTATTATTGACAGCTCAGTTGTTTAAGAGGGGAAAAGACGGTATCCGATGTTATCAGTATACTCATGGTTGTCGGATTGGCATCAGTATCAAACTGAAAAAGTGGTATCAAGCCTCACTAATTTAAAGGACATTTGCTAATAATACTTCTGTACTTTTCCTTATGTAGGAATTTAAATAGAATAATTAACTTATAATGGAAAAATTCAAAGGTCCAGTGTGTAAAATTTAAGGGGATCTTTTGGGAGAATGGAATATATTATTCATATCATGGGTTTGTATTAGTGTATAATCACATGAAAATAATCCTACACACTGTTCTCTTAACATGGTTGCATTGGTACTTTTACTCAAGAAAAAGATCTTCCTCCATTGTTATTCTGTCACTGTAATTATTATTCCACATACTGTATATGTATGTTTTGTTGTTTTTCATGTATACATTTTAAATGAAAAATGTCATCCAATTCTTTCTGTTTATTCCTCCCTTTTTTATGTGTTGACTCATTCAGAATACCTGTACTAAAATGAATTAATTTGCCCTCCACCACAGATAATGGAAATTTGAGAAGAAAAAAAAAACCCAGCATGTTAGGAATGAGTGCAGTTGAGCCGTATAATCATCAGGATATTCTATTATTTGCATCTGATGGCAAAGTCTATTTTCAGCCTGCAACAGAAATTTGTGGAGAGGAAATGACTAACAGCTACACTGCAGTGTTGCTTTGAATGGCATGGAATTGGCTCCATTTCTTGTCCTCACTTGCTTCACCTTTTCCTGCTCTTCTGCTCTCAGGCAATCAGTTATTGATCTCTTTCACCTCACTGTCCCTCTGTTTGCCTTGTCTGTATTTCCTCACTTTCACACCCTTTGGCACAAATCATTTCTCCTGTTGGAGCAGAGATAACAGAAATTCATTTGGGTGCGTGATCCTGGCAGTAGACCGCCACAGTTTGGGGTTTACACTTGTTAAAACAATTTTTTGACAGTTATTGAGTTACATTTATTGCATTATGTGCCCCACTCGTTACAGATGTCCCACATCTTATCTGATTTTCTCTGCTACCAAATTAAATCTTGTCTTGGCCATAAGTGCTGTTCAAAATTGATTTTTAGTGTAACTCTTGAAAATAACCCATTTATGTAGCAAGTGGGATGTCGATCAAGATTAATAACACGATTTGAAGGATTCAAGAAACAGCCATCAGTATTTAAGTTATTTATAATGGCTTGGAGGCTGTCTCGCAAGTTTAAATGAGTAAATAATATAAATCCAGTCTGGTCAGCAGAGGGGAAGTGAGCAATTCACAGGGTTGAGTTTTATTTCTATTCCAGTTTTTTTTTATATAAAAAGCTCACTCACAGTAAAATTATGAAGAAAAAAGTGACTGGAGGAGTCTTTAAAGGGGAACTTCAGCGATTTAAAACAGTTGTTTAAAGTTATTCATGGCTCTGGAAGGGGTCGAAATTCATAATATTTTATTGATACTAATGCCATTATTGATTCTGCTCATCAGTCTGATTCTTTAGTGATTCTCTTATTGATTCCTGACTGATTGGGTCTTGCTAACTGGGAGCTGATGGGCAAGTTGAGGTGGCTGTAGCAACAGTCTGTCTGCGACCACCAAAAAATGGATGAAATGAGAGAATATTTGTATTGCACTCATTTTCATTTAGGATTTCTTAGTCAAAGAAAAAAAAATCTGCTAAGCCTGTCTGCGTGACTCAAATGTTAATAGGATATTTACCCTCAGTAATGGGCGTGCTGCACAGTTGGGAAGCAGACACACTCGTGTGTAGAGTGTCAAATACATGGCATTCCTGGAATTTAAGCCCATGCTGTATAGAAAGGTGTTTAAGCATATTTCTGGTAGTGGTGGGGGAAAATATCAATTCATAGAGGCGTCACAATTCTCTCTTGAAAGATTTTGAATTGATGCAGAAAAGTCAATAATTGCTAACTTTAATATTAATAACTTTAAAGTCTAATCTCTACATTAAGATTGGCTGTAATAATTTTGTATGGAAGCATTTTGCCTTCTATGAAGTTGAAGGAAAAAGGGATCAGGACAAGAGCCACACTGTATGCAAGTTGTATCTAATTAAACTAACTAAATAATTATAAATCATTTACAATTACTCTGTAGTAGCAAGTAGTCACACGGTGAGAAAAAAACAAATAATATAGAAATCAAACATTTTGATACATCTGGTTTCCAGGGTGTGTCCACCCTGATTTTGAAATGATCATTTTACAGACATTACAACTTGCACCGTTGTTGTCTTTCTTTGTGAAATCAAGCCACTATTTTGACTGTTTCTTCTGCTCTGCCATGACTCTTTTATGTTGGAACCGATTCTCAACCGGAACCGGTTCTTGATTCCCATCCCTGCTGAAGACTACAAGTTTGAAAATAAGTGGCTAGATTAGCCACTACAATCATAGCACATCCAAATCTCTGACCAAACTGTTGGCATTGCAGGTAATGTAGGAGCAAAATTTTAGATTTGAAGAAGAACGCTTGGGATAAAAAAGATGATATCTCTGGTTTTGTTGCATCAGTCTATATTACTTTTATTTGAGGGTGTTCACATCCCTACCCTGAAACAAGGGGTGATGGTTGATTGTTCAGTTTATAAATACAGTGTATACTGTAAACCATGGGTTCACACACTTTTCCATGCCAAGTCCCCCCCAAACTGCATTCTCTTAAAACCCATTGACAATACTACGGCAAATGTAAAAAAAGCAAAAACTTCGGAATATATTTATTTACTTTTATTAATGCAATTTACGTAATGTTCATACATTATGATTAATATTTAATAATAACAGACTTAGTAATATGATTTGTTTTTCTTTTTTTTTTTCCCCAGTCCCCTCAGTCAAAGTTAGAGATGCTCTGTTAATTTGCATTATTTTACTGAGCTGTTATCCAGTTGCTCTGCCGGTAGTTCCTGCTAATGCAAATATTAGGTACCATTCACTAGTTACGCTAACATTAGTGTTGGTGCTCAAATAGCTTTTAAAACTTTCATTCTTCTTCATTTAACATTAATATTTAATGAAATGTCAGCAAAAGATGTGCTGCTGGAGTTGAGGAGTCTTATTTTTCTCTCTAGAGGGACATGATGAGTTATATTTGTTCTTCTGTGTGACAAGTCTTTACAAGTACAGACAAAACAGCTCACAAGTCAGTCACAATCAACTGGAGATGTGTGAGGACAATTGAGTGTTTCATTTCAGGTGACAGCAGAGTAGAGCAGCAGTGCAAATTCTTCAGCTTTTTTCTATGTCGATATTTGATTTTTTTTTAAGAGATATCTGGTGTTGCCCCAGCCAAGGGCATTGATTGACTTCTGCTTTTCTTTGAGTAATGCTCCATGGTAGTGGTGTGTTGTATTCATATTAAATCTTTTTTATTTTTCTTAGCTCATGACTTGAGATTCTGGTGTGACTAGCCTAATCCTAATCAAGGCAAGTAGGAAACTTAATTTGAATGTAAATCACCAGAGATTAATTTCTTTAAAATATATTTTTTAAGTCTATGTTAGTAGAACATCCTATGCAGGTTGAAAGAGTTGTTGGTGTGTAATCATTTTTCCTGTCCATACTGGTTTAAAGAGATGGAAAACAAAACCCAAAGTCCTGCTCTGTGCAAAAGCCCAACTTAATTACTCTATATAAAATACTGTATATTACTGAGGCTTCAGTAGTCTGAAAAATGAATTTTTTAGGTATCTTCATTTTATCCCAACAGCAAACCTACATGTGATCACCAGGTTAAATCCATTCACCACAGTGCAGCAAGGAAATAGAAATCAAGATCTAAAAAACTTTAACTTTTGAAGATACCACACGATTTTCAAACACAGACTGCTGAAGTCTTATATTATCTTCATCTTAACTTTAGAGCGAGGTCTGTGGATTTTTTCCTTCAGAGTCTTACACTGTTGTTGCGTTATGAAGGTCTCACTTTAAAACCAGTATTGACAGAATGATTACACACACCAGCATCTCTTTCATCCTGCGTACAGCATGTGAGTGTGTTTCACGTTTATGTTTAGGGAAGATCTTATTGAGATCCTGTCCCTCGTTTTTCAAGTGCACATTCTTGAATATATTTGACTTTATTGTTGAATACGGGCATTTTGTAAAATTATCATGCATATATATATTTTATTTGATCTTGTCCTGTCTGATTTTGTGAATGTGCATTCTACAGGTTGCAGATTTGAGGAGACCACAGTGGGAGTACATGCTATCAAGGACCAGGATGTCAGCATATAAACCAGCAGACATTGGGACTGTCCTAAAGGGCAAGATGGTGTTGGAAGATTGCAAAGAACTGCATTTGCAACTGCCATTTTGTTTGAGCCTAATCCGCCCTCAAGTACACCTGTAAAGCACTCCAGTGTTTTCATGGAGCGGGAAGCAACACACTCTCCAGGATCAGTATCAAACACGATCAGAGTGCTGTTACCAATGTGTAATGGTGAGGCGGACAAGATGCTCTGCTAGAGGTAAAAAAAAACAAAAAAACAACAAAACTCTACAGGGTACCTTTAAGGTTGGATAGTAACTGTGGTCATGTTTAATGATCGACATTGTCCAGAAACAGAAATCCTCATGCAAGAACATTTTCAGATTCTGGTCTTATTGAGATGATCTCTTTATTGTGTGTTGCATTGAAATGAGTGTTTTCCAATTTACTTCAATGATTAGAGAGGCTGCTCTCAGTAATTAAAGTACTGTAGTAATGTTTACACGTGTCCTGTAATGTCACAGCAGTCATCCCTCTGTGCCTCAGATCATGCGCATTGCGCGCACACAGTTAGGATGGGGGAGATGCTCCGGCCTATTTCACCCACCTGCAGCCCCTCTGACCCGTAGGTTACCAGCAGTGGCTGAAGTGGGTCATTTTAGCATCTCTGTTTGCTTCTCCAACCTATGATTAATTAAGAGACTAAATTGACCCTTCGCTAAGCCCCACCTCCAAACAGCAATTGTCCACTCTTACCTTAGCAACCATAACTAGAGAGGTCAAGTTTTCCATTTCTCTACATGTTGAAGGTGTGCAGGAGGCTCTGAGAAGAACAATACTCGGCGTTTTGTGAGTCTGAACTGTGACGTCTTTTTTTGTGGTTTCTCAAAAAACATGAAACACAAGAGCACACGTGTGGTTAATGGATTAAACTCTGTCTTCATCCACTCTAACATAAGCTGCAAACATTAGCATGTGTGGCTAACTAACACTAATTAAAACACTTATCTTTGTGGAAAGCCCTGTGCGTCCAAACTGTGTTGTGGAAAATAACGACAATCTGAAATCTCTTATTGTTGCACAGAGGTACAACTGAACTGACAAAAAGTGTAATTTAGGATTTTGAAATTGCTTCCTAGCAATAAAATATACAATCCATTGGTGATAAACTTTGGTTTGGATAACAGCAGACTAACGGCACGAGTCCTATGACAGGTCGGGACCACTCGTAATTTGTGTTCGTACTAAAGAGAACATTTTTTAAAAATTCACAATATTGGAAAATTGGTGAATCGTACAAACCACTTAACAACAAATCTGTTTGTACGATTGGTCCTCCTCAAACTCACACATTTTGTTGCTACTTTTGGCTTTGCTCCTGGCAACAAAGAGTCATAATTCACACGGCACTAAAAGGTCATTGTCAGTTACACATCAGTAGTTCAAATAACTGGTGCTGTCAGTTTTCTTCAGAGGACAGTCTCCCACTTATGAGCTTTATGATTCATCTCTTACCACCGTGTTCCCATTGGAAGTGTAGTTGACTTGTATCTCAAGTTTTTGTTTTTTTGCATTCACTTTTGTTCCTTTGCTTTTTCACCAGTGAACCTTTTTTTTCTTTTCTTTCCAGCACAGTTGCTCATTGTTAGTACTGATGATTCAACCAGAGAAATTTACAGTAATGTCCATCCCAGCACTGCTTCGACTGCCAGTCGCCAAACATTGTCAATACAGAAACTGAACAGGAATTTAACTTCTGGAACAAAATAACCCAAAATAGCTCCTCCTACTTCACTACAACACAGAAGGGCTCTTACCATGGCAGGCAGTACACTCGGCAGATTAGTGCGTAGTTACAGATCACACAGTGTGGTTGGTAGCAGAGCAGTGACTTTGAGCTCTATTTTAGTAATTTACCTTCATTTTCCCGGGAAAGTTACTGGGGTCAGACTTTATTGTACTCAAAAGTGGCTACAGCCTTGGTAGAGTGAATCATATTGCACAGTGAGTCACAGCTCACAAGTGACGCTGTGATGAACACTGTACAAGTTATAACCGTATATTATCTTCACACTGTGTGCTTTGTACAAGGTTAAAGGAGTTGTTAGGTACTTGGTTACTGGAAAAGATATGAAACAGTGATGAAATTACAGGAGCAATTTGTAACAATTGTGCATCTTAAAATGAGTACTGCAGTCTAAATAGAGTTGGAGCCGTAGCCAGTACGTTAAATATTTTTAAATCCTATTTAATACACTGCCTATGGTTGAAGCGAGTTGTTTTCCTCCGCCCTTTCCTCCACAGACCTGAGGAAGCTCAGGCAGGCTGCAGGAACACTGCAGGAGTGCAAGACGAGCACAGCATTATAATTTGACAAAAACAGGAAACGATCTCATCCCACACTGTAAGTTGATCAGCTGTTTATAACTGTCAGTCGTCTGATTGTTGATGTCAGATTACTAATGATTTTGTACGACTCACAAACGGACACTTGATTAATTTCAACTCTAATCTCAGGAGAAATGTGTAATATATTTACTTAATTTATCATCAAATGGCCATGATATGTCATCAACGATAGAGGAAACATGCTAAGTTGAAACTTGTTTCTATGACAACAGCGCTACAGCCACAGTGTCCTCCTTTGAAATTTCTATTCTGGGTCGGCATTACCGTTTTTGTTTGCCTGTTTTACGTTAACGAGAGTCTTGAGTAATGCTCAATGTTTGCCATTAATAATCTTCAAGAAAGAGTAGTTGTTAATAATGGTTAGATTGTGTAACATGTTAATTGATTACGGCAGGCACTCACTGCACTCCATTTCCAGAGTGTGAATTTTCAGGGCAGTGGGCTTTTATTTTGTTTTTGTTTTTTTATACATTGACAGACATCTGGGGAGGAGGGGGCAGGGGGAAACAACTCGCTTCAACCATAGATCGTGTATTAAATAGGAATTCAACTTATTTAATATAAGATCTATGGCTCCAACTTGCTAATTGGACTGCAGTACTCATTTTCGGATACACAATTGCTACATATTGCACCTTTTAATGTAAAATGGGCAAACAAGTACACAAGTTACAAATCAGAATAGAAATTTCCAATTTCCAACCACAGCATTGATGTCAGAGAAGTCAGTATTTCAATTTAGCATGTTTCCTTAATCTGTGATTAAGGAAACATGCTAAGTCTGTGTTATTTTATGATAAATTACAGTAAATATATTGCAGATTCCTTCTTTGAGGGGATATATTTTATTTAAAAAACAAATCCAGTTACTGATCTTCCCCACTCCGAGCAAAGTATGTCAAGTCCTTCCAGACAATTCTCCATTTCATTTCTCCTGAAAACAGCGTGCATAAATACTCCTGTTATTCTAATCGGAGGCTGTGTGCCGCCCGCGCGATTGGCTGATCGCTTGATGACTCACTTCAACAGGCTGGTGTGGGGCTGGCAAGGAGAGAGTGGGTGGGTGGGTGGATGGTTGGGTAGGTGGTGGTGGTGAAAAGGGGAGCAGGCAGGAGGCGGTAGTAAAGCTCTCTCCCACAGCTTGCACGCCTGCCTGTGCGCATTGTTGTTGTCAGAGCACACCGTTTTGTCACACACATACACACACAAACACACACCATAAATACTTGCAAACTTAATCTATACACACTTTGTCACTGTTTTTTCTGTTCAGCCATGGTTGCCTTTAGCCAGACTTGAGGAGAAACACAGAGCCTGGAGGAGAGAGAGGGAGAGAAAGACTTGTGCTGATCACAGAGTCTGCAGCCCCCAGCCTTCCCTCTGTTGCTGCTGCTGCTGCTGCTACAGTACGTGTGAGAGGCAGAGAGGAGGGAGGAGAGGCGGCGGAGGCAGAGCAGAGCTGGTGTTTGTCTCTGAGACTCGGAGGGAAGAGGAGAGCGCTGTGAGCAGAGCAGAGCAGAGCCAGTCAGTCCGTCCTCTGGTATGTGTCCAGTGTGAGTGACTCAGTCCAGTCCCTGCGCACACCAGGACTCTGACACCAGCCACAGGAACAGGTGAGTCTCGTGATGAACTCCTCACAGTAGTGTATGGTGATAATTTGACTTGACACCTTTGATATGATCATTAATATGATAATTTCACTGATTTTGTGATGCATTCATAACAAGAATATGTTGATTTAACAGAAAGTTCTCGTAAGAAATTAGGCGTATCGATCATTAGTTCTGCCTGTATGTGTATGTGACGGATGTGGGTGTTTTTTTACATGTATGTTTGTATGTGTGAAGGCTTGTTTACCTCCTGACTGACAAGTGAAAAAGACCACTGGGACTTGGGGGGGAGGGATGCCTCTGATTGAGGAGTGAATCCATCTGATTTCATCCCCATTTCCCCCCATGTGTAAAGCCATGTGTGAGTGGAAGAGAAAGTGGGTGGAGTGGGAAGCAGCTCTGCTACTGTTATCTTGTTTAGAAACAGAAAAAAAAAGAAAAGAAAAGACGATGAAGACAGCACCATCGCAGATGCTGTGGCAGATTCTGCAGTATTTGATGGAATGCAGATTGTGCATACATGTAGGTTTGCAGTGTTTGTGGACACAGAAATTTAACGACAACTGTCGGGGAAATCTGCAGGTGTTTACATTTGCTTTTCTTGAGCTTAGTGTAAGCCTTTTGTCTCAACTGCGCAAGAGATCTACTGCATCCATCCCTAGTTTTTGTAGCACTGACAGGAGGCGATCACTGTGGCGTAAGATTGTATCAATATTCTCAGTTCAAAGTGTAATCCATTACATAATACGGTGTTGGAGCTCATCATCTAATCATAGATCTGTCTAATGAGGAAGATTATGCATGATGCAAGATTTTTCTGTAATACTACATGTCATATAAAGACAAAATGTTGCCAATTTGGCAGATTGTGTTGCACATATGCACACTATTTGGCAACATATCTAAAAGTGATTGATTCATCCTATTTAAACCTCTTTTTTCTTATTTTTTTTTTTGGCCATGACTGAGCTCAAACTTCATTATTTTTACTGTGATAACACCTGTCTTCTGATCTACCACCTAAACAAAATATTTCAGAGTTCAGATCCTTCTCCTCCATGTTAGTACGTACCACTTGTCGCTTGTACTGTTGCATCCTGGAATGTAATTTGTGTGTATAATGGCAGCTCACTAGTGTTTACTGCAGGGATTCAACAGCAGCAGCTGTTGGTCCAGAATCATTTCCTCCACCGCACAACTTGTTGAATCAACTTCACTTCTTTTGAAGTTTGCCTGTGAAGTGAGTCTTTTAATCTGCCGTGACGTACTTCTTCAAGCCCATATGATTTGCGTACAGAGGGGACAGAGAAATACGAGGCTTTGAATAGGACCATATGGCTGAATGAGATTTCACAGAGAGACATTGTCAGCGTCTAGATGCTTTAAACCCCTGAGCCATGACCGTGATCTGGGGTTGCCATTGAGAGTGGGGAAAAAAATCCCCTCTGTGTTGTGGATGCTGCCGTTTGTTTGCCTCCGACTGTCAATCTGTCACTGAGTGTGATGTGGAGGAATCAGCCCCAGCTCCCCATTGACCCTGCCACATCCCTTTATCACCCATCCCTCAATATATCTGTCCATCCATCCATCCATCCATCCCTTCATGTCGCTCCCACCGGGCTTCAAATGTTTGTCTCTTCACTTTCACCGAGCACCTCCCTCCCTCTCTCCACCCCCCACTCCGCTCTGGTCGCCACAGAAACGGCTGATTCAGGAAGGGTGGGCGGGTGTCTCAGAGCTCTTGCTGCTCTGCCCCATGCGGTGCTTTCACAGTACATTTCTGCTTCTGTGCTGCTTTTATGGCCCTGATATGCTGACAGTTCAGGTGGCTCTGTCAGATGTTATACAATTGTATCAACTACACAAAAGCTGTTTGTTCATTTCCCTCAAAGGACGTGTTCGGTATTTAGGGTTGCGTTGCCAGTCATGTTCAGTTTTTCTTCTAACAAACGGTACAAAACACAGGGAACCTCTTCATCGCCCGCTGACAAACCACTGGGAGAGGTTTACTTTGCTGGATTTGTCTCTGATGTAAATGTCTCCTAACTGGTTGACTAATTAAATGTTGGGTTGGTCCTGAGAGACTGTGGGCCTATTTTAGCTTAAACATATATGACACTCGGGTCGGAATCACGCTGTGTATGTTTAGAGACTACACAGAGGTGATTAATAATGTAATATACCATGACCGAGTCATTTAATAATAGATATGCTATGACCTTTCTCTTACATAAGGTCGGTAAAGCAGGATGAGAGCGGTGGCGTGCAGAGTTGAAATAAATAGATGGAACTGAAAAGAAAAATCTTGGATAAATTACCCCCTTCTAAACCGTGTATTACAGCAGACCTCCCACTCAAAATACAGTGAGCGCCAGATAAAAGATTTTTGTAATTACAGATGAATTCATCACAAGCAGCTTTTTGTTTTTTTGTGTGTTGTGGCTTTATCCATTTTGTTGCATTTTTAGGATAGCTCTGGTTGCCATGGTGATAATTTGTACAGTAGCTTAAAACAGCGCCTTTTAGAAAAGGCTTGTGAACAGGAAATGAAACCTGCATTTGCAACGCAGTCAATTCCAAGCAGGACCCCATGAGCTCGTCCTGCTGTGCCTGATTAAATTAAAATGGGAATTTGTATTCACTGAGGAGGTAATGGTTATAAGACTGGCTCTCTGTAAATTGTTGTGCTCCCTGAAAATCAGGCTGTTGATGTTTTTGTGTTCATTGTACACATTATTGATCACAGAGTCATACTCTGTCTACGGCACACTACCTCTGACAAATTAGTTGCAGCAAAAAGTTAGTTGCAGTTAATTTTATTTGACTGTTTACAGGAATGTATAACAGGTTCTTGTGAGTCTAACCAATATTCATTTAAACAACTGTTTGATTTCATGAAAATGTCTTAGATTATGTTTTTTTCTTCTTTTTTTTATGTTTTAGAGAACAAAAAGATATAAATATATGCAGGCTGCAGGGATTTTTCCACCCTGCAGTGTTCAGCCATTACAGTCAGTGGTGACGCAGCCCGAGACTCACACAGCACACTGCAGACCCGTCACAAGACACAGCCAGAACAAAGAGCGCACACACTGTCATCTAAGTGAAAAACGCAACATAGATGATAACACAAAAGTATCTTTAACAATACATCACAGGGGTGTAGATTGGAAGAGGGTGACGTTACGATGCCATTGGGAGACCCTCACTCACCCTTACCCTGCTACTTTTTAAGGACACAGTCACTGTGGCACTGGAAGCCTCAAGTTGGACACCTTTAGATCGCTTTGATGTCTGTGTACCTATTCACTCTTTCATGGTGAACATGTGAGGTTCTAAATGCATGAGGAGGAGCTCACAGATGACGACAACCATGACGTTGGTTACTTGATGTTGTGTTTGTGACTTCAGCCTTACTTGATGGCTCAAACTCTTAGCTAAACCAGACAGGTAAGTTTATAAAGGAGGACCTGGATACTTATAAATGATGAAAAAGAAAATGTTAAAGTTTTGTAAATATATTTATGTCGACTCCAGCAAAAGTAGTCATTGTTTCTATGGTAGCTATTGGGAATCTAAATAAAACTAACTGAAAAGATTTTTGTTGTAGAAATCAAATGCAGAGTTCAAATCAATTAATAAATTGTTTTAAAATTGAATGAATAACTGCTAAAACCAGGTTTGTCCTGGAGAGGTAAGCTAACCATGTGCAAATGACGCTTCAATGCATTTGTTCAATCCCCCAAAGTATCAATACTGTCAATACTAGCATCAATAGGATCAATACAAAAAAAAAAAAAAATAGATCCATTACATATTACATAACATCCTGGGCCCATGAATAATCTTCTTAGTGCTGCAATATTTCCATCTCTTCCACTGTTGTCTGCATGTGTGCAGTGATCATTCACAAAATTTCTTTATTTACCGATATTATTTATCTTTATTTAAACATGTTTGTTAGTAAGTAATTAACAGAGAATAGTAAAAAGAAATGACTTGTTTTTGGCAAATTATTTGGTGGTAATACGGTCAAAAGGATAATAGTAGTTATGCCATAATTCACTCCCTTACATGATAGTATATTAGCTGCTTATTTCCTCGCCCTGGTATTACAGTATTTGTGGTGTCATCCACCCCTGTGCTGCACAAACCCATTGAATGTGCACTAAAAGGGTGTCAGTGCCTCCCCTCCCCTTTTTAATGCATTCACTATAATGTCTGTACAAATAACTGAATCAACAAGTAAACACGTGTCCGTAGCAGTTATAGTATACTCAGTAATAGTGTGTTTACAATGCTTTTAAGAGAACCTGCATGGTATAACATCCTTGCATATTACAGCTCTCCTTTTACAGCATACTGTAATGGAAGTGTGCAGCATTCACTTTGAGGTATAAAAAAAAACACAGTCTTTTAGGGCATTATACCATGAGTGTAAGACAAATGTGGAAAGTCATCTTGCTCTGGCCCCTGCACTGAGGAATTATACATGTTTTTCTTATTAAAAATAACTGAATAAGATTTTGCTGGAATCAGATTTCATTTGCAGAATTAAGGTGAATTGGTTTCTAACGGGTGCTAGCCGGGTCTGTTGCACCATCGAACATAATAAAGAACTGCTAAAGATTAATCATATAATAATAACATAATACTTACAATAGTGCCACAGTGGGAGAGGCCCTTATATTGTTTTGGATAAAAGAAACAGTCAAATGTATTCAGGACTACAGTACTATTATAATTTACTTAATAATGCCAATGCAACACCGACTAGGGTCGCCAGGGACCCCAAAAGTACTGTAAGAAACGACTTCTTCATAGCAAATCATAGCAGAATGTTAACTTATTTCTTTTGCAAAACATTATTAGTTCTGTAATTAATATCTGAAAACATTATCATTTTATTTTAGGAAAGTTACAGTTAATATGTAAATTGTGCAAAGAGCAGTATATAGGTTTTAGTGAATAAGGACTCCGGCAAACATGGACTCAACAAATAGTTCCCTCTAATAAAATAGGCAGAACTGGGTGCTTTTGACTTTTGACAATACATGGGTATTTTTAAACAGCGCTAATTAAAACAGAAACAGAAGACAATGATATGAAGTCTTTAGGAACAAATTGATTGACAGAATAAAGCACCTGTGGGATATGCCAAAAAGTTTACCTCTGGAGTCTGCAGGTAACCCAGTCAGTAGGATTAATGTTAATTAGAGGATTTTCGAGGGCCCTTCCTATGTTGGGGCCCTGTGTACTTAGTTCCACTATTCGCTTCACTGGTACACCCCTGAGAGTTGCGATTGTGACAAATTTTTCAGTAAAGACATTTAAAAAGAAGGTCCTGCCTTCCTGCTCCATTGTCACACTCTATTCCGGTGCTACAAAATAAAAATAAGTTTAAGAAGCTTGTTTGCCTTCAGAGGATATGACACAGCCCTATAAACCAACTAGTGCTACAAAATAGAGTAGATAGCAGCAGTAAATAATGTTTGTACATCACAATGGGAAAAATAAAACTGTCTGAGAAAGATCTACAGAAAGAGGGGAAAACAGCAGTAGGTATCCTGCAGTATCACAGACTGTTGGTCAGCATGAACCTGATTTATCATAGTAACAAAGAGGCAAAATCATGGATAATAAAGGTAACAACACCCTTTAAACTGTCTACCTGGGACCTCAGTATATGAATAAATCCACTGCAAACCACAGGATCCTCAGCCACAACCTGTTTGCCTCCTAAAATGGAAAGTAATAAAAACTGTTAAAGGGTAAGTCTGCAGATATTCTGTATTTTTCTTGCTGTCGGCAAATCCCACAAAACCAGCAGTTGATCCTGCTAGCATGAACAGCTGTATTACCTGTTGAGCCAAGCCTCCATTTTTTTCCACTGGGTAATGTGGTTCTGCATTGTCATGAACATGGGCACTATAGTTTATTTTGAAGAAATCCTGCATAACACCATCCTGCAGCTGTAAATAGTCACTGGAGCGCTAAATAGCACTAAATCTACAGCTGAAAATAATCCCCAACTGAACCCCTATTCACACAGGACTAGTATTACCAGGGGACCCCACTGATTTAGAAGTGACCCTTGTCTGTGCTTCACGCAGTGCATTCACACAAGATAAGCAAAGTCTGTATTTTAATTTAATTTTATCCCCCGGACATGGTGCTAACAGAGTTCCCATGAAATGGCCATGTGCTTATTGTTTACATGTTTCCTGTAAAACAGGCAGCTGGGATGGGACGTGTCACAGACATTGATTGGCGTTTACAGTAGCCAATAGAGCTGTGAGGCATCTGTAAACAACCTTGGTCCTGTATTCCCTGTCAGTCTTGAAGCTGTGAAGCTATCCTAGTGACCAGCAGTGTTCACTGGAGGCTACTGAACCCTGCAGTTCTGTTGCCCGCTAAGAGCAGCTAACAGTTAAGCATTAGTTACTTTAGCAGCAAGTAAGCTATAGCTACCTGTCCATCAGGAAAGCTTTATAATTAAATAACATCCAGAGGACATCAGACAGGAAACCACAAAATATTTTCTCCATAAAATATGATCCAGTTTAACCCAAATCAGTGAATAAAGTTATAAAGTTGTGCTTTTGTACAGTGAGGCCTGCCCCCCAGAAACACTCCGATGAATGGACATATTCTCCTTCCACGCTCCATTGCGTCATGAGCAAGAAAGCATTTAATTGGACGCAAATTTAGTAACGCCCCAAATGCAAGTCATTGACAGATTTTAATAGTTTTCTGGGAAAAGACAAACTCTGAAATACAACATAGAATATTTGAAAGTATTTACAAAACGACTTAAAAAAACAGATTTTGACTTCATGGGAACTTCAAGGCTCTGTGTAACCTTAGCATTTCAGAATCGGAGCATCATCAGCAGACACATAACGATTTCAAAACAAATCATGTTACAGCTCATTTACATCAAGTAACAGATGATTTGTGGCTGTACTTGAACATGAAAACCTTTTGTTCTTCCCAAGCTTTTCTGTCATACATCATTCATTTTAATATGGCCGATCTCACAGCACAGCTGTCAACTGCTGTTTAACATATTATGAACAGCAATCAAATTTAATATTTGTTCAGTTGTCTGACAACAGAAAACATACAACCCCAAATGAGATGCCAATTCTGAGATGTACGGGACTAATATCACATGACTGTGCTATGTTATGTTAGGTAATTTGTGGTGGAATTTTTTCGTGACAAATGTCGGACATGCCAGATGCATACAGGCTTAAGATCACAAATGACCCCCACAGTTATTTCAAATTTCCAGAGGTCCCCAGGTAATACCAGTCCTGTGCTAACAGGGCTTAATACACCATTTACTCCTGGTTGATTACTGTAATGTTTGCTATAAACTACAGTGGCCAGCTGTTTTAGGAAATTGTAAAGCCATTTTTAAAAATGAAAGTGCATATTTGTGACCTAGTTTTACTCTTGCAGCAGGAACTAATGGTCTCGGAGCTGAGTGCCATAGACAGGGTAGGGAAGTCGGAAAGCAGACAGAAAGACAGCCTAACACATTCTGGGCTTTTATTCTTTGACAACAAAAGGGCTGAATATTGCCAGCTTTCACCTTTAAAATCCAAGATTAAAAACAGAATCAGAATCTGCGTCTGACTTGAATAATCTGAAATAAAGATGTTAAAACACAAGTTATTCAATAAAACCCGTAGCTTTTATCCCTCTCAAAAGAAAGCGTTGGCTTTAGTGTTTACATTTTAAAAAGCACACAAACCTGTTAGCTCAAGACTGACAAAGTGCTTACTGAAAGAACAACTAACATATCTCATGTGTATGCAGTAATATTAGTATTAAATGTGAGGGAGCATCAAATCCAGACTTGGTTGTACTCGTAAGAAAAGATTTTAAAATATTAGCAGTGGAACTTTTTGCTCGTGTAGGGAGATCGATCTCCTTTGCTTTGGTGAGCAGATTGATGATTATTGAGTGTTTCTTCCTTTATTAACTTTACTCTGACCACACTCAGCAGCCACCAAGATTGATTTTTCCAATAACTTGGCCCTGTCTTTTAACTGGACTATTCTGGTGAGGGATTGGCTAATGATCGGCTGTTGAGGAATATCTCAAAAATGTTGCCACAAGGAATTAATGCAGTAAGTTAATAAGTTCTTTGGTAATCTTGGCTGTGGACGAGTGGAAAGTGACCATCTGTTTGCTGCCCACAAGCTAAAAGGAACAAACTCAGACTAGATACATTGAGAGGTGATCTCATGACTCATGTTATATATAATGTTTGAGGGGCACATGGTCATTAGCACAATCAAGCTCCTGTGGAATTGGTTTTATTTAGTCACAAAATAACACAGTCTCAGATGATCCCTGACAACAAGCTCATCCAACATGTTCAAATACCCATAAAAGCTCTTAAGAAGGAACAAACATTATTTCAAGAAGATTGCTATTCAACCAAAAATAGAATCACTGCAAAATGTGCGCACAAATACTTTTTCATTCGCAATTGTGCCATTGTGCCATTTCTTCTGTACACTTGTCACTCTCTTAGTCCATTGCTCCATTATAATTGGATGATTTTAGAACCATGAAATAGCTATTATTTTCCTTGATATTAAACATAATAGCTAGAAAGGATTAGTTCAGGTTTTTTGATGTGGGGTTATATGAGGTACGTATTCATAGTCACTGTATTACCAACAGTAGATGGCGGTCGGCACGCCCCCAGTTTGAAACAGCAGCAGGAGTACCAGTGTAGGAAGTGTTACCTCGCAGAACACAACAGTTAATTTGTGTTATTGTGTGACTTTGGTGAATCCAAACACAATAGCACAAAAACAATACACTGGATTCAACAGTAAATTGGTTTCTAAAATTATTTTTTATCTCACTTTTAATAATGGTGAAGACTCTCCAACACCCAAACACCACTTGAGTGGTCCTAAAATATTTAACTTCAGCATTCCAGTCAAACTGCCTCCACACAGAACTATTTGTGATCTTATGGCCACTTAAGTGGCCATCTTACCATCCTCTTTTATTGCATTAGCTTCCAACTGTATTTTTTCTTTAATATAAGAGGTATCTCCTGAATCATTTCCATTAAATTACTTTCTGTCATATTAATAAAGTACCTTTCCACACTCATGTAGGTCCTTTAATTGCTTCCCACTTGTGAGTAAGTGGCAACCTCTGGGGCTGACAAATTTAGCCAACGCTATGCCAACTGCCAAAGTGCAGTTCCACATATGGCCACTTCAAAAGCAAGTCAATTCCCATAGACCTACAGCAGAAATAAAGATGCTGGCGGTCTTGTTTGGGTGTCTAGAGATAATTTTTCCATTTATGACAACTGCACTGGGGGTGATTTGCTATATAACTAACCCATTTCTTCATTAAGGTAGTTATGCATGAGTAAGGGCGTGTCCACCTTGAGTGACAGGTGGGCTCTCTCACAGATGGCTAGCTGCTAGGTAGCTGCTACATTTGGCCGTCTCAGCTACACTCATGCTCCACCTCTATGCCCATTTTTTAATTAGCTGGGAGTTAAGTGGAGTTAGGCACTGCCAAGATGGAGATGGCCAGAGCCACCGCACTGAGACTTTATCGATCTTTTACTGTCTATGGCTGTGAGTCATTACATAATTTGTTTTTTAAAAGTATCTAAACAGGTCTTTGGAAGGCAAGCCAAAACACTGCTGTAGCTTTGCAAAATATTTCAAACAATCTCCTTCCATTAATTGATGAATATTAACCAGGCCAGAGTCAACCCACCTTTTAAAGCCACCATCACATCAAAGCCCTTGATCAGCCCGTCCTCACCAGAAAATCGTGTGTGCTGGTCAATTGTGCAAGCAGCTTATTCAGACTGCTGGTGACCCCTAGTGGACGTAGTTAGTAAAACAGGAGGAAGTCTGCATTTGGAGGAGGTGGGGTGGATGGACGGCTCAAATATACGAAAGTAGAGTGAAACAAAAAATCAGTTTGGAGTTATTTAATGTTTTGAGTTTTGTCATGGACGTCACTTCTGTCATGTGACATAACATAGTTGTTTTAATCCAAACCTCTTTTCCTAAACCTAAGCAACTAGTTTTTGTGCCTAAACCAAAGCAAACTGCAACTATTTTGCAACATAAACCACATGTGTAATGAATGCTAGTTATGTCATGTGACTTATGTAACAGTCCAGTAAGCCTGTTGCTGCAGCTACTTGGTAAATGACCTATTGTGTAGCTATGAGGATGTGTTGCTCTTGATATAGACATTGGCCCTCTCCCCTTTTGCCTTTTCCCCTTTTTGCATTTTTAGCCAGTTGTCTCAGATCTTCATTCTTTTACCTCAAAGTATGACTGATCAGAGACGAGTCTCTGGAATTGAATTTTGTTCAGTTTATACCCATCAAGTCATTTTTCTTCCATTGAAGCAATATCCATAGTTATTCGGCTGGCTGATAGTAGTTTTTAAGATTTGGCAGGCCAAGACCACCCCTATGTTTTGTTAAATGGAGTGTTTTGAGCTTCACTCTGGGTCTTCTCGATAAAAGTTTATCTAACAGCTTGAAGGTAGAAGCAGGTACTGTTATGTGCAGTGACTGAAAATCAAGCTCTTCTTGAAGTGGATCCTGGATGATTCCCTGCGGCTGGCTGCTGTCTGATGACTAATGTCCTCCCAAGCACCATATTAAAGCCTCTTAATTGGTTAGAATAAACCAATCATTAACCTGCTCATTAAAGCTTATTGTAGTGCTGAGACCGCTGTGACTCGATCAGAGCAAACTTCTTATAATTGTTCCCAAAGCCGAGTCGTGGTCCTGTCTCATCAACACCAACGTCCTGACTCACTTTGGTTCTTTAAAGATTCCTCAGCACTTAGTGTCAGGGTGTTTCTGCGCTAACCTCGCTGTTCTGGCCAAAAATTCCCATCTGGACCCACTCTTGCTGCCATCTGCTCCTCTGCTCTCTCATTGGCCAGTCCCTTCAACAGCTGTGAGGCCTCCAGTTCAAGATGGCCCCCGCACACTTTTTATTTTTGTTGCATGAAAAGAAGAAAGGTTGTGAGCTGGAGGAATAAAGGAGGAGGCTTCAGAGAAATTCATAAAGCTCCGGGTTTAAACTCGATTCACCACAGTGCGTTTCTTTTTAGCGGCACAGCACTCAGCAGTTTCCACCCAATCTTTGTGTATCCCTGAAAGTGCTGACTGGCTTACGATAGGGATCACTAAGAGAACAATATGCAGTTTATGCTTAGTCAGAGAAAGCCTGTTTCCCCTAAATTAAAAGTTACATCCAGAGAGGAGTTGAGAGACACGGACAAACAGGAGGCTGCTGTCACAGTGCAGGTGTATGGATTATTGCCAGGGGAGAGTGACAACAGAATGTAAATGCTGCTGCTGCTGCTGCCGCCGGTGGTGGTGTTGGTGTTGATTGTGGTGCTAGTTTGGCCTCACTGACGGATGGATACAAGGAGAGTTAACTCCGGGGGGATCATCTGTGGAGCTGCTGTGCCCTGAGGTTTCGCATTCACTCGATCCTCATACTAATGGCATCATTACTGGGCTTCTGAAATAGCTTTTTCCTACTCACCAAAATAAGTGCGCACACACAAGTAGCACATCACCCACTCACATGCACACAGAAAAACTCACAGATGCACAAAAAAATATGATAATAAAAAAAATCCTAATTCTTGATCAGATAAAGTAGGAAAACTTACCACCTTCATCTTACATTTACGAGTGACTATTGCGCATTATGAAGTGTGAAATGCACAAAGTAAGTGCCTTTCTGTGATACTAACTGAATTACTGGAGTATATACCCTGAGTTCTTCACTTTTCTTACTGACATATCTTCCTCTACCCTCATTTCGATAGCAGGGATGATATGAAAGGATGGAGGAACTAGCACAACATGTACCTGCCAAATAGGTCATCCTTCCTCAAAGCGATGTGTTAAAGTGATGTTATTTCCTAACATGTTTCACTGCCACATCACAGCTTTGTCTTTATATAGTAAAGGGACTTATAGGAGCTTGTTCTGTATTAATAAAGCTTTTTGATCAGATAACATAATGCACTAGTATAATGGGTCTTTATTTATGGCTACATCCTTTTACAGATGGCCTTTAACGTCACATGGCAGTTGTGAAAATAAGACAAGAAATATTACTTATTACCACGTAGTTCCATGCATCTGCAGCAAATTACTGCTATAGGGACTGACTGAATAATGGACACCGAAAATCAATCACTGAATATATAAATGCGTTCCAAGTACATTTTAAATCATCATCTTTTGTTGGATTTATCATCCTCTGACAGTCCAATGAGATCAGCTGCAGGATCCAACTGCTAAATAAAATGTCTTGCCTGTTGGCCAGCTGATGCTTTTCAACTGATTAATCAAGTATGCACAATCTGACAGAATATAAGCAGCAGAAGGTTTATCCAGCTTGGATGATTTATTCCCCAACACCCTTTTAATGGACATGACCATTATTAAAAGATTATAAGAGTAATATTCACCTTTCAGGAGGGGATACAGGCCTCAACACTAACTTTTAAAAGTAGTTGCCAGGCATCAGCTTTTTGTTGCCAAAACTGAAGATATTGCTGCATTTTTAGCCACCTTATATTTTGAGTAATTAAGATACCGTGCAGTTAATATGCAGTTATACATCAGCTTAATGAAATGTGACATAAAAATTAGCCTGCGGTTCTGTAGGATGTGCTGCCCTGACCTAGTGAACTTTACTGTGTTTAAGGTGTGTGTTGTACATGCTTTGCAGTATAATTTTCCATCCAGCTCAAAGACAAAATATTTTACAAATTCGCAAATTTCCTTTTTGTTTTACATTAACGTTCATGTTAACAGGGTTATCAAACTTTTCTCCGCACAGAGCCCCGTGTACTGAGGCTGTTGGATCTCTGTCAGTGCCTGTGGCCATTTGCTGCATGCCATCCACTCTCTCTACCCCCTTTCCTGTCTGCTCTTCAGGTGTCCCTATCAACTAAAGCCAAAAAAAGACCAAAAATTAATCTTCTAAAAAAAGGAAGGTATTAAAGTCTTAGATTTAATTCCCAGAAGTCTTAAATATTTTACACTACAGACAAGCGTTTATGGCAGGGTGTTAAAATCATGTTCAGATTGCACCGTATATGTTTACATATGACATGTGACCTGTGATATTCATGGATTGTAGTTAGCAACTTTTAAATCTTTATTCTGTATTTGTCAACAACTATAATTCCTCATGTGGGCACTCATAAGTACAGGCTCGTGTATAAAAAGATAAGGAATAACTTTATAATAAAACAGTTGTGATAATATAACAGATAGATTTTTTTTAATTTAATAAACTCAGAACAGATTTGGAGATGAATAATATTTTTGTATTTAAATGTTTTCTCTGGAGCAGCAACAGTAATGTACAGCAAAATTACTATTTAAACTCATTAATACTCACGACAAATCTAAAATGTCAAAAAATAAATCATGATAAGAAAAGGAGATGACTGATTGCTCCGTATATTCAGAAAAATAAATCATTCTCTTTGTGATTCCTGGCATCACAATACTGAGTGAAGTTTAGAAAGAATGATGAACACAGAATCAGCCTGTCATCCTGTCCGCTGCTCATGTGATTCACTTCCTGCAGGTTTCTGCCTGCAGAGAGAGGAGGGGCTGCTTTGTCTCACCCAGCAGTAAGGTTACAACAATTTGACAACATTTTAAGATTCGGTGCAAACAGTTAGATAACATACAGACAGCTTTCACTTGTTTGTAACAATTTGCTATTGGCCGAGCTAACACACTGTGCTTGTGTGAAGCATAGTGGATGGATGAGACAGTGAACAGAACAGAATAAAATATCACCTTTGACAAGTTTACATGTGTCTACTTGTTGATCAGGTGTATTGATAAAGTATTAGCTTTCTACTCACAAGGGTTTTATTACACTAAACAGTCACAAGCATAGTTGTCAACGTAGAGTTATATGTTCATATGTTTCATTTCACTGTCTCTGCCGGCAGTCTCTCCACTCTCCTGTGCACTGACCTCGCTCCGTGTGTGTGTATTGGAGGAGCTGCCCCCGACAAAGACAGAGGAAAGGGGAGACTGCGTTGCAGCTTCATGATACCACCAAAACTTTAAAAAGTACCAATAAAGGAACTAGTGATGTCAGAGCTCATCAATACTCTGGTCATTAATAATTCCACCCTGGGGTCCGTTTAATACTGAGTTTCAGTAGTTTCCCTAACAGTTAACATACCTAGTGTCTCTGCTTACGCAAAAAGTAAAGCAATATGTCTTTTAAAAGAAGTAAAAATAAAGTTTAAAATGCACAGGATGCCCTTTACTTCTCGCTTCAAGCTCTTCTGGAAAGTTTCTTGCTTTTTGCCAAATCCAACAGGCATTTCACCAATTGCATGTTTTTAAAGATGGCAGACCTGAATCGATTTCCAGGTCACAGAGAAACGAAAGGACAAGGATGTATAAATAAACAGCTGGAAAGAGCCCATCACCCTGACGGCCTGGATTCAAATCCAGCAGGGGCCTTTGCTATGTGTGTCATCTCCCTGAGCCTCTCGTTTCCACTCACTCTTCAATTTCAACTATCACAAATGCAAAAACTTTAAACATTACAGAAATAAAGGTTTATGATTTCACAGGAGACTATATTGCTTTGACTTGCATCATAATATAAATATTATTCTCTCTTCAGATCTCGAATTTGTCTTTTTCACAGTTCCATTTCTCTCCTCAAATCAGTCTCATGACTTCACCTGCAGCCCTTTCAACTCTGAAATATAAGAAAAAATATATATCTCACACTGTCTTCATGCATTCTGAATCATATCAATGTGTATTCCATCTTGGCGAAAACAGTTTATGATAAGGGTGGTATGGCCAACTAAGCAGCTCAACAGACTATTTGTATAAATTGAGGAAGGATTATCAGAGTAGTTTAGGGCTCATTAAAGGAATAATATGCAACAGCCTTAAAAACCAATGTATAGACTCATATAAACATAATCCCACTAAATCTTCACTTATGACCCACTAGAAATGTGTTGTGGTGGCTGTGTCCCAAAAGACCCTGCCTCTGTATTCCCTTATTTTTCTCATTATCTTGCTGTGCTTGTGACGTTTCACCAACCCAAAGCGTCGGTATTTGACGTCTTAATATGTTTCTGGTGTATTTACAAAAATCTCGGACAAATCCCACTGATCCTACCTTAAAAAAATACCAGATGGTTCCACAACATGAAAAAGTGACATGTGGCGTTTAAAATACCTTCAAACTGAATGCAGAGTCAAAAAAGGCATCTGTCAGTTTGCGTTAGTCTGGGTAACTTGTCTGCAGCCATGCTAACTTGTGCATACATGGACTCACTGTTTCATGCTGACTGTCACAAAAGTACTGACAATATGTGTCCATGTATGAGTCTATAGACTACAGTTTGCGACTATTTCACAAACTGCTTTGATACTGGGATAGTACTTAGACACAGTTCGGCTTTGAGCTAAATGCTAACATCAGCATGCTAACATGCTTATAATGACAATGCTAACATGCTGATGTTTAGCAGGTATTGCTACCTTGTTCACCATCATTGTTTAGCATGTTAGAACTAAAGGCAAAGAACAGCATAAGATGACAGGAATGTCATAAGTTTTGCAGGGATTTGGTCATAAACCAAATCAAGAATATGGTAACACTTTACAATGCAGTACACAAAAGTATGAATAGTTACTAAGGAACAAACAAGGAATAAATGAGGAACAAGCTGATACTTAATGAACCATTTAGTCCTGATTAACTGATTCGAGAACTGTAGTAAATAATGATGGGATGATAGAGAACTGACTGGGATTCACGGTGTTGCTGAATCATTCGGTAATGATTAGCTCAGAAGTATCTGTGAATCAGCACACTGACCACTTTCTTCATGAGTCGCTTCTGATTAACTGCAAACCAACTGCATAGTGGCACAAACTATTAATGACTCATTAATTACTAATTACTCCATCATTAGTTACTGTTTTTGGGCCCCTCTAGTAGAGTGACATATTATACTGAGCAGTTACTAAGCAGACCCTCATTACTTTGTAATGAGTTACTGTTGTTATAGTGGTAGATGAAAAGTTAAGACCTAAGTACCAAAGTTATTACAATTAATCCTGAGGTGGGAAATGACTGTACAAAAGTTCATGGTGATCCATCCAGTAGTAGTTTATCTCTTTCACTTAAAACCACAACTGGCAAGTGTGAAGTGATGCATCATACTGAATAGTTCCTAAGTAGACTCTCATTACTTAATGATGATTTACCAAAAGTTTTGACCCGATGATGGCTATAGATCCTTTTGGGACCATGAATCTCTGTACAACATTTCATGGTAATCCATTCAGTAGATCTGAAGATATTTAAGGCTGGAGCAGTGAAGTGTTCAACCTACCGACAGACACACACAGCCATCCCAAGAGCTTTGCCCCCAAAATAATCCTCCCTTTTATGGAAAGAGCTAGAGGCCTTGCTATTCATAATTTAAGTTGGTTGAATTTTAAATGTTCTAACAAGATAATTTATGTTATGTATAAAAGGAAAATTAAAACTACACCCTAGAGATGATGTAGAAAAAGTCAACAATGCCTGCCTGATCCATTAAATCTTCCACTCCCATGAGGCTGCGGACCAAAATCTTTGGTTTCCTCTCAGGAGCTCTGCGTCACTCTATGCGGTTTTGACGAGATGAGAATGTGACGTGGGCCAAGCTGTTAACTATTACACCTCCTTTGTGAAAACCACACGCGCTCAGATACTTCTAACCAGCAGATCCTCTCCATCGCTGCACCACCTGCCTCTCATCAACCCCCTCATCAAGCAGAATAAGATCACTGTTAATCCACTTGTCTCTGCCTGTATCGTACCAACAGCGCTCCCACTGCAGAGCTCAGCTGTTCCCTTAAGGCTTCCTGCAAGCCAAGAGTATAGAAAGGTGCTCACAGCCTACACACTGCCTTTCTGCCTCTCCCTCTTGCACTTTCTTTTTCTCTCTTTTATACACATATTTATCTTTGCTTTTTGCTTGTATTGTTTTGTTTTCTCTTCTGTGAAGGACCAGGTTAGTGAACTTCAGGAAGTCAAGCACATACAGGAGACACTCTTCTTGGGAACAACTTTGTACTTTTTACTTGAGTATTTCCAATATATGCTGCTTTCTACTTTAACTCATAGGGAAATATTATACTTTTCACTCCAGTTCATTCACCTCACCACTAAATTTACATGCTACTTTTCCTTTTACACAAATAACATGTTAAGCTAATAAAATACAGCACATAGTTAGAGATCACACCAATGATTCCCAACCTTTTTGGCTTGTGGCCCCTCACAAAAACCAGTGTATTGTTATGTTTCAGATGTCTATGAGTTGTTAACCTCTACAAACAGATATTGGCATATGAATATACAGAATCTGTTGGCAAGGGGCAAGATATTGGTCTCAGAAGTTGGTATGATTTCCATGTGGAGACCAAGAGGCAGAACACTTCGGCCAAAATGCAGTCTCATAGCCCATCGGCTATCGTCTGGCTATTTAACTTTTTATTAGCTTTTAAAAAAAATATTATTTTATTGGATTGGAGATCCTCATATCAATCAAATATTTTTTTTCATTTTCTCATACAGTTTTTAAACATTAAAGATGGTTTGAAAAATTCAAAGAAAAAAGAGGGATGTACAATAAAGTGGCAAATTTCAAGATGCAGTACATCACCTCACCTGTATATGAATACACAACTATATATCTAAATATCTCTCCCATTTTGCCCTTTCTTATAGATAACATCCATCTTTACACTTAATCATTAAAATAAATAAATAAATAAAATGCACATTGAAGAATATTCTCAAATCTCTCTCCTTTTTTACCAATTTGCCTTCATATTTCCTGCACCACACCTCATACAGTACAGTTTTTACTCCTGTTGGGTAAAGATTAAAAATATATATATTACCGTTTAAGTTCATTACCTTTTTAAAATTGTATCTGCATTCTTATGAAAATATCTGTTTATAGAGATTAGGCGAAACGTTTCTTTCTTGTCATTCTTGCATCTCAAGTTGCTTATCGAAATATAAACGATGACTGACGCAGGATCTATTATTCGTATGCCCAGCCTCCGACAGACTGGAATCCCCAAAACATTGCCCATTACCTCAGAGGCTACATTAACTGATGAGTTCCAAGATTGAGAAAAGTCGTTAGCAGTTCTACCAAAGAGAAACTTCCCCTCTAAACATTTCAAATGGTTTCATTCACAGTAACTGTTTGATGCCCAAAGAGGTAGAACTAATATTTCACAAAACACTGAATATTTAAAAGAATAATAATAACAAAAATGAATACAGACTTGTGCATCAGAGCTTTGATTTCTTAACTAACTGTAAATAAAGCCATTAAAGCTAGCTCTACCTTGACCAACTATTATAATTCATGTTATAAATAAGAATATATCAATCACAGAGCCCAATTTTCTACAGAACTAATACTTTTACTTTTGATACTTTACATACATTTATCTGATAATTCTGTACTTCTACCTAAGTAGGGGTTTTAAGGCAAGACTTTTACTTGTACTGCAGTATTTTTTTTTTTGTCGTCGTTTTTGTTATTTTTGCCTAAGTAAAGTATCTGAGTCCTTCCACCACTGGAGATGTGTAGGTTTGGTTTGAAGTGAAGACCATTGTGTGAAGCATGTTGGTGTGTGTCTCCTATCCTGCTGTGTGGTCACTCAGTCCCACGGGACAACAAATCAAGCCCCGCCCCCACATTTTAGGGTTGATTTATATTTATTTACTTCCACTGCTCCCCACACTAGCTCTGTAAAAGTTTCTCTGATTATGTTGTTCCTTCGATGGCGGCTGCTGATGCCTGCCATTTCATCTGGCGGGGGAGTTATGGGAGTTATTTTGGCCACAAAGTCTTCCAGAGGACCATCAGGGGAGATCCAGTACCAAAGAGGTAATTGAATTTGAGGTTTCAGCTAATGATTTTTCCAACAGCAGGACATTCCCCCCTTCTCCTGGGCTCACGGTGTCATGCATGGCCTGCGCGGAGCGTCGCACAGGCAAGTCCTAAATCATCCAATAATGGCTTTGGAGAAGCTAAGTACCTCTTACTCTTTTTAACAGGTGTGATTTAATAGCACTTGTTAATCCATACATGTACCAAGCTTTCCATTGTGTGTGTGTAGTCTTATAGGCTTCACTGAACAGATGTTAAACTAGATTCATTGCCTTTGGACAAGAACTTCATTGTTAAAAACCAATTAGGGGGTAATGAATCTCAATGAGCTCAGGATACTATATTATTACTTCACGCATGATTTTATTATTTGTTTTATTTAGGCTATTGTGTGTTTAACTACAGAGGGAATTTGGGACTGTGGGAATACTGTCATAACCATGTCATGACACCTTTAATGAACATAAAGGAATCTTTATTAATGTTTATGACTATTGTCACTAAGTTTCATATGGCCAATTGAGTAACTTTAAAGCATAGTTGACATTGTTTAAGAGAGTCATTATGACCACTATGTTATGATTACTTGACATTATTTAAGCCAATTATGTCAAGAATCATTGATTAACAATAGATGAGCTTGGTCGAGTGACGTAGATGTAGAAATCTCTGAAGATGAAGGACTCTTCTAGTCATCTTCAGTTTGTCAAGAGTTTGTCAAGATGCACAAAGCCAGATAATTAACACCAGATTTAAGCTGATACAGTTTAAATGCTCTGTCCCTGTTACATTGTTTTGATAATAATAATCCTGATTCATGTATCAAATATGGCCTAGAAGAAGGCACATTATTCCATGACTCCAAAATTAAACAGTTCTGGGAGCAGGTATTATCTCTGTTAGGTTGCCTGTCTGCCCTCAGGTATTTATCCTTGGACCACTTCCACCTACATTAAGACTGTCAGGTGCAAATAAAAGATAGTCATTTTATGCTCACTTCAGGCTAAACACTGTATTGCAATTACCTGGAAGACCACTGAGGCACCTACAGTTGGATACTGGTTTAAAAAGTCTTTCCAACATTTTGACATGGAAAACAGACTTGTGCTACCAAGGGGAAAATACAGAGCTTTTTTAAAATATGGCAACATTTTATTAAATATCTTGAGAGTCACCGACCAAGATGTTTGCGGAGTACTTGAAAATGAGAATTTGTGATGGTTTTTGTTTTATCGTTATTTTTTGTTTGTTTTTTGGTTTTGGTTTTAGTTTTCTATGTGTATGTGGACCTTTAAGCGAATAGGTCGTGTTAATTTTGAAAAACTCAAACCAAGCTTTTTTTCCTTTTTTTTTAAGCCAATAATGTCCTTGTCATGACAACTTGAAAGTATCAATTAAAGAAACTATTAAGCTTTATGTTTTAACATTACATTATACTGTCAGTTTTGACAGTGGCCGTCATAAAACCATCGTAATGTGTCATTAATATTTTCCTTGACCTCAAGTAAAGTTGGGCGTTTTGGACTTGTCATAAAGATGTCATTAAGTTTTATTACACTGTCAAATGCTTTTACAACAGTAGTTTGGACTTTGGATTGCTAGGAGCCAAACCCAGCAAGAAAAACAACATTGGTGCTGTGGCTCAGTATCTTTTTGTGCTCGGTCCCGATCCAGCAGAGCTCTCTGGTATGTCCAGACTCAGCTGGACACTGACATGGCTAGCATGGTTGGGGAAACTAAGTGTGGATTGGTATTGCACATGTGCAAGTACTAAGGTGGGGTTTTTTTCAGCTGAGTTTGGCTCCTGGCACCCCAGGGTAGAGTTGGCTAATTAGGCGGCTAGCTCGACAGCGCACCGAACCAACCAGGCTAACTAGCTAATGGCAATTACAGTTAAGCAGACAGCGCTTAGCCTACTTTAGCCAAAAGTAAACCAACTAACTACTCTCTGTCCATCTGGTTACTGTAAATCACCTCAGTGCTGTAGCAGTACTCTGTCGTCAAACTGCCCTCATTACATTTAATGACATCTTTTTGACAAATTGTGCCACTTTAATTGAGGTCAAGGAAAATATTCATGACACACTTATAATGGTCTCATGACATGTCAGAATCAACCACATATGGCAGTTTAACGTCATGTTAAAACAGAAAGCTAAAGTTTCTTTAAGTTTGATAATGTCAAGTTTTCATAACAAAAACATCTTGAACAACATCAGCTTTGCATTAAAAATAACATAATTGACCAAATGAAACTTGATTACAGCAGTCATAAACATTCATAAAGACTCCCTCATGTTCATGACAGGTTTCATAACACGGTTATGACAGTGTCATGGCAGTTCTATTCACACCCCTTCAAATGAAGTGTTATAAGATGTTATATCAGTGTTTTCCTGGTAAGAACCCGTTAAGCCTGATGTGTGAGGTTGACCCAAAGCAATGACTGAGCCTTCTTTTTTTTAAAAAAAAAAAGAAATAATCTTCCCCTAAAATGTCAAACATTGACCTCTCCACCTCAGCTTACACAGTTACATTATAATTAGCTTTAACATCTACAAGACTAAATTGATAGTGAAGTATTTCTTGACTATTTAAGTGTTCTTTAAAGTATAAACTTTGTTCGACCCCATGCTGTCTTTTGGCCTAGACAGATTGACAGCCTTGAAGCTGCAGTTAAATTTAAAACCTGGCAACTTCAAGGCTGATTGGTCTTCATTTGTAGTTCAGTCAGGAACAGACATTTCTCCCCTTGGACCCCTTGTCTTCTCACCTCCATTGTTATCCTTTTATCCTTTTTTATGTTGCTCCACATAATATCCATCTCACTTTCTGTCTTTCTTTCTCCAAATCTTACTCCGGCATCTACCCTCCATTAAATCATAATATATTTATTTCTCTTTCCAGCTTGGAAGCAGCTCTTATCACAAAATGAGTGGGTATCATAATTGCTCCTCTTATCCCACCTCGGCTCAGCCCACGCTCACACACACACCAACACACACACACACACAACACACACACACACACCACACACACACACACACCACACCACACGCAGAGAGTCGTCGTCACTGGTGCTGTGCTGTAACCCATTTAGGTGCGACATCTTGTTGTTGCCCTTCAGCTGCACAGATTCATGACTAATGGCCACCAGATTTTTCTCATTAGTTAATTATGTTTTGTGATAAAGTCTACAGCTTTGAGCTGTTAGCTGAATTGCTTTTAGGCTAATAGTTACTGATCACCTCTGTACACACACCAAAATTGGCCTTTTTTGCACTTGTTGCATTGTCATTATGCTTGACTGCATCCTTCATTCAGCCCAGCCCAGCCCAGTGGTCTCCACTGAACTCTTCTGCAACCCCCCATTGCAGTGTGGCTGAGGTCAGAGGCCAGTAAAAAAAAGAGAAAGGCTCTATCAGAGATAATGGTTGCGCCCACTGGTCTATATGTAATCATACTCTTACCAGTAGATGCCCAATATCATTTGCATTTTCCTCTCAGCCTGTAATTCCGGCCTTCCAGTCATGGAGGTGTAAGTGATTCACAGGTTTACAGGTTCAGAGGGAACACCTGCTGCAGCTCCAGTCCGTCACATGCATACACAGATTGGTTCCTTTCTGAATCTCTCTCTGACTCTGACTTGATCTATTGAGATCTGATCGATTTGTCCCATCTCATTGTCTGCTTCTTTTTGTACTGTCACAGTCAATTTATATTTCTTTGTTCGCTTTGGAACGACTCTGGCGTGAGTCATTACATGTCCATTGTTGTTTGCATTGCTGCACAAAAGCACTGGTTTTCAAAAAAAGGGCTACAACAATGATGGAGGGTGTCAAATGAATCATGCTTTCAGTGGCTACTCTCTCCACTCTTTAGAATTTGGGTTGGTACCCAACTCTCCATAGTCAGGACTGGGTTCCCTTTCCTTTAAACCTAAGGTTTCAGTGGCAAACAGATGTTGGTGGTTGGTGGTTGATTTTCCACTAAAGCACTTTTTTCTTGATTTTTCTCTTCCCTGAGTGTACAGTGTTTCAGTGCACATTGAGCTATCTGCTGTGCCTTTTGTTTACAGCACAATGATACATGAACTTGTGGTGCTAAAGCGATATTTGAGACAACACTCAGCTTAAATCAAACCTGTTGGTTCCATCTGCTGCTTCTTAGAAAACAGTGTGAATACCAGTAGCATGTGGTGAAATTTTTGCCTGGGTAGGCAGTAGCCTCCATGTGGCATATTGTACGTCATTCAATTGACACGGCAGTCCAGGTTCAAATTACACATTGATAGACAAAATATAGTCTACATTACTTAGACTATAAATCATCAACATGCCTCAGGCCTACTGCAAAGGAAATCTAATGCACAATCAATGTTAAACAATGGACACATCTAGCTTATGTGTTCACCCATTACTGACTTACATAACACAATAAACGTCAATAAAGAGAGAGTCATTGTGACAGGAAATGTGGAAAATCATGTTTGGCAATGTGACAGGTCACATCAATGAGGCTTTTTAAGATTTCTGGGTAAACCTTTACATTATGCATGCTGGTATGGAGCCTGAGCTGCTCATCCAGGGCCATGTCAGTGTGGCTCTGGCTGAAGGTTTTTGAAGGTGTGGACATGGGTCGTTGCTTTTTCAGGCTTCAGCAGAGCTCTTGGTTAATTGTAAAATGCTGTTGCTGCCAGAGGAGAAAAGTAGGCAAAAAAAGCTTGCATGTTTGGCTGCAGCCACATAGCCAGCCCCTCTTTTGGTACCAGTCTGTTTGAAAAGGTCATGTAATCATTTGCCCGTTGCCCAGTTTGAGGTATCATCAGTTTTCTATTCACTTTTAAAATGGTGACTTATCGGGAAAATGCTTTTTGGGCTTCAGGGGAATTTTTTGCTGCAATACGGCAAGTGGCTATTGGAGAAAAATTGAAAGTTCTTCTGAGTGGCTACGCGGTATCTAGTCTCGCATAGCCAGATCACGCATACACGTTCTGTTGTAAGGGGAAAAACATCCCATGCCTTGTTTGCATGTCTTGAAACCAATCACAACCGTCTTGGGTGGCACTCAGTCCAGAATGCAGTAACGCTGCTGCTGCTAAATATTGTCGAGGGGGAACTTGTTTTGGTGGAACATTTGCACACCAGGAGGCGAGCCCAGGCATTAAAATGACTACATCACCGCAAAAGAAAAGGTAACAGCAGTTAGCTTGTTTACGGTCGTGCTATTAGCCTCCCAGGTGCTAATTTGCTGTTTTCAGCATGTAGGTTTTAGCTTGGAGTTTGTTCTTGTTTCCTGGGGACTTTGAAAACACAGTTAGCAGCCACTGAGATACCGCAGCCAATGGCAGGAATTATACCGGCAGTGTGCATCCAGTGTGTCAGAATATGCAGTATCTAGTTCTGTTATACATCTATGAGCAGCACACACTAATGTCTGTAACAGATGCAGTGCTTGCTGGGCAGGGAAGGGCGCAATGGATGTCATGTGACATGGAACGTCCACGGACTGGAGGGCTGAGGCAGGGTCAGTCTCTTCCTCATCCTTGATCATTCAGCACAGTGTTAGAGCTGACTGCACATGCACAGACCTACAAAAACATTGGCCTTTGGGCATGGATAGCATGGATAGCCTCTACCTCAGCACTCAGGAAAGGTAGTTTTAAGGAGCAAGCTGTGGCAAAAGGAGCATACTTTGAAAACAATGATTCTGACTAGTTTTACTGGAGAATGTGTAATGAATTATGAAAGATGAACACTAAAAATAAATTATTAATAACTAAATAAAATCATATACAAAAATAATGATCAATAGATACAACTGTCATGTGATCTTAACAGTTTTGTTTGTTGAGGCACTTCCTACCCTGACCACACATCACTGCTGAGCACTAAAAGAGAGACTCGCCCCATTCTCCGGTATGCCACCCATACTAATTCACCTCATCATGGATGCACAGTGAAAGCGATACGGGAACGGTGGCTCAGACAACTCATCTCCAGACTGAACACCAAAAGGCGTCCCTTTCATATGTGCAGCACTTTACACATGCATGGAGAGCAGTAAATGCTTCCCATATGGCAACATCCACATATTAGTCAGCCCTTCTGCGTTGGTTAAAAAAAAAAAAAAAACATTTGTGGCCAATTCGCTGCCAGTGAAAGAGAGATTATGGAAATATATTGAGATTTATAACATTATTTCTGGAGAGAGTGCTGAGATTGTGAAATTCACACAATGCTATCACGTCAAAGCCTAGTGGGTATCAGTCATAGATGTCAGAAAAGAAAAAGACTTTCTTTACTTAGCCCTTAATAAATGACCTCTTTTATAATTTATCGTATTAGGAGTGTGTGCATACTGCTGTTTTAAACGTATCATTGTCAGTGCTGGACCTACCTAACTCATGAGGGTAAGTAGCAAGTAACATAATTAATTTTTAAAATGAACCATAATTATATCACTTTTTCCTGTAACAAAATTCCTGTCACAAGCATACAGTATTGTACTGCATGTGTTGTACCCTGTTAGCTGTACACATTACAAAAGCCAATAAATCTGTAGTCCAAATTTATGCAGTCTTATTTAGTTGTTTCATTTAATTGTGAAAAAAATATCAAAGAATGAGATTATCCTCTCAAGAAAAGCAACAGTTTCAGTCCATCATGGATCATTATGTTCAAGAGACAAAGCAGTCTATCAGCTGAAGGAATTATGACAGAAGCCAGGTGACGTTATTGTGGAGCGACAGTCTGTACAAAGAAGAGATCGGGCTGGATGGATGGTTCAACAAAATGTTGGTCTTTAACACCAGAGACTGTCATTAGTTTCCTGTTGCTTGCCAACATTCAACGGTGGTTTGTTTTAACCATGTCTCCCTAACCTTAACCACACGTTTATCAGTGTTATTCAAGTTCACTTTTCCCAAGAGCTACAAGTTAATTTCACACAGATTAAAATGAACTAGTTTGCATTCATTATAATTCATTATTCACAATTTTGAATTTAGAGTTCACTGTCTCTGAAAATCAACTTCTTCACATTCATTTCTTCCATTTTCTCCTATAGTGTAATCTAGTAGTACAAGTCTGTCTACTTGTCGTTGGGAAACAAAGGTAGCCTGTCCTTTACAAAATGCTGTGAGTTTAACTTGGGTGGCGCAACTTAGCTGCTGTTGGCTCGAGGTCTTATTCTTTGTGAATTATTTCTCATTCACTCACAGATATTTCCCAAGACTGGTTGGATGCTTCAACTTGTTGCGTTTTTCCAGTAGACTCTGTACTGATTTGTTCCTAAAACCCCTTCAAATATTCATATGAACTGGCTTCAGCAGTACTGGTAGCTACGTCTGAATTGTCAGTTCCACTAGCCATGCCCAGCTAGTGGCGCATGGCCATGTCAGATGTAGTAAAACGCAGTGCACAAAAGCTACAATATGTAACATTTTTGCATTAAAATATCCAAAAACACTAGACCAGCTCTACTGTTTATTGCTGTAACCATGACAACTGAGGTCCCCTGACCTTAATGAAGCAGTCATTTTAGCCCAAACCACAGTGTTTCCCTTAACCTTGCCAAGCTTAATCCCGACCCAGAATATTGTTGCATCATAAAACTTTTTTTTTTCTTCACAAGTAATTGGCAAATGATGTCTCCCGCTGACCGGCATCCGATTTAAAAAAAAGCAGAATAAGTGGGAGAAAGGAGAAGTCGCTTCACTCAAATGCGCACCTAGTTTTTGCGCCATTGCGTAACTCAGAAGTTGCATATTAACCTATATAGCGTGACTCCTCACCACAGGTTAAATTGCAAAATAAAGTGGTGCTTTGATTCGACCATAAAACACATCAGACTTCCCCATTGCTTTAACCCTGGAATCCATCGAAGTAATGGAGCAATCTGGCGAAACAACAAGCAATTTAGGGGGTTCAAGCCCTTTTCCCTCACAGCATCAAGGCAACTCAGGGATATGCCCGACCTCTAATGCCACGGGGAAGCTTTCAGTGCTTTTACTGCTAAAGTGTTGTTGCATCACAGGAAAATGGCACATCTATATGTGTGTTCAACTTCTCTCTGCCATGATGTTTCATGTGAAGAGACTAGTGGGAGGACGTGTAAAAATGCATAGCAACAGACTCTCCTGTTCTCTCTCACACATGCTCACACAGGCACATTAACACACAGACAAATAAATACACTCCTGCACAGATATAGCACACATGTAACCCCCCCAACATAAGGCTCTGTGGGATAATAATGGGCCCATATCAAAGATTACACCCGCAGGCACATGATGTAAATGGCATCACACAAAGGGAATTAGCCTCAGTTTATGAATCACCAGCAGCAGTTGAGGGTGAATATGCATCTCTGCCTGCTCAGCTGCACTTCTTGCACAGGTCATGATCTTGGTCTGGAAGCTAGAGGTGCACAGAGGAGCCATAATCTGTATCTGTTCAGCCAACAAAATGATCTTTCTTTGTGTTCGGATAGAAGATTATAAGTGGGTGTGGTTTATACCTGAAGTCACATTAAATCAGTCAAATGTTGTGGACTATTTTGTAACCTAAAATTAATTGGCAATGCCATCGACCCTTCGACCCCCAGTTAAAGAGGAGATGGTGATGAGCATCAAATGAAAGGTACAGTATGAAGATGCGGGATTATATGTCAACATTAGATCATTTTATGCTTTGTAGCACAACAATTGCATTGCCAATGAATATTAGGTTAGAAAATAAAAATTTAATGTGACTTTTGCTATAAACCACACCCACCCCCTTTGAGTCTTCTATCTGAATACAGATACAGCTAATTTTGTTGCTTGAACAGATACAGAGACAGATAATGACATCTCTGTGCACCTTTGGTTACTGCATTACATTTTGGAAATTATTTTTTCTGGAATAATAACAACTTTGGGTAGAAGAAATATCTGTTTCCATCACATTATTTGTTCTTTCCCGAATAATGCATTTGGATTTGGGTGCATCCCTACTGGAAACTGATCCCCTGTTTGTGTGTGTTGCCATTTCAGGCTTTCACCGCTCATCCTCATCCTTTCCCTGTCGTCACACCTGATCACGCCTGTCTGTCAGATCATTTGGTAAAATTTCAACAGAGATGGGGAGGCTCATGAACACAGGCAGTATCCATTTCCCTCGCTGAGACGCAGGATGGTGCCTGCGCAGCGGCGTCGAGTGCGACTTGCCTGTTGAAACCCTGCAATTCTATTTCAGGCCATCCCACACACAGTGGGAGAGGAGCAGAAATGTGTCACCCTTTAATTACAGCTTTTCAGGTCCTTGTGAAATTTTGTGCATCTGTAGGTAAGAGAGTCCTACTTTGGATTTCAGGAACACACCTCCAGCAATTAGCACATCAGGGACATGAGCAGTAGATTATGCATGTGTGTGTGTGTGTGTGTCTGTGTGTGTGTGTGTGTGTGTGCTTTAATTTGTTTCATTTAAGCGTTTTGCTTTATTTGCCTGTGCTTTTGGGATCCACAGCATTCAGCACATGAAAATTATGTCCTTCCAGCTATTGATGACAATGCCGCGTGAGTAACACAGACAGCCAATTGGAATGTGTGTTATGTTCCCAATTATATCACCAAGCATTGTTACCCACTCAGAGCTTTTCTCAGTCTGTTCTGCCAGCTGAACTGCGGAGCTTTATTCCTATAGGGTCAACCCCTTTCAATTAATTTCTTGTTAGTCCTGATCCAAATAAGCTGCCGTAAGAATTTAATCCTCATAACTGGATTATGAGCTGATTGGCGCTACAAGAGAGCTGTTTGTTATTGAAGTGAAGGGTTACATAATTCTGGATTTGATGGCATATTGACAGCCAATCAGAAGCGATCAGTTAATGAACAGCTTTGTCATTAAAACCGGACTCTTTTTGTCACAGAGAGGAGGAGGATTTCTAGCTGAGATGAGATCTAACAGTGTATTGGCTGTTTTTATGAGTGTCCTTGATAATGATTTTCCACACAGGCCTCAGAGAGCCATTGAACACACAAACACACACACACACACACACACACACACACACACACACACACACACACCTCCCCTTCTGTGCACATTAAGATTAAGAAACAAGATGGAGGAATGAAGGACACTGAACTTTATTGAAAGATCGCAATTGAAAAGAATCTTTCTATTCCTTCTCCTTCGTCTGTGCTATCTTCCATCCTCCTCAAATACACCGACACGCACACACCAACGTGCACACACATACTGTAAACTACACTGTCATCTCCTGCATCTGTATTCCTACATTTAGATAAATTAATAACATATTTCCTGTCGAGCCTCTTGCTCGGTTGCCATGCCGTTATTGAGTTTTTCCCTTTCATTACACGAGTGCATATCAGAGATTTGGGCAAGGGTTACTGTATTTACTCAACCAGCCTGACTCCATGGCGACCGGCTCCCGTGCCATTATCCTGTAGGGAGGGTTACTGTGCTCCGGCACACTCGTTCCCTGCTGTGAGAAATAATTCACACGTCATTGAGGGACAGGACAGAAAAGACTGCAAGTTTAAGGATTGGGAGGTGTGTGTGTGTGTGTGTGTGTAGGCAGTGTTTTGTGTGTGTGCATGTGTCTATAACCCTTTATTATTAATCGGGGATAACAGTGAGTTCAGCAGGGGAGGGGAAAGAGGCCAAGGGTTGACATTTTGGGCTGCTGTAAGTCCAGTCGTGAGGCTGACGTGCTGGCGTTAGTGGAGCAGTAGGTTACTGTTTCAGTCCTGCCCACAGTGCTTTGTTGTGTCACTGTAAATCTGTGAAAAACACTTTTAAATGTTTGTGAAAAGCTTATTTCAACAGGAATATCATCCTCTTTTTTTTTTTACCTCAAGATTTGTCGCACTACATTTTCTGTTTGTGTTGGGGAGTGTTATTGAACAGCCCAGAATGTCAATCCAACACCGCTCCCGCTGAGCCATTTGAAAGCATCAGGAAACTGGTCGAGGTGCAGAGGATGATGCCAGATTTCATCCATCTGTTGTCCTGTAAAATTGATTATATCAGTGGATTATGTAAGTGAGGGATGAGATGATGGGCCAACAAATTAGTTTCAGAGTGTTGCACTGGGAGGCGGCATGAAGGAATCCCAATATCAGTTGATGAAACCAATATTAATAAATGGATATCAAAGCACATCAGTTTAATCAACCATTTTAGTTTTGTAAAAGCGGAACTGTAAGCTGATAAATATCCAAATCCTCTTGTTCCACTTCAAAACACCTCCAGGGTTTTCTGTTGCTGTGAAAGGCACTTAGGCAGATAATTACCATTAGGAGTGCTTGAAGAATGATTAGGAGAATATTAGTGACACAAAAAGACATAGTTTTCCTCATCATGTATGTTTGAGAGCGTGACGAGAGAAGCACGTCTAAACTAGAAACAACTTTAAAGGTGCAATATAAAACATTCAGCTTCACTAGATGTCAGCAGAAACTATTTTCTATGCAAAGATATAGTGAAGTAATGGCGTCCTGAGCAGAGAATGTGGTCACACTCCCTCTGTGCGTGTGTTTCTCACCAGCCTGTTAGTTTCAACATGGCATCCTGGTGAGTAAGTTTATTATATTACAACTAAACAGTGTACTAAAATATGTTTCTGAAAAACATTTTTGGTGAGAAATAGGCAATGTGGGAATGTAATTTTGATTCATATTTTTAACAACACTGCCTAGTTTGATAGTTTGATCTGAGTTTCAGCAGCCACTGTTGGAAACCAGACCCAAAATGGCGGCCGCCATGCCACAGTATTTCTGGTATACACCTAAACGGTAACTGATACTAAAGTATGTTTCAAAAAACATTTTAGTTCGTAGTAACAGAATCATGATCCATATTTGATCAGCCAAGTTTGACAGTTTGGTCTGAGTTCTGTGAGACTCCGTTTCCAAGCAGGGCACAAAATGGCAGCCACCTTGTTACAGTCTATCTTGTCTTACAACTAAACAGTATGCTAAAATATGTTTCTGAAAACATTTTAGAGGAGAAATAGGCAATGCATTAACAGAATCCTGATCCATATTTGATTAGCACTTCCTAGTTTTACTTGAGTTTTGTGAGCCTCTGTTGGAAAGTGACCCAAAATGGCAGCCGCCTGATCACAATATTTCTCATATTACAGCTAAACAGTGCACTAAAATGTTTCTGAAAACAAATGCTACTTTCTCTTTTTTTCCCCAACTTTATTGAGTAAACTCAAAAAACAGAATTTGCAGAATATAAGCTTCTAATGATCTAGTCTCTATTTGTACTTTACTCTTCAGTTTCCTTTCTGATTCATCTGTTGGTATCTCTCTGGATAATTGTACTGTTTTAGAAGTATCTGTTAAATGAGTGAATAAATGAACTGGCCCTGGCCTAAGATGAGGAAACAAGGGACAATCCATTACACAATATCAAATGTCCACTCACTCAGTATTTTTATGCTCCTTTTGAGCTACACTGAAGCCTTCTTATCCAAACAATTTGCATTTCAATTTTTCAATGATTGACCTTCATGTTCTTTGTGGCATCATGTATTTGACTGCCACAATTCTCCCTGAAGCGCATTATTGAATTGTTTGATGTTTTGCAGAGGGGTTCTGGGGGATACTACCACTGTTTTAGCACTAGGAGCATATGTTCAACCAACACACACAGACACACACTCCGAGAGAGAGAGAGAGAGAGCTGAAAATATATTTGCTAAAAATCTTCAAGCCCCCCCCCCCCCACCCCCCTGTACTCTGGCTTTAATATTTCATTCGGACATGCTGAGTCTTTGAAAATGCGATTCTGTTGAAAGTGGTAAAGTGCTGCCATTACTAATAGAGAGCAGCGAGTAACATATGATTTTGAATCTGCTGCATCTGATTTTTGTTGTTTCATGCACATAGTAAATAGTAAATAGTGTTCATAAATCCTGAACAGTTTTTTTTTTGCTACAGCACTGCAGCCTGAGTCCACAACAGGCAAAGGATGATTAATTACTGTGTGTTGGAATAATAATTCCACACCGTGTTTGTTTACAATGAAATAATTGGCTACATACAGCACAGAGATTAGCTGACAACCAAGAACCTGTTGAGATGATTAGTATCCTCTTTTGTTCTGCTTTTGTGTGTTAAAGAGGATGCAGGAGTGAGTACATTCAATTTAAAACTCTTCAGCAGATTGAAGCCTGCGATGTTTAGTCTAAATTCAAATTAAGTTCAAAGCAATCGTTGATCTTGTTGATTAGAAATGTTCATGCCCGCTTTATCTCCATGTTGTTTTAAAGAGGAACGTAGTAAAATTTGGAAACAAGGAATTTATCAATTATGGGAAATGCTAATTACTGTAGTATAGTTTATAGAGGTATAGATGAGGATATTAACACTCAGCTTTGCATTATTTCTGCTGTCTTGGAGAGCCTATTGTTGATTTTGATTGGTATTGCTCTCTCTGTGAAGAGTTAATAGAGCCTTGGTCAGGCTCTGTGCTTCAGCCGAGCACCTCCTCTCATGTCAGCTTTTACATAAATAAGAGCTTTTTCTCTCCATCACTCCCTCTCCTTCTCTTTCTCTCATGCACACCCACACAGAGCCTGTCAGAGGCACATGAGGAAGGGAGGAGGAAGGAGGGAGGTGGGTGAAGCATGACACGTGAAAAAGGAAAAGCGTTGCTCTTAACACTGCATTTACAGCTCTCTATCTATTGTTTCTCAGTATTTTTTCTCCCTCCTTCTGTTTCCAGATAGCATACGTATCTAAGAGTATTTTCTCTCGCTGAAATCAGAGCTGTTGTGAGTTTATACGCAGAGCCTCTTCTCTTTGTTCTCAAAATTACCCAATTACCCAAGATCTTCTCTCCTCTGGCACAGAGATGTTGATTAATCTCAGTTAATTTATGTGTAAATTAAGACACTGCTAATTGGATCTAACTGAAACAGAGAGAGGCAAATTATGTAAAAACTAAATTCAGATTCAGTGATGGTTTATGATGTGTAAAACATGTTATGCCCACAGCACGTACATTATCCATTATATAACCCTGGCGTACCGTAGTGTGCAAGAAAAACAACACTAAAAGATTCATGATTCCCATCAAAGACGGTGGTCGACAAGAAAAATACATAGCAGATCCCTCTCTGCTCGTGGTTTATTGTTAAATCAATAAAATCATACATTTCTTCAGACACTATAGTAAATGGGTGTTGTTCAGGACTTTGCACACCAATCGGTTGCCACGGCAACTTGCAGAGTTTTTCCAACTGACCTAGAGTTGGCTGACTGCTGCCTCACTGAGGTACAGTTTGGATGAGTCCTCCTCCACATACTAGTCACTGCACCTGGTTAAAATAGTAATCCTCTGTGTCAAACGATTACATTTAAACAAAATCTATTTTCTCAGATTGAACTGATTCATTATTTATGACGTAAAAGCAAGTACTCTGAAAGCAGCTGCTGCAGTTAACAAATGAATACAGATTATAAATTTAGAGCCTATAAAAAAGTTTTCAAAATGTATCAGAAAAAGTAGACTTAATGTGGATTTTTTTTTTTTCACTGTCATCAACAGATAAAGACCCTTTACCTCCTGGTAGATGGTAAATGATCACTGATGCAGGTTTTAGGGGCACATAATTACTTCAATGGAGATCGCCCGTGTGTGATCAGGCAGTTTGAATTTATCGTAAATACACCTGCATCTGGAAGGTCAACTTTTTCTTGGCAGCCATGTTCATACGAAATGGCAGGGTAAACACTGGTGAAAGAACCTGTACCATTTAGTGTTGCCGACATGCACAGTAGTAGCACTCTGATTCTGTTGGACCTGAATGGAGCATCAAACACCTGTATTTATCCTACTAATTCATGTCAAAATGGCTGTTGTAAGAAGGTCCATTTTGTGACAAATCCTGAAGGAACACTCCAAGCCACTCAGAGGATGGATACAAGACAAATTCTAAATCACTCGATCAGTTTTAATAGAGTTATATCAGTCATTTAGTAATGGAAAGAGTGTGGCACAGCTGTAATTTACCCAGAGCAGAGTTACCGTAAAATAAGGAGACTTGTTGAGGGAGGCCACCAGGAGACCTACAACAACTCTGAGGAAGCTACAAGCTTCAAAGGCTCGAACTGGACTGTTCATACAGTTAATTGGGCAAAAGCCACTTTCACTTTGACATTATAGGGTCTATTATTGTTCATCAGAGTCAAAAAAGCCACAATAAAACTCCTTTTTGCCAGTGTTGTAGGACAATAATTCATGACAACCTATTATATAATATGTATTTAAAATATACAGTAAAGACTTATTAGATTGTGAAGACAGATCATCAGATCAGAGCAGTATTTTTTTTCTGTTCAGTTCAGGCAATATCCAGATTTTACTGTACTAATTCTAATGCAATTATTCGTGCCTACAGTATGACCCCACAGAGAGAGGTTATCATTCCTCTGCACATCACCGTCACTTTAATAAAAACAGGCGTGAAGTCAAAGTACAAGGAGATTTTCCTCCTTCTGAGAGAAATGTCAAATATTTTTTTAGCTATTCAGTGACATCTGAGCCACAAAGTGGCACCAGTATAATTGATGCTAATTAGGATGTCATTGTGGTTTAAAGGTCAAACGCTGAATAGAAACTGGGGGAAAGTCAAGACGGATTTTTGTAATGATTGCGGTCTACTTGTTCAGCCGAGGGTCAGCAGCTTTTTACTGCAGCCATTCACTCCTCCAGGTGATTTCACTGATTAGTTCCTCCTATCTGGTTGAAAGTGTATTGATTGGCTGGAAAGAGTTCGGGCAATCTCTTGGTCCTGCAAAGCACCAGATTGCCTGTATCTGCTGTAGACCTTAACACACTGTTAATAACAGATCCCTGATTCTTTCACAGCTGGGCAGAGAAATACCAAACCCATCCCTCAATGTGACTCCAGTGAGCTTTTCAATGAATATAAATGATTTTACAACATTTCACATTGTGCTCAAGAAATGTAATATAATGTTTCATTGAGGGCATTAAAAGAGGGCAGATGTTTTTTTGTATCTGCGGTGGAATTGCAACAAACCGTGATCTTTACCTACAATTACACAAGTAGTTTTGTTGCCTTAACTTAACCAAGTAGTTTTGTTGCCTAAACCTAGAAAGCCTAGACTAGCTTAAGGAGTGTTTTTCAAATAATGTCTCCAGCTCTCCTACTTTCTGATTATTCAGAAACATTTAAACACTGAATAATTAACATCAGTGGAGCACAGTGTTCTTTGGACATAAACAAATAAAATGGCTCAAAATATCATCATGGATTAAAAAGAACGAACTGATTGTCCTACATGATTTTTTGTAATTATCCATAATAGACCATCAGTCATCAGAGTACAGCTCTGTTAAGTATTTGTTAATGTGGCCGCAGTAAACAGGGGTTTACTTCCAGCACACCAAACCAATTACAAAAATCATAAAATAGAAAACACTGACATATTTCTTTTCTCTCCAAATACATTACCACTTCTTTCTGAAGCATGATTTACCCAAAAGTGTTCCTCCTCCAGGAAACAGAAGTTCACAACTTGTCTCTCTTCTCTCCTTGTGTTGCTGGGGAAGAACAGAGGAGTGTGTTATGACTAACCAGTCGGCCTGGCATGTGTGTGTATTACATCAAAAAGTCACACAGTCATCAGCAGCCTTCTGTACCAGCTGAATGTGCATTCAGTCAAAAAAAGTTAGGGTGTAAAGACTACTCATTACATTGAAACAGTTTGACACTAAAGCTGTGTCTTTGTTTAACAATGCACAGTAGAGACTCAGTGTACAGTACGTCCTAATAAGTGCGGTGTGAAGGGACCATTAATCGAAGCATTGGTGCACACGGTGACGTTGTCATTCCCTCCATCTAACAATGTGTGTGCAAAATGTCACATACTTTTTTTTTTACAAAACTGAGCTGGAGAGAAAGAGGATAAGTCTTATTTATTTTACAGCACAACAACCAATTGGCTATTTTTGTTAGTATTTTAGTTTTCTTATCATGTTCCATATAAGATCAGAATAATTTAAAAACTTTGCTATTGTCTTGCTATAAAGAAGGTAGCAGACATTTTGATTTATTGTCAGGTAAAACACAGGTGTAACTCATAACGTTAATCATGACTACATGTCACAGAGTCAGCATACACAAAACCGTTGCCCCAGCCATTGTTAATATCATTCATTACACCTGTGGTTTTCCAGGTGTGAAATGTCAAAATGTCATCTGTGAAAAGGCCAATTAGAAATATAACGTTTTGCTCATTTAACACCTGCAAACACAGGAAACAAGGCATCAATGCTTAACGCACAGTTTGCTTATACAGATTGAGCCAACGACGGGGCCAGTGAGTATAAGGAGCCTCTTGAAAGTCCTGTCATAGTGAACTTGTAGGATTTTTCGCACTTTCCTATATCTGAACAAACCCAGTTGGTAGTTGTGTAATTGTGCCTAGGTGGTTAGATACAACATAGAAATAAGGCAATTTTGGACGTCACCGCAACGTCACAGCGATGTGATCTCACTGGTGTTTGTACTTATGTGATTTATGAACACAGATGTGATACCTTATTCTCAAAAATTGAATGAACAATGCAGTAAGTGATTAAAATGTTTTTACTCTAAAGGAATATTTTGACATTTTGGGAAATATCGTTTTTGACAGTTATGCACTGGGCTGTTTCTAGGCCACATGACCCCTCCATAAAACCACAGCTTGTCATTATTTCACTAATTTTTGTATGGATTAAACAAACAATATAGTTATAACTTGTTAATCTGTAGGCTCTAGAGGTGTTAGTAGATGGATTTGGTTACTTTTGGACAGAGTTAAGCTAGCTGCTTCCCCCGTGTCAAGTCTTTATGCTAAGCTAAACTAACCAGCCTCTGGCCGGAGCTTTGTACTGTATATAATGCAGCCTTCACATGAGGTCGCATTACGTTTTACAAGAATCGTGCAAACACCCCCCAGTTGTGGTATTGTGGTATGGTCACAGAGCTTATCTTCTAAACTTATATGTCTGGGGAAATTGTTGATATTCCCAATGGCCTTACCTGCTCGGCTAGCTTGCTAAACTGTTAGCCTCTGACAGTTTTGGCATCCATAATGTTGTTGCCTAGCAGCAACAACTTTACCGGTTGAATGTCAAGCATATCGTGTATATGAATTCCCATGTCTTAACCACCAGCTTGCAAGTTCCATTTGAAGGCAGATAACATAAGCCTACGGATTTGAAATCAATCTTCTCATCTAGCCATCTGCAAGAAAGTGAATAAGCAAAATGCCAAAAATGTCAAACCTTTAACAGAATGGTACAAAACAAATCAGCAAAATGGTTCATAATTTCCACCTCTGACATCCTCACGTAACTCCTAGAAAGAAAACAAACAAGAAAATTTCCCAAAATATTTGTTGAAAACATCAAGTGAACTTTAGCACCATAAAAGCTACACAATTAAAGCAAATACCAGCTTCCCTCTGACCCAGACGGTGGGACAGTGAATTTTATATTAATGCCACAATTGCCAACAAAAGTCACGTTTGAACTGATGTCTGACTGGCGCAACAGGCTGCAGCTTTCCCCAGCAGGCCCACTGTCTCTCAGCCTCCATACACTAATGAAGAACAGCCTCAGGCCAGGCTAGAGGCTCAAGGTTACATACCTGTGATCTCGCCTCACAAAGAAATCAGCAGCACCCATCTTAGAGAGATAAACAGTACTCAGCTCTGCTTGGATGGAGGCTGACTCACTGGCTCAGTCTGTGGAAATGTCTGCTGTTCCTTGGCCACTACTTAAGCTCCGTTTTTCTGTGATTTCTAATCTGCGGGAAATGGTGTTGCTCTCTGAAAATGCCCAAAAAGACCGGTCTCATGGTTTGGGAGCAATCATTTCAGATCAGAAATGTCAGGGCCTGTTTGTACTTTCTCACTGACCCATCATTCAGTTTCATTTTTTTTTGTTGGGGAACCACTATGACCTTGATACATGACCTCCAGATTGAGAAAAACATCTGATGCTTCAGTTTCCTGTGCTGCCTTGTTTACACTGATCACATTGTTCTCTCTGATTACATTACAACAACCTCTGCACGTTTAATAATCACAGTGGGTTTTTAAAATGTATATTAGGCTCTGACATTGTTACAAATCACGTTTGTTTCCTTCCATTTTACACTAATTGACTCTAATATCTTTCCACTCATCAGCTTTCAAAATAACAAGCCATGAGATGTAAACAGAACTCATTCTTCACTTCATCGCTGGTTCACGAGATATTCCAGTTGCCTGGAAAATGAGTTGCATTTCATTTTCATACTTTAGTGGTGGAGGCGATACCTGGTCCTGTTAATTATTCATGTGTCAGTGTTGTGTGCAGCTGTTTCCCTCTCAGACAGAAAGAAGGTGGAGAAGATTGAATCGATCTCTAATCCATACTTTCAAGTAAAGCAGTGAATGCAGGTACAGAGGTGTCTGCTGGTAATGATGTCTTGGGAATGCACATGAGTGTGACACTGTGTAGATCCTTTTACATACTGTATTAAGTACTGTGAATACATTTTTACAGATCTGGACCACTGATATCTTTGTGGCCCAAGGAATGGCAACATCGGTCCATCACTTGGTTTACCACTTAAAAACTCCCAGAGGACTGATTTTAATGACTTTCCTTTGCTGCAGCAAGGAGCTTTTGTGGCAAATGACAACTATTGGATGGAATGCCCTGAAATTTGACATGGACAGCGATGTACATCTCAGGATGAATTGTAGTTATGTTGGGGATCCCTTTAAGTTTTCATCCAGCACCATTATCAGGCCAAATGACATTTTTTCCCAATGCTTCTTATGACCTGATTCCTGCAAAAATAATGGCATTTCCAACATCCTTTATTTTTAAGGCTACTTACTAAAGCAAATGTTAGCATCTCAACATTCTGAACTAAGGTGCATGTTACTTATGCTGACATTAGAATTTAGTTCAAAGCACAATGTATAGCAGTCGCATACATTCTGTCTCCATTTTGCTTAAAGCCCCACTAAGTACAGCCTCAGGGCATGTTCACACATGTACCAGTGCAGGTGAGGTGAGGCCTGCCAAGGCGAAACACGTATGATATCGTGGATGTGGAAAGTGCAGGATGTCGCAAAGTGTGAGTTTGCTTTGCTTTCATCAGTGGAAGCAAATTTTTATTTGTCTCTTAGCTTGCACAGTGTGACCAGGAGGCAAATATTCGTCTGTGTTAATTTTGGATGTGTGACCATGCCCTCATAGAGAGCTGCTATCATAGGGTGGCCATATTTTGAAACCCCCAAACCAGGGCCTTAAGTGTATTGTGCGTTCATGCATGTGCACATGTATGCACTGATGCACGCACCATAGGTGTGGGGTTTATTTCAGCGTTAGCACAGCTACCAAGCACACCTTTCGACGATGATGCCATGAATTCAGTACATTCGTTGCCAGGTAATTTATGAAGCAAAGAGTAAGCCTCCTGGGGCTCTTGAAAAAAGACCAACTTTCTCTTCAGCATGACAGCTAGCCATTAGCATGCTGACAGGTTCTGTGAGAAAGAGCCATAGGCGCCATAGCCTATGATTCCATATGTTAGCACCAGCCTTGACAACAACACATTGATTGATTGACTCACATACAAACAAATCTGATGTATTGCTTATGTTTTTATACCGGGTTAGGTAATAATGAGTGGGACAAAACATGACAAATGTGTGTGTAAGCATATGATATCATATGAGGCATGATGTTACAGTTATTATTAAAATTTTTGTGAAAACTGGGGCATTTTAGTTTTTTACAGATATTGATTATTTGATGGGATTTGGGACACCAGAACATCTGGCCACCATATAGTAGTTTGGCTGTAGACACTTGATTTATCTTGAATGCATTTTACAGATCTGGACCACTAATGAATGTTTTTCTCCTGTGAATATGTGAGAGCATGACAGAAAAGTCTGTTTCATAATATTCATTTTTTTCTGCAGCCCTGGTGCACCTGATGTTTACCACCGCATAATCTAAAGCTGCACATTCCACATATAGACTAGAATATTAATAAGAAAAACACTAAGACTTTGCCACCTCCCAGTTTCTCTCTCTCTCTCGTTGCTCCATCGCCTGTTCTTTTTTTTTCCTTAAATCTTCCTTTCTGCCTCCTTGCTCACTCTCTTGTCTGTTTCCTCGACAGGAATACCTGTGTCCACTGAAGCAGTCTGTGTAGAGGAGCATGTTGTGACAGCCATGTCTCTGGAGATGGAAAAGACCATCACCAAGCTGATGTACGACTTCCAGAGGAACTCCACCTCTGATGATGACTCTGGATGCGCATTGGAAGAGTACGTCTGGGTTCCTCCCGGCCTCAGTCCTGAGCAGGTACACAAACTCAGCAATCTTCCCTTTCACGTCACAGAGATTCACCTTGTCACCCCTTTCTTGATGCTCATAAGTGCTTCATTAGCTAATACTTATTTCTGTCCGGCCCAGCCAGACTGTATCGAATTGAACCGGATCGGTCAGAAGAATTTAATTATTTAAATGATAAAGTCTGTGACTTTTTCCTAATAATCCTGAGATGGAAAATTTACTAATCTAAAAACAAGACAATGGATTATTATTGTGTTTAAATCCCCTTCATGGTGTTTTAGTCTCTCTGGGTTGGAGGAGGAGAGGATGGAAAAGGGCAGGGATGACATACAAATCACTGAGACGGAGTTAGCTGTCAGGCGTTTCATGGAAGAATAATTGTGAGGACATTTTTCAGCTGTCAGTGTTACAGCTGACAGTGTGTAGGAACCAAGTTCACAGACAGACAGAACGGCAACCATAACCAGAATCAAGAAAAGGAACCACAGAGTCATCAGCTGATCACACTGACAGAAGAATAGATGTGACACAATTAATGAATTAAGTGAATATTGTCTGGATTATCAAAATAACTATTAAAAAAAAAAATCAAACATTTATATATTCAAATCTACAGGGTTATGTTTATCCAAGTGGAGTCCCATTTCACATAAAATATCAGAAATTTCCCTGATTACCATCAAGCAGATAATTGTATGTTTTTTTTTTTCCTAAAAATATAAGAGAAACATTACTTTATGACTGTTAACTTATTGTAATTTTTACATTCAGTTATATTTTTGGCATGCTAACACCATTTTGTCCTGCAAATATGAAAGAAATGCATTGCTTTCCAACTGTTAATATATTATAATTTTTCCATCTAGTGATATTTTCGGTATGCTAATACCATTTTTTTCTAGAAAAATGAGAGAAATATGTTACTTTACATCTGTTAACATATTGCCATTTTCCCCTTTAATGTTTTTGGTATGGTAATACCATTTTTCCTAAAAGAAATATGAGGGAAATGTGTCACTTTAGAACTGTTAACATGTTGTAATTTTCCATTTAATGATGTTTTCTGTTTGCTGAACCTCAATTTGTTCTGTTTTAGTGTATCCTTGAATTTAAACCCAGAGGAATGGAAGTAATTTGAGTCAGTGAATGTTTGGATGAATCTAATTGGAAATGTGTGGCAATGTGTTTATGCATCCAGGTTTCACAATTCCCTGTCTGGACTCATTTGCAGTTTAAATGACTTTTAATTGCACGCATGACCAAGCTAATGTAATCAATTGTGCACATCCAGAGTAAGATCATCTTTTTTTTTTTTTTTTTTATTTCTGTCCGTTGTTTTCGTCAGTTCTGACATAAGATAAACACAGTTCTCTTCAACTATATTGTGTAAACAAACTGTCTTTATTTAGTGAGGGCAGCACTCTGATGCAACAGGCCTCCCAGGGTTCTGTTAACAGATGACAGGCTGGGCTGATAACAGTCATTTTCTCCAGTCAGCCATCTTGACAGGATGCTGAAAGAGACGGCAGCCTCTCTCATCCAACAGGGGGTGCAGGCCATTGTAGCTGCCTGTTGCTTTTTTAATGCACTAATGATTTTAAAGCCTGTCACTTTGTGTTTCTCTCCACACAACGTCATTAATGTGACTCGCATTTTAATCATCATTTCACATACAGTTCATTGAGCTGTCAGAACTCAAAATCCCCTATATTTTCTGAGACAATAAGGTTAATTTGTGTCAGCATTAGCATGTTGAAATGTTTAATTCCCTAGGTTTCCTGTAATGTGTTCCTAACTGCAATAACCAGGGCTGAACTGTCTACTACTGACCATCTTCAATCTCATTTTCAGCAAATATTATCCATATTAATAAAAAAAAAACACTGTCTAAATACACAACACAACACATTAAGACATACTTTATCCCGATCAAAATCCGGTATCAATTTAAGATATTTTAAGAGCTTGAGAATACAGAATTTAGTGAGATAAAGGTTCCTATAAGTTGAAACAGAGCTGAAAGTATTAATTAACCAATTAGCTGATCAACATTAAATTGAGCTGCAAACAGTTTTGATAATCGATTAATGCTTAAAGGTCCAATGTGTAAGATTTATGGGGGTCTATTGCAAAATATGAAAGAAATGGAATATAATATTCACAATAGGTGTATAATCACCTAAAATTAGGAATTGTTTTTGTTACCTTAGAATGAGATGTTTATATCTACTGAGGGAGCAGGTCTTCTTCTAAGGTGGCAGCCATGTTGCACCGCCATGTTTCTACAGTAGTCCAAAATGGACAAACGAAACGCTGGCTCTTGATATGATAAGTTTTGCAGCCACTGTAGTTTCTCTTAAAGGCTTGGAAGTCCTAAACACCAGTCCTGTAAAAAATTAGTATGCGAGAATATGAATATTCAGTGATATACTTGTGCTTGTAGTTTTCCTTGAAAGCTTATCAATTTCCTCTTCTTCCAAACTCTCCTCATTCGAAGGGGAAGATTCTGGAGAAAAGTTTCTCACCCTCAAAATTATCCTGACTTGCAAAATTGGCATATGGCTCAGTGTCACTCACCCTCCACGGTGTAGAATAAAACAAGTGGGTGGGTTATAGAGAATCTGAGGGGCAGCACTCAGAGACGCGCTGCCTTTCCATCTCACTCTCCACCCCACTGATTATGTAAATTGGATCACAACAACTTCAGCAAAATAGATCTTTACACTGCAGTGAACACTAGACGGCTTTGTGTCAAAGGCTGTTTTGCTGAAAATCGAAGCCAAGTGACAAGATTGCTTTCTGTCCTTTAAGTGTTTACTTCTCAAATCAAGGTTTTCTCTATTTCACCTGCTAGCATGCAAATACAAAAGAGGAGGTTCAGGCCATGGTTACAAAGTCCTACTGCATTGTGAATTCTAATTGCAATGGCAGTATGGGTAACTGAGATTACCTTTAAGCGCTGTGAATATTGGCTGTTGAAAATTTAAAGAACCTGATGCTGTTCAAGGTTGTGTGCTGCAGCAGCACAGAGCTCATTGTGCCATGCACTTTAAATTCCAGACACTAATTTCCAAGGGCAGCGATGATGGAGGGCAAAAGAAAAACAAATTCTATTGGCATGAAGACCATGATAAATTCATTTGGAAGTAATTTCTGATTCATTTCGGTGGGTTTGTCAACTTGAATTAATGAAATAAGGTCGATTAACAAGCCAACCTTTGATTCAGCAGAATGGACACATGATGACTCAGTTACCTTTGTGTAAATCAGCTCTGTATCATATTTAAAATGGCTATAATGGATCATTTTATATTAACATTTGATCACATGACTACTTGTACGTAAAAGGTGACACTCGTGATGAACACACAGGGAATTATCATTCAGCTCTGCTGTTAAACTCTTTCAGCTCCTTGTTTAGATTTTCCAGCCACAAATGAACTGTTTTGGTTCATTCTCACTGCTTTCATAAGCGCCATTTTCATCCTCTGCAGCTGTTCAGTGAAAAAACTTAAAGGGGCAATATGTAAGAATATTAGTTTAAAATATTCAGAATAACTTCAATTGAAAACAGAATGGTTAGTAATAATAGTTTTTACATTATTATGTCATGTCAGTAGAGATATCTACTGAAGGTACCATGTCTTGTCTCACCACTTTGTACCTCAAAAGGCGATAGTCTGATAATAGCTTTCAACCATCTTGGTTAGTCTTTCTACTGTTCAAACAATCACCAACTCGGGTTTGGTCAAAATAAACCCTTAATTCACAGAGATAGCTAAATGTGAAAATATTCTGGCTCCTTGCTGCCTCTCTGAGGCTCGACTTCCTTCTTGCACCTTTCCTACTTGATGCCTCTCTTGCGGGTGGAGCTGCTGTAAATCCTCAGGACCGTGCTCCCTGGCATCAAACTGGTCCTCATCTGCCTCAGAGGCTGTGTTCGGTCTGGTCTGAGCCCGGTTCTATTGCCCGATCTTCGAATCTGGCCTACCCCAGAGGTCCTGTGCTAGCAATAAGTTCTCATCCCAACGCATCACGTACTGACGACATGTCACTGCCCCTGGCATCTGATACTGAGACAGATGGTGTCACGAAGCATCTCACGACACGAAAGTCTCTTGACAAAAGTCATGTGACATGTAATGTTATGCATCTTGCATCTTTCAGTAACATGTTGGTTTCACACAGGGCACAAACACCAGGCTCTTGGGTGAAAGTCTTGAGCTTGTTTTGAGTCATCCATCCACCCCACCCCCTCCATGTGTGGACTTTCTCCCTCTTTATATTATGTCGACAGCTCTGGAGGTCTTATACAGCTGCGGATGGGTTTACATTGAATTCACTTGAAAAGCCTGGTGCGTTGGTTTCAGCCGGGTACCGTCGGCATCTGTATGAGTGGCAGAGTTGTCAGTTTCTGACGAGTTGGGAGTGAGACCAGGCTGGTGCTAAAGGTGTGAACACCAACACTTCTGCAGTGCTCCAATCTCCTAGTCCGAGCAGAATTAGCAAATAGGACTGCTACTCGCTGCATAATGGAGCTAACTTGCTGACAACAGCTGCAGTTAACAGCAGTTAGTTGTTACTCTGGTGGTGTGCTGCAGCCTATTTATTTAGAGGATGATTTCAACATATTGCCCCTTTAAATAAACCCACTGTACAATACATGTCAGCACCAAATGCAAACAAACTTAGCAAGCAGCATATTGGAGCAGTGAGCTGCTACAGAGTTATTTTGGGATTGGTGGAGACCAAAATCAGAGTTAAACAGAGATGGAATATTGAACTGTCCTTCATCAGGTAGCCAGAAATACACCTAGAAATAAAAGCTAATGAATGCTACAACAGCTCTTTGCTAAGTTCACCATCATTAAAAGGTGATAAAATGTCAGTGTTGTTTACAGCGTATATCCACTTCCCTCAAGTGGCAAAAAAAAATCAGGTAATGCAGGTTTAATTTTTTAATACTGCAGTATCAGAACCACATGTTTGATGTTGTTTTTTTTTTTTTCAGGTGCATCAGTATTACAACTCCTTACCAGAAGAAAAGGTCCCCTATATAAATAGCCCTGGAGAGCAATATCGCATCAAACAACTGCTTCACCAGTTGCCACCACATGACAATGAGGTAAAACAGCACACCACAAAATGTCTCATCTATACATGAACAGTTTATCTTTGTTTGGACGCCTGATGATGGACTGTTGTATAGGTGCGTTATTGTAACGGGTTGGATGAGGAGGAGAAACGAGAGCTTAAGCTCTTCAGCAACCAACGGAAGAAAGACAACCTGGGAAGAGGCAATGTCCGTCCTTTCCCCCTCACCATCAATGGAGGCATCTGTGAAAAGGTAAAACCAACAACTAGCCTTCCTTCATTTTGCCCTCTTTTCATCCATTTCACTCAGTGAAGATATCAACAGCCAACCCAACAACTTTTAAGGCCTTTTCTCTCTAAAGAAATTTCATTTTCTATTGCAACTGTATAATTCAGCCCATGTTTTCTTTATATGATATTCTCTGTTTTGCTTGCCAGGGCTTCTTTTTGATGTTTCATCAGATAGATGTAACAGATATAAAGCAGAAAACATTTCAATCTTGAAAAGATAATAGTTATTTCAAGTACCATCTTCTCACTCTCCATCTCCACATCTACAGTTTGTATTAATCTTTTTCTTTGCCTCTTCTCCCACCCCTACTTTATCCTTTTCCATTCCCCTCTTCCCCTCACATCTCATCTCCTTTTGTTTCCTTTCCTCTTTTCTTTCCTTTCGCCTCCTTTCCTCTCCCCTCCTACAGTGCGGTGGTCAGATTAACGGTGGGGACATTGTAGTTTTTGCTGCGAGGGCAGGTCACGGAAAATGCTGGCACCCGCATTGCTTTGTCTGCAGCATGTGTGAGGAACTATTGGTGGATCTCATCTACTTCTCCCAGGATGGCAAGATCTACTGTGGCCGGCACCATGCCGAGAGGCTGAAACCCCGCTGCTGTGCCTGTGATGAGGTGCGCCTGTCTGGGCCTGGAGCCCTTCGGGTTGGAAATGGCTGAATGGTTCATAGCTCAGAGACTTGGATGTGGTTGAAACTGGTCTGGAGAGAAAAGATGTCTCAGTATTCTTGCCATGTCTCAGAAAGTCTGCTTGTTTTCTAACTGTAATGCGTGGAAAGCAGGCCTGAGATAACAATAATAACAACCCTGGCTCTAGTGCTTTGCACTAATTGGAGTCGAGTAAGGTTTGTTTATAAAATGCAGCAGTCCAAGTGTCCATTTTTATTCACCCAGGGGGCATTTTAATTTGATACATATTGCTTGATTTTCCCAAACTCAAAAATAGTTCTGTACGACTAATATCACAGACATAGCTGATATGACACCCAGATTTCTGCCAGCTGGTGATGTTTGTGGATGGTGAGGTAGAGGTACTCCAGAAATCATAGCTACCACAAATGATCTTTCTTTTTCAACAGCAACATTTAAAGTCATCTTTTCAAATAAGTGTAGGACTATTATTGACTCTAAAATTACAATTCCATGGGGATTATTTAGACATTTTGATTTTGATTCTGCTCATTGAGCCTACACAAATTTCACTTGCGCTAGTTTCAAATTAAACCGTGTACTACAAACACTTAACTGTATATCGACCTGGCTGTCTGTCTGCGCCTGCAGACATGCAAGTTGAATGCATGCATGCATGTCCTCCCGTCTGCCAACGCTTTTGTCTTACTAAATCGTGAGTCTAGCATTATTGTCATTTAACTGACTCAGCCGTTGGCACGTTGCTTGACTAGCAGGTGAATAGCACAAATATTAGGTGTAGGGCTGTTGCTTTTTCCTCCATCTACTTGGACAACAAATGTTAATTTATGTGTTCCATTGAAATTATTACTTATTGTTTGTTTCTTTTATTCAAGAAAACCAGAAATGAGACCACTGATGTTATGGTTCTCTTGCCAACATCACCTTAGCTCAGTGTTTCTACTGGTAACATTTATTCATGATAATTAGTGTTTGACACAACTCTGCTGTGAAGGATGCAGGACGACACTCAAAGAATTTGAATCATTAAGAACTAAAATTGATAAGCAGAATCGGAAGTGCAAACAGAATCGTTAAAAGCCAAATCCAAACCCTGCAATTCAAGTCCATGTAATCTCTGTGCAGAATATTCTTTCTGATTGATGTATTGTCTGGGTCACGCAGATAATCTTTGCTGATGAATGCACTGAGGCAGAGGGCAGGCACTGGCACATGAGGCACTTCTGCTGCTACGAGTGCGAGACCACCCTCGGCGGCCAGCGCTACATCATGAAGGATGGACGGCCACACTGCTGCAACTGCTTCGAGTCCCTTTATGCAGAGTACTGTGACGCATGTGGAGAACACATAGGTACATCACATGTTTCCTGCTGGCTTTTATTGTTGCTTTAAGTCCTCTGATATACACAAACACATGGACGTGTTTTTCTTACACTAACATAATAAAAAAAACCTCTAACAGCCATTTATTGTAAGTGTGGGTGTTATCATCACTGCGAGGCTTGTGTGGCACAGCTGTGGAGAGGTGGAGTCAGTGCAGTGAGATGTGGATGGTTATTATCATCCCAAGCTCCAGTAACAGTGAAAGCGTGTGTTTCAGAGGATGCTCCCATGTTGTATCCAGATGGGAGCTGTGAAAGATGATTACTTCCTCTAGCTGGGGAGGAGAGCTGGTGAAATGTATTCGTGCTATCATAGAAATCGAGTGATCGTGCATGGGCATAGGATCACAAATGTTTTCCTTCAGGATAAAAAAGGCTCTGTTTGCACAGTTTTTTTTTTTTTTTTTTGCTCCTTTTCAGCACAAAACATAAATGAGCTTAATCTACTGGATAATGGCTAAAATCAGACTGTGGGCTGTGTTCATTAGTTGCACAGACTTTGTAGAATCACATTTTTACAGTGGTGTTTGACATAGCTGCCATCACATTACCATTTTTAGAAGTTAAACCCCTTTGTGTATTTACTAATAAACTTGTTTCTGGTACGTCACTTTATAAAGTTAAGTTTATGTTTTTCCCGTCTTACCAAAGGCATTGACCAAGGCCAGATGACGTATGATGGGCAGCACTGGCACGCAACTGAGGAATGTTTTTGCTGTGCCCGTTGCAAGCGCTCTCTGCTGGGCCGCCCCTTCCTGCCAAAGCAGGGGCAGATCTTCTGCTCACGGTCCTGCAGCGCCGGACAGGTGGGTAACCAAATATATGATCACAATATTATTGAATAACTACATTTTTTAAATATTTTTAATCAGAAGTGGCAAAAGTACACACATTCTTGACCCAGGCAGAAGTTAGAGGTACATAGAAATATTATTTGTATTTGTGTCTGTTCAACCAACAAAATCATGTGCCTCTGTATCTGTATTCGGATATAAGACTGGAAGTGGGTGTGGTTTATACCGGAAATCATCTGCAATGCAATTGTTGTGCTTACAAAGCATCAATATTAATATTAATTTGCCAACTAATATTGGCATTTAATTAAATTAAATTAAAATTAAATATTTTCATATCCTCATACTGCTAAACTAAGTTGTATCAACTGTCTGAAGCCCACAATCACTTCCCCTTTAACTAGAGACTAGAGAAAAATAAGAAACTGGAAAAAATGTTTTAAAAATCAAAAGTGTTGTGTAGAAGTATGTAGAAATATAATTTAGTTTGAGAGAACAATGTTGGCGCATTAAATTAGTGATTGATTAACATAGATGCAACCTTTTTTTAACTATGGCAATGTAATGGAGCTGACTTTTTCCAAATAATAATGAGCAACTATAGATAGAAGAAATATCTGTTTCCATCGCATTATATGTGCATTCCCTTAACAACATAAATAACATATTCGGATTCGTGTGCATCCCCAGTAGGTGTACAGGTCCTTATGTAGAAAACAACTGAAGTACTGAATCAACTTTTTACTGAAGTACAGGTTCTGAAATGTACTCAGAGTATAAAGTATAAATGTAGCCCTCTGAAGGACATTTATTTTCTGTACACAGCCAAGCATTTAGGTTGAAATCAATCGTGATGATGGAAAGGCGGTGGGCAATGATGCAAAATAAAAATTATTCCCCTCAGATGCATTAACACTAAAGTAACAAGCCTGTTTTGAACATATAAGGAGTAGAAAGTACAGATATTTGTGTTAAAATGTTGGGAATAAAATTAAAAAGTTGTCAGACAAGTAAATTCTCAAGTAAAGTACAGATATCTGAAAACTGTACTGAAGTGTACAGTAACTGTACTTATTTATTTACTTCACTTTATCTTTATTTCTGACATTCATACAAGTATTATGTTGATATATTAACAGTTTATAATTGTTCTAAATTGCTTTATTTGAACCAACTCAGGATCCAGATGAGTCTGACTCTTCAGACTCAGCCTTCCAAAGTGCCCGTTCCCGTGAATCCCGCCACAGCACCAAGATTGGGAAAAAGGAGCGCAGGAATGCTGAGCAGGAGCGGCGGAACGCCGAGGCCCGTCAGTCAGCTCCTCCACCGATGCCTGACCGTCTGTCTGCTGAAGGCGAATCCCTTTCAGTCCAGATGGACCGTTTAAGCCTGTCATCAAGCCAGACCCCGAGCAGGACACCTAACCGCACACCCAGCCGCACTCCAAGCCGCGCCCCGAGCCTTAACCAGGTGTGGATGAGCCGGGATGACCCCTATGTCCCTGCTGCCTACGAGGGCCCCCAGCGGGAACCCTCCCCCACACCAGCACCTATACATCTGCTGGGTCAGTGTAACCTCAGGCAGGGCTACAATCCCAACGCAAATGCTCATCCTCCAGCTCATCCTCCAGCTCAGACTCCTGCCAGCCAGGGGCAGAGGCCTGATTCTTGGGGGAAGGAACAAGGCAATGCCAAGAGGACCCCCATGGCTGCTCTGAGGGGCCACTCCTTCAATGAAAATTGGACCCACCACAGCCAGGACGAGTTCAGGCCCAACAAGCTCCGCACCCAGATGAGCTTCAATGAGATGTCTAGCCAGAACCAGGGCTTCTCTGACAAGAGGAGCATCAGCCTGCATGGATTCCAGAGAGATGGCAGACCCCCGCTGACCAGGAGGAACCCCATCAATGCCATGAGCTTCAACGAGCCCCTCACTCCTCTGGAACAGACTCCTCGTGGATCCATGGACTCCCTCACCATGTCCAATGCTACAGGTACAGTCATGTAAATGATACCGTTTGATACAATAGAGCAGCCAATCTGGGTGCTTTTCCTCTGTGTCATGCACCTGCCCCTTTTTGGGTAAAAGCAGCTACTCTGATTTGACTGGCAGCAAATGCAAATTCAGAGGTCTTTGCTAATTTAAAAGCATAAAATGAGGATACCGTACAGTTTTTTAACCATCAGGAGTCCATATACAATGGCCAGGCAGGCAAACAACTAAGTAATGTTATTGCTAATCATTTAGTGGTGGCATGTTTACCACAGTATTACATCACCTTTTCAGTTTTGAGAATTAAATTCATCATTATTCTTGCTTGATATATGATTTCAGATGCTCAACAGTCTGAGGACTCTTGCAGTTCATAATGCACCACACATTTTCAATGTGAGGCAGGTTTGGTTTGCAGGCAGGCCAGTCTAACATCTAGACCCTTTTACAACAAAAGCCACACTGTTATAACACAGGCAGAATGTGTCTTGTCATTGTCTGGCTGAAATAAGCAGCAAGTCACTGAAAAAGACGTTGCTCCAAAAGGTGTATGTGCCCCACAGCATTTATGGGGGTTACCCATGATGCCATGGGCACTAACACACCCCCATACAATCACAGATGCTGGCTTTTAAACTTTGTGCTGGTAGCAGTCTGGATGGTCCTTTCTCTTCTTCTTAACCCAGAGGACACAATGTCCAGGGTCCCACAGTTTACCATTTTCATTCTCTCTGCAGATGGTTTGAAGTCACAGGCTCTTCTTTTACGCTCCTTCGCTGTCCATTTTTAAAAAATTGTTTGACATACGAAATGCGCTGCAGCAGTTTTTAGGTTTGGTGAAACTAGCATTTTCTACTTTGCCTCCGGCACTATTTCAGTGTTTGTTTTTACCCAAAAGGGGACACGGTCGTTCTCAAGGCTGCTGTCATGAACATGATATAATGTCATGTTATATGAAAATGTGACTCTGTGCGGTTTCTTTTTTTAGCAGGTAATTCACTGGATGGGGTCACTAAGCGTCAGGAGCATCTGTCTCGATTCTCCATGCCCGACCTGAGTAAAGACTCAGGTGTGAATGTGTCTGAGAAGAGCAACATGGGCACCCTCAGCTCCTCAGTCCAGTTCCACAGCACAGAGTCACTGTCCTCCTCCCGCCCCTACAACAACAACATGTACACTCCACTGAGAGTCGGCTACCCACTGCAGTACTGGGACGGCCCACAGCCGCTGGGCTTTGACGGCAAAGGTCGCATTGGCGTGATGGGCAGCAGTGGAAACCTGCGGGTGGCTCCAATGAGTGACAGAATGCCCCGCCGACGCATCAGCACACAGGAATCTGTGTCCCAGCAACAGCAGCCACAACCGAGACGCCGCAAACACCATCGTGGAAACCACGGGAACCGCAGTGGCCGCCACCACAAACGCTCTCGCCGCTCCCGCTCTGATAATGCCCTGCACCTGGTGGCGGACCGGCCTGCTCAAATGGTAGAGCTGCCTTACCGTCGTGTCCAGGAGGATTACGATCGCTTCCCCGCTGGTAACGCCGCTCGGGAGTTTTTCGGTCTGGAGCCGGGCGGGTACAGACAGCAGCCCCACCGGCCCTGCCCTCGCACCACCTCTGATCTCACCCTGCAGAATGCTGGCTGGCAGCCTGTGGGGCTGGGCGGGCCATGCTGGGGCGACAACTACATGGAGGCTGCCGACCCCTGGTGCTCCAGCTGCTCCTCTTCCTCCGAGTCCGAGGGAGACGAGGGTTACTTCCTGGGTGAACCGATCCCTCGGCCCGTGCAGCTCTGCTACATCAACAACGAGGAGCTGCGTCATCGCTACAGCCCCTCCGGGATGGCTGGCCATCACGGACCTCTGCACGGACCAATTCATGGCCAGCTGCACACCCGTCAGAGGAGGAAGAGCAAAAACTGCATAATTTCCTAGATTTAGAGCAAAGAGATGGTGAGGGAAGAGCAGGAGAGTGAAAGAGATGAGAGAGATGGAGAGGGAAGGAGACGGTTACAGCAGCAGAGAGGTGGAACAGAGAGAGTGGGAAGGTGAGAGTGAGACAGAGTGAACAGTGTGTTAGTGTGTGTGAGTTTATGTACGTGTGTGTGAGTGTGTGTTGGGGTTGAAGAGAGAACGGGCCTATTTTTTGTGCTTGTGAGCTTACACAACTCTACACCGGGTAGTGTTTGTGCACACCTACACAGAATGATCTAATCATAAGAGGAAGCTCAGCTGGCTTACACAACAGAAATGTTTACAATGATGGAGAACAACTCCTCTGATGGAAGCACTGATGAATTTGAATACTAAATATACTGTGGTTGAGGTAAATAACATGATGTATGTGCGTGTCTGTGCGTGTGTCCGTGTTCCGGAGAGATTGGAACAATTCCTTTACAGTTTGAAAAAGGGAAGAAAAACTGGTCAACCCGCAGCGATCTGACTGTTCATGTCGCAGCTCAGTGATCCAAACCCTGGGCTGTAAAACTTCTTCTATGTGGACAAACCCGAAATCGTGTTGGGATAGTGAAAGTTACGTGCTAGATTCCAAGCTATGTCATTGTTTACCTCAGTGGAATCCAAATGCTGCTGGAATATAGTGTTGGCTCGCTAGCCCCCCGTTATCACCTTGTACAAATAGTCTGTTGAACTTTGTGCTCTACATAGCCGGCTCTCCATGCTTTACCAAGGACAGAGCGCCGGACAGCCTCTGCTCCTTGACCATTCAGGCACAGTAACGTCAGGTATGGTCCCGTTTTATTCTTCTGCAACATGCTTTGTTTTTTGAGAGTTACCTACAGTATAGATGATTAAGACTAATAAAAATAATAATAATGATGCCAACAATAATAATAATAATGCAAATAATAATGATGATACTATTAAAGAACAATACCTGTTAAATGTATATATAGTAATAAACTTAATAAAGTAATGGATGTAGTAATGTAAATGTTCTGTACATATGGTCTTAAATATTTATATATTTTGTAACTAAAGAATCATTATTTGTATAACATGATGTAGAGATAGGGAGACTTGCATGTTGATTTGTTGTTGTTGTCTCATACTGAAAATAAAGTGTACTTCAATGAATAACCACAAGTTGTACCACAAGTTCTACTGTGTTCTCCGGTTGGTTGTAACTCCGACTGATTAGCTGTGACATGTTGGCTGTGCCAGGGAGTATGCATTGTGTGCACACTGGGAAGAGACAGTATTTCAGAAAAAGTCTCCATTGCTTTGTATGCTACAGACATTTTCCCTGCAGACATATTAGCTGTGTTCTAAATCCCAAATTTCTTTTTACTTAAAATTTTGTACTACTAGCTGCAACAGATGTATGAGCAAGAGGTTCAAAGATGAAGTAAGTATCCATAGTATCCAAAAGTATGCATACTGCATGCATCAGTACTTTTGTGTAAGGCAATAGGCAGCTGCAGTACGTATTAAAAGTAAGAAGAAAAAATATGCAATTTGACAGGGTTTGACTCGCCATAGCAGAAGGACATGTGAAACAAATTTCATTAACAAATGTCCCAGTAAGCCATGACTTCTGCTTTTCCTGCCATGACATTTGCCACAAAATGTGCTGTGATAAAGGTCTATTGTTCCACAATTCAATGCACAAGGGAAATGGCAGAGCTGTTAGTGCAAAGTACAGCTGAGGCTGATGGGAATGACATGAGTTTTGCGGGTATTTGGTCCAAATATCAAATATATAATATATGAACCAAATATTGGACAAGTTAAAAAATGGACCCATTGACAGAACTAGAGGAAGAGTAAGGAGATAACTGTAAAGAGATAAATGTCAGCACATTTTGAATCATTTCCTGGTGAACGGTGAAGTATGTTGATTATTTTTGTATACTAGTGGCAAAATATGGTATACTATGACAAAACTTTATAGCACACACTGTATACAATCAATATATTGTATGGAATTAGGACACAGTGGATCCTGGATTTGTTACTGGGCCAATACTGACATCAAAAACAGTTCTAAAAAATCTCTTAATTATATATTATGTGATATTTGTGTCTTAAAATAAATACAAATACTTTCATAAATATACCTACAATTTGTTGATTGAAAGGGTTATTTCAAGCAGCATGTCACTTCCCTAAAGATGGGAGACTCTGACTGACTAATAATGGTCAGCAGAGGTCAAGATAGCTCAATTTTCAGTCCTTGGTACGGGTCAGGCTCCAAAAAATCTAGGTCCTACAACTCCCATAATGCAACTGGATAGCATCTTTCATGATACCCCACCACCTATGCCTGGTTAACGCCTGTACTTCTCTCCATACTTCCAAATCCGAACAAAGATAACCCTGATGACATCACTATGACATAGTCGAGTTTATTTTTAATCGGGGTTTGTTTTTGAGTATGACTCGTCATGATGAGTAACTGTGACAAAGATCTGTGCAGAGCAGGACATTTTACACTTGAGTCAGTCTGGTTTGTTCCTGAATAATCTCAAACATATCTTTGGCATTTCTCTGCTGCAATTTATTGTCATTCATCAGCTGACATTTAGGCCGATGCACTTACGCTGCTATGGTAAACCAGTGTCGGCCATGCTGCTGTATCAGTCAGGCTTTAGATCAAACATAAAGGAATTTGAACATTTTCTTCTTTCTGTAAATACTTAAACCCTAAACAACAACGTCGGACCTCGTCACCTACTGATTTATTCATGTTTTTCCTGCTATGACTTGATGTCGTCTTGCCCATCCAGCCATGAATGAGTCTGAAAATATTTTTAACCACATGATGTTTAATATGCTATAAACAACATTAAATTATTAAAAAGCAGGTGATTATAAATTAAGCACATTATTCAGATATCAAAATACATTTTTGGCATCTTCACAAAGGCACTTTAAAGGGATAGTTCAGATTATTTGAAGTGGAGTTTTTTGAGATAATTAATAGTCAGTGTATTACCTACAGTTGATGCTGGTGGAAGCAGAGAGAAGCACCAGCACAGAAGCTAAGCAATGTGCTGCTGTGGACAGGGTCAGCAGCAAAACGTATTTTAGCCACTTTTAAAAAGCCCATCTAAAAAAATCAATATCAATTGACTTGTGCGCTATATACAGACTATTTTCACCACTTAACCTCGCTGTCTGACAGACTTTTCCGTCGGGAAACCACCGTTTTATGAGCGTTGTCCTCCCTAGATTAACCAGGCTCCATTGACAAAATCAGTAATTTTACCCCGTAGAACACAGGGCTGCTGGTCTGCTGCTGCTTCGATCTGTTAGTTTGTTTCTGTAATTTTGTGACTTTGGTATACATTAGTTCAGCTTTACCAAAGTCACACAATAATACAAACAAACTTACCGATTGAGGAAGTGGTAGACTAAAAACTCCTGTGTTATGCAACATAAAATGAGTGATTTCACCAATGGAGTCTGGTTGAACGAGAAAGAGCTCTATTTGGCTTATATAACAGCAGTTTCCTGTCAGAGAAGGTTGCCTGACTGCAAGATAAACCACTGTAAATATAGCATACACTTATACTAATATTGATCTTTTAGACAAACCTTCTTTTTAAAAGGGAAAAAATTTGTTTATTTGTTTGTTTGCTGCTGACCCTACCCACAGCATTACATTGCTTAGCTTCTTACACTAGTACTCCTGCAGCTTTTACAAACTGGAAGCACTGCCATCTACTGTAGGTAATAAACTGACTATCAATAAGTGCCTCATACAATCCCACTTCAAATAATACAAACTACCCCTTTAAGCAATATAACCAGTGTATTTTTTAACATCAACATAATATTATCAAAATTAGAAGCAGCATAGAATCACAATCAAAGTTTCCTTTTCATTGTTCACCAGCGTTGCTCGGTGCTAACCATACGGCTGAGCACAGAGGGGACTCTTTCCAGGTAGCAGGCAAGAATGTACAAGCTTATTACTTCTACTGGAAGATACAAAAACAAACAGAAAAGCAGCATTCAATCACCTGGAATAAAATGATCCAACAGTTTTACCAGTGGGACCAATGCTAGAAAGACAGGCATGTTGAGTGAGTGTCTGATCAGTGAGACAGCTCCCTGGAGTCATAGTCCTCTATAAATTTCTCCATGGCCTCCACGCAGCGCTTGCCGATGTCCCTGAGGTTCTCCTGCAGCGAGGACTGGATGGGACCCTCCAGGGACTGATCCTTGGCTATCAGCATCTTTGCCACAAGGCCAAACATTTCACATTCTTGATAGTACACCTGTGGGACACACACAACCTTGGTTTTAGGGCAAATGCTTCAAGAGTGCACAGTGAGAGGGAGCAGGGAGACAGACAAATAGGAGTGACAATGGGAGGGCAGGAGGGAACAAAAGAGAGCACAACAAATGAGAGAGAAGTCTCTTCATGCTTTTCCAATTACCACTGAATGGATTAACAATCCACGGAAAAACGCTCATGTGCAAACTGTTAACAAGCATTTGGCCTCATGCAGGAAGGGATATATGAACAAACGAACTTCCTCTTATTTTTGTTCTTGTCCAAGATTTCTTCTTATTTTATTCACCAGATATGTTTGCTTTTCTCTAAGGTAAGAGAAAATTTTATGAGTGGTTGAGTGTAAAAAAAACCCCATCCTTTTCACAGTTGTTTGTCCAACACAGGGAAACACATTTAAAAAGTATTTATAAGTATTATTATTTATATGTACTTCTTTATTATTGTAATTATAATTTAAATATTTAAATAAAAAATAAAATATTTAGAGTTTCCCCTAGGTTTACTGCTTGGAGGGATTACGAACATCTGGACCAGAACAAACAATCAGGCTCGTCTACACAACAACTAAGTGTACCACAGAGGAAATTTAAAACGAGCATATTTTACAAGTCTTTCCATATCTATTTCCTGCTTCACAAATTTTATCTATTTCATATCATGTTAAATTCAATACTTTACGGGTTTTAGACTGTTGGTCAGACAAAATAAGTAATTTGTTTAATGAAACCAGGAAATGACATAATACATGCATAAATACATTAATAAATAATATGGTCCATTAAATATTTAAAATAAAGGTTTAAAAAGAAATCTTTTCCTTTAAGCTCTGAGCAGTAGGCAAAAAATAGGAAAAAGCTGTGTAATTGCTTTTGCCATCAACCACTTGATCAAACAAATTAAAACTGAATTAATGAACTCCAAGTTTTATATTTAACTCATTCACTCACTTTCTGCAGTGACTCTGCATCCCTCTGCTGACACGGCATTTATAGCATCACAAATGTTTTGCCATTTTCCAGCTATTATCATTTTCTTATAACACCAGTTAGAGTAGACACACTCAGGTAAAAAAATTGTTTATATAAATTCAGGGTACGGGCACAGGCAAAAATTAACTAGCGGGTGAGACTAATAACATAACACAATATATTTTTTCCCTGGAGAAATCAGACATGAAAATTAGTGTGCTGTATTTTTGTCATTTAAATCCACTAGTGAGTCTAATAAACCGCCAGGATTTTAGTGTGAAAGCCTACGACACAACATTTGACCCCACATCCTGCCAAACAATGGGACGTCACTGTTTGATCTGACAGTGATGTAAGCTAGCTGACAGCTAAAATGGATGACATGAAGGCAAAAATAGCCGTGGAGAATACCAAATTATGAAAAATACATCGTCAAAGGCCAAGTCAGACATTCTATGTGATCGGAGACTGTGAGAATAAGTGAGTTTGCTGCTTGTAAAACATTCAATAAAGTATTCATTTTTGATAGCCACAAGGTTGACACGTTGTTGCTGAGGAAATACATCAACAGCTGCAGGAGCAGACAGGTCGGGTCACAGGACTCATATTAAGGATTGCAGATTTAACTTTGAGATAATTGCAGGCAATGGATCTGATCTGGTAGCTTTGTGGGTGTGGGTTGGTGCAGGTTTGCAAAACTGGACTCTGATTCTAGTACTGATGCTCTGGAAAATCACTACTGCAAGGAACTTTTGTATTTTGTTGATTTTAGAGGCCCCTGTGGACAAAAGGGGTAGTGTTTCCACAGTAATAACCACAAAAATAAAATTATCTAAATAAAAATATGCTGCATCTTTTTAACTGGCTAACAAACTACTCACTGTAACTTTGCCTGTGAAAATGTAAACACCGACTCATTTCATCTGATTTTTCTTCAGGCGTTAAGAATAACTATATAGAAATAGCCAGTCTTCTTACAGATGGTCTCATGTGCTTATGTAGGTCAAATTGGGGCATCAATATAAAACTGAAAGGGTTTCATATTCAGTTAAAAACTCCTCGTAGTAGCTTTAACAGTATGTTGATTTCACTAATGCAGAAGCTCTTCTTTTTTGGGGGCATCTCTCTAATTCTTGAGCATGTGCCAGAGTATTTGCACATGGCACAACACCTGCTCTTATGTAGCATTTAAGGGGGCGTTACCTGTGCTAATAACAAACAATCGGCCATGTGCCTCCAATTTATGGTCGAGAGGGATTCATCATTCAGCACACGTGGGTACAGTAAGAGCAGATTTGGATGGTTAAAGAGTGATTAGTGCATCTGGAGCTAACTATTCTTATTTTTTCTTTAATTAAATGAAAATATAGGAGAAATTTAAGAAAAATATTGCTGCATGAAGGCCATTGTGCGTGCGAGCCTGTATATGGAGACTTTTGTGGACATTTCTGCATCAGCTACCTGTTGCTAGACTGCTTTTCTTGCAATGCTTCTATAATCCTGCAACCATGGAGATATGAAAAGCAAGAGGCCATCTTTTCTGTCAAGTGGGTGGAAACACACACACACACACACACACACACACACACACACACACACACACACACACACACACACACACACCAAACACACAGCCGATGAGCAGAGCCTCATGTGACGTCTGTCACATTGAAGACAGCATTAAAGCACGTGTCGGAGCCTCTTGTGATACAGGTGAGCCAGGATAAACAGCCTCACTTTGCCTTTTTGCTCAATTATAAAACTAATAAAAATAACTCCATCAGTCAAGTCAAATGATGAATAAGACCTTCTTTGTCAGCCTCTGAGAAGTGGAGACAAAAATGACACTCAAGTTGCCTCAGGCTCCGCATTTCAAAATTAATGTTTAGTCTACAGAAGACAAATCTTTTCTTCTTGTCTCATGTCTCCCAGCGCTTTCCAAGATCTTTCCTCTGTCACTCTTCCTGTAATCCCAGCTTCTCTTATCTCTCTTCCTCCTCCTCCTCCTCCTCCTCCTCCGTCTGTTTATTACAAACCCTTCTCCCAAGGTGTGAGTGTGTTTGTGTTATGACACTCGTCTACCTCGTCTATCTCTCTCCTCTTCTGCTGGATGGCTCTGTCTCGTGCCACCGTCTGGCTCACAGTTGAAGGGAGCTCCCTGTCTCTGCTTCGTTCTCTTTCTTTGCTTTTGCTCCCTCTGTGATCTCTCTCCCGGCTTTGATTCCTGTCGCTCTGACAAACCTGCAAAAGAGAAAAAAATGAGCCAAGAGTTGGACTGTAGTAATTAGACAGTTGGCCAAAAACACGGGTGCAAACGCTGATGATGACTGAGCTGCTAATGACCAGAAGATGACTGGAGTGAAGTTTCACATGTCAACTTGCAACACTGAGGCAAGTGCATTATCATTTCATAATTTATTCTGACTGCATATGTATTCAATGGCAAAACAAAATAAAACAAAATAAAAAATAAAGATTAAAAGGGGGTGTTAAGTAACAAAAATGAACCTAGTACTACTTCCTAATAAGTTATAGTTTACAAAGGCTTTATAAATTGCATCAGCTGGCTTTATTAATGGTTTATACACAATGTTTTTTTACCCATGAATGCAGAACCTACAACCCTTTATTAAAGGATCAGTGTGTAGGATTTAGTGGTGAGGTTGCAGATTGCAAAAAAACTGATAACCCTTCACCACAGGAACCCCTTCCAAGCATGTACCTTACAGAGACTTCAAAACTTGTAAATAAGGCAAAAGGTCCATTCTGGGCTACTGTAGGAACATGGTGGTGCAACATGGCTGCCTCCACGGAAAAGGACCCGCACCTTCTGAAGGTATAAACGACTCTTTTGAAACTAACAAAAACTAAATTATTCTTATTTATTTGTATTTATATGTAATTAGACTCTAATGACAACATATTAATAAATATTATATTCAATTTCTTCCATATTCTGCCAATAATTCCCCTAAATCTGACGCACCAGACCTTTACAGCTGCTATAATCAGTATTTTTATTTTAATGATGGATAAAATGTGTACATGTAATTTGTAAGGTAACACATGGAAGAATTACCACCCAAAGGTGGTTTCACCCAGCTCTAAAGAACATTTTAGCATCTTTAAGCTCTTTGTTTGTTTGTTATGTTTTGTTGTGTTTCCAACAGAACTCAGGAAAAAATTAGTATTGTAGGGTTTAGCTGTTGAACATAGTTGAGCATTTAGCAGCTGAAGAGCCAGATATTACGCGTAAGAGTTGGTGGAGACCAAAAACAGAGCTAAAAGGAAAGTCAATACTGGGCTTACAATCATCAGCAGGTCAGACTCACAACTCTAAATGAATGATAACGTTGCTCTGTGTCTGCTGGATGTTTAAATAAGGCTCTACTGAGAGGTTAGCCTTTGGGGTTTTCTGCCAGAAAGAGAAAAAAAAAAATCATGGTTTCCATTAAAACAGCAAGATTTCTTTCAGAAAGTCTAATTTCTCCAGTTTGCATAACTTTACTAAGTTAGCTATATTAACTTAAAGGAGCAGTGAGTAGGATTTAGTGGCATCTAAAGGCCATGTCTAGAGCCAGTGTTTGGTTTGTCCATTCTGGGCTTCTGTGGAAACATGGCGGTTCAACATGGCTGCCTCCATGGAAGATGACTTATGCCCTCTCTAAATATAAACGTCTCATTCTAAGGTAACAAAACACAAAGATTCTTATTCTCAGGTGATTATTCACTAATCAAAACATATATTATTCAATTTCTGCCATAACCTGACAAAAAATTCTGGTAAATCTTACACACTGGTCCTTTCACAGCTCACTTGCTTATTAACCCTCAAATAAGTCTGCAGTTTAATATGCTAGAAAATCATTACTTCCTATTTAGCCATCAACATGAATTAAAGAGCTAGCCAAAAAAGGTAGACCAAAGAAGGATACACCAGCTGAAGGCTTGTCTCACAACTTTGCAACACAAAAATTGTTCTTATTTACTATTAATCTACAAAGCCACACAAAGGATCCTATTAAAAAGCAGCACCATAAAAGATAAGTGCTGCACATGAGAAAATTAGTTTTCCTGATTACATTTTATAAAGTGTTAGTTTTATAATCTTAACTGCTGAAGTATTTTGATTAATCTAGATTATTTGAAAAACATTAAAGGCTAGAAAAGTAATTTTCAATCTAATAAATCACACTTTAACAACATTAGTCAATGCTCATTTGTGTTAACAGACAATATTAAAGTCAAACATTAATAAGTACCATGCTAAGAAGATTTAGCTGTTGCCTTGTGTTAGTCCTCGTATTAAAAGAGCTGTTAATCACACCGATTGTAGCTTGAAGCATTATTAAAAATCTAACGTTATCAACAGCTTCGGTCACATTTATTAACACAACACTGATTAGAACGGTGAAAATCTGAAAGTCATTCTTTGATTCCTCCTCCTCTCTTCACTTTCGCTTCACTGCAGCACTGACCGGCAGTGATTCATCATGTGCTGCTCTGCTCCTTGTTGTGTTTAGGTCAGCCAAGAAATTTATGCGATCATTTGATTTCAGCCTTTTTCTGCAGCACCTGGGCTGTTTGCATTACAGCTAAGTCATTCTCCGCTATGAGCTCATGACTAATGAACAAACTAAAACACAGAGCAAAATGTATAAACAGATAGATAAAGCAACAGATAAATCAGTGAAAATGTTCATTTGTTGCAGCTCTTATTGCGACCATGTTTAATCAGGTTGTATAATGCACATGACAGAAAATGGATTTTCACTCCAGCCACTTTCATCTTCATGTTTATATTTGCTAATTCGGATAAAACTGTCAAAATAAATCATATCACAACGAAAACATTCACAATCTGTGCCGTCCTACATCAAATCAATAGTTTGGAATTGTATTAAAGGGATAGTTCAGATTATTTGAAGTGGAGTTGTATGAGGTACTTATCCATATATAGTGTATTACCTACAGTAGATGGAGGTCAACACGCCCACAGTTTGTAGAAATAGCAGGAGTACTGATGTAGGAAGTTAAGAAATGTACTGCGGTGGACGGGGTCAGCAGCATAATGGAATTTAGGCACTTAAAAAACGGTCCACCAAAAGAAAAAATCAACATCAGTTTAAGAGTACGCTATGTTTAGAATATTTTCACCACTGTCCTTATATAAGCCAAATATTGCTCTCTCTGGAGCCACTAGACCCCACCGGCGAAACAGTAATTTTAACTTGCAGAGCAGGGGAGTTGCTGGTAGCAGCAGCCTCAGTTTATTAGTTTGTCTGTGTTTTTGTGCGACTTCAATTAATCTAAACTGTCCTTTTAAAAAACACAGGTGCCCAAGGAGTCTGGCCGGTTTGGAGTGAGTGATATTTGGCTTATATAAAAGTGGTTTGGATTCGTTCCGATTCACCAAAGTAACCAATGTAATGGTTGGCCAACCCAGCACTGATGTAGACCAGCAACTCCTGTGTTCTGCAAAGTAAAATTACTGATTTTGCTTAAGGAATCTGGCTGCTTTGGAGACAGTGATAATATGGCTTATATAATGGTGGTTTCCTGTTAGAAAAGGCTGTCTGATTGCAAGGTAAAGCAATGAAAATATTCTAATATTCTACAGAGTAAACTGATTTTTTTAGGTACCTAAAATACATTTTGTTGTCAACCCTGTCCACAGCAGGAATTGCTTAGCTTCTGTGCTGGTACTCGTCTCTGCTTCTCCAAACTGGGGGCGTGTCGACTGCCATCTACTGTAAATAATAAACTGTCTATTTATAAGTACCTCATACAACCCCACTTCAAATAACTCCAAACTATCCCTTTAAAGCTACCATGTTTAAAGTTTTATATTGCACATGGCAGAAAATGTCATTCCCTCCCAATTACTTTCATCTTCAAATGTTTTTATGTACTAATCAGGATGAGATTGTGAAAAGCTATTATAAATTATATCATTAATAACAACATTCAACTGTGCTGCCATACGTTGAATCAATATTTGGAATAATATTAGGTCATTTTTAAGGATTTGGTGATATTTTTTCCACAATGCGTGACAGGATAGAAAACCAGAAGGGGAAAAGCAGAGTAGGCTTTCTGCTTGTGAACTTACGATGAACTGCATGTCCTTGTCTCTGCTGGAGGTGGACCTTGGTAAGAAAGCTCTAGTAGCTGGAAAACAGACAAAGCACACGGTCAACACAAGAACACAAAGAGAGAATTTTTACATGTTAGAGGGCCTTCATTTTCTGTTTACTTTCTCTATAGGTACCTACAGCATCTATAAGCATCACCACTGATGTTTAAAGCCTCCTAATCATTCTTTGTTTCTCTCCAGCTTCCTGTTTCTGCAAGTATCATCGTCCAAAATCGATATATATTTAAGGAGAATGTGCTGATATTTGTGAATTTATCCTTGTTGTGTTGTACTGCAGTACGTGAAGCAATAGTGTTTGTTATGGCTCATTATATACTGCTGGCTCGTCTCTTCCTCTCTTCTTCTCTGCCTCTCTCACTCTCATATACACACACAAATCAGCGATGAGTCACCATCATCGCACCATCACTCAGGCACACAAAAAACCTGTTCCACACTCACACATACACAAACACACACCTCCACAGTGCTGCAGTGTGCGCACACATACAGTGCCTGAGTGCAAGAGAAGATAAAAACATACAGTACCAACAGCTCAGTCGTTAAAAACAGCACAGCAACAAACCAGTTTCTACCAGGAAAAGATCAACAAAAACACAGACTTCAGTTAGTGTTAAAACCAAGAAAACATGATTGTAACAAATTTTAAAACCCTCCTGTTTACTTCCAGCCTCTTCCAACTGACTAATGATGAGGTAATTCTCCAGGATTTAATAATAAATCTACCTGGAACTAAACTACACAGTTTATATGAGACACACTGGGGTATATACTGTATACCACGTTAAGAGCATTGACATAATCCATGTATTGATTCCAGCAAAGCTTCTTAGTGATCAGCATTATGTAACACTGGTTTGTTGCTACCAGAGTGTGACTACCTATCAACCACCAGATACCACGATGAGCAAATGCCCTCCAAATATTTGCAATGCAAAGTGTTCATGAAAACGTGCGTGTGTGGCTCTGCTTGCTCATACTGCCACCCAATGGACATTTAAAAAAGTGCATGAAGATACTGTACAGCTTGTAAAGTATATTATTTAAATATATTCTATATGCATGTGTACATATGCGCATATACGCAGGAGGTGGCAACAATAACACGTTTTATTGATTTTGTATCTTTTTAATCTGGCTTTTAATTTTTAATTGGGAGTAACCTCAGTTTGTTTTGTTTTTTAACCTTCAATCATTAATTTTATCCTTGGTGTTTCTCTTATTACATTTTTTCTGACTTTTTAAAGAAATCAAAAATTTAAAGAAAATATTGTTTTATTGTTGTAATTTTTATTCCTGCAAAAGTTTTATTTATTGTTTTTATGAGTTTCTTATCTGTGTTGTTTAATTTTGCTGTGTGAGGCAGTTTGGGCTGCATGTGTGTTTAACAGGCGTTATATAAGTCAGCTCAATTTGATTTTTGTTGGGACTGTGTCAGAGGGTAATTTATTTATGTGACAGGCTCTGGTTTGTGGTGCTGTATAAAACTTTATTATACTGTCAATAAACTTCTGTTACTGCGTCTAACCACCACATGTACATTTATTAAATCAGGATGGTTTGGGGCTTATGTTTCATTTAATTTCAAACCTTCTTAACTTCAAAATTTTCAGCCTGGACACTATTTTCTTGTGTGTGTCTGTCTAAGTCACTAATGGGGACAATGATTTTTGAAACTGGTCCAGTATTGAGGAACAGCGCTGCAGCCTGCAGAAGCAAAACTGAGATATAACATAATCCCTCTGGGTCACTGTGCACCGTCAAAGTAAATCCACTAAAAGTGCTTGTTTTTGCCACTGACAGGCTCAGATTTTTATTGCAAGTGTGTGACAACATTATGGAAAACAAAACATATCTTTTAAAAGGTCTATCTCTTTAGCAAGTCTTTTCATAATTTTGTCAGACAACAGATAACAGTCTGAGCCTGAGACTTTAAGTGGATTTTCTTTATGATGCACATTTCTCAGAGGGAGGATGTTGTAGTTTAGTTTGGCTTCTACCAGCAGCAGCCATCTCCCTCAGTACTCAACCAGTTTCAAAAAAGGTCGTTCCATTCGGTCAATTAGACAAAAAACATGGAAAATAGGGTCTAGTTTGGAAAATGCATAAGTTACCCTTTAAACTCGAAGAGGTTGCAGAGGTTGCACGCATTTACAATGATGCTGATTTACAGTAGAGACAAGTTAAACATAAACAGGACAGAAATCACAGATGATATCCCATAAAATCTGTTAGAATAGCTTCACATTGAAGCAGGAACGTTTGTGATTATGGCTTTAAATTGTCCATAGTTTAGAAGGGTAGTGATTTTTATCGTGTTAAAGATCATTCCAATAATTTGGGGCACTAAAAGAAAAGACTGACCGTGTTCAGGGACTTGTTTGAGCGAGTTTAATAGGGTCCAAAGTTCCAATCCAGGATCATTAAAGATGTAACGTGGCAGCGTTCCAACAAGGCCTTTATAGTTAAACAAATAACAAGGTTTATTACACCACTCTGCCGAGAGGACCGACCCAGCTCATCACACAGGATACAGTGGTGAGCGCTGTGGATATCTTCTCCAGAAATAAATCTGAGGACAGAATGACAGACCAGGTCCGGAGGTTCAAGAGTTGAAGGAGCAACATCTCTGTAAATTACATCCCTATAATCCACAGCAGACAGGAAAACTGTCTCAACAATCATCGTTCTACAAATCACAGGGAAGCTGGTTCTGTTTCTGTAAAACAAGACAATTGTTTGATTTGTCTGGCAAAGCTTAAAATAAACTCGCTGCTACTCAGAGTTTCATACAGCACACTCTTATAAAATAAGGGTTCTTCCTGAAGGGCTGAGGTTCTACCAAGAACCATTTACTTCTGAAGAACCCTTTGTCAAGGGCTCTCTGTAAGACTAACGGTTGCATTAAGAACCCTCTTCATCAGAATGAACCCTTTCTGCAAGAAAGAGTTCTCCGGGTATTGCTGAAATCCTTGATGAAGTCTTTCTTCAAGGGTTCTTTGTACCATCATATAAAAAGAACCCCAAGTGTGTTCTAAATAAAACCCTTGGAATACAAACGGATTCTTGGTAGAACCCTCCAAGTGTGTTCTAGATAAAACCGCTCTTGGTAGAATCCTAAGTGTATTCTAGATTTTAAAAGAAACCCTTGGAATATAAAAAGGTTCCCAGTGGAACCCCCTGAGTGTGTTCTAGATAAAACCGTTGGAATGTAAAAATGTTCTCAATAGAACCCGCATGGTGCAAAAAAACCTGGGTGGGACAATCACACCGTAGATGGGTTCTCTGTAGAACCTTTCATAGGGCATTCTGGGTGTTTCGGGTATAACTTTTTACGTTGGGTTAAAAGCCAAAAGTAAAAACATCCAGCTTCAAGCATCTTTCAAACTCTGTAATTACCACGTTATTGTTTGTGTTTAAATACGTACAAAGTGTATGAGGAACGTTATGTTCCAAGACTATTTCTTTCAATTCTCTCTGGTGGCTGTCTGAGAAAGCACAACAGACTCCACTCTCAGAGATATGCAGACAGTTCGCTTGTAACTTACTTCGTCTAATCTGCTTTTAACTGGACCAAAGCAACTCATATCTGTCATAACAGACCTTTTTCACAGCAGCCATACTAATGTGAAATAGTAGGATAAGCACCCGTTACATTTAGTGCAGCAGAGCCTTTCATTATTATGGCATGTTCATCATGCAGTTTTTTTGTTTTTTTTTTAACAATAGGTCCTTTCAGAACAGAGATTTTTGACATGTCACAGTAGGAAAAGCACGGGCGTTGCTAATCACATTAACATGGCATTGAGCCATCATTAATTTCTATTATTTACAGTTGTTCTTTTCCCACTGTGAATGTCAAAACACTGCAGTGAAACGGCCTGTCTGTGTGGTCCTCCAGACATCTGGAGAACTCATTAATATTCTAAAAATATTCCAATAGTTTTATTGTCTGTTCTGCCACATAACCCCATAAATTCACTTCAATCTTTAGGAACTGATTTAATTTTGTTTCATAATAATCTTGAACTTGCAACATTAAAACTCTGTGAAAGCCTGGTTTCACCAGCTCTTTGTCCTAAATTTCTCACGCATATCACAAAACACCAGGGAAACATCAGTTTTGTATGTTTTACAACTTCAAAGTGTCTTATTTACGGTATTACAGCGGTTTCTATAAATCTAATATAATTTTATGGCCTTGTGCATAAGAACTGATGTTGTGAAATCCTGGCCTATAAAATCTGTTTTATGTATCAGTGTTTGCTCACAAGTGTGTGTGTATGTGTCTTTCCAATGTTTGTGCACATCGAGGTGAATAAGGCCTAGAAACAAATCTTGCACTGAACTCTTCATAAATTTTCAAATGAAGGGGTAGATGTGTGTATTATCATATAATCATTTGAATAGATTTGATCTTACGTGGTGTGTACGAGCGATTTAGGAGAACTTGTCACATGCACCAATTCTCACGTATTTTGAATTTTCTTTCAGGTACAAACACAACGTACAAGTTGTCCAGACCTGTCACAGGAGTCATGTGCAGTTATCCAAACAAAAGTTTTTCACTAATGACTATGTATTTCATCAGCCTGTAGACATTTTGAGTTTGAAAAATAAATTACACTTCATAATTATGTCGACATTATTCTGTTTGACGACATTTCAAATTATAATATAATGGCATGAAGTTGCCGTCCAGGGGAACATCCTTACTTATGCTGTCCTCTATTTCCCTGATGAAAACTTCCCGCTTTTATTTCTGTGAAGTCATTTTCATATCGAGGTATTTCTTCTTTATTTCAGTGACAGTCAAACCCTCGGGTTAAAACGACATTAACAGCACTCGTTTTTCCTATTCTTTGGCTTCAGCAGGTCCCTTAATTCCACTGCTGATGCTGTTAAAATGACAGATTTTCCTTTATGAATCTCTGAAAGCAGGACTTTAGACTTCAAACTCACGAAGTTCTTCTTTTTACTCTTTGATGCCATTTTCATGAATGAACACTTCCTGACATATGGGAAGGAAGGAAGCGTAGTCTTATATGGTATTATTGGGGTGTTAATTGTGCTAATTTACAAGTCTCATGCACCTGCACTCAGATATGCACAGGCGGATCATTAACACAGTTATCTGAAATCACGAGCATCTGCTGAATCTGACGTGGCATGCTCATACAAGCTCTTTGTGCAAAAAAGTAAGAGAAATTTAAGATGAGAATACCAAAATGTTCTTGCTCAGGGCCCATTGTGTGTATTGTTATGAGTACTATTGTGCGTGTTGAATAGCTGGAGCTGCTTGAGGTATTTTGCATCAAAATTTTTTCAGAGTTTTCCACTGGTGACGGGTATGTTGGAACGTGCAAACACAGCCTCCCTCTTTGACTCATTCAACCACCTTCTTGAAAAGGTTGGCATTGCAATATTTGCGCACAACTAAAAAAAAACTGTTGATGTTCAAGTCTTTCATAATATTTAAAAGTAGGTGTGTTTTTCCTTCAACCCGGCTTTTCTTTTGTGCATGCGTGTCTAATCCAGCCTTACAAACTGTTGGCTAGTTTGTTTGTTCACAATGCGCAGAGCTGCCCGGAAACAGGCAGTTTAGCTGTGTGCGGTAAAAACCACAACTGAGACGCTTTTAACAAATCTGCTGTACACACGTTCAAAGAATGCTCCTAAAACCTGCATAATACGGAAAATGCTACATTCAGATTAAGGCCTAATTAAGAATATGCAAACTGAATATGCAGTTTACATGACTAGAATATTGTCATAATATTGTTTCAATAATGGTGGGAAATCAGTGTGCATGTAAACACGTACATTGTTCTCACTGACTTTTGCTGCAGACATAAACTTACTGTTTTGTTTTGGAGGTGAACTCCCGTCAGCGCTCTCTCTCTGCTCGTACCGCTCCTTCTCCTTCTCTCGATCCCTCTCCCTCAGTGCAATGTGGTGAAGTTTCGGGTGGAAATGTTCTCTCCGGTGGAAGTAGCCCCGCGGGTGGAAGTAGTGGTACTTATGGGGGCCAAAGCCAGGCTTGTAGAACGAGTGGTGGTCATCCCTGGAAAATGCATCATTTGAGAAGAAAAAAAAAAAAGATTTCAGAGCAGCCGGAATCGTCCTTGACCACATCATCAGTATCTGGCAGGTAACTAAAAAGATCGATTGTTGCCATTACATAGAAAAAGAACACTTTCTCATGCAGTCAATCTTACCGAGGTCTGTAGAACCGCCCTCCAAACTTCGGTTTGTAAGAGCTGGATGCCCACGCCCTCGGTCTGGAGGGACTTCGCACTCTCCTGATTGGCCTCTTCTCATCCTGAATCGACATGGGTTTAAACCAATTTATCGCACTGCAGTACTTTAAAAAAGGCAGCAGATCAATCGTACGGTCAAAAAAGTAATTTGAGACACAACATCTGACAGCAGGACGTACCTGAGCGGGACACGCAGAGCTGTCAGTGGGTCTCTTGTCTGCGGACTCTTCACTGTGTTCCCTGTGCCGTGGCATGGAGCCCTGAGGACATGTACCATGTTAATCACAGTTATTATTGCATGATTGTACAGGTAGTATGTGATATTATTAGAGCTGAAACAGTTAGCTGATTAGAAAAATAATTGGCAAGTATTTTGATGATAAACTACTCATGTGACACTAAACCGAATAACCTTTGAACTGTTAGTTTTACAAAACAAACAATATCAGGATTGTGACCTTGGACATTTTTTTATTTTCTGACATTTTATAGACTAGATGAAAAATAGATTAATCAAAATAATAGTGGAAAGATTGATCAATAATGAAAAAAATGCTAGTTGCAGCCTCAAATATAATACACAATAATAATGCACAAATATTGTTGATAGGGTTGCAACTAACAATTATTTTAATTGTTGATAAATCAATCCATGTTTTACATATACTGTATAATATATACATATTCAGTTCCCTGTCACAGAGAAAATATTCAGATGTAAGAACCTGAAATCAGAGAATTTGTTTCACGTTTCTTTGGAAAATTTTTATATTTTTAGTGCTCAGAAGCTCGCACATATTTCAAACTGTACATTGGAGACTTAACTATAGTGCTCAACCAAGAAATGGAAACCAAGAAATCTAATTTACAACTCGGAGTATCAGGAGAGAAACATCTTCCTGAACCACGCACACATGGAAAATAACAGCAGAGAGGAGGAGAGTCATATGATGTTTCCAAAAATAGTCGCACGCTCACTCACACTTTCATTTTGCAGTCTCTCGTGAGTGAAACTGTAGTAAAATAAAATGTATTATGACTGAGTTTCTTGATAATAAACGTGTTTGGTGCTCGTAAGCATACAGGACCAACCGATCATGATTACATTTTTATCATGTATCTGTGTGTGTGATACCCAGGAGTGACCTTGTGCTTAAAATTACACTTTTTAATCTCTTGTGGTGTTATCTTAATATATTCTGTCAGATCTGTTACATATTTACAGATATGGAGGATGTATTCAGATCCTGTACATAAGTAAAAATACTACATAAAAAATATTGTTAAAAGTAAAAGTCTTGCATTGAAAATGTTACTTAAGTAAAAGTATATAAGTATAATCTGAAAAATGTAGTTAAAGTAAAAGTGCTCAATTCAGAAAAATGTCTCGTAACAGTACCATCGGTGTTCGGGTGCAGTGAACTACAGATTATTAAGCTAGTAGTTTAACTACATTTTGCAACAGATTCCTGTTAGTTCAACTACATTCATATTTGTATAGTGATTCAAGTAGTTAAATTCCTTTTTTGTAAGGATGCATCTGAATCCCAATACGTTATTGAGGAATGCATGGATTATGAAATGGAAACCAATATCTCTCCTGTCCAGATTTGCTCATTATTATTTGGAAAAAGTCAGCTCTATGATTACCTTAGTATAGTTTGAAAAGGTCACATGAACTATTTAATGAACCAATTATTAATGAATCACTGATTGAAGGCACCTATTATTCCCTTAAACTGACGGATATTTCTATTTAACCGTATATCTTAACTGTAGTGTTTCTATTTCTAATGCAAAACAGAATCTTTCCATTTTAAAACTTTATTTTAGTTTCTGATTTTTAAACATTCCCCAGGTTAATGGGAGGTGGTGGTGGACTTGGACAGTTCATAAAACTTAGTTTGATAAAAAAAAAATTAAAAAAGAGCGAGTGGTAAAGTACAGTATATGGATGTGGAAATGTAAATATATTTCATTATTAATTATATGCCAATATTACATCATTCTGACGTTTTGGAGGCGCAACAGTTGCACTGTAAATTAATATTAGGTTAGAAAATAAAACTCTAGCCCCATTTAATGTGACTTCATGCCCAGTTCTTGCTCTTCCATTTGAAAACAGATACAGAGACAGATAATTTTATTTGTTGAACAGATACAGGTACAAATAATGACCTCTATTTTTTGTGTAGTTAACTAGCTTACTGAGATAACAAACAAGTTTGGGCCATACAAGGACAGGAATGATTTTGTTTTATTTCACCATTGCTTCCCTACAGTAATTAGCTCCCTCTGATCAGCCCCACGCCCTTTTTTTTTTCTTTCATCTTGACTGCTGTGAAGTAGAGCTTGAGATCTGTGGCTGAACCCAACTGGTTTGGGTTGAGTCAGGCCATGTTTCTCAGCAGCAGTAGTTGAAGTTTTTGTCATTGCCAATTGAAATCTCCCCCATTCAGAAAAATATTGGGCTGTAATCAGGTTCAGGCTGAAACATGCTAATGAGGAACGGGCTCGGGTCGCGTTCGAACAGAATGTTGTCAGGTTTGGGCCTTTTCTGGCTCGACTTTTCAGGCCCGATTAAAGTTGTACTGTGAAGGCAGCATGTTCAGGCAGCCACCACCACACACTTGACCTGCAGAGCAGGTACAAAAGAACTTTGAGAGGCTGCTCGTGTGTCGTATAAACAACAAATTCTGCTCTGACCAGTAAAAAGATAGGCCCATTGTTCAGACCATGTTCAAGCTGTTCATGCCTTAAAAGGCGCAAGTTGAGGACTTTTAATTGTTAAGATTCCTCAAGTCAGATGTTACAAAACTGACAAGTAAGACAACAGACCCATTGTTCAGATCAGTGCTCAAGCTGTTCATACTGTCGAAAAAGGTGCAACTTTTTTTTTTTTTTTACCATTTTAGTTGCAGGCGGCCAGATAATACAAAATCCAGATTTGTTTACAACAAGAATATAACATTCTTTGCAATTTTGTCCTTCTGAGAAGCCCATATGGGATTGTTTTGTTTAGGACTCGGGGGTAATGTAGAAAGCTCCCCTGTCAAAAATATTTGGCAAGAGTTTTTTAATGTGCATCTGAAACTGTAAAACTAGACTCTAACATATCAAGATTATTGCTTTTTATTAACAAATGTTCAGACAAGTTGTTGCATGCTATTTTAGGAGCTACCTGGCTAACTGAGAGATGCTGTTTGGTGCAATACCCCCGCCTGGACTCTGGTCTACTTTGTGGAAGACAGGTGTCTAACTGATGGACGTTGCATATAAAACCAGAGCTGACATTCCTCACACTTTCCCGTGAATAGTTGGGTATTTATTTTTTTAGGTTATGTATGTTTATGTGAACCAGTGGGCACTTTTTGCAATAAACTCAAATTTTGCTGGCCTGTGACTTTTTTCTATTATATGTTTTCTGCTGTAATTTCATATCACATGTACATTGTCAATTTGATCATTTCTTTTACAAAGTAGTTTGAAATTAAGTTTTATATCTAGGTTACCAGTCTACTATTCTCTTCTCTTGCTTTATTTAGACTGGACTTTGATACTATGATAGTAGTTATTTGTTTAGTCTAATTATTAATTAGTATTTATTTTCTTGTTTAGCTTATTTATTTTTTTGCATAATTAATATTTTTGTTTGTGGTTTCAGGTCATGCTGTGTGCACCTGATGTTACAGGTAGGAAGGCAGCGATAGGACCAGCATGCACCTGTGTGGGCAGTTTTTTCTTTTTAACCAGAACAGGAGATCCACACAGGGAACATGAATCCTTTGTTCTTTTGTTTTATTTGCTTGTTTTGCATAAATAAGCCATTAAAACACGATAATTTTGCATTGACGTTGGACTTCTTTGTCCAGACATCACGTGTTCATGGTGCAGCAGTGGCTTTTCGTTCGATTTAGGTTTGGTTTAATTTTTATTAGACATCCATGAACTTCATTCCTCCCCTCTTCCCTTCATCCTGCCATCCTTCATCTCTCACCCCCTTCCCTCCCTCATTCCACCCTCTGATCCACCAATCCATCCTTCCTACATCATCTCAGCTCTCCTCCATCCATAATAAGTCATAAACTATTCTCGATCCATATCTTTATAGGTGTGGTTTTTGTTGGTGAACTACTTTTTCTATGAAGCTTTAACCAAACTGCATTTCTTTCTCTGGTAGCTCTGCTGTAGTTAAACTTTCTCCAGTGTGCAGTAATTAGTAGCTTACAAAACTATGCTTGCAAAGTAGCTTCCTGAACACTGGTAGTTGTTTGAGGTGGAGTCTCAACCACATGTACGATCCATTTTTCTCATTCTTCTCCTCAAAATTACTTAAATTCATAAAAAATTTAATTACTAAATGTATAACAAAAGATCATATTTTACAGGCACTTCATAAGTTTTGTGCAAAAGATCTTCATCTGCAAAGTAGTTAAAGCTGAGTAAAAAGCACAGTATTTCCTTTTCTAGTTGTTGTAGTGGAGTAGAAGTTCTAAGAGGCATGAAAAGAAAAGAGAAAGTAAAGAACAAATACCTCAAATTTTACTTCAGTGCAGTTTTTGAGTAGCTACATTCCACCACTGCATATTCATGATGAGATAACTACAGTTATTGTTGGTGTCCTGAGCCTGTGTTAATGATTTAGCTGATTGAAAATAAATAAAATTTCATTTATCAGGTCAGTGCAGAGGAGGCAGGCAGGTCACGTGACTGTCGACCCTTCAGTACAGTGCAGACAGCTGTCAGTAATGTCTGCAGCTCCTCACTCTCAGCAGACGGTTTTTACCTTGTTTTGGTGTGTGTCCTGTGGAGGCGTGTGGTCCATGTCTGTCCGTCTGTCTGTCAGTCTGTCTGTCTGTCTGCAGCAGTGTCTGTTCTGTGTGAGTGGCACGCGGACTTTGTTTCCGTCTCGCGGACCAGCAGACCAGGAAGCTCGTGCGAACTTCTAAGATTTACTGTCCTCGGTTCATGTGGACAGTCAAATCTTCACATTTCTGTCCTCCTTTACACGCTACACTGTGCTGACGAGCTTCACTCTGCAGTTTAATGTCTCACTGTGTCCATAAACAAGCTGCGTTTTCTTTGCTGTCCGCTGGACAATAACGAAACATACTTTTACTTCCCTTTTCTACCGCCGTCCAATCAGATCTCACTGCGCTCATCAAGTCTTATCAAAATGAAAACAGGAGGCGTTTCTTCTGACCGCGCAGGCGCAGTACACCTCATGCATACCTGTCACCTTTTTTTTACAGTCATGAGTGCGGGTTTGACCAAATGATGGCGCAATTCAATTGTGAGTAGAGATGAGGCTTTGACTTCTGATCTGTGGTAGAATGTAACTAAGTACAAGTTTTTGTAGCATTCAAATACTACAGATTTAAAGTAATTGTACTTTACTTGTGTATTTCCACTTAATGCAATATTTTGCATCTATTCCACTTCATCTCAGTGGCAAATATTGCAGTTTTTACTCCTCTACATTTGTCTGACAGCTTTAGTAACTAATTACTTATCTAACTAATTTATGATTTCATATAAATTGATGCACTGCTGGAAATTAAACTACCCAACAGTATATAAAGTAGTTAAACACACAAATACACACACGAAAAAAACACTGACCATATTTCTAGTATATATTTGATTACTGAGACATTACTTCAGATACTTAAATACGTTTTGCTGATAATATGTACGTACTTTTGTTTTAATACAGTTCAATCATAACAATCAGAATACTTCTTCTGCCGCTATGAGTGATACCCAAAAAAATATGATTTAGACTTGGTTGTTACCTGGATAGTTGTTAAATTCTGAGTAATGTTGACCCACAACAGGCCAACAGAGAGAGTGATTACTGTTTCTACAAACAGTTAACCTCCTCACTGCCACAGTGCAGAAATAAAAATGATTATTATTAGTATTCACTTTCTTCAAGGACATCCTGAAATATCCATGATGGTCCCTCAGCCCCAGTTTGGGAACCTCTGGTTCTGTGTTTCTTCCATGTTGTTAAAAGACTTGCCCTCAGTGCTTTTTTTGTACAAATATGAGTCAAAAGTGAACTATGAAAAATACTTTATAATATAGATAATTCTCTAATTGTAATTTTATGAAGACATATGAGTATGTAGATTGCAGTGCAAAGAAAGATTTTTTTTCCTCTGTCCCAAGCTTGTCAAATTGCCCTTAAATCATCAGTGAGCAATGAAACATGAAATGGACTTCATCTTCAGTCTCATAAATCATCTTCATAAATCACATACAAAACAAATTGTTTTGTCTTTGGTAAGATTATTAAACCTACATGTTTCTACTGCTCATGTCCTGAATGTGACACTGCAGTTATTCCCCCAAACCTCAAAAGAACATCAGGAACAACTTACATTGAGCATCATGAATGTTACACTGTAACCTCACCCATTATCAGAAATAAATAATATATATGAGTCATGTAAAATAAAGGTTTCATCTCACTAATTCAGAGATGTCCACGTGAAATGTCAAAATCTTATAAACTGCAATTCAGACATAAATATTCATAAATTTGTTCAAAAGTCAAATCATCTCACATTTATGTCATTTGCAGGCTTCTCACACATACCACCACTGATGAACTCTGTATGGTAAACTCACTGCTAATTACAAGGACATTTAACCTTTAATTATCAAATGCTGATCACTTAGATGATGTAAAGCAATTAAACAAAACATGCTGCAATTTATAGTTCATTCTGACACATTTTAACATCAGACATTTGTGATGCAACATGTCAGCAGAGATGCTTAATGATGCTGTGTGTTTACATGTGTTTAAAAGGTCTGATGATGGCCTGGTAGATCAGATGATAGAACATTTGCTCCTAGTATAGAAGCTGTGAGTCCTCTGCAGTGGTCTTAAGAGGATCGAATCCTGCCTATGGCCCTTTGCTACATGTTATTCCCCCACTCTCTCCCCCTTTCCTGTCATATATTCAGCTGTCCTATAAATTAAAGGAATACCAGCCCACAAAGTATTTTAAAAAATAATAAAAATAAAAGAAACAAGATAAACATGTGTTGAACTGGACACAAATGTCCATTGTTGGTAAAGTCAACTATAAAGCGAAATTTAAAAAAAAAACAAAAACATGAGCTCCAGTTACACACGGCATAGCTACAGCCTGAACCTGCATACCACAACAAGTAAAGACATTAAAGACAGGCGAAGTGAGGATAAAGAATAGGTGAGGGCCATCCCTAACAGAGGTTTAGTGTTGCTCACTCCACCCACTGTCTCCACCCATTACACCTCCTCCTCCCTGCAGAGAGAGGGACTGGCGAAATATTAAAACCAGTCAGTTTTAGGATGACTTGAAGCAGTGCTGACCTGTTCTCTTTCTCTTCAGCCTGTGGCAGACTCGAACCAGCCAACAGAGGCCTGTTTGGAAAGGTAATCCTGAAACAAACATGCAATACTGACACTCTCTGTGCTGTTGGTGTTTGGGGCTGGGAACTTGTTGGAGCAGGTTGGGTCAGTTTTACTAATTGTCCTGTGTGAATGTTGGGCTGTTATGTACGAGGTATAGCTAGATTGGAATGTATAATATTCTTAGTTTGATTCAGTAAACTCTCAGGACATTAACAAAGGCAAACTAAACAAAAAACACCCGTCTTCATCACGTGTAATTTACTCTAATCTGCAGAATTGTGTGTGTTTTTTTTCCTGGTGTCACATACCTCTGTTTAGGAGGAAAAAAAAAAAACCTTCGAAGAACTAGGGGGAGGGGAGAACAAGATGTTGACACATCAGCAATTCCATTTCAGTTTCCTCTTCTCCATTGATTTATGGATTTTAATTCATAAAGGTTCACTCCATGAGACAGGATTTGGTGTATTTTTCTCAGGAAATCATCCTGGCACCATTCAACACCCTGAGTTCCAGCTAAATTTGGATTTAAAGGACGAGGCCGAGCGCAAGAGAAGACATGAAGTAAGGACAAAATTCTCTGTACCATGCTGGGAACCAACAACAACCACCAACCAACAATTTGTTACTTTTTCTCTCAGCATTTTCCAGCTTTCCTGTCTGTAACACTCGTTACTGAAGCTGTTCATCTTTATCACATTGCACTTTCAGTTGTTTAATGGGTACACTGAGTGAAAATTAATGTAGGCTAAACAGCCTGCATTTAACCCTACCATCATAATGTTCAGTTTTTATTCAAACTGTGTTAGAGAGATGTTGATGTTATTTTGGAGAATGTAATTTTTCTGCTGGTGAATTCTATTGCATTATTATTATCATTATACAGAGAGGTGTTTTCATTATTCTGCCCACCCCATTTATACCAATAAAGGTAGTCTAACTAACAGAAACACCTCCCTGGTGCAATACAGTTGAACAGGGGCAACTTTACAAATAATATATTAAGACAGGAAGAGAACGTCTAAGGATTTTTCCCCATTTGGTATTACAGAAGGAATTCTAACTAACTTTAGGAATCTTTTTTTATCTTAGTTCATCCCATCTTATCAAATCAAATCCTAAATACTCACAGCATCACTTATCAACTTTTATGTCTGTTACCTAGCAACTGACACTACTTTTTTCATCTTGCTGAGCTGAAAAACTTTGACCGTTGTTTTTTCTAAACATACTGAAACATACATTGAAGAAAAAAAGTGCAAAAACAATGATGGGCGCATCGCTTCAAGACATATTAACTATGAATGTTGGTAACATCTGCAGAGAAATACAAAGATGTGTTTGGGAAATTCATAACAAAGCTAACTTGGGAAAAAAGGAGAGTGGGCTGAGATAGCAGTCACAGTCTCTGCTATATGTGGCTACCATTGAAGAGCAGCCTTAGCTAACACTAAGGGTGTTACAATTTCAATATTAAATCAAAAAACAATTGAAATGAGCTTCTAACATCAATAATCAAATCGAAAAGGTAGAATCTTTGAGTCTTCCAGTATTTTTTTCCTCTCCAGCTCTACAACTTGCAATGTCTAACATGTGTCAGAAGAAAAAAACAATACTTCAAAGACAACATAAATCAGGTTCTAACTGTTGCAAGTTTTGGTAATACGGCACAAGCACTGCATCCTCCAAAATGGCCATGAAGTTGAATCAACACCTCTCTAAAACAGTTTCAGCAAGAAATAACGATGACAATCTTCATGAAGTTACGATTATTTGCAGGAGTGTTGTATCTAGTGTTTACTTCCATCATTTTAAAAGGCCTAATAATATCCTAAAACAGCTGAGCTCTGCATTTAGAAATTGTTTCTCAAACTTGAGTAAAGACAGAATTGGGACTATTTCCAACTGTAAATTTGGTGCATTAGCATTTATGACAGCAGGACAGTGGATTAACTCAAAATAAATACAGTACTTATTGTGAGGGAGGAAAATGCTGGCCATTGCAACACTATGGCTCATTAATAAGATATATGAAGCAAGGGTTTCCTTTCAACATTGGAGGGGATACTTAATAAGTGTGATTGTCTGGGTGTCTTCCCCCTGAATTTTAAGCATCAAACATTTCATTTCCTTCTTTCTGGTGAGTTTTTATCCACTGACATTGCCTCAAGATTACTTAGCAAACTAAACAAACAACAAATTCACCTCTTCTAAATGTTGAGGGGGATGTGTCCATAGCATCCCCCCAAATCTACGCCTATCAATATCAAACTTTGGCCACGCAGTGAATTCTTATTAGGATCAATAAATTGTTGGTTTTGGTCCTTTCATTTGCTGACAATTACAAAAAAAATACCTCCAGACTTATCCTTATTGTCTGAGTGCCTCAACAGTCTTAAAATGGTTTAATGTCATAGTCATGTTTCACAGGGTGCAAACTATCCCAAGAGCGCAAATTCTGCAGGAGTTCCGTCTTCAATGTCAGGAACTTGCAGCCAATGACAGCAGAGGATTTAAACAAGAGTTCGAGGTACGTTTATAAACTGACGTTGGATTAGATTTCTGATTTGTGAAACTAGAAGTGTTTGCCGTTAATGTCTTTGGTTCTGTGAAGGACCTGAATGAAGTTGGCAAAGACCTTCCCAGCAGAGCGGGGGAGTCTGAGGCCAACAGAGAAAAGAACAGATACCCCTACATACTGCCATGTAAGTGTCAAGCTCATTATACAACAAACGTGTGGCAATATTCACCCCTGTACATATGAGACTGTTATTCATCTGTGTTTCATTTTCTGAACACTTCTGTTTATAGATGATCACTGTCGGGTGAGGCTGTCCATTCAAAGCTCCGGTCCACACACCGATTACATCAACGCAAACTTTGTGCCTGTGAGAAATCAGTTTATTTTGTCTGTGATTTTCATTATCCTGTCTTCCTGCTTTACTATCTGTCTGTCTCTTTCTGTCTGTCTCTGTCCTGTCTGCGTCTGTTAATGACTGTGTGTCTGTATTCAGGGTGGAGGATCAGAGAGAGACTTCATCTGCACCCAGGGTCCTCTGCACAACACCATGGCTGACTTCTGGAGGATGGTGTGGGAGCAAAACGTCAGGATAATCGTTATGGTGACAGCTCTGAAGTACAAGGACATAGTGAGAAACACACATTCATTTTGTGTGTGTATTTGTGTGTGTGTGTGTGTGTGTGTGTGTGTGTATGCCTGGTGCATGCTAATCTCTATTTACCTCTGATTCATCGATGATATATTTGAATTGATGGATATTTGGGGGAATTATGCTTATTCTTTTTCTAGCCAAGAGTTAGATGAGAAGATTGATATGACTCTCGTGTCTGTATGCTAAATATGGAGCAACAGCCAGGAGACGGTAAACTTAGCTTAGCATAAAGACTGGAAATGAGGGGAAACAGCTAGCATCATTCGATACTGTCCTCTTACAATAAATGAGAGCTTTAGTTGTTTCAGCAGAGGCCCAGAAACAACAAATGTTTATGTTCACCGACTGAAAAGCCTCTCACAGCTGTCGGAAACCTGGTGTGCATTGTGCAATGATAAACAACGTATTTTGTTAATTAACACATTTGTGTCTCTTTTGTTCAATGCCCACAAAAACTGAAATGTAAATATGGTAAATTTTGGTTTGAAAGGGGATTATTTGCAGGACATGGTCATCACTATGAGGTTGCCAGGCAACCAGCAGAGACTCAGGGAAATCACTGCAATTGGACAAGATGTAGTCCAGCAGATTACACCCATACAACTCTTCTATTTTCGTATATTTTTACCATCCACTCTCTCCCGTTGTACAAAAATGAAGCCAAAATATCCCACATATATATCTCATATACATATATACGTAATCATATCCATATGATTTATGACCAATTCTACAGCCAGTCACCAGGGGCAAACAAGATGTGATCAAGATTTGGGGAGCTGTCATGCTGTCCATTTTTAGATATTTCAATAGACGCACAAGATAGCATGTTAATTAGAGAGCAGTAGAAGTGCCGGCGGGCAGAGTTTGTTATCTTTGGACAGAACTAGATAGTAGCTTGCTGTCTTTGTGCTAAGCTAAGCAGCTGCTGGCTGTAGCTTCATATTTATCATACAGACATGAGAGTCCTATCAATCTTCTAAAAACAAAGAAGAATGGCAACTTGAAAAAAGTACTTTATAAAATAATAAATCAGCATTTTTTGTCCGTGTAAAAATTGTTGTTCCCTTTGACGTCAGGTGCCTCTGCTTCCCTTCTTTTATAAAATAAAATAAAAGTAGCCAGCCGTGACCTAAGTATGTGCAAAAAATTGGCATGAATTGTCTTGGGCAATGAATTTTTTAATTATGTGCATGCAATTGCAAAACAAAAACAATGCTGCAGTCAGCAGCAGTCATATTATAAAATAAAATGAAAAAATTAACCATGTTACATCCCTACTTACAAGCCCTTAAAATGTGACTTTGTCCCTTGTTTCTATGTGTGCAGGTGTTATGTGACAAGTATTGGCCTCTGGAAAGAGGGACAGTTTATCATGGACTGATCCAAGTGACAACAGTGACCCGCAGACAAGGTCCAGATTATTTTATCACCACCATTAACCTCAGACAGGTGAAAGACACATCCATCTTCCCCTTTGGTACCTTTAAACTGCTGCTGTCTTGTTTTCTGTGTGCACTGACCGTAACAGCAATCAATCACAGATGAAGAAGTGTTTGTTGTCGGATCAAAGAAAGTGTTTGTGTTTCAGAGAGATTGTCCAACAGACAGAATGATCACACACTACTACTACCCTTCCTGGCCGGATCAGGGCGTCCCTAAAGACCCATCCTCGCTCTGTGCCTTCACTGAGCATGTGCGGCAGAATTTGGAAGCTATTCCTCGCTTGGGGCCGGCTGTGGTGCACTGCAGGTGTGACCTTCAGGCCATCAGCCTCTCCTTCAGGAAACACTTCACTCACTTATGTTAAAAACGTGCCCTTCAGTATTAACCCCGCTGAGTTATCAGATGGTGCGTGAGTTTGAAGTCAGTCCTCTGTTTGTGTGTTTCAGTGCAGGTGTGGGGCGTTCAGGGACATTTGTGACGTTGCTGTGGCTGATGCAGCTGTGCGCGCGGGGCATCCGGCCTGATATCCGAGCTGCTGTGGAGGATCTGCGGCTACATCGAATGTGGATGGTCCAGAATCTGGTTAGTCCAGTACTGACACTCACCTGTAGTGATCAAAGAACTGTTGAGATATTTCACTTAAAGATCAAGTATGTAATATTTATATGGCTTTATTGGAAGAATATGGCTTACTTAAGAAGTAGAATAAGCCATAATCACACTTTAATTATTGTATTTTCACTGCTTGGTGTCATGATCCTTCTTATTTAATATTTAGATTTTATTTCAGTCTGCAAATAGAAATAAGAACATCACGTGAAAATCTACAAATTCATGTAAGTAAATTCATAGCCTCTTACAGAAAATTGCAGATGCTTAAATAACGCAGTGAAAAACATTACAATAAAGTAATTTAACATAACTCTGACGCTTCTGCAGTCTGAAAAAGGTGTAGGCTGAAGCTACAGCTTATGACACCTACCCTTTTAGCAGCCCCTCATATTTAGCAGTCAACAACAAAACAAACCAAAACAGGCAATCAAAATAACAAAGACAAAATACGACAGAGAAAAACAAGTTATGAAAAGCAAGCTTACACACATTAAGTTCCTGTAGCCTGTCCTTCTGCGTCAGTATTACAATTTGATCATCCATTTTCATATTCAATCAATACGTTATTTTTAAATATACATTTACTATAGAAGATATACTATATATCTGTTCAGACTGTAGTATTAAGTGTATGTAAATGCACACCTGTAATTCATTCACATGTGCTCCATTTCTTTCTTACTGGCACTCCTAAGTCACCTCCACACTCATAAACTCTGTGCTCTGGACTGTTTGATATGAATAAGATGAAGCAACCTCATTACCTGCTCATTCCTGTGTGTGTGTTCAGGAGCAGTACATATTTGTTCATCAGTGTCTGCTACACTGGCTCAGTGGAGGAACCACAGCATGGTGAGAATACAGAAATAAACTCCCAATGAGCACCAACACACATCAAATTCAATTTCAGCACAGGCAGCATATTATTATTCATTGTAACAAATGATGACATTTTAATTAGGTGTCTTCTCTTTCCCAGCAGCCCACAAACTCACGGAGCAAGTTCAAATATTAACCACCGAGCTCAGGATCGACCCCACAGCTCCTCGGCACGGGAAACCGAGCCGGGAGGAGGAGACATCACCATCATCGACAGACACCTCCATCAGTCCAACCGCAGAGCACAGTGCAGCAGATTTTACACCCTGGGAACCTGCTGAGAAGGCTGCTGCCTTCCTCATCACTGTTTAATTCAGGCTCACACACCTCCTGAGCTCACACACTGTACAGCTGAAACAAGTAACACACTGCTGGGTACAAAAATGCCCTCCAGTACCTGAGAGGGAAGGAGAGAGACCGCAGAAATAATGCCACGTATGCCCTGCAGGAGAAAAACTGGCCTGACAACATGCAAATGCGTGCTGGTGAAGAAACGAGACGCAGCAGTTTGTATTGTGTCACATGAGGGGGAAATTAAGGAAAGAACCAGCTGTTCAGGTCAAACCAGTTCCTTTTCTGTGAATTAACTCACTGTGAGATTCATGAGAACAATGATAGTACAGGTATTACATGACATGACCTCACAACCTGCAAAAGAAACTCTTTCAAATGTCCTAGTCTCTACATAGAACTGTCGGCTCAAGGTAACAAACCCATTTTCTGCCTTTTACATTCGCGCAGTAAATCCTCAATTATGGCATAATTGCCAACCCTCACGATTTTCCCAGGAGACTCCCGTTTTTAATTTCCCTCTCCCCGTTTCCTCACAATTGTCCCGTATTTCCCCCAGATTCTGTCAAATTTTCACACCTTTTTTACTTTTCCATTACCACAGCCTGTTTTTGACACAGCAGGGATACTCGACTTGTTTTGCCCAGGGGATACTTTTGCAAAATGGCAGGAGGGCAGTTAATAAACAAACACTAACAATGTTATTTATCAGACAAAATTAATAAACATTAAAAGGCCTATGACTAATCTTTTTTTGAAATTCTTTATTTTCAAATTAAATTACTTATTGACTTATTTAACTTTTTGACATTTTGATTGACAGGTAAATTAGATATTTTACTGCATTTACTGTAATAGCTGCAAATGCATTTAGGTTGTAAATGCTTCAGTAACATTTGAAAGAGTTGACAAAATATTAAATACATATGGAACCTCTTTCATCATGCAATCACTGAAATGTTGAAATTATTAATGAACATAAACAATAAACTGTTCCTGCTAGTGAACAGGGATCAGAATTGGGATCATAATGATCTTAATTTTTGTGTAAGTTTTGCTCCTCTTCAGCTAATATTTGTCCTCCCCTGCAGGTCACTGTCTGATCCTGCTGCACTCTGCACAGCCTGAAAGACATTAAAACAGGGGCCAGATTTGGCCCTAGGGCCGCAAGCTGAGTATCGCTGCTGTACAGCCTGCACAAGCCCCATAAAACTCTAAAAGTCTACTGTTTCCACTCAGACAACAATGTAGCTACATCAAACCAGACTTCCTGAGAAGAATTCCCATTTCTCAAGGAAAGTTTTAAAACACAGGGGCATGCATTTTGTAAAATCTGCCACATCAATGTTCTTTTAGGTGCAGGGGTGAAAAATAAACAAATGAAAGAAAACTTGGATATTAGTTTATGCCAGACATTTACGCAAGTTCATGCAAGAGAGACAAATTATTGTGTATTCTTTCCTGAGAATTAAAAGTACAATTACAACTATTCAAAATAAAAAAAGCAGCTGTGTTGTACTTTGCTGTATTTTGTTATTTTCATTCTTTAAAAGTCACCAGAATGCAGAAAACCGCCCTATTTTTTAAAGCTTCATTGTTGGCAAGTATGAATTATGGTGCAAAAGATTTTAAAAAGATGCACGGCCTTGAGGAATTTGACAGCAGTGTTGTAATTTGTCACATGACTCTCCAGAGGTCAGGCTGAATCCCTTTTTTTGCAGCCTTCCTCACATGGCTCAGCTCCATCATCTCTCGCCACAGAAATGGTCAGAAAATTATTTTTTTTCTGTCATTTTACAATCTGGAAAAAAATGGAAATACAACTACTCATGTAGTAATTCTCTTAGGTACTTGTACTTCATCAGTATTTCTCCAAGTCCAACAATTTTGCTCTAACTGAAGCGTGCATTGCACTACATAATCTACTTCACTACATTTAAAGTCATAATTCACTTCTGAGTAGGCTTTTTTCACAGCAGCCATATTGATATGAAATAGTAGGATAAACAGGTGTTACCTATGATACTAATTAAGGTCCCATTCCATTTAGTGTAGCAGAGCCTTCCCACTGAGCCAACATACACAGTAGCAGCACCCTGACTGTTTGACCTGAATGGAACAGAACTTTTATTAGTCTCACTGGTAACACTTGTGTTTATTTTAATATTTCATATAAAATGGCTGCAGTGAAAAAGGTCTTTGAATTAATATCAAAACCTTATAACTGTTTTCGTTTTAGACATAAGATTTTCAGATTGCAAAAAGGGCAGATGACATATGGACCAAATAACAAAAAGCTGCAGCAGGCATATGTCTGGAGTTTAGAGTAAGTTAAAGAGAAGATTTGGAGAAAGAGAAACTCCTTTTGATTGAATGACTGCTGCTGCATTAAACATCAGTGGTTAAAAAGTAACAAATGCTGTGAGTAGTTCCTGAGAAGAGTACTTTGTACTTTTACTTAAGTATTATTTTAACATCTGTACTTATACTTGTAGTTGGGGAATATTTCAGTAATGTAACAGCACTTGTACTTGAGTAAAGATTTTCAGAACTCCTACACCACCGCGTATACCAGAAAACACTCTTGATGTTAATCCAAACTGTATATGGTGTACAGCTACCAAATACGCTCCAAAAATACAAACAAAACTTTTCTTTTTTGCTCCCATTACTCACAAGTTGAAGTAAAAAATCTGAGACTTCTGTAAACAAGAAAGATTTATTTCTGCCAAATTTTGTTCACAAACTTGTTGTCAGTGAGCACTTCTCGTGTGCCAAGATAATCCATCTACCCAACAGGTGTGGAGTATAGAGATGCTGATTAAACAGCATGATTATTACACAGGTGTGTCTTTGACTGGTCACAGTAAAAAACCACTGAAATGTGCAGTTTTATCTTAATAAAGACATTTATCAGGCTAATTACTCACTGCCTTCGTTGGTTAGGTTTAGGCATGAGGTGTGATGGTTTGGGTAAGAATATCAGCGTCAGTATCAGAATAATAGTGTAAACTGGTTTCTGTAGACCTGTGTGAAACAGCCTTAGTTCAGAGCCTTTTGTCAAGATAAAACTGCACATTTTAGAGCAGCTGTTTAATAACAATCTCTCTTAGTAAAGACGAAGTGCTCACTAACATGGATTTTAACAAATTTGTGAACAAAATCTGAGAGAAATAAACCTTTTGTGGGCACAGAAAAAGTCAGTTTTTTTTTTTTACTTCAACTGATTTAAAACTCATTAAAAATAGGAGCAAAACCAAATATGTTGCCTTCATGTTTTTGTTGTACACTCACTGGCCACTTCATTAGGTACACCTTGCCAATACCGGGTTGGACCCCCTTTTGCTTTCATAACTGCCTTAATTCTTAGTGGCATAGATTCAACAAGGTGCTGGAAACATTTTGGTCCATATTGACATGACAGCATCACACAGTTGCTGCAGATTTGTCGGCTGCACATCCATGATGTGAATCTCCCGTTCCACCACATCCCAAAGGTGCTCTATTGGATAGAGATCTGGTGACTGTGGAGGCCACTGAAGTACAATGAATTCACTGTCATGTTCAAGAAACCAGTTTGAGATTATTTGAGCTTTGTAACATGGTGTGTTATCCTGCTGGAAGTAGCCATCAAAAGACGGGTACACTGTGGTTATAAAGGGTTGGACATGGTCAGCAACAATACTCAGGTAGGCTGTGGTGTTTTAACAATGCTCAGTTGGTACTAAGGGGCCCAAAGTGTGCCAAGAAAATATTCCCCCACACCATCACACCACCACCAGCAGCCTGAACCGTTGATACAAGGCAGGATGGATCCAAGCTTTCATGTTGTTTACACCAAATTCTGACCCCACCATCTGACTGTTGCAGCAGAAATCGAGACTCATCCGACCAGGCAACGTTTTTCCAGTCTTCTATTGTACAATTTTGGTGAGCCTGTGTGAATTGTAGCCTCACTTTCCTGTTCTTAGCTGACAGGAGTGGCACCCGGTGTGGTCTTCTGCTGCTGTAGCCCATCTGCTTCAATGTTCAAGGTGTTGTGCGTTCAGAGACGCTCTTCTGAATACCTTGCTTCTAACGAGTGGTTATTTGAGTTACTGTTGCCTTTCTATCATCTCAAACCAGTCTGGCCATTCTCCTCCGACATCAACAAGGCATTTTTGCCCAGAGACCTGACACTCACTGGATATTTTCTCTTTTTTGGACCATTCTCTATAAACCCTAGAGACAGCTGTGTGTGAAAATCCCAGTAGATAGCAGTTTCTGAAATACTCAGACCAGCCCGTCTGGCACCAACAATCATGCCACGTTCAAAGTCACTTAAATCACCTTTCTTCCCCATTCTGATGCTCGGTTTGAACTTCAGCAGGTCGTCTTGACCGTGTCTACATGCCTAAATGCACTGAGTTGCCGCCATGTGATTGGTTGATTAAATATTTGCATTAACAAGCAGCTGAACAGATGTACCTAATGAAGTGGCCGGTGAGTGTATATGTTCAATGCACAAATCACTGTTTTTGTTTGTTTGCCTCCATTACTGATGAAGTGATGTGAGATGACTTTTATTTAAGTTTTTTTTGCTTTTTCTTGAATAATCATTGTGCATCACTTTATATCACACAATGCAGGCTGTCAGCACTAAAAGATGCATGATGTGCAGGGTTGACAGCAGACTTGCTAGAAAGGCAGACACATGGTGTAGTGGCTGTACAAAAAAGGTCATGTTTCAAAAACACACAGGCACTGCCATTCTCCTTAGATGACTGAAACCTATTACAGTACATGAAGGAGCTATGAGTATTATACATTATAGAACATTAAGGGCTAACCCACTTCTTTTTTAGAGTCTTTCATCTGTCATGTAATAAACATGTATGATACAATAGATCCCTCTTGGGGTGAGTTTCGGGGTTGGACAGAGGAGAGAAAGGAGGATCCAGCAGCAATCAGCATCCTTTCGCTCTTCTCTCCGCAAGTGCTAGTGGCTGCAGGTCAAGCGGTGGCACTATATTGCAATAAAGTCCATGTCCTGGTGCGATTCAATGCTGCAACTGGGGACGTTACAGCCCAAACAGGCGAGTCATCTCCAGAGTTCGATGTGTCCGCATGTGAACTCGGCTCAAGACAGACGAGAGCAAATACAAAGAAGAGAGAGTATTCACACAAGTTGAAAAGGAGTTTTAGCCTACATTTGGCTACTTAATGCAGTCTTAATACCACTGAGGTATTCACTGTGAGACTTAACCGTGACCAAGGCAGATGAGGGGAAAGTAGAGCAACGAAGAGGGATGTCTATGAAAAGCAGCATAGCGCAGGCCAACCCCAGTGAAAATATATATGAAATATATTACAGATTAAAACAAAAACGGAAAGAAAATTAACAATTGTTCCAGACTATTGGTGAGGACAACCAACAGTTAAAATAACATTTAAATTAGAGTTCAGGTCCAATAGAAAGATTAGACACTACATCCTTTGGCCAAACAAAAAGAAAAACACGTGGTAAGGTTGAGCGATTGCCTCAGTAAGACAAATTATTATCTGCACTGGTTGTATGTGTATGTACAGTCCTTGTGTGTAAGATATGCCGACACATAATGAGTATAAACATATACATGCCACCCTTAAAGACCACGAGAGGGTGTGAGAGAATAGAAAACTACTGATAATGAGCAATCAAAAGGCTGGGTGAAGAGAAAGAGGAAGAGTCTCTAGTCCGTTTTGTTCTCCTCCGGTCCAACTAGTGCACGCTCGTCCGACATGTTAATGGCTTCCTGGATTTCGCGGACGACGAGGATGCGGGCGAGCATCTGCTCCAGCTGTTCTTTTGGGATTGGTTGAGTCGAATACCAGATGGGGCTGTTGGGAGCCACCACGGGCTCAGGAGTCAGGTAGAAGGTGTCATTGCGACCTTTAGCGCTCTGTGGACTGAAAGAGAACACAGCATGAGCACATTTTCAGGATAAACAGACGCTCAAGTTATACTTTTAGCCCGTCTCTGCACACAAAGCAATGCAACTGAGGGAGAGGAGCAGTGAAAACGTGTGCTGTCATATCACATTACTAGCCATTTAAAGAGATACAGCACACTTCTACAAGTTTTTTGAGCTGTGATCTAAATGATATGACTGTGCTGTGATGAGACATATTAATGCTGGTATTAATACAGACATTTCTTACCAAATTTATAAAAAAAAATGTGATTTCATGGGTTAAAAATGGCTTAACATGCCATCTATTATTTTAAATCAGTCATACACCTTAGAAGGCCAATGCTGACATAGAGTCAACCGGTTGGGGCTAATTTATGTCATGCAAAAAGTTTACAAAAGCACACACACACAAACATGATAAAGAATATCAAATAGTTGAGTTCTTTTCTGTCGATCAGCTAAACCTAAAGCTTGTGTTACAGCTACAGGATGGTTCTGTGTAGTATTATGTGCTAGTTGTTACTGTATTGCAGAGTTGCAATGATTAATTGTCTTAGTTGTCAACTATTAAATTAATTGCTAACTATTTTGATAATCCATTACTTGGACTGAGCATTAAAAAGCAACAAACAAACAACAAACAAACAAACTCTGACTCAGCCCTTAAAAGTGAATATTTTCTGGTTTCTTTACTCCTCTGACAGTAAACTAAATATCTTTGGGTTGTTGACAAAACAAGACATTTTAGGATGTTATCTTGGGCTTTGGGGAAAACACTGATCAACATTTTTTTCACCATTTTCTGATGTTTTATTGACCAACAGCTAATTGATTAATCGAGAAAATAAATGACAGATTAATTAAGAATGAAAATAGTTTAATTGCAGCCCTAAATCGATCGTCAAAATAGTTGAATAATGATTTCAGGTCTAATTGACATGCAGCCTCCTTTATGTTGCCATAATCCTCAATCTCAAAATTTAAATAGCTGAATAAAATGTAGCTGTAAGGACTGATAGAAAAAGTTAAATGAAAAAAATAAATAAATAATTAAAGAAGACCTGTTTTATTGTAGTGCGTTCATATGACAGATTGCTTGTGCTTGTATAAGCACTGCAGGTTTGTTCTGTGTAGTATTGTGTACTTTTATTACTTTTTTCTGCCTGTGTGTGTACTCGCACGTACAGTACCGGGTGTCTTCCACATGTGGACTATGTCAATCATTTTTACAGTGCACGTTTATATTGCGTACCCACACTGCAAAACGAATTTCCATTTGGCATAAAATAATTTTTTTAAAATCAATAAATCATTCACTTTGTGGCATTTCTGATTTTTTTTCTCCCTATTCACAAGTCATGAAGGACGCTGACATTTTAATAAACAGCAGAGGCCACAGAAGTTAGTTGCCTTTATTCCCAGGCATATAAGAGGCAGAAAACATTAAAAAAATCATTCACTGTGTTTGAGAGGATAAAAAGGAAGAGTTATTATAGACAGAATCCATGTTTTTGTCAGTTGCCTAGCAACAGTGTTCTCACAAGTTTAATCACTTGAATGCTGAGTGCAACGTGCACTCCACAGCCCATGTCAATAACATAAACACAAGAGTTTTATTTAAAAGGGGAGCAGCAGCAGCACCTCAAAAGAGAAACTCTTGATTCTCATCATGAATTGTTAACCTTCACCCTGGCCAGAGAAAAAAGAACTACATGGTAACAAACGAGGCATTTTTTCATGTTTTATATGCCATGTTTCATCAAATTAAAAAAAAACACAAAAAAACATTTCATGGCACTGTAAGGATGTCATAAAAACCAGATGCATCAGTATCAAGACCACGCCAAAATTTTGAAAGCATGATGGAACTTGTTTGTCATGTATAGGAATACTTTTGCGTTTGAGGCGGATCGTCAGTGATTACTTATAATTTTGTAAAAGCCAGGATGCAAACCATGCCACCTTGGGTGAACTTTTCAGTTGAAAAGAAACACTTTGGGTGGCCAGGAAGCTCACTTGGTAGAGCATTCCCCCATGTACTGAGGCTGTGAGTCCTCTGCAGCGGCCGTGGGTTCAACTCCTGCCTGTGGCCCTTTGCTGCATGTCACTCCCCTACTCTCTCTCTCTCCCCTTTCCTGTCCTAAGTCTGTACCAACCACACATGATTTCTTTTATCTGGAGAACAAGATTTTTAGGCCAGGTCATCTATGCAGCAATTAAGTACCTCATTATAACACTGTTTTCTCACACATTCTTAATTTTTCAAAAAAATTGCAATTTGGTTCTGCAACTGGAATATTGCACTTGAACATATTCTAATTTTATTGCCACTCAACATTATATTAACAGTGTATCCAAAGTGTTATTATCGTTGTACTCCTGAAATATGCGTTTAACATAGTTAAGTTCTGTTTGAGACAGTTGGCATTGCTGTGCAGCCAACTATGTTCCATGACTTTGCAATGGATAAATACTTTGAGCTGACGACATGTAACCACAGCTCACCTGTCCTGACTCCTTACCGTTCAGTTTGTGTCATCTGTCATCAAAATATGAACATTGAATTTATTGTTTTGTTTTTGATTGTTGAATAGTTGAATATTGTTTAATTTCACTGATGCTGGCGTTGACTACCAAATTTCTAGTGTTTGACATCCCTACAGCCCTGATAAAAATGTGTTTCCACTTTTTATCCTTCCTGGTTTTATATTTACCATTTGAAGAGGTAGAAATCATAGAGCTTGATGGGGCATCGCAGCGGGTTCTCTGGGTCCTCCAGCTGCTCTGAGTACATGTCATCTGTGACTAAACAAAGGAAAAACAGAATAAACATTATAAATTGTGTTTCTTTCCTCCCATCACTACAAATACAATTCATGTTCACTCTTACCTTTCTGTCCTATGAACCTCTCTGTTGACTTTAGGTATCGGATGCTGGTGCTCTTGTCTTTGGGGTTGTTGGGACTCTTTCTGGTGTGTCTCAGCACCTTAGAAAAGGCCACTTTTAGATGCTGATCCACTGTCTTCAGGTGGAAATACCTGTTAAAAAGATATATGTTAAATACTTTGACTTTGATTTGGCCAGCTCATGCTGATTGAAACCCATATGTGGGAGATACAGAAAAACAAAAGGCTGGGAATTATCTGTGTTCTGGATTAATATTTGCTCTTATGTGCAGACGTATATAACAGACATTATTGCTACAAATATAAATTCAATAGTATAACTACAAAAACAAGCTATAGGTATTATTAAGGCTGGTTACCGTGATCACTATCATTTATAAAATCCCATGCTAGTAAAGCTAAAGGTGGGGTATGCTATTCTAATCCAATAAAACTTTTTATCAAAGTGAACACACACAGTCCTCTAGCTCCCTGTTCTGTGAGTGCTCTGAATTTTTTTTTTTTTTAAATCCGATGTTCCCACACAGCCCTGGCTCTGTATACGGGAAACAAAAAGTGGCTCGGACAGAGCCACACAACAATATTCCAGCTAATCAGTGAGAGGTTGCATTTGTGCCTGTGCACAGGACAAGGGGAAGGCGAGGGAGAACGAAAGGGGCGGTAAATCATCTGAAGGAGCACTGATGGAGGATTTGTTGAACTGTTGAGTTCAGATATAAATCTTGCTCCAGAATAGTGGACCCCACCTTTAATGATTTGGTATATTACAACAACAAATAATGTTCAGAGGTAATTAAAAGTCACTTTTTTCTTTTATCACTTTTGTTATATCATGAGGGTAGCTTAAATTGGTGAAGTATGAGACATATGCTTTTTCAGTCACTTCTTAATACATAGACTGTCGACTATGTTTATATGTTTGTATATTATATACTGTATATATACTGCTATTACTTATCGTATTGTGAGTGTTGACTAAACTAAAAGTAGTCAGTCAGGCCGTATAGCAGTAAATACAGAAGTAAACAAGCAAGAAAGCAGTGCAACTCACTTGGTGTTGAAAAACATTAGAGTTGTGAGCAGCGTTGAGGGAGAATGAGCTCCCAGCTGTTTACACTCCCACAGCATCTCCTCTGTCACATGGCTGGGAATAACATAACCTGGCAGGGGAGGTAAAGAGCAGGTTATGAAAATCTGTCTGTTTAAAGAATTGGTCAAGCAACATGCAATTATGAGTTACAAATCATCACTTAATGTTTAATCAACACAACTGCTGTCACTACATAATCCTAGAATTCTCTACAGTTCTAGTAGGAGAGCAGCTTTTTGAGTTGTTGAGTCTTATTTAAAGAGATACAATCCCCATAATCCAAATCTAAGCACCAATCAAAACTCAAAGCCCATGACGGGAAACTGCTGTCAGTCACAATGTGATAAAACCCATCTTCAAATCTTAAAAGATAAATCTTAAAAGGCTAAATAATAATAGTTTTTTAAAACATTTTTTCTCTGAATTTAACCAGAGTGATGCCAACAAATAAGCAGCAGTCAGCAACCTAAATTAATATGTATGGTGAAAATGTTACATTCTGCAAATTTTACTACACATCTGAAGACTCAAAGTCAGTGAAAACTGAATTTAAACATTTAAATTTCATTCAGAGAAAGTTTTACAAATCTTTGGCATTGTTTTATGCCCACAAACATCAAGACTGACACTCAACTCCCAATGAATATCACAGAAAACACTGAGGGATACTTTACAGACCAGACCATTACAGTCAGTATGTTCTTAATGCAGCTATCTAACTTCACTCATTTTAATATTAGGCCGTGATGAACAACACTTGAACTGCACTGTTGCATTATTTAGGGAAATGTAAAAATCAGATTGGATTGAGATGAGGCAGACACTCCTAACACAGATGGTTTGTGTATTCATTTTTGTGCAAGCAATGTTCAGAATTAACTGTTTTGTCTGCGTGCTGTTAGTGAACGTTCAAATTTCACTCAATAGATTACCATTGTTTTTTTTTTTTTTGGTTTGTGAGTGATGCAAATCTACCAGCCGCCAACTATGAGCATGAATGCATTTACATGCACAATGAAACTGTGGCTCATTTGAGGTTATTTAACCAAGTTTACATACACTAGTCACCTACAACTGACCACACAATCAAATATTAGAGTGACTTTATAAATAGTTTCTTCATGTTGAGAATATTATACAGCAGTCAGTCCACATGAGAACCCACTCTGTCTGTCTGTCTCACACTGTGAATCTGCATCACACGTTTCTCATCAAAACAACAACAACAACAAAAAACGGCTCACTGACTGATCAGGGAAACAAGCTTTACTGATTATTGGATCTTCAAGCATTTAAAAAAAAAAGTGGACTGCCAATATTCTATTTCCTCACTTGGAGAAAAGGGTTAAGTCAAGTTAATTTCTTTGTCCTTCTTCATCTGGATGTAGGGGATTTGTCATATATACAAATAAGGTTAAATGCAAATCTATATATCTATATATATCTATAATTCATATATATATACTAAATCTATATATAAATATAATATATATATTATATATATATACTACATATATACATATACATGTAATAATCATTTTTATTATATATATATATATATATATATATATATATATATTTATAATTATATTGTCTATTTGGCATTTTTTACACTGGACATTTTGACTGTTGATATTTTCATCTGCTGGACAACTTCACATGATCCAAGCGAAAAGACAGCATATGCTTGCTAAGCTAAACCCTCGTGGCTGGTGCTGATTCTGTGCCCTGATTCCAAGTTTGTTAAACAACTGTTGTCCATACCTAAGGGATGAATAGATGGTCTCCACGGCTCCAAGATCTGGTGCAGACTGTGGGCAAAGCGAGTGTAGTACTGATCTGAGAAAACGTCATCCACACGACCGTTATCAAACAGATACTGCAGGGAAAGATTAGAGGAAAAAGCTGCGGTCCAGTGTTTCCACATCAAAACCAAAAAGTACCAACAGAGCTGGAATGCATGTGGAGAGTGTGTCTGTGTTGCAAATGTGAATTTACTTTTTGTATGCACAGAAAAACATAGTAGAGAACATCAGCCTCGTAAGTCTCCCCTTCCAGCCCCCGGGCCTCTGTTGTCATCAATGAGAGACCCATGCAGAGCTCCGCCACTGCACATGACACCAAGTCCTCCTGGAAACGCAGCGCCTGGCGTCCTAAAACACAAACACATATTTTAGTGATTGGATGTCAGATGAAAACACAGAAGAGACAATGACATCATATTGTTTTACACTATAATAACCATTGTACATGTGCACTTACGGCCAATTGGGGCCAGTTTATTTTTGTCTGATTTGTCCATCTCGCGTTTTTCCGCTGAGCCCAAAGCCGCCACACGTCCAGCCCCTCCTCTGGCTTCAGAGTGGCGGGCAGCAGCAGCTCCTGCACCTGCACCTGCTGCTGGCCTTGTCCATCTACTTCGGCTACCACTGTCTGACCCTGCACAGACACAAACACACCAACACTGTTTCATGTCCAATCATGACATACATATCTATACATGTGTCTGGCCATGATAACAGACCAACACAGCTCAACATGGGGGTGTCACGATTCTCAAAATCCACAATCTGATTTGACTTTCAATTTTAAGGTCACTATTTGATCACATTTTTGGTTTTCGAAGATTCTTTTGAGTCTTAGTTACCAGATAAGCATAACAGTTGCTTATATGTATTGTGTTTGCAGTCAGAACAGAAATAAAAAGTCACTGCTCAAACAATGTTACTGCGGCATCCTGGTTCATTTTTCACAACTGGGTTTTATGAAATGCTGCTATATTACCATAGTGATGACAAAGAGCAAAGTTCAATCAAAGAATCTGATACATCTGTGACTCCAGTAGAGAAACTTTTCTGTGACACCCTTAGCTCAACTCCTGCATTCATACCTGTAGCTGCTGTGCATCCTGTCCCGACAGCCCCTGTGTGTGCAGCACCTGCTGCTGTGGATCCCAGATGAGGGACTGTGTAGCGTTGGAGTAGCCCTGCACTGCCACCGGGATGTGAATGTTTCCGTTCATCAGCTGGGCAGGGAACAGCGTATTCGCAGCCAGCGTGTGCACCACTTCTTCTTGGCCTCCCATTCCTCCAGCGCTGGTTATGCTGGAGACTGCCTGCGCTGTCTGACTCTGACTGGCAGGGATTTTCAGCTTGTCATTTTCAACAGTAACTTGTGTTGGCATTGTGGTCATTGTTGTAGTGTTTGTCCCCGCAACCTGCACTGTCCCATAGGCCTCCTGGGGATGGCAATGTGTGTGACCTGCTCACGGCCTCCGGAACCAGCGGGAGCAGAGTAGACAGGGATTGTCCAGGTCTCCCCCGTGGGACTGGTGATAGTGCCTGTAGCGCTGTAAAGGTGGGAGCTGTCCACAGTTAGGAGGTCCGGCCGCAGGGACACGTAGCTTTGCTGCTGGCCCTGTCCTTGAGGGATAGCCAAGACTGTGGCTACCTGCTGACCAGGCAGGGCATAGGACACAGTGATGGGCATGTCCACCTTACGCTTCTTGGCTGGCTGGAGGACGCCTGCTCCCTGTGATGTGGCAACGGTTGTTCCCAGTACCCTCCTCTCAGCACTGTCCTGCTGCTGTGTGGGAGAGAGAGCCCCCACTGTCTGGATTTGAATCTGCTGTCCTCCTGCGACAGCTGCCACCAGCTGGGCTTGAAGCTAAAATACACAGGAGGGAGACAATAAACTGGTAAATAAATTCAAACTCTGGCCAATGGCAAAATCTGCAGTTCTGCCATGGTTTTGAGCTCATGTGTACCTGTTGGTGCTGCTCCTCTGTGAGCTCCCCAGGCTGAATAAGCTGTGCAGTAGTCACACCTTGAAGCTGCTGGTGGGAGCTAGAGGGCACTTGGAGGACCTGACCCAGCATCTGACCTTGCTGCTGGCCTTGGATCTGCACCTGAAAAGACAGATATGGAGAAAATAGAGAGAAAAATAGTTGGACATGGATACAGTGGAACAGGATTAAGTGATAAACACATGGGTGGGACATCACACAGGGAATAAGTAAAGGTACAAACCTGCACTATCTGTTGCTCTGTATTCTGCTGTACAGACTGCTGCTGAGACGTCGACTCCTGTATCTGTTGCTGCTGTGGCTGGACTTGCACCTGAACCTGTATCAAAGGACAGTGTCTGTCAGTGAGCTTCATTTAAAAGACAGATCTCTTAAACAGGTTCTTTTTCTTTTTTTTTTTTGTTGGTTTAGATTGTTTTAATTGGTGATGTTATTAAAAACAAGCCTCCTCCTCACAGTTCAGCAGCTGCTGTGAAAACAGTATAGTGGGTGAAAAAAATTCCAAAACCCAAGTTGTATTTTTGGGTGATTTTATGAAACAAACTCTGATGAAGAAAGTCAACTGATCAGACATATACACGGAGGCAGGTGGGATGAGCCCCAGTGTTTGTGTGTAGCATGAGACCAGAGGTGTGTGCGTCTGTCAGAAAAAGGAAAAGCAAGGTGAGCAGATTAAAGTAGTCTGAATAAAAATAGTTTGAATAAACACTAAAATAAGATGAAGTAAATCAAAATGGTGAAATAAGAAATAACTTACTAGAAATAGGGTACTTATAAACTAATAATTATTGAATTTTATTCTAATTAATGCATTAATAAATAATACATATGTGTTATAAAATCCCAACAGAGCAGAGACCCTTTCTATGGGAAACACTGGATCCATAAGCGGTTTAGTTAGACACAGTCTGCATGTACTGTGGCTCTTCAGTTCCCTTTTCCGTTTGACCTCATGGCCGGTAAAATGCCTCCACACACTAGCTTTCAAGCTAGGGTGTGCTGCTTGGATTGAGTCCATCTGCAGTTGCTAATGCTCAGCCATCATCACAAAAACCACCATCAAATTGGTTTTGTTGTGAGGAACATACAGTACAGTCTTACACACTTATTAGAGAGATCATTATGTAGATCACTGGGTTCAAATTTTCTGATTAATGAGTTATCAGCATTGATGCATAATTTTGCAATAGACAATTGCAATGCATCAAAGAATTGATTTTGTCCCACCACCCCTGGCTACAACCCATACAGTCTGTCGTGTGGTGAAGTCGAGCATAGGGCATTTGACAGAGTTGACAATTCAGCATGGCGAGATGCCACCAAGGTTTGAAAGAATGGCTGCACTACATGCCTGTGATGACTGATAAAAATATATGCATAAATGTTAAAGGAATGCTTCCATTCACATGATGATTATCAAATGAAGTATAGGGCATAATATTTTATACATATATATTATATGTATATATATATATATATATATATATATATATGCTTTTTTTCTCATAACACCCAGCCATGTATGTGATTATTTAATGTGCTGATTTACCGGACAAGCCAGTTCCAACAATGACCCTGCCACCTCTGTGCTGTCCGTGTAGATGCAGTTAGCCTCTTGTTGGTAGACCATGGTGGTGGTGGTGGTCGTAGTATCTCCACTTTGCTGGCTGAACTCCTGCAGGGCATCTGGACCCTTGCTAGCCAAAGACTCCAGAAACTCCTTCATGCGATGCTGAGGGATGCTCCGAGCCTTTTGCCTCACAAGCTCCTCATAGGAGCCTGTACCATCCAAGGAGTTATTCATCGCAGCTGACAATATCTTCTTCTATGGTAGGGATCTAAGAAAAAGCAGAATTCAATTAGGATTGTTTTAAATAATTTGCAGGCTTAGGTACATTTTTTATTTTATCTGTATCAACGATGAATGACTGTGAATCACACTTCAATAACGCTGTCAAAACGTAAAAGGGACAGTTCACTGCAGTTGCACTGAATATGGATGAACTGCCCCTTTAACAACTTAAGCGCACCTGAAAAGAAAAAAAGACAGCGCCGTATATTTCTGAAATTGTAATAAAAAGGACAAAACTGACATCAATTAAAGCTTTAGTGTGTTTACAATCGGACATAGAGATCAGTGTCTGGGCGCACCGCAGACAGATGGTAATAGGAAAGGGTTAATTCTAGCTGAGTGTGTACGAGCAGGGACAAAAGCGCGGCCACTTTCCAAATCCGATGCAGTATTGAAAGCAGCGTTGGAAACGGCTACATAATGAAAACATGCAAGTTTTACACAACGAATTAAGCTGCGATTGTGCGCACGGTGCATTAGCTCAATAACAACCAACCTAACAGCTGATTACACAACAAGCTAGGTTAGCCAGGTGCGCGGCTAACTAGCCGCGTGTTGTTTGCAAATAAATTTCAGCTCCGATTGTGTCTGGCAGTGTTACAGTGCGTTTGTGTACAAAAATAGCATATTAGCGGTGTAGCGGGTGATATATCGACATAAGCAATGGGAACTGGAGTGACTCTCTCCTGTGGGTAACGTTACAACGACTGCATTTTTCTGTTATCTCCGGAGCTAGCATGCTAACGTTAGCGGGCGCGTTAGCTACCTCTCTTCCTCAACCGGGCCGAGGCTTGGGCCGCCCACAACCGCTTCTCTGCCCTCCAAACGTCGCTCCTCTTCCAACGAGCAGGGAAGCGAAGCGCTACTGACGTTTCTCTGTGGCTGGTTTATTCTTTGTTTTCCTGATTTTCGTTAGATGGCTACCCGTATTTTCTCTTTTTCTTAACCACTCATATTTCTGTGGGCGCCATCTTACAACGCTACCTTCAGACCAATGAGCGAGCGATTTGTAACTCTGGCGTGCTCTCGCGATATTTCCACGACAAGATATCGCGATAACTGGCGCTAGCTGGATAGTCCGTTAAAGGCGACACACGCAGGCGAAGTAGCCGACAAGATGAGGTAGATGTCAGTCCACCTTAAAACCCTGTTATGCCAGACAGACGCTCCTAGTGGTTCACTGGGTTCTGAATCTTTTAAGGTGGTCCAACAGAGATGCGTTGAATATTTGGGTGGTGCTCAGGGAGCTCTGGGCAGTTGAGGGTTAATTCCCACGCGCTACACTCCGGCGTGGTCTGCATTTCTCACCCTGGCTGTGTTTGGATCAAATACCTGCTACTTTTATTGGGAAAAGTGGAGGAGAGGGCATGGCTTTCTCTTTCAGATATATATCTATAGGGTCAAAGCTATTTTGCAACCTATAACTTGCCTTTTCTTTGCTTTTTCTTTACATTCAATTTTTTTGTTTTTTGAACCAATGCATACCATCCTTTTTGACTAATATTGGTACTGGTGCAGTATTTATTCTGTCATTATTACCTGGCTTTGTTAAATACTTGATTACTGATTGGTCATTGACAGCATTCTAAGGTCCGTTATTTTTATATAGCAGACTGTTGCTATGCTTAACAGACAGTTGTTATGAACAACAGACCGTTGCTATGGACACAGTTCTGATCATAGACTCTTTTTTTGGTACATAACCATGCGACAAGCAGGATAATGTACAGTGAGCAGGTCACTATTGAGAAAGAAATCCCTTCAGGATGATTCAATCCCTGAATCATTCTGTGAACAAACCGCATCCACATGTCACCTACTGCTCATTAGCAAAATATCATTATATACTAAGTCAAACATTTGATTCTGATAGTAAAATACCATGGTAGGAACCTCTATTGTTAAGAGTGGTTGGATTATTTTAGGGACATAGCTCTCATTGAAAGAATATTAGCAGTGATTCATGAAGCACCAGCACTGTAGACGCCTTGTATATCCTAATTGATTCCCTTTCAAACCAACATATTCTAGCAGAAATATAATGTGTCATTCTGATAGAATGCAAGGAAACCCATACATGCGGTATTACATTTATTTTGTGTTTTTCTTTCTTTTCTGTCTCTTTCTTTGCAAGGCTATGGTGACATGTATATAGATTGTGTTAAAAATTGTTTATAGATATAAAAACCCTTGTCTTTCATACCTTCTGTATGAGTTTCATGTGACAAACTCAATAAAATACAAAGTTGATCACAAAAAAACACATTGCAGTTTTTTTTGAGTAATATTTATTCTCGTCTCCTGTCAAAAGGACACACATGAACCCCTCTGAGTCTTAAAAAAACACACGGTGGTTTGGCAGTGACAGGCCACCTTTGTAAGAAAGTCATGTATGGCATTTGAGAGCATCTCCTCTGTGTAACGCCAGCTCAGAGTCAAAATTAAATTAGCATACAAGAGGTCCTTGTTGAACAATGAATAAAGTTGCATACATTCAACAAAGAGGAAACACTGTAAGTGAATTATTATTGCAGCAGATATAGAAAAACAATCTTGCGGACTCTGACACGGACTGATCGAGCTTGAGACTGAGCAAAGCGATAGTGCAGTAATTTTGTTTGCTACAGTTCTCTTATGAATATGGATGTGTAATTATAACAGTATCTCATCAGTCAGTCTCAGTCCGATCAGTATGCGTTTTCGCTAACGTTACACATTAAGAGATGCAAACAATTTGAACATGTATCTGTGGGCTCATGGGAAGCAGGAAGTGCAGCTTGATCTCAGTCAATCAGATCTTTCCCGGGTCTTCTTTGAGGGTGACCGTTCTGTTGAAGACGAGCTGCAGTGAAAGAAAGATTACAGTTAGGCTTCCCACCCAAAAATGGTTTTAAACCAGAGCAGATTACACAATTAATCATTAAAATGAACCAAAAACAACTTTTGTCTTACGGTACCTTGTCTGCGGTGCTGTCGGAGTCCACAGAGAAGTAACCAACTCTCTCAAACTGGAATTTATCAAAAACTTTTGCTCCCTTGACTGAGGTATCCACTAAGGCACTGCTGATCGTCTGCATGGAATTCTAAATGGCAACAACAAGAAATACATTAAACAGTCACTATGACCACTGAAACATCTCACTTAACCCAACCAGGCCTGCAGGAGCGCAGAGGAACTCACAGGATTGATGTCACTCAGGAAGCCGTTAGGCACTTCAGATGGATCCTCTGGGTGTTTGTGCAGGAATCTGCTCAGACGACAGGAAGTTTTCATTAAGAGAGTTTTGTACAAGGAGTATTGGTTATGAATGACAGCGAGTGATTTTTGTGACTTACAGTCTTTCATAAAGGCGCACTTCGCACACCAGTGGCTGGCTGACCCAGTGGATGAAGGCCTTTGGTTTCTCTGCAGTGTCAGAGCTGCAGCAGCTCACCTCCAGTTCCACCACTTTACCCTGAGCGTCCTGAGAGACAAAGCACATGTGACGGTTAATACTACCTTCATTAAAAAAAAGATTAAACATAAGTTAAGATGCTCACAGAGGGAAGCAAACACCTCTCAGAAAGTATAATACCAAGATCACACATTTGGTTAACATTTCACTGTAATAAGCTCCAGGGAAATGTTCAAACATTACTTGGGACTGCATTAAATGGTGAACTGACTGTATTTAAATAGTGCCTTTACGCAAGGCGCTTCACAATTTGCGCTCATCTGTTCACACACTCATACCCTTCCTGGACCAAGTTGGTTCCAGTGCTGGTTCAGAGCCAGGGCCTAATTTTGAACCAGTTCTTTGTGTTTAGACAGTTAACAAACTGGCTCTCAGCCACAAAAACCGGTTCCAGAGAGGCACTATGTCTATTGGGCCAAGACTAAGAACTGCTACATCAGGGGCAGGGGGCGGTATTATCGTGACCAACCAAAAGGAAATGTCCACCATTGTGGCAGAGAAAGATGACAATAAAGTCTAATGCACCCTCTGATGAGGACTGGAGTAGCCAGGGATCAATCTTGTGATTACTGAAACAAACTGCTTTAACTGCTGAGCCACAGCCAACCATTACTAAAGAGCTACTCAGTGAAAGTGCAGTCACAACGGCTTTTGCTCCCCATTAATTTCTATGAGGAACATGGTGATTCATAGTTGCAAATTAAGCTCTCTTTCTCTTAACACATCAATCAGATTGATCTCTGACAGATGACATCATTAGGCTCTCCAGTGCTCAGAAGAGGGACCTGGTGTGCACATATCCTGGTGCAAATAATAAATCACTGTGGGACACAAAGGAAAAAGGTCACCACACTTTCAGGATCCAAATAAAGTTTAATTAAGAGATTTAAAGTATTTATTTGGAGCTGAACTGTAGTGTGCAGACCTTTCCCCTTTGTGCTCTCCAGCATTCAGCCTGTCAGACAGAAGGGCTGAGGCGGACCTTCTATTCAGGAAATATTGTTTATATCCTTGTTTATACAACTGCATTGTAAAATAAATCAAACAGCCGAGAAGGAAGGATTCAGCTTGGCTGCATTGAGTGTTAGGACAGTCACAGAGGTAAACCTAAATAAAACATCTGATGAGAAGTGGTTTAATTTTTAACTTAGTGGACTTCTGCCGTCAGCCTGCTGGCACCTGATTTCGCACCAAGCAAATCTAGTTTGACCACACTATAAATATCTGGAGCTGTGATTAAATTTTTTCCCCCAAATTAGATTATTTTTTATGTCAGGAACAGAAGCCCACTATTCTGGGAATTCTGAGAAATGCACTTGTTTCTAAGGTATAACTTCACCTACAGTCAAAACACACTGGTCATATAAACCCCGACAGGTTCCTGAAGGGGCTTTATTTGACAATGACCTGCCCACTTATTACATGGTACCTTATCAAAAGAAAAAAAAATCATAATTTGACAGAAAATATTAATTTTAAAATGATTTTCATGATTTTAAAAATGATTTTATTGCTGGATGCATTTTATATGTTTTTTTCCCTGGTCATATGATAAAAGATAATGACAGAATTGTCATTTTTGGGTGAACTATCCCTTTTAAAAAAGTCATTTTGTGCTTTCAAAGTCAAGCTATTAAAGTAAGAGAATTAACTGGCCAAATAAAGTCAAAGATCATTCAAAGTTATAAAGCAAAGTCCTGTTTCCCAGGATTAAACCCTGATCTGGAGTCTTACCTTGATGACCTTTTGGACAGAGATGACATACCCAGCATGCCTTAGGCCTACGGGCTGTTCTGGAGTCAGACGTTTGTAGCCCTTCTCCATCACCTAAAAAAAAAAACATGAGGAGTCATCTATCATCATCATATTCTGTCCACTTTCTTAGACTTAGACAATACTTAAAGAGTGAGGGTGTTTATTTTTTGGATTTTTCTCTCCAACCTCTCTGAAGTCACTCTGTTCAATGAAGATCGTGCGTGAGAATGGAACCACGTGGCTTCCCTTCGCCTCGTTGGCAGGGAAGTCTGGTACTCGTATGTCTGACTGAGACAGAAGAGGACGGCAGAAGGAAGATTCAGCACAAACACAGAACCAACGGGATATTACGAGTCCTCAGGGAGCAGTTTAATGTGTCATCTCTGTGTTTTTTATACCTTTGAGTTCTCAGGGAGGTTAGTTATGGTGACTTTAAGTGGCTCCAGCACAGCCATGGCTCTGGGTGCCGTGTCGTTCAGCACATCCCTCACGCACGACTCCAGAAGGTGTGGCTCTGTCGTCGTCTGGGAAACAGTGACTCCAACCTGCCAGCAGATGTAACATATTATTACAGCAAAGTCTTCATACATGTAATTACTGGTTCATCCTTCCAGCCATTCATCCTTCCAGCCTCTCTGCGTACCCGTGCACAGAAGTTGTTGATGGCCTCTGGTGGGAAACCTCTCCTCCTCAGAGCAGTCAGAGTGAAGAGTCGGGGATCGTCCCAATCTCTGTAGTTAGAAAACATATTGTCTACAGTTAAATGATTCACTTCAGTCTGTAACACAAAAACAGCAAAAGAGATCTTGTGGTCAAAATGCTGCACATGAAATCACAGTGAGAAGAATATATAGTTTCACTCATGATTGATTTATCTATCTGCCGCAAGAGAACTGGGTAGTTACTACAATAAGTGCCCCTATATTCACTTTAAATGCACCTGGCATTAATTCATACCAATGACAATTAAGCCTATTCCAGACACTGAACTCAACATGGCTGAGCTCATCGAGCTGTTAAAAGTGATAGTCTTGTCATTCAGACATGGGTTACTTTCATGTAAATGTTACTTACAGTGTACAGGCATTTACTGGAAGAGCCACATGCTTGTGCAATAATTAAAATAATCTATACAATATATCTTTTTTCCCCAAATATAACTTTTATTGAACCAGGAATAAAAAGAAAATTTATTTTCAGGAGTGTCCTGACCAATAAAATGAAGAATAAAGAACAAATTACAATATCTTTGGCCAGATGAACCTGCTTCCAAGTCATTTAGAATCACTTTAAAAGCATCCAATAAGATCAGCTCTAAAGATTTAGGTGATTTTGCAACTGATTCAAAGTCTAGGGATCAGTGTACTAAATGCCCTTTCTCTTGTTCAGTGCAGACTTTGTGTGGACAGTTAGCAGCCTTTGCATATCCTACCTTTTAGTAGTTTAGGAATTTTACATTATAGAAATTTTGTCTGTTTCCCTCTTAGCTCTAATGAAGACACACTGTTCATTCAGAGTTTGTGCTGTTTGCATACATGTTGCTGGGTCTGACCTGGTAAGACTGCTGTTCTAACTTTAATGTAAAGGTTACTCAAGCACTTATTCAGTCATGAGACCAACACGTAAAATTACCCTCATATTTAAGTAAACAACTCCAACTTGTTGAACATTGTGTCAGTTATTTCCTTGATTAATCGATTACTTGTTTGGTCTATAAAATGTCAGAAAATGGTGAAAAGTGTTTCCCAAAGCCCAAGACGACATCCTCAAATGTCTTGTTTTGTCCACAACCAGGGTTCAAAATTAACTTTTTTGTCCACCAGTAAAATGGCTGGTGAATGATCAACTTGCTGACAGCTAACTGATTAATCGTTTCAGCTCTAGGGTGCTTTAGTTTAAAAGTAAAACAAGAAACAGAGACTATAAAACAAGGTAGTTGGCAAGGATGGATATGACTTTTTCTCCTGCTGACATCACAACTCATTTCTATCTGCCAATATCAAGTTTCTGTCTTATAGCAGAAACTCTCTATTTCAGTTTTAAAATCTTGTATACGCACTGCATAGACTCGCTGGATCATTTTTTATACAAGGAGACCGAGTCAGCAGCTTGCAATGACTTTATGAATGTAAATGATAGCAAAGATACCCACTTTTAGACACAAATTCAATTCAAATTCAATATTATACTCATAGGGCAGATTCTCATCCCGCACCCACTGTTTCTAACCCCAGACTTTCTTAGCACTGGTGGACAAATGCTTTAAGTATTTTAAAAGTGCACTATTTACATTCACCGTAAAAAAATAAATAAATAAAAATAACAGACCGTTTTGTAATGTGATGTAATACAACGTAAACTGACAAACTGACAACAATTCTTCTTTATATTCTTCTCATATATTTCCTTGTTTCCATCTTGCTTGTTCAGTCAATTATCATTTATTTTTCTATCCCATTTGCTGCTTTCGGGGGGGCAGTAGCTCAGTCTGTATGGACTTGGCTCGGGAACCGAAGGGTCGCCGGTTCAAGTCCCACACGGACCAAAGTACGGAGCGTGGACTGGTAGCTTGAGAGGTGCCAGTTCACCTCCTGGGCACTGCCGAGGTGCCCTTGAGCAAGGCACCGAACCCCTAACTGCTCGGGGCACACCTGACTATATGTATGTTGTGTTGCAGCCCTCTCCCTGATGCATGTCTATAGGTCCTGTTTGTGCATGTGCGTGTGTATTTCGGGCTTGTGTGTATGTAGAAAAAAAAACAACAGAGTGAAAACAATGTAATTTCCCTCGGGGATTAATAAATGTTGTCTTCTTCTTCTGTAATATTGTAAATTCTCTCATCATTGCTGGATCTAAATAAAGAATTATCTTTGACAAGCTTTGCTTTAGTTCACGGCTATCTCAAACAAATAAACAAACCAATATCTTCTCTTATTACCTTATATATGTTAAATATATAAGTTAAAAGATGTTAAAAGAAATAACTAACAGAATGGAAACACAATGGGCTAAAAGAAATGCTATTTTACCTCACAATGCCGGTCTCCACCCAGTTTGATGATTTTCCTCTTGGACACAACAGTATAGGTGAGGTTCAAGCGCCCATATTCCCACTGCACAGGGCAGTACACATCCAGAGCGTTACACAGCCAGAAATATGATGAACGCCTGTCACAGAAACAAATACAGAAGAACAAACATGAACACCAACAGTGCATTTATATGCCTCCATGAAAGATTATGATAGAGTTGAACTTCAACCAATCACAGGAGAATTTATGTATACCTGGCCTGGAACTCTTTGGTACAGAGTGAGTGTGTGATATGTTCAATGGAGTCACACAGACAGTGGGTGTAGTCATACGTGGGGTAGATGCACCTGCAGAGAAAGACAGAAACACGTGTCAGTAAAACACACAGTGTGCTGTGCGACAAATTGTATTTAAATGAAAAACAATTCAGGTTTTCATACCATTCATCTCCTGTCCGATGATGCGGCGTGTATTTGATTCTGTACGCCACAGGGTCCATCTTGCCATCCTCCATGACCATCTTCATCCTGAGCGTCACCTCGCCCTCAGCAAACAGGCCCTTCTTCATCCTCTCAAACAGCACCAGGGACTCCTCGACGGGTCGGTCTCTCCAAGGAGATGGAGGAACGTTGTGGCCCTTCAGTTCCTCGCCTTTCTGGTGGCACACATATGCATGACCCCTAAAGGAGCACAAAGACAAGAATCAAACATCATCTAACAGCTTTGTGCAAGTTTACAAACACGTACACAGATTCTACACTCACCTGCGAATAAGATCCACAGCGAGGTCATAGAGCTGCTGGAAGTTGTCTGACGCGTGCGTGACAGCATAAGGTGTGTACCCTGTGTAATACAGTTAATACCGATAAGTATCTAACTATCTTCATGAATGTGAACTTTCATCAGATCAGAAAGGTTTAAAAATAGAGTCAAACTCACCAAGCCACTCCACCATTTCCTTGATGGCAGTAAAGTACTTTTCCTCCTCTTTCTCTGGATTTGTGTCATCATACCTCAAGAAACAAATTCCGTTGTTTGCCTACAGGACGAGACAAATGTTACAGAAAACACCAGCAGCAGAAAGCATCAAACAGCTCACGTGGTGGTGCTACAGAACAGACAGATCTGTACCTTTGCATAGCCAAAATTGAAGTTGATAGCTTTGGCATGTCCGATGTGAAGGATACCGTTGGGTTCAGGGGGAAAACGAGTACGAATCTGAAGGAATTTGTAAATGGACAGAAGAAAAATCAATTCAAAATCAGTCAAAATGTGCTTTCTCTCCACAAGTTAAAGTGACACGGTATAAAATTTGTACCTGTCCACCAGTGATCTCCAGGTGCTTTTTGAGCAAGTTCATTGTGTTCGGTGTGACCACATAGCCCTCAGTTTTATAGTTCTCTCCTGTGTGGTGGAAGGCAAGAATGACAGATCAACAAACTCTGTCAGTTAATCCTTTAAATTTCTCTACATGACCTATGAGGACAAACTGCATCTGCAGTACTATTTCCATGGTATGGTATGGTTCGGTTCCACTCGCCTCACCTCACCTCAATCAAGGCTCCAAGTGAGCTGAGCCGATACTACAAGGTGATGTGAAAACACTGCAGACTACCGATGCACTAACTCGCATTGGGTGATCTACCAAAGTGGCATATGACGATGTCCACAGTAAAGCATCACAATGCAATAAAGCTGAAGAATAATTTTTATGCCTACACCTAAATTAAAACATGTTTTCACTGTGCAGTAAATAGCGTGATTAAATATGCTGTTTTTCCTTTAGTAAAATAAAGGGTATATAATAATTAGAATAATAAACCCATCCTTCATTTTACCTCTCTCTGGTTGACAGTCATTACTATCAGTTCTGACGTGCTAAATTGTTTGATAAATTTATTCACAAAGCTTTTACTCTGCAAACAGAAAATCTTTCTGCATTTGGCATCTGGGAGCTTTTAAATCATGATGTTACAATGGGAGAGGGCTCAGTGGTCATCCATCGGCCCAAACCCAGCACGCACCGCAGTGACAAGCCATGGGCACGGATAACTGGGTGGGTCATAAAAATTAACATTCTGATGAATAGGGATGGGTTGTTGGTATCCCCAGTGAGAGAGACGATGTGTTTTTCTTTTAGTTTTTCTGCTTAAATATCAACAATATTTGCTGCTAAGTGACAATTACTGTGCACTTGTAAACACACTGAAAGCACTTCTTGATCAGTTGTTAGGGATATCACATAAACATCAGTATGATACACAAGAAATCACCTGTTATGCTGTTTGGAATAATTAAAAGTGGATGTGTTGCAGAGTGCTGATTCTAATCAGAGAAAATAATAAGTTTGGGTGGTTGGTGGGTGGATGATTCATGCATACACGCAGATTTGGATGAACTCAGAGCCCATCACTACTGCAGACCACTGATTGGTCAAAGTAGTGTAGCGTAGTGGATGTGTGGCCGAGTGAGCGAGAGAGAGCGAGTGGCAGAGAGTGTGAATGTGAACTGAGTGGAGGAAAAGGTGAGCAGTGACGTGATCAGTTTATTTGTAAATGTACAGTGCAGGTTACAGCTGCAGCACCTACAGCCCACAATAAAGCTCATGAATGTTTCCCAGATTTTGAAATAGTGTTGCTATGACGATCAGCTCTGCCTACATTGAGGGGTTACTATCTGCAGTGGAAAATGTACCTGGTGCAAAAACTGAGCAGTCGATTTGAACTGTACCGCCAGTATAAAAAGTGTTTAACATTTTATGTGATTTCTTCTCACCTGGTTTATGGAACTTCAGTGCTTCTCCTCTGAGCTGCTCCATCAGCGACTTTTCCTCCCCACCCATCACCTCACCTAAACATCCAGCAAACACAGTTAAAATAAAAAACACAAACCTAAACAATTAAATTCACCTTTGTCTGCCATCCATTTTGCCTGCTGCTTACCATTCACTGCCACCTCCTCTTTCTTTGCCTTTGCCTCATTTTCTGTGACTTTAACTTTCTGGGGCTGCAAAATAGTTAAATATTAACCACAGATGAACTGAAAACATTCAGAGTGCAGCTATTAAATAAACAGTTAGACATTTTGGAAAATAAAGTTATTCACTTTTTTTGCAGAGACTTCAATGAGAAGATCAATACCACTCTCATACATATATGGCAAATTATTAATCTACAACCAGCAGCTGGTTAGCTTAGCTTAGCATAAAGACCAGAAACAGGGGGAAACAGCTAGCATGGCTCTACCAACTGTAACAAAATCAGCTCAACAGCACCTCAAGTTGTGATTATGCAGGCAAGTTTATTTATATTGTAATTTTCAGACACAAGCCAATTCAAAGTGCTTCACTAGGGCATAGAAATAGATTAAAAGTAAGACATTAAGAAAACATGAAAATTGCATTTAACATACAATAAAATAAAAAGCAAAAACAAACAAATAAATTGCTAGAGATTATTTTAACAAGACGTTACATCTATTTTATTGGAAAGCCACGGTAAACAATAACATGAGGCCTGATTTAAATGAGCTGACAGTTGTAACAGAAAGCTCGTTCCACAGGTGGAGAGCACAGAAACGAAAAACCTGCTTCACCTTGCTTGACTTTGATCCTGGGAACACTGGATAAGCCTGCCACTTGTGACCTGAGGGGTTTGGGTGCTTTGTAACGTAAATAAAGTAAATCTGTGATTTATTTATGTCTGAGAGAGGGTTATGTGCTGACTATGTCTTGGCTGAGTGCAGGAAGACAGCAAAAAAGTGCATTTCCCAAAATGACTATTATTTCAAATAATGAGAGGTGTGCTACCTTAGCTTTCTTCTCCAGGTCAGCCTCTGTCTTGGGTCCGAGGAGGTGTAGGACCTTTATGACCAAAAACAGTGTTAGTAACAAATGGAATGACCTAACAACCACAGATGCATAAATTCAGGCATGATGACTATGTTTACATGCATTAAAAACTATGGTTTTAGTCTGAAAAAGACAATATATCTAGTAAGCCGTTTACATGGAAAATAAAAATAAAAATTGGACTAATATTCCTGTTTACATGCAGCCGTGCACACTCTGATTAGCCTAATGATGAACATCATTCATCTGAAAATGTTGGAATAAGAGCTAATTCAGAATATCCAAATGGGATATGCTATTTATATGACCCGTATCAGTTGAAAATAACAGTAGAAAATCCATGTGCATGTAAATGTAGACAATGACAGACACTAATTGTGATATTCTCTTCTTCAAAACACACCTGCATGTCCACTTCATTTTTGATGACCTTTCCATCAGCCCATTTCAGGGCACCGCGTGCTTCTCCTGCCATAGACACAAAAGGTCAGTGAGCCATTCTGTCTGTTTGTCAGGCTTTAAATGTTTAACTAATCAAGCGTTAAGTCATACCCATTAGCAGTCCCATGTTGAAGTGGTACCTCTCCTTTAACAGCTGTTCCTTGTGCTTCTTGATCACTGTCTCCACCTGCACAACATTCCACCAATGTCACTGAACACACCACACCCTGCAAATCTTATCCAAAAAAAAAAAAAAAAAAAGAGACAAGCATCTGGTCAGCATAAGCTCAGGCACTTACTGCATCTTCGATCTGCTCTGGTGTGATGACCACGCCAACTCCACACGCTTCTTCAAACTCCTTCTGGTTGATGGGGTCCTGAGGATGACCCTTGAACAAAGTCCAGCGCAGCTGCAGAAAAAAGAGGGAGGAGAAATTTAAGGAGCTGGCAGGCACAGAAGTCGTTTTCACCAGTCATTCGTGTCCACACAGCTATCTCATTCATTTAATCAGTCCATATAATCAGACTGGCACACGTTCATTCTGCTTGAACACGAACACCCTCCAACTGCCCAACCTTCAGAATATGCATTAGGTGTGTTGTCAGCATATTTTTCACTGTGTATTTTATATTCCTCAAGTGTGGTGTAGCCCAGACTTGTTAGCACACCATTAAATTCAAATACCATATAGAAAAAGGGGCCAGTCAGCTTTTTCCTGTCAAACAGCACATACCTGGAACACTATACCCACAGAACTTAAGAACATTACATCTCTCTCTCTCTCAAAATCATAATTCAACAGTAGTAACTAGACATTCAAACTGTTATCATAATCTGAAGTAGTGATTACGTCATTATTTTTTATTAATTGTCTGTGTTTATGTGCTTTTGTATACCTTCTTAAATGTTTTTATATGCATATGGTTATGTCATTGCATTACTATATTTGTCTGTGTTTTTCTGTGCTTTTAATGTTTTTTGTCTGCCATCAAACTGCCAGGGAGTGCAGATGAAAATGAGCCTCTCTGGCTAAATCTAGCACATTTACATGACAACCCAGGTGCTCATGTTAATTAATATGAACCGTTCCTTCTTAAATAAAATAAAGATAAAAGTGAAGGCATAACACATAAATAATGTAATGGTCTTCTATACCGAAACAAATTTGAGTATGCAAAAAGACCTGAAAAGATTAATGTTAACATATGTCATGTTATTAGATATTTGAGTTTGTGATCAGTCCGGTTCCAGCATGTCATAAATTACCTGCCAGCTGTAGCTCTGTGCAGATTTTGCTCTGAGCTATACTGTCCGAGAGGAATCCCAGGCGTTTGGTGTCTTTAAGGCGAGATGCCATACTGTACAGCAATGTACCCATGGCTTTGTCCACTCCTGATGCCCCACGGACACGCTGGGCCTGTTGAAACCAATCACAAAAGATCAAAATTAATTGTTTTCCCTTTCAGAATGTGCGCATGACAAGAGTTAATTATTCGAATTAATCGATTAGCGATCACTAGAAAATTAAGTGCCAACTATTTTGATGACTGATTAATTGTTTCAGTAATTTTTGAGCAAAAATATCAAACATTTGGTGGCTCCAGCTTCTGAAACATGATGATTGGCTGATTTTCTTTGTTTTGTATGTATGCTCTAGAAGACAATATTACATCAGACAGGGAAAACCAGCGTCACTGTTTCCCTCATCCTGATCCTGGGAGGCTGGTCTCCAAACAACTGCAGGAATGTGAAAATGAGAGTACAGTGACCCTGCCACAACAACTACTCAGGAGTTATGAGACACAAGTCAGCCACAGGTAAAACAAGTAGTGCCTCTGAACCACATAGTTACAGCACCTTTAAAAGTGAGAAGAACTAAGGGTGAGCACAGCAGGTGAGCTAAAAGAAAGTACATGTCAGTCACAAGTGAACGTCAATCACATTTCACAGCTGCCCCTTCAGGAAGTGGAATTTCACCATATGCGTTGGCTCATACCTGAATAATAGCGTCCTTAAGCGAGGAACTCAGCCCTTCATTTTTCAGCGTTTCCTTTGCTTTCTGCTCACTGAGCCCAACGGAAGTGAACAGTGCCAACATATCCGCCATTTTTCCACCTTTTTCACCGGCTAGCTTCGAGCCAGACAGACACGCCACCTCCACACAGATTTCTTCTCACAGAGAGAGGAAGGGACTTCCTGTACACCGCAAAGAAAAAAAAAATGATGTACAGAATACACTGCCAATAGGATACTGCGACTCGGAAGCTATTGACCAATCATCTATTAGCTGGATTGAAATAACCGCCTACTACGAGCGAGAGAGCCAATCAGCAGTTGTGTTGACATCGGTGAGGGCGGGGCTACCGGTATCTGAGCAAAGTTGCATCAGATTGACGTTTCAATGGTTTCTGATATTTATTAACATGAAATTAGGACTACAATTATTTCTTATCAACATTAGATAACGTTTTAAAGTACAAATACCAAAACCCGTGCGCTTTTTGAACCGTATTATTCTCAAAGGTTTTCAGTCTCGCAACGCAGTGTAAGGTTGTGGTTGTCCCTCATTATCAACGTTAGCCGAAACAACTCCGCGAAAGGTATTTACCCCGGCGGCTATTATCATGAACTGCACATTTGAAATTGTAGCTCCCCGTAAAATCACCTCACTGAAACGTATAGTATATTTTAGCTGACGCAAATACCGCATCTCAGCACAATGAGCCAGATAATACACGGTGCTGCGTGGTGGGTCCGTATACGTTTGTTTTGATCTCTTAGCAGACAGCAGGCTAACTGTTAGCATCAGAACAGTTATGACAAAACATGCAGTTCTGTCATTTGGGGCGAAAATGTGGAGATCTCTGGCCTGTCCAAAATCAGAGCTGCGTCTGGACCTCACACTCGCCTGTGGACAGTCTTTTCGGTAGGTGGTCTGTCAGTGTCAATACATTATATTCAACGCATAACAATAAACAGAACAACGGATAAACTATGAAATAATTAAAATTGTAAAATTAATCCAAATGGGAACGCAGATTGATTCCTGTGGCTATTGCATAAGATATATTTTTCTGTCATTTTTAGGAACTTTTTATGCAATTCTCTGCTTTATGTTTGTTTTTATTTTTAACGTAATTTAGGCTCCTTTTTTTCACAAATTCTGTGTTTTCTTCACCCTGACTGTTTGCAACTGTTCTGTTAGCTGTAATGCAGGATGATGCTACTTAGCAGGTCTTTTCTGTGCCCTTATCTATTGAGATTTTTGAAAAAACTTTTTGTCTGTTAACAATAATCCAAATGTGAAAAATAACAATTTCATGTAGTTTTCCTCACAAAAATAAATGAAATGCATCTAAAAATGAATTAAGTTGTCTCACGCCCATTAAAGATCCCCTCCACACATGTTTTTGTATGTAAATTGCTTTACTTTAATGGATAATTTGTATCTGATAGGTTCTTTTCACAAAATTATCTTTTTAAAATCTTTAAAAATGACTTCTTCTCCATAATTAAAAATCCAGAATCTACACGTTGAGCTAGTTCGGGTCTATAATTCCACTCACAGTATATGTGCACTGGAGGTAACAAGTTTCCGCATCACATTTTTGTGAACATTTGATCAGGATGGTTTCCAAACTATAGTATTTGTGATGTCACAAATCATGCTCATAGGCCCTCCCCTGAAAATGGGTTTTCAGTGAGCACACTATGAGCAGATGTATGTGAAAACATCCTTCTAGTATCAGTTTCTGCACATATATCATTCTGTGCAGTGCAGCTCAAACATCGTGGGAACAAGAAGAAAAACATATTTTTGAGAGGAGGGGAACTTTAAAACAAGAAGGCTTTATGACCCCCTTTGACACTTTGGTGACCACTAAGTTGGGAACCAGTGATTTAGATAATCGATGTGTCTTTGTATTAATTAATCTCTCAACCACCAGCTGGAGAGAAACTGCAGAGGGACACTGGACTGGAGTGATGGGAGGACGAGTTTGGACCCTGACTCAAACAGATGACACTCTTTGGTACCATGTTTACAAAGGCCAGGACAGGCACATGGAGGGAAATGACAGGAAGAGGAGAGCTGGTGTTTCTCTCCAGATGGAACACAAGTCAGAGAAGAGATTTAAAGGAGCTTTGAAGGAGGAGGAGGAAGAGCCGGTGGCTGTGACTTCAGTGCGGTCACTGAGGAGGAAGAAGAAATGCTGAGAGATTACTTCCAGCTGAATGTGAACCTGGGGGAACTGTACAAGAAGTGGGGAGCAGCAGACCCCCATTTCAAGCGCATTGCAGACATCTTCACAGGTGTGAGTGTGTGATATCACTTATTACACAGTAAGAATGCCTGAGCCAATATTTGTCTCAAATATATTGTTTGGTCTCTCCACAGGTGTGCGGATGCTGCGTCAGGACCCCACTGAATGCCTGTTCTCCTTCATTTGCACCTCCAACAACCACATCTCTCGCATCCAGGGCATGGTAGAGAGGCTGTGCCAGGCTCTGGGCGCCCCACTGAGTCAACTGGATCAAACCTCATATTACGACTTTCCTTCCCTATCTGCGCTTGCAGGTGCTATATTCTTTCTCCACAGACCTACACCCGTTTATAATCTTTAAAGAATGTTAGTATCAGTGGTTAGGGTTTGCTGTGTGAGGAACTGGGTCTGTTGGATCCCTTATTATATTATTCTATTGTTTATTTGTTTAGGGACAAGTATGTAGCATAAACCAACTCCACACACCACAGCATTTATACCCTGAGCTAATTTGAAATGCCTGTTCCCAGATGGGCCTTTAAAATACATAAAACTCAACACACAAGTGACAGTGCTAAACACACAGTCAAAATAAAATAAATAAATTGAGAGCACAAAACTCATGACTGATTCCTCTTCAAAAACTGTTTGAGTTTGAGATTAAAATGGTCCAAATCAGGATCCAGTTTGAGTTCTGTAGGCAAGAAGTTCCACATGATGATCAACATTTAACATATTTAATTTCTTAAGAACATGGCAATGAAGCGATCTTATTTGCTTGATTGTATATCTTAATAAGAGGCTTGGTTGTTCTAAATGCTGGTTGTGAAAAGATCATAAAGTGCATGAGACCATTTGCAGCGTGAAATGGTTGGCAGTCTGTAATTGATCTTTCACTTTTGCTTTTGGTTCAGTGGTTAAGAAACCTACCAGGAGACCCAGATTTGTATCTTAGACAGTGCAACAATATTCAGTCATGTTGCAGAAGAGAAAGAAATGTCTTCAGTTCAGTGGTGCAAAACCGCACTTCACATGGGTGTGAATACTATCCAGCCTTTATTATGTGAAAGTAGAATAATAAGATCAGGTCTTATGTTGATACCAGAGTGTTACATGCATGTCAGACAATAATGTTTGTTAATTCAAATGGCTAGATATTTCATGCAGCTGGATACATACACGTCTGAGAGGATTTGTGACATTTACAAATTTACCAATGTTGGAAAAAATATTCTTAAACCATAGAGCGAAGTACAACATTTTAATGGTTGGTGAATGTGAATTTCACTGAATTATCAAGCAGAAAAGGCTACATATTGTCATCATAATTGGGTTGTTTTCTACATTTGGCAGACAGCAGTGTGGAGGCATGTCTCAGGGATCTCGGTTTTGGATACAGGGCTCGGTTCCTTCAGCAGAGCGCGAAGCAGATTCTGGACACACATGGGCTCCAGTGGCTTGAAGGTCTACGCAGTGCTCCGTATCTGCAGGCCCGTGATGCTCTGCGTACTCTCCCTGGTGTGGGCACCAAGGTAGGAGGAAAAGACCCTGTTAGCCCCTTACATATGTTCCTAAAAGTGAAATTGTAACAGTTACATGTCATTATTAAAGATATGTGTCTACCTTTAGGTGGCAGACTGTGTATGTCTGATGTCCCTGGATAAGGCAGAGGCTGTGCCCATAGACACACATGTGTGGCAGATCGCTAAACGTGACTACAACTATGCTTCTGGCAACGGACAAAAGAGCATCACAGATAAACTTCACAGAGATATTGGTTAGTATTCATTAGAGCCCGACACATAAGGGATTTTTTAGACAATACTGATTTTAATGGAGGAAAAAAATCACGGATCACCAATATGGTTGCTGATATAGTGAGTTTTTGAGCTGGAATGAAAATAGATCTTTTCTGTGGATTTTACACTGATGTGACTATGCAAATATACTCAGAAGGCTGCTCTCTTTAACAAATAACTTTATTTAAGTTAAATATTCTTATTATATGAAACGACTGGCAACCAATTCTAGAAATGAAAACTGAGAAAATGAAGAATAAATAAGGATAAAATAAATAGCTTAGTAAACATCAGTAGTGTTCAGTATCAGTCAATTGCTGAATGCTTTACTACTTTCAGTCAAAAGGGGCAGGTCTAAAACAAAAAGCATTGCTTCTCAGCATCACACCTGCCAGAAATATTGATTGTAGACACTGAATAATGCTTCTCTTTAACTGTTAACACAGTTTCCAATGTTATATTTCTACACAGGGGATTTTTTCAGAAAGCTGTGGGGTCCTTATGCTGGCTGGGCACAGTCGGTGAGTGTTTTCATTAGTGCCTGTCCAATGAGTTTCTGTCATGTCTCTTACAGTCTGTCTGCTATGAGCACAGTATCTTTATCTGTTTTAGGTGTTGTTCTGTGCTGATCTCAAGAAGTTCCAAAAGCTGAAAGAAACGCCACATTTGAAGGAGCCAAAGAAGGAGGAAAATGTTGAAGAAGAAATATGCAAGAAGACGAAAATTAAGACAGAAGGAAACAGAACTGTGAAGAAAATGAAAACTAAGTCTGCATGTCACAAGAAGGCAAAGATGTCTGTCAAGAATGAGAGTACTATGAGGTAAATACACACCTCTCTACATGAGGACTCACATCAGATTACAGTACCACTTATTTTTATACAAACTTTGTGCAGCTTCATTTTGAAAAATCTGCCAGAATGAAATGATAAAAGAATTTGTCAGGAATATGATATAAAACAAATTATTGTAAAAATAATCTCAGGGTTTTTGTTTACATGTGTTTATGTAGTTTGCTGTGTCTACTTTTCTACAATAAAAATAACGTGTACTATTTTCTGTGAATTTATTTAGAGAAATATTAGCACAATTATCAAGACCAGTCCAAGTTCCCAGCCCACTTAGTCTGCAGAGTATCTTGGTTTGACTTGTGCCCTTCTCGTGAAACTCAACATAGCCACACTCCAACAATGCAGGTAAACATGAAGTACGATTCATTTAAATACTGATTACAGCTTCACAGCAGGTGATCCAAACTTACATCTGAGCGCAGGCCATTACTGACTTGATGTTCTGTTCACTCTTATGGTGGATATATCAATTACATCTTAAAATCACACCGTCAAAAACTTACACTGATCCAAACCTCCACTGACTGTCCAAAAACTTTTGGACAGTGTGGTGATTATATATTTGTGATATTGATCGACATCACTGTATTCTAACACTTTACACTGGATAATAGAAATAGAGACATAATCATAGCATAGTCAAATTCAAAATGTGCATAAACTATTGTATTAACTTAAATAATATTACAATAGCCTGCCATAACAGTATATTTACCTGACACCCACTGAAACAATCACAATCATATTGGCTCTCACTTCTGCTAAATGTTGCCAGAAAAGTCCCCTAGGTGGCAGTATGCATTAGAAGAAATTGTTCTGCAAGATAGTATCACATAGTAGGCCATTTGCTTAAGCCAACCTCTTTTTTTTAAATTTGAGAATAAATTTCGTTATTTCCCATGGTGAATACAGTCTGTGATGCCCTGTGGCTCCCGTTACAACACGTACCAACACGTCGGGGCATGTGCATGCATGTCTGAAAAGGTCATCGGACAGCAAAATGGTGTGTTGTGTTTCTTCAGTGCATTCCCTGCATTAAAATAGTGTGTCTGTGTGTTGGCTCATAAAAAGCTGTTTAGCTTGGTGGCAGTGGAGTGCCATGGTGTCTGTATGTTTATCTATAGGCATTACTTGACTGTGTCAGCTGGTCTTTTTATAGCAGGGACTGCAGTTATCTGCTGTCACCTCTGGGGGCTGGCGTGACTGTCTCTGGTGACAGCTTCTCTTGGGGCGTTTGACCTATTTTTGTCCCTTCAGGGAAATGACCGAGCAATATTTCAGTTTGTTTAAAACATATGGAGAAATATTGGCTTGCATGGCTATTAAACCTCTTTCTAGCTCTAATTGAAGCACATATTTTCTGACATATTGGCGTAAGTGAGCAGGTGCATCATGTGTACAGTTGTTGCACTCTGTGTGTGTCTGTATGCACTCTTGCATCCATAGAAGTTGTTTATTTGTGGAAGTGTGTGCAGCCATGCGTATCAATGAATATGTGAGTCAGCTTTCATCCCCACTCCAGTTTGAGCTGGACAGAAGCTGGGGCCCAGCTTTAGGGCAGAGTCATGGTGAAGAAGAAAAGCAGAGTAAAAATAGACTTGAGAGGACGGGAGAGTTGTTTTTTTTGTTTAAAAAAAAAAGACAGAGAGGTTAAAGTGTGCTGGAGGTTAGGGCATGAATTTTAAAGAAAAAGCCATGTGCGCACACATGTTGACACACAAAGACTAAAACAACACAACAGTGGTCTGTGCATTACGTAAGAGATGGGTCTCAGCTTGTGTTCTGCCCTCAGGAATTGTTCAGTTGAAAGGACATCTCTCTTTGTGCACGTGCAGGCAGCAGGGGGCGCCACCTCTGGCGTTCCATCAGTGAAGAAAGGCCTCTGCCTGTTCCCAGATGTGCAGCAGCAAGATTGAATTAGTTTGCCCCTGAGTGATAGAATGTGTGAGGTGGCTTTGTCTTTGCTGAGTCAGAGAAATGTGCAAAACCTATTGTCAAGTGTGACTGCACGTGTGCTCTCAAAATTAAGTGCCCCTGGAATGGATGAAGTGCATAAAACCCCCTATCACAGTATGTAATTTTAAATATATTGATTTATATTGTGGTATTGCTAAATTTTTCAAAAATCATCAGGAAACTGTTTTTGGATTAAACAACCAGATGGTTATTTTTGTTTCTGGTTAATCCAGTGAATTAAATCCCTGACAAATACATCATCACACTGATGCAGAAAATCCAGTTTTGCCATAAAGCGGTGCTGCTCATTGATTCAGCAAAATTGCCCACAGTGGACTAATAAACCAAGAGATAATAAAGAGATAACTACCATGATATAAATGGTGAGATAAATAAATCAATCAATAGAAGTTTTAATAATAAATTTAATCCAAGTGTATTTATAGAGCATCTATAAGTTAATCAAAGTACAGTACAATCAACATATAGCAAAAGCCATAAAAAACAACACTGTAAAATAAGAAGACAATAAAAGCAAAACCATAAACACAACAGTTAAAACACAAAGACCATAAAAAGTAAGATTGTAAAAACATAAAAAACTAAAAGTCATAACTAGAAAATGAACCAGAGCCTTGGATCACACTATAAGAGTGCCTGGTAATATTAGTGTATGTGTAGTAGATGCTTTATTATATATTGTCTTATACTGATGTAAGGTGCTTCACTGAGAATAACTATACAGTAAATGTACCTTCAGTGGTCACTATATTAGGTACAATCTATTGTGATTCAATACAAGAGCACTGCCATAAATTCTATTTATGCAAAGTTTATAATGTTCATTTTTGGTTGAAATTGTCTGAAATGTGTAAATTCAATTATATGTTTTATTGTTGCATGCATTAGCTTTTTTAATACATTTGTGGGCACTTTTAGGCCTTTATTCAGATAGGACAGCTGGAGATATTACAGGAAAATGGGGAGTGAGAGTAGGGGGATGACATGCAGCAAAGGGCCACATGTCAGGAGTGGACACCACGGCCGCTGCAGAGGACTCACACCCTCTGGGCATGGGATACACGTTCCACCAACTGAGCTGCCAGGCCGCATTGCAGGCATTCGTTAATTGTTTTGTACTAGACTGCATTAAATTGAGAGTTTTCTCTTCATTTTTTCATCCTCCTTATTTACATACCTGAAGGGGGGCAGAATATTTTATTTATTGATTTGTTGGTTTATTTAACAGGGACTGCGCATTAATAAATATTACTGTGAATCCACCAGAGTTTGCCAAGAGGCAATTTTTTAATCTGTGGTCCCTGGACAGATGTTACCAAGACACACTAAAAACAGAATACAAGATTGAAATTACAAAGTCACTGAGATCAACAGTAAAAAGAAAAGAAAAAATTAATGTTAATCGAAATTTTAATGCAGGACACATTCAGGACACCCATTAACTACATTGTCAGCGGCTATTTAAAATACACAATAAAGAGGATCATAATTGAAGACATTCAAAACAAACTGACTAAAAGACAACATTGTGCTGCATTGTTAGACGCTAACTGAAACATGCAAAGCAGGAGCACAGAGATAATAAGCATGCACACTATATAAAATACATAACAGCAAAACCACATTAAAGACATGCATGTACAATCTTAGAAACACCTCTCATATAATGCGGTGCAGTACAACACCACAACTATCTATGACCTCAATAATAAACCATATCATTTAATTAACACCTCTATGACAGTGTCAACAATAACAGGTCATCATAGGGTTCATCACAATAGACTTAATGGCAGAACAGTTGTACTGGTTTGCCTGAGATTTCACAGGTGCACCTGATAAATTGGCCACTGAATGGAAATAACAAGTATTTAAAAGTATGTCAAATGCTGGAATATATGTTCATTATGTAATTTACATTACTGCATGAACAAGTATAAACCATTGAGTGAGATATTCAATAATAAAACAAAATTCATTCAGTTATAGTTGTAAGTTGAAAGTGTAAATCTCTGACAGTCAACCACTTTATATTTTTCCACAGTATAATCATGTTGGCATTTATGTTGAAGCTATAATATGTTACACATGTTATAGAATAATATATCAATATATACACAGAACAATCTGGGAAGTCATCCTTAGAAACTGTTTGGAAAAGGGCAAGCACTTTCAAAAAACACTTGGCAGGTGATTGGATGAACCATCTGTCTATTATGTCCAACACAAGCTAACTTCAACCAATCAGACCAACCAGCAGAGCCAGTTGGCAAATAAAACTCTTGCAGAAGCCGGTCGGGAAAAGAGCGAAAACATCTTTTCCATCAAGAAAAGCCTTCAGTGTCGTTCTTTGCTCTTCTTTAAATGGAGAAATACTTTCCAGTTCTGATATAACTGATGCTATCGCAGTATCTACGCTAACCTCTTCAGGAGCTGCCATTGTTTGTCCATCCATGGATGCTTCTTGCTGTCGTCACACTTAAAACCACACCTATTGCTGCGGTAGTCCCTCCAAGGATGCTGATTGACTGCACCACTTTTGCTGCGGACACAAAAGGATAACTTGAAGCCTGGCAAGATCTCGCATGATCTCATGAATCCAGCTGCCTTGCAAAGTAAATAATGTGTTACATTTCCACATTAAAATGTCTAAAAACACAAGATGTGTTATATATTTTGTTGAGTTGTGTGCTCACATTATCCCAAATATTTCCAATAATAGTGAAATATAGAGAAATCTGTAATTTTTTCAAGGTAATGGTGCATTTCCTGCTAACCATTACTAACTAGTTACTACTTGCACTAACTTCCAGGAAAACACAGGACATGTGAGATACATCAGAGTGAGGAAGGAACTAAAATTTTAACATGACCATGTCCATGATTTGTGCCGTCGTCGTGTCAGGTAGATTTTCATTTTTACACCCTGGGTGCAAATAACATTGTTGGCTGTTCCACTCCAGGTGCAAATAGCACCTGCCTTATTATTGATATCTATATGATCCTTTTTCATATCCAGTTTCTTTCAGGGGTTTCTCTTCCACGTGAGCCCAGAAATGTTCTCTAAGCACATCCAAACTTTTTCTGCTACTTAAAATGATGGATGTTATTATTCCTGAATAGTTACAGATGTATTATATAACAGGATCTGATACAATACCAAAGATGGATAAAATTTAAAGACACTTGTGTTGATTCACCTTAGATGTGGTGAAACCCAATGCAGCTGGAGGCAGCTGTGGGGGAGCATGGGGGACGGGGGAGAGCAGTCCCCGCATGGAAGTCTCTCTTTGGGGCCCCAGGTTGGGGAGATTATTCTTTGGTGTCTAGACAACCATAGGGTGAGGGGAAAGCCACAGAGAGAAAGACAGAGAGCACAGAGCTGGCAGAACTATTATATTAAGCTTTTCTGATTCATATGTGCGAGGACGGACGTTAACATATGAAGGTCTTGGTTGCTCTTAATGAAAGAGGCTTATTCTGTGGAGAAAATTAATACTTTCTACCATCTGATAGGATCCCCACGTGGCTGGCTGTGATTAAGATTCAATGCCTTATAGATTGGGAGAAAGAAACAGTTCCGTCTGCTGCAGAGTTAAATTTCAGAGCCCCCACTAGGATCAATTCAAATGACTAAGTGGAATGTATTCACCACATTCCTGGACAAAGATGGTATAGAAACACTATCCACAGTATATATGGATATGGGTGTGGGGTAGTATGAGTTCCATGTGTGTTTTTGGTGTGTGTCAGTGTCAGTGCAGTGAACACCCTCCTTTTTAAGAATTTGTTCATTTAGCAATCTTTAAATACTACTCCCCTCTCACTTTATTTAAGCCCGCTAAAAAAACTTCCCATATGAATCACGAGCTGTCAGTCAAACGCAATATATGTCTAAGTTAATGGGTTGACAGGATTTAATTTAATATAAGTGGGGCATGTAAACACACGGGTTAGGTTATTTTAGTCATGGTTATAAGGAAATTTTTAATTATTTAATTCAAAATGACTTTTTGGTCAGTAGAACTAGAGAAAAAGGAAAAATGGATCAGTATCACATTATACATAAAAAGTTTATGGTTATATTACGATTTATTAGTTATATAAGGGATAATGCCTGATGAGGTGTCATCAGGGATTATTGGATGACACGGAGGCCCTAGCCAGCTATCCAGCCATGCCACTGTCTTCAAATCAATTTCAAGATTTTCACAGACAAATGATTCACCAAGTCAACTGGCCAACAGGATGTGAGACGATTGCTTATGTCAGAGGATGAGGCAATCAGTGATGTAAATTTAGTTTCAAGAAATTGTAAACAGCAGATTTGGCTGCATCCCTGTTGCTATGGTTACTTGTTTAAGATAGAGATTGTGCATTAATTTGGAACAATGAACAGACACTTTCACTGGAACGACTTAGTAGGTGTCCATTATCAGAAATTATGGACATCTTTCAGCCAATCAGAAATGAGTATTCACAGTTTTCAAAGTATTACGGTATACAAATACATACTTACACGAAACTGTTCTTGTTATAGCAATATAGTATTTATCTTGTTATAAAACCTTTCATGTTATAATGTGATAACATATTTCTTGTTATAACATAAAAAGTTTCAACTTATATCATGACAATTTATATTCTTATAACAAATTGTTATATAAATCAGATATATATCAGTTATGCAGCAACATGGGACCACCAAAGTTCAGACCCTGAGCTGCTCACGCTTATTTCAAACATTGCCTGGTAAACATTCAGACAAGAAGAGCAGAAGGTAGTTGTGCAAAAAGATTCCTCAGCAACATTTTATTGTTTGAGAATGTCAGATATGAATCAGACCTCCCTCTGGTACACCGGATTACAGTAATCTTATTACATCGGCATCATAACTGGATCAGTTCATATGATAAACACCCAAAGGGGAACACACACAAAATGCTTACATGTGCTAATAACCTAAATTACATGACATCTTGTCCCTATTCTTTGGTCAGTGTCTTTAAATATATAGGGTTTGATCACTTATCCCCTACCTATAGAATATTAGTCATAATCCATGTGCAATAATGTGATTACCATCTTGATGTGTTCTTGCTCCTCCAGTCCAAACTCTTCAGTGTCCCTCCTGCTGGCTCAGTAGTAATGTAATGGCATTAGGACAATCCTCTGAGCTGCACAGGTTATTTTGGGACTCAGCCTTACAGTGAGTACAATCTAATGAAAGTGACACAAAGAGGGAAATAAAGAGATACAGAGTGAGATGGTTCGCAGTCACCACGTTGAAATACTTTGTGAACTTATATCTGCGTTTGAGATCAATCAGAGGCAGAGCTGCAGCCTCAGCAGCATGTCCAAGCTGGAGTGTTTGTGTAAGACAGAGAGAAACAATCAGACGGGGGATGAAGAGGAGGCAGGCACCGAGCCAAGGTGCAGCAGCATGAGGAAACAGTAGCTCAAGCTGGCTCCATCCCCTTTACAAACCCTGGTTGGAGGGCAGGGGAGGAGAGGAAGATAGGGTTTCATGCACAGCTCTGTTCCCAGCCTTATTGTCCTCCTTCCTGCTGCACCACTCTGCCAGAAATGTCAGATGCCTCTTCACCTGTCCCCACATGACACTCCTTTCACACCACTTTTAACAACCCGGTTTCGAGCATATGACAGCTTATTATCAGCTATAACCTGTGAGAAACACCCCAGAACCTGCATAGCGGCACTGCATGCTGTGATGATGTCAATGCCAGTGTCGTCATATATCCACTGGGCACTGTCCAAACAGGCTCTCTGAAAAAAAAGAGCAGATGAAGTGAACGATACCAGAGCTCAATCTGAACCTGCGTGCAGGACTGCTGTTGCGTAACAGACGTGCCAGGCTGTAGGTTGCAGGCAGGCAGTCGTGTTTATCCGCTTGTGAGAAAAAAAAAATGAGGGAGGGAGCGATGTGGAGAGAGATGGAGCGGTTGGAGGGGGCGTACATCTCCGTACTAACTCATGGCTAGAGAGCTGGCAGTGGTACAGGCTGCTGAACGCAACCTCTCTGTACTGTATGTGGATAGAGGACCGTTTCCACCCCAGCCGTAAGGCGTAAAACCTGGGCTACACCTCTCTTTTTTGGCTGACTCGGTATGTCCTAGTGTTCGTATTTTGCCGCAGAAGACGCCATCGGAGAGGAGCCGCACAGACCAGCAGGTATGTTTGATGATAACGGATGGATAACAGCTGTGGAGTGGCTGCTATGCGGCGATACTTTGCGCAGTGATCCACGCGTGACGCTGGGACTGTACCTGTGCCGCGGTACCAACCGTCGTTTCAGCGTGTCCACAGGTTTTTCAGCGTTAATTAAACGCACGGTTTTTTACCTGTACGTGATTCCCTGCGTGGCCCGTTCATTATACGTTATTACTCTGGAGTAAGAGCTCATTTCCTTTGGTGAGAAAGGCAGGACACATTTTGTCAGTTGAAACCGTCTTCCTGCCGTTAGGATGACAACGTTAACGGACACAGTAACGGAAAGCCTTTCCTGCTCTTCGTGACCAACGGTTAATGACGTCAGCAGGTGATTCTAATAAACAAAAACTATCTAAATCACCCTCTTTATTGCATTAAAGATTTTTTTTCAAAATCCAAAAAATATCACAAACCTTCACTGTCCCAAAGTTTACAGGGACAAAATGTGGCTGTTGTAATCAGCTTACAAGCAACCTCACTTCTGTTGTAATAACCACGATTTTGGGCGTGTGAAGCAGACCAGTGGTTTTCAAACTGGGGCCCGGGGACCATCGGGGGTCCTTGAGTGGGTTGAAGGAGGCCCCCAGCTAAAGGAGGTTATGTTTTGTTTTGTTTGTTTGTTTGTTTTTATCACACTCTTTGGAAGTTGGAACAAGGGAGGAAATATGTTTGCCCATTGTGCGAGTTTGACTGATATCTTCAAATCTAAATTTTAAATATCTCGATAGGATTCCTCAAGATAAAATCCTCTCTAACGAGGGGTATGTGGTCTGCATCTGTTGGGGTGTTCGTAATCATCCCTTCATGTTTACTACAGGCTGTTAACATTAATTTAACACACTGGAGTTTGTCACACATTGACTGTTGCTACCTGTATGTGTTTTCCTGCATGGTCCTTGCATTGTATGTTATTATTGGGAATCGTTTTCCCTTGTGAGAAAGGCAGAGCGTTTTGTCAGTTGAAACCATCTTCCTGCCATTAGGATGTTAATGTTAAGGTACACAGTAACTTAATGTCTTTCTTTCTTTCTTTTCGTGACCAACAGTTAATATCGTCCGTAGGTGGTTTTAGTATCGAGAAACCAATAGCGTTAAATTGCCTCCTCTATCAAATTGGAGGTGTTCTGAGTGTAAAAACTGCATAGACCATCACAGTAGCAAAGTTTACAAGGACAACAATTTTTTTTACTAACTAGCATACTACCACTATAATTACCACCGTTTTTAGGGGTGTAATGTAGGCCAGTGGTTTACAAACTGTGGTACAGGGACGAGCAGGGGTCTTTGAGTAGATTATAGGTGGTCCCCAGCAAAAGGAGGAACAGAATATTGTAACTTTTATCACATTTTTTTGGAAGTTTGACAGTGGAAGAATTTGGGTTTGCCATTTTGATTGTGAGCAACAATTAATTAACATCAACTAGTGATTTTAATAAACAAAACTTTAATTTGCCCCCTCTGTCAGATTTTTTAAGCTACAGGGGTCTTTGAGTGGGTTGTAGGAGGTCACCAGCAAAAGGAGGAACAGTATTATAACTTTTATCACATTTTTTGGAAGTTGGAACAAGGGAAGAAGTAGGGTTGCCTGTTTTCACTGATAGTAATTTATAGTCATTGATTGACTATAGAGACTTTATTATCTTCAAACCTAAAATTTAAAAGTTACTCAGATTGGATTCCTTAAGACAAAATTGACTGAAATTAGGGGTCTGAGGTCTAATGTACAGCTGTTGTAGGGGTCCTTGACATGAAAAAGTTTGGGATTGGGATTTCAATTTTTATTTGCCCCTGCACAAATTGTTTTATTAGCGGTAAATTTCAAAGACTAAACTTAATTGTCATGTTTAATCTAGGGCTTCACTGTATGTTAAATGTCAGAAAATAGTGATGTGTACATTCCATTTTTTCTTTTTCTTTTTTTTTTTTTTTTTAGAATATTTTGGAAGTTGGAGCAAGTGAAGGAGTAGGGTTGACCGTTGATTGATTGTAATTTTTAATGATCCTAGTTTCAGTCTTAAGTCTGAAATCCTATAATTAAAAAAATACTATTACTCTATTTTGAGTATTCTTTATATGAAAAAGTTTGGAAACCTCAATAGCACATATGAGGATAAACCTATGGCAAATAGGCTCTATTATTGATGTATTAGGTTGCATTTTCCATAAGTTCTTAAATTATCCCATAACTATAATGTCTTAAAAATGATCCTTCTTTGTGTGAGACATCCCTGTTCAAGCTTCAACAGCCATGTGAATCAACCAGCTTCTCCTGTTTCATTAATTTGCATAGCAAATATAAATACTCAAGTATTCCAGCAGGAAACCTTGTCAGGCTTGATTGTCAAGACTGTGGATATAAGCTTTGGTGAAACAGCAACAAGTGGGGTACTATTTCGCCATTAGACATTGCTGGCAGGTGCGCAACGTGTTGTGTTTGCAGCATGTTTACGAGGGTTGTCCAACCTCAACATGTAGGCACTTAAAAGATCAGGATTCACCTGTTCCTCATCAGGACTCAAACTCATTCAGTGGAGGGAGAAGGCAGAAAAAAGGGGGGAAACCGTGCCAGTGTGCCTGAGAGCGCACAGGTAGAGCTGCTCCAGAGTGCTACTGGATGTAACGCAGGGCTCTGCCAGACATCTCATATTTAAAAGAAAACCAGCACACCCTGATCCACTGACAAGAGAAAAAGCCCCTACCCAATTGCAGAGCAGCTCAAAAGAGATTTACTGGCTGCTTTGATAGCTGTCTTCACGGAGAAGTGGGGTTTTCAAAGAGTAAAAGGGTGTAACAGGACATTAGATGATCCATGACTACATGCCTCAGTATTGAGTAGCCTATAAAGGGCTTACTTTAATGGCTTAGACTGTAAAAAAAAAAGTTATCATTCATCCACATTTTGAGCGAGATGCTTTTAAACTGGCAGTATACATTCCAGTTAACAGCAGACATAACACACTTTCCAGAACACGCAGTCCTGGACTGTCAGAACAGTGGAAAATAAAGCATAAATCAAGACATCAGTATATCAATGAAGCACAAACCCACTAAGCACTAGACATGATCAGTTGTTGAGCTTATTGGCGATGGATCTTTTTGGCAATGGTAGACCAAGTAGTCCAGTAACTGCATTATTACATTTCTCATAAAATTCTAAATATGCACCAAGGACTTCTAGAAATAAAACAGTACTTAAGTTTTTAGACCAGAGTTGTCATAATACCAGAATTTTTAACTATTACAAGCACTCAACACTCAATACCTCTTTCGATACCATGGCAAAAAGAAAAAAGTCCTAGGCGCACAAAATAAGATAATTTCTTTCTTTGTCTTTTTTTGTTTTGTTTTGTTTGTTGTTTTTTTAATTAAAAACAAGCACACGGTGTTGGTACAGAAAAAGTCACTTAACACTGTCTTCAGTACTTTCAATAATATAAATGATGGATATTGTATCGTTTAAAATGTGGTATTGAAAAAGTACTGAAGTATCAAAGCTTGTGACTGTCTTATTTTATATACATACAGTCTGATTGCAAAGTCAGTTATTGCCACACAACACTACTTAACGCAGCAGTCATTTTATTGCAACCAGCTGGAACAATGTGAGAGTCTTGGGCTGAAGTGGTGCTGTGGTTAACTCCCCGTAGCAGGCAAACAGTTAGGACTTTCGATGCCTGTAATCTATTTTCCTGAAAGTGTTTTGTGGCTTGGCATGGTTTGGCAGCTGTCTCAATCAGTCACCACGCTATCTGTCTCTCAGGGTGTGTTTCTGGGGAATATGTGAGTGCTAATTAGAAGTTTTGAATAACATTTAATTCAGAGTTTTTCACTATGCAGACCATGTAAGCACTCTGGTGAACTTTCTTTCCGTGGTCACCTATCATATGTCAATATTCGCAGCCTGTGTTTCACGCCCGGGTGCAGAGGTCTGCGTCTGTCATGCTGTGTGTTGTGTGTGGTGGAGTCACAGTGCAGTTAGAGTGCCTCACCCTTTAAGGCTGACCTTCAGCCTTTGATCTGTGGCTTGAACGAAGGCGGAACATCAGTCAAAGATGTTGTGGGGCTCAGCACTTTTAAGCTGGACATCCTCTTCAACTGGGGATCAAAAGCATCCACGATTGGTTCTGGAGCCTCCTCTCTTCATATAGCGCGACCTCACTGTGTGGTCGGTTGCTCTGCTGGAGTTTTGACCCCCCCGCCCCCCCAGGCATTGGAGCACCATGCAGAGAGGCATTTTTAACAGGCTTTGGTTTGTCTTATGAGCTAAATGGACAGCCTTTAGTCTATGGCAGGGCTAGAAGTTGGGAGACCTTTCCTGGAAACTTGGTAATGTCCTGTATTTCAGAAAAGTAACTTTCTTTCTAACTTGCAGATCCTATCTTAACTGTTTGGTAACCATGGTAATTAGGGTTAGGACCAAAAAGCCATTACAGATGAACAGTTTCCAAGTCAGAGTCAGTATAAGTGTAATACACATGCATCATAACTTCCCAAAATCTCAAATAAAGATGAGATCAAGTATCATCAGTTGCTAGGTAACAGACATCAAGTTAATAATTGATGTTGGATTAAGTATTGAGGATTTCATAACCTGAGATAAGATAGGATAAAGTAAGATAAGATGAGATTCCTGAAATTAGTAAGGATTTGCTTCTGTAATCAAATTGGGAAAAGTCCTATCTTAGATTCTACCTATCTTAGGACTTAAGATGGGAAGTTGATACATAAATCAGCTACATTTATTTATTATAATTTTTTATTAAATTCATTTTAAACATGGTATCTATAATTGAAATAAGCAAGGGAATATTGTGGAAGCTGTGTGCAATCCATATGTTATTTCAAGGTGTGGAATTTTTAACGGTCAAACCAGCGACCACCCCCACCACCCGCATACCAAGTTAACCACACGTACTCCCTCTCTCATTTCCCCCCTCTCTCTGTTTCTCACTCTGTCTCACGTACACACAAATTGACGTACATACACTGCTTCACAGTCTCACCTCTCCAACTGCATAGCACAGTACAAACAAGTTATACATCTGTACAGCAAGTAATGCTTAACTGCTTCGTTGGACTGAGGAACCGTTGCAGTGCAGAGGCCCACAGTGGCACACAGCTCTCTGCTGGTTTATTCCAGTCTCTTTCTCTGTCTTTCTCCCTCTTTTTTCTCTCTGTCAGTCTTTACTATTCCTCTCTACCCTTTAATCTGATTCTTACAGTCAATTACATGGCATTTTTAAAAAACATTTCATTTCATTCATTTTGCTCTGTCCCACGTATGTGCTGTGTGCTTCCCAATCATCCATTAACAAGATCTTCTTCTCAGCTGAGAGCCTCTCCGGTCATGATTGACTGTGACTGTTAAATCCTTTTCATTAGTGGACACCTTGACATTGGATACGAGTCAACTAAGGTATCGGGCACTCATTCAAAGACAGGCTCTTGTAATCTCATTCACTGACACACAGCACACGCATGTGTCCACACATATTAACAAATACTGATGGAGACTAGGGCTCGGTCATTTTTAGCCACACTAGTATAATGGGTCGCAGCCAATTATCAATGAAGCGTTCTTCAATTTAATGGGCATGTGATTGGCTCACTACTGCAGCAGCTACAGTCCTCTGCACTCTGTGGTGTGGTGAAGTCCAGCATGTGGTATTTGACGTAATTAGCAGCTCAGCAGTTAAAAATTGAACAAAATTTATTAACTGATAATGTTAAACATTGTTGAAAAAATATTGTGTGTATTAGGAGCATTTGAAGCCGTTAATCACATTCTTCAATCACAATATTATATTTTAAATGCCACTCAAATGTGCACATTATCCTATAAAACACAACAGCTCACTAAATATGTTATCTGTTCAGACTGAGCAGGATCACCGTGTCTGCGAGTAAATGTTGTCGTTCACCCGGAGCTGATGTTAGCTGCCAGCCTGCCACACAGTGTGGCTAACATTAGCGGTGCATCAGCAACAGACCATGTCTGTGCTGAATGTGGTTATGCGTTGCTCCAGTCAAGCGGTTATATGGCAGTTTATTCTGACACAGCCTACGTACAACCCTGATTTTCACTTTCTACATCAAAATTCTGACAAACCGTGCTGTTTTTACAAGCCATACGGCCATAGGGGAGGGGAGTGTGTCGTTTGCTGGAGCCGCAGTACCGGCCCATGGCGGGTGACTACGTAACAGATGTACGTCACATTGGATAAAAGCTAAATGAAACTGTAAATTGTAAATTGTAGCGTCTTGGAGACAACAGTTAATTGACATACATTAATAAAACATTCCTAAATAGTTTAACCGACTGATATTTCTGGTGCTAACTAGCAAAGATGGCAACATTTCCTATAGTCGACAAATCGTGCACACCCCTAGTGCTGGTGTTGTAATTTTTAAACGGATTGGATGGATTTTCATGAGGTTCATTACAGACTTTCACGTCCCTGTCAGGATGAACCATCACAGCTTTGCTGATCCCCTGGCTTGTTGACATCATCAGGTATAAACGTATTTTGTCCAGTATGGATGTGACCATATACTCGCAAAACTAATCCCGTTCCCATCAGCATCAGCTGTACTTTGTGTTTAGGGGTATTAAGCAAATGTTACCATGGTAGCACTCTAATATAGTTAATGTGGTAAACAATGGACCTGCTAAATATCAGCATGTTAACATGGTCATTGTGAGCATGCTTACCTTAGCATTAAGCTCAAAGCACTGCTGTGCATAAATACAGACTCACAGAGCCGTTAGCTGGACTGTAGACTGATGGTGTTTTGATATTTGTGCTGATTGAATACCTGAGTTTCAGTATTCTGTAACAGTATTTATTTCCATTCCTTACTTTGAGGGACATGAACATGTTTTTCTATAAAACCCTTTCTTTCAGAAGCCAGAGTTCTCAGATGTTGTTGTCTTAACCATAAGCAGCTGTGCAAGACCTTTGCCTAAATAAATTGTGTCTAAAATTAGCAAAATTGTGATTTCAACCAGGAACTGACTATCTGATCAACTGAAAAGATTACAAATCTGACCAGACATTCAATGTTATCTTAGACAGTTTTCCATACTCTGTGCTTAGGACACATTTCTGTCATTACTAAAAAAAACTGAGGTTTGAAACCCAGCCCTGATTGAGACAAGTGTACATTAGATCAGTCTTTGTTGAAAAAGACACAGATACCTCTGTCCACAAACAGACTCATGTCCGCCCCTGGAAATATTCCCTCAAATTAATGGAAATTTTGCACTGCCAGACGGTCTGGAATCTGGCAGAGTGGAGAGAGAGTGTTTGAAAGAAAGAGGGAGATTCTCCAAAAACTTCCCTGCCCACCCCACTCCCCTCTGGTCCCTTATACTTATATATAACTATAAAGCATGGACATTAGCAAGTCATATTAATACATTGGTGTAGACATGACATCACTACTGCAACGATTAACTGATTAGTAACAGCTGCTGTTGTACTGAGTCATGTGATTGTATAACCAACAGGTCTATACTGTGGGCGAGGAGTTTATAGTAATCTTCAGATTGTCGCCTGCTGCTGTACTATTGGATAATTATCCGTGGGCATTTCCTGCTCTGGATAAAGAACGTATTGTGCGAGAAAGAATGACGACATCTACACAACATGCACACTCCCACTCCAAATGAAATACAGAGGGATGTGTCTTGCGGCCCCCGAGGTCTGAACAAGATAAAAATACTCTTACTGACCGTGTACCCATCTGCCTTCTCCCTGTGGACAGTCACAGAGGGATGTGTTGTCCCATTTGTAAGTGTCTGTATTTTACTCACTGTAGAAGGGGATGTAGGATACAAGTAGTTGTTCCTAAAATGAACAACTAATTGTTTTTCTTTTTCAGAAAAATCTACATTTTTATTGCTTCAGTTACATACAGTAATAGTATCTGTCACAACCACACCAAACACCCTGCATATACCTGCTGGACTGACTACATTTTAGGCTCCAATTGCAACTTACACAACCTGATATTTGGCTTTCTGGGGTATTTTATGCATCACTGTGAGGGGAGTATATGTGGCTGTTATGATGCTCAGGCGTTCACAAATTGACTGCAATGAATAAAATTCAGACACACACACTCACAAGCTTAGCCAACTTAAGCCCCTTTTTACACTGAACAAAAAAACACTAACACCCACTAACATCTGGCTTTTATCTTCAGCGGGAAAGGGTACAATCGACATTCGTTCTCAGGCTAACAGACTCTGCTGTAGTCAGGGGTATTTAGTTCCAGCTCCGATCAGCAGTGATGGAAACGTTACAGCTGGATGGACACAATAATTTTCACCCCTTTTCTGTCAGAAGCAAAGAAGGGGCTTGTTGCCTCTGTCGGTGACCTATGGGTTTTGCCCCTTTTCCATTCATACACATGTGCTGCTTGGTTTGACTTGGTTTGACTCAATGCCTTAGCTCAGCACAGCAGAGTTTGCACCTGCGTGAAGGTGTGTATTTAACTGATGACATGCAGCAAAATTATCAGAACTCCTATGCAGGTGAAAGTGAACATGAAACAGTGAAATACAGCCGATACCCGAAAGTACAAAGAGTGACTCAGGAGAGAGACGAAACTTCAAACCACAGAGATTCAGTTAGAAGTTGCAGAAGTACTGAGAGTTGAACACACAGTTCACAGTTCTCTCTTCTCCTGCACACACAAGTTGAGTTATGGCTTTCCAATTTACATGCATTAAAAAAACTGTCTATACGTCCTAATTTCGGTGGACATTTTTCACAACTAGCCACCATACTACGTTCTTAACTGGCACTATATATAGCCATAATTAACGTGATTCTTTGCTAGCCTTTACGAGGATCTCAGCTAGCACTAATATTGATTTACATTAAATGATAACATTAAAGCTACCTTGTGTTGGGTCCACTCTGTGCACTGGATGCTCTATGCTGAGATGCTGAAGCGTTGATGTCATGCTATTGTGTAGGTTAGTTTGATTTTACAACAGACACCCTATTTTATGTCATCTTCTGTCGCCTGTCTCTTCTCTTTACCCCTTCCTGTTTTCTGTCTTCATCAAATCACATCTTCTTCATGTACCGTGTGCGCAGCATAAGCGTGATGTGTGTCAGTAAAAGTCATCTGTGCAAAACAGAGTGTGCTGTATATACTTTTATTCATTAAATGAATGATGATTTTTAGTAGTTTTTCTTGAGTTTTTCTTCAGATCTTTACACAAGGATGTGTGATGGTGGGCCGAGAGCATGCTGATTCATATTGAAGCCAAACACCAAACCAGCAGATTACACTGATCTAGTCTTTGTAGTGTGTGGTTAGAAATGAAATCCAGCATCACACATGGCTGCCTGTTCCTGGCCTGTAATTCAGACCGCTTAGAGGAGCTGCCAATCAGTTCAAATTTACTCCATTTGTATCAGCTCAATGGAAACTTGTAGTCAAATTCTCTAAATCCAGTCAAGAAAAATACTGTGGGGAGTCACTGCTGCGCGTGTGTGGCTGTGTGTCTGCGCTTATGGTGGGTGTGGAGATGAGATTAATGTTGACAGCATTTCAAATACAACAGCAGAGTGTTTCTCTCCTCTCACTGCCTATTTAGCCAAAAACCCTTTTGAGATTCATTAATCTCTACTACCTACCTTTATACATACACACACACACATATAGGCTGACGCAGGTTGGATTACTTTGGATCAAGATAGTGGTATGTTTACTAAAAGCCATTTCTCAGTTCTCAGGTTGTTTATCTGTGCCTGTCGGGGACTGCGCACCTGCCAGTTAACCTCAGAGGAAAGGTGAAGCAGGCTCAGTTTCTCTGCATGCCTTCCTGGACACACTGCCATATCTGTGCTCGGACCACAACAAACCTGTTAATCCTGAAACAAAATTTCCTCGTGACTCTTCTTTGCAAATATTCAGCCTCTTAGTTTCTGTCAGTTTCTATCAACTATCTATCTCTATAGCCCTTACCACTTCTCTCAGTCTTAATTTTGTCACAGATCCCCTCAGTTCTCGCCCCCTCCCTTTGCCGTACCCTTCACTGTCAGCCTCATTACCATCACCATGCCTCCTCCGCCTTCTCCGGCCCTTCCATCTTTGTCTATACTCTCCTGTCTGTCCTTTCTGTGAGCGTGCTTCTTATCTCCACATTCTTATATCCACCTTATCTCCCTATCTTCAACCCTCACCTAGGAGCATGCTGTTGGACTGTATTGAAACAAGGAGAAGAAAGAAAAGGGGGAAAAACGGGGATTAATCAGAGGCTGGATTGGCCAACAGCCAACTAGACTGAGCGCGAAGAGGTGGCTTAGACAGGAAAGAAAATAAACACTGAGACTACTGTGAGTGGGTGGAGATTGAGATATACTACCACTTCTATTGCTCCACTCGTGGACGGTTCTTCTCTTCAGCTGCTCTTGTGTAACACCACCAACACTTAATAAACAGCTTAAAAGCAAGCTGAGATTCATTTGTTGTGCACTAATTTTCTCACACACCTACACTATGCTATGACATCCTGCTTGGTGACTGACCCCTTGTGCGCACACGCATGCTTTAACACGTTTTTTCCATGTGCTCACACACACTTACGCACATCTTACATGTGTTCCTGAGCACGAAATGCACATGCCAGCTGCAGTCATTTCTCAATACTGCTGCTGTGAATGGGCCCTAGGTGAGTCATAAGCAGCAGCGATGAAGTCTCCCATAGGCACTGATTTCTATTTTCCATGCTTTTCCTCCTCCTAATGTTTCAGCTGAAGTTTCTGTATGATCCTGACTGCTCCCCCCCAAGGTTATCTCCCACTGTGAGTCATAGGTAGAGGCTGGTTTGAACAAGCGAGGTTTATGGAAGGGGTGTTTTTTGATAAGAAGTGCATGTTGAGGGGGATGCGACTGGCAGCTGTTTAGCTAGATGACTCGTAGGATTGTGTAATCCTCAAGGGCCCGGGGGTTTCTCTGTGTCACTGGGCTCTCTGAGCTTCACCACACTCGGCTGTACAGCTGTCAGCTCCTGGCATCCGTGACTCAAACAGAAGTAGCAGAAAAAAGGAGTAGAGTCCGCTGCTTAGAACAAAAAAAAGATAGACTTTGGAGGAGAGGGAAGCTGATAATCATCCAAAGAACATTTCATGGCACAGATAGTGAGGAAAAAAGTCAATGTGTCCATCTGCCACTGAATGAAACCATCTGTGACTCCTTTTGGTTCTTTTTGGCCTGATCATTTTGATGGTGTAACTTGTTGTATGACTTACAAGCTGAACTCTTGCCTTTGTGTGTGTCTCTATGCGTTGGCATATGTGACATGTATTCTGAAACCATACACCTTAGTTACCACACCCGGTGTGGCTGCTGGTGTCATGCTGCTAAATCCTTGTGGGAGTGTCTTTGACCTGCCCTCTGAATCAGCATAGCAAGACTACAACACACACTGTTGAAAACAGACATCATAACAAATTCTAACTGATTCATACCATTTCATGAATTAAAGGTCCAGCGTCTAAGATTTATAGGGATTTATTGTCAGATTATGGCAGAAATTTAATATAATATTTATGCCAGGGCTCGCCTCACAGTGTGCAAATGTTGCACCAAAGCAGGTTCCCCCCAACACTATTTTGCAGGGGCACCATCGTTGTATCATGGGCTTCGCCATCCCCAAAACAATTGTCACAAAAGTGATTGGTTTAGAGAGATACAAACAAACCAGAGTGTTTTTCCCCTGTAGCAGATAACTATGTGTGGAATCAGACCTTTCTCCAGTACTGAGTTCTGTGGTCATAGGCTGCAGACAATGTGTTTGCAATCTGCAAAGCTCACCGCTGGATGCCACTAAATCCCACACCCTGGTCCTTTAAACTATTTATGGGCCATTGCTACTGAATAGACAAGAAGTCTGCAATGGAGCTGAAATAGGTTTTTAACTGTACTTCTACACCTGTGTGATTTTATAATGTGCACATACCAAGAAGACTTTTTGTGTTTGTGATTATGAAGTTTGTTTTATTTCATGAAATGTGGAATGACCTGTTTTTCTCTGTCAACAGAAGCACAGTGGGAGGATGGTGTGACATTTGGACAGACAGCCAGAGGGACCAGTCACTGCTCACCACTCAGATGCAGACAATGGCTCCGTGTCTCTCTTCTTCCTGGGCTTCCTCTTCTCCCTCCTCCATCCTTCAGAAACCCAGACCATCATTGGCTCTTCCTCCTTCCCCCGTCTGGACCTGCCTGTTAATTCCTCACCTCAGCCAACCAAGCAGACTGCGAGATTCTGGCCCTCGTTGCCTCCCAGAGGGCGTAGTGATGTGCCTATCAGAGCCACTGCCCGGGTTAGACCGACAACTACAAACGCTGTGCAAGAGGGGCAAAGATTTCCCCGTCCCACTGCACAGTCCACTTTTATATCTGCCCTTTCTACACAGAACCTCAGCAGCGGGCCACTTTCAACTCAACCAACTGCCTCCAGGCCGAGGACTGATACAGCTAGTTTAACATTCAGCAGGGCTTTTGCAAAGGGAGATGCAACTACAAAGGGCTCAACCCCACCTCTGCCCACTTTGCCCTCCTCTGCTGTCGCTGAGTCTGCAGGTGATAAGCCTGTCACAGCAGGAAAACCAGAGGAGGGATCAGTAAGAGAGACAGAGGATGATGATTTGGGGCTGGGATCAGGTAGTAGTCCAACAGTAATGCTTGTGAAGGAAGAATCACCTGCTCCAACGGTTGGTAATGAAATGGCACAGTATCAGCCACCGGCACAAACTGCGATATCTAAATTTTCGGATGTAAAAACACCACCACAGGACAGTCAGACTCTGAAGCCTGACCTGTTTGTACTTACACCAGCCATCAAAATCACTACGACACCACAGACTGAGACAGGAGCCACACTGTCCCCCGTGGCAACAAAGGCGACACCTCACAACGCAGTGTTAACAGGTGAGAGTTCAAATATGTTAGAATGAAGGCTTAGTTTAGTTTTAGTTTTTTTTCGCTCATTTTAATGTTTATTGTCTGATACCAGTTTTAGAGAAACAGATAATAGACTGCAGCACAAATTTCTTATACATACTTCAAGTCCGAAAAAGGAGTGGGAAGAAGAAAAATCTAATATTACCTGCTAGAGCCCGACCGATACTGGATTTTTGGGGTTGATGCCAACATTATGGAGCAAAAAAGTTCTGATATAATATAATGTGCAAAATATAGAATATGTACATTAACAAACATTTTTGCAATGATCTCTTATAAGTGGTTAACACTTGTGATAAAGATTTGTAATAGAGGAAGGATATTTTACAGTTGAATTATAAACTTTATTGTCCAAAAGGACATCAGGCACTGAAACTTCTAAAAAAAAATATAGGCAAATAGAGCAAATAATATGTATATATTAATCTGAATTAAGAAAATAGATCAAATATACATAAAGTTCTTATTATAAAGGTAATAAATAAAAACATTTTGCATTATGTTCTGCTAAAATTAAAGTTTTCAGGCACATATCAGAGAACATATACACTGACAGCGATATAGACCGATACAGCTGTGACAGGCCAATATCAGGCTCATAGTATTTCTTGATAAATCGTCAGGCTCTCGTGCTCCTTTCTTAATAATAACATAACATCATCAATCGATACAGATGACCTTTTTCCTTTCACACATACTCAAATACAGCTGATAACAGTCACCCTACCACAAATATTACACAGTAAGTTCATAATGTCCCATTATTTTTTCTCTGCAAATTTAAAAAAATTGAATAATATACAAATACAAATTTGAAATGCACACTTGCTTTAATTTAGTATATGCATACAGACATTTGAAATTAAATTTCCTTCTATGAGCGTCATAATTTGATCTTAACATCACATCATAACAGTCATAACAACTTGTAGATTTTCAGCTAATAGTCCAGTCTAATCCATCTTTTCTGAAATGCATACAAATGTTTAGTATTTGTCATATATGTGTTGCTCCACACCTCTGTGTAGCATCCAAAATGTGGAAGAATAAGTAAACAGTACAGGATGTGAAGTGCAGCAGAATCTAAAGTGTCCTTTGCTTTAGAGCTGCAACACTTTTTTATTTATATATTCTGTGAAGAATGAATGCTTCATGACAGTAAGGTGCTATTGAAGTCAAAGTCTTAACACCATGTCACACATGTCTTTTCCACCATTTTTTAGGTGAACTGACAGCAAACACCCCTTCCATCGCCAGAGTTACTCCAAAGCATGAGATTGCTGCTGTGACCTTACCCAACCCACGACTACCACCACCGGCTCCATCGATAAGCAGTCACAGACTACCCAACAACCAGTTACTGCCCAAAGCGGTTCAAACACCACAGCACAGCAAGTGACAACTACGTCTACAACGAGTGTTCTTACAACTACTACACAGGCGACTGTGAGAGTATCCCTCAAAACGACCAATCAACCCAACAAAACAGCACAACAGGGAAGAAATACAGCAAGCACAACTGTACAGTCATCAAGGACAGGTAAGAAATGAGTCTTGTCCTCTGTGACTACTTTTAGAGTGACCTTTATCCTGTGATTATTTAAAATGGAATTATTTGCGCAGCTGGGACTTTTTTACTGGAACAATCTGGAAAAGGCTTCAAAGGAGGGAAAAAAGTAGAGAAACGTTTCCATGGAAAGTGGGGTGGCGGTAGCTATAGGATAGAAAGTTTGAGCAGGAGGTGAGAGGGAGGGTTGAAGAGGGGGCGGGTAGAATTGCAGCCAGGCAAAGAGATAGACAAGAGGAAAGCAGCGTCTGAAAAAGAGACTGTTGGGAATACCGATGAGAGAGGAGATTGGGGTGGGTGAACGTGTGGTAGAAGAAAGGTACAGGCAGAGAAAGGCTGGGAGTGGGGATGGTAATGAAAACCAGATGCACAGAGAAAGGGATGAAGGGAGGGGAGTTCAGAAAAAAGTCGATGGAAAAGGAAAAGCATGACACATGGGGCATATGAGCCAGTCTCTTAGATACCATGTGAACAACATCTTAATGACTTTTAAACATTCATACTCTCCTACCCATTACAAGACATTTAAAGTCAAGTACGTTCTTTGGCAGGTCACTGACAGTATTAATGGCCTGCATCCATGGCTGTACCAGTGTTGAATATTTGTATTTCTGACAACTTTTTTACTTTACTTACTTTACTTTAGTTTTAAAGCATTTGAGGAGAATTATTGACTATTTTAGACTATCTTTACTTTACTTCATTGTGCACCACCTTCCCAACATCAAGACTGATTTCAGCCTAAATGCATTGTGACACACACATGACGATCTCTTGGTGTATGCATCACTGCAGGATAGATTTTTAGACCCAAAAGGGCACACCTTTATTCAAAGAAGTCTGAGAACCAGCTTCTGCTAAAGCTGAACAGAAGTTTTGGTAGTCTTGTAGAGATGAGGGAATTTACACTTCATAAGTCCCACCTCTTTTCATTCTATGTTCCAGTGACACCTGAACAAGCTTGGTACCTTGGCCAACTTTATCCTTTCCTGTGTTCTTTACTTAGGTATGCTATGTGCTAGGTTCCCTTATGTTGAAAAGAAAACCACATTCTGAACATGATTAAAAGACACTGCAAGTGAACCTGTAAAAGCAACATACGTATATTCACATCTTAAATTAGCTAATGTTAGTAACACACTAGCTTACTAGTGGGCTAATCTACACCAACCATTAGCTAGCTACTTAGCTAGCGCTTGACCCTATATGTACAGTAGTTTTTACAGGAAAAGGAGAAAGTTGACTGAGGTACCAAGCTTGCTTAACTTATTGGAGCGCAGAGCAAAAATGGGTGAGACAAAATAAAAGAGGCTTAAATAGACCCGAAGTGTGTTCTTGTGTTGATCATAACGTTTCAAGCTGTTGCTGACATTGAAAACTGATGTGCACATTGAGGCACTGTTAATGTTCATTATTTTCAATATTTTGTTCTCAAAATTTTATTTTAAAGCTATATGTAACATTTCCACATTAAAATGTCTCAATACAACACATGTTATATATTTTGCTGAGCTGTGTACTTACACTATGCCAGATTTTTCCTACAATGTTCAAACGCAGAGAAGGTAACGGTGCATTTCCTGCCAGTCATTGCTAGCTAGTTGCTAGTTGGTATGACTTCCGAGAAAACACAGGATGCAGATATGTCAGAGAGTGAGGAAAGAAGTTGGCTAAATGTTAGTAAACATAAATTTTATGACATTACCTTGTCCATAAACATGCCATTGCCATGTCAGATAGATTTTCATCAGCTGAAACCCTAGAGGCAGAATTTACATATTGTGCATTTAGTAGTCTTCGAATTATTAACATAAGGTGAGGTTCAGGTAGCACAGAAACAGGGCTAAGTTACTTTTTACTTTGAGTACATTTCAAAGTCTGCACTTTTTCACTTTTACTTAAAGAAGTTGAAATGGTACATCTACTTGTACCAGAGTCTTTTTTGACAGAAGTATATGTACCTCTGCTTCAGTAAAGAAAGTGTGTACTTTTGCCACTTCTGACTGTATGCATATACCTATATCTGTATCTGAATTGTGTTTCCTATGAACAGGATATTTATTTTTTAGTTCATTGCAACATGTGGACATATGAAGCTGCATAAAGCAGAGTATGTGTGTGTTAAGGAGAAAACTCAAGGCTAGGGGTAGGTAGGTTTAAGTGTAACCAGCTGTGAAATGTGATCAGCACATCTGGAATGTGTCTGGACCTTGCTCCTGTAAGAAAAAAAGATTTGAGGGAAGGAAGTAAAACATACCTTTATATAAATAAATAAGTGTGTCTGTGATCTGTATGCACTGCTTGCCTATGTGAGTCTGAAAGTGAAACGTGTGTGTGTTATAGGAGGGAGTGTAAGTCAGGAAGTGAGACACATGTTGGAGTGAGTCATTAGTCAGTGTGTCAGCTTTATGGGTGTCTTCTACAGGGTGAGGATGGGGCTTAAAGCTCTGCAAGTGTTTGATGGTTTGAGTGTTTTACCACTGATCGTATTGTTCCATCATTCATCAAGTTTAAATGTGAGTGTTGGAAAGAATTCCTTAGACATCATTCTAGAGAGATGACCTTTAACCACAATTGTTTCTTATTTCCCTGTCAGACACGCTGTCGTTATTTTTTATGTTTGCCATCTTATCTCTGAAATACCTTTGTAGTATCATTCACATAATTTTATGGTGCTTACTCAGCTCTTGTATGCTTTGTTTTGTTTTTTATGCTGAGTTATCTTTACAGTTGAGTAGTCCACAAAGTGTTCAGTGATGAATGACCCCATGATTATAATGCGGTTGGGTGTTTCCAGGGTATTGCAGGAGAAGAAGGTGGAGTGCCTTGAACAAACAGAAGTATGTGTGTGCATGAGAAAAGGAGAGAGAGACAGAGAGATAATGAGACGCCACATTTTCAAGGTGTTGTCTTGTCCCATGAGGTAGTTGTGTATTGTATAATACTGCAAATTTATTTATCCCCGCTCGTGGATGTATTGTGACGTTGTTTTGGTTGTTGCGTAATGTAGATGTTCTTGATAATTATGTAAACTAATCCAATTAAGCCACACAATTACTACTCAGTTATCCTGAGGAGTTCTGCTTAGCATAATGTCTCATATATTTACTGTCTCATGAGTACAGTGTTAAGGTTGTCAAAAGTGCAGCTACTTTGATACCATATATTTAAAGTGAAACAATATCCATTGATTATAGTATCAAAAGTGCCAAAGCTGTAAAACAAATGAAGTGCTTGTTCAAAACCTCAGTTTAGTTCAGTCTTGTCTTGTGTGAAGTTTTTCTTGCAGCATAGGAAAACCAAACAGTGTTCAGGGACTTTTTAATTTTCAGTGACCAGAGTGCAGGTTGTTGATTAAAGTTTAAAAAAAAATCTATTTTTTGTGCCTAACCCTTTTTTCTTTTTGCCGTGGTATTGCGTATTGTTTTTGTACTAGTATTGTATCAAAGGTAAAAATTCTGATGTTGTGACAACTCTATTTATGAATATAATGTGATGATGTGGTGGCACCGTATTCATATCATGCTGACATTTTGCATGTTTTGGTTGCTATGTCATTTGTATTACATGAGTGAATACCCTTTGTACATAATTAGACTTTACCTGGAATATGTAAACATCCTCCGCACCCTGTATGCTGATATTAGCTGATACATTATGCCTTGTGTTTGGATTACAATTGCAGTTGTGTGTGCCATGAGTACATATATGCTTACATGATCTGTAATCTGCACAATTCTGCTTGCACAATGGGGGCACTATTTGTGGTTAAGTTTGTTATTTCTATGCTAAGTTTTGTTCTGGCACTCACAAAGAGTAGAGAGAAAAGGAACTGATGCAAATTTGATAAGATTTTAAAAATATAAGTTATTGAGACTGCAGAAGTTGGCTAATTTGATTAGACCTTGTCTTCATAACATGAAGCCCTAGGACAATGTGTCTGTGCAGAAGTGATTAGGTTACAGTGAAGAACTAAGAGGGTCAGCTGGTTCTAGATTATGACTGTGGTGGAGAGCTACAGCCCTCTAGTGGCTGTAAAATAGTATTTCATGTACTTTTATACTACGGTATTCACAGAGTCCACACAAACCCAACTCTCAGACCTTTACAGGCACGTAGTAAAAAGAAAGGCAGACTCCATCACTGAGGATCCTTCACACTCCATCACCACTCCTTACAGCTACCTCCATTAGGCTGCTGCTCTATGGTGCCTCTAGCCAAAAAGAGAACTTACAAAAACCCCTTCATTGCCACTGATATATCCATTTTAAACAAGGCCAAATGTTGTATTATCACTACTTTTTAATGCGGCTTTGCACAATTTTCAATTTCAATTTTATGTGAGTCTAGTTTATGTTTTTATGTTGTTTGTGAGCCCCTAGCCTAAGACAATTTTCTAACACTATGTGATAAACAAAGTTTTTTGATCAATCTGTGCTCTGCTTTCCAAATAAATTATATTTAGAATGAATTTTACTATAAACACAACATATCTACTACTTACTATGTATCTATTAAAAAAAATTGAAAAACCACATCTGTGTTTCTCTCTTTCTAGGGATCACTTCCTTCCTTGCCACTGGTGTTGTTCCTGTTGCCCGAACAAGGGTGAGCCCCACATATCAGACTATTGGTCAGAGGAACCGCTCCATTCTCCTTGGACATCCTCACCAAGTTCCATACTCTACTTCTAATCCAGCCCCCCCTCTCATCGCCAGTCCCTCCCCTAATGCCACACTTCTCTACTGGGGGGACCTGAGCCGGACACTAGCCTTCGCCTGGGAGCTGCACGTCTATGGCTCAGCAAGCCTTTTCCTCCTCCTGTTTGCTGGTGCTGCTCTCGGCCTCACCCTGTCCCCTGGCATAAACTGTCCTCATCGAGGGGCTGTTGCACTTGCCAACGCTCTGTTGTTTCTGGCTGGAGGTCTCAGGGCAGCTTTGTTTCTAATCGACCCCTATGGCACACGGAAATTTCTCCCTCGCCCTGCAGTCACGGCCCTCTACAACCTGCCTCTACATCTATTGGTGTGGACACAGGCTGCCCTGGCACTGCTGGCACTGAGGGTAGCTGGAGTGAGTGTGTTACCTTCGACTTTGGAGCGTCCTCCTCTGGTGGCTGTGTTGGCTGTGTTGCAGTGCACCTTGCTGCTCGCAGCTGATCTGCTTTCCCCAGCCCTGTCCCCTGTGGTGCCCGTCACCCTACAGGTCCTGTCCCTCTGCTGGGGTCTGGCTCTCTGTCTGGGCTTCCTCTGCTATGTGTTTCCACGGATTCGCTGCCCTCCTATTCCCCATCCTGGAGTCCCTGAAGAGGGTAGGAGGAAGGCTTGGACAGGGAGCAGGAGGATAGGGGTGATCCTGGGGCGAGTGTTGGCAGTGTGTGCAGTTCTGGGGGCACTCTGCTGTGGACTGCATGTCCATGCCACCTTATGGCTGTATGGACTGCTGGGAAACTGGACCCGCTTCAACTGGGGATGGTGGCTGGTGCACTTCTGGGCCCGCCTCCTCGAGCTGGCCTGGGGGTTCTCCCTCCTTCTCCTGGCTTCCTGGGTGTTCTGGAGGCCTCAAGGTTGTCGGGGAAGGGAGGAGGGTGGAGCAGATGGCAGAGCAGCTGGAGACCTGCCGTCCCCTGGCCAGTCTGTAGGCTCCACTCAGAGACATACCTGCTGGTCCAAGATAGTCCAGAGCCTGCGGGGAAAACCCTGTAGAAAGTCTGAGAGTAATGGGGTAGGGGGAGGAGGTGGTGGAGGCCCAGGCGAGGTGCCTAACAACTGGGCTGGCCAGGAGCGTCCTGGAGCGGACATCAGCAAGAGTCTGATCAGGAACCAGAACCACGAACAGGCCGCTCCCCATTCACGCTGCATCAAAGACAGCAACCGAGGGCGCAATCACAGGGGCCACTCTGCAGAACGAGGTGTATCTGACGGCTCCACAGGCTCTCTGCTGAGACTGCAGGCACTGGGCCGCCCTCCACAGCGTTCAGTGAGCGGCAGTCTGGATCAGGACAGGGACACTTCCGTGTCCCTTTATGAGTTTGATCTACGGCCTCCGTCTCCCATCGACCTGACCCGCAGCATAGATGAGGCTCTGCACAGGGAACACCTGCTCGGAGGAGGGAGCTTATTTCATCCTTTGAACCAAATCTCACAGTCCCCCTCCCCGGGCTCAGGGGTCAGCCAGGGGCCCTGGCTCCGCAGGAACAGTGACCCTCAGATGCTGTCTGAAAGCAGTGAGGCCCCAACAGAGTCTTCCATGCCACTGGGGGGCAGCGTTCTCAGCAGCGTGCCCAGCAGGCAGGTGACTGCTCCCCCTACGCCCTCCCACCAGGGTCACAGGTGGGCTGGGAACACGGTAGGAAGTGTCCCTTCATCAGTGTCCTGCCCTGTGTCACTCCGTCCCTCCAGAACATCAACAGGACATCTGGGGGAGGACGGAGTGGACGACACGCGGCCGTTCATCACTCCAGACTCAGAGAGAGCGCGGGGTAGGGCTGGGAGACCAGTGGGATCACGGAGTTACCTGGAAGTCAGTCGACATGACGACTCTGCCAGTGTGAGCAGTGAGATTATTGATCTATGAACCAAACCTTGGACGTTAGGGACCAATGACTGCACATCAAACACATGCATTTAACAAGTGCTGTTCCTAACCAGTACTTCAGCAAATATTGGGGAAATCTGACCAGTGAACTGCCTAAAAATTAATTATTTTTAGAAGAGGGAAAATATTAAAAAATGTCTCTGGGTGATGACCTTAAAGGAATAGTTAATATTATTTGAAGTAGGGCTGTATGAGGTACTTCTCTATAGTTAATGTATTACACAAAGTAGATGACTAAGCACTGAACTTTTATTTTGCCATCACACAGCCTTTTAGATGGGAAATGTGTGATACGCCAAATATCACCCTCCCCAAATGAACCAAAACACAGGCTTTTTTGGTCTACCACTGCCTTGATCTGTTAGTTTGTTTGTATTATTGTGTGACTTTGGTGTTTTAAAAGGTTTCTTCAATTCACTGAAGTCACATAGTCACACAAACAAACTAACTGACTGAGGCGGCTGTAGCCCAGCAACTCTTTGTTCTGCAAGATAAAATTACAGGTTTTGTCCATTGAGTTTGGTTTGTTTGGAGTGATATTTGGCTTATGTAACGGTCGTATCCCATGAGACAAAGCTTTCTGATGGCAAAAGTAAAGCAGTTAAATAATTTAAATGTAGTGTAGACTTGAACTGATAGTCACAGCAGTACCTTGCTTAGCTTCCTTCTTGGCTTCTCCAAACTGGGGGCGTGCTGACTGCCATCAACTGTAGGTAATACACTGACTATCAATAAGTACCTCATACAACCTCATTTCATGTAACCCAAACTATTCCTTTAAAGAATTTCACCTAGTTGCATTTTACCTTATTAAAGGGTTTAAAAAAGTTGTTTGTGGCACAGATATGGTATAACCTTTACTCTAGGAGTAAAACTGGGAGATATAGCACAGATAAACAAGACAGCACACTCATAACACTTTTCATCTTTTTCTCACACACACATGATCTCCCGCTCTTTCTTGTGACGTTTTTCTCTCGAACACACACTCCTACATAACACTGGTATAACTTCAAGTACACTGGGACCATAAATACATTTCAACAGGGTTTAAAGCAGGTCCCTGCTTGTGACTGGTTTTAAATTTGTGATTTTTAACATTACTTGTGAAATCCATAAAATAGGTTTTGATCATCCACCCCCTGTCTAGAAACAGCACCACGGAGAGTTTCAATAAGTCTGAAGGGTAAAAAACAAATGTGGCTCTAAGTGTCTGCAGGCCCCATTTCTATTGTTTCTGTGAAAAAAAATGTCTGCATATCAACTATTGTGAACTTCATTGCTTTCATAGAGGTTTTTTTTTTTTTTTTTTTTTTTTTTGCTGTTTTCCATATTTCAAGTTGCTTTGTGATGTAAAGACGTGCCATACATAACCTTGGTTGGTTCTGTGCTATTTTTATGGTTTCTATAAACCCATTATTTGGGTTAACTCTCTATAGCGTCTTACCAGTATCATAGTGACTCACCTATGGATTACTACTTCTAAGCTCTTAACATGCTGCTGCTGTTGTTGTTGTCCAGTCTGCCTTGTCACTGTTTGTTAATGTGAAGCCGATTACATAAAGAGACAGGCAGTTAACAACAGCCAGAAACATGCAGACGCATGCTTACATGTGAAAGTGTTGCTGAGGCTTTTAGCTATAGCTGAAACTGTCAGACTTCAAAATCAGATTCTAGCATTCACCTGTGAGTTTTATGCATTTCATCTTATTATTTTGCTGTAGGACAAAGCTTTTGCAATCAATAATTATGTACGATTAAAGCCTCCGACTGCATTTGAAGAAGAATATTACAACATAATCATGATCCTGTCAGTTGCATTGAATCAAATCAGACTGTTTGATATGTTAACAAAATAATAAAAGCTGCACAGCTTTGCAGGGCTGCACCCCCAAACAACTGGCTTGGCATGAACCTCAGATCTCTTATACTAGACCTTACTCAATAACAGAGCACTTAACTGTAAGCCTGAGCACTAGACTAAAGTATTTTACTACTCAAGAGAAAAATATCTTTCAAATATATGATGTATAAGCAACAATGTAAATAATGTTATTTTTGATGTTCATGAATAAAAGGTGTATTTGAAACGTAGCTGTAGTTGTTACTGTGAAAGACAATCTAAAGTGGTTATTGCTTATGTGTCTGAGCTGTGCAGACAGTTATGCTATTGTGACATCAGACTGAGGTCTGTTCAGGACACGTAGAGCTGTGACAGTTAATACTTGCAGAGGTTATATCAAGGACTCTCTGGGCTGTGCTCAGAATCGTAATGATGCAGGTTTTGCATTAGACCGTGACGAAGGTATAGGAAAGAAACAGACAAAACACTTGACATGGAACCATTAACTTGAATCTGTCTGGTGATCCTGAAAATAGCCCAGTCTCCTCAGTTTTACATTCACAAAGTTTTGTTCCAACATGAGATATCTGTTTTTTAACTGAGCCTTGTTCTCACAAAAAGATTACTAGAATGTTATTTGCAGTTGCTGTTGTGAATACTGAAGCTGGGTTGCACCAACAAGGATTAATTTTTAAACCTGATTGACTCATACTTCAACTTTAAATTGGGTTGCACAAATGTGTGCAAATGTGTTGCTTAAATAAATTAAAAAAAAGATTCAATTTAAAGCTAAAACTCAGTTTAGTTTTTACTCTAAACTGAGATTAAATTTAATTCAGTTGCACCAACCTTTAAACTTAAATTTAAAGTGTGACCCAGTATTAACTTTAAATTTACACTTGAGCAGGTTTAACTTAAAAATAGCAGCATTTTTTTAAGATGATTGAGAAAAATAATGAAGTTCCTCAAAGAAAGTTAAGGAACACACTCGACCAAACTGAGTTTTATTATGTGTCCTTTCTTTCTTTCACTCAAGCAATTATTCGGCCAACAAGTTTTTCTCTATGGAGGGAAAATTAAAGCTTCTCTGCAGAGCCATCATGAGTAGGTTAACTAACTTTCTAACTTGCTAACAAACACTATAATGTTTTGTTAACTTTATAGCTAGCTAGCAAACAATGCAACGTTTTGTTAACTTTTTATTTTTTACTGCTTCCCCCTCTCTCACTACATCCCAGCAGCACTCAAATTTAATATTTATTTATTTTAATATGGGTAAGCAACCATCTTCATATTAATTAGCCTCTGTTTAATTTTGGTTTGGTTTTTGGTAGCAAGAGAGCTCTGCTTAATTTTCAATCTGAATTTACTCATGTTAAATCCAGTTTTGCTAAACTCTGATCAGAGTTAATATCAGATTAAATTCATCTCTGTTGGTGCAGACCAGTCTTATCCAGAAGATTAACATCATTTTGGCATAAAACTTAATTCATGCCTCTGTTCCTCCTAAGTCTAGTCCATGACTTGTTTTCCGGTTACCTCGAGGTGACTTGAAGTACCTCCCAGTGATGTGAGATGCTTTTTGACTTGTTTAGTATTTACAGTACAATGGCCTTGTGTTGTTGTCTACATTCCAATGAACCTGTACGATTTCACTGTATCAATTCTCCCTGTTACCTCTTTTAACTTCATGACCAGGGTGGTGCCTCCACCCCCTTAGTGTTGTCCCTTCCACAAAGCAGTATGTGCCATAGAAAATACGATCAACGTGCCCCCTCCTCCAGTCTGTAGTCACAGTGCAGAAGTACAGTGTTAGATTAATTTGTTTATTTTGCTCATTGAAATTTTTTCTTGTATTTCTTGCTGCATTTCATGTCTGGATTCAAATAAAAATGAGAAAACTTGAAGCCCTTTATTATCATTTTGTTTTTTTCCAGGTATATCATCTTAGTAGTAACAGCTTATTAATGAACTTCCCTGAGGGGGCTCCCAGGCATGTTAATCTCCGGGAGCGATTCTTTCATAGAGGGCAACTATCTGAAATACAGAAGGTCCAGGATGTAGGACACCTTATATTTATCACAGTTACTCTGCTGCTGCCAGGTCAAAAAATTATTAGAACATTACTTTTTAAAAACATACCACATTATTAACCTATAATCACCTACTAATAAAACTGAGAGTCTCTTTTCTTTTCTTTTTTTGGCAACCCTCCCTCCTATTTATGAAATGGTTTGTTCCTGATATTGATGTTGGCAGTTTGGGAAAAATTTTGCAAGGACTGTGGTTCATAAATGGATCAAACAGAGGACTCTCGCTCAGGAGACTGGGTTTAGTGTCTCATGCGTAGCTAAATATCATCAACTGCTTAGGTAAGTTTGTCAAGAAAACTATGTAGGCATGTTCTGAGCACAAAAAGGACTTGGGTCGGTTTAGGAACAAGGACTATGTCAACTAGCCCATTTCCACAATGTTAAAAAGGCTTCAAAGCAATCATGACACATTGTCGAGGCAACGAGAGAGAACTAGCCAATCAGAGCACAGTAGGGCGGGACTATGCAGAACAGTCTTGGGGATGAAAAATGAATAATAATAATAATAATGAATAATATATAATAATAATAATGATGGCATGAACGGTACTTAGTAGCAGTGATATGTGAAGGAATGCTGGTGAAGTATCACGTCTTAGCTTCCTCAAGAAAAATGTGACTGGTGGAAATTAACTTGTTAGCTTAGTCCATAGTGAAATACATATGTCACTTTACATTACCTACTATATCTTAACAGAAAACTCTGCTTACATTTTACTCCAAAGTGTTGTCACACAATTCAGATTCACAAACATGATAAAAGGAGATTTATCATGTCTGACAGTCACCAAGCTTTATTTTATTGTTAATTTTTTGACGATTACGCTGGTCCATCACTATTGTGGGAAATATCCCACGTAGATAAGACAATATCCTTGACAATCAAATTTGACATCTGACTCAGTAAAATCAACATTATTATCAGTTTATCAAAACAAACAAAAGTTCAGCAGACTCTTGCACCACCAGGCTGGGCCTCTAAACTTCAGTACGAAACTGCAGTGTAGGATTCTTCATTTTCTGCCTGTAGTCTTCATCAAAAACTTCATTCTGGGCCACGGTGAAATGGTTCTTCCAGTCACCAGCTTTCCCTTGAGAAGCAGAGAGAATAACTCAGATAATGTAACAAAAATCAGTGATAAATGGTTTTGGCATTAATAAAGCGCAGTAGACATTTTTGAGATAACTTTTGGCATGATTAAGAAATAAATTGACTTGTCTTCACTGTACCTTTTCTCAGGAAAGGAGACACCTTCTGATTCATAACTTGGACATTGGAATAGTTGGTCATTTTGTTTTGTTTCATGTTGTCAAACTTCGTTTCAGTTGCAACTCTTTGCTTCTCCTCAGCTGAAGGAGACAAACCAAGGAAGGAACAGAGTCGGTCTATCTCTCGTCCAGAGTCCTTCAGAAAATTTTAGCATCTCACCATTAGCCTTGTAATATTCAAATTCCAAGATACAGAGTGGTTACCTTTCTCACCAACATTTAGTCTTAAAAGGCTTAAAAGTTTGTCTTATTAACATTGATTTCTCTACTTATATAACATAGTATATTTGACATTTTGGGGAATATGCTTTACACACTTTCTTGCAACAAGTTGATAAGAAGTCGACACCACTCTCACATAATTACCCAAAATGTCAATCTACTGCTATCATTACAGAACATGTACTTTTTTAAGCAACCACCAAATCTGGAAACATAAGGATCAGCTTTTTCCTTTAAACACGGTGTACTGAAAAAATTCAAAGATCAGTTTGTAATGAGGGCTGTATTGACTATGTAACACAGTCATGACAATTTTTAAGGTTAACACCTCTGTTGAAAACAACACAGACGCAACCTCAGCTCACCTCAATCAGATCTTCATAGAACATGTAGTGAAGTTTTGGATAAGTCTGTTTCCTCTCCCACCAGCCGTTCACATGGTCATACCACGATCCAAACACCACTGAAGCCAAAGAACAATATATGAGGGGAAATCTAGGAAATATGATGCAATTGTGCCTCCCAGTGCACACTAGCCACCTGGAAATTTGGCAAATGCTAGAAGGGCTGCCCAACCGATGGGCAGCTCAGAATGAGTCAACACTGCATTAATAATAGTGCCGCTCTTAGATTTGTTAAATCGTTGCAGCCATAACTTTACATCTCCAACTGTAGTGATTATAGTGTGACCCATGCATTGAGAATTTCTTGTCAGTCAGTATGATTTTATCTCAAGCTTTTTATGTTAATATTTTGTGTCGTCCGTTGCAAATGCCAGGTCTGTGTTTTTGATCCAAATCTGTCACAACTCACCCTTTCCTTTCATGAAATTCTGCAGATAGGTGCTCCAGTCCCCTGGGTCTGGCTGGCTACTGTTCATGCGGCCAAAGTGGAAGTAGGACACTGCATTGTCCTTTGCATTACGAGCCACATAGACTATCTACACAAAGAGAAAACACTAAATTATAAGCCGGTGGTTCCCAAACAGTCATTAATAATAATTAGGGAAGCTACTGTTAAAAAAGAATTCAAAATGGATTTTAGTGAAATAAAAGTCAGCATGAGCTGCATCAGCATCAGCAAACCCTTGTTTGTTTATTTTCCCTACATATATCATATTCATTCAACTTTTTTTCACTCTATAATTTGTCCCCTGGTCATCCACTCCCCCATGAAGTGGCTCAGGGGGGCACAGAGGAGGCCCACCCCTCAGTTCTGCATCATAGTTAAGTGGGGTTCATAACTCACATATTTCACAGGCTAAATACTGTATGTGCATGTATGTGCATGGGCTTTACCCTGCAGCTCTGCTCCCAGAAGGACTTGGGTATGAACGGGACCTGTAGATGGGTTTTCATGATACGAGGAGTGGTGGGAAGCTGGTCTGCCATGGCTGTACCTTTGTGAAGAAAAGCATTAGTCACTGACTGATTACAGGCGTAGATAGACTTGTTTACACACCGTGACAAATAGCGAGTAAGTTTCCTCTTTTCCTCTTACACATTTTACTTGACTTAATGACTTTACTCACCAAAAAACTGGTAATAAAACACAATAGAATATGATTATAAAGCAAAAGAAATTTATATTTAAAAAAAGAAGCTGCTATTCTTACTGACACTGTAAGAAATGTCACCATGTGTAAAAAAAAATCCAACAAAATAACAAAACCTTGCACTGCACTTTGTGTGCTGCTGTGCTGCACATTGTCTTGATGACAGTAAAGATTAATTTAATTTGAATGTGGCACTAAAATACAGTTCATGGCCAAAAAAAAAATTACATCCGTGGTGATAAGATCTACCATAGAGAATGAATGGAAATAGTAAAGGGAATTAAGCTCTATGGAGGCAGCATGTGTGCTCTTGACAGCTTTTGGGGCCCGGCTGCACAGTTGATACTGTGCACACAACATCAAAGAAAAGTGTTACCAGTAAATTTCACCCACTGGTAATACGCACACAACAATCATAGTAAAGAGATTATGGAGGCAAAGTGCAGCGATGAAGTGACATTTAGAGCTTTTTTCTGTTACAATGTAATAGAAAGATATGAGTGATTGTGACCACATGACTCAACCTGTGGGTAGAGAAGGTTTGCAGATCTCCAGAAATGGAACTCTCTTGTTAAGAGGAACAGACGCCTCACGCTCTGGACAGGTCTGCCCAAAATACAGAAGATCCAGGATGTAAGAGATCCATGTGGTTCCTGTGATTATGAGATAGTCAATCAAGGACAATCGTTGTATCATCAACCAACATCTTTAGTATGAAAAAGTTCTACACCTTTACACACACAACCCCACCTGCTTTAGGGTAAGTAACTATAAGGATGTCATCTGGCCTCGCTTTGAAGTTCTGTACGTTGTCCCAGTTGTCGGTGAAGTATTTGGTCATGGAGACTCCATGGAAGTCAAACATTGTGGGTCGCTGCTCCATCTGCAAGAATTAATTATTTTAAATTTCAATTTTACATTTTGGATACTGTCCATGCTGCCAGGACAGACAAACAAGCAAAGAAAATAAAAAAGTTAGTCATCATCGAGTCCAGTCTAGATGAGAAATGATCAAATTTGCATATTTGCAATAATAACTAGCAGTAATAAGACAAATTATTCCTAACTATAGTCAGCAACAAAAAACAAAAAAACTATGCACTCGGGCTTAGAGGGAAATACAAAAATACAACCTTCCTTTTCAGCTTTGTGTTCCCCACCAAACCAAATAAAATACACAGAAATATATTCCTAATAGCCTACTGCTTACATTAAAAAACAAATTAAATAAAATCCCTTCAACTTTTGTTCTCTTATTCCATGAGTACAAACAGTTGATCAATTGTTGGTAACCTCTGAGTAATAAGCTTCTTTGCACTTCTGGTTCACTCTTGTCAACTTAAATATTATCCAGATTGTGAATGAGCTGTGTGCCTCCGCATTTTAATCATTAATCCCAGCAGGTACACAGTAATGTGTTTAACTGTTAAAGCTGCTTGACTTGTATGTATCGTATGACTTGTAACATTAAGAACATGAAATCAAATATCATTAATCTGGTCAATTAAAGATCAGACAAATAAATTTCAAGTGCAGCATATTTTTAAAACATGCATGCTTAAAACCCTGCCATGTTCCTCTTTGTGAATATTCAAGTTCAGAGCAGCCAAACTGCACACTCACCTTGCTGAGCAGGTATTTCCTAAAACAGTGGCTGTGTCTGGGTCATCCAAACTAAAGAAGTGTGTAATACTCACTATAACATGCCGCACAAATGTCCTTAAATGAACATATGCATGCAAAGACTGTTGCCATGTGTTACTTTATCAGCTTTGAGTCTGACTGATCAAATATTTGACCCACTGTTATCAGGTATGAGGAACATTCAGGGCTTAATTGGTGCGGATCCTGCTGGAGCACAATCTGACACCTCTAGGGGCACAATAACAATATGATAACATAAATAGAAGCAGGTCATACCATATTATCAAAGATTTAAAACTCGTTATTTGTCTAAATGCTTTGATCTTTGTAAACAGGATGAATGATTCAGATGTTTGAGTTATGTGTTATTTTGTTGGATATATTAAAAAGTAGCACCTCATAAACTTCAGCGTCATAAAGATCAAAATACAATACCTTTGACTACAAATACAAATTGTCCTTTATTGTCCTTCAGCAGCATCAAAGTAAATTGTCACAGCTGGTATATGAGCAGGGCAACAGGGGTTGAAACCAAATGCAGATGATGGAGACAGAGCCAATTCTGATCAATGTATTACTACAAAGTAAAGTTAAAGGCTTACAGGAGCATGGTGCAGGCAAAGGTGAAAGCCAGAGAGGCGGGCCAAAACAGGAAAATGAATCCAACAATCCAATCCAATTAACAATTAACATCCTTGTCAATCAAATTTAACATCTGACTCAGTAAAATCAACATTATTAACAAATTAATCACACACCAGGACACTTTTATATGCACCACCAGGCTGGGCCTCTAAACTTCAGTACGAAACTGCAGTGCAGGATTCTTCATTTTCTGCCTGTAGTCTTCATCAAAAACGTCTGGACCACAGTGAAATGGTTCTTCCAGTCACCAACTTTGTCTGGAGAAGGAGAGAGGATCATTTGAACAAGCTAATAAAAATAGTGATAAATAGTTTGAGCGGATTTTGGTGCTAAGACAGAAAATCTTTGATGGAACATTTTTCAGTATACCTTTTCTCATGAAAGGAGACAAGTTCTGATTCATAACTCTGATAGTAGAATAGTTGGTCATTTTGTTATGTTTCATATTGTCAAACTTCGTTACAGTTATAACTCTTTCTCTCTCCTCAGCTGAAGGAGACAAACCAAGGAAAGAACAGAGTCGGTCTATCTCTCGTCCACAGTCCTGCAGAAAATTTATAATCTCAGGATCAGCCCTGTGACATATAAAAATGATGATACGGAGTGGTTATCTGTCTCACCAATGCCCAGTCTTAAAAAGTCTATATTATTCTCGTTAACACATCGCTTTACAAAATTATTTTCTGTTACGTGTCTATGCAACGCGCTAAAGGTCTATGTTAAAAGAATAGTTTGGGAAATATGCATGAAGGAGGACCCAGGCAAGCTATTTCATCATTTACCCAGTCCTTATGCTAAACTAAGCTGAACTAAGCATCATCATCGTGAATAAGCATATTCTCCAAAATCTACTCCTGTCTTTATACCACATGTTGTGATTTTCCAAGCAGCTAATAGAACTGGAAACATGAATGACCACCCGAGGTAAGATATAGAACATTTTCTATTCATGAATAAAACTCAGTGTAGTATACACAAATTTAAAGGTTAGCAGCTCTGTTGAAAACAACACACATACAGCACAAACACATCTCAGCTCACCTCAGTCAGATCTTCATAGAACATGTAATGAAGTTTTGAATAAATCTGTTCTTCTCCCACCAGTTGGTCACATGGTCGTACCATGTGACCAACACCACTGAAGCCATAGAATAACATATGAGAGGACATCTGGGATATGAGATGATATTGTGCCTCAGTTACAGCGAAAGTATTTTGAACTCACTCTTTGCTTCCATGAAATTCTGCAGATAGGTGCTCCAGTCCCCTGGATCTGGCTGGCCACTGTTCATGAGGTCAAAGTGGAAACAGGACACCACGTTGTCCTTTGCATTACGAGGCACATAGACGATTTGCACCAAGAGAGGACATCAAACATATCATCCATCACTTCATAATTAAGTGGAATTCTTAACTCACATATTTCACAGGCTAAATACTGCATGTGCATGACTTTTACCCTGCAGTTCTGCTCCCAGAATGACTTGGGAATGAAGGACTGGTAGATGAGTTTTAATGAGATGAGACGTTGTGGGAAGCTGGTCTGCCAAGTCTTTGCCTTTGTGAAGAGGAGAATTAGCCACTGATTGATTACACGCATAAATAAATTTGTTTACGCACTATGACTAATACCCAAAACTTACATAACCTATTTACACATGGTTTTAAAACAATCACGAATAGACAGTGCCAAATACAAATGTAAATGACCATCAAGAGGCATTGTGATCCACTCACTCAAACCACTTGTCGAGGTGGTCTGGGGCACATTTGACCACATGTATTTTTGTAATCTAATGCGTCCTGATGGGTCCCCAACAAGGATGTAACAGAAAAGTACTGTATGTCAGAAATGCAGGTGGTGTTTTTTTGGTGTCAGCACAGCAGTATTTCAAAAAATAGGGAAGAGCACTGACGTGGTCGGAGTGTGAATGTTGGACTAGCCCAAACATGTAAATTAGATCTTGAAGCATTTTTTTGTTTTCCTAGCTAGCCCGTGCATTTCTTAGCAGTCGCTTGTTTGGTGACAGACGGACAAGATGTGCGCAGTGTAAACAAGGAGACCAGGTGTAAACAGGATTTAAGTTGCTTCTGAGACAATTTACTTGGCTTCATGACTTTACACCCTGAAATAAAATTGTGATAAATCACATGTAGAATATGATTATCAACTAAAATAAAGTTTTACAACTACATTTAAAAAAATGAATGTAATCAATAACAACAATGTATTTGCTATGACAACTTGACATGGACCAAGACAACACTTGTCAGTCATAAACGTGCCATAACAGGCCTGGTAACGTTAAATTACATTGTCATATGTGGTTGGTTTTGACATTGGTTGTTATGAGGCCATTATAACTGTGTCATTAAAATTTTCCTCAATCTCTTATAATGAGGCATCCTATGGCATGTTTATGACAGGTTAAGTTGTCTTGGTTAATGTCAAGATGTCATAATGAAGACATCTCAAACAATGTCAATTTTACGCTAAAAACAATATAATTTACTGAATGACGCTTAATGGCAACGATCATAAACATTCATAAAGACTCCTTCATCATCATGCAAGGTGTCATGCCATGGTTGTGACAGTGCCATGGCAGTCATATGCACATCCCTCCAGATAAAATAAAAAAGATAAAATAAATCTCACTCATGATCACTAAGTGTCATCAAAGATCAAGGAGAGATATTAAGTTGAAATACTTGCTTCACTTGACATGACAGCTACAGCTGTGGTGCCACCTTTGAAATTTCCATTTCGGACCGGTTGTTGCATGTCTGCTGTAAGTCATAAGAAATTGTTTATAATCTATTAGAAAGCATAGATGTTTATAACTGTTAAATTTAACAAAATGTGAATTGCTTGTTATTTACAAGGTTGCACGCATCCTGAACTTCTGCAGCCTGCCTGTCTCTGCCGTGCCTGAGGAGGAGGGGTGGAGGGAAACAATTCGCTTCAACCACAGGTTGTATGTTAAACCAGTTCACAACCTATTTACAGTCTATAGCTCCAACTTGCTATTTGGACTGCTCTATTCATTTTTGCACATGCAATGGCTACATATTGCTCTTTCAAACTCGCCTTCAGAACTTTTTTTTTTTTTTTTTAACAATGCAATGTTAAGATATCTCAGTATCTGAGTGATTCAACCTGTGGGTTGAGAAGGTTTGCAGATATCCAGAAACAGCACTCTGTTGTGAAGAGGAATGGACGTCTGACACTCTGGACATGTCGGTCCAAAATACAGAAGATCCAGGATGTAATGTGGTTCCTGAGATGACAAGAATCTGTTCAGTGGCCTAAACATAGGAAACATATCAATCCAGTGCATTCAGCAGCATAACATGATTAAAAGTCTTAAACCCTCTTAAACTCTTACCATCCCCATGTGCTTTAGGGTAAGTAGCTATAAGGATATAATCTGGTATCGCTTTGAAGTTCTGTACGTTGTCCCAGTTGTCTGTTAATTGTTTGGTCATGGAGACTCCATGGAAGTCAAACAGTGTTGGAAGATGTGGCAACTCCATCTGTGAGAATAAATTATTTTAACTTTAAAATGTCAATTTGACATTTTGAACATCGTCCACACTGCCAGGACAAACATTAAACAATAAGAAAAAGAAAATCTACAATCAGATAGTCCAGTCTAGAGGAGAAATTATCAAACTGGAACTATATTTTGGTATTTGCACAGGAAACAATTTTTAAAAAAAAAAAAAAAAACAAAAAAAAAAACATGCATTGGGCCTTACTAATACAGGGCTAAGTGTTCTCCACCCAAACCAAATAAATACACAGAAACACCCAAAGGAAAAGCAAAAACATAGCAGATCTATTGTTATCAGCATCTGATTAATAGGCTTCTATGCCTTTCTCACAGACTGTGAATAAGGTGTGTGCATCCACCTTTTAATCATTAATCCCAGCAGGCACACAATCATATATTAAACCGTTAAAGTGGCTTGTTAAAATGTTTGCTGTGTATGACCTGTAACTTTAAGAACATAAAGCCAAATATTAATCTATTAATTAATTAATATATTAATCTGGTCAATTGAATCTGCTAAATAGCTTTCAAATACAGAAAATTTCTAAATTGCATGCATGTTTAAAACCCTACCATGTTCCTTTTTTGCGAATTTTCAAGTTTAAAGCAGCCAAACTGCACACTCATACTGCTGAGTAGGTTTTTCCCAAAACAGTGGTTGTGTCTAGATCATCCACACTAAAGAAGTCAGTTTGTTGTGCAATAATCACTGTTACATGCTGCACAATGTCCTGAAATGAATGTATGTGTGCAAATACTGTTGCCATGAACATTTTTTATCAGCGTTTACCAGTCAAAGGTGAACTACTGTTATGAGGTAGGTAAAGGTATAACAAACAAAACAGGTTAAATCAGGTCATACAACAAGATGCAAGTGTTACAGACAATAAAAACCCTAAATACTTTGAACTTTGCACAGAGATCATGACATATTAAACAAGATGAATGATTCAGATGTTTGAGTTCTATATTATTTTGTTGCACACTTTAAAAAGTGAAGTTGTCACAGCTGGTATGAGCAGGACATTTGGACCCAAGTGCAGGTGAGGGAGGCAGAGCTGATGCAGTTCAGTGATTTATTACAAAATTATAGCTGCTGCGCAGCAATGGTCGGGGCCGGGCAATTTTAGGCAAAAATTAGGCAATTCTGAGCAACAAGCAGAGTGTAGGAAGATGAAAAAAAGGTGGCATTCTAATGTGCATTTTACATCAGTTGAGGCTTGAACTCACAATTTCTGGCACAAGAGACTCTGCATATTGACTGATAGCTAAGCCAAATAAACAGGGAAAAGAGACAAGGGATAACAGGGAAACGTGTTTGATAAAGAGTATTTGTCTCTTCCCAAAACTCCCTGAATCATAATTATTTAAATCTTAGCAGTCTCTAATCCACATAGCATGATACCTCAACATAAGGCTTTCACATTTGGAAGTCCATCCTGCCTTAGCTGAGGCTCGAACTGACGACTTCTGACACTGAAGTCAGTCTTTTATCGCACTGAGCTAATTGGCAAGTGACAATTGATGTGTGACTTCACAAATTGACTAAGCCAAGGATCAGGGTGCCAGGCAGCAGCCATCCATGCCATGGAAAAGCAAATTTCAAAGTGAAAGTTCCAAATCTGTAGCACATATGGTTGATTTGTTATGAATTTTCAAAGTTTTGAAATTTAGAGGCTTGCTGTAGCGCCACCATCAGGACTATTGTCTTGTGTTTCCAGTTGAGGACATCTGGCATGGGACTGGACCTTTGTGAAAAGTTTGGGTAGATTTCTCATATGGAAATGTTGTACAAGCTGAGGCTTGAACTCACAACCTTCAACACCAAGAACCATCTTCTATCTCACCGAGCTAATTGGCAAATGGAAACACCACTTGTAGCTTCACAAATTGACTAAGTCAGTCACCTGTGTGCAAGACAGCAGCTGTTAGCATGTAAAGGCAGATTTCAAATGGCTGTCAAAAATTCAGTTATTGAGACAAAAATCCCAAAATACACAAATTGCATCTAGACAGCAGGGAGATGTTGGTCATTAGTTTTTAACAATGATTTATTGGCTCCAAAAGTGAAAAACTGATGTTTTAAAAATGACATTTTTGCATTGACTCCAATTGTTCGCATGAGAGTGAAATTCAAAATGCTGTAAAAAATTTAGTTTTTGAGATAAAATTCTGATATTTTCCAAACATCATCTACCATGACTCCAAAATATTGTCATTTTTTTTCATGAACATTGAAAATGTATTTAGCAAGAATTTGCAAGTATATGTTTATAATACCGTTTACAGTCAAACATTTTGATGCACTGTAGGCTCAGTTTTGGATAAATCAAAAATCTGTGTGGATCGTTTGTGTAGGACAGTCTGAAGATGCTCTGTAGCAAGTTTGGTGTCAAATGAGCAAAAATTGTGGGAGGAGATAGGTTTAATAAAAAAACAGAGTGATGGACTTCATAATTTGCAATAGGTTTAAATGTACAAAAGTTTCTTCAGTATTGGGGCTATATTTTGGTTGAAAGTTGTAAATCTGTAGCACATATGGTTGATTTATTATGAATTTTCAAAATTTTGAACTTTAGAGGCTTGCTGTAGCGCCACCATCAGGACTATTGGCCTGTTTTTGCAGCTGAGGCAATCTGACATGGGACTGGACCTTTGTGCAAAGTTTGGTCATTTTTCGTGCATGGGAAATAGGATTTCCTCGGAAGAAGAAAGAAAGAAAGAAAGAAGAAGAAGAGAAGAAGAAGAACATGCAGGATTACAATAGGGTCCTGGCAGCTTAGGCTGCCCGGCCCCTAACTAGAAGTGTGCATTCAGTAGAGTGCAGATCCCCGCCAGGCAACAGATGGTGATGCCACAACTGCCAGATGCAACCTGCAAGATTTTCAAAGTTCTGTCAACATTAACATGAGCCCCTGATTTTAAACTGAGGCAGTTGTTGATCACTTCCGGCTCCTGGCTGACGGTTAAGAAGAATGAGAAGTCAGCTGTCGATGGTTGTCTAAAACAGAACAGTGAAAATACAGAATTCCTGCCCTTACAGTTGAATGACTCCACTAGCCAGTGAAGTTGCAGTTTGCATCCATGTTTGTCCAGACTCATGTAATGTACGTAGTGAAGACTGTGAAGGAATTTAATATGGAACTTACCACTATATTGACCTGTAACTTTGTAGGAATTTAGTAAAAGTTGTTAAGTTTATGGAAAATGGACGTAACGTTGACATGTGATTCCAGTGTATAATTTCCAGTGAGAAACATGCTGTCTTCAGTCAGAGACTAATTTTACAGACAAGTGCAGAGGACTAATAGAGACCTGAATATTATGATGTCACATTGAAGTTGACTTTCAACTGTTTGGATATAAAATTTCATACCCTCATCATTTTATTCCGCTAGACATTTCTGTGTGAAATCTTGAGTTATGGCCAATATTGTGTTAAGTGTGGTCACTGTCACCTCAATCTTTGACCACCAAAATCTAATCAGTTCATCCTTGAGTCCAAATGATGATTTGTCCCAAGTTTAAAGAAAGTGAAACCCACTCTGCCTCCAACTCCATCCTTCTCCTCAGCTGAAGGAGACAAACCAAGAAAGCAGCAGCAGGGTTTGTGAATATCCCACATATCCCATTAATACCTCATTTATCATTTGCATATATTTTCAGTAACACGTGTCAAGATAATATAATGTGATGCAGAAATGGCCAAGAGCATTTATTCATTTATGCACAATTAAACGCTACCCAAGATTTATTCATAAGGCCTATTGTGAATGGGGTCACAGTGATTTGTCATTTTAAAAAAAGTGGGTCCCCAGAAAACAAATTTGGGAAACGCTGCCATACAGTATCCTGAAAACACTGTCAAATATAAAATAGCCTGAATAGTGTGAGAACTCAGTATTACTGTACATACACACTGGGGTTGCCTGATATGATAAAAAGACATATTGTACTGATTTTGACTGAAACTGTGATTGCAATACGCGATAAGATTAATGGGAAGGATCATTTTTGCATCATAATTTTCATAGAGGTTGGGCCCCTTCAAGGGGTTACAAGATAAATCTGAGGGGTCATGAGAACTGTGGTGGAAGTAGTAAAAGAGAAATAAGTACGAGCACTTAGTTACTTTGTAAATTTACATAGTTACTTTCAACCACTGTGCAATAGTCAGTCTAATCTTACGACTTCACTGAATGTTACTCAGGGTTAGAAGCAGGGTCAAGCAGCTCCTCCCAAATCTCGCTCCAAGCTAACGTCAAAAGTTAGCAGCCCTGTTATTATTGTGTTTCATACATATTCTCTCCCTCAAAATTTCTGTGGAGGCAGCTGCTCCAGTCTCCAGACTGTACAGTGTTCATGTGTTCAGAATGGAAAAAAGAAAACACACCATGTTGTCTTTGGCACTGGGGCTCAAATTAATAATTTACCCAGGAAAAAACAACAACAAACACTGTAACTACCATCTGTCTAAACAAAAGTTTAAACCCGGTGGGCATTTGGCAGGCAAATGAAGTGACTGGAATACATTAGATGATCTGGCGACTGACTGAAGAAAAAGGGCTGGTATTTGTAGGTTTGGTGATCCGGTGGGCAAGTGGAGAAATGCAACAGAGCTTTACAGAGAAACAAGGGGCCTGGAGAAGTGGGATGTGACTGAAAGGAGGGACAAAGAGGCAGAATGGGAAAAAATAAACACAAGTAAGGCAGATGTGACAGTGGATGAGTCTTTATTTACAATCATTTAATACACCCTGACATTATTTCCAAGAGACTGTTGATTGTAGCTGTTATGTACAATATAAATGGAAATACAGTAAGTGCACCTCCATCTAAATAATTTCAACACACTAGTGACATAATGCAGTTTCCCAAATACAGTAAAAGGAGATTCAGTGTGTTTGATGATTTTGATCACTATAAAGGGGAATATCGTGCACAGATTAGACAATATCCATGCCAATCAATGTTAACGTCTGACTCAGTAACATCAACATTATTATCAATTTAATCACAGATCAGGACACTTATGCACAGCAGAGCCGAGCCTTTAAACTTCAGTGCGAAACTGCAGTGTAGGATTCTTCATTTTCTGCCTGTAGTCTGCATCAAACACTTCATTCTGGGCCACAGTGAAATGGTTCTTCCAGTCACCAACTTTCCCTGGAGAAGCAGAGAGAATAATTCAGATAATTTAAAATAATTAGAGATAAATAGTTTGAGTATATTTTGGTGCCAAGAGAAGAAATCCTAGCGAGGAACTTCTTCCCCAGTAGTCATTTCTCACTGTACCTTTTCTCATGAAAGGTGACACCTTGTGATTCATAACTTGGAGGGTGGAATAGTTTGCCATTTTGTTTTGTTTCATGTTGTCAAACTTCGCTCCAGTTGCAACTCTTTTCTTCTCCTCAGCTGAAGGAGACAAACCAAGGAAGGAACAGAGTCGGTCTATCTCTCGTCCACAGTCCTGCAGAAAATTAAGAATCTCAGCGTCAGCCTTGTGACACATAAATTAAAGATACAGAGTGATTATCTTGATTACCAACATCCACTCTTAAAAAACATATATTATTCATATTATTACAGGTTAAAAATCCAACATACATACTGTAAGAAACACACCTCAGCTCACCTCAATCATATCTTCATAGAACATGTAGTGGAGTTTTGAATAAGTCTGTTTCTTCTTCCACCAGCCATTCACATGGTCATACCAGGATCCATAAACCACTAAAGCAACAGAATAATTGTGTTCAGTACAAATTTGTGCATCTCCATTCCAATAAAATCAACTCTATTATTATTCTATTTCATACATACTCTTTCCCTCCATGAATCTGTGGAGGTAGCTGCTCCAGTCTCCAGGCTCTGGCTGGGCCTTGTTCATGCGATCAAAGTGAAAATAAGACACCACGCTGTCTTTGGCATTGCGGGCCAGGTAGACTATCTGCAACAGAAGAAAACACTTAGATTATAACATGGCATGAGACATGATGTACTTTGACATACCCAGGGCATCACTTTGTGTTGAAAAGTGGTGGTGGGGACATGAGAGCTAAGATGAAAAAAATGCGTGCATTCATGTCAGTCAGTCCAGTGACAATAATATCAATTATCACTGCCCCGAAGTGTGTCATAATAGAACCAACTGAGGGAATAATGTGAACAACATTAGTCATATAGGTGGGTCATTTCTAGCAAGTCCATGATCGTGGAAACTGGAGGATTGTCTCTCAGTGTATCTGTCATCTATGAGGGTTAAAAAACAACTTTAGCTCCAATGCCCCTTACAAAAGTGCAGGCAAAATTTTTGAGAGCCCTGAATCCAACATGGATACCATCAGACATGTTGGAAAAGATATTTGGTTGGATATTGCTTTGGCCTACAGTGCTGCACAGCACATGGTTTCTGGGACATTTTGGGTCCAGGAATTCATTATTGGTGTCATTTTGATTATTCTACCTATTCTTGACCTTCAAAGCCAAGATGGCCGCTGATGTTTGACTCTGAAAGGTCAATTTTTTAAAGTGTTGTAGAGCCTTCATATTGGGCTCCAATGAAAGCTCTGCTCAAGATGAATTATAAACAGTAAAATAACAACTAAGTACACAAAAGTTTCTGTCTCAGTTTCTGGTTGATGAGAAACAAACCTTAGCCGAACTTTCAGATTTACTAGAGATGACCAAACTAATTTCTGAATGAATTCAATTAAATCGAATGATGAAGGCGTTTGTTGGAATACCTTGGCGTTTACATTTGTACATCAATATCAACTTCAAGGAAGAAATGTTCAACCTGAATTTGCAACTTAACCATGATTAGTTATTTAACTGATCTGAATCAGCTGATTCACCACACTTCTCTTTACCCATGTTGCCTGCATTTTTGTGAGGGACATGGGAGCTAAATTTGTTTACCACCCAGCCAAATTTGACTGCTAAAAAAAGAAAAGAATAAACCATTCCCCTGTCTCAGTGTCAAACACCACGATGACCTGAAACACGGATGCTCCATCTAGCTCCGGCACGTCACCGAGCCATATTTCAGGTCCATCCAAAAAATCCTGAACACAGATATTGTGAAGAACAGTCTACCGGTCTAATTAAAAAAATCAGTACTACATAGTTCTCAGTCTTTTAACATGTTTTCAGCAACTATGTTCTAACATGTTTAATGTGTGTAGAAGAAAAACTTTAAATTTAATGAGTCCTTAATGCTGCTGAAGTTACTTTGTCCTCTATTTCAGCATCTTGTGATCAGACAGTGATACAGTTCAAATTATAGCTGCTGTGCAAATTAGGCAATTCTGAGCAACAAGCAGAGTGTAGGAAGATGAAAAAAAGGTGGCATTCTAATGTCCATTTCACATCAGTTGAGGCTTGAACTCACAATTTCTGGCACAAGAGACTCTGCATATTGACTGATAGCTAAGCCAAATAAACAGGGAAAAGAGACAAGGGATAACAGGGAAAAATGTTGATAAAGAGTATTTGTCTCTTCCCAAAAATGCCTGGATCATAGTTATTTTAACCTTAGTAGTCTCTAATCCACATAGCATGATACCTGAACATCAGACTTTCACATTAAAATGTCTGTTCTGCCTTAACTGAGATTTGAATTCACAATTTTTGAGACTGAGGTCCATCTTCTATCTCACTGAGCTAATTGGCAAGTGACAGTTGATGTGTAGCTTCACAAATTGACTAAGCCAAGGATCAGGGTGCCAGGCAGCAGCCATCCATTCCATGGAAAAGCAAATTTCAAAGTGAAAGTTCCAAAGCTGTAGCACATATGGTTGATTTGTTATGAATTTTTATTGAAATTTAGAGGCTTGCTGTAGTGCCACCATCAGGACTATCGTCTTGTGTTTCCAGTTGAGGACATCTGGCATGGGACTGGACCTTTGTGAAAAGTTTGGGTAGATTTCTCATAATGGAAATGTTGCACGAGCTGAGGCTTGAACTCACAACCTTCAACACCAAGAACCATCCTCTATCTCACTGAGCTAATTGGCAAATGGAAACACCACTTGTAGCTTCACAAATTGACTAAGTCAGTCACCTGTGTGCAAGACAGCAGCTGTTAGCATGTAAAGGTAGATTTGAAATGGCTGTCAAAAATTCAGTTATTGAGACAAAAATCCCAAAATACACAAATTGCATCTAGACATCTTGGAGATGTTGGTCATTAGTTTTTAACAATGATTTATTGGCTCCAAAAGTGAAAAACTGATGTTTAAAAATGCCATTTTTGCATTGACTCCAATTGTTCGCATGAGAGTGAAATTCAAAATGCTGTAAAAAAATTCAGTTTTTGAGATAAAATTCTGATATTTTCTAAACATCATCTACCATGACTCCAAAATTTTGTCATTTTTTTTCATGAACATTGAAAATGTATTTAGCAAGAATTTGCAAGTATATGTTTATAATACCGTTTACAGTCAAACATTTTGATGCACTGTAGGCTCAATTTTCCATAAATCAAAAATCTGTGTGGATCGTTTGTGTAGGACAGTCTGAAGATGCTCTGTAGCAAGTTTGGTGTCAATTGAGCAAAAATTGTGGGAGGAGATAGGTTTAATAAGTTTTACAGGTTTTGAAAAAAACAGTGTGGTGGACTTCATAATTTTCAATATGTTTAAATGTACAAAAGTTTCGTCAGTATTGGGGCTATATTTTGGTGAAAGTTGTAAATCTGTAGCACATATGGTTGATTTGTTATGAATTTTCAAAATTTTGAACTTTAGAGGCTTGCTGTAGCTCCACCATCAGGACAATTGGCCTGTTTTTGCAGCTGAGGCAATCTGACATGGGACTGGACCTTTGTGCAAAGTTTGGTCATTTTTCACGCATGGGAAGTAGGATTTCCTCAGAAGAAGAAGAAGAAAGAAAGAAGAACATTGAGGAAAACAATAGGTTCCTGGTAGCTTAGGCTGCCCGGCCCCTAATAACACACAAACTACTGACCTTGCAGTTTTGCTCCCAAAAGGACTTTGGCACAAACTGGACTGGCAAATGAGTTTTAATGAGTCGAGGAAAGGTGCTGAGGTTGTTCACCATGTCAGTTCCTACATGAAGAGGTAAAGATGGAGTAAGAAAAAACCTTGATCCTTTAAAGTGCTTGAGTAGTTTTTGACTGTTGCAGGGTGGTAAATACATGGTCTGTTTAGAAACATGATACCAATAAAAACAAATGAATCTTTCAGTTATAATTATAATTCAAGAAAAGGGTAAAAAAACAATCACCATACTGTATACTTGAATATGTTGTTGAATAAGATAAAATAAGACCACCTTAAAGCTTAAATCTGAAGATTTGGGGGGTCTGGAAAATTATTTAATAGTTTGATTCTTCCTAAATCCTGCCACTTTTCACTGGATTTTAGGCTTTCCTGTTTCCTGTACTTGCTATGTGCTCATCTATGTTGAAAAGAAAACCAAATATGAATTACCTGTAAAAGCAGCATATATATAGTCACATCTTAAGTTAATATTAACAAAAACACTAGCTAAATAGCTAATCTACACCAATGGTTAGTTGGTTACATTTGACAGCTAATGTTAGCAAAATGCTAACTAACTCATGATGAAGAACATACGTGAGTGTGGTGCAGAGTGACACCTGAAGGTTGAAACTACTTCTAGCCCCACTATCCATTTGTCCCCCTTTGATTCTGTCAGCTCTCTTAATGCAAATGCCCCTGCTCGCTGCACTTTTGTGTCTATTTGTGAGTGCATTCCTTCTGATTACCACAGGACACCTACCTTGCAATACCTGTGCTCATCCTTTCATCTCCACTGTTTACATACTTTCTAATCACTGCTTTGCCTTAAAGTGTTTCATTCCTTCTGCTCAGGGTCAAACCACTGATTAAAACGTAATGGAGATACGAGCAGAACTCCGCTCACTGACAGTATAATTAAGACAATAAAAATAACCGGCACTGGGCCAAGTTTTTTTTTTTTTTTTTTTTAAGTTATTTTTTTGGCCATTTGTGCCTTTATTGACAGTGACAGCTGAAGAGTAGACAGGAAACAGGGCAGAGAGAGAGGGGATGACATGCAGCAAAGAGCCGAGAGCGGGAGTCGAACCAGCGGCCGCTGCAGAGGACTAACAGCCTCCATACATGGGTCGGATGCTCCACCCACTGAGCTAAACGTCCGCCCGGCATTGGGCCATGTTAACTCAGCATTCCATTAGTGATGTATTGGACTCACATTGGTAACTTTTTAACAGTATTTCTGGCTGACTTGTTGCTGCTAATCTCACCACAATGTCACTTATAAGAAGAACACTATTTGTGGGTACATGTATGTTCACTGCTGTAGCCTGTAGTATGAGTTTAATTGCTTGCGTATAGTTTTTTAAATGTAGTCTTATTTTTATTTTTATATATTTGTCATTTTTTTGTTTCTCTATTTTTATTACTGCCTTGTGATGCTGAAAGACAAGAATTTCCCCTCTGGGAGGTTGATAAAGGATCATTGTTATCTTATATCTTATGTATGTTTGCGATGCATGTTTGTGAGGATGTCTGATTGTATGTTCAACCTGAGGCCACAGACGGGATGCTCATCTCCAAGAAAGGCACTCTTTGATGGATCGGTATGGATGTCTGACGGCCTGGGGATGTCTGACCAAAATACAGCAGGTCAAGGATGTAGGAGACCCATGTGGTTCCTATAAGAAAGACAAAGAGAGTGGGGGAAATAAAAGGATCCCAACACCTTACCTCTACACACGTCTTAAATAAGCTAGTAAGCATTTACACTGACTGTTCACACTCACCTGCTTTGGGGTATGTAGCGATTAGTATATCATCTGGCCGGGCCTGGAAGTTCTGAATGTTCTCCCAGTTGTTTGTGAGATAGTGGATCATTGAAAGTCCATGGAACTCAAACAGTTCAGGCCGAGGAGGTAAATCCTTCTTTAAAAAAACCCAAAATACAAATACAAACAACATTGTTCACCATCAGATGCAGACAGTGAAGTCAGAGGAACAACATGTTCCTTGCTTTTGCTTGCATGTACATGTTGTTCCATGGTCAACAAGTACTGAATTGCATTTGAAAGTAAGGCACTTTAGAGAGAGATTATTGTAGACGTACCCTGTCCGAATTAGCAGACATTCTGATCGCTGCTGGCTTCCTCACAGTATCTCAAACACTTTTCTTTCCTCCTGCTTTCTTTTGTCAGACAGGCGAGTGTTTATTTCCCCTCCTCTCCTCCCTTAACCCTGTCTCCTTTGTAATTGGAGGATCGGTCCCAGATGTCACATGAAAGCCGGGCGCCCTCACTACTCAGTTTTCCTCCAGATTTCCTGCTTCAACATTTTCTTCCTCTTCCCTTTGACTCTGTGTGATCATGTTTGCAGTGACATGCTTGTGCGTGTTTTAAGAATCTGAACAGCTGAAATGCTGTGGTGTAACAGTATGTTTGAATACAGCTGCAGGTCCAGCAACCGAAACCTTTATTCTCCAAGGGCACCAAATGGCTAGAGCTGGCCCTGACTGAGTGTAACTAAGACGTCAAAGCAGGAAAAAAAAAAAATCCAGTACTTCCAGTTTTACAGGTGTATGTTTTCTAACCTACACTACATTTGATTTGCGGACAGTTTGCAACAGGGCTGTCCATGGACGAAGGCCTTTAACAACCACACATTTACCAATGTGGAAGAAGATATTTTAATTCTTTCTATTTTATTCTTATGTTGTTATGGTTCTCTCTGAATTTGAGTGTCTCTGCTGAGAGTCCGCCATTTACATTCATTAACATCCCTCTGTTAATGAACCTTACGTTGTATTGTGAGGAGAGCCCAGTTGTCCCCTGAAATCACACCTTACCTACCCCCAACTGCTCTCCGCTTTTAGTCCGTGGCTTTACAGTATAAGCTGTGTCCTTTATCACAAGAATTCACTGCTATTATAATTACAGACTTTACTTTGGGTTTCTCAGATGCACTCCCACTGGTTTAGGCTTGTTTCCTGAACATTCTGGTGGAATTTGCATTCTGATCCTCCTGTGATTTCCTGTATTACTGTATATAACCTCACAAACAACCTGACTCCAGCAGACAGTATCATGCCACAGTGTTGTGAGGCTGTCTCCGCTGCGCAGTGAATAAAGTTCATCTAGAACCAGCCAAAGATCTTGGATCTGAAAGAATCTTTTCTTCAACACCAGCTACACTCTAAAAAATAAAACTCTGGCTCAACTTAAAAAAATTAAGGTAACAATTTGCATGGACCTATTTAAGTCATTCCAACTCAGCTATGATTGAGTAAATCCCAAAAGACTTTTAGAGTTCGACCAACTCAATTAGTTTAGTACAACCAACTTGATTTATTTTGTCCTTAATTACGTTTGACCAACTGGTGCTATTAAGTAGTCAAATAACTTCATTTCAGTCATTCTAACTTATTTATTTTACTTTCAGTCTACTCAGAAAAATCCATGCAAATTGTTACCTTAATTTATTTTAGTATTAGTAATTTATTTAATTTCAGTAAGAATAAATTACACCTAATTCCAGTTTTATGATCAAAGTCTTTCTTTTAAAACCAATGATCAAATTACATCCAACAATTTTCATACCATCATCTGTGCCCAGAATACACATACAAATACTTAAAAAATAATAAATAAATCAATAATTTTTTTTCGTACAGCAGTTTATTTTTTAGCGACATTACCTCTGGACGGGTTTTCAGACACTTGAAAGTCTTTTTCAGTTCTTTTGATTGGCTGAGATTGTGTGTATCAGCCCTGTTAGTGAGGATTACACAGGCTGTAGGTTTTGTTCTGGTTTTCATTGGCCAGTTTGTGATCAGATCACCCTATTGGCTACAAAAATGCAGTTGAATATTAATTCAGATTGTACTCAGTACTCAATTATGATTTTAGAAGTAACTAAGTAGATTACATAGTGTAACGAGTAAAATTACAGACGTGAAAACCTACTCACAAAAGTACAAGCACCTCAAAAAAATTACCTAATTACAGTAATTTGAGTATTTGTAATTAGTTACTTCCCCCCCGGTGCCTGATCTGCTTTCTCATTGGCTCGCTAGCAAACATTAACATAAAAAGTTACCTAATCTTTGCTGGAACCCCAAGATTAAACACAGAAACCTCTCACCTAATTGTAAATAATGCTAAAACATATCAACATTTAGATGGACTAAATTATGTCCAATAACAAAAATGTACTCAACTTAATATTTCCACATAAATAGGTGTGAGACTAAATACACAAATTATAGGAAAACATGAATTGTATATTCTGTAAGCCTTCATATGCATTAAATGCATTAAATAAACTGATCTCACACTGTACTCGTGTACTCAAACTACGGCCTGAGACGCCACAGAGCTCAGTGAAGTCTGAAGTGTGCACTGCTGTGTCCTGCAAAACCTCGTCAGTTTGTAGGACGTCTCCTGCTGCAGTGGCAGATTAGACTGTGGTTGTTCTGGGCAGAAGCCCACTGTCATGGTTTGGGTTTTTTGTTGGACAGTTCCTGTCCTTAACTCTTGTTTCTGTGACTTTACTTTGTGTCTTTGTCCTTTTCTCGCCCTTTTTGATTACCATTTATGTAAACTGTGTCTCAGTGTGTTCTTCTGTTTTCCTTTTCGTGTCATCTGCTGTGTTTCAGACCTCTGTTTCATTTGTTGGACTTTGGATTTGTTTTCATGGACTTTGTCCTCATTGGAATTGTCCGTTTTTGGACTCTGGATTTGATCTGCAACACTAAAGACTTTTTCTTCATTAAATTTAGTTGAACTACTGCTGCTCTTCCCTGTCTGCATTTTTTGGCTCTGTCGTGGACCAAGCAGTCTCTGGATCTATCTCTGGAACCAGCCGATCAATAATCTCTCTTCACAGCAGGTGAGTTGGCGAAAGCCAGGTCTTCATTTCCGCCTTTTTGCCGTTTATTTTCTTCTTTCAGAAACTCTTGGTGTTTGATTTTCTGTTTGTTCATGAACTAAACTGAACTATTGTGAAGTCTAGAAAGGAACCCTTGATTTGTGTAAGTCTCGCGAGATTTGTACATTTGTTTCTTCATTGTGCATCTTTTTATTTTAAATGTGACAGCGCATTGGTTTAATAAATATTGTAGGTATACTGACAGAAAACACTCGGTTAGGGTTGTGGGGGAAAATCATGGTTTGGATTAAAAATGACTCACACTCGCGAGATCTTTCGTGTGTCTAAGCTTCTCTTATGGAGTTTACTTCCGTGTTTTGATTTTGGCTTGTATTAGCATTAGCAGGACCAAACAACTGAAACCTGTCCAGAGATCTTTAATTAACTTTGTTGGCGAGTTGATTTACTCTTTGGGGTAAATACTAAACTGAACCATTAAACAGATCCTAATTTGATTTGTTTTGGTGAAGAGGTATTACTCGGGCCAAAATTTGAGATACTGAACTGAACAAACTGAGTTCTGAGTTTATTTCTGAAGACCTGAAAAGTTGTGTTTTTATGTTGAACTCTGAAGAGTTTCAGGGAATATTTATTTTGGACTTTACTGAAAATGACTCTCTCTCTTTTCTCTTCTGTCTCTTGTTAAATGTGTTTTTTTCATTGTCCCGTCCACACACTGATTTATACTGAACTGATTTGTGCTGCATCGTCACCCTGATTATTTGCTGTGATTATTTGTGTGCTGTTGTTCTGGTAGTTTTTTTTTTGTTTGTTTTTTTCTTTTGAAAAGTGGGTTTATGAGTGTATTCATGCGTCCATGTGGGGGAATGACTTTTAAAATTTCAAATTGTGAGATGAAGTCTGGCTGGCACCATTAAAAACGATGATGATGAAATATTTTGTTGATAATCAGCGCATCATAGTCGGTATTTCTCCGATCTTGGTCCTCAGGGCTTCACATGTTTTAGATGTTTCCCTGATCAGCTCATTATCAGGCTTCTGCAGGGGCTTCATGACAAGCTGATTATTTGAATCAGGTGTGTTGGAGCAGGGAAACATCTAAAACATGCAGGGCAGTGAGCCCTGAGGACCAGGACAGGAGAAACACTGATGGTGATTTTTACAAAATGTTGAGCAGGGGTGGAAGTAATGAATGACAAATCCTCAAACTACCCTGATCTGAACATCTCTTCATAGATTAGGCCTCATTCAGCAGAGTTTTTCCCACAGTTATAAATGTAGTTTACCCACATCCATCTTTTTAGACATGTTTTCTTGTATCATTCCAGTCTACTGACCTACAGTTTCTCTTCTTTCAGATGATCTGTGCTGCAGACTGTTGTCACTAACGTGGAATCGATCGGCTCAGTTCATCACTCCAGAATCTTTCAGGCCTCTTGACTTTTTCAGCAGTTGTCACAGGTGGGCTGGTTTTAATATTATGAAACAAGTTTATGAGACATTTCTGAAAATAATTACTATTATTGTGGTTGGCATTATTTTCAAACCCTTATGTGTGTTCTGTGTATAGTTGATCCTTATTTCTTAATTCAGGTTTATTATGTACATGTTTAGCTCTATTTTTTATTTATTTAATGCATAATTATTAAAAATATTAAAGTTTATAGTTTCATTGCCCTTCCACTTGGGACAAACTAAAATATAATGCCTCCATTACTTGTCACAAATGTTAACCACTTTTGAGGGATTATTGCAAAAATGTGTTTGTGTGTACATATCTATATTTACACACAGTACTGTTCAAAAGTCTTAGGCAGGTGTGAAGCTGTAAAGTGAGACTGTTTTCAAAAATATAAAATGTAATTTTTTAAATTTTTTTTTTAATTTACAAAATCCAAAGTGAGCCAACAGAAGAAAAATCTAAATCAAATCAGTGCTTTCAAAACAGCATCAATTCATCTAGGTACACTTGCACACAGTTTTTGAAGGAACTCAGTAGGTAGATTGTTCCAGACATCTTGGAGAACTAACCACAGATCTTCTGTGGATGTCGGCTGCCTCAGATCCTTCTGTCTCTTCATGTAATCCCAGGCAGACTCTATGATGTTGAGATCGGGGCTCTGTGGGGGTCATACCACCTCTTCCAGGACTCCTTGTTCATCTTTACACTGAACATGGTTCCTAATGACGCTGGCTGTATGTTTGGGGTCGTTGTCCTGCTGCAGAATAAATTTGGGGCCAATCAGATGCCTCCCTGATGGTACTGCATGATGGATAAGTATCTGCCTGTATTTCTCAGCACTGAGGACACCATTAATCGTGACCAAATCCCCAACTCCATTTGCAGAAATGCAGCCCCAAACTTGTAAGGAGCCTCCACCATGCTTCACTGTTGGCTGCAGACACTCATTGTTCTGCTCTCCAGCCCTTCAGTGAACAAACCGCCTTCTGCTACAGACAGATATTTAAAATTTTGACTCATCAGTCCAGAGCACCTGCTGCCATTTTTCTGCACCACTGTTCCTCTGTTTTCGTGCATATTTGAGTCACTTGGCCTTGTTTCCATGTCGGAGGTTTGGCCTTTTGGCCACAATTCTTCCCTGAAGACCACTTTAGGCCCGACTTCTCTGGACAGTAGATGGGTGTACCAGGGTCCCACTGGTTTCAGCTACTTCTGAGCTGATGGCACTGCTGGACATCTTCTGATTTCGACAGGAAGTAAGCATAATGTGATTTCATCTGCTGCACTAAGTTTCCTTGGCCGACCTCTGCGTCTATGGTCCTCAACATTGCCCATTTCTTTGTGCTTCTTCAAAAGAGCTTGAACAGCACATCTTGAAACCTCAGTCTGCTTTGAAATCTTTGTCTGCGAGAGACCTCTCTGATGCAGTGTAACTACCTTGAGTCTTGTTGCTGTACTCAGTCTTGTCATGGTGTCTGACCTGTGACATCAAACTGTCTTCCACAACCTCACCTTGGTAGCAGAGTTTGTCTGTTCCTCACCCAGTTTTAAGCCTCCTACACAGCTGTTTCTGTTTCAGTTAATGACTGATGATCATTAGCACCTGTTTGGTATAACTGGTTAATCAAACACCGACTACAATCCCACAAAATCCCTGACTTTGTGCAAGTGTACCTAGAAGAACTGATGATCGTTAGCACCTGTTTGGTATAACTGGTTAATCAAACACCGACTACAATCCCACAAAATCCCTGACTTTGTTTAAGTGCACCTAGAAGAATGGATGCTGTTTTGAAGGCAGAGGGTGGTCACAGCAAATATTGATTTTAGATTTTTCATTTATTTGCTCACTGACTATCATTTAACTTTTAGACTGTTCTGCACTATCAGCTTGAATTTATGTATGTTGCTTGACTTTTGAATTTTACTTTAATAATTATACATTTTAGCTTCCCTTATATAATTTAATTTTCTATTCTTAACCACCATTGTTTTCATGTTTGGTTCTAACTCTCTGTGCTGTTTGTCCTCATGCTGCTGAACATTTGCCCTCCAGGCAGTGAGGGTCAATTAAAAGTTTCTCTTAATATTCACAAACCTGGACATGTTATAGCTGATCAAAATAAATGATTAAGTGCTTCATGGATAAAAAGAAAATGATCAAACATTCTGTTGTTTAAAACTGAACTGAACAACTGAAACCTGGTCAGAGAGTTTTAACTTTGGTGGGGAGGTGATTTACTCTTTGGGGTAAAACTTTCCCACAGATCCTAATTTGATTGTGTTTCAGTGAAGAGGGTTTACTCTGAGCTAAATTTTGAGATGCTGAACAAACTGAGTTCTTTTTGCTGTTTATTGCTGAAGACCTGAAAAGTTGTGTTTTTATGTTGAACTCTGAAAAGTTTCAGAGAATATTTATTTTGGACTTAATTGAAAACGACTTTCTCTCTGGTTAAATGTGTTTTTTCATTGTTCTGTCAGTTCACTGATTTATACTGAACTGACTGAAAATGTTGAGCAGGGGTGGAAGTATTGAATGACAACTACTCAAACTACCATCATATAAACATTTAACAGTTTTTCCCACTACTAGAAATGTAGTTACCCACATTCATGTTTTTAAGACATGTTTTCTTGTATTTCAGTCTACTAACCTAGTATGTTTTCTATTCTTTCAGTTGATCTGTGCTGCAGACTGTCATCACTGACTTAAACAGCCCAACTCTGGATGCTTCTTTGTCAGCAGCTGTCACAGGTAGGCTGTTTTTAATACTGTGCAACACAGGGTTATTAAACATTTCTGAAAATAATTACCATTATTGTGGTTGGTATTATTTTCAAACCTTCAAATGCATTCTGTGTATAGTTGGTCCTTAATTCAGGTTTACTATATACATGTGTTTGCATTTTAAATCATTGTTATTAACGATCATTAAAAATACTAGTTTGCAGCAACTTTCCTCATTATCATTTAACTTTTGGTGGCCAGTTTTCAAATGTAAAAAAAAAAAAACCAGAATAAAAACATGAAATGCCTCCATACTGCTCGTCTGGTGTAATCCAAGTCACATAAAGCCCCGACATGCCAAGTTGACTAAAAAAGAATGTTATTTAGACCATGTTTTTAGCCTGAATCTTCACTGTAGATTCTTAGCTTGGAGCCACGTTCACGTGTACATGCACACTGTCTGAAATGTGTGTGTGTGGTGTGACGATGTGCAAACAGCATGTTGGGACTTTAGGAGACTTGGATTACACCAGATGAGCAGTATGGAGGCATTTATGGGGTTTTTTGGCAGTTGTTTTTATTCCGTTTGAAAACTGGTCATCATTCACTTGGATTGTTTGGGGACATTCTACAGCACTGTTTTCCTGTGAAACTCCAGCAGTGTTTTGTGGACTAACATAATAAACTCAACCCTCAATCAGCATGAGGGCGAGTAGATAATGACTGAATTTTCATTTTTCAGTGAACTCTCCTTTATTGTCACTGAACATTTGCCCTCGGGGCAGCAGGGGTCAATGAAAAGTTCCTCTTAATATGCACTAACTTTGTTCTCAGTTCCTCATGTTATAGCTCATTAAAGTCAGTAATTAATAATAAAGTGCTTCAATGACAAAACAACAACGAAATAACATGAAATTTAATATCATTGGATAATAATTTAATTATTTATTTATTTTTTTTAATACCTAACATTCTGTCTTTATCTGTCATTGTAACAAATGTTACCAGTCATAATTATCAAAGACAATATAATATAAATATATAATAGGCAGTAAATAATCAACATATTGCTTGATAATCTGTAAATCTGCATATTGAGCTCTTTAGGAATGACACTGCATCTTGTACATTAATCAGATATTTATTTACATACATTTCAAGAGACTAAGTTTTGAAATGTATCAGTTTTTGTTTCATTCAATATTTTATTTCATTCATGTAAATGTTTCACACTGGCATCAGTTGCCATGTTAAATGATCCAGAATTTAACTTAATCAAGAAAGTTGTGTCCTTTGGGGGACGTACAGAAGGTGTTTGTTTCCTGTCCTGACAGTGGAGGTGTCCTGAGAGTAGAACCTGCTGACTTTTACCACGTCATTGCATCAGTGTAACTGCTTTGTATCATTGGGTGTGTGTCCATTATTTCTGTCTTGTTGATGCATATTGTTGGTTAATCTTTCTCACAAATAAAACATTTTTAAAATGCCACATGTCCTTGTCCTCATAGAAGCAATTGTACTTTCTCTAAAGAAGAAGAAAGATATAAATTGGGTTGTTGCTGCTTGTTACAGTGCTGCCATGTTTGTTATTTGAATGTTCACCTGTGTCGAGTGAGTCAGGTAAGCAGACAAACAAAACATTGAGAGAAACCAGCTGAAACATTTTAAAACTTATTGTACTGTGTATTGTGTGACTTGATTAATATACAACTTGCAAGGTGCCTTCTGAAAAGATCAACATGCAGAGTATTTACTGCTGTTATAATATATTCATAATGTCTTTGATAATTGTGACTAACGTTGGTTACAAAAAGTATATATATGTAAATTAAATACAAATAGGAAAGTATTAAATAACTTAATTAAACATTAAATCAGATGTTAGTCAGTGAAAGAAATAATTTTAAATTAAATATAAAGCATTAAAATGTGTGTCTATAAAATATAAAGCAACACGTGAAGCTCCTGTGTGAGCAACACATTTGATTTATTTTATTTTTGACTGTTATTGAAGCAGGCACAGCACAGCACAGCACAACACAACACGGGCTCGGCCGGCGCCTCCTGTGTCCGTCTGGTGTCTGACGGGTGCCCGACCTCGCCGCGACGGATTTCTGAGGGGGCGTGGCAGTGGCATGGCGTAGAATTTTGATGTCTCACCCTCAAACAGGAAGTTGCTGTAACTTTAGTAGAAATGATCCGATCTGCACCGAACTTCACATGTTTGATAACAGTCCCGCCCTTAATACACCTACAACGTTTTGCAATGGTTATAGTGCCACCTATTGGCAACAGGAAATGACATGTTTCAGACTACGATGTGCTCCTCCAAGCAGATTGGCCTTTTCCCAACTAAAATCTTGTCAGAAAGGTATTAACTTCTTGCTGATGCTATATTGTGAAGACCAATCACAATATGTATCGTCAAACGGCATTGCCGTGACAACATGGCAAAGGTCGATGTTTTGCCAAATCACAGGAAGTTGCATTAACTTACGTTTACTTGTTTGAATCTGCCTGAAACTTCACATGTTCAATAATAGTCCAGGTGGGAACTTCGGATACGATTTTGGTTGACGGGAGTCTTTTGGCTAAACCCAACAGAAAGTCAGCCATTTTGAATTTCGGTGTTGTACACGCGTCATATTTTAACGAATTCCTCCAGAAATCTGACTGGCTTTAAAATCAGTTTGTGCCATGTAGACTACCTTGTGATCAAAAGTTATTAAAAGATTTGGTCAGCGTTGATCGGTATGGCTGCGGCAGGACGTCAAGTTTTGATGACCATGAAACGCAAAATTGCTGTAACTTTGGATTCAATGATGTAATGACCACCAAAGTTGACATGTTTGATAAGAGTCCCACCCTGAACACATCTACATGACAATCAGGACATAGTCAGAGCACATAGTGATAGGATAGGTACCTCATACAACCCCACTTTAAAAAATCTGAGCTATACATTTAAAAGGACTCTTCACCCCAAAATGAAAAATACATATTTTTCCTCGGGCCTTTGGTGTTTTTCATTCATCTAAATTGTTTTGGTATTCTGAATGGAGCATATTCTGATTAAGACTAATTGCTGCCAGTAAGTTACTGTAAATTTTACAGTATTCTTGTTGCAGTGTGAATTAGGATATTTGTTATGAATTGTGTTGGGTATAACATAATAGGATAGTTTTTATAGTGATATTGTTTGTGATATTGTTATTGTATTGTTGATCATTTTTATGACATGGCTTTGTTAATAACTTAATTCTGATTGGCCAATTACAACATTTTAAGGTCTGTTATTTCTGTATAGTAGACCGTTGCTATTTATGAAAAACAGGACTGTTGCTATGGACACAGTTATGATCATAGACTCTGGAGAAGCAATAAAATCATTGTTAAATCATTTTGAAATAAATATTTTGTGTCAAAGTTTTGAGTTCTGTTGGTGCATAACCATGTAACAAGCAGGATAATGTACAGTGAACAGGTGGTTATTGTGAAATAAATCACGACAGGATGATGCAGGGCCCCGTAGGATCTCTTACATCACAGTGTTTCCCAAACTTTGAATCTGAGGACCCACTTTTTAAAAATGTCAAACCATCGAGACCCAATCCACAATAGGCTTCATCAGTAAATCTTTGGAAGAGTTCATTTGTGCATAAATGAATGTTCCTGACCAGTTTTCCTGTCATTTCCAGATCATCTTACATTATCTTGACACGTGTTGTTGAAATATTAAGTTTTTAAACACTTTAAATCAGGAATAAATGCATTTAGGCTGAGTGACAATATTGGGCGCTTTAGCCTCCTAGATAAACAAGTCAAAATAAGTGAATTTAGGCAGAATTAACAGGCTCTCATTTTTTCCAGTCATCAGTAAAACAACATGCACACTTTGAAATTCTTTTTTAAAAGGTGTACTGCAAATATAAATCTTAAATTTGCAGAAATTCTTCCATGGTCTTTAATGTATTTGATGATCCAATAAAATCTCCTGTGAACTCTCTGTGGGTCACCACTCAGTTACTGGGAATTACCTATTTGCTGATTTATGGTGTACTTTCATTTGGGAGGTAGCTTTACCAAACTGTAACCATTATATTTCAACAACACATAGATCTATTTTATATTTGCTTTAAAATCATTGGGCTGCATGTAAAAAAAAACATGTTGTCCCACATTTTCATGTCACTACTAAAGCAGTGTAAGGTCCCATCATTTTGAAGTACATGTATTCAAATTTTGAAAATCGGGATGTAAATTTAAGAAATGCCACAACCAAATCATTGTTTTCTGAAATTTAGCAACCTTTCTGTGGTGTTCTGGCAGATCCTTTAACATTTATCTGTGTACAGGACTGTTCAGAACTGTAACTGACCATGTGCTGACGAGAATCTTTGAGATCTGAGATCAGCACAACTGACTGATCACTGCTCGTCCCCTGATTTATTCATCAAACAAAGAATTTAATATTAAATGTGACAACAATGCAACTTTAAATTCTCAATAAATGACCAACAAACATGACATTATTTTTATTTATTTATTTTTTTAATTATTTTATTTTTGATGTCCAGAAGTGATGTTATTTGTGTGGCTGATGGTGTTTAAATGTGTCTTGCACGTCCAGCTCAGGAAGAGGTGCCCAGCCCCAAGCTCTCTAAGAAGACAAGGAAAAACTCCCCACGAAGAGTTCTGAAGACACGTGGGTAGAAACCTCGGGAAAGGCAATTCAAAAAGAGATTCCCTCTCCACGGACGGCTGGCTGTGTGTACGTGAGTATATGCAATTTTTTTTTCTTTTTTTTTTTGAGGGTGGGGAAACCAGAGGTCCCAGAGAAAATCCACGTCAGCATGTAAAGAACATGTCAACTCCATGCAGAAAGGCCCTGATCCAAGTGGGACCTGGATCCAGGACCTTTTTGCTGTGAGGGGACATTGCTGACCACCGCGCTGCACAAATGTAAAGTCAAGTCTTAACCCTCAAACAGCTGTTTTCAAAGTGCTGTTTGAGGGTTAAAACTGATTAATAGTCACAAGAACAAATGCCTTTGTTTGTGTAAATCCCTGTTCCTCAGCTGAATTCTGTGTCTGGGCTCTAGAAGAGTCTTTAGATGCCACACAGGAATATCCTGTACCACTTCTTTTTCTTTTTAGCGAGCTGACTCTCGAGAGCCGTCAGCTGGGAATTCAGGGAGAATTCTTCTTTCTCCCACTCCTGCTCCTTTTCCTGGAGAGTCATCTTGATGTCTTCTGTGGCCTGAAGGAGTGATGAAAAGAAGAAAAGACAAAGAGGGCTTTCTATGCCATCAAGAGATCAAAATATTCAAATCAGTTATTGAACCAATTGCATTATATGGCAGCGAGGTGTGGGGTGCACTAACACAACAAGATTGGACAAAATGGGACAAACACCCAATTGAAATCCTGCATGCAGAGTTCTGCAAAAGTATTCTCCAGATCCAGAGAAGAGCTGTGAACTCTGCATGTAGAGCTGAATTAGGCCAATATCCTCTACTACTAAATATCTAATTTCTAGAATCATATTAAAACAAGTGACCCACTCTCATTTCCTTACAAAGCCCTGTGCTGCCGGAAGTTGAACCCACAAAGGAGTCCATTCTGCCAACTTGTCCTGAAGCTAGCTGAACCCACAACCTCTCAAATCATCACACCACGACCACTTCAGCCTCAGGACACTCAAAAAATTAGACCCAACCAAATTATGATGAAAGAAAAAGAAAAATACCTAGATTATTGGACAGAGCTAATAAAATCACAAAACAAAACGGAAGCCCGGGCGGACGTTTAGCTCAGTGGCCGCTGGTTTGACTCCCGCCTTTGGCACTTTGCTGCGTGTCATACCCCCTCTCTCTGCCCCGTTTCCTGTCTAATCTCTGGCTGTCCTATCTAATAAAGGCAAAAATGCCAAAAAAAAAAAAAAAAAAAAAAAAAAAAAAAAAAAATGGAAGCCTGTCAAACCCTCAACAGAGAGGACACCGTGGCAACCTACTTGACCACAGTGTCCGACAAAAAACTGAGAAAAACCTCGACTAAATACAGACTGAGTGAACACAACCTGGCAGTAGAGGTCGGCCGACACAGACAGACCTGCTGCTCAGAGAGGAGAGGTTGTGTTCCTATTGTGACCAGGATGCAACAGAGACAGAGCTGCACTTCCTGACCCAGTGTAAACAATACAAAAATATTAGAGAGCAATATTTTACAAAAATAATAAAAATATTCCCTGATTTCCTCCAACTTAGTGATTCTCAAAGACTTCCGGCCTTACTGGGAGAGAGGGAGGACTGCTGTAGTATAGCAGCAAAATATGTTGCAGCCTGACATGAGTTGTGCAACTCTGTGGACCCCCTGTCCCCCAAGACCAGTGATTAATGTTGCTTATTTACAAATAACTCATTTGTTATAGGTCCATTAAAAATGATGAATCTGCAGCAACTTTTACTGCTCCATAGCCCCTGATGCTCTCATGCCTTTTTTTTTCCTTTTGTGTTATTATTGTTAATTTGATTGATATGTCAATGTTTGTATTAATATGCTTTGGCAACATGTCCGTGAATGTTCTCATTCATCCAGGTCATTGTAATCTCAGGAAAGATTAAATGTCAGACTAGCTCAGACTAGTCTGACAGGCATGAACCTGATGAAGCTTCTTGGATGAGAAGCGAAACGTCTTCAGAAAAGACTTTTAAACAAGTCCTTTTGCTTTCGATTTAATCTTTCCTGAGATGCTTTGGCAACATCGTATTTTTATGCAGTCATGCCAATAAATCTGTACGGAGGCTTGTATATTACAATATTGAAAAATATTGAAAAATAAAAACCAATGTAATTAGGCTTGTAGAGGACAAAACAAATCAAGTTGGTTGTACTAAACTAATTGAGTTGGTCGAACCCTTAAAGTCTTTTGGGATTTACTCAATCATAGCTGAGTTGGAATGACTTAAAAAGATCCATGCAAATTGTTACCTTAATTTTTTTAAGTTGAGCCAGGGTTTTATTTTTTTGAGAGTATAAAAGGGGAAACACACTAAGCTTTTGAAAGATGTTTTCAGTCACAACTGACCCTTCCTATGTCCTGCCCCTTTTTTCTCTGTGCTCCAGTTGAGCAAGCTTGGTGCGTGGCAGAACCTCAGTCAAATTTCTCCTTTCTTGCTTCCTGTGGTTGCGTCTGGAAGGGAACCCTTGATTTGTGAAACTCTTGAGAAATATGTACGTTATTTCTTTATTGTGCACATTGTGCAAACTAATTATATTGTATGTTGTGTGTTATTTTATAATGTGACAGTGCTGTGGTTAGATCATGGGTAGGTTTAGGGACAAAAAAACATTTATATCTGCCTTCAAATGGAACTTGTGAACTCGCATGTAAGACATGGGAAGTGGTATACACAATGTTGTGAACTTGGGGCTTTCAGAAAACTTACAATTTAGAATGCCATGGATATAAGGGGGGCGTTCATATGGACCCTTCTCATGAACGTTGTAAGCACAACCCCATTTGAAGGCTGCATCATGATTTGGGTTAAAATGATCAGTCTTGCGAGATCTGTCGTGGGCCTGGGATTCCCATCTAGACTGAACCATTTCCTGTACTTACATATGCTAAGTCTATGTTGAAAAGAACAACAAATTTTTAAGATGGTTAAAAGAAGTTGCCGGGAGTCCCATAAAAGTGACAGTATAGTCACATCTTAAGTTAGCTAGTGTTTGCAAAATACTAGTTAACTAGCTTGCCAACAATTGATGTAGATTAGTTATTTAGTTTAGTTGCTACGACTGAAATCTGAACAGAACTAGACAGGCTGTGTATATGTGGAGATTGGTCCATGAGATCAGGTTAGTGTTGTAGGTGATGAGAGAGCTCACAGGTACTGGACGTATACTGGTAGATCATTAGCCTGGAAGGATAGCTCAAGACTTGTACCTTTTTCTGTCCATAGGAGATGGTCTTGGATGGTGGCAGGGGGGAGGTGGGAGGCACTGAAGGACCCATATGGGCCAAGGGAGAGAAAAAAGAGAGAGCAAGAGAGAAAGCTTGGAGGAGAGTTTACCTTTCAGCGTGTCCTGGACAGCAGAGACTAAACAAATGTCTGTGCAGCAGCCCAGTGAGCCCAGTGAGAAAGGCGTTTTAAAAGTCTATGTGTTCATCTCCCAGTACTTTTGAAGCCTCAAAAGGCTTGTGTGTGAACCTCTGTGGTTTGAAGTTTAGTTTCTCTCCTGACTCCCTGTTAATTATTATTTAACATTTCACACACAGAAGACAATGATACAAAGAATATGAATGAACTCTTATTGTTTTATTGCAAATATAAAATGTGGATAGAATTAAAAACCTTTGGATTGATTTTTACTCAGCCTAATCTCTTGGTCTCATTTGAGAGGATCAATATAAATGGTGCGGCCGTACTGCTGATCTTTAGTTACACATCAGCTTTTCATTCTTGGAAAGAGTCACACTAACAGATAATTGGATGATAAGATGTATACGACACTATAGTGGACAAAGTCTACATTTATTCTTTGTTTAAGAATTTGTGGTTAATTATATCATCAGTTAGGCTATTTTTTCTACATATATTGTCTTGTTAAGACAGAAATATTAACCTTCAGCCTTAATTCAGAAGAAGACTCACTCCATACTTCTGCTATCACATCAGAGGTATCTATAACAGTCAGAAATGCCACATGTCCACTCAATCATAGACAAAACACAGCCCGTCCACTTCTGCTCAGATTTCAGTGCGGAACTGAAGTGTGGGGTCCTTCATCTTTTTCTTGTAGTCTTCATCAAACTCTTCATTCTGGGCCACAGTGAAATGGTTCTTCCAGTCACCAACCTTCCCTGCAGAACCACAGAGAATCAGTCAGGTATTTTAGCCAGCAGTGGGGACCTGGTTTTGTTTCATGTCACACATGTTTTGTTATTTATTTTCAGGTCACCTTTTCTCATGAAAGGAGACACTTTGAAATCCATAACTGGGCTCGTAGAATAGTTGGCCATGTCGTTCTTCTTCATATTATCAAACTGCACTCCGCCTGTGATTTGTTTCTTCTCTTCGGCTGAAGGAGACAAACCAAGAAAGCTGCAGAGTTTGTCTATTTCCCGTCCAGTATCCTGGAAACACAACGGCCAGATAACATTATTGTATTATTACCAGCTAGTGGAGAGCTTTAGAAAAGAACTCATAAAAACAAATGATGTACCTCGACCATATCTTCATAGAACATGTAGTGGAGATTTGAATAAGTCTGTTTCTTCTCCCACCAGCCGTTCACATGGTCATACCAGGATCCATACACAACTAAAACAACAGAACAATAGTGTTTAGTAGAAAACTGTGCATCAGTGTTCCGATAAAACAACTTGTATTGTTATTCTATTTCATACACACCCTTTCCCTCCATGAATCTTTTGAGGTAGCTGCTCCAGTCTCCAGGCTCTGGCTCGACCTTGTTCATGTCGATCAAAGTGAAAATAAGAGACCACATTGTCTTTGGCATTGCGGGCCACATAGACCACCTACAGAAGGAAAAAACAGCATGACACATTATAAACTTTCACACACCTACAAGTGTTTGTCATAGAAACTGGAGTTTGCCTCAAAATCCACTGCTTCTCTTTCTCATCATTTAGCCTTTAAATTAAAGTCTGTATACTGCTGCTGAAGTTATTTTGTCCTCTTTGCCCACTTTTTCAGCACCCTGTGATTCATACGCATAATTCAAATAACAACTGACCTTACAGTTTTGCTCCCAAAAGGACTTTGGCACAAACTGGACAGGAAAATGAGTTTTAATGAGTCTTGGAGAGGTGCGGAGGTTTTCCACCAGGTCAACTCCTATATGAAAAGATAAAGGTGGAGTAAGAAAAACCCCTTTTTTACTGCTACAGTGTGGTAAATATGGTGTCTTGTTAAAGACATGATAATAAAAACATGGGAACCTTTCAGATACAATAGAGTTTTTTAAGATTATCTTTTGGGACTTTTGTCTTTAGTAGAGAGAGACAGCTGAAGAGAGACAGGGAAGTGAGGGGATGACATGCCGCAATGAAGCCCAAGTCGCTGTAGCAAGGACTCAGGCTTAGTACATGGTGTGTACTCTCTACTAGAGGGTTAGGGTTAGGGCTACCAGGGGCCTTATAAATAAGGTTTATTGAAGTTTAAGCAACAGGTAGATAATCACCACACTGTATACTAAAGGTTGAATAAAATTAAATGTCTGTGGGCAGATGGGTAGTTCATTCGGTAGTTCATTCAGTCACTGAATCATACCACCTACAGTACCAGTCAAACGTTTGGCCACACTTCTCATTCAGTGTTTCTACGAGAAATGTTTCAGATTATACCAACAATGTGTAAAACTTTCATCAAAGCAAAATTAGTTTCATGACATGTTTGTGATGTATGTTCTTGAAATATAGTGAGTATGTTTGATTGTCTGTTCAACCTGAAAACACAGACGGGATGATGAGCTCTAAGAAAGGCACTCTGTCATAGATTGGGATGGATGTCTGACGCTCTGGGGCTGTCTGACCAAAATACAGCAGGTCAAGGATGTAAGAGACCCATGTGGTTCCTAAAAGGAAGGCACACAGACATAGAAGAAAATAAAATTATCCCAACCTTTCACCCATATACATATAACTCTTATGAGCTGTAAAGCATTTGCACTGACCTGCTTTAGGATATGTTGCAACAAGTATATCATCTGGCCGAGGCTGAAAGTTTTGAACATTCTCCCAGTTGTCTGTGAAATAGTGGGTCATTGAGACTCCATGGAAATCAAACAGCTCTGGCCGTGGAGGTAAATCCATCTTTAAAAAAGAGAAAAGAATCAAAAACATACAACAAAAAAAGATCATTGTGTGAAAGTGATCAAACTGCAGCAGTTTGATTGTGCAAAAATGAATACATACAACACTGATCACCATCAGTGACAAAGTAGTTGCAGACAAAGTAACTTCTAGATGACATCTTAAAAGGAGAGGAGCAACAAATTCATAGCTTTTGCAGGCATTTAACTACTTCAGTCAATTCTCATTACATGTTTAACAAGTACTCAACCACACTCAGAAGTGAAACAAACTGTAGCTTTAAAGAGAGATACATTTACTGTAGATACATACCGTGTGCAGATCATGAGACATTCTGTTCGATGCCGGTCTGTCCCCTGTTACTCTGATGCTTTCCTCCTGCTGAGACAAGCGGACTGTTTCCCTTCCTCTCTGCTCTCATTGCATAACTGTCTCCATTGTAATTGGATGCTCAGTACAAAATGTGATATGAAAGTCCAGCCCCTTCCTGTCCTCCAGATTTCCCTTTCTTCCCCTTCCCCTCAACTCTGTGTAGTTATATTTGCAGTGACATGCTGGTGCGCGTTTCAAGCCCAGACTCAGTCGGTGACAGGAATTCCGGCTCTTGTCAAACAACTCTTTATTTCTTACCGCTTCTGGCTTTTATACTTCAGACAAATTTTGCAGTGATTGTGTGCACATATGTCACTTAACTTGTGTATGCCATTACAAATCCTTATAATTTCCAGAATACCATAATCTCTAATTATGTGTGGTATAAAACAGGACAGTTCACCCCCAAATCAAAAATCCATAGTGTACCCCTTACACATAGTGCTGTTTATTCATCTGTTTTGATGTAAGAAAGAAGGCCTTCAGCTGAGACTTCTTCATCAGGACTGTCAGACCAGTTAATATGAAGAAGACCAAAATTATCACCGTCCTAAAAAGATGGCAGCTACGGAGAAACGACCCATCATTTAAAATAGGTGGGACACCTCATGTGTCTTGTCTTCACTTCCTGTCTTTATACTTTTCCCGCCCTTTTTGATTGCTATTTGTTTCACTTGTGTCTGATTAGTTCCACCTCTGTCTGATTAGTTGCTTGTCTATTTAGTCCCTGTGTTTGTCTGTTTCTGTGTTAGTTTATTGTGTTTTCTTTGCCATTTAGGACTTTTACCATGTTTTGGATTTTGTCAGCTTTAGTTTTGTGTTTCGGATTACCCTGTTATCCATGTAAGCCTGTTCGTCTTTTGCTTTTTTTTTTTTTTTTTTTGTTAATTAAAACACTTTGAACTCTTTTTGTTCAGCTTTAGTCTGCATTTTTGGATCCATCCAAAAAGGGCTTTCGATGCCATTAAGTGTTCAGCTCAAACTGAAATTCCAGTTAGATCATGGCTCAGAATATTTAAATCATTTATAGAATCTGTTTCATTGTATGGCAGTGAGGCATGGGGTCCCTTAAAACAAAATGATGGAGAAAAATGAACTATATTCTAATTGAAACCCTGCATGCAGAGTTCTGCAAAAGTACAAAAAACAAACAAAAAAAAAAAACAAAAAAAAAAAAACTCTGCATCCAATGCAGAATTAGGCCACTACCCTTGGGTACTGTCGACTGCCAAATATGTTATTTCTTGCCACAGAAATACAGTATAAATTATACTGTATTCAACATATACTGATACCATCTCCACAGACCTTGTTGTGAGCAACTATTTTCACTCTACTGAACTGTCATCTGTATCACCAGAACGCAGAAGGAGGTGTGCATCTAACTAATGAACTAACAAACAAACAAACTAACTAATTGTTAGAGATTTGAGATTATCAATATAAATGGTGTAGTCACACAGATGCTCTTTAGTTACACATTAACGCTTCATTCTGAAGAGTGAAGTGAAGAGTCAGACTAAGAGATAATTGGGAAATATGGGGCACAAACTACAAACACAGCCTACATTTTTTTCTTTATTATATATTTTGGGATAAAATAAATAATTGGTTCATCTACACATGCAGTACATTCTCTTGTTAATAAACATTCACCTTCAGACATGATTAGTCATCTGATTTTATCTTGTTTCATAATAAGTAGCCTTAATTCAGATAAAAATCACATCACACTCCAAAGCTCTGCTTTCGCATTAGAGGCTAATATTTGATTTTTTTTTTTCACAGAAATTCCACGTGTCCACTCAGTCATGAACAAATCTCCACATGTACACAGCCCGTCCACTTCTGTTCAGATTTCAGTGCGGAACTGAAGAGTGGGGTCCTTCATCTTCTTCTCGTAGTCTTCATCAAACTCTTCATTCTGGGCCACAGTGAAATGGTTCTTCCAGTCACCAACCTTCCCTGCAGAACCACAGAGAATCAGTCAGGTAGTTTAGATAAAGGTGGAGATTTTTTTTTCTTGTCACAAACATTTAGTGATTTATTTCCAGGTTACCTTTTCTCATGAAAGGAGACACTTTGAAATCCATAACGGGGTGTGTAGAATAGTTGGTCATGTCGTTCTTCTTCATATTATCAAACTGCACTCCGCCTGTGATTCGTTTCTTCTCCTCGGCTGAAGGAGACAAACCAAGAAAGCTGCAGAGTTTGTCTATTTCCCGTCCAGTATCCTGGAAACCATTATTACATTATTACCATCATTATTACAGAAGTTGCCTAAATAGAAAGAACCTACGAAAACAATCAACATACCTCAATCATATCTTCATAGAACATGTAGTGGAGTTTTGAATAAGTCTGTTTCTTCTTCCACCAGCCGTTCACATGGTCATACCAGGATCCATACAACACTAAACCAACAGAACAATACATGAAAACACGTCAGGAGTGTTCAGTACAAATCTGTACATCTCTACAGCTCTATTATTACCGTATTTCATACACACTCTTTCCCTCCATGAATCTGTTAAAGTAGTTGCTCCAGTCTCCAGGCTCCGGCTCGCCCTTGTTCATGCGATCAAAGTGAAAAAAAGAGACCATGTTGTCTTTGGCATTGCGGGCCACATAGACCACCTACAGGAGAAGAAAACATTTAAATTATCTGTGGGACCAACATGAGACATGATTACTTTTACGCACCAAAGTGTTTGTTGTCATAACTCGAGGTAGACATGCTTCAAAAACTACTGCTCCTCTTTCTCATCATTCAGCCTTGAAATCAAATATCAAATATAATAACACACAAAGTACTGACCTTACAGCTCTGCTCCCAAAAAGACTTTGGCACAAACTGGACTGGGAAATGAGTTTTAATAAGTCGTGGAGAGGTGCGGAGGTTTTCCACCAGGTCAACTCCTATATGAAGAGATAAAGATGGAGTAAGAAAAACCCTGATCCTGTAAAATGCTTGTGCAGTTTTTTGTTTTTTTTTACTTTTACAATGTGGTTAATACAATGTGTTGTTAAAAACATGGTAGTATTAAAAAGCATATGAACCCTTCAGATAAAGTTTAAGCAAATGGTAGAAAATCACCATGGCAACTATTAATATATACATATATATTTGTTTTATAATTATAAAGTTTATGATGACTGAATTTGAAAAGACTAGCTGAGGTAATTTGTAATGATTCAAAACAAATAAAGTTGATATTATTATTATTGTGAAAACAAGCAACATGACTTATCTTAAAATGTATTAACACACATCAAGACACAACAAGTTTTCATCATATATGTTTTCTTCAAACTATAAAAGAATGATCTCAGGAGAGTTTTAACTCTCAAACAATGAAACAAACAGTTTTGTTATTTACTGAATTTTATTGATGGTTATTGACTATAAGATATTTATGTAACTGCCTCGCATTATCAGTTAGTTTCTAGTTCTTCATCCTCCTGTTTTTTGGTTCCTACCTCTAATGCAGCATGTTTAGAGGTGGAACTAATTACTGCCAACCCAGTGTTCCACATGTCAAAATTTATCAACACACCCTGAAAGAACAGCGCGAAGGAAGCAAAACATTTGATGAGTTCTATAAGTTTAAATATGAAAGATATAAACAATTTAAAGAAGAAAGAAGACAAAGATAACAAAGAAGCAAGCAAGATTTAATCCCTCTTTTCTGTGATATATGTGACTTGCATAATTTACATGCAATGTTGCATTTTGTTTATTGTATCATTTTATTAATTTATTTTTTCTCTTTCAACCAATTTCTGACAGATTGGTGTGACCCTGGAATAAACCCTGTTTTTTAACCATGACCTCTGGCCTCATTTCTACTACTTGAGGAGAGCTACAGTTTGTTTTAACTTAAAAGGGTTAGCGTCTGGGCTGCCCTAAAATTTTAAGTTGACTGTATATGAAAAGACAAGTTGAGGTTATTTTTTAATTATTCAAAACAAACTGTTCAAGTCAAATAAACCTGATGTTTTTTCAGTTACTACTACTACTTTATAAAACATGTTCAGTAAGCCTAAGATATTAAGCAGAACCAACAACTCATAAGTAACACTGAGAAGAAGAAGAAGAAGAAGAAGAAGAAGAAGAAGAAGAAAGAAGGGAGAGTTTCAACTCTCAAGCAAGCATGCTGGGAAGTCTGCTAAATACTGATCGTTTATTTTGAAACTTAATTTAATGGGTTGACTGAACTCTTTACAGTAAATTCCTTCAAATCATCATTTCAAGTCAAAAGATTTCATAAGTTCTGAAAGTAACTACTAGAAATTTTGAAGTTAATAAACTTGAATAAATAAAATGTGTATATTTACACTAAGTTAATGAGAAAAGACTAGTTGATTTTTTACAGTACAGTATACTGTGTTTGTATGTTTGTGATGCATGTTCCTGGTACATGGTTAGTATATCTGATCGTCTGTTCTACCTGTATGCACAGACGGGATGATGAGCTCTAAGAAAGGCACTCTGTCATAGATTGGGATGGACGTCTGACGCTCTGGGGCTGTCTGACCAAAATATAGCAGGTCAAGGATGTAGGAGACCCATGTGGTTCCTAAAAGAAAGACACACAGAGAAACAGGAAAATAAAATCATGCCAACCTCTCACCGCTATACACACATCTTTTATAAGCTATAAATCAATTGTGACTGACTGTTTACACTGACCTGCTTTGGGATATGTTGCAATAAGTATATCATCTGGCCGAGCCTGAAACTTTTGAACGTTCTCCCAGTTGTCTGTGAAATAATGGGTCATTGAGACTCCATGGAAATCAAACAGCTCTGGTCGAGAAGATATATCCCTCTTTAAACAAGAGAAAAGAATCAAAACATATGATCATTGTATGAGAGTCATCAAACTGCATCTATTTGGTTGTGCAGAAAATCATTGTTTGCTGTCAGTTACAGACAATGAAGTCAGATTGTTTTAAGTTTTAAGTTCTACAAGACATTTTAACAGGAGAGGACAGTTCATTTTCATTAGCTCAGCATTACATGTTTAACCATTAATGAACCTCACTTTGAAGTAAAGCACACTGTAGCTTTAAAGAGAGGTTAAGTTATTGTAGACACATACCTTTTTCAGATCAGCAAACATTATGATCACTGTTGGTTACTCTGCTGTATTTCTGACACTTTTCTCTTCTTCTGCTGTCAAGTGAACTGTTTTCCCTTCTATCTCTTCTTGTCACACACCACTGTCTGCTTTATTATTGTCAGCTCCGTCCAATATCTGATGTGAAAGTCCAGCCCCTCCCCGTACTTCCAGGTTCACTCAGGTGCATCAGGCGCAGCACAGCAGAATTTGTGACCGCTTGAAAGTGTGTATTAAAGTCATGACTGCTCCGCTTTGGTCAAGTGTCCAAACGTTGGATTCTGTTTATTCTTCACCACAAAGGTCCCCTGATAATTTGTCATCTAAAAGCTTTTATTATGAAGCAGCAAAATAAAGAAATGTGTTTTCATCAGCAGTAACCTCACACGACTCCTACACGCTGAAAGCAAACATGAAACAGTAAAATAAAGCAAATACCTGAAAGTACAAACAGCAAGGCATAAGTAAACCTAAGCTTTAAACCACAGAGATTGTTAGAGTTACAAAAGTCCTGAGAGGTGAACACTTTCTCTCTCTGCTCTCCTACACAGACATGAGTTCAATCTCAATTCTCCAGCACACAGAAGAAGAAACAGAAAGGCAAATTGTCTACTGACAATAGAAAAGGGGTCAATCGCCTGATTTGAGAGGGTTTTCCCATGTTTAAAAAAACCTGCATATACATGCTACTTTTAGTTATTAAGCTAGACAGGAAACAGTTAAGACAAAATTAGGGTAAAATAAAAACTACAGTGGAAACCACTCACAGGGATCACAGTGATCAACTGCTAATATTGAACAAAAAGCTTGGGATAGAATCTTTATATCAATGTTGTTTAAAAAAATTGCTGATAAAGACACCTCTCAAAGATGTAGTCTGCTTGAAGCTTTGGACAAACTGCCAAAAACGAGTCAACGAGGTACAGCAGCAAAAATACAGTAATTTATATTGTACAGTATTGTAGTGTAGGCCTATTTGAATGACAGTACAGCATTTAGATCTGTGCAGTTGTTTGAAAAGCATTGAAAACAGCTCCACTGTTAAAAAGAGGGATTTAGTGGCATCAACTAGTCTTCTGATTAACCTAATGTAAATATCCAACTTTTGTTTATGTGTTGATTAAACGCAATATGTATAGTGTTTACTTTCAGAACTTTAACAAAGTTCAAATTTTTCTAACTTGAAGTATTTTGACTTGAATGTACTGTACAGAGTTCAATCAACTGATTGAATTAAGTTTCTAAAGAAACATGATCAGCAGACTTCCCAGCATGCATTGTTTGAGAGCCAAAACTCTCTTGAGATCCCTCTTCCCTGTGTAACCGTTGGATCAACTTTTCATCATTAAAAAATAACCTCAACTTGTCTTTGTTGTGGGTAGTGATAAGACCCAATTGCAGCACACAGGAGGCCAGGAACGATTGGTAATGACATTTAATACCAGACTTAGTAAATAAACAACAATACAGTTCGACACTCACACAATGAATCTCCTCTGGTTTGTTCGGCGGGCCAAATTGAACCCAGAAACAGGTGTGAGGATGATGGTGTATGCTCAAACACAAACACAGTTCAAGTAAAGGTAACGGTACCAGAGAGGAGCAGGCAGGAGATGTGGTCGAGGAGCGCGCAGGATCCAGAACCAGGTGAGCGAACAAACTGTAACAGGGTAAACCTGTATCACTACTTTCACTGTGTCTGACCTACATTCTATTGGCACTGATGGGGAGTGGTTTTGTGTGTGCAGTGGTGTTGTCTGTGTGTGGGGTGGAGGGTGGAGGGACTGCACTTTCCTGCGAGCCAAAGGCTGTAAGGCAGGTACTGACTGAAGGCCAAGTTGGGCTTCCAGAAGGCCGAAGAGTGATGCCGGCCTATTCTATGGTGACAGTCTGAAGTCGGCCAGCAAGTGACGTTTAAGTGTGACAATGAAGGACGACTGCAGAAGCAACTGACGTGCAGCAAAGCAGACCTTGGCCTTGGTGAGTAGAAAACTGATATTCCCCCTCCCCAAAGTTAATTACTGCTCTAATTTTAATATATCTGTAAATAGTAAAATTGTGTTTTTTGTGTGTTTAATTTTTATCATCATGTTGTCTTTTGCCCAGACTAAACTGATTGTCAAATTGTGAACCTGCAGACCCACTGCAAGTCCTGCAGTGGGGGTGTTATAAAACCAACAGGAGACAGGCGGAGGGTTGGTCGAGGCCAGGTGGAGGATCGAGAAGCCAGCGGGTAAGTACTCATAGGATGCACAAACAAAGGCACATGTGGCAATGCGGAGAGAGTCTCTGAACCATGGGCATGCAGACGGGAAAACTCACACTGTAGCATCACTGGACAGTGACACCAGGCAGCCACAGACATACAGAAACCAAGGACGCTGAAACGGATCTCGTGGTCAGGGACAGAAGGCTGCCGTGTTTAGCGGGAATCAGGCAAGACAGGAGGGTCAGAGGGTGGGGGGGGTCAACAACAGGAAATCAGTCAGGAAAAGAGTGCTGGAGAGTCTTGCATGACTGGCAAAGAACAATCAGGCAACACAAGTGAGTGAGCAGGAGAGGCTTATATACGGGCCTGATTACTGATGAGCTGCAGCTGTGTGAACAGGTGAGTGGAGTTAGGCTGATGAGGTGGGAGTGGCTGGCAGGTGGAGCAGAGGTGGTGAAAGTGGAAAAATACTCCAAGAGCTGGGGAACAGTCAATACAATTCAGTAGCAAAGCTGTATGTTTCATTTCCTTACTTCCATGTTATGAATATACAAATGTTAATCAGATGGTAATCAACATGAGAAATAAAGAAAAAGGTTAAAAAAAACATTTGGTTATAATAATCATTATAGTAGTCAATTTAACCTAGACAAACATGATGACTATCAGAGTTTGCCACTGTATTTTCTTCTATACTGATCTTTTTTTTTTTAATTAAATGGCTCACATGTGAAGAAAACAATACAAACAAAATGAATGAGCACTTATTGTTTTATTGCAAATATGAAGTATGGATATGAATGACAAACTTAATTGTACTGATCACACTAATATACCGCTTTGATTTGAGAGCATTAATGTAAATGGTGTAGTTATACAGCTGATCTGTGGTTACAGAATCAGAAATACTTTATTGATCCCCAGGGGGAAATTGTTAAACATTAACTTTTCATTGTTGTGAAGAGTCAAGAGTTACAGAACAGACGAAGCCTGCATTTTTTCTTTATATCAGGATTTTTTGGTTAATTAAATAACTGGGTACTTTTTATAAATGAGGTGTCTAATCATCTGATTTGCACAGTGCATGATGATATGCAGCTTACAGCCTTAATTCAGATAAAAATCACATCACACTCCACTGCTGTCACATTAGAGGCAACTACTACACCTTGATTTTCTCACACAAATGCCACATGTCAGTCATGAACAAATCTCCACATGTACACAGCCCGTCCACTTCTGCTCAGATTTCAGTGCGGAACTGAAGTGTGGGGTCCTTCATCTTTTTCTTGTAGTCTTCATCAAACTCTTCATTCTGGGCCACAGTGAAATGGTTCTTCCAGTCACCAACCTTCCCTGCAGAACCACAGAGAATCAGTCAGGTAGTTTAGATAAAATTCGAGATTTTTTTTTCCATGTCACACACATTTAGTTGTTTATTTTCAGGTCACCTTTTCTCATGAAATGAGAAATTTTGAAATCCATAACTGGGTGTGTAGAATAGTTGGCCATGTCGTTCTTCTTCATATTATCAAACTGCACTCCGCCTGTGATTTGTTTCTTCTGCTCAGCTGAAGGAGACAAACCAAGAAAGCTGCAGAGTTTGTCCATTTCCCGTCCAGTATCCTGGCAACACAATGGTCAGAGATCATCATTATATTATTACCATTATTATTTTAAAAAGTTGCCTAAATAGAAAGACCCCACAAAAACAACTGACGTACCTCAATCATATCTTCATAGAACATGTAGTGGATTTTTGAATAAGTCTGTTTCTTCTTCCACCAGCCGTTCACATGGTCATACCAGGATCCATACAACACTAAACCAACAGAACAATAGCGTTCAGTACAAATCTGTACATTTCTGTTCCAATAAAAACAATTCTTTTCGTACTCTTTCCCTCCATGAATCTTTTGAAGTAGCTGCTCCAGTCTCCAGGGTCTGGCTCGATCATAGTCATGTGATCAAAGTGGAAGAAAGACACCATGTTGTCTTTGGCATTGCGGGCCACGTAGACTATCTACAGAAGAAAAAAACACTTACATTATCTGGGGACTAACATGAGACACAATTACTGCACACACTTAAGTGTCTGTTATCATAATTTGAGGTAGATATGCCTCAAAATCTACTGCTCCTCTTCGGAGCAGACATGCCCCCAGTGTTTCAGAGCAGAGAAAACTGCTCATTTTCTCATGATTTTGAGACCTTTTACGTTTATATATATCTATAAATGATTTTTTAAATCATTCTAAATGTGCATTAGCTCATAAAGAAGGAATGGCTGGACAAACAATAAACCTTTGAACAAATATAAAACATATTAGGCTAAAACATTTGAACATATTTGGCACTGAGGTATTCAAAAAGTAATAGAAAATTACGATACTTTAATACTGTGTTTTGGTAACTGTCTACATTTTTTAACAGGTAATTAGTAAATGTATCGGAACACATTTTAAAGTAACCCTCCCAAGCTTGAAAATTATGACAGCACACAAAGTACTGACCTTACAGTTCTGTTCCCAAAAAGACTTTGGCACAAACTGGACAGGAAAATGAGTTTTAATGAGCCGTGGAGAGGTGCGGAGGTTTTCCACCAGGTCAACTCCTATATGAAGAGATAAAGATGGAGTAAGAAAAACCCCAATCCTGTAAAAAGTAGTTCTTTTTTTTACTGCTACAGTGTGGTTAATACAATAATAATAATAGAAATATGCCCCTATTAAAAAGCAAAAAATAAAAATCACCACAAACTGGTGACAAAAACCTCACAATTTCATGGCAACTTACTGCCATAGATTTTTGAGTTTTGAGCCCAACTCAAACTCTTAAGTTTTGGAATATTTTAATATTCCAAAATAAGTAATGATCTTTTGATGAGATAATTTACTTTTCTTCTTTAGATGAACTTGAATCTTTGAGTTTCAGAAACCACCAAAAATTGTGTTTTAGAAATTATTGAGTACAGCCTTTGAGGTGAAAGTGAACGATGGGTAATAATTTAATATTTTCAGGTCAAACAATTTAATATTCAGGCACCAAAATAGTGTCAAATCAGGTTCACAGCTCACTGTGACCAATTTTTGAATCGTTGATTTTCTAAAACTCAAAGATTCAAGTTTGTCCAAAGAAGAAAGGTAAATTATCCCAACTAAAGATTATAGGTGAGCAAAACTTTATGTAGTTTATTAAGTAAAAAACAAACAAACTCTGCAGTAAATTGCCTTGAAACTTTGAGTTGTCTCTACTTTTTTTTGTTACTGTGTAACGACTTCAAGTTAGAAGAACTTGTGTTTATGTTCTGAAAATAAATACTAGAAATTTGAAGTTTAATCATATTGCATGAATAAAACTTGTATATTTATGTTAATGAGAAAAAAAATGTTGATTCCACTAAATTCATGTAGGACTTTTATACAGTACAGTATACTGAAGATTGAATAAGAATTAGTGTCTCTAGTTTTGTGATGCATGTTCCTGTAATATGGTGAGTATATTTGATTGTCTATTCTACCTGAAAACACAGATGGGACAATCATCTCCAAAAAAGGCACTCTCTCATAGATTGGGATGGACGTCTGACGGTCTGGGGCTGTCTGACCAAAATACAGCAGGTCAAGGATGTAGGAGACCCATGTGGTTCCTAAAAGAAAGACACAAGACATAAGAGTAAAAATAAAATTATCCCGACCTCTCACCTCTATACACACATCTTTTATAAGCTACAAACCATTGCTGTTTACACTGACCTGCTTTGGGGTATGTCGCAACAAGTATATCATCTGGCCGAGCCTGAAACTTTTGAACGTTCTCCCAGTTGTCTGTGAAATAATGGGTCATTGAGACTCCATGGAAATCAAACAGCTCTGGTCGAGGAGATTTACCCAACTTTAAACAAGAGAAAATAATGATATGATCACTGTGTGAGAGTCATCAAACTGCATCTATTTGGTTGTGCAGAAAATAAGATAATCATTGTTTGCTGTCAGTTACAGTGAAGTCAGATTGTAACTTCTACATGAAGTTTCTACATGACATCAGGAGAGGAAAAACATTGCATGCATTTTAAAACTTCACTTCATTCCCATCAGCTCAGCATTACATGTTTAACCAGTAATGAACCCTACTTTAAAATAAAGCACGCTGTAACTTTAAAGAGAGATTAATTTCGTGTTGAGACATACCTTTTCCAAATCAACAGACATTCTGATCACGGTTCGTTTCTCCACTTAATTTGGACACTTTTCTCTTCTCCTGCGGACACTGTTTTCCGTCCTCTCTCCTCTTGTTACACAACAGTGTGTGCCTTATTTTTCAGTCCAATATCTGATATGAAAGTCCCGCCCCCTCTTTTCTGCATCAGCCCAGTACAGCAGAGTTTGTGACCACTTGAAGTTGAGTATTTATAACTAATGACTGCTTGTCTTTAGTCAAGTGTCTGAACGGTGGATAAACACTCTATTTCCAGTAAATTCTTCACAATAAAAGTCCAGTGATATTTTGTAATCTAAGAGCTTTTTTATGAAGCAGATAAATCAAGAAATGTTGTGCTTTCACAACATTAACTTAACACAACTACTAAACGCTGTAAGCAAATTCAAATAAAGCAGATATCTGAAAGTACAATCAGCAAAGCAGGAGAGGAGCTAAACTTCAAACCACAGAGATTTAGTTTGGGGCTACAAAAGTACCAAGAGCTGAAAACTTTCAAAGTACTTTTAAAAACCTCTTTCTCTCTGCTCTGCACACACATGAGCATGCACTCTGTGTGCACAATGCGATCATGACAGGAAATAGTAAAGTTATTTTCTCTCAGTGAAAAATGTATTCTCCTGAAGCTTCTGGCAAACTGCCAAAAAAAAGCAATATTTTATATACAGTGCTGTAATGTGTTATAGTGTCTGCCTATTTGAATTATACACAGTAAAGTATTTTCATTTGTGTGGTAATTTGTAAAGCATTTGAAACGGCTCCACTGCTTTCACTGTAAAAAGTCATACAGAAATTTGGTGGAATCAACGAACCTTTTTCTCATTAATTGAATGGGAGGGTTGCCTCCATGCAGCTGCGTGTTTCTGGGGGGAAGGCTCTGACTGTTGTGTGTTGCTTATGCACCAAACTGTTGTTCAGAGTACCTGGTGTTTTTGGAGTCTCTAGGCGGCGCACCGGAAAGGGTGCTGTTTGGGGACTCTATAGTTTTCCTGGGAGACTTCAACACTCATGTGGGGAACAATGGAGAAACCTGAAGGGGGTGACCGGGAGGAACGACCTGCCTGTTCTGAACGAGAGCGGTGCTTTGTTGACTCTCGCGTGAAAGGAGAGGAGCAGAGCTGTGTTGGATCAGATAGTAGGGGAGGCTCCCTGACAGGCCTGGTAAACCAAAACATGTATTGAGGGTGAACTCACAATGTCTGTTGGAGGCCCCCTTTCAGGAGGTCTTGAACTTTCACCTCTGGAAGAATTTTCCTTGCATCCCGGGAAAGGCTGGTGACATGGAATCCGAGTGGGACACGTTCAGTGCTTCCACTGCAGAGGTGGCCCGAAGAGCTGCAGCCTCAATGGTCACTGAAGGAATAACCCGGGTGTGGGAGCAGTTCAGGGAGGCTATGTAGAAGGACTTGTGGTTTGACTCAAGGAGCCTCTGACAAATAATTCAATGACTCAAGAAGAGAAAGCAGGGCTTGGCTCAGGCAGTGTTCAGCCTTGGAGGAGAACTGCTGACCCAGACTGGGGATATTGTTGGGCAGTGGAAGGCGCATTTGAGGAACTCCTGAACCCAACTAACATATTGTTTGAAGAGGAGGCAGGGTCTGAAGACTCAGAGGAAGCCTCTTCCATATGGTACAGTTCTCTGAGGTAGTTAAGAAGCTCCTTGGAAGCAAGGCGCCAGGTGTGGATGAGATTCACCCTGAGATGCTGAAGGCTCTGGACACTGCTGGGCTGTCTTGGCTGACACACCTCTTCAGTGTCATGTGGAGGTCAGGAGTAGAACCTGTGGAGTGGCAGACTGGGGGTGGCGGTTCCCATTTTCAGAAAGGGGGACCAGAGGATGCTGGAAAGGAGGCTCCTACTGATTGTCAAACCTCAGATGCAGGAGGAGCAATGCAGATTCTGTCCTGGCTGTGGAACAGCAGACCAGCTCTTTACACTTGTGGCAGTGCTGAGGTTTTGACGGGAATTCGACCATCCAGTCTACATGGTTTTGTGGACCTGGAGAAGGCTTATAACAGTGTCCATCAGGGAACCCTGTGGGGGGTTCTGCAGGAATATGGGGTACCAGGGCCATTGCTATGAGCCATCAAGTCCTTGTATATCCAAAGTGAGAATTGTGTCTGTATTCATTGCATAAAGTCAAACATGTTTCTGGTGCATGTTGGCTGCCAGGGTTGCAGCTTGTCCCCGCTCCTGGTTGAAATCTTCATGGATAGGATCTCAAGGCGAGGAGGGTATCCAGTTTGGGAACCTTAGAATTGCGTCTCTACTTTTTGCAGAGGATGTGGTCCTGTTGGCATCCTCAGACCATGACCCTCAGCAAGTGAGAGAGTGAAGCAGCTGGGATGAGAGTCAGCATCTCCAAGTCTAAGGCCATGCTTCTCTCCTGGAAAACGTTGTTTTTCTCCCACCATGAGTTGCTGCCCCAAGGAGATTGTGGATACAAACAACCAAGATGGGTTTTCTCTGTAGGCTGGCTGGGCTCAACCTTCAAAATAGGGTGATGAGATCAGACATCTGGAGAGAGCTCAGAATAGAGCTGCTGTTTCTTTGCATTGAAAGGACCGACCTGCGGTGGTTCAGGCATCTGAATAGGCACATCCAACTGGAAGCAGACCCCAAGGTAGACCCAGAACTTGCTGGGGGAAGTTAATATCCTGTCTGGCCTGGGAACACCTAGGCATTGCCCAGGAGGAGCTGGAGAGCATTATCTGGAATACCCTGCTGCCACCACAACCCAACCCTGGATAAGCAGAAGAAAATGGGTGGATGGATGGATCTTGAGTTTTCTGAATGTTTTCTTTAGTACAACTTAATTAATATCAATTTTAGTTGGCTGTTTGTTTTGAATCATTAAAATATAACCTTAACTTGAATTTTCATACTCAGTCAGCTTAAACTTTTAGGGCATCCTGTGGAAGATGAACAATTTTGATAGCAATGTATTGATTTTGGGATTCTCTGTCTCTACATTGTCAGGAAGGAAGATGACAGTAAGCTTGAGTGTAAAATCAGTGGGACATTGTACTCAGGAAGGCTAGCATGCTTCCACATTGTTAACACCAGGTAGGAGGAATGATTGAATCAACATTGTTATGGAATCAGAAGCTGTTGTTTTTGCATACAAGGCAGGACCCTGTGAAAGACCTTTCAGAGAACACTGTGCTCGAATCTTCTCTCCATGCTGCATGAAGTAAAGAGATTTGATTCATCACACAGCTGACCTGTATTTACATATTAACTTTTCATTCTTGTTGAGAGTCAGACTAACAGAACAGACAACAGCCTACTTTTTTTTTTATTTCAGCACTCAGTCATGAACAAATCTCCACATGAACACAGCCTGTCCAGTTCTGTTTAGATTTCAGTGCGGAACTGAAGTGTGGGGTCCTTCATCTTTTTCTTGTAGTCTTCATCAAACTCTTCATTCTGGGCCACAGTGAAATGGTTCTTCCAGTCGCCAACCTTCCCTGCAGAACCACAGAGAATCAGTCAGGTAGTTTGGATAAAGGTGGGGATCTGGTTTGTTTCTTGTCACACATATTTAGTCATTTATTTTCAGGTTACCTTTTCTCATGAAAGGAGAAATTTTGGAATCCATAATTGGGTGTGTAGAGTGGTCAGTCATCTTATTCTTCTTCATATTATCAAACTGCACCAAACTTGTGATTCGTTTCTTCTCCTCGACTGAAGGAGACAAACCAAGAAAGCTGCAGAGTTTGTCTATTTCCCGTCCAGTATCCTGGAAACACAACGATCAGATATCATCATTACATTTATTACCATTATTATAGAAAAGTTGCCTGAAGATGAGAAGCCAACAAAAATGACTCATGTACCTCGACCATATCTTCATAGAACATGTAGTGGATTTTGAATAAGTCTGTTTCTTCTTCCACCAGCCGTTCACATGGTCATACCAGGATCCATCCACAACTAAAGTAACAGAACAATACATGAAAACACATCAGGAGTGTTCAGTTAAAACCTGTGTATCTCCATTCCGGTAAAAACAACTTGTATTGTTATTCTATTTTCATACACACTCTTTCCCTCCATGCATCTTTTGAGGTAGCTGCTCCAGTCTCCAGGCTCTGGCTCGATCTTGTTCATTCGATCAAAGTGAAAATAAGAGACCACATTGTCTTTGGCATTGCGAGCCACATAGACCACCTACAGAAGGAAAAAAAACAGTTAGATTATCTGAGGACGACATGAGACATGATACACTTTCACAACCCAAGTGTTTGTCGTCATAACTCGAGGTAGACATGCCTCAAAAGCCTTACAGCCTTAAAATCAATGAGGCACATCCAATAAAGGAAGCTAAAGACCTGCCGTTGGTCCTTTCCTTTCTTTTAGGTATTAATGTTGTTGTAATGTTGTCTTTGTAGTATGTTAGTACTAATGCTTTTAATGCCTTCTGTGTGTGCATATGTGTGTGTGGAGAGTGATGTGAGCCTGTCAAAGAAAAATTTCTGACACCCTTTGGGTCAGACAAATAAAGATCTATTCTATCTATCTATCTATCTATCTATCTATCTATAAGCTTTTAATGTTACACCTAACATTAGCTATACATAAATCCAGCTAACCTGCCAACACCACTGAAAAATGTTTTGGGACTGTAGATGATGCTGCTGGTGTGGGGGCAAAAACACAAGCCACAGAATATGTTTATGGCAGTTTATTTTAAGTTTGAATGTGAAGTATGATTAAGAACATTTAAATGTGCATAATTACACTGTAAAAATAAATAGTTGATAGTTATCATTAACTTTACACTTAAATTGACCCACTCAATATTTTTTAATGTATTTTTGGGGGAGTTATAAACTCAAAGATTTAATGTTACCTAAAGAAGAAAAGTAAATTATCTCAACAAAAGACTAGTAGTTGGTAAAAATTTTTCAAAACAAATCTGCTGAAGTATGTTCCCCTGAAATTTAAAGTTTTCTCAACGTTTTCATTTTTACAGTAATACTGTTTTTGTTACTGTTGATTAATCTAAACATGTATTTGTGCATAAGGAAGGAATGGCCGGACAAACAAATGATAAACATAAGAGGTGGCATAAAACATACTAGGCTAAACAATCTGAATATTTTTTGGCATTGAGGTGATTGAAAAGTAACAGAAAGTTACAGTACTTTAATATTGTGATAGTTAGATTACTTTACTGACTACATTTTTAACAGATAATCAGCAAATGTATCAGAACACAGTTTAAAGTAACGCCCCCAAGCTTGAAAATGTAATAACACACAAACTACTGACCTTGCAGTTTTGCTCCCAAAAAGACTTTGGCACAAACTGGACAGGAAAATGAGTTTTAATGAGTCTTGGAGAGGTGCGGAGGTTTTCCACCAGGTCAACTCCTATATGTAGAGATAAAGATGGAGTAAGAAAAACCCGATCCTGTAAAAAGTAGTTCTTTTTCATTGCTACAGTGTGGTAAATACAATGTGTTGTCAGAAACATGGCCGTATTAAAGATCAAAAAGAAAAAAAAGTCACCACACACTGTTAAAAAAAACATTTGTTTTAACTTAAAAAAGTTTGTGTCTGAATTTGAAAGGACAAGTTGAGGTAATTTTGTAATGATTCAAAATGCAATTATTGCAAAAACAAGCAACCTTGACTCATCTTAAAGTGTATTAGAAACACAGAAAGTTTTTTATCTTATGTGTTTTCTTCAAACTATAAAAAAAGAAGGATCCTGGAGTACATCCAATCAACTCATCATTTCAAATCAACACTGCACCAATGAAAAAGTTGAGGAAACTCATGATTTCAAAGCAGCTTACTTCACAGATTTTTGAGTTTTGAGCCCAACTCAAACTCAAGTTTTGCAAAAGATTTATCAACTACTGATCTTTTGTTGAGATAATTTACTTTACTTCAGAGAAACTTGAATCTTTGAGTTTTAGAATATCCCCAAAAATGGTGTTTCAAATATTATGACCCAACCTTGCAGATAACAGGGCCAAACCCCTCTCAGAGAACTGCTTAAAAGATGCCCTTGTCCTATGCTCTGTATCAGACAGAGACAGACTGTGTCCGTTTTGCGCAGAAAGCTCAGTAAACCCTTTCAAAGATATTTCTTTTGTCAGACTCCTTATTCTCAGATTTCCACCACACTCTCTTATGTGATCAATAGGAGAGAGAGCCATTATTATTGTTATATTGCTCTATGGTTATCAGAGTTATCACAGTACGCTTAATAATAACAAAGGTTCCCCATAACCTTAGATAGGGGTGTGGACACTGATATATTTCAATGTGTCTATTTTTCCCTACATTTCTTGGTGAAGACTTTGGGCATATTTCAATATAATTAAAGAGAGTAATTTTTCCTACATTGCATAAATAAAACTTTTTACAGTAGGTTAAGCATCTACCTGAATACACAGAAGGGATTGCGAGGTCCAAAAAAGGCACTCTGTCATAGATTGGGATGGATGTCTGACGCTCTGGGGCTGTCTGACCAAAATACAGCAGGTCAAGGATGTAGCACACCCATGTGGTTCCTAGAAGAAAGACAACACAGACATAGAAAGAGTAGAAAATTAAATTATCCCAACGACTCACCTCTATACACACATCTTTTACACTGACCTGCTTTGGGGTATGTTGCAATAAGTATATCATCTGGCCGAGCCTGAAACTTTTGAACGTTCTCCCAGTTGTCTGTGAAATAGTGGGTCAGTGAGACTCCATGGAAATCAAACAGCTCTGGTCGAGGAGGTAAATCCATCTTTTGAAAAGAGAAAAGGATAGCACTTTTAAATAAGGTACACAAAGTTGAGCATGTACCAGGGAACAAATGAGGAACGAATGAAGAACTAACATGCTAGTTAAACATGAGTTCTAAAGCACACTACTTTAAAGAGACATTAATTTTCTGTAGAGACACACCTTCTTCAGAACAGCAGACATTCTGGTTATTCTTGGATTCTCCGCTGTATTTCTGACACTTTTCTCCTGCTGACAATCAAACTGTTTTCCTTCCTCTCTTCCCTGTTTGCACAACACTGTCCAGCAAACATAAAAGTCCAGTCCTTTCCTGTACTTTCAGGTTTGACCCAGTGCACACTGAGATCTGTTAATCAATGTAAAATACTTTGCCTCATCTCAGAGCTTAGTGTCATCCCGAGAGCAGGGACTTTGGGCTTATCCCAGGTCTGTTATTTGTCGTTTCCTCACATCTCGATCCTCGCTCGAACCGCAAGTTCTTCTGGGCCGCAACCTTGCTGGTCCGTCCCAAGTCTCTTGTTGCGGCTCGGGGGATCGAGGATCGAGGATCGAGGAGGGGTCTCGGACGAAGTATGAACGGGATACACGACAGCAGCCTTCACGGAAGTCTTTTAAGCGGCCGGCACACCCACTCATTTACTGATTGGACGGTGCATCAGACTGAGCTGATCGATCACAATTAAGTTTCATATTTAATCAATTTAATCAATTTCCAAATCTCAGAGAATTGCAGGTCTGTGATGCTCAGATTTCAGTTGATCTGCGGATAATTTAAAGTTTTAAAGTTAATAAGAATTAACTTTATGATTAATAATGGATGGAGCGCGGGTGGAAGCGTCTGTCCTCCAGGAGAGAGGCGGTGCACAATTGCGCACTTGGCACGCGAGCTGCGCGCAGGGAGACGTCTGTGGCAGCTTCTCTAATCATTAAACGATTAAAGAGAACACTCAGATTTGAATACAACTTAAAATGAAGAAATCATCTGGTAGCTCTACTCTTAAATCTGAGAAGAAGAAAATTTCAGGTGATGGAAGATCATCACTAAACATCACCACAACCTTTTTCTTTTAATCGAAACATTTTTTTTTTCATGATTTCCCCTGTTGTTTTTTAAAATTATGATTTTAACTAAAGTCAGAGAGAGAGTCTGTCAGTGAAAAACACTGAGGTTGATCAGTCCTGGCGTCGGGTTTGACAAAAGTTACAACATTTTCGCTTTCCTGAAACATTTAACTTAATAAATAATTTCTAGTGTTCAAAATACACGTTAGTCATAGTCTGAGTAATTCAATAATTAATTAACGATCAGAATATCAATAAACGCAGTTGCAAATAATGAATAAATAATATAAACACATCCTGCCTTTGATTAGGGCACAGTCTCAATATAAACGCAGAATACTGTTTTTTTGTTTGTTGTTGTTTGTTTTTTTATGTGCAGGTTGTTGTACAGGTAACAGGGTGCTGCTCTGACACTGATGATTACTGTGAGTCTCTATCAGCATTAACACAGCGCTCATGTGTGCGGACACGGACCCCATCAGAAGTCTGTACAGCTGTTGAAGCCGACTGACTGCTGATCCAGCTGTGATCGGCGTCAAAAACGGACGTCGCTTCACATGAAGCTTCAGAGGAAAGTACATCTCATGTCTATAAAGTAATTTTCTCTCAGTGAAAACGTTGTTTCCTTGAAGCTTCTATCAAACTGCCAAAAACGAACCAATGAGATGCATTAGTAAAACTAAAGTACGCTATATTTTATATACATTACTGTACTGTATTATAGTGTAGGCTTATTTAAATGCGGTACTCTAATTTAATTTGCATAGTAATTTGTAAAGTGTTGAAACAGCTTCACTGTTTTCACCGTAAAAATCATACAGACATTTGGTGGAATCAACAAACCTTTTTCTCATGAACTTAATACAATTATAGAAGTTTTATTTATTAACGTCAATTAAAATGAAAATTTGTAGCCTTTATTTTCAGAACACAAGACTCATAAACATGAGTTCTTCCAACTTGAAATCCTTTGACTCGAAATGTTGAGTTGAATTAATGTATCTATGTACATTAATTTAATGATGTATTATTATCTGCTGTCAGGTGTATTGGCCATATATCTTTGCATGCAGGTTTATGAGGAACATTCTCACCTCTTGTGTCCTCTGTCTCCATGATGGAGACTTTCTCTCAACCCCCTCCTCCTGTTGCAGTCATTGATTGCTCCTTGCTGTGGCGAGGCTTTTTTCCCCTGCTGAATCCATTTCAAGACATTGAGACATTTCTTCTTTATTTCAGTGACAGTCCAACCCTCAGGTAACACAGAATTAAGAGCACTTGTTTTCTCTGTTCCTTGGCTTCAGCAGGTCCCTTAATTCCACTAATGATGCTGTTAAAATGACAGATTTCCCTTTATGGATCTCTGAAAGCAGAACTTCAAACTCTGAACTCATAAGTTCTTTTCTTTACTCTTTGATGCCATTTTCATGAATGAACACCTTATATGGTATTATTGGGACATTAATTATGCTAATATACAAGTCTCAAGCACCTGTAATCAAAAACACACAGACTGGTCATTTACACAGTTATCTGAAGTCATGAGCATTTGCTGAATCTGAAGTATCACGTTCATACAAGGCCATTGCACAAAAAAATAAATAAAATAAAATACGAATACAGAAATGTTCATGCTTATTGGACATTTTCTCAAAAACGACTGAATTAATACCAACTTTATTTGACTGCAACAGTTTATTTGTTTTGAATCATTACAAAATTTCCTCAACGTGTCATCTCAAATTCAGTCAACTTAAAATTTTAAGTCAGCCCTACTAACTTTTGTTAAGTAACAAAAAAAAGTTATTAGGAAAGTTAATATAATTTTTACTTTGTTTTGAAACAGTTAGTAAAAACCAGTAAAAACCAAAGCTGCCTGAGTCACTGCTCTATAATTATGTCATAAATATACAATGATGAGAAATAAAAGAAGAAAAAAACTTTGCTTATAATCATATACTTATTGTGATTAATTTGTCCCTGATGATTTTGATATCAAATGTCTCACACATGAAGTAACAATACAAACAATATAAATGAGCTCTTTCAAACATAAAGTATGAAAATGAATGAAAAGCTTTGTATTAACTTCACTGATCACACTAATATATTGATTTGATTATCACTGCAAATGATGTAAACATACAGCTGATCTTTATTTACATTAACTTTTCATTCTTGCAAAGAGTCACACAGACATATTTTTGGGTAATATGGTGGATACTCAGTCAAATCCTATATTTCCCTTCTTAATTTAATGATTTAAATTTTTAGTAAATTAAATAATTGGTTATTTTTCTATACATACAGTACTTGTGTTAAGACAGAGGTATTCGTCTTACATCCAAGCTAATCATCTGATTTGCATTTGTACCATAACATGTAGTTTACAGCCTTAATTCAGATAAAAATCACATCACACTCCACATCTGTGCCGTCACATCAGAGGCAACTATAACTTGATTTTCTCACAGAATTTCCAACACGTCAAGTCAATCATGGACCAATCTCCACACGTACACAGTCTGTCCACTTCAGATTTCAGTGCGGAACTGAAGTGTGGGGTCCTTCATCTTCCTCTTGTAGTCTTCATCAAACTCTTCATTCTGGGCCACAGTGAAATGGTTCTTCCAGTCACCAACCTTCCCTGCAGAACCACAGAGAATCAGTCAGGTAGTTTAGATAAAATTGGTGATTTGGTTTTCTTGTCACACACATTTAGTTGTTTATTTTCAAGTCACCTTTTCTCATGAAAGGAGAAACTCTGAAATCCATAACTGGATTCGAAGAATAGTTGGTCATGTCGTTCTTCTTCATATTATCAAACTGCACTCCGCCTGTGATTCGTTTCTTCTCCTCGGCTGAAGGAGACAAACCAAGAAAGCTGCAGAGTTTGTCTATTTCCCGTCCAGTATCCTGGAAACCATTATTATATTATTACCACTTTTATTTAAGAAGTTGCCTAAATAGAAAGAATCCACAAAAACAATCAACATACCTCAATCATATCTTCATAGAACATGTAGTGGAGTTTTGAATAAGTCTGTTTCTTCCTCCACCAGCCGTTCACATGGTCGTACCAGGATCCAAACACCACTAAACCAACAGAACAATACATGAAAACACGTCAGGAGTGTTCAGAAGAAATCTGTACACCTCTGTTCCAATAAAAACAATTCTTATTATTATTCTATTTCATACATACTCTTTCCTTCCAAGAATCTTTTGAAGAAGCTGCTCCAGTTTACAGGATCTGGCTGAACATTGTTCATGCGATCAAAGTGAAAATAAGAGACCAGGTTGTCTTTGGCATTGCGGGCCACATAGACCACCTACAGGAGAAAAAAAATACTTATTATTATGAGGGCCATGATGGATTACATACACAACAAGACTATGTAATCAGGATACCACAAAAAGGTAACTTCTCTTACAAAAAGAGTTATATATAAATATATAGAGATTATAGTATTTAGTAAAAATGGGGATTATGTGCAGGATTACAATTTTAAAATACATTTTTAAAGAACAATATTCTTCCAATCCACAGTACAATACTTCAAGAGTCTCACAACATCACTCTGGTCTCAGTGAAACCAGCTAATCTTACAATTGTCAATTCATTCTCAAGACCTCTCGGGAAAAATACTTTCACTGGGTGGAAATCTTGCCATTATTTTGTCTTAAAATTAGAAAAGATCACATGACAGTACAGTGACAGTTCTGCCTTCAGCTGTGAAAATACTGTAAAGTTCTAATGTTACAGGTAGGACTATCACTAACTATACATGAAGTATAAGTTTGTGGCAGTTTATTTTTAGTTTGAACATTTAAATGTGCATAATTACCGCTAATAATCTAAACATGTATTTGTGCATCACAAAAGAAGGAACAGCTGGGCAAACAAATGTAACATGAGGGTCCAGTGTGGTGGTTGGATCACTCTTGTTGAGAATAAACAGCAGGATGGAGACGGTTATTTCTTAAGCAGCACTTTACTTATCTCCACACATGAACAGCTTCACAACAACATTTCCTGGTTACACTTCCTTGTTATGGGTCACATGTGTCTTAACTAACCAATGAGAGGCTAGAAGGACTTAGACTGAAGTAAATGGGTGTGAGAATCACAGAGGTAGATCCAGTAAATTATTTTAACTGTTTTTAACAATGCTGCTGTGAATATTTCAACATGTAAATAATAATTGTGAACATAAATGTGTTGATAGTTAACTGTACAAACATTGTCAATGTATTTTTTTTTTAGCAAATTACTAAAATATATGAATTATTATATACAAATAATAATAATTATAATTATGAACTTGTAAACCTTACACAATTAATGAAATAACTAACATAAAACATAAGCTAAACAATTTTTAATATATTTGGAATTGAGATCATCAAAAAGTAACGTAAAGTGATGAAAGTAACCAAGTTACATTATACTTTAATATTGTGATACTTGGATCAGCATGTATCAGAGTATATTTTTAAAGTAACCCTCCCAAGCCTGAAAACTTAATGACACACAAACTACCGACCTTGCAGTTTTGTTCCCAAAAGGACTTTGGCACAAACTGGACAGGAAAATGAGTTTTAATGAGTCGAGGAGCGGTGGTGAGCTTTTCCACCAGCTCAACCCCTATATGAAAAGATAAAGATGGAGTGAGCAAAGCCTTGATCCTGTGAAAAGCCAATTTTTGCTTTTCTTTTCTTTTTTTGTTTAAAATTGTGCTATTAAAAAGCAAAAAAGTCACCACACACACGCTGTTAAAAAATTATTTTAACTTAAAAAAGTTAGTGTCCGGGCTGCCTTAAAATTTAAAGTTGACTCAGTTTGAAAAGACAAGTTGAGGTAATTTTGTAATAAACATGAAAATTTAGTTGTACTTTAGAAAACATGTTTGTAGAGGAGAGTTCTGTTTCATTCTTCCTGACTGCCAGACAGCGGCACCTTAGCACTCGCATATGCACAGGTCGAGCCATTATACCCACAAGTCACCTGTGACCGAGTGATGAGGTAGGGCGCGTGCATCAGTATAAAAGCCATCGTCATCACGCAATCGTTTCCTGCTATCTTCTTGAGTTTAGCAGAAGTTAATAGCAGGTCAGTTTGGCTCATTGCTTTATGATGCATGTTCTGGAAATATGGTGAGTATGATCGTCTGTTCTACCTGTATGCACAGACGGGATGGTGATCTCTAAGAAAGGCACTCTGTCATAGATTGGGATGGACGTCTGACGCTCTGGGGCTGTCATGACCAAAATACAGCAGGTCAAGGATGTAGGAGACCCATGTGGTTCCTAAAAGAAAGACACAGACATAAGAGTAAAAAATAAAATTATCCCGACCTCTCACCTCTATACACACATCTTTTATAAGCTATAAATCAATTGTGACTGACTGTTTACACTGACCTGCTTTGGGATATGTTGCAATAAGTATATCATCTGGCCGAGCCTGAAACTTTTGAATATTCTCCCAGTTGTCTGTGAAATAATGGGTCATTGAGACTCCATGAAAATCAAACAGCTCTGGTCGAGAGGATATATCCATCTTTAAAAAAGAGAAAAGAATCAAATCTTAGACAACATATGAAATTGTGTGAGAGTGATCAAACTGCGGCTATTTGGTGTGTAAGAAACAGTACAAACAACACTGTTAACTGTCATTTGCAGGCAGTGAAGTCAGATTGTTTAAAAAACTTCTACATGACATCTTAAAATGAGAGAAACAACAAAATCATAGCTTCTGCATGGATTTTTAAAACTTCAGTCCATTTCTCATTAGCTCAGCATTATGTGATTAACAAGTAATGAACTCCACTTTAAAGTAAAGCACACTGTAGCTTTAAAAAGAGATTAATTTACTGTAGAGACATACCTTTTCCAGATCAGCAGACATTATGATCACTATTGGTTTTTCTGCTGTATTTCTGACACTTTTCTCTTCTCCTATTCACAAGCAAACTGCTGTTCGTTCTCTTTCTTCTCTTTCTTCCTGTTGTGTAACACTGTCTACCTTATTACTCTTGGCTTAGTCCAACATCTGATATGAAAGTCCAGCCCCTCTCAGTATGTACAGGCTTCCTGGTCTTCCATTCTTTATTCCCATGATGCCATGTTAAAGTTTGTTTAAGAATTTCAGCAGGGCGGATTTGTAGACATGAATCAGCATCAGCAACCCTTAAAAACAGGCTCTGCTACGTCCATATCTTGATTTGTTCTTTTTAACCACTGTAAAGTTAAAAATAGTCCTTTAAATTATTTCAACTGTGTTGAACATGTATGCACATTTAAACAGTGCCAGGCACTTGGGAATTGTCTGCACAGAGTAAATGGATTCAACTCCAAACACATTCTTTCTGCATTAAAGTGCCTTTGAGGTTACACTGCATGGGAATAAGAGCATGCAACATAAAACCTATTTGACAGGATTCTTCTTAGATCCACAGCTTTATTCTGACAAATTAAAAACACAAAGTCTGTGGTGTGCTCGAGAACACGCCTTTCCCCCATATGTGAAGATAAAAGGTCTCAGCCCATTTTCAAACTCTCTCATATAAGCACTTACCCAAGGGCAATGTATCGTTGTGAATATGTCACAGCACTTTATGCATGTTTGACGTAGAAATATACATATTACACCATGAAAATGTTCCAAAATGTTTCCCATGTGAAGAGACTATGTGGAAACATGTGTTTGACATATTTCACATGTGATTTTGCTCATGTGAAATTCATGTGTTTCACATGGAAATATTTTTGGGTTTCACATATTACACCATGAAAATGTGCAAAAACCACATAAAACTGGATGTCTGGCACACAGAGTGGTGAGAGTGTGACAGAAACAAATCATGTGCAGTGAAGGAACAACTCAAAACATGTCCAACAAGGATAAATAAATAAGATAAAATTTCATTTGAAGACCAGCTGAGTGCTTTACAGACACAAAATGACAATTCAGTTTATTTCTATACTTCAGATTTAATATTTCATTTTACAGTTTTCACTAGACTAGAATCCACACCCTGTCATGTGTGGAATGTTTTCAATACAAATGGTGACATGTGCCACAAGTTGGCTGAGTGTTCACGTATTCATGTTTGTTCATGTCCATGTTATTTCAACCCTGCAGTGAACTGTCATAAATCTACTGAGCTCTCTAATAGATGACACAGTCAGCAGAGAAAACTTTACACATTCCTGACCAAAAATGGTTTTCTAACTTAAATAACGTATGGTGAACATTTTTGTAATAATGGTCAGTTTTCTATTCATGCTTCTTGACTTGTAGTACTTGATTTTATCTTTCTTTGCATTTTTCTACTGTACTATTTTTATTGTCATGTACCAAAACACCAAAGCAAATTCCTTGTATATGTGTAAATCTACTGGGGAAGAAACCTGGCTCTGATTCTGCTGACAACTACTTTCTCCTGACCTCATTTACTTTTATCCTACTCTCCTGTCATACTCTCACCCAAACAATGAGCAGTCACTCTGTGTCTTCGCTTGGCTTTATAGCTAAGCCTGCATTGTATTGCTTAAATACATGCGCTGGCCCCACTGGCTTCATGGGCAATTTAATCTGCATGTCATGGCCCACTCAGTTATCATCCACAAGCTTTAGAAGTGGTAGGAAGTATAAGTACAACCCCAGTTCCAAAAAAGGTAGGACGTTGCATAAAATGTAAATATATGAAATAAAATATTTTTGGACTTGTATTCAAATGAATATGATACAAAGACGAGATATTGAATGCTGAAAATGAGAAACTTTATTGATTTTCTTGTAAATATACACTCATTCTGAATTTGATGCTTGCAACACGTTCCAAAAAAAGTTGGGTCAGGGACAATAAAAGACTTGGAAAGTTGTGAAGTGCTCAAAAAAACAGAGTCATATAGCTGATCTTTAGTTACACATAACTTTTCTTTCAATCACAGAACAGACAAAGCCTACATTTTTCTTTATTTCAGGATTTTTGGTTAATTAAATAATTGGCTACTTTTCATACATGACATGTGTAATCATCTGATTTGCACTTTGTACCATAACATGCAGTTTACAGCCTTAATTCAGATAAAAATCACATCACACTCCACATCTGTGCCATCACATCAGAGGCAACTATAACTTGATATTCTCACAGAAATGCCAACATGTCAAGTCAATCATGGACCAATCTCCACATGTACACAGCCCGTCCACTTCTGCTCAGATTTCAGTGCGGAACTTAAGAGTGGGGTCCTTCATCTTCTTCCTGTAGTCTTCATCAAACTCTTCATTCTGGGCCACAGTGAAATGGTTCTTCCAGTCACCAACCTTCCCTGCAGAACCACAGAGAATCAGTCAGGTATTTTAGATAAAACTGGAGATGTAGTTTTTTTCACATCACACACATTTAGTTGTTTATTTTCAGGTCACCTTTTCTCATGAAAGGAGAAATTTTGAAATCCATAAACGGGTCCGTAGAGTGGTTTGTCGCTTTGTTCTTCTTCATATTATCAAACTGCACTAAACCTGTGATTCGTTTCTTCTCCTCAGCTGAAAGAGACAAACCAAGAAAGATGCAGAGTTTGTCTATTTCCCGCCGAGTATCCTGGAAACAAAAGGGTCAGATGTCATCGTTATATTATTACCATTATTATAGAAAAGTTGCCTGACGAGAAGGTGCCCACAGAAATGACTGACGTACCTCAATCATATCTTCATAGAACATGTAGTGGATTTTTGAATAAGTCTGTTTCTTCTTCCACCAGCCGTTCACATGGTCGTACCAGGATCCAAACACCACTAAACCAACAGAACAATAGTGTTCAGTAGAAAACTGTACATTTCTGTTCCAATGAAAACAACTCTATTATCATTCTATTTCATACACACTCTTTCCCTCCATGAATCTTTTGAGGTAGCTGCTCCAGTCTCCAGGCTCTGGCTCGAACTTGTTCATACGATCAAAGTGAAAATACGAGACCACATTGTCTTTGGCGTTGCGGGCCGTGTAGACCACCTACAGGAGACAAAAACACCTAGATCATCTAAAATCAGTCAGGCACATCTAATTTAAATAAACCTTTAATGTTACAGTGAACATTAGCTATATAGAAATCCAGTTAGCTACCTAACCTGTCAGTTCTGCTTCCACTGAAAAATGTTTTGAGACTGTAGGTGGTGAAGAACATTTAAACGTGCATAATTACACTGTAAAAATAGTTGAGTTGATAAAAAATAGTTTTAGCTTTAGTTATAGCTTTTTCATTTTTATAGTGATGCCGATTAAGCTAAATGTGCATGTTCTGAAAAAAGAGTCTCTTAAAAAAAATTCAAAACTTATAACAAAGGCCACTGATGCACCATTCAGTTGGGCTGTACTTAGGCAACAAAGAAGTCGAATGTCCAGGTGAGATCCATGTTTAAGGTTTTTATTTCAAAGTCAAAAGCAAACATACATGTTCTGCCTCTCTCCTGCTCTGGTAAAAAACCGTATCCCTTCCTGGAGCATGACCTGACCTTACCCACCTACCTACCAATATACCTACTGCCTGATCTGGTGCTTAGTGCCCCTAGTGACTGCAACAAAAATACAAATAAATCCAAAAATATCTAACAACAATCAAATTCATGAAATAACTCAAACAGTGCATTTGTGCATAAGGAAGGAATGGCTGGACAAACAATTAATAAACCTAAGAACATAAAACACAATAGGCTAAAACAATTGAACATATTTGGCGCTGAGGTAATCAAAGGTGATAGAAAGTTATGATACTTTAATACTGTGTTTCGGTAACTGACTACATTTTTCAACAGGTAATTAGTGAATGTATCGGAACACATTTTAAAGTAACCCCCCGAAGCCTGAAAATATAATAACACACAAAGTACTGACCTTACAGTTCTGTTCCCAAAAAGACTTTGGCACAAACTGGACAGGAAAATGAGTTTTAATGAGTCGTGGAGAGGTGCGGAGGTTTTCTGTCTGTTCAAGTCCTATATGAAGAGATAAAGATGGAGTAAGTAAAACCTTGATCCTGTAAAATGCCTGTAGTTCTTGTGGTTAATACAATATGTTGTTAGAAACATGACCCTATTAAAGAGCCAAAAAAAAAAAAAAAAAAAAAAAAAATCACCACAAACTGTTAAAAAACAAACATTTGTTTTAACTTAAAAAAGTTTGTGTCTGGGCTGCCCTAAAAAATTTAAGTTGACTGAATTTGAAAAGACAAGTTGAGGTAATTTTGTAATGATTCAAAATGAATAAACTTTCAATTTTCATTTAGTTCTACTTGAGAAAATATATTTGCAGTGTTTTCATTATTGCAAAAACAAGCAACCTTGATTCATCTTAAAGTATATTAGAAGCACAGAAAGTTTTTATCTTATACTTATGTTATCTTCAAACTATAAAAAAGAACATTATACTTAAGGTTGAAGATTCTACCTGAAATCTCAGACGGGGCCGTTATCTCCAAGAAAGGCACTCTGTCATAGATTGGGATGGACGTCTGACGCTCTGGGGCTGTCCGACCAAAATACAGCAGGTCAAGGATGTAGCACACCCATGTGGTTCCTAAAAGAAAGACACACAGACATAGAAAGAGCAGAAAATAAAATCATCCCAATGACGCACCTCTATACACACATCTTTTATAAGCTATAAACCATTTACATTGCTGTTTACACTGACCTGCTTTAGGATATGTTGCAACAAGTATATCATCTGGCCGAGCCTTAAAGTTTTGAACGTTCTCCCAGTTGTCTGTGAAATAATGGGTCATTGAGACTCCATGGAAATCAAACAGCTCTGGTCGAGGAGGTAAATCCATCTTTTGAAAAAAGAAAAGGGTAGCACTTTTAAATAAGGCACACAAAGTTGAGTAGGTACCGGGGAACAAATGAAGAGAGTTTCTAATGAAAAAAACAAGTGAGGAAGATTCAGCAATGACTTGAAAGTAAAAAACTGTTAGTAAGTACTTCCTTAATGATTCCTAATGGAGGATTATATTCACAGGCACCATCTACTGGGCATTGGGTGTTATGCCCCCTCAAAGTTGGGGTTGGGGATGCAGCGACTCCCCAGTCTTGAGGCAAAGCTGAAAACAAATGCAGTTCTAAAACAGCCAGGGACTAATAAATTTAATTGGTATTTGGCACAAAAGGAAAATAAATTCATGGCATGTTGCTATATTATTCTAAAGATTTAATTTTCATGCAGGCTGGTGTGTGTTTTGTTGCTCTCATGTGTTTCCAACGCGCTTTAATTAATTAGTTAACAAACACAAATTGCCATGAATTCAAACACTTCTGATCATTAATGCACTTAATACAGTAACTTTTTGCTCTAGTGAGACACACAACACAATGTCTGCCATTAACTTTGTGTGGAAGTACTTCAAATTGGGGGATAAAATCCGCTGGACTGAGGTTTGTTGCGACATTTGAAATATCAGTCAGAATTCCAGGTGAAAACCCAAAGTTTCTAGAACACTGAATTCATACTTTATCCAAAACACATCTGGGTGAAATACTGCAGCATCCGATGGATTTACCTTCAGCAGTCGACTGTGGCAAAAAGCGCCCCTCACTGAAGAAAGACGCCAAAATCTCCCGACGAGTCCATCTGAAGCCTCACACCAAGTGAGTGGGGACTTTTTTAGAGTTTTACTTCTTAACTTTGATTGAGCATTAACTTTATCAAGCCTATTTTGTTAAACATTGAAGCGTGCACAGTGGGAGACGTCTACTGCGCTCAGCAACAGCCTCTGAACGCCAACGGAATGTGGAATCTGTTTTAACCCAATAATGTGACTTTAAAAACACCAAATGACTTGTTTTAATTAATTTCCTTAGTTTAAAATAAGAAAAATTGTAAAATGTCTCTTCCATGAGGCTGTTCAGTCAGACAGCGACAGATCACAGGCTGAACTTAACATTTCATCCTCGCATGCAGCCGCAGTGAAGGTCAAGCTGCGCGCAGCCTGCACAGTTTATGATTATGTTCATTATAAAGCTGATAAACGTTGAAATTACGTTCTTCTGTCTCAGTAATAATTATCAGTACCACCAGATAATAGGCTAAAGTGGTCATGTGGTCAGAATGTGTCATTTTCGGGAAAATATGAATTCCTGCCCCTCGTCTCATCACAACCTACATTATATAGACAGATACTTTTTGCCCCCTTTTTGTTCAACTCAAGTCGCGTCCAATCTGTGAGCTGATCATACTGATCACTTCCTTTATGAATGGTTCCTGATTAACCCTGAACTTGCTGGTTAAGGGCACAGAACTAGCAATAACGCATCAATTACTAATTACTTAAACATTACTTACTCTTTTTGTGTCCCCCCCAAAGTAAAGTGATGTATATTACTGAGTAGTTAATGAGTAGTCACTAAGTAGTCCCTCCTCACTTCATCATTACCTAATGATCACCTACTTGCTTACAATTATCAAGTTAAGTGCTCGTTTTTTGGGGGTTTCCATACGTTATATGGGAAATTGTTTTAAAATTATGGTAATTCTGTTGTCTTAACTTTTCTGTCCCCTAAAGTAAAGTGATACATATTACTGAGTAGCATAACTTGTTAACTAATGGTTCACTAGCAGTTAGGTTTTCATTCGGTCCTCACTTGTTTTTTCATCAACTAACCTTTAACTAATCATTAGCAACACGTTAAATAATCGTTGACTTGTCGGTTCTTCATTCGTTCCTCATTTGTTCCCTGATAACGTCTCAGTTTTTGTGTACATTATTTGGAAAGTGTTACCGAGAAAAGAATCAGAACATACAATAACATAAAATGTGATCATTGTGTCAAAGTAATCAAACTTGAGCTATTTGGTTGTACAGAAAATTATACAAACATGGTTCCTTTCAGTTATAGACAGTCAAGTCAGATTGCTTTAAAACTTTTAAAACTTCTACATAACGTCTTTAAGAAAAACAGCATTGCCTTTTAAAATTTAAGTTCATTCACATCAGCTCAGCATTACATGTTTAATAAAAACTGAATCCCACTTTAAACTAAAGCAGACTGTAGCTTCAAAGAGAGATTAATTTACTGTAGAGACACACCTCTTTCAGATCAGCAGACATTCTGGTTACTGTTGGTTTCTCTGCTTGTATTTCAGACACTTTTCTTTTCTCCTGTTGACAACAGACTGTTTTCCTTCTTCTCTCCTCTTGTTGCACAACGCTGTCCAGCCAATATAAAAGTCCAGTGCTCCCCTGTATGTCTAGTTTTGATCCGGTTCACACAGGGATCTGTTAATCAGTGTATAATAGTTAGCCTCATCACAGAGCCTAACGTCATCTGAAAAGCAGGGACTTTGTCAGGAAACAGAAAACACAATATCAGGATATAATAAAACAAACTACGGTGAACCACTTTTACTGATCACGATTACAGTGATCAACCACTTATATGGTCAAAAAATTTGATCCATAAGCTCTTGTACTTATAAAGTACAGTGTTCATTTTGGGGGTTTTCATACGTAACAGCTTACGGAAAATCGTTTTAAAACTATGGTAATTCTATTGTTTTTACTTGTTGCGGTAACCTGCTGAGTACCTGAGGCTCGTGCTGCGTGCACACTGAAATCATGACAGGAAATAGAGAGTAATTTTCTCTCAATGAAAATGTAGCCACCCTGAAGCTTCTGGCAAACTGCGAAACACGAGTCAATGAGATGCATTAGCAAACTATAGTAAACTATATTCTATATACAGAGTTAAAACTCCTCCTCCTCCTCCTCAATGGGCCTCATGCCACAATCACTCGTATGAACAGATTTGCTCTGAAATGGTGTGCACGAGCGATTTAGGAGATTTTATCACATTCACCAATTTTCATTTTGATTTTTCTTTCAGATACGATCACATTTTACAAGTTGTCAAGACCTGTCAGAGACCTGTCAGCCAACTCTGTGACTCATGGGAGTCATGTGCAGTTAGTTTGCTATTATCCAAAGTTTTTCACTATTGACTGTATATTTCATTAGTTTGAAGACATTTTGAAATATAAATTATATTTTATAATAAAGTTGACATTATCCTGTTTGACTGCATTTCACCTTATAATATAATTATAGATTTAAAGCCAATCATCATTCATTTAATGATGTATTATTATCTGCTGTCAGGTGTATTGGCCGTATATCTTTGCAAGCAGGTTTATGAAGTCGCTGTCCATGGGAACATCCTCCTCCTGCTGAATCCATTTCAAGACATTGAGACATTTCTTCTTTATTTCAGTGACAGTCCAACCCTCAGGTAACACAGAATTAAGAGCACTTGTTTTCTCTGTTCCTTGGCTTCAGCAGGTTCCTTAATTCCACTACTGATGCTGTTAAAATGAAAAGATTTCCCTTTATGGATCTCTGAAAGCAGAACTTCAAACTCTGAACTCATAAGTTCTTTTCTTTACTCTCTGATGCCATTTTCATGAATGAACACTTCTGACATATGGAGCAGGAAGCGCAGCCTCATAATGGTATTAATGGGATGTTAATTATGCTAATATCCAAGTCTCAGCACGACACGTGCACTCAAATACAGACTGCTCGTTTACAGTCATGAGCATTTGCTGAATCTGAAGTATCATGTTCGTATGAGCCCACTGTACAAAAAAAATGCAAAAATGTTCATGCACGATGCCCAATATCTTGAGCTTATTGGATGTTTTCTCAGATACAACTGAATTAATACCAACTTTATTTGACTGCAACAGTTTATTTGTTTTGAATCATTACAAAATTTCCTCAACGTGTCATCTCAAATTTAGTCAACTTAAAATTTTAAGCCAGCCCAGATACTAACTTTTGTTAAGTAAAAAAAAGTTATTAGATAGGTTAATATAATTTTTACTTTGTTTTGAAACAGTTAGTAAAAACCAGTAAAAAGCAAAGCTGCTTGAGTCACTGCTCTATAATTATGTCATAACAATGAGAAATAAAAGAAGAAAAAACTCCTTATAATCATATGCTTAAAGTGATTAATTTGTCCCTGATGATTTTGATATCAAATGTCTCACACATGAAGTAACAATACAAACAATATAAATGAGCTTATTGTTTTATTACAAACATAAAGTATGAAAATGAATGAAAAGCTTTGTATTAACTTCACTGATCACACTAATATATTGATTAGATTATCAGTTTAAATGATGTAAACATACAGCTGATCTTTATTTACATTAACTTTTCATTCTTACAGAGTCACACAGACAGATTTTTGGGTAATATGATGGATACTAAGTCAAAGCCCATATTTTCCCTGTTTATTTAATTATTTACATTTTTAGTAACTTAAATAATTGGTTATTTTTCTATACATACAGTACTTGTGTTAAGACAGAGGTATTCGCCTTACATCCAAGCTAATCATCTGATTTGCACTTTGTACCATAACATGTAGTTTACAGCCTAATTCAGATAAAAATCACATCACACTCCACATCTGTGCCATCACATCAGAGGCAACTATAACTTGATCTTCTCACAGAATTTCCAACATGTCAAGTCAATCATGAACAAATCTCCACATGTACACAGTCTGTCCACTTCAGATTTCAGTGCAGAACTGAAGTGTGGGGTCCTTCATCTTTTTCTTGTAGTCTTCATCAAACTCTTCATTCTGGGCCACAGTGAAATGGTTCTTCCAGTCACCAACCTTCCCTGCAGAACCACAGAGAATCAGTCAGGTAGTTTAGATAAAATTGGTGATTTGCCTTTTTTTTTTCTTGTCACACACATTTAGTTGTTTATTTTCAAGTCACCTTTTCCTCATGAAAGGAGAAACTTTGAAATCCATAACTGGGTTCGTAGAATAGTTGGCCATGTTGTTCTTCTTCATATTATCAAACTGCACTCCGCCTGTGATTCGTTTCTTCTCCTCGGCTGAAGGAGACAAACCAAGAAAGCGCAGAGTTTGTCTATTTCCCGCCCAGTGTCCTGGAAACACAACGGTCAGATATCATCATTACCTTATTACCATTATTATTAAAAAAGTTGCTTAAATAGAAAGAACCCACAAAAACAATTAACATACCTCAATCATATCTTCATAGAACATGTAGTGGAGTTTTGAATAAGTCTGTTTCTTCTTCCACCAGCCGTTCACATGGTCATACCAGGATCCAAACACCACTAAACCAACAGAACAATACATGAAAACACGTCAGGAGTGCTTCAGAAGAAATCTGTACATCTCTGTTCCAATAAAAACAATTCTTATTATTATTCTATTTCATACATACTCTTTCCTTCCAAGAATCTTTTGAAGAAGCTGCTCCAGTTTACAGGATCTGGCTGAACATTGTTCATGCGATCAAAGTGAAAATAAGAGACCAGGTTGTCTTTGGCATTGCGGGCCACATAGACCACCTACAGGAGAAAAAAAATACTTATTATTATGAGGGCCATGATAGATTACATACACAACAGGACTATGTAATCAGGATACCACAAAAAGGTAACTTCTCTTACAGTTACAAAAAAAAGTTATATATACACATATATAAATATATAGAGATTATAGTAATACAATTTTAAAGAACAATATCTTCCAATCCACAGTACAATAGAGTCTCACAACATGACTCTGGTCTCAGTGAAACCAGCTAATCTTACAATTGTCAATTCATTCTCAAGACTTCTCAGGAAAAATACTTTCAATGGGTGGAAATTTTACCATTATTTTGTCTTAAAATTAGAAAAGATCACATCACAGTACAGTGACAGTTCTGCCTTTAGCTGTGAAAATACTGTCATCATCGAAGACTGAAGATGGTACGGAGCCCCTAAAGGGACACAATTTTTTTTTTTTATACAATGAGTTTTACGCATGCGCGTAAAACCTTTACGTGAGCACATAAAACTTTTACGCACTCACTTAAAAGTTTTACGTGAGCGCATAAACATATTATGAAGTACACGAGAGTATTGCTCACAGAGACTATCCAATACATTACACCCTGCTCCGTTTATGCATGGAAATGACATTACAGGACTTAGTTGAGCTATATTATACCTGGGACTTATTATATGGACATTACTACTTTGCTTGCAAGTCGCCACCGTTATATTGTCTCCGAACAACATTCAAAACGAATACTGAAGTCGTGTGGCCTGTTTTGGTGGAAGAGCTACGCCAGTTATGATTGGATAATTACTTTCATTTATGAACAATTACAACCATCTGGCCAACTCCATGGTTATAGGTGGATGTACACAAAATGTGTTTTACGCGCGCACATATTACCTTTACGTGCTTGCGTAAAACTTTTGAGTGAGTGCGTAAAAGTTTTACGTGCTCAAGTAGAACAACTTTACATGCTCACTTAAAAGTTTTACGCACGCGCGCGTTTTACCTTTACATACTCACGTAAAGGTTTTACGCACGCACGTAAAAGTTTCACGTGCACACATAGAACTCATTGTATATTAAAAAAAAAATTGTGTCCCTTTATGTCCCTTTAAAAATGTTTAATGTTACAGGTAGGACCATTGCTAATGTTAGGTATATATAAAGTATAAGTCTGTTGCAGTTTACTTTAAGTTTGAACATTTAAATGTGCATAATTACCGCTAATAATCTAAAGGTGCATTTGTGCATCACAAAGGAAGGAATAGCTGGGCAAACAATTAATAAACCTAAGAACCAACATAACAACATGTTGGCCTAAACAATTTGAACATATTTTGTATTGAGATAACCCAAATGTAACATAAAGTTAATCATGTTACATTGTTTTAATATTGTGATACTTGGATTAGGTGACTAACTAGGTAATCAGCATGTATCAGAGTATATTTTTAAAGTAACCCTCCCAAGCCTGAAAACTTAATGACACACAAACTACCGACCTTGCAGTTTTGTTCCCAAAAAGACTTTGGCACAAACTGGACAGGAAAATGAGTTTTAATGAGTCGTGGAGAGGTGCAGAGGTTTTCTGCCTGTTCAACACCTATATGAAAAGATAAAGGTGGAATAAGAAAAACCCTGATCCTGTAATTTTTTTTTCTTTTTTTAAAACATGGTACTATTAAAAAGAAAAAAAGTCACCACACACACAGTTAAAGAAATTGTTTTAACTTAAAAAGTTAGTGTCCGGGCTGCCTTAAAATTTAGAATTGACTGAAAAGACAAGTTGAGGTAATTTTGTCATGAGTTCTGTTTCATTCTTCCTGACTGCCAGACAGCTGCGCTTTAGCACTCGCATATGCACAGGTCAAGCCATTATACCCACAAAGTCACCTGTGACCGAGTGATGAGGTAGGGCACGTGCATCAGTATAAAAGCCATCGTCATCATGCGATCTGTTTCTTCTATCTTCTTGAGATTGCAGAAGCTAGTATCAGGTCCATTTGGCTCATCGCTTGTAGCCTTGTAACCTGAGGGTTGATGCTTTGTTTCTTTGTTCACCAGAGACTGTGGCAAGCTGCTTTTTCACTCAAGCTTAACTTAACTTAAGTTTAATCAACTTGCATAAATAAAACTATTCATGTTGATGAGAAAAGATAACTTGATTCCACTTGATTCCTGTATGATTTTGTTTTACAGTACACAGTACAGTATGTTTATGATGCATGTTCTGGAAATATGGTGAGTATGATCGTCTGTTCTACCTGTATGCACAAACGGGATGGTGACATCTAAGAAAGGCACTCTGTCATAGATTGGGATGGACGTCTGACGCTCTGGGGCTGTCTGACCAAAATACAGCAGGTCAAGGATGTAGGAGACCCATGTGGTTCCTAAAAGAAAGACATAGACATAAGAGTAAAAAATAAAATGATCCCAACCTCTCACCTCTATACACACATCTTTTATAAGCTATAAATCAATTGTGACTGACTGTTTACACTGACCTGCTTTGGGATATGTTGCAATAAGTATATCATCTGGCCGAGCCTGAAACTTTTGAATATTCTCCCAGTTGTCTGTGAAATAATGGGTCATTGAGACTCCATGAAAATCAAGCAGCTCTGGTCGAGAGGATATATCCATCTTTAAAAAAGAGAAAAGAATCAAATCTTAGACAACATATGAACATTGTGTGAGAGTGATCAAACTGTGGCTATTTTGGTGTGCAAAAAAAATTACAAACAACATTGTTAACTGTCATTTGCAGGCAGTGAAGTCAGATTGTTTAAAAAACTTTTACATGACATCTTAAAATGAGAGAAACAACAAAATCATAGCTTCTGCATGCATTTTAAAACTTCAGTCCATTCTCATTAGCTCAGCATTATGTGATTAACAAGTAATGAACTCCACTTTAAAGTAAAGCACACTGTAGCTTTAAAAAGAGATTAATTTACTGTAGAGACATACCTTTTCCAGATCAGCAGACATTATGATCACTGTTGGTTTTTCTGCTGTATTTCTGATACTTTTCTCTTCTCCTATTCACAAGCAAACTGCTGTTCGTTCTCTCTCTTCCTGTTGCGTAACACTGTTTAACTTAAAGGGATAGTAGCATTATTTTTAAGTGGGGTTGTATGAGCTACAAATAGCCCCTAAGTACCGTGATTGCAGTAGAAGACTCTCCACACTCCTCCCGTTAGCGACGCCAGCCCATAGTCCTGCTCAGAGATTTTCAACATACAGTGTTGTGAACGGTCCCAAAAAAACGGCCTATTTTCGCGGCCTAGAAGAGGTTTTAACCGGAAAAAAAATACACAGTTCCATTGTTCGCTATAATAGAATTATGCTCAGCCCCTCAAAGTGCAGGAAAAACGCAGTTTTTATTTGGACCTAACCAACTCACGTATCCCTCCGCCCAGGGTTAGCGCCCGCTGATCAGCTGTTTACACAGTGTACTACGCAGAGCGCTGTAGTGCTCCGCCGATCAGCTGTTTTGAGTCATTGTTGATTGCGATTTCGAGGACGGAAGATGGTGAAACCTCCTCAAACATTTTGAAAATGGTTCGTGTGTGTTGCTATCCAGGATGCAATAACAAAGCTGTGTCCCATAGCCCTTACAGCTTTCACCGCATTCCTTTGCGTGATATTGGCCTTCGGCAGCTAGTTCCTCTAAACTTGGATGTCAACATGCCACCAGCATCACTAAAGGATCTCCGTGTTTGCAGTCACCATTTCGCTGAAGAGGATTTTGTGAGAACACTTTCACTGCTGTGCCCATCCATCTGGTAAGACAAGTGAAACACCTGTGAAAGAGTGTAATGTAGCCTATCACTGCAGTGCACATTTATCACATAGGTGAAAACGGAGATGTAGTGCTGTAACATGAAAATGAATTTGGCTGATTCTTGAATTACCTTACACCGATGTTTCCCCTCTCTCTCTCTCTCTCGGCCGTTCAGTTTCCATCTGCAACAGCTCTTCTTCAGTGTACTCCGGTTCATACAGATATCCGCTTGCTTCCAAAGTGAATGGCACTTCATTCTCGCTGTCACTGTCAAAATCACTCATTTTTAAAAAGTATATTATATCTCTACTCTTCCTCAAAAAGCCAAGACACTGACCAAAACAGCTGATCGGCGGAGCACTACAGCGCTCTGCGTAGTAGCTACACTGTGTAGTAGGCTGATCAGCGGGCGCTAACCCTGCACTTTGAGGGGCTGAGAATAATTCTATTATAGCGAACAATGGAACTGTGTATTTTTTTTCCGGTAAAACCTCTTCTAGGCCCTAGACGTGAAAGTGTTCTCACAAAATCCTCTTCAGCGAAATGGTGACTGCAAACACGGAGATCCTTTAGTGATGCCGGTGGCATGTTGACATCCAAGTTTAGAGGAACTAGCTGCCGAAGGCCAATATCACGCAAAGGAATGCGGTGAAAGCTGTAAGGGCTATGGGACACAGCTTTGTTATTGCATCCTGGATAGCAACACACACGAACCATTTTCAAAATGTTTGAGGAGGTTTCACCATCTTCCGTCCTCGAAATCGCAATCAACAATGATTCAAAACAGCTGATCGGCGGAGCACTACAGCGCTCTGCGTAGTACACTGTGTAAACAGCTGATCAGCGGGCGCTAACCCTGGGCGGAGGGATACGTGAGTTGGTTAGGTCCAAATAAAAACTGCGTTTTTCCTGCACTTTGAGGGGCTGAGCATAATTCTATTATAGCGAACAATGGAACTGTGTATTTTTTTCCGGTAAAACCTCTTCTAGGCCGCGAAAATAGGCCGTTTTTTTGGGACCGTTCACAACACTGTATGTTGAAAATCTCTGAGCAGGACTATGGGCTGGCGTCGCTAACGGGAGGAGTGTGGAGAGTCTTCTACTGCAATCACGGTACTTAGGGGCTATTTGTAGCTCATACAACCCCACTTAAAAATAATGCTACTATCCCTTTAATGCTCTTGGGTCAGTCCAGCATCTGATATGAAAGTCCAGCCCCTCTCAGTATGTACAGGCTTCCTGGTCTTGTATGTATGTATGCACATTTAAACAGTGCCAGGCACTTGGGAATTGTCTGCACAGAGTAAATGGATTCAACTCCAAACACATTCTTTCTGCATTAAAGTGCCTTTGAGGTTACACTGCATGGGAATAAGAGCATGCAACATAAAACTTACTTGACAGGATTCTTCTTAGATCCACAGCTTTATTCTGACAAATTAAAAACACAAAGTCTGTAGTGTGCTTGAGAACACGCCTTTCACCCATATGTGAAGATAAAAGGTCTCTGCCCATTTTCAAACTCTCTCATATAAGCACTTACCCAAGGGCAATGTACGGTTGTGAATATGTCACAGCACTTTATCCACATGTTTGACGTAGAAATATACATATTACACCATGAAAATGTGCAAAAACCACATAAAACTGGATGTCTGGCACACAGAGTGGTGAGAGTGTGACAGAAACAAATCATGTGCAGTGAAGGAACAACTCAAAACATGTCCAACAAGGATGAATAAATAAGATAAAATTTCATTTGAAGACCGGCTGAGCACTGTACAGACCAAAGTGACAATTCAGTTTCACACTTGAATTATTTCTATACTTCAGATTTAATATTTCATTTTACAGTTTTCACTAGACTAGAATCCACACCCTGTCATGTGTGGAATGTTTTCAATACAAATGGTGACATGTGCCACAAGTTGGCTGAGCGTTCACGTATTCATGTTTGTTCTTGTCCATGTTATTTCAACCCTGCAGTGAACTGTCATAAATCTACTGAGCTCTCTAATAGATGACACAGTCAGCAGAGAAAACTTTACACATTCCTGACCAAAAATGGTTTTCTAACTTAAATAACGTATGGTGAACATTTTTGCAATAATGGTCAGTTTTCTATTCATGCTTCTTGACTTGTAGTTCTTGATTTTATCATTCTTTATATTTTTCTACCATACTATTTTTATTGTCATGTACCAAAACACCAAAGCAAATTCCTTGTATATGTGTAAATCTACTGGGGAAGAAACCTGGCTCTGATTCTGCTGACAACTACTTTCTCCTGACCTCATTTACTTTTATCCTACTCTCCTGTCATACTCTCACCCAAACAATGAGCAGTCACTCTGTGTCTTCGCTTGGCTTTATAGCTAAGCCTGCATTGTATTGCTTAAATAGCTGGCCCTGCTGGCTTCATGGGCAATTTAATCAGCATGTCATGGCCCACTCAGTTATCATCTACAAGCTTTAGAAGTGGTAGCAAGTATAAGTACGACTCCAGTTCCACATTATTGTAGTTTATAAATATGCATTGATTTTGAATTTGATGCCTGCAACATCTTCCAGAAAAGTTGGGACAGGCACAATAAAAGACTGTGAAAGTTGTGGAGCGTTAAAAAAAAACACCCATTTGGTACATTCAAATGTAAACAGCTCAGTTGGTAACAGGTAATAGTATCATGAATGGGTATTAAAGGAGCATCCTTGAAAGGCTCAGTCGTTCACAAGCGTGGACGGGGAAGGTTCACCACTTTGTGAAAAACTGTGGGCAAAAAGTCCAACAGTTTAAGAACGTTTCTCAACACAAAACTGCAAGGATTTTAGGGATTTCAGCATCTACAATCCATAATATCATTTCAAAGATTCAGAGAATCTCTGAGAAAACTCTGCATGTAAAAGGCAAAGCTAAGATCCACCATTTAATGCCTGTGACCTTTGACCCCTCAGGCAGCACTGCATTAAAAACCCACATAATTGTGTAAAGGATACTACATGGGCCTGGGAACACTTTGGAAAACCGTCAGTAAACACACTTCACTCATTCTACAAATGCAATGCATGTTATGACTCTACTATGTAATGTTGAAGCCATATATCAAAATCATCCAGAAACGCTGCAGACTTTTCTGAGCCCGAGCTCATCTGAGATGGACTGAAGCGATGTGTTAAAGTGTGCTGTGGCCTGATGAGTCAGATTGTTTTCAGAAATCATGGATGTCATGTTCTCTGGGGTAAAGAAGAGGAGAGGGACCATCCAGAGTGTTACCAGCACCAACTTCAAAAGTCAGCATCTATGATGGTATGGGGGTGTATTAGTGCCCATGGCATCATGGGTAACTGTCTGTCACATCTGTGAAGGCCCCATTGATGCTGAAAGGTACATACAGGTTTTGGAGCAACATATGCTGCCATCCAGACTACATATTTTACAGAGACATGCCTGGTCATTTCAGCCAGAAGATGCCAAGAGACTTTCTGCACGTGTTACAACAGTGTGGCTTCATAAAAGAGTGTGGATACAAGACTGGTCTGTCTGGCTTACACAACGTCACAACTTTTTTGGAATTAGGGTTGTACATTTACTTAAAGTTAAAGGCAAGGTCTCTGCAGATGCTGATGTCACCATACACTAAGAGGGGCTGATTGAAAGGGATTATGTTTATATAAATCTATATATTGTTTTTGTAAGGAAAATGTTGCAGATTACCTTTAAGTACAATTTAGAGGCCATTGTACTTTATTTGAGTATGTCCATTTTATGCATACATTTTTATGCATTCTCCTCCACTATATTTCAGAGGGAAGTATTCTACTTTATACTCCATTACATTTATCTGACAACTGTAGCGTAATGTCTTACTATACATATATTTTGATCACAGTCCTCGCAAATTGTGCTTCATAAGATTTATTTGAAAGCTCCTAAACAGCCAGTAGGGGACCTTTAGTTGAGATTATTTTGGCAAAATACTATTCCCACAATCAAGAATACACACACTATCCACAATGAAGGAATAATACATTCATAGTATGTTTTGGTTTGTCAGTTACTTGATTACATATAAGTAATACTTGCAGGATTTGCATAAAATCATGGTACTTCTTTTTGATTTGCAGAGAACATTTAAAAAGAAATCAAACTAACAAAGATTTATATATTTCTCATTTTTAACAATCCCAATTTCTGAGAGGGACCCATCTGCAGTCAAGATGGTGGACATATATCCAATCCATGCCGGAAGTCACAACCGGAAGTTGGTCTTCCCTAACCCTAACCGTAACGCTAACCCTAACCCGATCTACTAATGTATGTCATTGTTCTTGTAATGTTACATGTTAAATAAAGTTTAAAAAGTTTAAAGTTTTTAAAAAAAAATACACGAAGGAAGACCAACTTCCGGTTTTGACTTCCGGCATGGATTGGATATATGTCCGCCATCTTGACTGCAGGTAGGTACTCTTGCAATTTCTTGGCAGATGAAACGTGCACAATTAACTTACTTGGTTTAAAAGAAAATCCTTTTAAAACGTACTTGACTTTTGAAAATAAAACTCAGAATTCTAAACAAGCGAAAACTGAAAATATTCGCTTCATGAAGTTGAAAGGGGGAAAAAATGATAACGAAAATAAAAATGATTTATGATTATAAAACCGGAAGTGACGCCACAGGAAGTTAAAAACGTACACAACAAAGATGGCGTCTCCCGACGAGGCAACGGTGAAAGATTCACACGTGGAGAAAAAGAAGAAGGTAACTAAGAGTAAATAACTGTTTAGCAGACTTCGCTTTCTTTAACTTTAACAGTCTGGCACAATGTTTTGTTGACTGATGGACTTCACGTAGCTGATTATTAACTAACATCAGGCAGCTAACACGAGCACCGCGAGTATACGGGGTCCCTCTCTGGGCACAAACAGATACACCAGACTCACAGTCCCCTCTCTAAAGTCCCTGCTGCTCACTAACCTGCCGCGGTTTTCTCCTCTCTGACAGCCTCCAGCTCGTTACTGGCAGGAACCACAGGAGGAGGGGAAGACAGATGAAAACAAAGTTGGAAAAGATGGAAAAAACACCGAGCAGGCTGCACAACAAGAGGAGAAAAACGCACAGAAAGCAAAGAAAAGAAAGCAAAAAGCGGATCACAGCGATGAAAAGAAATTCGTATCAGGGGTGAGATGAGCGGTGTGAAAGACTCAGCATCAAGTTGTCACTGACACAGAATAAGAGTTTGATCATGTGTATATTTGGGGGGATGCACGATGGATTTTTTTTCAGCCAGTATTGATAATTGATAATAAACTGCTTCTCATTGCTGATACCAATAAGATGAACGATAATCTCTAATAAATTTGTAGTTTCTGCACACCTGAGAGTTGCTTTGTTGTGCGCTAAGATAAAGTCTTTAATGTTCTATAGATCTGACTGAACCAAATCCGACTGACTTTACTATTACTATAACTATTTATTGTGTGTAACAATGTGTATAACAATGTAAAGCAAGTGTATTTTTCTTAATATTGTTTATATTCCCTCAGAAAACAGACCCTTTCCCTGGTTCTGCTCCTATTCCAGAAGACAGGATGCAGAAGTTCAAGAGGAAAGAGAAAACCAAAAGGGTAAACACAGCAATATAGTTTCTTATTGATAATTTTTTAGTTAGCTGTTGCCAGCAGCCAACGTCTCATTGGTTAATTCTCCTCCTCCTAGCATCGCCACCAGAATTACAAGCTAAAAGACATGATCGCTCGCTCAGAAGAAGCTTCAGAAATGGCCCAGAAACAGGCTGCCCGCTTTGACCTCCTACTCCCAGAGGATGCAGGGTAATTTCCTCTAAAGGTTGTTGGCTGCTTCGTGTCACAGTGTACGATGTGGCAGAGACTTTTGTTGTGGTTTTGACACGTGTCCCTCTAATCTCAGGTTTCTAGAAGGAGATGAAGACGAGGACACATGTACGATCTCTCAGGAAGATATTGCAGATGCTGTGGATATAGCATCCGGGGCAAAGGTGGGACACTGAGTCAAATGACTGAGTCATTCTGACACCTATTGGGATTTTTGTTGTAAAATTTCACAATTTTGACTTGTTTAAAGTCAAGTGTTGTTTTAACTGTTGATTTACAGCAAAAGAAACAACACAATAAAGGAGCCACTTGTTTTTTTTTTAACTTTCTGTCATAAGAGATTGTTTTAACATAACATAGTACCTTTCTGCCAGGTATTTGATGCACAGACTTGATGCAAGATTCTTCCTAGGCCTTCTGTTGTTGCCCAGATTGTTTACCTTTTATTAATTTGCTTTTTCTCTCTCCCAATTCTTCCTCAGTATTTTAATCTGAAATTGTCTCAGTTTGGACCATATCGAGTGGATTACAGCAAGACAGGACGGTCAGTATCACACGCTCCATAGTCATACAAGCCGTTTATTAAGAGTTGCTTTCGTGCTATCAGTTCAAGGTTCTGTTTTTTTTTTCATAGTAGAATTTGGGATTTCACAATAAAATGCAGTCCTACCCCCCAACAAGCTGACAATTATGAAGCTGCTGCTGCTTGTTATTAGATTACACAGATTACACTGCTTGTTAACAGATTACAACGCCTTTACCGTTACATTAATGTTATTAATTACACCTGTGCTCTTCCTTCTATGACAAGTCTAGTGAATAGAAGCAAACAGCAACATCATCATTCATTCTAAGTTGTGTTTGTGTCCACCTGACAAATAATCACTGTCCTTTCAGCACAGTTGTGATAATATCTGGCTCATTAACTTTGTCTGACGTTGAATGCAGGTAGTCTTCAGTAGGTTTGACATGTGATTTGAAGTCTGAAAGCAGTGCTAATGAGAGCGTTGAAACTCAACCAAAACAGTTATGATTTTAAAATCAAAATAATAAAATGCTAAAATGTTCCATAGAGCTGAGAGACGTTTGGAAGGGAGTTTTTTTTATAACTCCCTTTTCATTATATGCAGACCCTTTCACATTATGTACAATCATTTGATCTTTTATTGATATAGAAATGTTTGAGTTGTGTGTATGTTGTTAACAGTGTGTTCTCTTCATCTCAGTCACCTGGTGCTTGGTGGGAGGAGAGGCCATGTTGCTTGTATAGACTGGCAGTCCAAACAGCTGATGTGTGAGATAAACGTGATGGAGTCTGTGAATGATGTGAAGTAAGTCGTCCAACCTTCCACTGTGCAGCACTACATGAAGCACAAAACCTAAGATATCACACACATACTTCACCGACCAGCACCTGTGAACATCATTTCTGGAAATAAAATCACTTCTCTCTTTATTCAGGTGGCTCCACAGTGAGGCCATGTATGCGGTGGCTCAGAAGAAGTGGCTTTATATCTACGACTCCAATGGAATAGAGCTTCACTGCATCCGCAAATTCAACGACGTCCTTCGTATGCAGTTCCTCCCCTACCACTTTCTGCTGGCCACAGCGGTGAGTTCATTAAAACTGTTCTTATAGGTTTGCACATGATGTATTTCATGTTTATTTTTAATATATTACTACAGTAACAAAATTACGTCTTCTGGTTAAAGCTGAATTTGCCACAAACCCTCATTTCATGTATCAGACATGTAGTTGAGAGAGGTTTTCTGTTGGTTAAACCAAAGTATTTTTATTATTTAACTGGATACAAGTCTCATATAGATTAAAATCTCTTTTTTAAGAGGGCAGAAACTTTCCCCAGGAATTAGGAACCTCTGGAGGTTTTACTGCAGGGACCAGGGTCCAAATTAATTTCCAAGGCATTATTTTACCCCCCCAAAAGTAGTATTTTGGTGGTGGGGCTTCCAGCTTCCAGTGCTGAACACTTTGGTAGTAGTCGGCTACTAGCAGGATTTTATTTCAGCCATTTTTAAAAATCTGCAGACAAAAAAGCAGGGTTTTTTCTTCATTGTGCTTCGACACATCAGCATGGAGTTAAAGAAAAAAACATCTGACAGAAAGGCCACCAAAGGCCACACAATATTGAGCATTTATATCTGGTGCTGTATATGGCATCATTGTTGTTGTATAGTTCTGTTCGAAAATTGTGTGTAAAACAGCTTTTTTCTTTTTCATACATCAGCTGACTAATTTGCCCAGTCTTCAGGGATCTTTAAACAAGCTGAAAGAACATGTCAGTTCTTTGAAAAGTAGTTGCTGAGATTAGAAGTCCCAGGTACATTAGGTGGAAACATGATTGTCACATTAAAAAAACAGTATCCGGTTTAAGATGCATAAAAACCACCTGCCTCAAATCGGCACCATTAAAATTATCCCTAAGTAGCTGTTTTCAGTTCCTGTTTGCAATGTTCCCTTGAATATACAGACAAGTATCAGTGTATACTCTGACATGAAGAAAACTTGTTCTGGAGTTACAAGGAGTATCTATTTCAGTCATTCCTAAGCCAGAATTGTAGATGTTTCTTTGCAATGGACACTCAGAGACAATGTCCTCACTGAATCTAAAAATGTGTGTAAACCATCTCTGTTAAGATTTGACTAAGTTATGACTGAGAAAAGGATGTCAAATGTTGATGCAAATTGTGGCATTCAAACAATAAGGGGTTTTTAAATACTCTAACTGCCTCCATGAGCCGTGTGTGTTGCTAAGCAGCACAGACTACAATAATAACCTCACACATTATCTTTGCCTCACAGGTCAAAAGCCACTCACCTAGAGTAAAGTAAAAATAAATTTAACATCAAACACACGATCATGGATGCTATTTTCCAGATCTTTTAAAACTGATTGACCAACAGTAATCAGCACTGACAAACCTTCCTGTTCTCACTCTTGTCTTCAGAGCGCTACGAGTTTCCTGCAGTATCTGGACGTGTCTGTGGGAAAGGAGGTGGCAGCCATCTGCACCAAGACCGGCCGGCTTGATGTGATGTGCCAGAACCCTTATAATGCAATCATCCACCTTGGCCACCACAACGGCACGGTCACCCTCTGGTCACCCAACCAGAAAGAGGCCCTTGTCAAGATGCTTTGTCATCAGGGCGGCGTGCGGTCTGTCGCTGTAGACAAGACGGGAACGTGAGTCACTGTAAAACTTTACACTTCTTATGTAAAAAAAAAAAAAAAAAAAATGAAACTGTGTCGTTAAGGCAGACAAGCAGTATCTGGGAAACATCATGTTTGTTCACTCTACATGGAGCTAAAATTAAAAACAAATTATTTTATTAAATTATGTTATATCTATATAAATATCTTTTAGATGGAGTAGATGTTTACTATAAGCTCGGCTCTGTTAAAGTTAACAATATGTTAATGGAGCAAGGCAACGCGCCCTGAATCCACATTGAACTTTGACCTATACTAACATAACATTCAGCTCTAAAAGGAAATTAACAGATAAGTTCAATATTCAGGAACTTTGTTATTGTGCAGGCACAACGAAATTACAGTTGCATCATCTTCAAATGGTGCTTGTAGACACATATTTACAAATTAAGATTCACACATATTTACAAAGGATAAATAGACAGAATAAAGATTTACATATACATGTTATCGAATCAATACTCTTAACGGCCTCCATGAGCCATGTGTGTCCTACATAACTGATATTGACCTTGACAGCCAGACACTGTGGTACAGTGAATTTTCAGGTGTCTTTTCTTTTCTTGTCTTGTCTTGTCGAATCGAATTTAGAGCCTGATTAATGTGATCTAACTTAGGCTGTCCATCCAAACCAAGCCAAGTGTTCTGTCTCATCTTTACTTGTTATGGCATAATAAACAGATATCAGGACATCAACAAATATTTCTCGCCCAAATTTTTGATACAACCTAACTTAAAAAAGTCTGAACTATCCCTTTTAATTCTTTGAGAGCGTATGTAATGATCGACAGAATCGTTCTTCTTTTCTGGGTGGTTTAACAAGTTTGCTGAAGAAATCTATAAATGATAAACAGCTTCATCATGGTCAGGTTGTTACTGTTTTTGTTGTGAGCAGTGAACTGCAGTCCCCTCAGTGTCCACCAGAGAGCGATGTGTTGTTCTCCTCTCCTCTCTTGGCAGATACATGGTGACATCTGGCATGGACAAAAAACTGAAGGTTTATGACATTAGAGCCTTCAAACCCCTCAAATCCTACTTCCTCCCTGCTGGAGCTTCCTGTTTGTCACTGAGCCAGAGGGGGCTTCTGTCTGCTGCCACGGGGGACATTGTTCAGGTCATTATTATCTCCAATTGCATGACGAATTAATGATTTTTCATCGAAAAACAATCTAGCACACAGGAAATGAAGCATTTGGAGCAGTGGTTATGAGTGAACACAGATGGATATTCACCGTGAGCAGAAAGAACACTTGAACACACAGGATGCTGAAAAACAAATGTCACAGTATTGCTGGATGGTGACACTTTTGTCTCCTATTTCCTAATAACGATGAAGGACGTTTTCCTGTAAAGAACTTCAGTGAGAATGCAGACACAGTTCAGAGAGACAGAGTTCAGGTGGTGTTAAGTCTCAATCTGCAGTGATTATTGTTTAATTGTTTTGAGTCATTTTTTAAGAAGAAAATGTCCAAATTGTCTCATTTCCATTTCTCAAATGTGAATATTTTCTGATTTCTTTAGTCCTCAGTGACATTTACTCTCTAGTCTGTGACTCTAAGACTGAATATATTTGGTTTGTGGACAAACCAAGACATTTGAGGACATCACATTGGAGTCTGGGAAACTGTGATTAACATTCTTCACAATTTTCTGATATTATATGGACCATACAACTATAAATCGATAAATTGTGAAAATAACCGACAGATTAATCGATAATGAAAGCAATTGTTAGTTGCAGCCATAGTTAAATGTAAAAGCGGTCGTTGATTTCTAGATTATTTTCATTGTAGCAATAGAAACACAGTAGACCTTCAAACTGCAGCAGAAAAAGCACAGGTGACAAACAAAACATCAACAATAAGATTTGTTAAAGATGTGCTGTATTCGAATTTGCCTACTATACTGGCAGTACAGATGGATTTGGCCAAAATATAGCATGTTGTATGCAAACAAAAAAAGCTAAGTCTGCTGTATGCCTCAATGTCCTACTGATTCAGAAAAAAAAATCCTCAGTATGGATTTTTACAATATGACCAAACCAGCATAGGCGTTGGCATGAACAAAAGTCGTGCAGGTTTCATGAAAATACATCCAATTTGATTGAAGCAAGGATAGAAAGTTACGCTTCCAAAGCAACAGAAAAACTGGGAGAACTAACTCTAAATTGGGTTCCTTCTGATCGTCAGATAAGCATGTGGAGAGGAATAGCAGATGAGCTTCAGTATGACGATAGTGTGTCTATATCAAGCTTCAACAGTTCTCCTCTCTTTCTCAATATTGGGTGTAGGTATGTTGTTTTTTTTACGACTCAACAGATTGGAAAATACACTCCCTGTTGTTTCTGCTTGAAACGTCCATGGTGTTGTGACGGTGCGATGGTTTCCGGTGGTACGTACTGAATGAGTAGATTCATGTCAGACTTAGTGTGAAAGGTTTGAACGAGAAAAATTGTCAATGAATATTACACATTTTCTTATTGTTTTTTGTTTCATTCCCAGCATGACAAGGCCTTGCAGCTTCTCTCTTTTTTTTTTTTACAGCATTGAGTAATGCTACACAGCACCGGCGGTTTCCAGTTATCTGCAGTTTTTTTTACTTCCACAGAACACTGGCCTTGCATCCTGCAAAATATCGATTTAAAAAATAGATTTAAAAGTTTCATACTGCCTGCTAATATGAAAAGCTGTATGTAGAACAAAGTAGTCGGTACCGAATACAGTTATAGTTCCATCCCAGCCTGCATGCACAACACCAGGACACTAAAACTACAACCCCAATTCCAAAAAAGTTGACGCTGTGTAAAACCAAATTCAGAATGAGTGTATATTTACAAAACACAATAAAGTTTATTCATTTGAACATTCAATATCTTGTATTTGCACTGTATTTAACCTTTTACTTTAATATCACATCATCTGTGTCCCTGCAGGTGTACAGGGACGCGTGGAGCACTCCAGTGACTAAACCCTACATGGCTCACAGAGTTCGAGGGACAGTTTGGGGGCTGCACTTCTGTCCCTTTGAGGATGTCCTCGGGGTGGGGCACGGAGATGGTTTCACCAGCATGCTTGTACCAGGTCCTACTCGATTTCACATTATACCTTCATATTTAACAGTAGACTGAACAACAAAGTTGCACTAAATAGATCAGAAAATAAGCACAGAGTTTGATGATGTTCAGCTTGATGTGTTTGTGTGTTCCCTGAACTTCCACCTCTAAACTATATTTAGATGTTTTGCTGTATTTTGAAAATATAACATTTTTCTGTGAAACTGTTTCCATCTTTATCTTTGTCTTCCTCCATTTGCATCCACAGGTGCAGGAGAGCCTAACTTTGACGGTCTGGATGCAAATCCATACCGCAGTGCGAAGCAGCGGCAGGAATGGGAGGTTAAAGCCTTGCTGGAGAAGATCCAGCCGGAGCTCATTAGCCTCAACCCCACCGAGCTGGGACAGGTCGACCAAGCCACCTTCGAGCAAAGGCACCAAGACAGGGTCGAAGCTCTGGTCAGTGTCTGGAAGCATCTTATCATCACACATTAAATTTTATTTTAATCACAGATCTCTACATTTTAAAATATTGACTCTTAATCATTGCAGGTTTATTTTTGTGTACAGCTGTCTAAAAGCATTTCTTCTCTTCCCAGGGCTATGATCCACTTGCCAGAGAAAAATTTACTCCCAAGTATAAGAAAAAAGGTCGTAGCTCTGCTGGCGGTGTTGAAAGGCGCAAAAACACGTGGCTCATGAGGACCAGAGGGTAAGTAATCCAGAATATAAGAAAAAGATCACAGTCACACTGTAACAGGGTTTCTGCAGATCCTTAAAAATCTAAAATACAATTATCCGAATTTTAGGCCTTAAAACTAATTGCTTGGATTATTAAGTTAATATTACTTTTATAAAGCCAGCGTAGTCTCACTTTTAAGTGTTTCTGGGGAAAAAAATTGTATTAATCATACTCTAACAACTACAAAATAAATCCAACACGGAACCAATAACCACTAATGCAAACTGTGCAGCCTGGTCAGAATTTATCGGAGCACACCCAGCTACTGTGTCCTGATGTGGCATCTCGTCTAACCAACAAAAACAGTCAGAATTAAGTTCAAATTGTTTCTGTTTCAGTCAAGATGAAATGGAAAGAATGCCTTTTGCACCCTTTTAGATCACATCAGCAGTCATATTGTACACATGTTAATACTTAAGCTTGAACCAACCATTGTCAACCAATAATATGACATCCAGCTATCAGTCAATCAATCTTCACCTTATAGCAGCACAATGCTAAGATTCATTAGTTAGCTAGCTGGCAAAAGCCAGCTTTTCAAACGTTCAAATCAAATTTCTCCCAATGTCACATCCTTCCTGCCTAACCTGTTTCACTCAGAAACACATCACAATACAGAAGCTCTCGAAATGCTGTTTCTTCTAGATTTCTAATCAAATATGGGTAAATGCAAGTTCTGTCTGGAGAATGGCACATTTATTTGGTTTGGTTGAAGCCTGTTGAAAATAACAAATTTGAAGCCAGCTGCATTTGGTGCAACAAAACACACAAATGATGAACTCTGGGTATAAAAGCATTAGTCACATGGAAAATCAGAAAAGTCAGCTGTAAAAAGCCAAAGGCAAACGCTGTCATCACTTGGTATCGATCTTTATTCACTTCGGGAGCATCACTTAAGTCCGGCTGCAGCGCGAACACACACATTACACTTTCTTTTTTTCATACCTTCTACTTGTTTGCCAGTTTAGACATGAAATAACACGTAAAATGAAACATAATGTCTTTTAAAAGGTTTAAGGACCAGTGGTAGGATTTAGTGCATCTATCTGTGAGCTGTAGATTGCAAACACCAAACCTCCTTCAGTAGCCACAAAATGCAAGAGCCGAGTCTAGAACCAGTATTTGGTTGTCCCTTCTGGCTATTGTAAAACATGGTAGATGTAAATGGCTAATTTTAAGGTGACGAAAAACCAACAATTCTTATTGAATGAAAACAATTAAGATTAAACCATTCCTGCTCTTCTCTGCCAAAGAATGCCCAGAAATATTACGTTCTCAACCTCTACATTAACTTGTTTAAAACTTGCAGAAACTAACACGTGTGTGATCTTTTTTTTTTTCTTGCTGTATTACTGTTTGGTTAATCTGTCTTGACTTGTTTACCCCTCAGGATGTAATCAGGAAAACTGTGGAGGACAAAATGAAAATGGAGAAAGAGAGAAAGGAGCGAGAGAAGAAGGCGGCCGTGTTATCTAGTCAGAGATCTGCTCTGGACAGATTCAAAAAATAGAAAAGGAGGACCCTTTGTGCAGCCCCAAACCCAGTGACATTCTGTGGGATTGACCTTTGAACCTCACATAAGGGACACAATACTCGACTATGCGAACAAAACACGAACTGCAGAAATTCTGGATGTAGTCACTTCACTCAAGTCGAGCCTCGACTTCTGATGGATGACAGTTTGTCTGTAATCAATGCTGAGTGCAGTGATCAGTCTGTCCCATTTAATTTGCCCTGGAGCGCTTCCTGTTTACATGGGTAGATAATGTGAGGTACCAGGACTGGCATGGGTGTCACCCAGAATTTGTGTGAAGTTCTTTTTTTCTCAAGTGACAAAGAAAATTTTCACTCATTTTTGAACTTGGCTGAACTGACTTAAGTGTACGTCAAATGTTTTATATAAATATGTTCTAAAAATAAACAACATAATGCCAAGCCTATGAAATCAGAGTGCTATTTAAGATCACAAACAAATGTACAGTAAAACACGAGAAAATATGCTCATCCATTTTTTTGTTGCTGCTAGTAAGCGCATCATTCACAGTAGCTTCCTCCTTCCCGGCTCAACAGACGAGACAGAGACATTAGAACCTTCATCCTGTTGCTGGTGTCCTCAGTCTGCTCTGCCTGTGCGTGTACGTGTGTGTGCTCTCTCTGCAGCTCTCACAGACATTGAGCGGAGGAAAGATGCAGAGACAGCGGTGTAACTGGGGGTGGGAATCAATACTTGAGTGATGATACAGTAGTATTGCAATTATGTGATAGGATGAGTATTGCAACAACGTAAGTTGCGATTTATTACCTTTTTTTAACTGCAAAGTATGTGTCAAATGTTATTGTTGTTATTATTATATGTAGCAGTGGTAGTTTGTGTAAGGTTACATGTGGCTTAAACTGAACATCAATTCAGTGGTGAAAAGTTCTGTGTCAGCTGATATTGATGGACTGTGTTTGAGTTCACATCCAGTCAGAGTTTTCACCATCTGGAAAGCTTCTGTGCGTTCCAATACCCTACCCATACTACCATTTTATTTTGTATGTATGTCAAATGCATTAAGCCAAAGTTACCAAGATGTCCTGCTGCATCTGGTTGCATTTTACAATATGCAAGTCGGCATGCTTTGCTGGAATTTAGGAATGCTGAGCTTGTTCAGAGTTGGTTCGGGCTAATTTCAGGCTCGGACTTGTGTGACGGCGGCTTGTATATTTCTTCACGCCAGCTGTGTTTTTCACATGTAATTTGGGGATCATGTCTCCTGACTTGATGAAGTTACTATTGATTTATTGCCTGCTTTCTGCCTCATAGTTTCTTCTATTAATCTTGATACTTTAAAACACAGGAACATACTGTTGTTGATTGGCTGAAACATACTGGACACGGCAAAATATGAGAAAATAAGAAAATTCAGGCAGAGGGCAGGATCTCTGCGGATACAGACACCACCACACACTTATAGGGAGTCGAAAGTGATGATTGAGAGGGATTTCTTTTTGAGTCAATACATTGTCTTTTAGGAAAAGAGTATATATGTCTAGAGTATAGTATGCCTTTTACAGTTCAGTTACTCATATTAGCACAGCCTGCGTCCCTCCCAAACTCATCATAGGTGTATTTATTTCTCACTCGCATAAAATGATTTTGTGGTGATTTTTTATGATTTGAAAACCACGGGGATTCATAAAATCATACATGTGGTATACTAGCAGGTTTTTGATAGGAAAGAAGAGGGTGAAAAATGGCCCTTGCCTTTAGCGATTCAGGAAGTAATGTGACAACAGAAACTTCATTGTCTGACTGAAATTACATTCACATCCTCAGGTGAACTCAAAGTGACAGATAGACCACATCACAGAAAGGTTAGCTTTAAGCGTTCCTCAAACCAACGGAAAGGGAAAGACTGGCTTCCAGTAACGCCTCACCATGGGAATGAACTGCTAAGTACACTAAAGTTAGAGACGCTCATTCCCCTGAGGAACAAGCAAGTTCTGGTTACTGATGTTGTTGATAATATTTTAACTGGTGCGTCTGTGTGCTACTTCAAATAATTTATTGTCTGGTCACTCTTTTATAAAGTCTATTAGTTCTTTTTCAATGTGAATTGTGATTGATCTTTCAATCAATATCTATAGATAAACATGATGTAATTGAACCAAACTTAATTACTACTGATGGAAAAAGTTAGGACTGTTATGCACAAATAACTGACCCAGGTAACATTACTTTCCAATAACATTCCCGGAACGTTCCTTGCAGGTTTCCATTCGGCAACCCTCCCAGAACATTTTAACATTTTGTGCAAATATTTTTGTACAACATAATATCCACTAAACATTGTAATAATCCCATGAAATAATGTTTTTGGGGGGTAATTTTTTGTACCGTTCCCCTGATGTTCCCTGCTGGTAGCCTTTTAGCCTTTTTTAGCTGTCTAAAAATGTGCAAATGAAAGGAACATTCCCAAAAATGTTGGGTGGGTAATTTTGATAACATTTTGCTGAGCTTTTCTGTTGATAACCTTCCTTCCTTCCTACAGCGTTCTACGAATATTGGGCAAATTTTTTTATTCAATGTTACATTCTAAAAAATGCTCTAAGTAAAGTTATTTGTGTGTAATTCTTGTAACATTCCTCTGAGGTTCCCTGTTTGTAGCCTTTTAAGAAACAGATGTACAGCATGTTCTTGGACTGTAACCTTTACATTAGCTTTACAGCAGAAAAATTTGCTGTTGTGAAATGAATGTTAAGGGTAACATTAAACAAACCTTCCTGGGACATTCTGGGAACAATGTTAACTCTCCTTTAACATCCAGGGAACGTTAGGGGGAAATGTTAACGAACCTTTCCTGAAAATTCAACTAACCGATCCCAGAACTTTCTGGAAACATTTCCAAAACGCTTGTTTTAAGAAAAGCTAACTTAATGATTTTAACTTCAAGGGAGCATTAAGGGGAAACATTCAAGTAGTCTCACTGGAATATTCAGCTAATTTTCCAAGAACATTCTGGAAACATAACAGTGATGTTGGTTTTATGTCAGAAAAACTTGCCATTGTAACATCTGGGGAACATTAAGAGAAAATATTCAAGTAACCCTCCTGGATTGTTCAACCAACCTTTCCAGGATGTTCTGAAAACAAGTAAAATGTTTTCAAGGAGGAAAAACTTTTAACATTCAAGAATAGTATGCAGGAACATTCAATCAGTGTTCCCAGAACATTTTGGGGTAGATGTTTCCTGTAACGTCTACCTGTCCCTGACACAGACTGGGAGAGATTTTTCCACTCCTCCATGCAGATTTCTTTCAGCTCTGATATGTTTTAGGGGTTTCTTGCCTGAACAGCCTGTTTCAAATCACCCTACAGCGCCTCAATAGAATTTATATTTGGGCTTTGCCGGCCTTTCCTGAACTCCCTTTTTCTTTACTCCAAGGAATGCCTTGGTGGGTTTACTGGAATGTTTTGGGCCATTATTGGGTTGCATGGTCCAGATGTGCTGCAGTTTCAGTGTTTGACAGATGGTCTCACATTTTCCCCAAGCAACGTCTGAAGGATTCATAGTTGATTCTCTTAGTGAGCTCGCCGGGCCCTGCTGCAGCAAAGCAGCCCCAAACATGACATTTTCACCCCTAGGCAATGCTTCACAGTCGGTTTGAGGTTCTTGTGCTCAGTTGCTGTCTGCGGTTTGTATTTGACTATAAATTTATCTGTCCAGAGCACATTTGCATAAACCACCTTTAGTGTCAGACTTAAGTTTGTCCCTTGAGCAAAATATTTCCCTAAGCTAATGGGTTCTCTTAAAAGCGTTGCATAAAGCCTCTTAGGCTGTCTCTTGCCTAAATGTTTAGACTATGGCTTTCGTGGCAGTTAAAGGGATAGTTCACCCAAAAATGAAAATTCAGTCATTATCTACTCACCCTCATGCCAACTGAAGGATGGGTTTAGTTTTGTAGTCCACAAAACACTGCTGGAGTTTCACAGGAAAACTGCACTGCGGAATCTCCCAAACAGTGGAAGTGAATGGAGACCAGTTTTCAAATGTAAAAAACAGGAAAATAAAAATGCCTCCATACTGCTCGTCCAGTGTAAGCCAAGTCTCCTAAAGCCCCAGCATGTGAAGCTCACTTAAAAAATGTTATTTACACCATGTTTTTAGCCTATTTCTTCACTGTAGAGCCTTAGCTTGGAGCCATGTTCATGCATACTGTCTGAACTGGGCATCTGTGTTGTGACAGTGTGCAAATGGCATGTTGGGACTTTAGGAGACTTGGATTATGTCAGACAAGCAGTATGGAGGCATTTTATGTTTTTTTTTTCCAGTTTTTAACGTTTTGTTGTTTGTTGTGTGGACTAACAAAATAAACCAGACCCTCAATCGGCATGAGAGTGAGTAGATAATGACTGAATTTTCATTTTTGAGTGAACTATCCCTTTAATGTCATAATAAAGTGCATGTGAACTTCAGTTACCATGTTACACTTCACCCACGTGATTCTTTAATGTGACTAGTGCACACACACGATCAGCTGTAAAAGCGCCCAGAGTTGGCGTTGCCATTGTTTTACTGTGTGGAGACTCAAGTAGGTGGCGGCACTACCCTTTGCATAACACAACACTCAGATTTACCGCTGAGCGCTGGACTCAAAGCTCAAATAATTTCAACTTTGAACTCGGCTGTCGCTGACCTTTCAAAGCACAACCAATGAGATCAACGGCTGTATGTGACAACGTAGCCAGAAGTGACACATACAAGCAATCTCGCTAACGTGTGGTGAAATATCAGCAGTAGCTTAGCTGTTTATTTGTGACATACAGTGCTGCTTCTCCACATCCAACCTTGTGGTTAGTCAAGAGCAGATTTCTTATGATGTGAGGGCAGCGTTAATGTCAGTTGTTAGCTAGCTTACTTAACACACTTAGTTAGCCTGTGTTAGCTATCTTCTCAACAAGGGGCAACAACGATAATACCAAAAGAAAAAGAAAGCCAAGCTGGACATTAGATAAGAATGTTGTTCTCGAAGAATAAAGCACAAACACAAAAAAATCAAAGTAAATTTAACCCAGCCAGAACAAATACACACAAGCAGAAGATGTGGCAACAAGTAACTGACAAAATCAATTCAAGAAATCTGTTGTGAAACTATAATGACAAAATATGAAAATATTACTGTGACAGCCAGAGAGGAGCCGAATCGACAGGAATGGATGAAAAATTGTGAGTTTCAATAAAACAATAAAGCCAACATTAATATATGAGCCAGAGTGTTAACATTTAGTTAGCTAGCTACAAAGTGTCAAATTTATACTCTAAGTTGCACTATTTCACTGTGCATTGAACTGTGTCCAATCACCATAAATTCAGAAACTGTCATAAGATTCATACATTTTTTCACTTTTAAGGGACTGTTATAAGTCAGTAAGGACCTTATAGCAATACATAAGGGAATACTTACGTAGCTGAGGGCAAACAGAGTAAATTAATGGGTTCTGCCTTACAATATCCGAAGGAAATCCTCATGGTGATTTTATGCAGCTACTTTTTTCCTAAAGCATGCTTAGATAAAAATTAAAGGGAAACCTTAGACTAAGTGTTTTTTTATGCCAATAGGCACAGGTATTTGTCTAGGTCCTGGACCTTCAGTCTTTCTCTAATGTGTTGTGTTTTTTTGTTTTTTTGTTTGTTTGTTTGTTTGTTTTTTGTTTGTTTGTTTTTTTGAGAGCACGGGTTTCCTCCTTGCAAACCTCCAATGAAAATCAAACTTATGCAGTCTCTTTCTGATGGTAGATGCACATACTTTTACATAAACTGTGGCAAGAGCTTCCTGTAGGAGACTTTTTTTTAAAGATCTTGTGGTTTGCTCTTGGGGCTGAACTTGCTTGGACAGCCTGACCTGTTGTTGTTGTGTGTTCTCCACTTGCACATTATGTTCCAGACTGTAAAATGGCTGATTTGTAATTGTTTGGAGATCTTTTTAAATCCCTTCTCAGATTCATGCAGTTCTACACCTTTCTTTCTGAAGGCCTCAGGGAGCTGTTTTGATTTCACAATGCTGATACTGCTCACTCCAACAATCAAGAGCAAACCAAACTAAAGCTGTGTTCCAATACCCATACCACCATACTACTTACTAGGTCGGAAAAAGATTTAGTATGTTGTAATACAAAGCCAAAAAAAACAGGATGTACTCTTGCATCTGGTCGTATTTTGCAGTATGCAATCCAGAATGCTTCTCTGGCTATTCTGACCCACATTCCAGCAGAAGATACGTCACCTTGACTAAGCCACTGAAGTGATGATGGCTCACTGATGCTGCGGTCCAAATCGCATGCTTTACTTTTTCTTTTTACTGCCTTGGTTCTTTTTACTTACTTTGGCTAAAGTCTAATTCTGTATTTAATGTGATTTTGTTGTTCAGTGCTGCTCTGTACTTGCGATATCTGTTGCACGTCTGTCCATCCCAAATGGGAATTCCTCCTCTGTGGTTTTTTGGGGGATTTTTCCTTGCTCTTTCAAGGGTCTACAAAACAGGGGGTGTTGCTCACACTGTACAGATGGTAAGGCTCCCTGATATTGGGTTATATAACTAAATTGGACTTGATTCGACTACTATAAATGTTGTACTACAGACTATGAAGGATGTATGAGAAAGTTCAAGGCACAATGTTTTGAGGAAGTAGTGTGTCCCAAATTTATGCATACTGCATGTAACAGAGAGTGCTTTGTAAGGGCAGCTGCAGTATGGACTGAAAATAAAACAAAGAAGTATGACATTTGGAAGGAATCTTAATTGTCTGAGGTTTAAATAAGACTGATGCTTCCCAACTCCTCTCTAAAGATGTTCTAATCATTTACATTTGATGTGGTGCACTTGATTCTAATTTTAGTGATTTTAGTTGTATAACACCCCCATATTTTAGTATAAATGTGGGGGTGTTAAAACTTTTTCCTTATAAGAAAATTGCATTTCTGTAATTCAGTTTTACAAATCATTTGTCAAATAAAGTTTTTCAGTTTTATTTCGTTACGTTATATTACCTCCATCTCTCAGTATTGCTAACATAAAGATCAAATGTCCGCATGTTTAAATACGGTGAAAAAGACAAAGGTTTTCTATCTGTCTCATATGATTAAGTGAGTAACTGATCTTAATTTCAAGGAGACCTGCTGAACAAATAAACACTTTTTTCCCCTAAATAGGATGACTCAGATTGTTCGTCTGGTGTCTATGTGACAAGCATCTGTGACAATCTATAGTATGATGCGGTGCAGTCACTAGTGACAATGATCATTTTATGGGTTGAACAGGACAAGAATTGAAGGATCTTAAAGGGACAGTTCAACTCAGCCTCTTGCTCTCTTGTCTGTAGTGCTATTTATTCATAGTTTCTGGTGTGAGTTACCATGTTTTGGTGATACTGGTCATAGAGATATCTGCCTTGTCTCCAAATAAGGTGATGTCTACCAAATTGACATTTGACAATGTCCACAGTGAAACATCGCTGATGGATGATCACATAATTGTTGTTGAGGGAGGTGGAGTTTGCTGACTTGCTCAGCAGTTGTAGTCACGGACACCTCTGACAGCAACCTTCTCACTCAGACAGGCACAATCAGGCGTTGCAGTAAATAGCCACAGGGTCGTACACAGTGTGTGATTTGTAAAAAAAAAAAAAAAAGGACGGTGGGGTGGGGTAATGCACTAGGATGGATGCCAGCCACCATAAAACAAAATTAAGAAGAAGGGTGGGACATTCTCTTATTAAATGGCATATAGTGTTTTTCTCTGTGCAATTTTTGGCACAAAAAACAACATTACAGTCTTATATTGGTATCCCCTTTCAACACCTAGCAAACATAGATGTTTAGTTAGTTATTACTTTTTCTAGTTTCTAGTAACAGTTAACTTGACAACGGCAGGGACAAACAACAGAAATGGATTTATTGTGGGCGGACGTTTAGCTCAGTTGGCAGAGCGTCCAACCCATGTATGGAGGCTGTCAGTCCTCTGTAGCGGCCGCTGGTTTGACTCCCGCCTGCGTCCCTTTGCTGCGTGTCATCCCCTCTCTCTGCCCTGATTCCTGTCTACTCTTTAGCTGTCCTCTCAATAAAGGCAAAAATGCCCAAAAAAATAACTTTAAAAAAAAGAAAAAAGATGCAGTCATCATTACCACCAAATCATATTAGAGTTTGATACAATCAGTGACTCTGCCCACTCTGGAGCATCCATAACTTGTTTTTAAAATAACTAGTATGGCTTAACAACTCCCAACAACTGCTGGGGGGCAAAGGAAATGAATTTAATGTATTCAGTCTGACCAGAAGCAGAAATAACATGTATCCCCCCAGAAATAAATGATCACGGGGGGAATATCAAAAGTGGAGAAGGGTAATCTCCCATCCCTTCTAGCAATTTTCAGCTAGGTTTTGTGATGGGGTATTTATTTGTGCTTAAAACATAACCTCTGCAAAACAATCAGGAAATTATAGCTGCTGCGCAGCAATGGTCGGGGCCGGGCAATTTTAGGCAAAATTAGGCAATTCTGAGCAACAAGCAGAGTGTAGGAAGATGAAAAAAAGGTGGCATTCTAATGTGTATTTTACATCAGTTGAGGCTTGAACTCACAATTTCTGGCACAAGAGACTCTGCATATTGACTGATGGCTAAGCCAAATAAACAGGGAAAAGAGACAAGGGATAACAGGGAAACGTGTTGATAAAGAGTATTTGTCTCTTCCCAAAACTCCCTGAATCATAATTATTTTAACTTTAGTCTCTAATCCACATAGCATGATACCTGAACATAAGGCTTTCACATTTGAAATGTCCATCCTGCCTTAGCTGAGGCTCAAACTCACAACTTCTGACACTGAAGTCCGTCTTTTATCTCACTGAGCTAATTGGCAAGTGACAGTTGATGTGTGGCTTCACAAATTGACTAAGCCAAGGATCAGGGTGCCAGGCAGCAGCCATCCATGCCATGGAAAAGCAAATTTCAAAGTGAAAGTTCCAAAGCTGTAGCACATATGGTTGATTTGTTGTGAATTTTCAAAATTATGAACTTTAGAGGCTTGCTGTAGCGCCACCATCAGGACTATTGGCCTGTTTTTGCAGCTGAGGCAATCTGACATGGGACTGGACCTTTGTGCAAAGTTTGGTCATTTTTCGTGCATGGGAAGTAGGATTTCCTCGGAAGAAGAAGAAAGAAAGAAAGAAAGAAAGAAGAAGAACATGCAGGATTACAATAGGGTCCTGGCAGCTTAGGCTGCCCGGCCCCTAATAACATTTTATTTCTCTGATTCACTGGCTTTCTTGATACCAGGGCTTCTCTCCTCATTCAGTCCCTGCCTTGCATGACCACAGCTGTCCACTCTCTCTCTGTAAGAGCTCCCAACAAAAAAGAAACACAGAGCGTCTTGGTTTTGCCTAAGTAACGTTAGTGCAATGGCCAGCAGCAAAGCTCCATTTTATTTTCCCCTCCACAGGTCAAAAAGGGGACAAAACTCCTGCCTTACGGGAACTCTGAGGGGACGAACTATCCCAAATACAGAAGGCTTTTTAAAGTGACAGTTCATCCCAGAATCAAAAATGTATATTTTTTTGCTCAGCCTGTAGAGCTATTTATCCATCTAGATTGTTTTGGTGTGAGCTGCTGAGCTTTGGAGGTATCGACCATAGAGATGTCTGGCATCTCTCCAATATAATGCAACTAAATAGCACGGCTGGCCTGGGAACGCCTCGAGATTCCCCCGGAAGAGCTGGAGGAAGTGTCTGGGGAGAGGGAAGTCTGGGTATCCCTGCTTAGACCGCTGCCCCCGCAACCCGGTCACGGATAAGCGGAAGAAGATGGATGGATGGATGGATAAATAGCACACAGCTTGTGATGCTCAAAGCATAAAAACAAAAAAATTCAAAAATTCAAAACCAGTGTTTCTTTTATCATAGAGATACTAAAAAACCTACTTTTATGGCAAAAAAGACATCAGACAGTCTTAACATAAGATACAGAGTGGTTTATTGGTGACAGTATGTGATTCAAACATATATTTCCTGAGTGCAAACACACAGACTTCCTCTTCATTTACATGGTGTATGAAGCAGGACAGCCTTTAACCTGACACAGGGTAAACTGTCTATTAAAATGTAGTCAGACCAGACACACCAGCACAGAGCTGTCACCCACACTCTACCTAATTATTAATCTGAATCTCTACTCCAGAGAAAGCTAACAGCAGTTGAGTGGTATAGGTGGATTTCACATCGGTTTTGTCGTTACATTTTTAGCAATATAAAACTTCCTGTTTGTTAACCACACGTTGCGACACACATCTCAGTTTCTCTAGTGAGTTTCAACCATCCAAAAACTGACAGGCTGCACGTATCATCATGTTGTTTTATTATTGAAAAACATAATACTTAAATTTCTTGAATACATCCTGTACTTTGGTGATTATTTTTCAGTCTTGAGCATAAAAACTTTTAGCTAATATATTTTTATATTACTGGGTATATGGAGCCTGTGGTTTGATATCTATTGTACTATTGTCTGGAACATCATGCATTTAAGCATCTTAATCGACTAACATCTACAATTGAAGTACCTGGTGATTGACTACACGGGTGTTAAATACATGAGGGTAGCAGCATATAGATGTGAGTGTGAGTGTGTTAATTGAAATACTTTTTGAATTGTGCATTCATCACATAAGCAGCTGTATTTCCTCACAGTATGCTATCAGCATGCCAATGCTGTTTGTTCTACATCTATAGTACGTGTCAGTGTAACAATGAAGGATGCTGTAACAGTCCAAGGACAGGTTAAAGGGACACTTCAGCCCAAAATCAAGAATACATATTTTTCCTCAGGCCTGTTGTGTTATTTATCCATCTAGATTGTTTTAATGTAAAGGAACTAGATTGCACATGGGGTATAGACCTGAAACTGAAATTAACACCTACGTCTCTTTCCAGAAAATCATGACTCAGTTACTCAAAATAACCCACAGACCTTCTCGTGAGCAGTTTCATGCAGAGGTGGGAACCAACTTAAGTACAAATAGTTTGTTACTATACTTGAATAGACTTGTCAGGTATCTGTACTTTACTTTACTTTAATGATTTTTCTGACATTTACTTTTACTCCCTATATTTAACACAAATGTCTGTACTTTATAAAACAGCCTTGTTAGTTTAGGTTTAATTAATATAAGGGAAATTATTGATTTTTTTTTTTTTTGCATCATTGCTTGCCGCCTTCCCAACATCATGACTGTTTTCAACCTAAATGTATGAGACAAAAACATACTGAAAAGGTGTTTTCTTGGTGTATCCGTCAGTGTATATCATGCACAGTAGATGTAACAAGACGGAAAATAACATAAAAGACATTATTAATGGGAAGAGACAATGTTGTTGAGTTTCTCAGATGTTTGTTTTTGGCACTTTGAGCACCACAATTTGAAATATTGAAATTAAAATCAGTCAATATGTTTTCTTACTGTTAATCTGTTACTGGGCATTTATTCTGTATGAGGTCAGTTTCTTAGTGATAATGAATTGTATCTGTTATATCAAACTGTAACTTAATGCACTCAATGCTTTACATTCATGTTGTTCGCACCGTTTACTTCTTCTACTTTTGCTGTTACTGTCACTTTAGCCTGTATGCAGCATGCATGACATAGTGTAAAACTTTAGGTTTTGGACTCTGCACAAAAAAACATCAGCCCACAATTCCATCACATGGCAATGAACTGGTTGCACAGCAGACATTTTGACTCGTCACAGAAGGAAAAACACACGTGGACTTAATAACAGTAATTATGGCTCAGTTCCTTTAAGAGCTCCAGTAACAGTGACAGTGAGCCAGCATGCACATTAGAAGGACCTCCCTTAAGTAGAATGCAGCAATCATTAATACACCTGTGAGGTTTCCAGTATGACATGTCAAACAGTCTGCTGTGCAACCAGTCAATTTGGAAAAGGTGACCAACAGTAGAAGTTCATTACTGTGTTTGCCAGCTATTAGCTCAGAGACATCTACCTGTTGGTGTGCCCTATAAAGAACACTTCTGACTATTTCATTATTACAACCTTATATCACATTTGTGTCTGGACCATGGCAGCCTGATCAAATACTCACGTGGCCCCACTATTGATTTAGACGGATAAATAGCACTACAGGTTCGAGGAAAAATATGTATTTTTGATTTTGGGGTGAACAACCCCTTTAAAGAATACCATAACAATTCTTAGTACCAGCTGATCATCCTGCTTTTCTGCAAAAAAGCCGGTTAAATACATTATACTGTTTAAAAAAATAAAGCTATAAAAATAAAGTGACATTTTTTTCAGTGCACAGAGTGGAGCGTCACAGCCTGAGGAGCACTTGTGCTGTTCACAGTATTGAAGCGAGGCACAGCCCCAACGAATGAGTCCAGTTTTCCATTTAACCCTCACAAGCCCTGCTCCAACCCCAGAGCTGACCCCAGCATCGCCCGGAATTTACACATCCCCAGAGAAGCACGCAGACTCAGCCAGGAGCAGGGCTCTGATGAGTGGATGTCAGCCCAGTAGTGCAGCATCTCCCTGGGTGGGGTGTGGTGGATGGACACCATCGCCTGGTAGCAGCAGCGCCCTAAGGCACAGCTGGACCACCAGAGAAGAGAGGGCAGTGTGAGGGCAGCACTCCGGCTGCCCGGGCACACAGACCCACAAACACATCCTCGGGGGGCAGGGGGGTGGAGAGAGGTGATGCAGAGGCTGCCAGGGAGATTTTGAGCAGTGCAGAGCGGGACAGGACGTAGGCTGTCCCACTGCAATAGTCAGGAAACACAGATGGAGGGTAGGCTCCTGAGGGGAGGTAGTGCTTGCTGTCTGGGTCACGGTCTGGAGCCACATGGAGGTGCACCCTGCCCAGGTACAGGTCACCTTGTTCGTAGGGGTTGCGGCTCTTGTTGAGGAAGTGCAGGAGGGCGCTGGGGTTGAACAGGACATCATCGTCCACCTTAGCCATGAAGTGAGCCTGAGGACAGAAGCGGCGGGCCCATCCCAGCATTGACAAGGTCTTCAGGGTGAGGTTGGAGTAGGTGTCCAGAAACCTCCCCTGGATCAAGTCCCCTCGCTCTCTGGCCTCCTCTATGAGCAGCTTGGCCAGTCCGGGGTCAGACGCCACCCCAACCATGAAGAGGGTCATGACCCGCAGGCCCCTCACCTCCACCTCCCCTCCCCAGGTGTCCCTGATGGCTTGGCGTGCCCTCTGATTGGCAGGAGCCGAGGTAACCATGGTGATGAGGTAAGGCTTGGCACGCTGGCACACGAGCGGGCTGGGCATGAGCAGGAACTCCTCGGGTCTGGTGGGAGGGACGCTCTGCGGGGGGATGATGCCGGCGTGCGGCTCCACCACCTTGTTCATGCGCAGGGAGGTTATCCAGGACTCGATGAGGTCCACAAACAGCAGGGCGAGCAAGGCTAAGAGTGCTACCACCGTGCACAGGAAAGGCATAACACCCAGCCGGCTGCCTCGCTTTCCAAACCTGGGTTTACATACCCACAGCCCCCGTCCAACCATGACCAACCCCCACCGCCTCTCCTCAGCTCTGAAGACCGCTGCAGCTGCTACAACCCGCCCGTTTCTCTCTGGTTCCCCTGCAAAAAAAACCTCCACTGCTACACTGCTGTCATTGCGCCTCCTCCGCTCTTTGCTCAGAGGTCCGGAAACCCGCAGCAGCAGCAGCAGCAGCAGGAGGGGGATGATCGGAGGACGTGAGTGTCGGTGTCCGTGTGAGCGAGGATGCGGTATAGGAGCTGCTCCTCTGGTGTTGATGCTGCAGCCGGTCACTCACTTTTATAAAAGTGGGATATGCAGCTGCGCAAATGAAGCGGTCGATTCGCCAGCCTGGAGCTATTTTTTGCCCTGACTCCTCTTCAATATATCGGCGACTTTGAGGTCGATTGCGACACATAAATGATCGGAATAACTCCACCCTCATGTGGTTAAAACGCGCTCTGATGCTCTGATGCTGCTTCTGATGGTCTGTTTGGTTTTCCGGTAATCAGGCTGCGACTGTCCTGTCCTGTGGACCAACCAGCCGACTGCAGGATATCCAGATTCATTTGCTTTCATACTGCAACGACAAATGTTGACCTATAGCCTAAAACATAAAAAGGTTTTTATGTTTGCATGCGCCATGTACAGTCTACATAGCCTATATTTGGCACATTTGATCATTTAAAGGCTGTATCAGTAATAAGCCAATAACCTGAAGAAACCTGATTCTATATATGGATGAGAAAATGTGAATGCACAGTAATATACCCTATATAATTTAATAATAGACCCAGATTCTGATTATTGTTGCAATATGTGCAAATAATTGCAAAGCATTTATTGGCCACAGCGATGGAGATCTAAAAAAAAATCAATGTACTGTAGCCTTTTGTGCAAGCAGAGTCTGTAAACAAGATTTAATGAAGAGGAAATAAGACAAAGGGCCCCATTTGATAGAAGAACACATCAGAGGGATTATTTTAATGAGGGTTATTTGAATATGTGAGTCTGCTGTGCGCCTTTTGTTCTCCTTCACAACTGATGGCGCAGGGCGACATCTGGTGGTCATTCAGAGGCACTTTTTTGTTTTTGCTGAGGCGAGGCAAGTTTATTTATATAGCACAGACACACACAAGGCAGTGCAAAGTGCTTTTACAGGAGCATAGACATGAATATAAAATAAGACATTAAGAAAACATTAGACATAAATTCAAAAGACCAGGTTGTATGGGGTCAGGACAGGGTCATAATTCTGGCATCGAAAATCAAATTTGCATCAAAAACAGATAACTTCATTATTCTCAGTGAAATATACATCTGCATGTATATTTCCTTTTTCATTTCAGTGCCATATTACAATGTGCAATAATCACATTCATACTGTGCAATAAGTTATAACCATGATACTGCAACTATTCTTGTGCAGTAATACACTCTCTTGATGACAATTGCATTGTATTTATATATTTATTTTTCTTATTTTAGATTAATAGTTGTAATTGTAGATATTCTACTTTCTAAAAAGGAACACTGATATTGAAACACTTGTTTTGGAAAAAGTTTAACCGGCACTGAAAAAACTGAAGAAAGACTTTAAAAATGACTTAATTTTATTTTGGTATTTTTTAGTATTCTGATGTGTTTTTCTATGTTATTTCAGTGTACTACATCACCGATGATTGTTGGAGCTTATGATGCAAGATAAATATGCAAACACACAATAAAGTGTTACCTTATGTTAATTGTTTTTTTTCTTCGTGTCTTTTTCTGTTACTTTTATTCTGTCTTTTTTTTCAGTGTTGCTGATATTCACTTTCAACTTTCTGTCATCATTTTGGCATGGAGAGGAGGGGTTTGAGGGGAGTGTTTTAATGCCAATGTTTCCTCTTTCATTTCAGGTTTTGTTTTCAATGTCAATTTGTGTTTTCTGTTGTGGCTGGACTACAAAGGTCAATGGTTTGAATTAAATAGAGAAGGGAAAATGCTGGCAAAATGGCTCATGCAAATACTGACACTGATACTCTGCTGCTCTGCTTCACAGATATAACTGAGTGCACCAGTGGAAAGAGAGAGATGTAGAAATATGCCTGAGGAATCTTCACTCAATATATTATTTAGGGTAGTTGTTTACTTGATGGGGGCTGTGCAAATAACACAACTACATTACCTCCATTTGTTGAAATACAAGCTAAATAGTTGGTGAGTATAGACATTATAAAAAAAGATATATGACAATGGGATATTTTTGTGACTAGATGGAATCTATTTAAAGACCCATTCCAAAAATGTTTGAGACATATAAAAATACTCTGCTTTGCATAATAATTTGTCTGATGTCTCCTGCTGCACTTCACTGAAAAGTCCTTTATCAGTGTCAAACTCTGCACCAACGTCACGCTGCACAGTGAAGGTCAAACATACAAGTGAGGCACCAGTTAGCAACACAAATGTCTGAGTGGAAGGAGAATTAAATGTTCAACTTCACATGTAAAAGTTATGGTGTCTTGATATTACTTGTGTGTAAAACTTTGATTATATAAGCACATTGTGTTTTCACATGTTTGGATACATTTCTTGTAAATTAATTGTAAATAACCTGAATGAAAAAAAATGTAAAGAATAGCTGTGAGGGAAGTGAAACATGTTTGTGTTTTATTGTACTTGCTTTAGTTACAACCTTGTAGTAAACAAAATATGGTTTATTCGTGCATTAAGTACATTTTAAAGTGACGAATTTTAATAGGTTTCTTTACAGTTTCTATGTATTGTGACAGAATATTTTTCATTCACATTTATTTAACATTTAAATGTAGGAATAAATGTGTTTGTTATTGCCTAACATAGTCATACTATGTCAAAACGGCATTGTGAAGGTTTTTAAACATATTTTTTGCATGTCTGGATAAATGCCTTTGATTGAGTGTAAATTGTTTTATTGTAAATTGCGTGGTTTTTATTATAAACCTTTAGAAAACAGCTTGGTCATGTGCATGATGCTTGCACCATCTACCACTTTTAAAATGTGTCAGACTTTATTTGATTAGAGCTCTTCACAGTTTCTAAATGTTTCTTGACAGTGTGAAGCCACAGGGGCCAACAGTACTTAGTAATTTCTCTGTCTCAGCTTTGTGGTGAGCCGACACGTCCCTCTGATGACTGCAGGGACCTATGAACTGCCAACCTCTGAGTTCCTAATGACATTCTAATTGGTTCTTTGTTACAGGCAGCTAAAAGTCTGTATAATGACTTCAAAAGTTCAAATTATAAACATGTTCTGGGAGAGATGTGGACTTCAAAGCTGAATATTATAAGGAAGTTATTATAGGTTCAGTGTGACATTTTTTATTTGATGGTATGTTGTTCTTGATTCTGACGGCAAATTATGTTCAAAGGAATGAAGGAATTGAATCTCATGGTGGGTAAATTAGGTCACTCAAACTAAATCCCATTAACTGTCTGTAAGCAAAATATTCTGAGGGATATTCTTGAATTTAATTTAAGAAGTCATGTGATTTTTTTCCTTTGATATATTTGTTCTTCTTTCTAAAGTGTATCTGCATGTATCGTTTTTTGTTATGATGTATTTATTACTGTCATTTTATCAATCTTTACCTTTACACTTTTGATCCAATGCGTTTGGTGATACCATGATTACATGAATCTCTTGTAATTCATGACAAGTGTGTTTAGTATGTTTTGCAGTATGTCTTATGTCCTATATGGTCCTGGGATAAAAGATGTTTTATCAGTTATAGAAATGCACTGTATACAATTAATGTACAGACATCCTTCAAAAGTCAAAAGTACAGAAAAAGTCAAACTTGAAGAAATGACAACTTAAATAACAACAATTTCAAGTTGTTCTGTTTCATTGAGAGAATAGATAAGACATAAATTAATGATGGGGAAACAGTACTTAAGAAATTATCTTAAATTTTTTTTCTCCACACACATAAAACTGCATAGATAATGAAAAAAATAGAGGGTCAGGCGAGGTCTCTTACAACAAAAAGACCTCCCCACTCTACCACTGCTACTACTACTAATATAATGATAATTTCAGGAAAAGGGAACGAAAAATGCCTATAGCCATGTTCAACGTAGATTGAGTTGCCAATATTACAAATCGTTTTTGCAGCAAATAAAATTTAGGCTATTAATATTGGAGGGGTATTTCCCCACCCCCATAATATATCATAAATCAAACAGGGATGAATCATAGAATAAGATAAAGTTAATAAACCAGAAACATTTATGAAACGGTGTAATGGTCTGTTATTACACCTTTTCTTTAATCGTGTTAATTTCATACACTGACAATAAAATCCCTGGATAGACAGTCAGACATGATGACGTCAGTCCTGTCTGGCTCGCGCTGAGGGTGGGAGGAGGAGGAGGGGGGGTTGGAGGCGCGCGGGGACGCGAGAGAGGAAGAAGAAAAAAAAAAAAACTCTGAACATCACCGACGCGCTGCGGAGCGGGGTCACGAACTATGACCTTTAACAGAAGAAAACCAAAACAAATATTTTATAAAATAGCAGACAGCCCTAAATCTATGACCGCCGTTTGTCGGAGGTAAGTCTCGGTCCTGGCTTGAAAACCGTAGAAAGCTCTCCGTGATATCACTGGATGATAAAAGAGCGCAGCTAATCTTCCTGCTAGCCTGTTAGCCAGCCGGAGCCGAGCTGCCGTCCTGTCCGACTCTGGCTGCTCGGGATCCGGGGAGGGAGCGTGAAGCGCCGGGCGCCGTCTGTCTGCGCTGACAGGCTTTACAGACAGTTAAAGTAATAATTAATCTGTGACACTGCTGTTGACGTAGCCTGAAGCAGCCCCTACATGCTGTAAATGACAATCCAAGGGGAGAGACGGGTGCTTGCTGCAGCCCGTGCTGCGTTCACTTGTATGAAGCTAGCTTAAACAGCTAACACTGCTGCTGCAGATGAACTCGACCCTTTTACCTTTGCCATCCCGGGGACAGAAGTGGGTTGACATTACCAGACTGTGACTTTATTCACCAGAGCTGCATTTTTTTACATTTATCATCAGTACATTGAAAGACGTCCGTTCTACTGTCTGCAAAGAAAACTGCTCCAGTATATTTATCATAATGATTCGTCTGAAGCGTTATTGGCTGACTGCCAGGTTCTCCATTTTGTTCTGTGTTGTGATGCGTTTAGAAAGGAGGTGTTGATGGGCACTGTGTCGGACCAATCGGTCAGCATAATGAAGCAGCAGCTCCTCCCTGCAGGGTGCTGCTGCAGGCACACAAATCAGTTTTCACTCATGCTGTCAAATTGCATATATCATGATCTCAGATCAGCTAAGGCACTGTCAAAACTGTCAAATACATGGTAGGAGTAGATGCTCTCACTTCATTCTGCCAAGGAAGATGCCCAAATGCTTTGTGTCACTATAAATTTTCAAATACAAATAAACTGTAGGGGAGATGTATGGCTCTGATTTTGACTGTGCACCATTATGTGTATTACTGTTATTTAAGTTGAATTGAAAAGATAGACATTTTATAGTTGTCGTCTGATATGGGTTTTTCAATAGTTGATGCTGAATTTAGAAACAGGGCGGCCAGTGAGTGATTTACATAATGCTAATATCAAAATAAAGAAAAGTAATATTTAACTTAATTATTTCATGCATACGACATCTGATAATATACATGGTTAGTCAGTAACAGCCTGTTTTAGATTGAAATGATTTTTAATTGCTGAAAAATAAAAATACTTTGGGTTATGCTGTAGATTTCAGAATGTGACTGGCATTTTAGTGGGGTACAGTGTGTTAGAAGTGATGTAATTCAACTGCATTATTCTATATAGTATAACTAGAGCTGCACAGTTAATCGTAATATTATTGAAATTGCAATATGGCCAAGTGCAATTTCTAAACAGAAAAAGAACCAAATTGCAATGTTTTGAAATAGATAATAATAACATTATATTGAGGTACTGTAGTGCTGCAGAGATGCTCTGGAGGGAATTTTGGCAAATGTTTGCAGCAGGATGCACAGCAGCCACATTCACAAGGCTGCTTGCAGATGTGTCTGCAGACTCTTTTTTTGTTTATTGGCCTCATCAGTGCAGGGATCGGTCAATGCCAGATAGTCACCCCAATTAATTGGCTGACAGTTAATCAGTCTATTACTAGTACTCTGTTGCAGTGTTTCTCCACTGAGTTGATGAACTTCTGTGTTCAAAGGCAGTGATCACAACTTAAAAGGTGTTCACTTAACTTTGAATGATTTGTGGTTCTTGTCACACAGTTCACTTTGCTTTTCATGCTAAACTCTTACATAGAAAGCATGTTTTATAAAACATTTACCAATAGTGCAACACTCAGTTTTTTGTTCACAGTCTCTCAAAAGGAAAATACTTACTTCTCTGTGAGTGAAATATGCAGAGATACAAAACTTCTGACTCCATAATCAGTATATAGTCACATGTACAGAGTCACACCAGGTTTGTTTCCTGCCAGTTGTTACTATAAATGATAGCAAAGACAGCAGCTGTGATGTAGAGATGTGCATATAAAAGGTGGTATATTTCAATGAAGGGACATCAGTTGTTCACTTTTGTTGCTTTCTCATATTGGACACTGTGAGACTGCAGTGTAATCTGGTTATCAACTGAACTGAAGTCTTGTGTCCAGGTCACACTCAGAGGTCATGGATTTGTTGTGGTGATATCATGGCAGTCATGCCCTGACTGGATTTGTCACACAAATATTTACATGAGAAGTCTGAACAGGACGAATATCACAGCAGTTGTAATGTAGATGAAAATCTGTTACCTGATGTTATTGACAGGCAAGATATGGAGCAGTAATAAATATTATGTTTATTGTGGATTTTCTGATGTTTGATTGGCACAGATCCCAACAACAACAAATGATGACAAATGTCATTAATTTCAGTGAAAATTAAACTTGTGGTGCAATAGTTACCTCTAATCTTGAAACATATTGCAATAGCATCAGTCAAAATGTTTATGTATTGGTGTCAGCATAAGCAATCAGACAAAATGGTTTAAAAAATATTGCATATCTGCAAAAGGCCATTACTTTGCATACCTACTTTTTTTTAGACATATCAATTTCGTAAAAACAATGGTGCAATAACAACTGAAAAATTCTCTAGTAATGAGTATTTTGTATAAGCAATCAGACAAAATGAAAAAAATCATTCTACATTATAGATTTATAATGAATGCCATTATCCATGCTCTGTGATCCACCAGCATGTTATATTTATAAAACCGTTCCAGCGTTGACCTGCTTGTGCTCTTCTGTGACCGTTTGCACCTTTGTGGTTGATTAATGTCTGTGGCATCATTCCAACAGACCTCACTAATGACCTTACATCATCATGACGACCAACCTCAATCTGCTCCCTCAGCAGAAAGTGGACTCTGAGCACGAGGCAGAGGTGAGCATGCAGAGGGAGACTTTCATCATGTACCAGTAGCTGGCAGTCTGAGTTGTTCCATGTAACCCATATGAAGGCTGTTTTTAATTGATAAAGCTGTGGTGCTCATCTCTTTGGCTGTGGTAGTGGATGCTGCCTTTATTTGTTGCCATAGAGACATGCCTTCTGTAGACAGAGGTCCTCTAGACAGTTCTGACTTGTATTTACGTAAACGTTTTGCATAATAACATTTCTATGCTTTATACAACAGACTCAAGTAGAATATATAGTTATGTTGTAGACATATTGATTATAACTTCTGTGTGTTTAAGCTTGTTGAAATGTGTTTCACATTGCAGGTGTCATCCTCTCCTTCAGACTCAATGATGAGTGAATCTCCACAGCGCTTTCAGGTCATCTCTGCTGAGCCTGCCACAACACCACAGCGAATACAGGTAACTGCTGTACTCTCAACATCAGTTAGTTTCAGAGAGTGTGACACCGCTGCTACCTGTTGATGTTGTCCTCTTTCGCCACATTAGCAGCGGCGAAGAGCAAGTTGAACATGTGACTTCGCTCTTGCACCGTCAATGTCACTCTCTTCTCTTCTTTTACTTCAGCCCCATTGGTGCATGTTAATTTCCACCTCCCTCTCTGTCTGTCTCCCTCTTCCATCTCTCATCACCCTCAGATTGTAACCGACCAGCAGACGGGTCAGAAGATCCAGATAGTGACAGCGATGAAGCCGTCCACTGCTCCCAAGCAGCAGTTCATTCTGACTACGGCTGACAGCTCAGGGGCAGGCAAGGTTATCCTGGCCTCACCAGACAGCCACAACACTAAGCAGCTCATCTTCACTGCTGCAGACAGCCTGATGCCAGGAAGGATACAGGTACAGTTCCCCCCATCACCCCCTGATACAGAGTGTGATACTATTGTTAATATCTTTGTTATTATTTTCAGATAGCGTTATAATTATGATAATGACATTGTGTTAAGGTGAAACTCAAGATTAATGGCCTGTGTTTGACTTTGTTTTTCAGATCGTCACAGATCCGGTGTCAATGGAGCGGTTGTTAGGGCAGTCGGGGGACTTGAGCCGACCACAGCCAGTGGAGTACTGTGTGGTGTGTGGGGATAAAGCTTCAGGTACTAAAGCTTACATCACCAGGTGTTGTGAGGATTTGTAGGCGTTTTTACTGATGTATACTGATGCCAAATCCAGCAGTATGTTTCGCTGCATATTGTCAGCAATCAAATGTGCACCCACGCACACAGTGAGTCACACAATCTGACTGTTTTTCTCTGTGTTCAGGGCGTCACTATGGAGCAGTCAGCTGCGAGGGATGCAAAGGCTTCTTCAAGAGGAGCGTGAGGAAGAACCTGACCTACAGCTGCCGCAGCAAACAGGACTGCGTCATCAACAAACACCACCGCAATCGCTGCCAGTTCTGTCGGTTGAGGAAATGCCTTAAAATGGGGATGAAGACTGATTGTGAGTTAGCATTCAAATCCAGGAGACCACATGGAAACATGTAGACAAAAAAGTCACTTAGAAACAAGACGGGTATTAGCAGGTATCTGCTGGTCTTCAAAAATATTAAAAAGTTTAATTCGGTTCCCTCAAAAAGAAAGCCTTACAAAGAATTTTAAAGTCTTAATTTTACAACGGAGTATTAGAGCCACAATAAGGGGAAAAAGGGAGAAGAAGAGGATTATTGCTTAAATTTTACATTTTGAGATTAAAGTGGAACATTCAGCATTAGTGCCAGGGATAAGAAAAAACTAAATAGTTGGAACTGTTTCTTGTGCGTGGTTGTGGGCTGTCAGGAGACTTTGTACATATATAGACTGCAAGTGATATTTAACCCTTTTTGTGGAATTTCACCATCAGATCTGTAGCAAACAAAGTCATTACTGTTAGCTACCGTAGTGAGGAAGCTCATTGTCTCATAATAGGCAAGTGTCAATTTTAACAAAAACTAACATTAACTTAAATTAAAGAATAATTTTTTAAATTGGTTAAACCATTCATCAGTTTTCTGCCACAAAAAAGTTGTATTTGTTGATTAATTGTATTATTAATTATAGTACTGAAACTAGAAGAATGCACTCAGTAGAGTGCAGATCTATAAAGTAACTGTAATAAAATTCAGTTACATTTATTTTGTAATTTAATCACTTGTAATTAGTTACATGTGAGTAGTTACTCTCCAGCATCGCTACTATCCTATTAGACATTTGTGTGAAATTTTGTCATAATTAGCATATTAATTCTTGAGTTATGGCCAAGAACTTGTTTTGACATTGACCTTTGACCACCAAAAGAGGACAGTTCATCCTTGAGTCCACGTGGTCGTTTGTTTGCAGAAATTCTCTAAAGGTGTTCTTGAGATGTGGCATTCAGAATGGGATGACCCAAAAACATAATGCCACTGGCCACAGCTGTCGCTGAAGCCAGTGCATGATCCCCTCCAGGCTTATGCCTGGCAGAGAAAAAATGTAGTATAAATGTCAATGAATTCATTCTTAAAAAATAATTGGAGGCCTTCGTGTTCCTACTTGATTTCTGTCTGAAAAAAGACATTAAATTGCTATCTAATGGACAGTACCAGTTAAAAGATTCAACACACTTCTCATTCAGTGTTTTTTCTTTATTTTTATCAGAAATGGTTCAGGTTATACCAGAAGTGTGCAAGGTTGTCATCAAAGCAAAAGGTGGCTACTCTGAAGAATCTAAAATATCAAAGAGCATAAAACCTTTGCTCACTTGTAGGTCGACAGGTCTGTAGGAGAAGATAATGTCGATGAAAAAACAAAAAGGACTCACACACTGTCCTCTGCAATCAAAGATTTAATAACGTTATTAAATCTGATTGCAAGTGCAGAAGACAGCGTCTTTTTTGTTTTTTAAGAACATAAAATATAAAATATTTTTGCCTTGTTTTATTATTTTTGCTTACTACAAAATGTGTCCAAACTGTATATGATACTAAAAAGTCTTTAAAAGTCTTAAATTAAATCTTGCGAACACTGCAGAAACCCTGTCAATGCATCTGCAGGAGAACATTACTCTAGGATCACTTTTATTATTAAAACCATTCACTTAGAACCATTAGAAAAAAGTAAACATGGTTTGTCTACCTGCTGTTTATCCTCAGCTGTCCAGAGTGAGAGAAAGCCCATCGACGTAGTGCCCAGAGAGAAGCATGCCAACTGTGCTGCCTCCACCCAAAAGATCTATATTCGTAAGGACCTAAACAGTCCGCTCATCGCCACAACCAACCTTTATCTCTGACACAGAGACAGACGGCTCCAGGTCAGTGGGATTCAGACCTACAGACAGACCTCAGGCCTGAGCTCTGTGTTGTTCTATCTCTCAGCTGTTGACGCTGATGTCGCTGTTACGTGAACTGGTTTTTGATAATACTCTGTGTCGTGCAGATCCAGCCTGCTGGACCAGGGGATGCTGGTTAATATCCAGCAGCCGGTCATTCAGAGTGATGGAACTTTGCTGCTGGCCACTGACTCAAAGGTAGAACTGCAGTTACTGTAAATACAACATCTTCCTGCTCTGCTGCTGTTTGTCTCCTTCTGCTGCTTGTAATGGAAGTATTATCCTTCTGGGGGAGATGTTGCAGGGTTTTGTTGCAACATCTCCCCAGAAGGAGCATTATAATGAAGTACTGTAGTGTTTTTTGTTTTGTTTTGTTTTTTTTACAATGGTTGTTGAACTGTATTGTTAAATCCTATATTTATTCTAGTGATATTTATTTTACTGTTTTTTTTGTTTGTTTTTTTTTTACCATGGTTGGTTATTAATCTGAATTCTAGCACGTATTGTTTTTTTGTATTGGGGTTGTAACGTCAACCTGCCACGTCATTCTCCCGAGCTTATAACATTCAGTGCCTATATCCCTAACCCCCCAGTGTACCCTTGTAGGCTCTGTTGTGTGTCTTTGTTTGTGTTGCTGTAAAATCAATTGCCCTTTGGGGGACAAATAAAGTTGAAGTTGAAGTTGAAATGAAAGCATGTTTGTTTGGTACGTACCCAAACAAATGTCACATCATCACAATGTTAATCGTTTTTTCAGTAAAAATGAAAATTTGAATGCAAAATTAGCATTCCCACTAATCATATCGCAATCACAATTTCAGTAAAAATAATTGCAATATCACTTTTTAACTATATCGTGCAGCCCCAGTACATAATCTGTCTGATTGTCATCCTGCATCATTATGACCCTCATGGGGAAATCAAAATCTGACAGAAGTTAATGCAGCACTTTAATGCCCAAAGAGCTCAAGAAGAAAACCGCTGATTATAAGCTTTATTAGTATTATTAGACTGCAAATCAACCACATGTTATGAATTATTCCAAACAGGTAGAGACAGGATGAAAAGGAGGCGTCTTATACAGTAATGATTCAGTGCTTATTACTGTGGGATGGCTGTCACACTTTTTAATGGACTTAATGAACTGAGCTCAATACATTGCAGGTTTAACAGCTCTTAATCAGGGAATGTTCTTGTGCAGGCTTGCACACATGATTTAGAAGCATAGATAGGTAGAAAGCCTTTATTGTCACAAAATTAAAGAAAGATAGATAGCTGACTAAATTAACAAATAAATAAATATGTAGTGACTAAGTAAAAGTATGTGACATACTGTAGAACAATATAATTATTGCACTGTTAAAATTTCACAGGAGATATGGATAATTATATCACTGTACATGTAGTAAATTTTTTGCACATCAGTGTTTTGCTTGTTGATTGAGTGTTGATAGCCTTGGGAAATAAACTGTTAATGAGTCTAGTGATCCACATTTTGAATGACCTGTAGTGCACTAACCTGGAAAACGCACCAGAGTATGTTTTACCTGAACCAAAGAGATTAGTTGTGAAAGCACAGAGTCAAAGCTACAGGTTTAGCTGGGACATGTGGTACTCCAATAGTATTAAAACAAGCTCATGACAGTTTATAACAGATCTTTAGACAGGAGCCATAAGGTAAACCAGACTGTGGAACTGCTCAAACTGAGAGACAGCTGTCCAAAATTTCTGACCTGCCAAAAACCCATCAGATCATCCAGAGCCAGATTGTTGATCGCTCAGGTATTGCGACCCCCTCAGACTGCGCATCGAATGACAACTGATCTGGCAGCAGTTCTCACCAGATTATAAAATTAGACGGGGGCAACCAGCTGGGGGCTAAAATGAAGCTTAATCCGTAGAGTGTCTGTTTGTTTTAAGGCAGATTTGCTTTTAATACAACAAATTCTTTGTTTTTTCAATTTTATTTATCCCTTTAATATGATTGAAGAAGCATTTGTCATATGATTTTCTTACAGGGAACAGATTTTTGTGCTTTGTTTCAGTTTAGGACACCATATTTTGTGTCTGTAAAGGCCCAGTTGGTGGAAAATAATCTGCATTGTTTCATTTGTCTTCAGATGGAGTCTGGGCAGGGGGACTTGGGGACACTAGCCAATGTGGTGACATCACTGGCCAACCTGAGTGACTCGCTAAAAGAGAATCTAAACAATGGAGATACCTCAGACTGCCAACATGAGGAGCAATCTGCCAGTGAGATAACACGGTCAGTCCAGTCAGCAGTGCACACAGAGGAGGGGTGTGTGTTTGTGAGAGGCATCTAAAATGGAACATGTTTGTCTCTGAAGACCCAAAAAAGGTTCAAATGAGAGATGAACAACGATGTTGCAGTTAATTTAAAGGTGTGTGTATGTGTGTTTTTCTATAGTGCCTTTGACACCCTGGCCAAAGTTTTCAACCCACCTGAAGTCGGGCAGAGACTGGCAGATAAGTGTGTCAGTGGAACAACCATCCAGCTGATCGGTCGAGACCAGGAGACCCCCATCATTGAGGTGGAAGGACCGCTGCTCACAGACAGCCATGTCGGCTTTAAGGTGGGTGGAGTCAACTCGTACAGACACGCTTGACTTGAATTATGAATGAATTAGGGACACAGATTCATTCAGGTGTCCACAAGAGAGAGAAAGGGATCCTGGAGGAATTTAAATCCAACTGTGTTGTGAAATTACAAAAAAGTTTTTTTGTTTTTTTTCAAAAAGAATGTTTTTTTTTTGTTTTTTTTGCTGTGTATTTATACCTCTCTTTTGAAACATACAGAAACTGTTCAAGTGGCTTGTTGTCAAGTCTAATTGAGACACTTGTTTGTGTTTCTTTAACTTTTTATTAATCTGGAGGTTGTCATTTGCCAAATGTTTTTAATTAATTTCCTTTCCTTTTTCTTCTCCTCTCTGTGTAGCTGACGATGCCTAGCCCCATGCCTGAGTATCTGAATGTACACTACATCTGTGAGTCAGCATCCAGACTTCTCTTTCTCTCCATGCACTGGGCGCGCTCCATCCCTGCCTTCTCAGCTCTTGGGTGAGGATTAGGGCTGGGTATCGTTCAAAAATTTTCGATACCGGTACCGATACCAATACCTTCACTTCGATACTGGTTCCTGAACGATACTTTTTTCGATACCAGTGTTATAAAATGAATTGTAACAAAAAGAAAATTACATTACAAATTACGGTACAAATGTTTAGTTTTATTTTTAAGCTTTGGCATTTTTCCACTCAAAGCAGTTTTCTAACATAAAAAATAAACAACAAATAATTTTCAGTGCAAAAAAAACAAAAACGGTTGCAAACAAGTGACAAGTCAGTGTCTAGTGCTCACTGCTGCATGCTAAGGACCTTTAAATCTTACTTAGCCTTCACATAGCAGTTCTTCAGAAAAATCAACATGTCTGCTTTCTCAGGCAACAGACAAGCCCCCACCCTAATCCGTGGTGGGATTAGGGTTAAATTATTTTAAAAATGCACTTGGCTTTGATCTTTGTCTCTCTGTAATTATCACCATAGTTATGTAATGTAATAATAATGATAATAGTAATGATATTAAAATCTTCAAACTTATACAGTACTGTTCTAGGGTATATACTAGATCATTATACACTGCACAGTATAATACACAACTACGCTCTGTAGTCTGGCTCAATGTCCCGCCTACAGCACTATCTGATTGGTTAGAAGTTACGGGTAATCAATCAGCACAGACACACTGTGTCACAGACATGGTGAGACAGCTGCACTGCACTGGTGAGCCGGGAGGAGCTGTGTAGAAGTTAAGACAGCTGATATCGCCAGATTTTCAATAATTATCACAGTTTTATGATCTGTTTCTTTGACAACGGCATAGTTACATCAGTGAAAAAAGTCATGGTTGGATTTCACTCAAGACGATGTGATGGCTTTTAAATTAGTCACTCTTGCAGAGATGCGCTGCATGCAGCAGCATCTGTCCTGTCTTTTGAGATTTCGGGTATTATAACTTATACAAAAGTAACAGTGACAGTAAAACTATGATGCTCACCATGGAAAGCGACCCGTACGAAACACGGACCAACTGCATTCCGGTGCACCCCTATTCACAGCACAGTACACGTGAACCCGTCTGTGTGCGTAACCACATAAGTATTTTTCCTGCATGCCTCAACCACGTGTAACGTTACAGCCAATCACCGGCAGCATTATCAGCTCTATGTGCTTATGTGATTAACTACTCGGTACCGAAACTTGGCACCGAAAGACAAGGCATCTTTTGATACTGGGTAGTACCGAAGCATTTCGGTCGGTGCCATAAAAGAACCGAAGTTTGGTACCCAGCCCTAGTGAGGATGCATTTGACACTGGAAAAAGCATCTTAAAGACATGCACCCCTTTATGTTAATCTAATGGAAAATACATGTTGGTATCATGTCTGAATAAGCACCCTGGTCACTTTTATGTAAAAGTCACAACAGCATTTTCACAAGGTCAGACCATGTAACATTGCTGTAACAGTTTGGACACAGCACTGAATTGAATACTGCTGGATTAACATAAAGGCTGCAGAAGTACAAAGTAAAACATGCAGAGAGATAGATCAACTGTGTGTCTTCTAACTCGCCTGAGATCACTGTAATAAATGTATAATTTAATCATCGTCTCTTTTATAGGCCAATTTTCAGTTGTTGAAATCACAGTCGAGATCTTCCAATATCAGATCAGTCCCCTTGCAGTGTGACTGGGGCAACCACAGTAGTAATTAGACCAGCATGTCTATATTTTTAGTGTTTATTACTCCCAGCGCTCAACTAAATGGACTAACTGATGTGCACAAAGTGGAATTAAACACGAAAATTTAACACCCAGTCATTGTTCATGTCGGCTATTTTACAAAAGGCAGCAGAATTTGCTCACTAATAACACTGAACAGTGAAATTTGTGTGAAAATGTTATCTAGTAGGTTCACTGGGAGAAACGGGGGGAGTGTCCATGCTCTCACAATAGTAATTAATTAAAGTTTCAACTGCAAAATAAATTTTAACATTAATCAGTGCTGTAGCAGCCTGTGAAAAAACAAAAAAACATCCCTCTTCTTTGATATTATAACATTTTTATGTCTTTCTCTCTCTTTCACCTGTAAATATCCTGTCATGTATAAATGAAACCATAACGAACATTATCATAAAACATGTCTGAATGACAAAATGCTGTCACTTTTACAACTTAATAAAGCCTCCAATGTTTCAAATTCCATGTCTGAAAAAGGCTTTTGGAAATACCATAACACTGGAAGCTCCTGTCTATTTACAGTGTATAACTCTACATGCTCACACTTATCTGTGTTTTCTGTGTCTGTCTTTCTCAGTCAGGAGGCAAACACCAGTTTGGTGCGAGCCTGCTGGAATGAGCTGTTTACTCTGGGCCTCGCTCAGTGCGCTCATGTGATGAACCTGTCGACCATCCTCACCGCCATCATCAACCACCTTCAGAGCAGCATCCAGGATGGTATGGACCTCAGACCTCCTCATCACTTTTCAGTAGGACACACACATATTAACAGAAAGTCAAGAAATGTGAAATGTGAACATTATCGTTTAAATATGACAGCAGCTCACTAAAAGCTTCAACTTTTCAGACTGAACAAGATCACAGTGTCTGCGTGTTAAGGACATTGTTTACCCAGAGCTGATGTTAGCTGACAGCCTGCCACACAGTGTGGCTAACATTACTAGTGCAGCAGCAGCAGCTTGCCCTGCTTGCAGGTTAATGTCTGTGCCTGTGCTGAATGTGGTTATGCGTTGCTCCAGTCAGGTGGTTATATACCAGTTTATTCTGGCACAGCCTACATTCAACTTAATTTTCATTTTCTAGATCAAAATACTGACAGACCGCACTGGTTTTACGAGCTGTCATGGCTGGCTGGGTGAGAGGGGCTGCTCTCTGCTGGAGCTGCAGCCCTGACTAGTGGGGGCGGCTGTATAACATCTTAAGGCAACAGTTAACTGGGATTGTCCATGAATAACATACTGATAAATAGTGTAACCAACTAGTATTTCTGGTGCTGACTAGCGAGGGTGGCGATGTTTAGTAGTATAGTCGACTAATGACACACATCCCTATATTCAACGCCATAACTCAGGATCAAAAGGGGAGATTGTGACCATATTTCACAGTTGTTCTGATACCAAATTGATGACACTAATCTTAGGTGAAACTGTGATGATTGTGTATGGGTGTAACGATGTGTCGATCTGGATCGATATATTGATTTAATGTTCGCTGATCTTTATTGTTTTGTCACACATGTCTGGAGGAGTGCATGCATAACATTGTCAAATCATAATTTAGTTTCTTTTGTGAACTGACATAAATGTAATGGAAAGTGCTAAGTGGACATCTGATATTGATCACAGGCCCCTGAATTTAATCAAATTGAAATTGCATCGTGGAAGAATTTGTGATATCAGCAAGTACTGTATTGCTGTCGAACGAACTTATACAGTATCATATTGTGATGGACCTTGTGATTGTGTGTGTGTCCACATTCAAACATTTGTGATGGATTTGCTGCAACATACCTATTAGAAGCATTGTAGTTTGGCACAAGCTCATTGTTTTTTTCTGATGTTGAGGTTCAGGTTGCACCATGTGTTAAAGCTCTCTCTCAGTCCTCTGTAATATAGTCTCTAAGTGAAGACAACATGTCTCTCACTGTACATTGTTTCCTGGAATCAGACATGTCAGTACATATATAATATCTGTTTCATCCAAAAATATACTTCCTACCTTTTCTTAAATTCCTTCAGGGCCTTCACTACATACAATATATTAGTCTGGACAGACATGGATGTAAAATGCAACTTGGACTGCTTGGCTGATGCGTAATTCTAGTCTCCCATTGCTTCATTCATTTGTCAGCAATTGTCCACGGTTTCGTGGACATTGTTGATTAGAGTGTGATGACATTTTTTTAAATATGTTTTACCAGTTTATTGTTACATTTTCCAATATTACACTTACGAGCCCCAGGTAGTGCTACATCTTTGTCTGTCCATGTGACAAATTGAATTTTGATGATTGATGGTGATGATGATTGAATTGATGGTGATGACATGTTTTTTTACTTGTAAGATAAAGCTTATACAAATTTTGAATCTTGAAATATGAAACTGGGCATTTTCTTCTCTCTCAGACAAGCTTTCGGGGGAGAGGGTGAAGCAGGTGATGGAGCATATTTGGAAGTTCCAGGAGTTCTGTAACAGCATGACGAGGTTGGAGACTGACAGCTATGAATATGCCTACCTGAAGGCTATAGTGTTGTTCAGCCCTGGTGAGTATATTGTTCTTAAACAAGTTAATATTAGAGACATAAAAAGACTTCTATGGAAGAGTGAAAGATGAATGCACATTTTTTAAAATGACTGTTGTGTTTGGCTCATCAGATCACCCTGGTGTGGACGGCAGCGGGCAGATTGAGAAGTTCCAGGAGAAAGCTTTGATGGAGCTGCAGGACTACGTGCAGAAAACATACCCAGATGACACCTACAGGTACATTCATACCTCCACTCAAACCTGTCAGCTCAGCCAAGTGAGCCATAGTGGTAGGAAGTAAGGTTGTCAAAAGTATCGATACTTCAATACTTTTTCAAAACTGCATATTCAAAATAATACAATGTCCTTTAATTATAGTAACAAAAGTAATTTATCTTTTTTTTAAATGTTTTAAGTGCTCATTCAAGACCGCAGTACAGTTCAGTCTTTATTGTCCGGCCTGAAATGTGCAAACTGTGTGTTAAATGACTTATTCTGTAAAAAATTATACTTAGATCCCAAGATTTTTTTTCTTTTTGCTGTGGTATCAAAATAGGTATTGAATACTTGAGGAGAGAACAGTGTTTCTCAAATGTGGGGCACTAGTAACCCTAGGGGTAATTTAGATTTTTTTTAAATGTGAATTTTAAAAAATATCTGTCTGGCATATTTCCTGGAATAATTATACTATAATAAGTTAAATTTAAAAAGTATATCTAAGTTTCAATCAATCCACATTTCAGTATTACTATTTGAATGCAATTGTTAACTGCAGAAAACTGTCAATTGCCATAAAACCTCACAGAAGAAGAAAGCAACAAACCCAATCAGTTTAATGTTAGCGGGAAGCCAGTTAAAGTATTGAACGGCACATGAAAACCATGAAAATGTATTGGACGAAACACGCAGAAAGAAGTGAAAAAGAAATCAAAAACAGAGCCAGTATCTGATCAGGAAGAATATGTTTTAAAGCGACCTGACACTGATGACCCAATGCTGTATTGTACCTCTTTTCTACTAAAAAACTTTTGCACTGGTCAGGGTGCACTTGGCTGAAAAAATATTTCAAAGGGAGTAGAAAGAAAAAAAAAACATTCTAATTAAAAGAAGGAAATAAGAAAATAACAAGATGACTTTGCAGGACTTGTTATGTTTGTTTCCCCAGGTTGACTCGTATCCTAACTCGCTCCCGGCTCTGCGCCTCATGAACTCCAGCATCACAGAGGAGCTCTTCTTCACTGGCTTGATAGGAAACGTCTCTATTGACAGCATCATTCCCTACATCCTCAAGATGGAGACGGCTGAGTATAACAGCCAGGACTCTGACCCTACAGAATGACACCCCATCACTCCAATACCCAGAACTGTCGAGTTAAAGATTCATGAGTCTCCACTTCAGGTACTCTCCTTGTCTGTTGAGGTTTACTGGTGAACCCCAGTCTGAAATCCTGCAGCGTCCCCTTGTTTTCTAACGATGCATGGAGCAAAGTCATTCAGGAATCCCTGGTAGATTAAGATGATCTGTTGACTGGAGAGCCAGGACGACACTTGGAATGTTTTCTGGCCTCAACTCGCTCGCTCTGAACTGAATGAAAAAGAGATCGCCTGCAGCTGCAACTGTGCTCATCTCCTTTAATGTCTTTATAGCACTTCAAGCTAATTACATGTGAACTTTGAGCTAAGCCTTTCAAACTGTATTAGTTTTACACAAGCCTTACAGTGCTCTCATGTTGATCACATTCAGAAATTAGCTCTAGCTTTCGTTGCAGATATCAGATGAGCTATATTAACAATCCCAGTCTGTAATATAAAAATCACAAACAGAAATCTTACATTTGGAAGTAGAATTTCACCTAGTTAAAAGTAAATATCATGGCTAAAATATATTTGAGTACTTAATTTAAAAGTGTGCTTTGAAGCTGTAAACTACTTGTTTATGTTGGTATTTGGGAACATTGGCGCAGTATAAACTGGTATTTTTAATGAGAATTAAGACTTTTACAAATACTCGAGGGCCGTCCACACCAAGAACGATAACTGCAACACTAACTACAACAATAATAGTGCGGGAATGTGGAAGATTCTCTCAAAAATTGATTTTCTAAGTGTCACTTAATGTATAGACTTATCTTGTAATTCATCTTCACAGAAGACAGGGGTTGCAATCATGTTTTTTTATTGAATGTCTAAATAATTACCTTTGTGAGATGAACATTAAGAAGTAGAATTTGAATACTTTGCACACCATCACCCAGAGACTAACATTAAAGGAGCAGAGCAGTAAACAGCAGTAACAAGCAAAACCGGCTGACCAACACACTCTGCAGCATTGAACAACACTGCTCCAGCTGTGCTGGCGGCTTAGGAAAATGGATATTGATGACCTCTTACTGCCGTATGCTGTGCAGAGAAACAAAAAGAAAACCAGGAGGATATGGGTTCATGAAATTCTTCAAAGACAAGAGGAGTTAGGAGAATCTAATGCTCTGTTATGAGAGTTTTTGTCTTTTGAAGACAGATTTTACTCATACTTCATCAGCAAGGACCAAACAAACTTCAGACACCATCAAGACTGTTTTTTCATGTGTAATTTGTAGCTAATATTAAGTTATATATATCGTTAAAGACGTCGTGGGTTAGACCCAGTAAATCTGGGTGGATTTTTATTGGTTTCTATTGTTCATCAAATCCCTCTGAAAGTGATCCCAGCGATATTGTTTCGCCACTGTGTGCAGGCTGCCATCCACTTGTGTTAGAATGGTTTTTAAAACAACTTATTTATAGTTATTTTTATAGATGTTATTCTTGGTGTGGACGTCCCTTAAGTATGACTTTCTGAATGTCAGACAACAACGAACTGAAACAAGCTTTGTAAAAAAAAAAAAAAAATCCCTTTTCAATTTTGAAACTGACACAATTCCCTAGGAGGTGCAAGACATTAATGTACAGATCTTTACTTAAAATACATTTGTTTGGATTGTTGGAATGAGAACTGCAATCAGGTACAAGAACTAATTTTAACCTCAATTAATTCATTTTTAATCTGTGTGTATATGAGCTGCCTGTCATACCACACAGTGCATTCTTAGCCCATTATGACATGACCAACGTCGTTCAGTTTCGTGTTTAATTTATATTTAGGTCACAACAGCCAAATTAGGCATTTCACTTGACCATAAACTTTTTTTTAATACAGAATGACATCTCAGAGGGTTGGGGGTGTTTTATTTTTAGGTACACTTATTTCTGGGTTATCATGAATATGTTGCTAATATAACCTGTGCAATCACCTCATCACTTTTCCCTTTACGACAATCAATTCTGTGTTATTTCTTTCTGTCCCATCTGTGTCATGACTGTTCTTCTCAATCTGCATTTTTATGTGTATTTATCAATGGCAATTATTTCTTTTAAGGATTTAGAGTATCTTAAAGATTCTGGGCTGAGAAAAGTTACTTATGTGTAGCTATGCTACTGTTTTTGTACTTGCGTTTGCATTTGTACTCTTGCTAAGTGCACATCAATCAGCTTCTGTGGCGTTCCACTGTGTTCATGCTGACTAAAACTTTGTGTTTTGTATGTTTTCTAAAAACTTTTCATTTGTTGTGAACAAATTTGCTTGTTGCATACTAAGTGTACTTAAAGTACTTTTGGGCAGGTTTCCCTGATTTAGAAAAAAAAAACGAGATTTTGTGGGGAGCCAGTCGTGAGCGCACTGATGTCTTGACGACCATAGGAGATGTGCATCGACTAGCTTACCCACGTGTATAATGCAGCAAGATGAATGGTAACGGGGATGTAAAGAAGTAAACAAGGATTATGTCTTGTGAAATAAATGTCAATTGTAATATTTGGGTTTAAAACCCATCCAGACTTTGTAAAGGCACTGTCGTGAAATGACCTTTGTACATGTAATTTCATAAAAATGAGTGCATGTTGTTTTTAAGCGGGGTTTTATAATCTTGTCGCTGTCTGTCCTAATAAGGAGCATTGTTATAATTTTTATAGCGCATTGCAGTGCATGAAGAAGTTGCTTAAGTGCATTTTATTAAATGCTGTATGAAAAATGTTAATTTAAATGTTGTGGCTTTAAAATATTTACCATGAGCAGCTCCCGACATTAGAGGATATTAGATCAGAGAAGATTTTTTTTTTTCAGCTTTGTGGATTGAGTATCCTATGGTTAAAATTTTATACTCTGTAAATGTACTTTGTTTTTCTGCTCATGTAAAATTTCTTCAAACATTGAGAATGAGGAATTCAGACAACATTCATGTTTTACTCAAGTTTGTCACAACCCTACATTTCTACCTCACACCGATGACGATATAAAACAGATGTATTAACGACTGAGCTCCTGTATCAGCATTCCAGTCTGAGGCTGGCTTCTCTGAAGCCACACATTATAAAAGAAATAAACAAGTATGAAATATGACATGACTGAGTCCATCTGTGCATACTGAACAGAGCAAGAAGAGAGTGTTTCTGTTGGTTGTTACCCAGTACCTGGATATTACACCTGAAGAGAAGTCTGATTTTGCCAGAATCTCCAGTCAGATTAAAAGTGGAGTAACCGATTCTGCAGTCTCATTCCCTGGTCGTCAATTATGGACACTTTGGGTTTGAGTCTCATTGTTTAACTGTCTTTCTCCATAATTGCTTACTTCACCTTTAATGAAGCTTAAGTTGTCTTAATTAAGTTGTCTCCAAATTTTCCTGGTGTCAAACATAAATGTAACTTGATATTTTGAAGCTGAATCTATAGACCTCGTAAAGATGTGGAAAACCATGTATCAGAGGCACTCGCCTTCATTCATAAGATGTGATGTCTTTTCCCACAAATGTAGACACTTATCTTTTACCTCTGTCAAAAATCCAGGAAACAGAAAAGCTATAAAGTTCATTAAATTCTTTCTGAATGCGAAATTCTAACTTTGTCAGTCAGGATCCCCCCCCCTAACAATCTGTCTTTTTTCCACACATCTTCACAGTATTACACTGATCAACTTTATAAACAACTTTTAGGAGAAAAAAGAGGAAATTAAGTGCCAGTTATTAATTTTAAAAATGACACTAAAAATAACACTCAGTAAATAATGTAAATAATACATAGGAGGATGAAAAAAGAATGAAACAAATATACAAAGGGTGGCAGATTAATAAATGAGTAAAATTATCCAATGCTTTCCCAATTTTAAACAGTTGTTTGGGTCTTTGTTGCTTTTTTATTTTTCAATTTGACTTGTGAATTGTAATATATGTTAATATCAATTAGAAATAAGGAGAACTTCTAGCGTTTGTTGTAAGTCCATTTCATTGTATGTATCTGGAATTTGCCAAATATTATAATAATAATATATTATATTATAAACAGGTGGATTAAAAATGCATCTTTGTCCCTTAAGTTATTATTTGTTATTATTAAGAGATAAAAATATCATTACCATATAGCAAGACCATTTGACGTGTGATCTAACGTTAGATAGAAAGTTACATATCGATCCAAAAATAGAATAGAATAGAAAATATATGAGAAATTGTTTCTTTGTTTAAACTAGAATAATTAATTGTTTAAACATTTTCAGAACTTGCTTTACAGTTTAGATTTAATGTAAAATTTCAAGTGACCCCTTTTTATTTTTATTATTAATATAATAATAATATTGCTTTTAGTCACTGCTCGACTTGTCGCTCGGGTAACGACTCTGACGTCATCAAAACGCGCCTCCGTGTGGGTTGCGCGACTCGAGCAGGCGCAGGCTGCTTTCAAATGATATTTTGTAAATAAAAAAAGGACTTTAAAATGCCTATGAAAGGAAGGTTTCCGATCAGGAGGACTCTGGAGTACCTCCAGAAGGGCGACATCATCTTTAAAAACAGAGTGAAGATCATGACGGTCAATTACAACACGCACGGAGAGCCGAGCGACGGAGCAAGGTCAGAGCTAACTACAGCTAGCCGAGACACACTTCCTGTTAAAACGCTGCAAATATGTCTCAAAACAGGCGGAGACACCGTGCACGCTTTATTCTGTCCTTATGATACTTCATAGAAAACATTCAGCTACATCGCTAATGCTGTAAAAAGCGACATGGACTTAAGTGTCGGTGCTATCGTGAGGGTTGTCATTAATGATTATTTCCATCATCCATTGTGCTGATCACCTCCTCGATTGATCAGTTAATTGTTTGGTCTACAAAATGTCAGACAACAGTGAAAAAAGTTTCCTAGAGCCCATGTCGGCGTCCAAAATCAAAACACATTCAGGTTCTCATATAGAAGACAAATAAATACATTAATAAGAGAAACTGGAAGCAGGCAATTTTTGTATTAAGCAATTTATCAGTTATCAAAACAATTATTAATTTTCTATTTACTGGCTGTGTAGAACTGCAGTAATTACTTAAATAATCAATTAGTTGTCAACTATTAACTTAATTTCCAACTATTTTAATAACTGCTCAATCGATTTGATTCATTTTTTACGAAAAAAAAACCCCTCTGATTTCAGCTTCTCGAATGTGAATATTTCTTCTGTTTTTAGTTTCCTCTATGACAGCAAACTGAATATCTTTGAGTTGAAGAAAATCAGACTGCTGGTTTTGTGTTGCAGGTCTTAAATGTTGTACTTTCTCTCTTTGTTTCGCAGAAAGTTTGTGTTCTTCAATATTCCTCAGATTCAGTACAAAAACCCGTGGGTCCAAATAATGATGTTCAAAAATATGACACCATCACCGTTCTTGAAGTTCTACTTGGGTCTGTATCTTTGCACTGTTTGAAGTGTATTATTGTTATTACTGTTATTATTTATTGTATCTAAGTTAAGCTGATCTCTTCTGTCTCTTCTGCAGATGATGGGGAGCAGGTTCTGGTGGATGTGGAAGGGAAGGACCACAAACAAATTTCACAACATGTTATGAAGATTTTGGGAAAATCAGAGTAAGATATTCAGAGTTATTAAATTAAAGGTCCAGTGTGTAAAATTTGTGCAGATTATATTAGCAGATATTAGTAGAATATATTTTTTCATTAGTGTATAATCACCTGAAAATAATAATCATTGTGTTTTTGTTACTTTGGAATGACCTGTTTATATCTACAGAGGTCACCATGTGGCACTTCCATGTTTCTACAGTAGCCCAGAATGGACAAAAGCAAAACCTAGCCTAGATACAGCCTGTGGTATTTTGTGTGAGTTATGTATATAGGTTCCATAGGTTCTCCTAAAAGCATAGAGGGGGGGGTGATGCAAGGCTTTTGCAGTCTACAAGCTCACAGCTAGATGCCACTAACTCCTACACGCTGGCCCTTGAAGTGTTCGATGACACCGATATAACTCAATTTATTTGTAAAAAGTTCTGGGCGATCTTAAATAAATCAAATATTAGATACTGTTGACTGCACGTGTATTTTGAGGTCTTCTATAATGATCTAAAAATGTATTTATTATTTTTTCTTGTTTACAGAGAGGTGTTACAAGCTGAGGCTCGAGCCAAGATGCAGGCCTCCAACCCTGCCAACTTTGGGCCAAAGAAGTACTGTCTGAGGGAGTGTATCTGCGAGGTGGAGGGCCAGGTGCCGTGTCCTGGCACCACGCCGCTGCCCAAGGAGATGACGGGCAAACATCGTGCCCAGATGGCAGCGTCACAAGAGTGAAGAAGCTGGGGAGAGATAAACTGGACAATATTATGGTATTGTGATGTTGCATTTGATTTTGTACAGTTCCATAAAAGGACTACTATATTGCATATTTTGATGTAAATATGTGTAACAAAATGGATCCTTTGATGCTGTGTGCATTGTGAGATCATCACTGGCAGGAATGAAACCTTCCAGGCTACTATGAACAGGAGGAACCTCCCGACACATGACTTTGTTTGGGCAGTCAACTCTTTGGTCTTTCGTATAACTTGACATTGGTTTAAGAATCTCCACATCCGGATGCAGTTTACATCCAGCACAGTGTCAATATTGCAATACAAACATTCAAATAAAAACCGATTTGCCCGTGTCGTCATCACTCTATTTAAACATCAGGAACATCAAAATCTAAGTAAGAATAGTCACAATATTTATGACAAGAACGAGAAATACAAACATCTTACATACAGCTTTTTTTTTATTGGTGATGAAATGGAATTTTCTAACGTTAATAAACTGATGTCTGTGCATCCAAAGTGTTGCAACTGTTTTTAATGCAGAGTTGTTGCTAGAATCAACTGCTAACACACATTAAAGAAGCTCCTCGAGTTATTCACACTGTCACAAAACACTTACAGTGTCACATGTTTTGCTTAAAGTCTTCTGTGGACATCACAGATGAGCACAAAAACACTGTTAATGTCTAATGAAGTAAAATATGGACATTCTGACGGACAGGAGAGCACTACAACAAATCCATGTAAGGACTTTGCAGCACTGAGTGATAATACTTGCTGGCATTCATGTAGTGTTAATTTATCTGACAAAGAAAACCCTTATGTCTAAAATGTTGCTTTGACCTAAGAATTGATCTTGTGTACGCACTGATGTTATTTGTTGACTTAGTTGCCTACAGTGTGCCTTGGCAAATAGTGTTTAGTATGTTCATGGTGAGTGTCGGCTGGATGGACTACTGAACAGATAACATGCTTTAGACACAGATCTTGTCTGACAGCATGGAACAGTTGTGATGTGTTGAAAGATTTTCTGAAAGCAGGAAGACAAGCTTGGCCACAAGCTCGATAAGACAGACCAGCGTCAAACAGCTATTCAGAGAAACACAAACACGTGAATCATGCAACCCAAGTGCTCAGTTGGATCAGTAGTGCCACTGTAAACGATAAGATCGCAACCTTTAGGGGTCACATAGGAGGACATGGAAATATTCTGTTCACTTGGCTCACTGTGGCATTTAAGATACTTAAAAAAAGAGAGAAACAGCTCTTAAATGCAACCATGCCAAGGCCAACATCATATAGACAAGATGCAGAAAAAAAATATTATTAACTGATTCGACTTGAGTTAAACTTGAATCTAAACCATGCAGACAGACAGAGAAAATGTTAACATTTCCATGTTGTACAGAAAAAGCAACATTCACTGAAACAGAAATAAACAGCTGTTAGAACAAATACTTTGATCGCAGACCTGGTTATTAACACTATGATTAAAGATTAAAAGCTCAGTGACAGTTACATAACAGGAGCAACAAGAATGGCTTGATTTTGCGTAATGTGCCTTTAGTTTCTCTCATAAATCTATGACACAATCTGCAACAACTGGTGCAAGTCCTGTGACTGAATTAGTAAATCAAGCCTCTGATTAAACTTCATTGTGTAATTTTATCTATTGAATGATCAGTTTCCTTCAAACACCAGCCTGCCAAAATATGGTCATAAAAAGTCTAATTTGTTTCTCATTAAATCATCAGATGGTTATCTTGTCTGAGTGTGGTTTGTGGCCCAGTTAGAGCAGAAATGTGTGGTTTGGTTCTTTGGCATTAGTTCAACGAACAGCAGGAATTTCAATTACAAATAAAAACTTACAATAAATAAATAAAAATGTAAAAATAAACTTAAGTTGTAGGTACAAAGAAAGGATGTCTTTACTATGAAATTCAATTTAATTAAAGGGGTACGCCACCAATTCCACACATCAAATTCTGTTTACAGGTTTTGTGGATTTGACAAAAGTTGCTCATAGCCTTTCGTTGCCCCACAGGGAGCTGCACGAAAAATCTGATGAATTTCCTCAAGTGATGTCACTTGAGTCAGCAACAGCTGGGGCTACAGACTGCAAGTTTGAAAATAAAAAAAAGTCTGGATGTGTGGAGCTATAAAGAAGTGAACTTGGCAGAATTCTGTAGCCTGCTACAAACTAGTGGCTCAAGGCCACATTAGCAGCTCCTAGCATAAAGGGCTGCAGTGGTATATAGGTTTCACAGCATACTGAACCTTTTCATTTCTATAAAAGGCACTGTAATTGATAATAATAATTGTGTAAAGCGTACACTGCAATATTTGATTATTGTAGCATGAAAATCTCATACCTTTGCAACTATACTAGCATAAGACGTCCAAATCTCCAACCGAACTGTCAGACACCAAAGTGCGCTGTGGCCAATGTAGGTGCCAGGTTTTGACGAGGAAGAAGAATGTGTGAAATAAAAAAGATGATTACCGGTTCTGCAGGAACGATTTTAATCCTTTTCTTTTTTTAAAAAAAACTGCATCATGAGACCAACTATGTTATAGGAGTGCATTGCTAAATTGAAGAAGTACTTTTTAAAGTTATTATTTATTATTTAACCATTGATTTTTGAAAAAGTGCATCAATGCTGTCATGACTCCCATTGTTCACCGTTAGCTTTGATTACATTCTGAGTGTTGTGCAAGTTACGGAAATTTAGTAATTAGTGACAGTTATTACCGTGTAAAAGTAGTTATTAGGGAAAATAACTTTTGCGTTACTTTTAATATTTGCTTCAACTGTCTTGTTAATGCACACAACTACATTATTTCAGTGTAGTTATTTTAGTGAGAACTCTCAGATTTTATTCATCATTGTAACTATTGTAACTAGGAGGAGCTATTAATACTCTTGATCACCAGAGGGCAGCAACAACAAGTATTCCTACCTGTAAGTTACACTTTTGACTTGGACTATATATATGACTTGGCAGAGGTAATAAGTAATTATGTGACAGCCTTAAACTATGATGAAACATAAGCTCACATTGCTGTCCACTGCAGTTGTCCACTGTTTGCAGGTGAGACAAAACTAACAAGTAATGGACTCACTTAAATTTCAGTAATTGTAATTACCTTATTAATTTGAAAAAACTTTGTTACATCTCTTGTTACTAGTTACTTTGTAATGTGTTATTCCCAAGACTGTTCATAGGCTCTGCTAGAGAGCCAAATCACACATCCTGACTTTAACAAGACCCACAGCCACACTCAACCCAAACAACCACCTGACTGTCCCATTAAAAAATCTTTTAAGTGGCACTTTTTTATCTTCTATTGTTCATGTTTGAAATGATAGAACAGGGTTAATATCTTCAGCAACGTGCCTGTGCAAATGAATTTTCACTTGCAGTGCTTAAAAACTGTGCATGCTGGGATAGGCACCAGCCCTCTGTGACCCTGTGCGGGATAAGTCATTTAGAAAGATGTCTGGAAATAAAGGGAGCCACTCCAGGCTACTGAGCTCAAGTACATGTTTAATTTTGAGACTAACCTAATGTTTTTTTGTGGTGCAGCAGACCTCACCCAAACTAAAAGCAGTGGGCTCATTAGTCATGTAAAATGAGCTAGCCTCACAGGACTTGGTAAGTAGCGGGTAATCAGGGTGGGGTTGAGATAAAGGTGTCAGTGCTTCTTCTTCTTCTGCTCCTGTAGGGTGTGCTGTAGCTCTCGGAGGTTCTCTGACAGGAGCTCCACTTCGTCGAGACGGCCGCTGAGCTTGGCGTCAAAAATGTAGGCCCTAATGTTGTCAATCTGCTGCAGCAGCAGCTCCTCCTCTATCATGTCCACATCAGGCAAAACCTCGTCATCATCGTCCCCATCAAAGGGGTTGTTGGAGACTTCTGGAGAATTTCCAGAGGCCTCAAGGAAAGGGTTACCTGCATCAGTATCGTCCTCCTCCTCAAAGGGGTTGCCCGGTACGTTCTCAGCCTGTTTTTCCTCCTCGACATCTTCATCTTCATCGAACGGGTTGTACTCTTTCTTCCCATTGGTTACCTCTTTGTGCTCCCGTTTGATGTCCTCGAAGAACGGATTGGATGGATCTTCCTCGATGGGAGTAGAATCCTCCTCATCAAAAGGGTTAAGGGGGTGCTGTTCTGTCCGTCACCACCAGGGGGAGTTACATGTCCCCCTAAGCTCCTCAGCCTGGGAGGAGACTCCTCCTGGCTTGTGAGAGCAGGGAACGCTCTAACAGAGGATGGACTCCTGTCAGCTTTAGGAGTCAGCTCCTCCGCTTCACCGTCCTCCTCTTCTTGGAAGCCCCCTGCTGGACTGATATCCAGAGACCTCTCCCAGGTGATGGGAGGCTGGCTGGACCCCACAGCAGGCCCCCAGTGCTCACGCTCCTCCCTTTCCTTGGCTTCCAGACGATGGAGCTCCCCCTGCTGCAGGCTCTCCTCCTCAGCCAGCTTCTGGGAGAGAGCGATGGCCAGGCTGGTCTGCTGCTGGTCGTATTCGTCCTGCAGCTGACGCAAGTTCTCCTCCAACATGGCCACCTCGTCCGTCCTCTGGGCCTCTCGCGCCTGACGAAGGAATGACTGTATGTTCTCGATCTGCTGCAGGAGGGGGTCCTCCAGCTCGCTGCGTGCATTTGTGGAGTCTGCGGAGGGCAGCCAGCCACCGGCTTTGGTCATGCGTGGAGCTCTAGGGGCTTGCTGGCAGCTCTCCGTTGGAGCTGGGAGGGGACGGTTTCTCTCAGACTCCTGACGCCTCTTCAGGGCCTCCTGAGCTGCCTGTTGGGCAGGGAAATATATAAAGTATAAACATTTAGTATGTTATGTGTATGAAACATCAACAGGGAAGTATCGGTACACAGTCTCACCAGTCTCTCTTGTTGGAGTCTCTTCTCTTGTTCCTGTTTCCTCTTTTCTTTCAGCTCCTCATATTTCTCCTTAGTGGGTAAAGACATGAGTCCTAACAGCTTCTCCTAAAACAGGGAGGACACAAAGAATAATTTAATTCAGGGAGGGAAACGACCAAAGGAGAAGGCATATGAAGCAGAAATACAGTACTGTATAACAGAGTGATGATTGGAAAGATACCGTATAGCAGGGGTGTCGGTCTGTGTGTCAACACGTGTACGTGCTGATCTGGAGTCAGTTTGGCAGTATTTAAGTATAAAGCAATTTCATTAAAAATACGGACGTGTATTTGTAGTAAAATCATCCTGCAGCAACACTTCACAAGTAGCCCAATTCTGTGGGAAAAATACAGACCTGGCAACCCTGCTGCATAGTCTGATTCTGTCAGGATTTATTTCTCTAGAGCAGCATTCCTAAACTTATGGTTGGGACCCAAAATGGGAATGAGAGACAAAGCGACTCTCAGAAACATCAACCCTTTGATAATGTTCAACAAGGGATGCAAGAACTGTAAAACACTGTTTCAAAATACAGCTGTGGTCAAGAAATGTAACAGCCTGCTAACTAATGGTTCAAACTATGAACCAGCACAAAAATGACAATTAGCAAACCACAATGTTCTGAGCAGACATATTACAAACAGTAACAGAAAGTAACATTTCTATTGAGGAGCATAGGGCAGCAAACTCAACAAACTACTCAGTCCAGGCATGCTGGGAAAATGTGGACAGTCATACCAGTCATGCTGATGCATCCTGCCTCTGTGATGCATTAAAATCCAAAAGAACTTAGTGAAACCAGGGCATGCAACTTATTCTTTCCCTGATTCCCTGATTGTGAACAGTAAATCATTATTGAAATCACAGAAATAAAAATACTAAATAAGCATGCAGATTAGCTCAGGTTGAATATAAAGGCTGTGTGCCATGTTTGCGGCCACAGAAAATAAATTAAAAGTCCCTGTTTATGTAATGGTACTGTGGCATCTGCTTGTACTCTTCACAGTAGAGTTGGTCCAGACTGTGAAAAGCTAACACTGACTCATAAAATAAAACTAGCCAGCTCACTTTGTAATAAACTCACTAGACTCTGTGTCACACACAGGTTACACCCACAAAAGCCGCCTTAAAGGAGAAGTCTCAGCCAGTAACACTGCGTTTCAGGTGCAATTAGGCTGTGGGCTGTAGGTAAAATTATTTAAGTATTAGAGAAAAATGTACTATAAGTGTCAAGGGTATATGTAGCATTACTCATTGTGTAGTAAAGTGGTCCCTGTCAGTGTTTTATTATTATATTTAATGTTTTATATTAACATTAGTGCTGCATTCATGTGTGTGTTGCATTTTACTGCTGCTGATGTTTAAGGTTTTAAAGTACATCATTACCATAATTAGTATAACCATTTTATATCAAACACAATTTTAACACTTCAATTTGCAATAAAACACATTTTATTGGGGACCAACTCAAATGACCACCCATGAGTCCTGTGGGCTCACAACACTGAAAACCTATCAACATCACTGAATACAGTATTTTAGTATGAAGCCTTGTTTTGATCTGCTCCAGTTTGCCCTGTTAAAGTTACTGTATTATACTGCTGATACAAACTCACCACCTCCTATATCTGTTTCAAATTAAAAACTTGCTAGCATCTCAGTGGACAGTGAGTCATAAGTTCCTTATGAGGAGGTGAGAAACATTACACTCAGTAAATTTGATTATTACAATGATGTACTTGATGAAATAAATACATTTCATACACATTTTAAATCCACGGTTTGTTGAATTCTTTATCAGTTTAAACATGTGGACATTATGGCAATTTAAAGTTAGATCCTGAGTTACAACTGTACAGGAAGTACTGGACCAGCTTTAGGCTTTAACAGAGGATAGTTGAAGCTGCCTATTAACAGCAGCTCTCCTCTTATTGATCTGAGCACTTGGTGTGGCTGCTAGAATAATGTTTAGTGGCCTGTACAGTAGGCCCCAAGGGTCAGTTTGTTTGGCTAGAATTACCTGTATGAACCGTTAAAGACATTAAACACACACATGATAAATTTATTGCAAAAGTTAAGCAAGGGCAAACATACAGCTCATATTGAATCAAAACTGATTATTGGTTAAATCAAATCATAAATACTCTCATCACAAAGAGTACAAAGTGCCAGATTTCATAACCTGATTCAAAGAGCTGAAGCCAGATGTTTAAATCTCCAATTTGGAGAGAAGGAGGGAAGTGTTATACGGCCAATACGGTCCTTCCTTTGCTGCCGAACTGTTGGTTCCTGATGAAACTCATGACTTTGTCTGAAGTCCAAAAAGTCTCTAACAAGTCCTTAGTCCTTGATGGCAGGAAGAACAAAAGAAATCCTTTCTATCCAATTGTAATCCTACAGCTGGGTGGAAAAGGTTAGTCTACATTCGCACGATTCTCTCATTTCAGCCGAATGTAGATGAATTCCTTTTTTGCTATGTTTGGCTGTCCATCTACTCCGTCTCATGAGTTGAAGTTTTTAGTTCCGAGCACCATTGTTCCATTCAAGCTATTAACCAACCTTCTAACCCTTCTCCTTGGACTTGTTTCCAGAATCTTGGTCAGGTTAGACGAGGTCTGGTTCTGTTCCCATGCCATGAAGATGTTTCTTGGTTCTACTGCCCAGCAAGCCTGCTGCACAGTTTAAGTTGTACCATGGCGGACCCTGGTTTAGGTTAGGGCCCAAGGGTGACTATCATAATGGTACAGGATAGCCAGGATGGGAACAAGTCTGATTATCACTGCCATTGATTTGGCCAGTAAACACAAGCAAAAAGTCTTTCGTCCATTTCGTCGTTGTTCCCATGGTTGCTGCTGCTGTTCGTCAGTCTAGTCCAAATTCATCTAGGTGCGGTAGTGGTAGGGGCCCAGATGTTTTCGGGATCCCCCTCTAACCTTGGGTATCCAATAGCGGAAGGCCCATTCCTTCCCAATTGAGTAAGACCATACTCTTCTCCGCCTCCTGCACCTGTAGCTTTGTGGCTCTCCTCTCATTGCCCTTAAGTGTGTGACTAAGTGTGTGTGATGGTTCTATCCTGTCACCACAGAGAGTTCTGGTGATTTGTTCTCTGAGTAGTGCCTTATAGATAGGTGTCTGGAACTTGATCTCAGGGTCCAGCCCTCTCCACACCCACTTCCAGGAGGTGACTATAACATTGTCTGGTTTTGGTAGAGGTCCTTGGGTGATCATTCCATCCTTTCGGGATGCAACAGGGTCTTTGCACACATCCCAAAACTGCCTCTCCATCCCTCTGGTTTGTGTTAATACCCTATACAAAGGTTCCCTGCTACGCTTGGGGTTGTTCCTTGGTTCTATCACAAGCTCCAGCAGTCGGGCTCGGGCATCGTGTCTAAGCCCTCGTTGCTGCTGGCGCGCATAGTTGGAGTTACCAATGGAGAGTAGGGCTTCTCAGATGACAGCCTCATTGACAATCCATAGATTTTGGTGCTGGTTCTCGCTTATGTAGTACTTTAACTCTTCCTCCCTCCTGATGAATTGACGATACATCTTGGGGCTGCTGGTCCAAATCTTCCAGGGTCCCAACCAGATGTTGAAATAGACTCCCTGTAGCAGCTCAGCATAGTTAGGTCCTCACCTCATTTTTAATATGGTTCCATAAACTGTATGTGGGCTGCATTTAGTATCCAAGGAAGTGTTTCTGGGCACGTTGGTACCGGCTGGTTCCAGTATCCTTTGCGATCGTTATATCTCTGCAGCTCCATCTCATCTAGTATCACTTCTTGATGCATAACCTGTCCAGGGATTGACAGGTCCGCATTCCGTTTGTACTCCCAGTTGCTGCAGAAGTATCCTCTAGTATGACAGCAGAGCCCAGTAGGCTCTCAATCCTTGTTTGGCCAGTCTAGCAGTATTGTTTGATTTGATAATTTTAAGTATAGTGTGCCATATATGTTACCAGGTTTGTTCAGAATAAAATGGTCTATCTTCACTACTCGTTTTAGTAATTTCTTGTGCATTTCTGGTACTGACTACAGACAGCTGTTTTCTTGTGTTTCTGACTTAGTTCTACGGTTGGGAACTCTTCGTTGATCCCCAACTGTCCAGATCTGTGGCAACTTGAACCCCAGATAGTTCACGTGAAACTGACCAAACTGACATTTCTTCAGGGTGAGTTTCAGACCTGCCTCCATAAGCCTTCTCATTACTTTCTGCAGCCTTTCCAGATGTTCCTCTTCAGTGTCGTCAGCAATGAACACATTGTCGATGTAGATGGTCACTCCTAGGTCCCCAAGTTGTTCATCACTGCTGCTTGGAAGACATTTGGAGAGTTCTTGTACCCTTGAGGTAGACGCTGCCATATGCAGGCCTTGCTTGTGTGTGTGAACACTGTTTTTCCTTGCAACTGCTTGGCCAACCTCAAGGAAAAGAATCCATTTGCCAGGTCAATGCAGGATTTGTAGTTCTTGACCTGTAATGTCTTCAAGGAACCTTGTGGATTGATTAAGCTAGCTCTGTTAGCTACTGTTCATTGGTTGAGGGCCTTGAAGTTGATCACTGGCCTCCAACCACCTCCTGCCAATTCTGGTTTCTTCACCGCATGGATTGGGCTGTTAGTGACAGGGTTAGGTTCTTCTCGAATGATCCCCAGGGCACTGAGTTCCTTCACTATCTTGTCCATTTCTTTGACTGCTTCTGGGGTCAATGGGTACTGTCGTACAGGTGGGTGTACTCCCCTTTGATAGTGCGGACATACTTGGGTCCCAGGCCCCCGCAGTCATTCTTGAACCAGGCCACATTTGCTTCAGAGATTATCTGTCTCACTCTTTCTTTCCCAGCTTGAGAAAAATCACTTTCTCACAATTTTTGTTCTGTCGTTGCTGGTATCTACCACCTTGTACCAGCTCTCTGTTGGTGCTGCATTTGAAGTTGGTTTTAGTCGCACCACTTTGGACTGCAGCATGTCCAACCGTCATCTCAATGATTTCCGAAATCTCTTTGGAATATGGAGATCTTTCAAATCCCTAGTTGTATTGAGGTCATAGGGACTTTTTATCCATACTTTTCCTTTCCAGATCCCAAATGGCATTCTCTCCACATTTCCATTGGCAAACATGATCCCTAGGTGTCCTTTTGTTTCAAGACTTTCATGGGTCATGGACACCTCTGCCCCAGAGTCTACTAGGTAGGGCTTTCCATCCACTTTGGTGTAGATATTGTCCCCCACCCAGTAGGCATTCTCCAGGGTGAGCCGCACCTTGGATGCCATTACTTCCTTGGCCCACCAGTCGCTGCTTGGAGGGACTCCTGGAGGGCTTTCTTCTGCTCTGGTGTCAGTGTGTGGCTCAGAGAGCCACACATCAGGAAGAAGAGGTTATGCAGCTTGGTTATCAGCTCTCCATAGTTACATCCAAAGCTACCCCTGTACAGGAGGTACTGGACCAGCTCTCTGCTTAAAGGGTCCGATCCTCTAGCCTAAGGGTGTTACCCTATTAGGCTTCAACAGAGGATAATTTAAGCTGGTGGCGAGGAGATTCACCTAGTTTCTAACTGCCTTCATCCGGACGCCTACCCTGCTTACTATGGCACAGCACTTGACTGAATAGCCCTAGAGCCAAATACTACAACAACCAGACCTTTAACGGCAGCTCTCCTCTTATTGGTCTGAGCACTTGGTGTGGTTGCTGGAATAATGTTTAGTGGCCTGTACAGCTTACAGTACTGTACTTTACTCTTTAAGTGCAAATGATAAATTTATTGCAAAAGTTAAGCAAGGGCAAGCATACCGCTCATACCGAATCAAAACTGATTGGTAAAATCAAATCATAACAAATACTCTCATCACAAATAGTACAAAGTGCCAGATTTCATAACCTGACTCAAAGAGCTGAACCCAGATGTTTAAATGTCCAAATTTGGAGAGAAGGGAGGGAAGTGTTGTACGGCCAATACAGTCCTTCCTTTGCTGCCGAACTGTTGGTTCCTACTGAAACTCATGACTTTGTCCAAAGTCCAAAAAGTCTCTAACAAGTCCTTAGTCCTTGAAGGCAAGATGAACAAAATAAATCCTTTCTATCCAATTGTAATCCTACAGCTGGCTGGAAAAGGTTAATCCTCATTTGCACGATTCTCTCATTTCAGCTGAAGTAGTTGAATTTCATTTCTGCAATGTTTGGATGTTCATCTACTCCGTCTCTTGAGTTGAAGTTTTTAGTTCCAAGTTGCAATGCTCCGATGTGGTCAATCTAACTGCATGCTACAAACACGAGAGTCAGCCAAGGACTAACACAGTTCTCTTCTCTGTTCAGTCCTTTATATCATTTTCCTTCGCAATGCCTACGTGCCGTGTAGATAGTCATATATTGTGCAAAATCTCATCTCCTCCTGTGGAACCAGATGTGTCCTGTTTGTGCCATCTAACTTCCCTTTTTCGCTAATTTTTTTGGCAAATTACAGTGATTCATCAGGTCAAGGTCACCTCGCCCTGCCACTCAGCTTCTTACTCAACATTTCAAAGTGATTTACATTTTTGATCTTATTTTCCTTACTTTTAACTTGTTTTCAAACATTCATAATCATTAACAATCAAATAATCGGTTACAATCATGTAATCATGTTTCCATTTGTTATTACGTCAATCACAACATCTCATTCTTCATTACAGAATCAATTTCAATCATCATACAGCTTTTAGATCATAATCTCTGTGCACTGCGTCATTCAGAGGAGAGTTCTTTCATGTCCTGTTCTTATCCTTTATACTGTTGTGAAAAAATGGAAAGAGTCTCCTGTTTTTCACTTCAGGCTCTGATAGAGAGTCCCATATTCCTTTTATGCTGGTTTTAGTGGATTAGCGATCTAAAGTCTTTTGACAAAATTCATTACATACTGTTCTAGGTGAGGTGGAAATTTGTTACCCAGCTCCCTGTTTAATATTAATTCTGTCTGAGTGGGGCTTTATGTCTTTTTTCATGCTGAGGATTGTCTGAACTTAGTCTCACCTGGACAAACAGTGTGGCCGTATAACGGATCATTCTCTGCAACTGGAGGGCTTTTGGACGTGGTGGTGGATCATTTTTTGCTCCTAGTGTTAAAATCTTCTTACTGAGAAGAAAACACATAACTCAACTTCATCTTTTAAAAAAAATAAGAAAAACAAAAAGACAAACATGACAGAACAGTCTTCAATTTGGAAACAGTCATTTAGGACTGATATCTACCTCAGTGCATCGATGAGTTCATAGTATTTCTGTACTTCCAGTCTCAGTCCACCAGCAGTGTCTAGATTGTATGTGGTTTCTCCAGCACTGTGAAAACAAATAGCCATGATGCAAAAATCTCTCAAATCAAGATCCAAAGATTATTTTTCATGTCAGAAATGCAGTACTACTTTTTAATGGGGCTTACTTGAGAGACTCAGCCATTTTGATGTAATCTGGAGCCTTTTCATCCACCTTCTCCATGCACATCCTCAGCCTCTGACAGGAAGACAAGTTTGGAGCAAGTGAACAACAGGAAACCCCAAAATTAAAACACTGAATGACGGGAAGGATACAACAGTATAAACTCAAGACGGGATTTGTGCAGCTTTCAAGCACTTTTGAAGAACTTTGAAGGTACCTAAACCAAAAATTTCCAGACTCTCCAAACCTTCATCACCACATCTAAACTGTTACTGTAAATGCAAAGACAAATTCCATTATATCCTCAGAAATTAATGAATATTGTAACATTTGTAATTTCACTAGCTGTTCATATTAACTTTGATTGTATATTTTGATCATGACTATTTAATGCTTGATAATTTCCAGGGTAAGGGATCAACAGAGGACTTTTGAGGATTGTTTCATTTCAAATGTTAGATTTTTAATTAACATGTGTAACTGTGTGGATGAAACACCAGATTATGTTGAAAATTAAACATCTTTCAAGAAATATATTCAAACTCGAGCACATCCCTAATCTTCAAAACATACTGGGTAAAACTAATTGTGCTCTGAAATCTTAAGACTTTGCACAAACCCTGTCAAGATAGAATCGACCACACCATCACTGGGAACAGAAGAGACAGATTATGAAATCTGTCGTGATCTTTTTCATTTTACCTCATAAAGTTTCACAATATCTGGCACATGGTCCTTTTCTTCCAGTTTCTGCTGTCTCTTCAGCAGTGTATCCATACAGTGGTGACAGCAGCGAATCTTTTCGTCATCCTTTTCCTCCAGCATGGAGGTAACACTGCTTAGGCTGCTGATGCTGCCTCTCCTGGAGCCCATCCCACCGCCGCCACCACCACCTCCTGTCGGGGGGAGACTGGGACTGAACGGGGCTTCCAGGTACCACAGGGCCTCTCGTGTCCCACTGATCAGCTTTTCTGTGAACAAACAAAACATATTTCACAGCATGGAGACGGCTAAACTTGACTTCAACTAGATATCTGATGATTTATTTTAATTTGAAAGGTGTGAATACGTACGCGCTAAAGGTAAGGGGACAAACTCCATGCACCTCCTACACATAATGGACCCACAGAGGCGACAGTGGTGACGTCTGTTACGGATGTTGAACTTGTTTCCACAGTCGGGACAGAACGGGACATCCGAGTCGTTCACCCATGAAACCACAGACTTCTCAATGGCTGAAAAGGAGGATGAATACTTTAATAATTTAATAATTTATAACCTAAATAATTCATATTTACAAGCGCAGACAGGAGTCAGACATGGGGACGAACCTCTGATTTTGGCAGCATCTGAGTTGGTCCTGTCAAATGATGTCAACTGAAATGACAGTTAACACAACAGCACAGATAAGCTCATGTTAAGTGTAATTTCAGCAACAGCAGGAAGAAATTGATGTGAATTATTCTTGTGTTGTGATTTGCTACTGTAAACAAACCTTTTCCAGTCTGATGATGAGCTTGTTGACTTCAATGACATAGTGGTCTATCCTGGCTGCCCGGTGTTTTTTAAAGAAGTCCAGGTGACTTTTGGTTGCTCCTACAAAAGCAACAAAAGAATGAGAGTAAGAGTTCAGCTGTGGTTGCTGCTTAAACACCTTCTTAATCATTCTTATCAATAATTATCTAGTTTTATCCAAATTATATGAAAAAGCAAACAAAAAAAATACTATTAAGTGGTTAAAACCAGACATGCCTTCAGTTGATGAATGGACTGATATTATTTTTAGCAATATATAGGATGCACAGAATCACTTTTTCTATCAGACTGCAACAGCAGAAGCAAGAGGACAAATGGGAGAGTGGATTATGTATGTTACACTTGTATGACCATCATTAGTTTAATGCACATTTCTGTCTTTTGTTTATTTATTTTCCCCTTTCTTTTTGTGAAGTGATTTGATTGTCGTGAAGGCACACCTAAACACACTGGTTCTATTCAAGTGTTGTATTTGTATTTTATTTTCCATTTTTATGTCTGCGTTTTTATTTAATTTGTTGGCCCTTACTTGCTTCAAATTACTGCCATCGGTTACAACTGAGTCCTACAGAAGGTTCTGAGATATCTCTTGTAGCATCTATTGTAAATCCTGTGCGATTTATAACCTATAAAAAGAGAATTAAACGAAAAAAGAACAAACAAAACAAAAAGTTGAAGAGTGGAATTTAGAGTCTAATTTTCTAGTCTTACCCAGATCCTGAGGCTCCCACATGTAAGGGTCCACTCCACCATAGTAGAAGGACTCATAACTGCCTGTATCCGGTCTGTCCTCTCCATCCCTTTTCAACAGCTTGTCTTTGGCTTTCTTCGCCTTTTGAACCAAATCTGTGCACAAAGAAAATTAGAACACAATGCAAATGCACATGCAGAGAGGATTTATATACACAAGAACTGATGTATGTATCACTTGTGCATTCCTAGTCCACAAGAACATCCCCTAATCTTCAGTTTCATTATCAATTTGAATAACTACATACAAATCAGAGAGCTAACCTCCTTGCATGCTTCTGTTTCCAACCAAGATTCTTCCTCACTACATCTCATCATTTTCTTACATAACCCACTGTCCCTCCCTGAAAAGCTGCAGCAGAAAAGTTGCCAATTCATCCTGGCAACAATATCCCCTGGTCCAATACTGCAGTGCCCTGATATCAAATTCAAATTTTGCTCATTAAACAGCTTTTTAAGTTAGCCACACTCTCTTTTTGCTGAACTACTCTATTTCACACTAGAACGTGATAAGACCCAAAATGTATTGTGACTGCAAGACCGCGAGTAGAATTAATGGGACTCACTTTTGAGCTGTCCTCTAACGTGGCGGTCTTCTCCGGAGTGCTCCTCTTCATAGTGGTCTTGGAGCTGGTAGAATGACTGAAGGTCCTTCAGGCACAGCGGGCAAAGGAAGCCCTCCTTCACTTCACCTGTGCCCTCAAAGGGGGGTGGGTAACTGGAGGCCATGACAGCAATCGGTTGTGCTGTTGAAGAAGAAATGCAAGGTGCGAGATTCTTGCTTTGGTCCACATGTCATGGGGTGTGTGACCCACCCCATATTAGCTCCATCACGCCAGAGAGGATCCAGGGATACTGAAGAGCAGGACAAAGCAGAGTGAGGCTGCAGATATTTAACAAAATCAATATATGAAATTCTAGATACTTCAGTGGCTTAATGTTTACTAACTTGCCCTAAATCATATTGAGAATTTCAAACACAGTTGGTCCTTTATGAAAACCTAACAGTGCATCATTCACTGCAATGACACACTGTGACTTTTAAGTGATTACAATTTTTGTAATTCACTTTGGCTCAATTCTTGAATGAGAATCACTGTTTTCACTGCAATACATTCAAAACCCTGAATAATTATTTTTGTGATTTGAATTTCTCATTCATTCAAGTGGATGGTATGTTTTGTCATGTGTGCAAAAGAGTAGAATTGTCTACAGTTAATACAAAATTAACCTGTCAAACATATCATACATGTATATTCTATAAATATCTATGACTTGATATGTTTGTGATGTCCGCTAATTTGGCAAATGATGCACCAGAGTGACGTAATGAACTGGGAATCACATGGATCATCATGGTCATTGTGTGGCAAATTTTCTGTTCACTGTATATGACTTTACATGAAAGATAAAAAGTGAATCTTCTGCTTACAGTACACATTAGACATTTCTACACAAATTGACTATAGACATACAAATGTGCATATCCTTTTTTGTGTACTACAGTATTGTGCAGTATTGACTTTTCCTGATAAAGTTTCACCTACTATTACAATCTGAATCTAAACATCTAAACTGACACTCTTGTATAGTAGCTACAGTTAGCAAACAGTTTCAACAAAAAAAAGTAGAACAAAACAGAGATTTATATATAAGAAACATTCCCACAGTTGACTGTCATGGTGAAAAAACAAACATTTTGAGCAGCATGGACCACATCATGACAAAACAACTTTTCATTTTGGTGGCATTGGCCAATTCACTGACACAATAACACAGCTTTGAAGCATGAATTAACTGTTTTGGGTGAGTAGTAGAGCTGTGACAGTTAATCTATTAATAACTGAATTTATTGTCAACTATTTTTTTTTTATAATTGATTCATTAGTTTGAGTAATTTTTTTCATGAAAAAAAGTAAAAATTCTCTGATTTCAGCTCCTTAAATGTTAACATTCTTTGGTTTCTTTACTCCTCTATGACAGTAAACTGAATCGCTTTGGTTTATGAATAAAACAACATTTGAGGATGTTATGTTAGGCTTTGGAATGCACTGATTCTCATTTATGCAGCTCTAGTGAATAACGACCTTTTGCAGACATGCAATAAAGATATGTTGTCCATGTCCATGAAACAGTGGTGACAAATGCACTTACAGGTTAGAGCAGCAAGTCTGAAACTTAAGAATGCCACAGCCCATTTTCAAATGTGAAAATCTTTTTGGCCCACCCAAACCTTTAATCACAACTCAACCTTTAATCATCAACACATGACACTAATCGTACTAATACAATTGTTAATGTGACTATTAAACTAGGTCAAATAAATGAAGCATAACGTGTCATTTAAATCACATTGCTTGTTGTATTTGTTTTTTGATTACTTTTCACACTTAAAATGTTGAACCTTAAAAGGTTTTTTTTTATTCGTTTTTAATGACCTCTTAAGGCTGAGTTGCAGGGCCTTCACTTTGGGAATCACTGGTTTGGAGAATGTTACAGACTGTTACGAAAACTGAATGAAAGCCATTGAGAAAAACAATGGAGTGTCAGGGCAATAAACAGTTGTTTCAGTGTTTCAGCTTCATCTGACAGTCACACTACATTAGAGAGTCCTGTGAAGGTGAAACAGGTGTTATACAACAATGTTATCATGCAACAAAGGTTCAGATTTATACACACTCATAAACAGCAGCGTGTCCTTTTTAAGAAATTCTGGCTAACATGAGTTTTTACGGTCATTACGGTGCTTTAATGTTATATGTGTTTTCTTGATCTCGTGCACCATAAAAAGGACCAAAATTAGGTTTTAATGCTACATTTTTTTTTTTAACCAGATAACGTTACAGTTAGCCAAGAGTTTATGTGCCAAACCCATTCAGTCAGCTTGTTTCAACCCACGCATCAGGAAAACCCCTAACTAAACGATAAGTATTTACTTTACTGACTACAATCATTTGCACTCTTTTATTCGATGTGTTATATTTGCATATCAATTAACCAGCGGCTGAAGTTGTATTGTCTATTATCTGGCTAACGCTGACCGCCGTTATACTGAGCAGCAGATAATGTAACGTTAGCTACAGAATGCTAACAGCAGGTCTCGCCTTTAGCCATCGTTTCTCTCATGTCTTTGTTCAAAACACGAGAATAAATCACTTAAAACTTCTCAAAACCCAACACGAGCGCACTTGTTAACGCGGCGGATGGTGTATACTTACAAATTAATCCAATAATAACTGTGTGGTTGACAGCTGACAGCTCGACAACACCAGCTGCAGAAGCAGCAGCAGCAGCCCTGCCTGGTCATGTGATTAGCATCCAGCATGTACGGGGAGAGATCAGGGACACGCGACACGAAACACACGCGAACTGGCATTCACTGACCAGACCAAAGAAATTGGGCTTGTAAACCCTTTTAACTGTATTATTGGAGTTTGTTGCTTTTAATCTTGTCTTGTTGTGTTTTATTTTATTTATATATTTACTTATTTTGTGGGGGCACGTGTTTATGTTAGAATTTTATCACTTAAACAAGCAATAAATAGGCCTAATGTTTTAAAAAAAGAAAAAGTCAAAGGACTGGCCTTTAATGTTGGCAGTAGATCCCATGAATTGTTGATAGCCCCTCATAACCAGGGTTGGGAGAGGGTTACTTTAAAAATGTATTCCAATACAGTTACTAATTACCCATTAAGTATTACAATATTAAAGTAATGTTAATTGATTACTGCCCATTACTTTTGGATAACCTCAGTATAAAATATCATGAAATTTTCTAAATTAATAGATTAGTTGTTTGGTCCATAAAATGTCAGAAGATGGTGAAAAATGGTGATCAGTGTTTCCCAAAGTCCAAGATGATTTCCTCAAATGTCCTGTTTTGTCCACAGCTCATAGACATTCAGTTTACTGTCAGAGAGGAGCAAAGAAACTAGAAAATGTTCAATTTAAGAAGCTGAAATCAGACACTTTAATTAAAAAATAACTCAAAACGATTAAGCGATTATCAAAATAGATGCAGATTAATTTTATAGTTGATTAATAATCAATTAATTGTTGCAGCTCTGAGTGTTTAATGTTCGTTGTTAGGTTAGTCCAGCTGTTCCTTCCTTTATGTGCAAGTTATTTATATTGATTGATTGATTTAAAGACAAAAAATGGCAAATTTTCACCCAGCAAAGCATTTTTTCATTAGAGGCCATGATAATGAATGAAACTGTGTGTGCACTGTGCATGGTGGTTTATCGTTCTTTAGTTTAACATTATAATCCTACTAATAATCCCCATTTTACTAAATGTATCTGGAATCAGATTATGGTTTTTCATCTACAACTGTAATGGAACACAGTTACCTTTTTTGTATTCAGGTTGCATAACCCCATTACATGTAATCCATTACTCCCCAAGCCTGCTCATAATATTTTTTGTCTTTGAGGTTGAGCTGCATTGCTGCCTCCCTCTGGATATACTCTTCCATGTGTGTGTGTAATTAGCCCTGTATCTCTGTTGAAAACAAACAGCCTTTTTTCTACCCTCCACACTGTTTCCACACATTAATTTACATTTTCCACTGGCCTGCACTCAAACTTTTTTCTTCTGCTCCTATGCAGAAAGTGTGAAAGTATGCACACACATCTCTTTTTCATGACACTGATCACAAAGGCCTGTTGGTTTTTACCATCATGTTATACTGTATTTTGAGTTGACTGTAGATGTAATCCTTTTTGAAATTCTTATAAATGTCTTTCTCGTTTCCAGAGTTACCCGAATGTGCTGGGACCCAAATAAATGTGATATTTTTCCCTTGGCTAACTATTCTTGAATTGATGGATAAGAGTTCAGATCCTGATGATGACTACCTATATGACAGCAATTTTAGGGGGAATGAGGGGAAATGACATCCCTCTTGATGATGTCCAAAATGCATCACCCTTGATAACCTGCCATTCCCGTCTTCATTCCCTAGTAGGAGAAAGAGTGTAGAGGCAGAGAGGTTGTTTAGTTGAAATTTGTCTCATTGAACCTTTATCTGACTGAATTTTGTGCAATTTAGAATCTATGGCCCCGACCATGGCTCTGAAATATCAGCAGCCTCACTGTGCTACGTGTTGATAAATCCATGGCACTGTCTGTGGTGCTGAAGTAGCAGATGTATTTGTAATAGTGACTTTCCCTTCTGTCAGCTTCGTCTTAATATAATGATATTCTCCATACTATATGTACCGGGGAGGACTTGTATTTAAAAAATAGCAAAATGATCCAGTGATATATGTGATATACTTCTCATTTATTTGATTTCAATTTTATCCTTGGCATGACTAATGGAGTGTGCTTGATATATGTTGGCAAATGCAAAGTTGGTGTGCAGAGCAGGAAGCTGCCAAAGAGCCTCTAGGTTCACTGTGTGTCAGTTGGTTTGGGACAATTTAATTAATTGCAGATTTGCACCACAATATGACCTGGAATGATAAGAGCCTTAAGGCGGATCCCGTGTTATCACTCAGCTCCGAGGCTCAGGGTGAGTGGAGTGGCCCTGTGTCAAAATGTAGTTTAAACACCTTCATTCATTTCACTTTCACTTAACAGTTTTAGAAACTGTTTAGTTTTAGCCTCCGGCTCAGTTTCTGCAGGCTCTATGGCAAAACACAATTAAGATGCCATGTGTAGCGTGCCATGTGCACTTTACTTGTTGGGTTCTTGATAGCTACAGGGTGCATACACAATGCTCAGAGAGAAGGAGGAATAACAATAGGGGCCAAAAGCTCCTTTGTGGGGACTCCCTTGCAAGTCAGCCACATGTCAGTCAAATTACAGTATAATTGGTAGGATTATCTCAATCTAGGTGTTAGAGGCCTTATTACAGAAACTTCCTATTTAAAGTCTTAATATAGGAAGAGTCTAAGAAAGGATTTTTCCCAGTGTTGTACTACAGAACCAAATCCTAACTAGAATCCTATCTTATCTAAGGTTAGGAAGCACAAAATACTCAATCCAACATCACTTATCAACTTTTATGCTTGTTACCTAGCAACTGCCACAACTTTTCTCATCTCACCGAGCTAAACAACTTCATGACTGTTGTTTTTTCTCATTAAACATACTGAAACATGCAAAAATACAAAAACAACAATAGGCATGTTATTTCAAGACAGATGAGTTTGAAGTTTTGGTAACATCTGTGGAGAAATCCAGAGCAGTTCTTTTTGGGAATTTCACTAACTTGGGAGATAAAAGAGAGTGGGCTAAAATAGCAGACACGGTCTCTGCTGCATCCAGCATCCACTGTGTGAAAGCAATAAAAGAACAGCTATATGGATTAAACAAGTTAGGTAACACTACCATTAGCCACTGTTAGTGAACACGGTCGTTAGTAAATGTTAACAAAAACTACTGTTATAACTACTGTTGGCTACTGTTAGTGAACAGTGCTGTTAGCTGGTTAGTAAGTTAGCTACAGGTGGGAAAGTGAAAGTTAAGCTTAATCATTATCCTAAAGTTAGGAGACTTTAAATTTTTAGGAAACAAGAATGCTTGTGTTTTTCTTTTCCTATCTTAAGTTAGGATAGGAATATTGACTTAAGACCAGTTCATATGTGATGGGTTTTTTTTTTTTCCTAAATCAGGTCCTAACCCTTGACATAGTGATCCTAATTTACCCTAATTACCATGGTTACCAAACAGTTAAGACAGGATCTGCAAGTTAGGAAGTTTCAGCAATATGGCCACAAATATTAGATGTCACAAGATGATTGAATGCATGAGAATGAAAAAAATATTTCAGTCAGCCTGTTATGTGAAAGTATGCATACTGCAAACTTATTTAGAAATTTCTCTCATTTTTGGGTTTGTTTTGTGAAATCCTGGGAAGTTTTCATGCCTCTTCTAAAAAAGAAATATCACTTCAAGGTTTAGCTGCTCAAAACCCTCCACACTGAGGTCATAACTGTGATGATCGGTCATAAGTAGAATTTGCTTGATTTTGAGGGCAAAAATGCTGGAAACCACTGAACTACACTTTCCACAGAGAAACATAAGTGTGGTGGTGTGTGTGTTGTGTGTTTGGTGTGTGTGTGGTGGTGTGTGTGTGTGTGTGTGTGTTGTGTGGCTGTGTGCATATCATTGTAATGCTCTTCACGTAGACTTCTGGGGCCTGAGACAATTATGCACAGATCTAAACATAAAAGAATCCCCAAAGCCACAAAGAATTTATCTAAATTATATTTACCTTCTGTCCCTAAGGAATTTCATAGAGTCTGAAATAATTTGTGCATAAAACATAATTCATCTGAAATTGTTCACCATGTGTGTTAGATAATGTGAATTTTCTCCTGTCTAATGGTTTGTCAATCCACTGTACCCAGAGCATTATACCGCTGGAGTTGAAAGTTGTGGGTGAGTGGTGTGTGTGTGCATTTCAGTCTCCATCTCTGATGAATAATTTGCATATTGATCAGTCTGTGGACAGCTGCTCCCAAGGCTCTGATGGAATGAGCCCAATTAAATTGAGAAGAGGATACCTGACACACTCTGTCTGCTATTGAACTGGATTAATCATTCTCGAGGCTGAGGACAGAGTGACTGCTTTATTGGACTACACACCAATTAGACCTGGAGTTGGGTTGAATAAACACTTTAATAGACTTTATTAGTCACTAAAACAAACCATACACTTTTACCAATGCGTTTTATTGTCCAACAAAAACATTGGTGGTTGACTTTAAGGCAAAGGCAGCTTTTAATTTACAACATCAGGTTAAATAAATTTAATTCGTGCAGTAATGAGTAGAAAAATAATCAATGACACATTTTATTTGCTGTGGTATTAATTATATTTTACATAAGTAGAAAAGAATGAAACAAATCAATCAATGAAGGGATTTTCTATACATGAGCCACTTTGAGTTATCATTTCAAGCATGTTCTGTACTGACAAGCGTATGCTGCCTCACAGAGGCAACAGCGCAAAAGCCAGTAGACTAATGCTTTCATTCTTGGACTTGATTTTAGGATAAGTAGCCAAATTAAAGGAATAAATACTAAATACTGATAAATATAATAATAAATTATTAATAAAGTTCAACATATGGCACTCACTCTTGTGAAAACCGTATTTACAGTGATTATAGCGAGTTTGTAGCACATTTATGCACAAGCTCTCCAAAGAAACAAACAGCAGATAAATGTTTTTACGATGATGACACAGTGACTGTCTGCAAAAGAAAAACTGTGGCACAAAAGGTTAAATGATGTGAATTCTTTTTTCATTTTTAATAATTCATTATGGTACACATTTATTTGTTTACAATACAGCAGTAAACTCAAATACCACACTTCTGTTTATTGACCTACTCTCCTTCCACTAAATCCTCCTCTGGCGCAAACCTTTTGCCGGGGTGTTGTCTCTTCTCCTCGGCGTGACTCTTGTTAATGTTGTCTAAAAAGTCGAGCAGCAGACTGGTCTTGCTGCAGCTCGTAGGGTCCAAAACATCACACGGACTGTTTGTGCCTAAATCCGGACTGGAGTTATCCCAAAACCGTTTTCCCGGGTGCTGACGCTTTTCCAACTCTGCGAGATCTTCGTCTCCATCCGCGTCCGCATCATCCCAGTCCCCATCTGTGTCCTCGTCCTCCAGGTGGCGCTTACCTGGGTGCTGGCGCTTGCTGTGCAGCACCAGGTAGCGCTTGCCCGGGTGCTGTCGCTTTGAAAGTTCGCTCAGGAACATCACGGGGTTTTCAGAAAAGTGTCCCATCGTGGTGCGCTTCCCCGGGTGCTGCCTTTTCTGGAGATCCATGAACGAGTGCATTTCATCGTCGCGTTTGCCCGGGTGTTGTCTCTTTTGAACATCCAAGTACTGTTCGTCCTCGTCTTCTTCTCTCCTGCCTGGATGCTGGCGCTTCTCCAGATCTTCGATGTATCTTTTACCGGGATGCTGTCGTTTTGTCACCCATTCTGTCTGATAGGAAGATCCCTCTGGAGAAAGGAAAATATTATTTCGATTACTTCCATTAGTCCAAAGTATCCCTACTTCAAAAATGTGTTTCCCCAGCTGATCTATGCCATGCGTAAAAAGCGCACAAATGAGTTTTGGTTTCCTTTGCGTCATAGTAATTTGGAAGCAGATTTTTGTCTTTCTCAAGTTTTAATACACAGTCTCAACCACTATTTTATGACAATTTATAATTATCTAACTGGAAAATATTCAAAAGAATGCGTTAACCCAAACTGCTTAAAACACGTTGCCACTTTAGTTAAAGACGATCAGGTTAAAACATGAGACAAACAGCCCCGATATCAATATAATGGTAGCACGAAATTAAATTTAATAACAAATATTAAACATCTGCAAGTACTTTATGGCATCGAATCAATCGTTCCTTAGTTGCCCGCAAAAATTGTCCATTACGCATATTTTACGCACCGTTTCTGCCGTCTTCTTCTTGCATCTTTTTGAGAATGGACCGTAACAGGAGACTCTCTGCTCTCTGTAGGATGATGTCGTCGATGGTCCTTCGGTCCGTCTCGTCCTCAGTGGGGATGCCCTGTCCTCCACATATACCAAGTTGCAGAGCGCGAGAGAAGCCAAGACGAGCAGGCATGTCGACTTCATGGTAATTTAGTTGGTCGTCTGTTGGAGAAATAGATTATGGTCGATGGGATAAAAATATTTTTCAGAGATGAAATTATTGTGTGGGGAAGGTAAATTATAAACATATGGCTGCACTGCAGTAAGTACAGCTCCGAAGTTGGTTGTTTCAATATAGAGACCAAAAGTCTTATTTTTCTGTTCAGAAATATTAAACAATCGAATGAGAGAATTTGTCCTGTGCAAACTGTTTCAACTTGTTCAGAGGAATTATCTTAAAACTATTTTTTCCCTTTAATTCTGATCTGTTACAAGTTCTTGAAAAATCCTAGAAGCCAGTCTGCTTTCGAAGCAAAAGGAATTATGTCACCATCTCATTTTAAACTTGTTTTACACAATGAAAACATGCAAACTGAAAGAAATTTATTTGTATAACACATAATCCAACAAGATATGATAAAGCAGAACCACTACCACAAAAGATAGACATATATGCATTAAATTCTGAAGTGCTTCAGACTCACCTGGGAAATATCCAAATTCTCCTCTCTCTCTTCCAGCCTCTGTTGCGCGCCGCCGGCAGTTGTGATAGTCGCTCTCAGCCTCTCGCAGCGGTCGGTGACCTGTAAAGGCCAAGTCTGGAGGTATGAGCGGATAACTTTCCGTCTCAACATTTATACTTACTGGTCACTGTCGTCACACTAACGCTGGAGTCATTTTTCAGGATCTCGCGTCCCCATTGATGTCACCAAGTCGTGCGCAACTGGATGCGGTGAATGATCGCCCTACAGGGGCCGCTGCCCAATCTGTCATTTGAAAAACAAATAAACGCCAGATTAAAAGATCGACAGCAGGCTCTACTACACGACGACTGAATAAGATAAATTCATTCGTAAAAATGTGAATTTTAGACTGCGTGATGCGCAAATAATTTATCCATACTACGTTCTCTAATCCATTTTCTCCATAAGTTGAATCATCTCTCATTTGGAGTGGATCCTTATGGCAGATTTTTTCGATATATGTTGAGTTTAAGTCTACCTACAACAGGCTTGTGTGTTTTTATTGCTGTTTTCCACACAGACATAAATGGTCTGAGTATCTGATCACAGATCTGAAGGTCTGCTATGGGGCGCCAGTAAGGGCTGCAGAGAGATGCGTTTTTATTTTTCATAAATACCCTGAGGTCACAGGACTCAGGAGGGAGAGCTGAACCCATCTGCTACTTCTGAGCACAAATGATGCACTTTCTTGTCACGATGCAGCAACTAAACGTATTTACAGAGGCGGATCTAACAAGTTTTACATGGAGTGGGAGCAGTGGTTTTACCATAAAGCAATAGGAAGAACAGAATGTGGTGACCTCTGAAGCCTATTTTCATGTTTATTAATGTAATCTGTCAGATTCAGTGGTGGAAGTTAACAATACTGCATAAGTACACATTTAACATATGCCTACTTGTACTCAGTGTTGGAGAGTGCTGAACTATATAGTGGTTTAACCACATTTAGCAGTTGCTTGCTGATAGTTAAACTGCATTCATAATTGCATAATGATTAATGTTAAATTACTTTTTGCCGTTTTTATGCAGTTAACTATTGAAAAATATTTTGAGACATAAAACACACACATTTAATTTTACAGTTGCTTCTCTGATGAGTGATTGGATGTTGTATATAAGACCAAAGTTGACATTCCTGGAATTTTTCCATCAATACTTGGTTTATAAGAAAGGGATCTGAGCACTTCTTCCACTACTGATCAAACGGGTTACATTGTGTTCATGAGCCATGCAGCTACAGTATCTCTGCAAATGGAGAAAGGTGGTGCAATTAAGAAAAAACAACCACGACAATTACAGCACATTTTAAAGGGTTATTGATCAAGATACATAGAAACACCATAAATGTTTTCTCTCCATCTAGAGAGCTTGGATATGAGTTTCCGAGGTGTAAAAGTGCAGATATCTGCAGTCTAAGAAGGAAGTGTGTCGGTGTCAGTGGATGTGGATTCAGTGTTTGTCTCAGCTGGGCGTCAGGTCAGTGGTGGTCGGTGAGTTTACTTGATTGTTGTCACGACTGAGCCAGTCGGTCGTGGTCATGAAGTAAAGTTCTCATTTGGATGCAACTGCCTGGATTCCTGGTGAGAAAAGAGTTTTTTTAAAAGGAGATCTGCCCCCCATAAACCTCAACTATCTGTAGATCTATCTTTGTCCATTATGCAGATTCACATCACTCCACCGTCTAGATAAACTCCTGCATAGCCACACTCTCCCACTGGTGAATGTGTGAACTGAATTGACCATGTAATTACTTGCTTTAAATATGCTGTCAGATCCAATACTTCAAGTAGGTTTAGACTCCTGCTGAGCCTGTAGTTAAAATGTCAATATCATGATGCAAAATCATTTGATATGCGTTATTATTTTTATTGAAAAGTGTCTTTGGCTCGTATTTGGTGACAATATGGAATGTCTTATTGTGAGTAAATGATAGCTGTCTTTGATTGGCATGAAATGAAAATGATCCTTTCCTCTTAAAAGGAGAGATTTGTGAGAGTATTAAAGTTTCAGTTATGACTTAGATGCTAAGTTATTATTTTGAGAATGTTTGTCATTATTCTGACATAGTGAGACATTGTTTGTCATTGTTTTGAGATACTAAGTTGTCATTCTGACATATTGATTCATAATTTTGAGAAGGTTTCTCATTATTTTGAGATACTAGGTCATTATTTTGACATATTGAGTCATTATTTTGAGATACCAAATCATTATTTTGACATATTGAGTCATAATGTTGAGATACTAACTCGTTATTTGGAGAAAGTTTCTCATTATTACTTATAGGATCTTTTTTTCATCACACTGGGAGAAATGGGCTTCCATACTTAGACATTAGGATAATAAAGAGTTAATAGGTGTTTGGTTAAAAGTCACCGGATGTGTATATCATCATTCTCCTCAGTTAAACTGTGAAAGAGGAAGAATAATTCCCACTCTCTGTCTGGCAGGGATTTCTTTCTCCACCGTATTGCCTCAGTTGAACACAGAAAATGACAGCAGTACAATTAAGACATGTCTGATCTGTATGGGAATCCACCGTCTCATGTCTGTCATGTATGTCCCCTCCCTCCTATTAGGCCAAGTGTGTAATGACATGCCCAAAGGAACCAATTAATTGCCCAAGAGAATGTGTATGTTGGATTTTAAGCAGTTTAAAAGGCCGGCATGCGTTCCCACAAGTGAAAGTCTTGTGAATGTGCAGGATGTGGTGTCGTGATATCGAAGAGTAGAACAATTAACGCAGATAGAATGATTGCAGCAGGTGTGGCAGCATTCAGTTTTTTTCAGCATTATCACTGTAAGGCTGTGATTAAAATACACCCTCCTTTTTTCTTGATTCACTCTCACACATCCTGCACAAAAAAGCTTGCTATCAGAGTCTTTCAGAGCTGGGAAATCATAACAATTAGTATTCCGGTCAGCATTATGTACCTCATGTACAGAGGAAGAGGACAGGTTAAGTATACGCCCTGTGCGGTGGGAGAAAATAATAAGACTCATTAGCCTCTGTGCTCTGTTTACTCCTGCGGTGTTAATTATATATCTTTTAAAGTCATGGTGAACTTCTTTCGTGTGTAAAGGAAGTTTCTGCAAAGCATAGCAGCATGTCATCCTGTATGTGTGCACAGATTAATGCAGAGTCTGTATCACGAAGCAAGATTAGAGGGTTAGCAGCTATCTGTGGGTTTAACTCAAGTTTTCTAGTGTCACAAAGCTTTCTTCTAACCGGGTTGGATCACCATGGTAACCCATGCTGTGTCAGAGGATCAGGGGCCAGTTTCACAAAGATAGAGTTTGACTATGGTTTAGATCAAATGAATAGACGGACTTCAGATAGGTATCTAAACTCACCAGCTGAACAAAGCCGTTTAGTTCTAGACTATCTTAAGTAGGACTAATTTGCGATAAATTCCAGGTAAACTACAAGAGTGCACTCAGTAGAGTGCAGATCTCTGCTAGGCATCCCAAAAAGAATATCTGGATGTAACCTCTTTGTAATCATCAACATTTTGATTGATTCTTTCATGAAGAGTGTATGAATTCTTGAGCTATGGCACAAATGTGTTTTGTGAGGTCACAATGGCCTTGACCTTTGACCACCAAAATCCAGTCAGCTCATCCTTGAGTCTAAGTGGATGTTTGTATCAAATTTGAAGAAATCCTCTCAAGGCGTTCTTTAGATATTGCGTTCACAAGAGTGGGACTGACATGAGGTCACAGTGACCTTTGACCACCAAAATCTAATCAGTTCATCTTTGAGTCCAAGTGGTCATTTGTGCCAAGTTTGAAGAAATTCTATATCATGTTCACAAATATGAAGGACACAAGGTCACAGCGACCTTGACTTTTGACCTTTGACCACCTGAATTTAATCAGCTCATTTTCAAACCGATGTGGTCATTTGTGCCATGTTTAAAGAAATTCCCTCAAGGTATTCTTGAGATATCGCATTTAAAAGAATGGGATGATCCAAAAATGTAATGCCTGTGGCCATGGCTGTCGCTGTGGAAAAAAAAGTGAATCACAGAGGTCCCTCAGTTAGCTTGCGAGGCAGCTGGATTCGCTGCCTGAATGAATCCATGTTGCCAGGCTCCAAGCTGTCCATTTGTGTCTGCACCAGAGGTGGTGCGAGCTAGTGTCCATGGAAATGACCTGTCTCAAACAATCAATGGTGGTTCCTGAAGAGGTTAGCATAGATACCACGATAGCATCAGTTATATCAAAACTGGAGATTATTTCTTCATTGAAAGAAGAGCAAAGAACAGCACAGATGGGTTTTATTGATAGAAAAGATGTTTTCGCTCTTTACCCGACCAGCCTTGGCTTCAGTTCGGTGAGTTGATGTGATTGGCTGAAGTTAGCCCGTGTTAGACGTGACGGATGGTTCATCTAATCACGTGCCAAGTGTTTTTTTGAAGGTGCCTGCCTTTTTCCAAACAGTTTCTATAGACAACTTCCCAGATGGTTCTGTGCAAGAAAACATCTTGTGTGTCTGGTTAGTCCCTCAGCATACAGTAATGAATGTGCACAAAAAAAAAAAGAAAGAAAGACTGTTTGGTCCGGTATTATTCAAAATTAGCGGCAGACAAGCTCCAGGTCCATTGGTCACACACGCACACATGCACACACACACGTAGACTCACAAACAATCATATCATTCCCTCCAGGCTTAGGCCTGGACTAAGAGATAATTATGACTTTGTTCAAACTAAAAAAATGGTTGACTGAGCAACTGCATCGTACTGCTCAGCTGCCTTTACACCATCTGAAAATGTTTGCCCTCTGGAAGCATTCAGATTGTTACCATGGAAAGGCTGGTGGGCAGGTGTCAGTGATTGTCACCATGAAAACTATCTTTTTAGTGGAAATGACATAACACACTCATTGCATCCATAACAAAGTGACCCCGTTATTTATTCAATTAAATTATTAATTGAATAAATAAAAACTCGCTCCTACGCTGCACCTCTGTTTTGTTGAACATTTTTTCGTCACGTCATTCCGTCATGTGTGCACAAAAAATGTCCATCAAATATCTGTTTGAGGTAAGGCAACTTATTTCTCTTTTGGAAATAACCCCACCTCGCAGGGAACTAACTGTAGTGGCATTTCATCCCTCCCGGACACAAAAAGGGTGCTGCCCCTGAGAGGAGTGAGGTTTATGAGCTTGCTGGAGGACTTTATAACCCACAGGGGGTGGGGGTGGAAGTGTGTAGGGGCCAGATTGGAATTGGGCCAATCTGTTGGCAGATGCATTGTGGGTAACGTAGGTGCCAGGTTTTGACAAGGAAGAAGAGTGTGTAAAATAAGAAAGACGATATGTCATCAGTTTTGATCCTTTCTTAATTGTCCGTCTTGAGTTCAACAATGTTAGAGAAGTGCAAAGTGAAACTGTGCACCAATGGCTTTTACCTCAGTGAAAATCATTTTTGCTTCCACAGTGATCTAATTTCCTTGCTGTATTTCAGTTTCATCTCATGCCATATTCAGTACTTATTGTATTAGTTGTAATTAAGAAAATTAACATGTTCACAGAGTTAACAGAGTTGATAACCAGCTTCACGACACCGTGGTTATTCAGTATGTTAGGTTCAGTGACAGTAACACAAAGAGAGCCAGACTAGTAGATTTTGCTTCGTGATACAAGCCTATTGTATCACGAGGTCCTATTGTCTGTCTCTCTAGTGTGCAGCTCATGAGACTGAAACATTTGCCTCTGTAACTTGGTGCTTAATGATCCCTGCAGCCTTCAGTGTAATCCTCACTCTCTCACTACTGCAAAGTCAAGGGCGGCTGTGGGGAAGAAATGCCCTTAAAGAAAAGAAAAACACCACAGTATAAATGTGGTGTTTTTCTTTTCTTTGATATTTGACTGTATAATGCTCCCATGGGCATCACACACAACCATTTAAGAAGAGAGATGAGCATGCTTATACATGTGAATGTAGATGTATAAATGAAACGTAAATGATTCCAGAGACGAAGATGGTTCTACGCTGCAACAAAAATAAGATTAAGATTTTATATTATTGCATCATTGTTAAGTTAAGCTTAAACAGCTTCAAATGTCCAGAGAAATTCTCATATGTGACTGGCATATATTTCTCTTATAATCTCAAGTTATGTGATGACATTTGTTTTCAATAATGGACCGTAGCTTATTTGGATTGACACAAATGTTAGTCATCAAGTGTCAGGCTGACGAGGATGTCATCAGTCAGGATGTGATCTGAATACGGTTTGTGATATGTATTTTTTGTGACTCATTGAACAAAGGTGAGGGTAAAAAACTTTTCAAAGAACAAAGGAACTAAACAGATGATCCTTCAGCCCCTTGTTGTCTGCATTTTCCACCGCTGCCTAAAGATTATCAACGATTAGGCAAATTAGTCCATTGATATATGAAAAGGCGACAGCTGTTTTTATATATCATTTTTCCACTGGACTGTACAACAAGGAAGCCTGGCTTCCACCTATTGCATGCTCTCTTCTGTAACTCCATGTTCACGTTTTGAAGCACAATGATCAAAAAACAAACTGGTTTGCACCAGCAGGTATTCAAAAATGGTGGCAGGAATAACATGCTGCAAAGTGCATGTACAATTGGACAGTGCCAGCCCCCATGCAGAGACTTTTTTTTTTTCTTCCAAAGGTTCTTTGTCCCTGGGGAAAGTTCCTGCAGTAGAAACATGGCCTTCATGTTGAGGTGGAAGGTACAAACAGTATAGAAAGCATTTAAGGGCACAGATAAAAGAACCAGAGCTCTGCCAAATTTTTAGATATATTGCAAACTAAACTAAACAGACTGCACACAGACAGGTTTTGTTTGGGGTTGTTTGTAACAGTTCATTACAGTGCACACAACAAAGAGGAAGAAAAGCTTGTAAAAAGACATGTGCAGCTGCCATCATATGGACATGGTTCAGGTCTAAAAAGTCAGGCAACAAGATGAAAATTACAATCTGCACATCATGTCATATGACAGTGGTTTGAAGTAGTGGTAATACTTGATATACTTGAGAAATGGCTTTGTTTTTTTCTGTGTGTTATTCCAGTTTCATTATTTATTCCAGCACATTAAGTGTTCTTGAAATACCTCTGTACTATGTGAAATATGTCCTAGTAATACAGTTAAGAGTACAGTAATAGCTGCCATTCACTTGTCATACCAGTGCTTTAACCCTGCAGAAGAATCTACATTGAAATTTAATGAAAACCAAATATACAGTGATCTATGCCATTACAGTCCATGCTTTAAATTATATTGTGATATAAATTTTAGGCCAGCCCAGCTCTACCCACGTGCTGTTCTAAAGGGCAGTTACAAGTGTAGTTTGGCCTGCTGCAGCAGTAAACCAAAATAGTCAAGTTGTGGCCCGTAAAACCAAAACAATAAGCTGAAAGATGAGATACTCTGTAGAGCTGTGGGGAGCTGAAGAGTTAATTATCTGTGTGGATCTTCACCAAGAGTGACCCTTTTTACATGTAGTCATTTGATCCATTGAAACATTTATTACAGCAGGTGTAAATGAATAATTATGCAGTCAGAGGGTAGCAGGTCAGTTTAGTAACATACTGCAGTAAGTCACAAGCCACAATGGTGTCTCTTAACAGTTCTGAAATCACACTAAAGCACAGCCTCTCATGACTTACTTCTTATTAATTCTTTATTATTTCCTTCGATGCTTCAAATAAATGATGTTTTGGTTGCAAAAAACAAATAAATTCAGAAAAGTAAAGTCAATAAAAAAGTTTTCATGAAGTTCAGTCAAACTCACTAAAGTAGAGAGTGGCTCTGTAGGCAGGTGGAATCCAACACCTCAGTGTTCATTCAGAACAAAGCAGTCAGAGGTGGCTGGTAAGTTTAAAAGACACGACATGAGACTGTGACCACGGGGGCGTGTGAGGAGCGTAGAGTAGGAGACGGACAGGATGACGGCAGACTCCAGAAAACGAAGCGACACAAACAAATAAATAAACAAATGGAAACTGGAGTGTGTATGGATGGTGTGATAACCCCATCGCCCAAAAAGTGACACAGGCCTGACAGGGGTCACTGCAGTGGGGAAAGACTGACAGCTTACAGGGCGCGCTGGTGGAGACGACTGGCTGGAAGTGTGTGTGTGTGTGTGTGTGTGGAAGGCGAGCGTGTCACAGGTCAGGAAGGCAGACTCAGCATTAGTGGCCAACTTATTGTCTTGCATATTAATACAGTGCAGGAATTCAAGGGAGAGCTCCTCAGTCATGACTCTTTGCAGGTGAAACCTTTTTTCATCTTTATTAAAATGCACTGGTTCATGGTTGTGAATGATTTGTTTTGTATGAATGGTTTTGTACAATTGTTTCTCTTCAACTGACCTATTCTAAGACCCATCTTTTTTTATTCTGTGCTCCAATAACAGTTGAGCGAGCTTTTAACCCGGCAGAACCTCGGTCAACTTTCTCCTTCCCTGTTTCCTGTACTTATGTTTTGTGTGCTACTCTTGTCTATGTTGAAAAGGTAACCTTTTTTTTTTTTTTTTCTTTAACAATTTTAAATACAAGGTGTGGAGAGGGACAGACAATGAGCTATCCATATAAAGCTTCATCAGTATACGGAAAACGTCTTTGTTTAAACTTGCATTTGGGCGAACCTGCAGCCCCGCTCCTGTGGGAGTGTGAATGAACCAAATGCACACGCAGCAAATCATATTATACATCTTACCTCCAGGTCAATCAGCTCTCTGAAATCACTTCTCTGCTTCTTCAAATTTGCTACCTTTCTGAAATACGCCCTGAAGCAGCCGTGGTACAGTTTCAGCTGTTATGTTGTTTTTCTACCTTTCACTTGATGTTAATTATATCTTTTTACTGCAGTGCGATTTATTTTTAGTAGCTTAATTTATCATGTCACTCTTGATGTGAATCGTCAGGTGGGTTGAAATTTCACCTTTGAAATTTTCACAATTTCATGCCATGTATTTGTGTCACTCTTGGTGTGTAGGGCCATGGAAAGATCATGGTTTAGGTTCAAATGCTCATTCTTGTGAGATGTTTTGTGGGTCTGGCATTCCCACATAGACACAACTGAGATTGTATCAGGTACCAGGTATTCAGAGGGCAAATAATTTGGTAGATTTGATTTAAACCTCTGAATGTCTAATATGTTTTGTTAGATAAATTGTATAAATTTCTCCACAAAGGAAAGGGAGTTCTCACCTGAGGTGATTAATTATGCCTTGTTGGCTGTCACAGAGCTGTGCCAGTTGAATGGTTGTTACTGAATAATCTGACCTGAAGTGCTTAGCAGGAGTCCAGATTCAAATCACTAGAAAGGAGGGGATGAGGGACAGGGGCAATTTACGTCAGAGAGTGTATGCTCAGTGGCAATGTACTCAAAGTAAATATCAAAATAAGACCATAAAGGGCTCACACAGTGGGTGATTTTTCCAGCTGCCCCCTGCAGCTGTTCATGAAATAACAACACTGTCACAAAGACCTTGATTCATCACAGTAATGACAATCCTGCACAATGCAGCTGCAAAATGGTTGTAGAGGGGGTTGTGACATCGACCCTGACGTATATGGCATGGTGTCAACGAAGGTGATAAATCTAAAAAATTAAACCATTTTCAAGTAGAGCTGCATTTGAGCAGTTGGACAAAAATGGAGCAAGGCTCCTCTCGCTGTATATTCAGATTTAGCCCATTTAGCCTTCACATGCATATTTACAAAAGTGTCGGATCAAGAAGTAGCAACCATGAGTGTCATTGGATATCAGAAAATTCATTTTTTTAATGCAACTGTTACCTCTCTTGTGATAATTATTTTGCCATTTTGTGGAAAGGAATCTAAAATCAGCCTTCAAACTCTGAAAGTTTCTGTTCCCGTACTGACTAATGCCTTATTTCCTCATTTTTCATCACACAGAACAGTTAGGTGGAATCACACTCACACAGACATAGGCGCCAACACGCACAGCAGAAGAGAAAGAGATTTTGCATTATTTATTTTCAAATTTCATCTCTGTCTTTAGCCGTGTGTCTGTTGCCCTGAGAATCCCATTATCTCTCAATAACCTGTGAGGCGCCTGTGTGTTTCTTCAGCCGGAGATCGTGATTAGTGCACTACTAGCACATGCTACAGCTCACTTATCATCACGCTCCCTCTCTTTCCCTCTGTGTCTGTCCTCACCCATCGCTGCGCCCCTCCATCACAGTCAGGTAGTGTCTGGGACCAGCCGTAATCGTGGTAGATTGAGCTGATCTTTCAGTCTCACGCCTGGCTGAAATGGCAGATGTGAGGTTTTAAATATTTCATTCTTCAGGAGTGATGAAAGGGAAAGTATTTCACTGGGGGAAAAAGTTCCATAAGGAGTACCTAATCAGAGCGCTGCAGAAAGAAATCACCATTTCATCAAGGTACTTTGTCTTTAAATGAGTCATAAAATCCCCATTTTCTCAAAAATATTGAATAAAAATGCCAGTATTATTGGTATTATTTCTATCTGTCAGACTGATATTTCATTTCAATCATTTATTAGAAACACTATTTGTATTGCTGATAAAAATCTGAGATGTGGGAGGTGATTCACAGGTGTGGAACCAGACTGTCAGCCTGTTGTCAATGCAAATCAACTGTTCAAGAATATTTTAGAATCAAGTTTAAATTTTCTATATACCAGTGCAGTGACCCGCTTTATCTGTCTTGTTTTAAGACAGTAACACTTAAAAATTGTTGAAACCAGTTGATTTGAGTGCAAAAAAGCCTGGAACAAACTTGAAAAACCCTGCAGAGATTGTCACCTGTTTTGCTTTGAGGACTCAATAACAGACAAATTGGCTCAAGATGGGGAAGTGAGTGGAATAGTTCTTCGGAATAAAGCAAGTGATGGTGAAGTTTGGTTTGGCTGGATTGCCTAAGAGTTTGGGGTGTTGCTGTGTACTTCAAAGGCAATGCTCAAGCAACCTTTCACATCCTATTATAGTATGATACTGTGTATTCTGACAGTCTTTTGACTAGTATTTAAAGCGGCTATAAGAAATATTTGTCTACGTGTCACGTGACTACCTCTATGTGAAAGAAGGCATTAGTAGAATTATAATCCGACTTCCCAATTCCTCTTAGCTATACAGAACTTGCTTGTGTTGATCAGCTCTCAGATGTACATTGTTTTGGATAAAAGCATCTCCTGAATGAAAATGAAAAACCGATGAAACGAAGGAGGAAAAATTGATCAGAATGATCGATTTCAAGTTTCGAATCAAAAGTCAGAATCAGTTATTCTACCAATATTATTTGTTTTTATGTCCACCTCTGCGCTTCAAAGACGACACAGTGTAGCTCACTGGCCGTTCCGTCACACCTCATATCATATAGACTATATTTTTTAAGGAGAATTTGAAAATGGAAAGGACAGTTGTCAGGGCATGAAAACAATAATCTGTTGATCTTTACAAACACTACAGTCCCATGTTTTAAATAAAAAAAAATTTAATGTTATATCATGCTTTTGGAAAATTGTGACACCCGAACTCTGACATCTTTCATAGCATTGTTTTTGGCCATAAACACTACCAAACAGCAAACAGATAAAGCTAGTGGCTAGTTGGTGAACAGCAGTTAAAGAACCACATATTTCCCCTCCGCAGATAGTGGCCACCAGAACAGAGCTAAAAGGACAGTAAATATTAAACTTATATTCACCAGATGACCAGAAACACGACTCTAAAATACCATTGTTGATCCATATCTGCTGGATGAGTGAAACTGCTTTAGGTTTGTTAGTCAGCAGGTTTCCGAGCCTTCAATCAGTCTCTATACTAATCCTACAATATCTAACCTAAGATTTTCAACCCTCCAGATATCAGTTTCAAGGTTTAGACTTAAGCACTACAGCACTAAATTATCCTTCACAAGGCTGTACTACCCTCAGAATATTTTACATCCATCTTAGAGCGATCCGGTGCTTGAGATAAAATCACCCAGCAGTATTTCCAGCCTTTTGTGGTCCTCTGTGGGTGTGTGGGAATGTGTGAGGATGTAATAGGATAGTGATGTGCTACCAGTGTATCACTATCAGCATATGTAGAAAGCTGTAGCTGCGAGGTGTTTAGCTGTCATGTGCAAACCATCCATCTTGTGTAGGCAACCAGAGGGAGACCGCAGACACACACAGAGTCCTTCTCTAGTATCCCCCTCTGAACATCCTTCAGCTTACTTCATCTAATTTGGGGAAATTGTAGGCAGTTCCAAAGCATATTAAAAGTATATTTATCACCAAATGTAAATGCCACAACATGCAAATGCTGTTATCTTCCTCGCCATCATCTTCCTTTGCACAGGATGGAGCAGTTATGTCATATTTATTGCACACACTCTGAGAAAAATACTTGTGCTACGTTTTCAGGAATGGCTCATCAGAAACGCAATGAGCCCCTTAAATATTTCTGTTTGGAGAAATGTAAGAAAGTATAACTGTCTGGGAACCACAGCTGTTAGTATCATATCGTCCTCTCTTAATCTGTTTTCAGTCTGCATTTTTGGTAAAATGGGCTGGATGTTCAGGTGAAATGGGCCAATAAAATTAGCGTGGCTTAAAATATCTCATTCACTGTAATTTTAACCATCAATAAATTCACAACTTCTAAAGTTGGCCAAATATTAACTATTATTTCTGCTGCTATTCCACTATCCCACTATTGTTGCTACTACTACTACTACTACATCCATGCCATTTTTATCCATGTCACCCCAAGTGACCCTCTCCCCAGCCACGTCTTCCAGCTCTTCCCGAGAAATCCTAAGATGTTCCTGAGCCAGCTGGGATCACAATCCCTCCAGCATCTACCGAGTTTATCCCAGGTTCTCCTCCTTGTTACACATGCCCATAATACATCCATAGGGAGGTGCTCTAATTCAGATACCAGAATCAGAGTTTGCTTTTTTTACCCACAAGTGTGGTGTTCAACAATTACGCTTTATATGCGTATGTGTGTGTGGATATACGTATGCACACATGCAGGTATATGTGCATGCAACGTATATAAGTATGTAGATTTAATTGTCTGTGTATGCAGCTGCAGGCGTATGCTTGTATCTATGTATGTGCATACCAAATTATGTTAAGGTATGTATGGATATGCATGTTTTGTATTATCTGCATGCTTGGTACTTTTGTGTCCATGCATGATATAATATGAATCAATTCAAGTTTAATTATTTTAAAAATGTATCCATATATGTACACTTGTTTTTTGTTTTTTCTGTCAACATGAATTATTGAAGAGTTTTTCTCAAAAAGAAACAATCAGGCTTTGTGAAACACATCTTACAGTGAAATATACAACGTTACCACAGTCAACCAATGTTAGGAATAGCAGGTAAATGCACTCACTCTTAAAGGTGCAATATGTATGAATTGGTCACCTGTTGAATTCATACTCCAAACAAATAAGGGGCAGCATTTAACTTCAGTAACTGCTAACTGTATCTACTGCTAGTTCTATTAACCATTCAATTAGCTGACTCAAGTCTGCCCAGACTGAAATCTCAGAGCTACAGGGTAGTGTTAGTGCTTACACGGTTAGCACAGGGGCTTTGGACTATCAGGAGGGGGAGACTTTCAGGCCTGGGGCGGAGAGACCCTGCAGGAAATTCTAGCATGGGAACCACAACCGAACCGGCTCAGCAGTCTTCCAGTGAACGCAGCCAGACTGGGACTGAACACAGCCTCCGAGATCAATGGAGGCCAGTTTGACAACAGGGAATACAGTACTGAGGTGATATACAGCAGCTCCGACCAGGACTGTGACTTACAGACAATGCGGACAAGTAGACAGGAGAGGTGTGAAGTGGGAGCAGACCGAGCGGGAGGTCAGGCCTCAACAGTGGGGAAAAAAACAGCAGAATATTTTGACATCTAACTCAGTCAATTAAGGGTTTATTTCAAATAAAACCAGACTTGGTGATTGTTGCAACAGTGGAAAGACCAACAAGGACAGTTTTGGTGAGTTTTATTTTGCTTTTGAGTCGAGTTTGAATGAATGTGTCTTACAATAAGTCACTGTGGTAAAATGAAAAACCTGAATTTACATGCATTAGTCAGTACTGGGAACAGTTGTAGTTTTCTGTTTAATAAGAAAAAATTAAAAATTATTTTGTTTTTTTATTAGACTAAAAAATGAAACAGCTTGTAGAGCAGAGACTAGACAAAGCTAGCTGGTTAGCGTACTAAATTCAGTAGATGTCTGTCCAACACAGCACACAGACATCTTTGGAATAATGTAAAAATTGTTATGTATCTACATTCCATTGATGATGAATGTTTTAAACTATGATTCTTACATATTAAACCCTTAATTGCTGCCATAACAAATTAGGAGCATTCGTAGAAACACCAGAAAATGGTCCTAAGTTCTATTGTAAGCTCAATCAATAGTTTCTACGCCTGTGTGCATCCGCCTCTCAGTCTTTCACTTTAACTAACCTTGCCACTTCGGAAAAAGACTTCAGCATTTTTGAACATCACATGAGGGAGAAACTCAGTTCACCATTTTTGTTTTTTTGGAAGCCTTGGCCTCAGACAGGGTGGTGCTGACTCTCATCTCAGCCTCTTCACACTCACTAGTGTCCTCTGGAGGTCTTGGTCTGATTGATCTAGAAGAACTTTTCTGCAAAAAGTAAGGATGACATCTGGCAGTCCCCATAACTCATACCATACAAGTATGACTTGCATTATTCCCACTACTTTTGCCCATCAGCCTCCAGCTATAGTTTCTTAGAAAAACTCTTGATTGAAGCGCGGGAACATTGCTGTATGTAGTGCTTCAGTTTTTCACCCTGAGGTCTTTTAAGAGAGAATTAAGGTCCTCAAAGGACAAAGCTTATTGATTTGAAACCGACAAGCTGTGTGATTCAAATCCAAAAAGTGTGATATATTGGTGTGGACAGGTGTGCATGAGTTCATGGGGGGCACAGTTTTGGGCATGCTGGAACTAGTTTATGGACTTTGCAGGGGACAGACGAGAGAGAATTACACCTTCACTTCTTGATGTTATAACAATAAATGACTGAGTGTGAGGTTTACAAGTCTGTGCTAGTCCTGACAGCAAAAACAACAAAGAAGAGTTTGATTTGGTATTTGTATGAGTGTCACAAAATCATTGGCCTACATAATGCAAAACTACAAGTTACGGACACACTTAAACAATATTACTCACTAAATAATAGTGGATGGCAGCATTACTGAATCTAAGATAACTTGTCTCTGAAGAGTTAAGTTGAAGACTGAGTAAAAAAGTTGAAAATAAATGCTGTAAAATCATACAGGAAAAGTAAACAGCCTGAAAGCAGACTTTAAAGTGCTTTCAGGCAGTGTTACCGCTGTGTTTGCGTCAGGAAACATCAAGGTTCTGTATTTTGAACATGCATCAGCAGGGCGCAGTACTGCCACGGTGGCTCCTGGTTACCTCTGATCCTGCAAACTGATCAACACACCACACGCTGCTGGTATCCACCTACTCTAATCACTATTAGGCAGACGTGACAAGACTAATACAAGTTTTGCTAACTAACATCATAAACACTGAGACTGTGAAGCTGATAATGCTTCATCATTGACCATTTCCCTTCTTTGATCTGTTTGTTCTCTGCTGGGGTGAATAATTCAAGGAAAACTCAAATGCCAAGAACATCAGCTCCTGCATCATTTTCCTCTGTGTGGTTTCTACTGTGTATTTGCCATGGCCACACAGCAAATAATGGTGACAAGCATTAAAGTTGGACCATCATCTGCTCCGGTGTCAGCAGCAGACAGTCATGCAGGTTCACAAGAGTGGCAGTGGCCCCCTATCTTCTTGCCGCTGGCTGATCACTTTCCTTTTAACTTGCACAACTGAGTGCAACTCTATGAATCGTCCAGAGAGACTGACTGATAATGTGCGTAATTATCTCTGGTAGCTACAAGCTAAATTGTGATGGCAAGATAGTAAGTGGAGGTAAAATAAAGAGGCAGAAAATGTATGCCTCACAAACAATTGTGGCTTCAGACTGGAACTATGTGTGGGCACCGGGCATAAGAATGACCACTGTGTTCAGTGGAAAGTAGCAATGACAGTTGCGCTACCTGATGAGTGACATGAGTAAGAGTCGTTGCAGAGGTGATGACTTGAGAGTTGAATTGAATTTGAATGTGTTTAGAGCTGACTTAAGACTTGAATGGACATGATTCTTGAAAGCAAGAACATCACAGTCTCAAGTTAAATCCTGGAACAATGTTAAAAAAGATAAGGTAGTGAGAGTGGCAGGTACTGCTTAGCACTATATCCCAAATATTTCTGTATTTTGACCAAGTGCTGTCTCACTTTATTGGTCAGCGTTCAACAACCTGAATGATGTGCAACTGACTAGCAATTTGCTTGTTAAGCGTGACTTAGACTTGACTTTCAGATTATTGCCCCTGCAAGCAGGACAAAGAGCAAAGCAATGTGAGAAGTAATCAAACCTCTTCTACATGGTTGATCTCCTTCATGGTGTTGCTCTTTTTGTCTAATTTCTGCTGTCTTCTTACCATATTAGCTTACAGACTGTCACAAAGATGATGTGTTTATATGTATTGTATATCACAGCAGGTACTCTGTTGCTTGAGAAGCTGATCTTTCTAACAAGCAAACAAACACAAGCACACACTTTATCTGTTTTTGTGGCTTTTTTGAGCTCTTAATCAGAGGGTGGACTTCAGGGAGGTGTCAAGCAGCTATTTATGTCTGCCACGGGGATCAATGGGAGAGGCAGAGCAATTGACGGGCTTGATGAGCAACACATAGATCCGAGATCTGATTTTCAAATTAACATCAACCTTTTCCACCCCCTCACTTCAACACTAATAGGTAAAAGATGTATCCCCAGTCTACGTCATGCATCACGAGGAAAAAGATGGCTCAGGCCATTTTGATCTGAAGAATGACAGAAACAATCAGAGATATGAACCCCTGGGGCTGCCATGAAAAGGCTCTCATGTGAAGCCAATTCAAGAGGCGAAAATTAACCCCCACACAACTAGAATAATAGATCCTGCTCTGTCTCACATGTCCTGAAATAAAAAAACTGGGGGAGATTTTTTTTTTTCTAAGGCTGAGCCACAGCAAACTGAGCTAATGATAGTTAGAGGTAACCTGACTTAATTTAGCAACAAGTCAAGCTATCTCTCCATCAAGAAACTCTGTGAATGACCTGAGGACTGTATTGCCTGTCGGTCTCGGAGGACGTCTTCATCACAGTGACCAGCCGTGTTCGCTGGCAGACTGCTGAGCTCTGTTCTGTTACACACTAACGGCAGGTAACAGTGAGCTACTTTAGCAAGTAAGCTGAAGCTATCTGTCCATCAGTAATTAAATAACCTACTACTGAAACTGAGAGGCTGTGCAACATCAGTTTTCTACATAAAATATGATTCGGTTTCACCCAAATCAGTGAATAAACTGCGCTTTTTACGCGAGGCCTGCTACCTTGTAATACCGCAGTCCGCTACAGTGAATGCACAAAGCCAGGCTCAACTGTGTCATTAGCAAATAAGCACTGGATGCAATATTAGTGTATGCCCTGTGTGCAGGATGAGTCATCAACAGTTTTTTAACTATTTTTCAGGAAAAAACAAACTCTGAAATACCATTATTATACCTGAGATTATCTACAAAAGGACTTTTTTTGAGCCACATACTGGTGTATAGGTGTCATATAGAACAATACATATGTGATGAAAATGCCTAAACATCTCATTTTATTTCATGGGAACTCTAATGTTAAGTTGTGTAAAGTTTTACTTACTAGCATATAGATGCATATAGAAGAGAATTTGCATCCTCCCACGCTCTTGTTCAGGGTGTCTCATGCTTGGAAAGACCACCTGAGTAGTCAATCGAATCTCAGAGGAATTCCCTTTGATATGTGACTGCAGCAGCAGGTGGTGATTCTCCCTATTGACCTATTCCCTGGAGGCAGCAGAAGGGAAGGTCCTGTCTGCTCTGTCAGTTGTGGTGAAGCTGTAGCCGGAAAACAATACCCCACGTCTTCATTTGCTGTCGCTACTGAGAGAGATGCACCTGTATCAGTACTAATAATGTTGTTTTCATTATGTTAGGGTCAAATGGAAGCACAATCCATTAGGTCAGAGCTATTGTTCTCCAGCTTTATCTTTACTAATGAGGTTGTGTTCAGTTGAGGCTCGCTGCCATTTCTGTCTGCTATTGTAATTCGGTCTGAATTTGGGCCATATTGTATCAATCTGACACCAGACAAGTGTGTGGTCTCCTGGGACGACAACACAGTCGTTGTTTACTGTAAAGAGCAGCACTGACAGGGTCGTCTGTTCCACCAACCTAATTGTCTGCGGTTGTGGATGAAGATACACTGTCTCTCTGCGATGTTTGGGGAGGTTGTAAAGGTCAGACGGCACAGAGTTGATCTAAGGGCCAGACAATCGTGTTTTGTTGTGATTGAACTCTTGTCACAGCTCTGTAAGATACCGACAGAGTTGCACAGCCTTGGAAGTCAGACACAGGACAGGCTAGAATTCATCAAAGGTGCCACACTGCTTTAACCGAAGCCTTTAAATTTAAAGATGTTGTTTTGCTGCCCATCGGCTTCACAGGGAGCCAGGATGACCAAAAGATCTATTCACTGAAAAATGTATTTATTCCCAGCTTTTTATTATAATTAGCGAGTTTTTAGGGATATTCCAACAATAGCCAGGGACTATTGAATTGCCCTTGCAATAATTTTGATTAAAAAATAAATAAATAAATAACTACTCTTGTCAGTCAGTGTCTAGTCAATGTTACCATGTACAAACTAAATTTATTTTAAAATGTGACAGCACTGTGGTTAAGATCTGGGTATGTGCAAGGGCCGAAAACCCCCCCCAAAAAACTCACCTACTTAGGATTAGGGAAAGATCATGGTTTGGGTTAAAATGATCACTCATGAGATATTTCAGAGGTCTGGGGTTCCCTTCTAGACATGACCATGATAGATGTAGATGTAGTATCATTAGTTAGCTTGTTAGTGTTTGTTGGCTATATGTATGTGGCTTTTACAGGTCCCACAGAAACATCTTTTGATCTCCTTTAAAATTTGGTTTTGGCGAAAGTTGACTGAGGTTCCAAAAGGCGTGAGACTGAGGTAGGATCAGTAGACAACTGTTTGCAGCAAGGACTACCACTCGGTTCTCCTTTTTCAACTGTTATTTTTCTTACAGTTAAAAAAAAAAAAAAAACATGAAAAACACCAAACACCAGACTGCTGGAGGTCACATTCAAGAAATAGTCCTGCACACAGCTTGCCAATAAACCACAACTTGAAGGTTTTACATTTTATTTTTGTACGGATTAAACAAACTTTAGAAACAAGCTTTAGAGGTGCTATTGGACCACATCAACTGGAGAGTAACTGGAGAGTAACTAGAGTATATGTGGGATTGACGCAAAATAAACCAGCGCTGTTATATAATAGTTTTTGGACATCAATGAAATAATCAAGCTTTGGCTACACAGGGAATTCATTTTAGTGGAATAAGTTCACTGTGGTCTTCTCATGGATTCTGTTGAAGGACAATACAGAATACAACTGCTCTTTAAGAATAGGCTGCTTGCATCTCTCTGCTCATTGAGTTTGTTCCGAACAGAACATTAAAAAATCAATCATCGGTGTATTCAGGACTTTAGATAGCACTTGAGCATCTGAATGGATGACATGCTATGTTTTCGTTAGGGACAGGAAGTAAAGAGGGGGAAGACTGACAAAGGTGGGACAGATGGGATCTCAACATTTGTGAGTCAAGTGAATCACAAAATCGCTTTACTTAGGCCCTTTGTTGCTTCTGAAACACTATTGAGCTGCACAGAAAGTAAGCTGATTTCAGTAAAACAGGGCCACTAAAGAAAACATAATGGCGCTGTGATTGTGGTGTAGGCGGCTTCCTTATTGTCCACTGCTGCAGCACATAACACACATTATGTTTTGTTTTCCAGATGCTTGCTCAAACGGCCACTCACGGGTACACTGCTTCATGAGGCCGATGTTATGAATAAGACGGGATTTTTCCTTTTTTTTTTTTTTTTCCACAATGCAGATTCTAAATAACACGGGAATCAATTTATTGGCTCCAAAATGAATTACGTCGGTGGTGTCTTGTTTACTTGTGGCTGACCTATTCCCCTGTCTATGCATGATGCAGTTATTCCCATGTGGAAGAAAGTTCAAATGTCACATTAAAAATAAATCCTGATTCTGTCAAAAAAGACCTTCTTTAGCATTCCTGCCATGTTTTGCCTCCTTCATCACTTTCCTTCTTGCATCCAAACTGTAGGGCACAGGCGCCTCAGCAGTGGAGCAGGCGGAGCAGCTGCATCCCCACTATTAGACTTGAGGGAGCAAACGTGTTTTTGCATTCACACTTTTTGATAATACAACTTTTTTTTACATGAGGAGCCAAACCTTTTAACGGATATCGTATTAAAATATATAAATAACCTACAATTTAGACTTTTTAAAAATTATTTATTTAGATTTGGATTAACTAAATATGCTGATTGTTGTATTTTATACGCATATACGCATAAGCAGGGTTGTCTACTAATTGGGAGAGCGGAGGTTCGATCCCCTGGCTTTCTCAAGTCTGCATGTCGAAGTATCTTTAATTGGGCAAGACACAGAACCCCAAATTGCCCCCAGAGGCATAGCCATCGGGGTATGAATGTGCGTGTGTGTGTGAATGGTTAGTTTCGGAACAGAGGCACCTTGCATGGCAGCCTCTGCCACTGGTGTATGTGCATGAAAGGGTGAATGTGACGTGTGTTTTAAAGTGATTTGAATGCTCATGGTACTTGAAAAGCACAAATAAATGCAGCCCATTTACCATTTAGTTTTAGACATTTGAGTTACACTGAGACAAAATCTTTACTGCAAAAAAAAGTTCCACAATCAGTCATAGGTGGTTATAAAACTCAATCCGAGCTGTCTTAACTCAGTCCTTTTCTCATCTGGATAAAATCAGATATCTTTAGTAAGTACTACAATAAACCAGTGGCTAATCATAATAATTATAACTTTATTTATATAGCATTTTTCAAAAACATGTTACAACATGCTTTATAAAGGCATAAAAACAGAAGAAATTACACAATAAATAAAATAAAGTTGATACAGTAAAAATTACAGTGAGGCATTAATTGCTACAACACAATAAAAGTAAGTAAAAAAAGAATAATCAATTGAAGAAAAAGCGTTTCTGAAGAAGTGTGCATTTAAAAGAAATTTAAAAGAAGAAACAGAGCCTGCCTGATATCGGGAGGGAATCGAGGGAACCAGAAGCAAAAGCTTGATCTCTGTTTTTTAGCTTTGAACTAGGAATCACCAACAGTCCTCTGCTGACAGATCTCAGGCTGCATTCAGGCGAGTTAGTAAATCAAGCATTTAGTGAATCAGTGATATGGAGCGAATCCCTGATAGTTTAAAAGTGAGCATTAAATCTTTAAAATCTATTCTAGAAAGTACAGGTAGCCAGTGAAGATATGATAAAATAGGTGTTATGTGGACTCTTCTGTTGGATCTTGTGAGTAGTCTGGCTGCACCATTTTGAACTAGTTGAATTTCGGAGAGGTTTTGCTGAGTAAAAAATCATGTGTAAAATGCCTTCTTATAAAAATAACACCCAGATTTCTGCAATGAGTTTTGATACAGCTTGAGAGAAAACCTAAGTAAGATAAGAGATGTTCACTGGTAGAGTCTGGGTCTATAATAATGGCCTCAGATTTATCTGAGTTTAGCTGACAAAAGTTTTGAGAGAGACAGTTTTTAACATTTAATTTAATTTGTTACATTGGTAATGACCAAAAAACCTTCTCAAACACCATCACATCACAGATGGCAAATAACCAGTGTTATGAGTTGATGTCTAATTCAAGTCAAGTCAAGTCAGATTTATTTATAACGTATCTGATCCTCCAAACAGCACTTATTTTAGAAAGAAAATAAATCTTAAGTTTGAAATGTTGCCTCTCATTCCCACAGACAGAGGCTAGAAGAGCTGAAGCAAAAAAAATCCAAAATATAAAGTTTGGATGAAATTACAATGTGTCTTTATGGATTATATTGATGCCGAATTGACAAGAAGACTGTGGACATATGTCACCTTTTATCTTCTGTCTCTAAAGTTAATGTGTTCTTACAGACTCGTAAGAAATCATTAATTAGTTATATTTCTAAAAGGCAGTTTGGTGAAATATTTTCCCAGGACAGAGCAGGCAGCTTTAGTTTAATTCAAACAGCTAATATATATAAATATTTATATTTAGTCTTGACTACAGAAATACCAACTGCTAAAGTATGCTAAGGTTGTCTGACGTTGACTGCTGTTAGTTATTGGTCTGGTTTATGATTAATATGTGTATTGATTTCTGATGGTATCTGATGATCAGGCTAATTATCAGCTAATTGTTTGTCAGTGTGCAGTAAATGGTTGCCCTATAATTGTGCAGTATAAACTAAGCTTTACAGTGAAAGAAGAGCTTTATTGATCATGATTAAAGGCTCTATATTGCAGGAAATTGTTTTTTCTTTTACTATACTAATCTTGCACTCCCATGTTTAGCTATAACTAGGCTGTAGGGATCTCTATAGGGATCTCTATTTCTGTCAGTTTAATCCATTGATGTGAATAAGGACTCTGGCTGTAAAGTTAAGGACGCACAGGGGAGGATAGTTGAATCTCTGCAGTTTATGAGACTTAGCTTTCACAGATAATAACTTTGTGATCAGGTTCACTGCTCCAAGAACAGAGACTTCCAGTCTTTCATCAAGGCCACACTCCGCACACGTCCACTGAGATTGATTCTCTGTCTGCTGTCAAAACTCTGATGGACTTTCGTTAAGAGACACTGAAGTGTTGGAGAGTTCAGATGATTGTTTCACTGTAATTGGTTTCAGTGAATGAGTGAAATAGAGAAATCACTAAAACAGACACGGACCCTATTCTACTCTATACCTTATGAGTAAGTCTGACTTACTGCATGACCATTTTAGAAAATGTGTGTTGTAACATATCTCACCATGTTATGCCCTTTACATACGATACATGCAGGATGCTTTGTTGTTTAGTGGTCTAGGTCTAGATTCCTTGTTGTTGTGTGACCAGTCTCAAGCCCCCTGCACCATCTTCTGCCTCCCTGGCCACGTGTCTGTGCTCCCTGTCAGACGCCCCTGTCACTGTCCTGCTGCCCTGCCACCCTGCCAACCAGACGCCTGCCTGCTGCCACACTGATGGAGCTGAGAAGCAGCGAGGCTGACAGTCATGGTGACTCACCAGCCCCAAATGGGTTCTCTAAAGACACCCTTAACCTCACAAAGAACAGTGTGTACACGATCAACATCCCCTGTTTTGCCTCCACAAATAGGCACAATAACAGATTTGGAAACTAATGATACAGAAAGTTTCATCCACTTCAGAGGCACTTCACATAAACAACAAAAACATGTTCAAGAACACACTTACATTCTATATGGTTTCAAATTGGGTTAGTTTCCTAGTCTTCTCTTGTATATAAATAATAACACATTTCGTTTTTAAAAAATAGGACTTATAAGAAAAAGAATGATCCAACTCCTCTGATATGGCACTGTATCCTTTAATATATCTTGAAATATAAAAAGTGATGAATTAAAATTAAAATAATGTAAAAGTTTCACCCTCATTATCTGATAACAAGTACGCAGTGTCAAACCAAATCTTCTGAATTTCACAACAGTGAAAGCATGAACCGATTAATACATAATTCTTCATTTTGGGCAGCTCTCTGATATACGAATTGTAAAATTCTATACATATCACACTGTATTACTGCAACCACAAGTTTTCATCAACAGTGATATTGTTTGTTAAATTCCAACAAAGTGCCTTCAGAATAAGATTACAGATTCTCAGAAATCTTTGTTAGACAATGTTTGTCTGTGGTGGTTATAAACGGCATAACTGATTTATATATATATATGTATATATATATATATATATATATATATATATATATATATATATATATATATATATATATATATTGCCACTTGGGGGCAGCAAAAACAAACACGTGTGTCCCCTTTTTAGTTGATATGGTCAACATTTTAATAAGCTTCCATACGTCACCTCAACCTTGTATCTCCATATTTAACTATTTTTATTTACTTATTGTTTTTAAAAATCAATTGATCACCCTTTACATCCGTCAGAGGGCTTTACAAATATTTAACCAATAAAAAGTATTAAAAAGATGTTTACCATATCAACCTTGACAATGCAGTGTTCAATCATTTTTAAAAAATGATTTCCACCCAACAGTGATGACATACAGCAGACACAGATTCTTTTTGCTCAGTTTTGTTCTCCACCATCTCCCTTAAAAGCAGTGAAGTTGGTGGCTGGAACAAGAAAACAATTAGCTGAAAGATGCTAAAACACTTTGTAAAGCTAAGGGGAAACAGTCGATAATATCAATTATAATTCTCTCTGGGTTCATCACTTTAAGCGACCACTTTTACATACACTTAGCCATGTGATCCATATAAACTAGTGACTATAGCTTCTTCAATTTCGGAGTCACATAACATTTCCTCCAGTTTGTTGTTTTGTCAAAATGAAAATAAATCAAAAGTTTATATGAGCCTTCTAAGTTGCATTCACATGAGAGAGGGCATCAAGGACACTTGCTTGATCAAACACACAGAGGCCGGTGGGTTCACAGATCTCACAGCAGGTGCAGGTGTGACTGATTGTTTTTGTATGAGCACATATGCATGTGTACAGCTGGTCTCAACACAGATATGGCTATAGATGCTGGCCATGACGAGCACAGACAAAATAAAAGAGATCTTAATTGTGTGCCTCTCTGCTGTTTGCTGAAATATGTCAGATAGATTCCCTTAATAGATATTTGAAAGTGTTACCTTGTATTTGAATCATAGACCATATATTAAATAGTGGACGGAGCATCTGGGTCTGAGAAGTTCAGCCAATGCGAACATGCATTAAACCTTTATTCTTCCTAATGGCCGTTAGGGGGCGACTCCCCTAGCTACAAAAAGAAGTCTGTGACCCTATTTCTCACTTGATATGTGACCTCAGTAAACACTCTCCTAATGAGTTTTATGGTCTGATTGCTGTCTTTTTCAACACAGCATGATGTTCATCATGTAAATGATGGTCCCATTTAGAGTAAAACAGACAATAAAGCAGGGTATGCTTTACAGTGGGGCTACAGGTCCATCCAGTGCAACACACGGCGCTCAAAAAACATCAAACTGTCAAACTGGACAGTACCGATCAAATATGAATCAAGGTTCTGTTGCCGCATCACCTACTTACAGATTCAAATGTTTTCAGTTCCACGCTCCCATCGGTACTGTGCAAAAAAACTGGTTGCAAAAAAACACAGTCTCACAGTTTCAGAACAGATGCCAACAAACAAATGGATGTCATCACAGCAGGTTTTCACTTGATTTTAATCCACAATGCTGCAGGTTGGATAAATACTGTAGCCAGCAGAGTCTTTTTCTTGCACTATTATTTATTATGAACTGGAGAAAATTATGTAATCCTCCTGATGGTTTAGAGGTTCAGTTCAAGAGTATAAAGATGTGATTGTGAATTCGAGTTGTCTCGGTACCAGAGTTTTAAACTTTGGTACAACACTAGTTTAAGGCAGTTACCTAAATGAGCCACTAGGCGTCACTGTTTTGCTGTCTATTCCACAGCAAATTCATCAATTTCCGCTGTAGGATGCCATGTTGATGCATAAGTATTATTGTATAATTATACTTCCCTGTGCCCCGCAAAGATAAGCATTATCCACAGCGGCCTGCATCCTATTATTAGCTATTATATTAGTGTTTGACATTTTAGCAAAGTGTTGCCAATAATTGTGGCTAGCATGCTGTAAGCGGGTAGACGGTTGATTTTGTGTAAACGGAGCAGGATGGAGCATTAGTTTTTCTGTTTACTTAATTACTTAATATTTTATTTGATAAAGTAATTGTTGTTGTGTGTATATACAGTATATGTGTGTTTATATATATATATATATATATATATATAGCACATAGTGGGGGGTTGTGGAAATTGTGAAGTGTGGTAATTTTGAAGATCAGTCACTTTTTTGCATTCTGTAGAATTTTTTAAAACAAAAACTTCCAAAAGTAAACTCAAGAAACATTTTATGGCAGGTTGTAACCATTGCTTTTAAGGTTGCATTACAGACGCTAGCTACTTTTCTTGGAGGCACTGTTGCATCTATGAGTTCTCACGGCTCATCTGTGAAATAAAGTTCAGCCAAGGACTCGACCACAATCTTGAACCCTGCGTCTGGTGCCTCCTTCTCTCTACACGACACTCCACTACAACTAACAGTCACAACACAGAGTCCAGGGGAGGTGTAGAGAATATAAAAAACAAAAACAAAAACAATACCCGATACCTCTTTTGATAGCACAGCAAAAAGAAAAAATATCCTAGGCAGACAACTTGGAATCTTTTTTGTTCTAAACCAACAACCTGCACACAGTGCTGGTACAGAAAAAGTCACTGAACACTGGTTTTGTCGCAAGCCAAATTTCAGGCAGAACAATAAAGACTGAAGAGAACTGAGGTCTTATATCTTCTTTTTTTTTACAGCTTAATATTGTACTTTCAAAAATTTACATGTATTTATCCTTTTAAACATGGTATCAGTCCTTTTACCAACCTCACAGGGAATCAGATAAAAATCCCAAGAATTTACATCAAATTAAATGATATGAAAATGACTGAATGATCCGTGCATTTGTGTGCATGTATGTGTGTTGCTGCTCCTGCATACAGTCATCGCTGTCGATGGATATATGCCTTTAATTAACTTTCTGCCCTTTGGTCTTATACAGGCTATAGGGAGGGAGTTCTGTTTTGAAGCAGAGATGTGACACACTGCTAACAACATAGAAACATACTGTTAAACACACACACGCACACGGCAGTCATACATCTGTGATTATGACTATCAGCCATGAAGGCGACACAGTGCTGTTCAGTGATCTTGAGCTCAGCTTCTCTTGTGTTTGAACAAAGTTTCCCTTTCTAATACACGAGCAATAATTGTGGGTCTTCACGGTTAACATAAGGTAGACTTACATGTAACAGACTGCGATAATGTGTAATAATTAACACGGTTTCCTGACAGCAATTGCCACCCACGTATCGCTTTACATTAACTACAGAAGGAAAGAGAAGCATATTGTTTGGAGGCAACAGAATGACATCTGCAAGAGAAAATTAAAGAGATAAAGATAGGAAGGGGTTGTTGTTCTCCCTCTCTCTTCCTTGTGTGTGTGTATGTGTGTGTGTGCGATGGCCGCGGTGCTGTGGGCTGTAATAGAGAGGAGAGAGCATTAGGCACACTCAACACTGAGGCAGCAGGAACTTGCAGCACAACTCCACAGAGTCCTCTCCATCTGTAATCAGCAGAGTGAGAGGGGAGTCACACCTTCTTTTTCCTCCACACAAACAACCCCCATTTCTCTCCCACCTGTCCTCTACAGTGCACGGACTGCTAGACAAGGCAATTTTTTTTATGTAGCACGCTTCATTAAAATGAACTTTACATTAAAATGTAAAGCAGCAAGTAGCCTTTTTCAGAATAATATAAGAAAATGCAACTATAACACGCAGGAATGTGCAAGGAAATTCTTTATTTAGGCCCATTTGTGAGGTCTAAGAAATAAAAACCTGTTGCAAGTTACAAATGGCTACTCTTGTGTCTCCACATGCACACATCTGTCTTCTGTGACATCATTCAAAAATGACTCATGTGAGCGATATCTTGACACCTCCCAAGCTGTGTGCTTCACATGTACAGTAACAGTTGTGCCTTTAAACTGCTCTCTGCGCTTTCCATCTCACCTCCTCTTCTCATCGAACTCTTTCCCACTTGCTGAGTCTTATATAACCAGAAATGGCCCTCGGTAATATTACCTGCTGTCTGTCCCCCCCTCGTTTCCCCTCATCTCTCCGTCCGTCCACTGGTCTCAGCAGGATTTTCTGTATTAAAGGACTCATCTCTGTGCCGATGGTCGTCCCCCAGCCCCCTTAAGGAGCCAGTTCATGAATAAATGAATAGAACTGGCAAATGATAACAAGATTGCTCATTTTGTTGCCCAGCATTGTGTGTGTGTATCTGTGTGCATTTGTGTGTGTGTGTGTGTGTGTGTGTGTTTGAGAGACCAGGAGAGAGAGAGAGAGAGACTCCAATTACCTGAACTGTACTCACTACACCCACCTCCAAAATATGTTATCACAATTGTGTCAAAGGAGCCTCTCACCTGTACTTTAATGAACTGATCTTACTGCTGATTTTCCAAATAAGATGGTAAGTGTATATTCTCAATTAAATATTTACTTATGGGAATTTGACTCCATGTCCATTTTAACCAAAGTTTTCCAACCTTCAACTGTCCCGCTGGCCTGCCTCACTTCACTGTGTACCTACAGCTACCCCAGTCAAGTTTTTATTTATTTATCTTTTACTCATCACCACCCACCACCTTCAGAGGAAAACTTTTTTGGTATTTATTACTTTACTAAAGTATAGGATACAGCTCACAGAAAATGGGAGAAGAGAAAGATATTGGATTAGATGCAACACAGGCAACCATTTTGTTGTCATGAATCTAGTTTGTACTAATGCCTCATGGACAGGAGAATAAACACGTGCAACAACAAAAAAGTAATTACATAAAATTAATTCATAACAAATCTAAAGAGTGTGTAGCCATGCTAGTGGCTCCATGATGCCGTAGGCAAGGCACAGTGGTACAAAACATTGCAATGCAATGCTAACATACCGATGTTTATCGAGTATAATCTTACCAAGTTCACCATTTTTGTGTAGCGTTTTGATCTAATAATTAGCACAAATACAAAGTAGACGTACAGCTGAGGCTGATAGCAATGTCATCAGTTTTGCAGTATTTTGTTCATAGTCTAGTGATGTGCGAGTCTTGAATCAATCTCTGAAAACGCAAGATCTTTAGTGATTCAGACTAAGGTTCTCATCTTCACTGTCTTGTTCACTGACTCACCTCTTCTGCCTGCTACTAGCTTGTGCTAACTGAGAAGATGAGGGGTGACCACTTGTTACTCACACTCTTATATTAACTGCATCTCTGGAAATGTATGACGTTAATTGTTGTGTTTATCAGCCCTGTGAGAAAAGCAGCTACTTTGTCACTTGTTTCAGCTCAGTGCTCGTTCTGCCTGCCCAGATTTGAAGGTCTTGAGTTGCACTTGTCACTCACCCACTCTCGCTCTCCCAGTCGAGGGTCTGCCTCAGGCTGGAAAAATGACTCACTCATTTACCCACAAGTCCATGTCACAGTCAGTAATTGTCCAGGAACGAGTGTCACAGCCCCTCTGGAATGACTCAATTCAGTATCAGAATTTGATCAGTTTGCTCCAATATAGTTTTGAAATTCTAAAGGAGTCAAACAAACTCAATTTCGTAAAAAAGAGTCAAACCCTCCATCTCAGACCAATGTATTAGACTACTAAGACTAGACTGATTATACCTAATTTCATGGCAATCCATTAAATATTTTTTATCATTATTTAATTTTTGAGTTTAATTCAAACCTACTGCCTGCTGTTAGTGCTAGAGGAAAAGTCAGGGGGATCACCAAAGTCATTAGGATATAACATCTGAGGATCAGGAATAACTGTACAAAATTTCATGGCAACCCATCACCAACCGACAGACAATGTCATACCTCTTGATTGATGCCGCTAGCATGGCTAAAAATGACAAAAAAAAAAATTTGTATACAGCCTAACTTGACACGGTTTGTTACACAGAACCATTTGGGAAGTTGTCCTTAGAAACTGTTTGGAAAAGGGCAGGCCCTTTCAAAAAAAACACATGGGAGGTGATTGGATGAGAAATCTGTCTATCATGTCTTGTCAACCAATCAGTTCAAACTCTCGCTGAAGCTGGTTTGGGAAAGAGCGAAAACATCTTTTCCATCCAGAAAAGCCTTCAGTGTCGTTCTTTGCTCTTCTTTTAATGAAGAAATATGCTCCAGTTCTGATATAACTGACGCTATCACAATATCTACACTTAACTCCTCAGGAGCCGCCATTGTTTGTTGAGACAGGTTGCTTCCATGGACACTTCTCACTGTCGTCAGACCTAAAACCACGCCCACAGCTGCCATAGTCCCTCTGAGGATGCTGATTGTCTGTACCACTTTTGATGCGGACACAAACAGATAACCTGATTCTCAGGTGATCGATAGTCCTACTTGAACACAAATATGACAAATAAGAAAACTGATAGTGACAATAATTATTCTGTGTGTATTATGCCAAATATTTACCCATGCACCCTAATGAGGTTCACTTGCATCAGGAATGATGGCGCAGCTTTAAGATGGCTCAGGTAAAGTTAGCTAGTTGAGGAAACTATTCTTTAATTCAACATCCATCCATCTGTCCATCCACTTTTCAAAGATGCTGCCAAGACAACTAAGGAAGCGAGGTGGAGCCCTATAGGCAGAATGCCAACTCTGCACTGCAGTGATGGATGTGAAGGAGTCGTGACACAAGGTACAGTATCAGTTCTAACTTTGAGGGCTGTAAAAGTTGCACCCGACTGGCTTCTCTTTTAAGGGATGGCAAGAATGAACTGATAACAACCTGCATCAGACTTCTTTAGCCAGGACGGCCACTTTGGTCTCTGTGAAGCCAGATGTCACAGAAAGTGTATGACTTTGCTGAATTTGCCTCTGGGGATTCTGGGAGTGGTGTTAATCAGCCAATTTTACAACTGAACCCAAGAGTATGAGGTGCGTACGGTGGAAAGCCGGTATAGATCTGCATGTCATGAAGCGCACAAACACGCATACCAAAACAGACAAAGTACACACATGCAAGGACATGACTGGTGCCTGTTGGAGCCGCCTACTCTCTTCCCTTTAATTGACCAAGTAATAAGGCACTGAATGGAGTAGGTGCTAGGCTGCTGTCACTGGGAAGGTCAGAGCTGTCGTGTGTGTTAGCAATCGTTTGTGCGTGTATGTGTCATTTGTGTCTTTTATACGTGTATTTGCTGTGGTGTACTTTAGTGGTTGTGTGTGCAAGAAACTCAATTTTGGGGTCTGAATCAATTGAGAACTGCATTTAAAGACAAAGTCAGTGAGCTCTCTATCATCCAGTTGTGCAGAGTTTTGGCTCTAAATGAAGTGGAACGAACGAGATTCGTGGAGAAGATATTCATGTCCTTTTTCATTGAGGCTGAGAGTGACCATACACAAGTAACAAACAGCCAAACACCAGCTGTATACAGGTTAAGGCTGCACACCACAGAGTCTGGTTCACTTTGAGGTTTCTGTGTGTTCAAAGGAAGTTTTTCTTCGCCACTCTTGTGTTAGTGCTTGGTCTTGGTGAGAACTACTGGGTCTCTGTAAGTCATATAAAAAGTACGGTCTAGACCTGATCTATAGATAAGTGCCCTGAGATACCTTCTGTTAAGAAGTTAGAAGTTGTTAAGGATTAGCAAGCTGGCAAAGCAGCTTGCTAATCTACATACACTGTTAGCTCGCTAGTTATAGTTCATTCATGTGGTGTCAGAAAATAGGAAATGTGATTTCCCAACTGTCGACTGAGAAAATTCATGTGAGCGCCCCCTCAAGTCAGTCCAACAAATCGCAAAGTCAGAGAAAATTTTGTTACAAGTTGCTCAGTTGCTGTCTGTTGAGATCATATACGCAGAAATATGGTGGGCGAGAGCAAATGTTTGGTTGATAACTTTATATGAATTCATGTATTGCATAATATTTTTGGTCACATGTAATTTGTAATATAGTATTAACATGTAACCATAAATTGCTATCCACACAGAGTGACTTGTTGTTTATTAGAATTAACCCAGATGACAGATCCCGTTCTGTAGTAGCATCCAAGTTGGTTCTACTTTACAACTTAAAAGCACATGAACACACCAAGGTTGCAAAAATGATTTCCCACCTCGGAAACTGAGACCATCCAAGGAGCAAGTGAATGCACTATTATATCTGATAGCTAATAGCTAAATCTCAAAATAGGTCAATTTAGCTACCTGGTTAGGTTTTGCTAACATTAGCTAACTTAAGATATGACTATGTGTTGTAGGCTGTATGTCACTTTTACAGTACCCTAACAATATCTTTGAACAGTCTTCACAATTTGGTTTTCTTCTCAAAATACATGAACCTAGCACAGGAAAGGGGAAAGTTGCTCCATGTTGTACCAAGCTTGCTCAAATGTCGTTGGAGCACAGAACAAAAAGAGGCTGGACTTAGGAAAGGTCAAGTCAACACAATCTTAAACTTTCTTTCAACTAGAATCCCAAAGCTGAAAATTATTCCATCTACAGTTCACTATACCTATCTAATTTATCATACACAGCTGTTGCTAATGGGTGTTTAAATTTTATATTATTTTGAAGACAAATTATTCATTATATTATTAATCATTCATGCATTTAGCTTGAAGTAGTAGCAGTAGCTGTTGTAGTATGTAAGTAGTGGTAGTACTAGTGTCCGAGTCATGGTGAATATTATAATAAAGGTGCTAAGACGCTGTGGTATGTAAAGGCTTTCTCCTCCAACAGACTGCAAAGATGGCTTTAATTGCTCTCACCATTATGTCCTAAAAAAGACTTCACAAGACTTTAGTGAAGATTTTTGTCTTTAATAAGACAGAATCTGGCTGAAAACCCAAAGTGGCATGTCCTATTAGCATGATGTAAAGAGAGAGGGAAATCTCTGTGTGTCACTGGCACAGACCGAACCACATTAGGTAAGTGAGTCTGTCCTCTGGGCAATCACCGAAAACTGTAAAGGGGACACAGAGCAGGTATTATCCTTCCTGCTCATTTCCTCTGTGTTTAACTTATATCTTTAATTTAATCATTTTATGATTTAAATAAGCTAAATTACAAACAACTTCACACTTAGCCTTAGTATGCTCACCTGCTGTTAAGTTTTTGGGGAAATGAAACGACAAAATAGAACGAAGAATAAGAAATAATAAATAAATTGAGGTAAATGAAGACAACTTCTAGGTGATTTGTTTTTCTAGGATGCACATCATGTCATATTTTAAAGTAATATAAAGGTATCAAGGTAACTAATTTCATCATGGTGGTTGAAAGATGTGTACATTGCAGATTATTTCAGGAGCTACTGGCCACAGCATCTTCATGCACTGCTGTTGCCATTAGCTTAGCATAAAGACTGGAGACAGCTGGAAACAGCTAACTTAGTTCTTTCCAAAGGTAACAAAATCTGCCTGTTTTTAAACTTCAGTTTTTGCACAGATTAAACAAATGACACACGCTGCAATCATATGTGATCTTTAGAGCTGCCAGTAAAAAGGATTTTAAAACCTTTAGACAGACCAAGACAAGGTGTTTACCCCCACTCTTTGTGTTAAGTTAAACTAACTATCGCCTGGCTGTAGCTTCTCATGGATATGAGAGTGGTATCGATTAGGGCTGAACAATATGCAAAAATTATATTGCAATTATGACAGATATTGCAATTGAACAACAAAACAAGCATGTTCCTTTAAGTCTGGAGAATGTGATTTGTAGGCATCTCTGTAGCACCACAACCTTTCATTTATAAGGGTATGTTGTGACACATTTTACCTTTATCACAAAACTGCAATTCATTCCTGAAATTTGGATATTGCACTTGGCCATATTGCAAAATTTAAAATATTTATGATATTTAATTGCTCAAGCCTTGTATCGATCCTCTCATCTAGCTCTCAGCAAGAAATCAAATAAGTATGTTCTGCAAAATGTTAACATAAAACAAGATGCTGTTAATGTTTTGCAATTATTGATTTAGACTACATTTGTTATTAACTAAAAACAGTTGTATTAAAAGAATGAAACAGTTGAAATAGGTCACAATGTTGGTTTGCTTGCAGGGTATCCTCTGTTTCTTCTTTGCTTCACGTTATTTCAACAGGCATTTTCAATCAATGATGAGACACAGGTAACTAAAAAAGAATGTTATTTCCAGCTGTTCTGCAAATGTATGGCAATTTAGATCCTATGAATCACTATTTACCTAACCAATCCTTCAACCGGGCTTTCAGAACATCCACATATTTAAAGAACGTTCCTTCAAACACAGTTTAGTGTATAATCCCAGGCTGATCTGTGGTTTGATGTCTGGTAATGAGGACCTCACACTGTGCTTGTGTTTGTTTTTAGATTAGGTGAAGCAAAAGGAGAGAAGATTCATCTTGAGCTGTCACAACCAACCCTCAACCTTCATTAACACAAAAAGTAAATCACCATCTGGCGTGTTTATCCAGCATTAATCCTTCACTTTTTCATCCCTTCTTTCTCAGTCGAATACCCTGTCTGAGTCCTGACTGTGATCCAAATTAGATTATTTTCCCTGCACATATATATATTTTTTAAAAGTAAGAGAAAAATAATAATTTTATATATCTACTTAACTGTCTGCTGTTTTATTCTCTCCGTTTCTTTACTTCTTTCCATTGATTTAACAGAATTTGGCACTTATTCCAATGTAGTGACGACACCTTGGCAACAATTAGGATTCGACTTAGATTGGAAACGTCCATTTCAATCGACACACAAGTTCATTATATTGGTCTGTTGCCATATGGATCACTTCTGTTCTCCCACAATGTCTCTCATTACATTATCTCAGATCAATAAGGCATGTCACTGCTCATTGTAACCTTCACCAGCCATTCTTCTACTTGCTGCGCACTTAGGGGTTAAAAGCCAATTAAAACCAATTGCATGGTGTGTGATACTAATAACATTAACAACAGTGAACATGTGTTTGTCATACAAAAAGCACACATGAACATATGCTACCATCCACAGTGAAAATCAATGGCTTTAAAGGGACACTGCTGCATCTTGTACAGTAGCTTCCACATTAATACAGTAACCTGTGTTTTAAGTGACTGTTTTGGTTAATATATCTCGTCTAGTTCATGCAGGCAAAAATTCCTCCGGGATTATGAAGATCTCATTAATGGAACTCCCTCTTGCCTAACTTGAGATATGATATAACTCACACCATGACTCACGCTGTATTGTGAAGCGTTTGTATCACAGCCCACCTCTATTCCCTGATGATGTGGATACCCGTAAGAGCCCATGGCTGTAAATCAGGTTAAAAGAAAAGCAATTAGGCCTCATCTTCACAGCATTTCTCAAAGTATCTCACCAGCCTCTTCTCCTGTGTTCCATGACTATAAATGACTGTTTTCATCTACCCCTGATAATATTTGGCTTTATTTAGTGTATCAGAAAAAAAAACGACCAGTTAAAAAAGCTCCTGATGACTCAGATGCCCCTCTACAACACTCCAATTCATTAATAATTAATAATACAGATTATTCATTTTCAATCTAATTCTCTGTTCGTATCAATTAAAGGTTTGTGTTCACTACAAACAGGTATGAATCATTAATCATTACATCACACTGGCTAACAGGTAAATAATAATAATAATAATAATAGCTTTATTTATATAGCACAATTCATGCATAAAATGCAACAGAAACGTGCTGTACATAAAAGAGAAAAAAAATTGAGACATTTGAAAAAAAACCTAACCCTAATTAAAGCAAAAGATAAAATAATACAATAAAATGAAAGTTAAAACTGCAAAGTAGGACAAGTTAAAACCTGATCTGGTTCAGCAGAAAGCAATGGTAAAAAGATGTGTCTTAAGATTTCGTTTGAAAGTTTCAACAGATTTAGAGCCCCTAAGACTCTCTGGCAGACTGTTCCATAGTTTTGGGGCATAATGAGCAATGGCAGCCTCTCCGGGTCTTTTAGTTCTAACCTCTGGGAGAGTCAGGAAGTTTGAGTCAGAGGATCTGAGGGACCTGGCAGGCATGGCAAGGCCATGTAATTATTTAAAAACCAATAAAATAATTTTAAAATTAATTCTGTGGCAGACAGGAAACCAATGTAACATTTTTAGGACTGGAGTAAAAGTAAGATAATAATAATGTGGAGAGATTCTGTGTATTAAAGAGTTAAATACTTAAAGTCCCCAGGAAGTTCGTTACGCTTTGAGGCAAATTTGACATAGTGGCAAAACCTTGATGCTCTACAGCCCAAAAAGACTTTTCCCCCATAGACTTACATTGTGAAAGAAGAGGTTGTAAAACTGTGGATAAAATTTGTTTGAGTGTCACAACAAAAAAGTCATGAAAGTCTTGAAGAGCCATACAATGAAATCAGTTTATCCCAATCAAGTTTGCTGAGGGCTAAACCAGAAGTTAGTCAGCTCTAGTAAAGCTTGACACAGAGTGAATTTTCAGTCCTGTCCTGTTCCCATCAATCCACAGTCCACACATGACATTACACACATTTTTATATGCAAAAAACTGACAATTGTTATTGATTCCTGATGACTTTTTTTTTTTCCTGTCCCATCCTAGTCCCATGATTATAGTGAAATTGACTCCCATCCTGCGAGAATTCCACGGGAAAACGTGCTCTATGGGCTGCATGATACAAAAACATATGCGAAAGATCCGGGTAGTTTTATACCCAGAAGTCGACTTTGTGGTCCACTGAGCAGCTTTCACAGGAATGAATGAACTTGCTTTGCTTTGTGGTTTGTGCTTTGTGCTCAAATATCTATCAACAAAAAGCAAAATGTTGTGGTAATGCATCCAATAGTTAATGAAATATTTCAGTGTCGACCGAAGTGGTGAACCAACCGATCAGCCGTCAGACGATCATCCTTACAGGCTGGAGACTTGGTTTTAACTATGCATAGGCATACGCATCCATACACATCATGGCTGCCTCGTGTCTCCTGCATCCATTTGGAGTAATGGTTGTGCACATCCTCAGAAATTAGAGAAACATTAATGCCAGTGTGTGGTTAAAAGGCAGGGACCAATTGAATTGATTGATTTTGATTCAGGCATCAAAGACATAAATATGACTGTGGGACAGTGTTCAGAGTGCTGGACCCTCAGTGGTCCTGGCAAAACTTGAAACTGTTAAAAAGAGATTGAAAGTCAGTCTGAATAGTTCTATAATAGTCCTGGTGACAGGTGTTTATCTGGAGGTAATACAGGCAATAATCAACCAGCTCTGAATAGCTGGTGAAATGGATCTGGCAATTATGGACTACTGTAGTGCACACTGTAGAGCTGATGGTACCTTACAGAAATATTTGGAACGTCTTCTCTAGTGTTAGCATGACAGCTGTCAGGCCTGCTGGCGATCCCTTCCCTCTGAATACTAATCCAAAACTAGAAATGGCAATTAGCTCTTTTAGCATGCTCATCACTGTGGAGAAGCGGAAACACTGAGGAGGAGGCAGGGAGTCCTGACCTTATCAAAGACTGAGTGACAGCGGGCATGCACAGAATATATATATGTGTGAGTATGTGTTTATTTTTAACAAAAAGTGAAAAATGTGCAGAGAAAAGCTGTAATGTTTCAGTTTTCAGAAGTCCTGGGTTTCCATGTGTCAAATCAAATTTAACAAGTGAAGCACTTCATGAACAAGGCTGGTGTTATTTTAACTTCCTGCTATTATTAACCAGTGTTGGCAAGTTACTCAGGAAATGTAATAAGTTACTTTTTACTTATTGTGCCTTTAAAAGGTAATAATATTACTTTATTTATTACTTGGTGTCAAAAGTATTTAGTTACATTATTTGTTATAATAATACATTACCATTGTGCCTTTGGTGAACTGCTCATCCAGTGAACTGTCACCACCCAGAAACCTGTTGTTGTCAGCTGTCCGGATGTCGGCTGTGGTGGAAACCAAGCCTACACCTCAGAGTGCTGCCTTCAAATTATATTCCATCACTATATATACTCTCTCTCCAGGAGCCAAACAAACTCAAAATAATGACAATACTTCTACCTGCTCTCCATCATCCTCTAGCCTTCATTTAGTTTTTTGGCTAGGAGCTGACATGACCTGACCTGACCTGCCGCACATACACGTCATCATAGGATATCAAGGACAAACAGTAACTCAGTAACTCAGAGTTACTTGAAATAGTAACTGTAATATAATTACTGTTTTGTAAACTGCAATCCCTTACACTACTTGTTACTGGAAATAGTAACAATATACAGTAATATATTACTGAATAATATATTACTGCCCAACATTAAAGGGATAGTTCACCCAAAAACTGAAAATTCAGTCATTACCTACTCACCCTCATGCCAATTGAAAGTCAAGTTTGTTTTTTTTAAATCCACAAAACACTGCTGAGTTTCACAGGAAAACAGTGCTGCAGAATCTCCCGAACAATGCAAGTGAATGGTATGGGTTGTGGAGGGACTCCAGTAGTGTGTTGTGGATTACAAAAATAAACTTGACCTTCAACCAGCATGAGGATGAGTAGATAATGACTGGAATTTCAGTTTTGGGTGAACTATCTCTTTAACCTGTATTTTTAGAACTTAATTGTCATCAGAATCTATTAAAACACATAAAAAAAAGCTGTACTGTTGCATGTGGGTGACATTTTTAATAACTATGAACATGGGCACTGTACATTGAAGTTTATTAGAGTTGTAGAGTTGTTTAAAAAACTTTACAGTGGCCTTATTTGTTGAAAAGAAGGAATGATGCCCAAAGCAGTAGTATAAGGAGTTTGTGGATAATACTGCAGTGCCATCAGATCATCAGCAACACAGCCCCATACCAGCAATGTGGCAATACGGACAAAATTATTGCTGCTTTTGATCTCTTCATGGGGAATTGCTGCTAAAAACCAGACAGACTGAGAGCATGTTAACAGCAACTTTGTTCAGTCCACTTTAACTGAACCCTGAATCGTTTACCCCCCTTGCTGTGGTTCTGGTCGGCCTCAAAAGGGATTCAAGTGAACACTGGAGTGGTTCATTTCTGATGTAAACACCATGCAGACCAATCACAGATTAAAAACATTTTCTCCTCTGTTTTGGTGACTGATGAACTAGCAGAGTGTTTGCTACCAAAACATCAACTGAAGACAAATCTGAACTCATGAGGAGTTCAGCATTTTCCCTTCTATTGTGCTCCCCTTGAAAGAAACCAAACATTTTATTTACCTCATTTCTGTGCATTTGTTTCAGCTCAGCTCAGTGTGAGAGGGGTCAGTTGCATTTCTCTCTTTCCTCCAATGTCTGCTTCATCAATGAGTGGAGCAGACAAGTTACTCAAGTTGCAACAAGTCATTTTTAAAAGTGTCTGTGTTCATTTCTTTGTACTTTTGTTACTTCTAACTGAATCTCTGTGCTGTGTGAAGTTTAGTTTCCCTCCTGTGTTGCTGTTTCTGCTTTCAGCTGGCTGCTTCATTTCACTGTTTCATGTTTGCTTTCAGCTGAAAGGAGTCGTATTAGGTCACTGCTGATGAGAACAACATTTCCCATTTTGGCTGCATCATAATAAAAGCTTTTAAATAACAAAACAACAGGGGACTTTTATTGTGAAGAATTTATAGCTAATGGAACATCCACAAACAATGTGGACAACGTATGTGTGAATGTATGTAAAGCTGTAAAATCAAGACAACATATCATTCTCACACTGGTTCATTCGAACCTGTCCTGAGAGTCTACAGCCACACTAGCAACTCTGTGAGGCTGCACTTTGACACAGTGGTACTATGAGCTAAAAGCTAATATCATTATGCTATCATCCTAATGTTTGAAGACATAATGTTTACCAATCATGTTCATCATCTTAGTTTAGCTTTTTAGCAGGAGAATCAGCTTTATTGGCCAAGTATTTGTACACATACAAGGAATTTGGCTGTTTTTTTTCCACTAACGTCAAGTTTTCATCGCAATGTTAACTTTGTATTAAAAATGACATAACTGACTGAAGGACACTTGGTGACAAAAAGGACAAAAAGTCCTTCAGTGTCATTTCAGTCTTATGCTAACCCATTCAAATAAAGTGTTAGCAATATAGAAGATATCACCAAATTTATTAGAAATCATCCAGAGAGGGACACTAATGTCTTTATCAAATTTCATGGCAATCCTCCCAATATTTGTCATGATATTTCGTTCTGAAGCAAAAATGTCAATCTGCTGATGGCACTCAAGAAAAAGTCAGTAGGATTTATCATCTGGGAACCACGAATGTCTGTATAAAATTTTGTGCCAATCTATAATTAAGATTAAGTAATAGAAGAGGAAGAGTCACCATCAAAGTTTAACCTCAGGAGACCATGAATATCCATAGCAAATTTCATAGCAGGAGATATTTCACTCAGAATAAATAAAAAATAAGGCAATCTAATGGTGGTGCTAGAGGAAGAGTTAAGATAAAATAACACCAGCTGTATCCTTTGAGTCACCCCCCGCATACTACAGTCTCTGACCTACAATATGTTTAAAAGTGAAACTACAGGTTATGGACAACCTGTCAGTCATAGAATAGAGTTCATTAAAATTTACTTTGAAAGGAGCTCCCACTGTGGATGAACAATTACTACTCTGGCAGGATTATTCTGAAAAACATGAGGCTTGAAAAACTCAATTTCCCTGAAGCTTACTTTGACATAACAAAGTAGGAGGCTCCAGAGACTTAACAATGAGACACATCAGCATCCTCCTAAGGCTCTGCACTATTGATGCACATCAGCAACAGAAGTTTGGAGATCAAGAGGGGGGGCGATAACACGTGAGAAGGAGTGAGTATAATGATGTTGAAAGGTCAAATGGAGGAACACAGACGAAGAAGGAGCCATATCTCCCTCAGGGCGACCCACATATGATAGAAGAAGAAGACGTCGTCCCTCAGTCCCCAGGCTTTCCCATGTTGGGCCCCCCAACTGTGCCCTCACCAGGCTGGGGATCGATCCCTGCCTGCCCGCCTCCACTCCCATGCTCCGGACTCTTCATTAGGCCCGGCCTGCTAGAGTGGAAGCTCTAATTGGCGAGGGCCACTGAGAGCCAGCATCCTCGCCTGCCGCGCTCTCAGAGAAAGGGTCGCCAGGCATCAGCCGCTCACACTAATCTTTCCCATTATCCTCTGCTCTACTGTGGGAGAAGGAAAAACAGCCGGCTGGTGGTTTGTGTGTTTTTGAGTGTGTAGTGTATGTTATATTTAATCGTGTTTCTGTTTGTGTGTAAATGTGTGTGAGCTTTGTTTGAGTCCTTTGGCTAATGGGAGAGCCAGTCTGATCAGATCAGGCGAAAAACAGAACGTCATTATACCCATCTGCGACACGCGTAACGGCAGCTTACTCTCTATTTTTGTACGTTGTACGGGATGTTTTTCATCTGAACTTACTTTGCTGCTGAGCACTGCACTTCCTGTTGTGTGAACAACAACCCTGACACAACCATTAAGAGCTTTTATTGCACAGAGGCACATAAATACTGCAAACTCTACCTATCTGCTATACCTGTCTCCTCATCGGACCATCAGCTCGTTTCATTTTCACTCATATTTCCTGTGGTGATTCATACTTGTCATAGGTCTCATTTCACTCCTTAATCATTTTGATTGAACATTTTAATTTGGAAATTAAAGCAATTTACAGCATGGCAATAATAATTTGCAGGGCCAGTTACAATCCTTAATAGCCTAATGAGAAATTAGATTAAAGTATTTTTAATTGCCCCCACCAACAGTTGCATGAAGACTTGTTCTGGGGTGGGGCAACAAACAGAAAAAGATGCTGGAATGAAATAGGGTCATGGCAGGATTCAAAGAAGGGGGTATAAACAGTGTAAAAGTGTGTTTTCTGTTGGTCTTTACTGGGTAAAGTGGAGAACATTTTTCACACGTCTTACACATTTGACTTCTCCAGCAGTAAAACAAAATGAGAGCAACAAACACAACTTCAACTTTTCCACTTTAAAGGTCCAGTGTGTAAGATTTACAGGGATTAATTGGCAGAATATGGCAGAGATGGAATATAATATTCATAAGTACTGTACATTTTCATTTGTACATAATCACCCTCTGTTGGTTTTTACTGGTTAAAGTGGGGAACTCAACTTTTCTTACATCTCTTGCAGGTTTAAGTTCTTCACCTTAGCAGCAGTAAAGCAAAATGTGAGTGAGAACAAAACTGCAACTTATCCTCTACTTTACAGCACCAGTGTGTAAGATTTACAGGGATTAATTGGCAGAATGTGGCAGAAATGGAACATAATATTCATAAGTATGTTTCCATGAGATGTCTAATCACCTGACAATAAGAATCATTATGTTTTTGTTACCTTAGAACAAGCTGTTTATATCCACAGAGGGGGCAGGTTCTCTTCCACTGAGGCTGCCATGTTTCTACAGTAGCCCAGAACAGACAAAACACACGCTGGCTCTAGATGCGGCCTTTCACTTTTGGGCAGTTTCATGGTAACTGTAGTTTTACCTACACACTTGGAAAGGGAGTGAGATGAGTTGTTTGCAATCTGCAAGCTAAATGCCAGTAAATCCAACACACTTTTCTTTTATCATCATAGTGTTTGATTTTCTGGCTTTAAGTCTCCAAAAGACACATCTGTGAAGACCATGATCAGAAATATGGATCAGGTTTTCACATGCAGCAGTTTTCTGTTTCTTTCCCAATAACATATAACATGATACTTACTTATGCAAACACATAACCTGCTCCTGAGGTTTTTCAACCTATTGAAGGACCTCACAGATCCTTATGAAGGAAGTGAAGCATGAGTGTGTGAGACTGTTGCTGGATGAATTATTGCCTCCAGCACTGCCTAATCTGAAGCAGAAGCACAGCTCATTGGTCCTGAAGTGCAATAAGACTACAGAGTATTGATTCTATTGATATTTTGTTTATTTTGTTTTTTTTTGCTGTATAATGAGGTACTTGTAAATCTCATTTTGCAAATAACTATTGAAACAATTAAACCCAAAATTCAAATTTCAGCCATAGTCATTTTTATTAATATTATATGGCACACACTCAGATTTCCTTTGGTATTTTATCTTCCTTCCTTTGTCTCATTTTCTGTTACAGTTCTACCACAACTGATTTTTCCCTGTTTATTTCTCATTATTGACTTGAACTACCTAACATTCAGCCACTCACACTCTAACCTTTTCCAAACTTTATCATTATAAAAATCTAAGAGTGGCCAAATAAACAAAATCATTCAATCAATGTGACTCATAAAAAAGGATTTTATCTGCATAAGAATGCAGACCTGAGTTATCAATTTGTAGCCAATATTGTCTATATATTGTGCATAAAATTATGGTAGGAGTCTAATAATAAAGACATTTTCTTTCTTCAAATAAAGTGAGTGATTCATCTTGTCAATGAAATGAATGAAAGTAGAAAAAAATCTTTTCTTTCTCTCTGATTCTGTCAAACAGCCACTAAGAAGCCACAAGATTATTCTAATGCTCAGTGAGTTGAATCCAAAGATGTTCAGCATTAAGTAAAAAATATTTGTGATCTTATTGTTCTGTGGATGTGTTAAAATTACATAAAGAATGTGAAGAAAGATTTGAGAGAATTTGGATCTTTACAAAAGTGTCACAACAATGAAATAACAGCAAAAAAAGGATAAAGCCTACAGTAAAATTTGACGTTGGAAAATAAAACACCCAGAGAGAGAAGACAATGAGGTGAAGAAACTGTTAGATTCTTCACTCACATTAACAGCGATATGAGTTCAACCACAAGATACAGAAGTGTCTTTACCTTTCAAGTGCAAATTCAGTCACACAGGTATCATGTTATTGCAACTATTAAACAGGTGCACTGACCATTGTGTCAGTTAATGAAACATAGTGCGTTCTTAAAGCATGGAAACAATGAAGTATTTTCCCAGATACGTAACAGAAACAGTGCAGTAAAAACGACAAACCCATTCACACACACTCACATCCAACAGACTGTATTCTCCTTTCTCTGAGCTTCATGTATCATCTTGGTCCTCTTCCTCTTCTCTACCCCACTTTTCCCATCTGCCTCCTCTTAACTCCATCAGCAGCCCACTGACTCCCCAGTTCTTAGCTGCCACAGAGAATTTATGAACTGGACAGACAGGTTATATCACCACCAGCTGCCATTCACAAGTCAGGACTACACAGTTCAAGTACAGATCCACTGAGTGTGGTTTTCATTTCACTGTGAAGTAAAGAAGTGAATAAGAGCTGATGGAAAAAGGCAGGGTTCTGTTACAGAGCACGATCATGACCAACTGCTTTCACCTGCATGTCTGTGTCAATGTTGACATCTAGTGGACAAAATGTAGAGCACAAGTATGGCAGCAAATACCATCACACAGAATCAGAGTTTTTTTTACTCTCACTTTGGTACATTTCTCCAGAATCAGAATTAATGATCAAAACTACTCCACACCATCTAGTCACTTGTGCACATCATAACATCAATTTCTCATTCTTGCAAATGTTTTGGCATATTCATGCAAATCTTTACTTATTATTTACTGTCTGCTGTTTCCTGCACAATCAATTGCTATGTCATGCATATGTCATGTTGATCAAAATGTATTTCACTGGTTTTCTTTTAAATAGTCTTACCTCCCAAAACATGTAAACATTAGATTGCATGTGTCATTACATGCAAAATGGTTGAACCATTTTTCATAATCTGTCAAGCATATATTTTATCCATTTTAATTTTCTTTTATGGAAATGTGAACTGAATTGGTGAATATCCATTGAGTTGTGAATGAGTGTGGCTTGACAGCAGGAACATCAGGAGGTGAAGAAAGACTGCCTTGTGAGTCCCCATACAGCGTTATACAGTTTACCCAAACAGTGTTTCCTATGTTTTCTGTTCTAATTTTGTATTTTTATCCTTTGTGCAGTGCTGTAAAACAATCTGTCTTTTTGTTTTCCATATCCCAATGACATGGTCTGTCAATATTTTTCAGTACAAACAGTAAAGGAGTGTGAATCCAGTCCAATACCTTGCAATCAATCGCCCACATACTTAATGTGTAACTTTGTACTACTGAGATTGATGAAACAGTGCAGCCTTGTGTGTTTTCAGTCACTGTTATCAAAACTTTAGCCATAGACTTACAGAACACACTGTTATACTGACAACATGACAAAGTATTTTGACTAGAGCTGCAACAATTTTGACTTATTTCACTTGATAAGTTGTCAACCATTAAATTAATCACAACTATTCTGATAATCAATGAATCATTTTTCAGTAATTTTTTTTGAAGAAACAATGTCCAAATTCTGTTTTAACCCTCTAAAATATGAATATTTTTCAAAAATGATTGAAGGAAATGATTAATAGATTAATTGATAACTGTTCTGCTATGGCTGGGTGTCATTTAAAAACTGTTGATACCAGTACCAATACCAGTACTCTTAATTTGATACCAATACCAATGGAGTACTTCATTCAATACTTTTTTCAAAGGTTCTTCTTTATGAAGAACATTTGTGGTGACTGGCTGCAAGCAAAACCACATAATAGTCTAATTTTTTTAGATCTGGATACAAAAAGATTGAATATAGGTTTTGTTTGACTGGAGAAGTTTCAATACTACTTGGTACAGTGTTATTTCATTCCTTAAAGGTAGTACTGATACCCAGCCCTGGTTGCGGCCCTGTTTTGTCTATCTTGTTTGTTAAATGTAACATAATGACTTGTAATTCTGGTGGCACTGGCGTGTTCATTTACATAAATATTTTGCCTAATTTTGAGAGATGAAGGATCATAAGCAAATTACAGGCTTTTCCATATATTCCATCGTGTGGTGATGTTTGTACAAAATCTTTTGAGTAATGCACTTACTGTTTTACAAATGTTAAGGAGGACTGGAGAAATGCCCAAAGTGAAAAATTGTTTTAAATGTTGTCCCTTGGAAAGTTATTAAATTTATTTGTAAAAAAATAATGGTACATATCTGACAAAACAAAATGTTGGATCACAATATTCTGATGAATGAAACATGCAGATCTACGGCACTACAGCTTTGAGTTTAGGTTTTAAGGAGTCAACCCATGGCAGAGATTTTGGAAGCAGTTTTGTCAAACTGGTATTTGCATCATTTGCATAATTACTGTATTTTTGAAGGAGATTAAAGGATGACCGTGAAATGAATTATACACAAAATGTTTATTGAACTAGATGTTAACACCTGAAAAAACATCAGCTCCAAGATGTTATGCTTCTGTATATTTGTCCTCAAGCTGTCCTTGTGACTATACAGCAGACAAATGTGCCAGTGTTACCACCGCCTGTTGAGCAATATTTCATCTTTGACAGAAAAGGCAAGCGCTGCAATCTGTGGACTTTTATTCATTGTGTGTACACTTTTCACTTCACTAAACACAAAGTCAGCTTTTTGTTGGTTTATGTTCGAAACACCTATTGAGCCTGAGATCACAAAGGCAAAGAACGATTCTCAGCATTGATATACGAGATACATTTTATGTTGCCATAGCTACCAGGACTACGAGATGGAGACCTTGCACTTATTATCCAGATATGAAATGCTTCTTCCGGCACATCATACTATCCTCGGGGCGGGTGAGAGAACAGATTGAAGACGTGTTAAAATATGTCTGACGTGGAATCACAGGAGCTCTGGAATAAGACGTGATGACATCTTGATTGTCAGGTTTCAAGCTTCAGTCTGCTTGCATACAGTCAATCTCTTAGTGGAGACCCCTACTGACCACTGCATGAGAAGTACTGAGAAAGAGATGAGAGAAAGAAAGCCACAGTGAACATACTTTTGCCATTACTTATATTACCCTTTCTGTCTTTCTTCTTTTCTGTCAAGCCATGTACTTAACATACTGTTTTTTAAAGAGATCCTCGTTCACACGTAGCACTGTTGACCACTGTGGACCACCACTAGTCATTTAAGAAGAAAAGAGGAGTAGTCTTGATTAAAGCATCTTGTTAGGGAGTGACTTGCTCTTTTCTTTCCTGTCTATGATGTTGTCCTCTGAACTGAAAACAAACAACTCACATTTGTAGTAATACACTGATTTTTTGCCTTCACATGAGCAATAATATCTGTAACCCAACTAAATCTTTAGGTTTCAATAGTCCTGACTTAATCTGTTCTCTTGAATCCACTTTATTAATAATTCTTATCCTCTTTTCTGCAGTTTTGTCAGATGCAAAATACAGCAATATCATAATTGTGACTTTAATATTATTGTGTTTTAACAAAAATTGTCATACACAGAAACAACCTGGGAAGGGCCAGGATACTGCACCGAATGGAAACTGCCATGTTCGTCATATTACACAGAGGCTCCATCATCTGAAAAAGATGGCAACCATTTATCGCTTTGCACAGAATCAGTCACTGCTCACCACACAGCACTCCTTCTGTTCCTACCAGTCAAAATAAAAGCCCCAGACTGTGCCACTGCTCTATCAGCTGTTGATCAGTGCGATGCTGATGTGATTGGTTGCTCTCAAACAAAGTTCTGTTGCAGGTTTATGGAAAATACAATCAAATTATCGTACATTCAGACTTTTTTGGAATTACTGATGTACTGTAGATTGTACAGTTGAAAAAAAATTATGGTACAAATATGATAATTATTGTACATCTGGCAAGACTTCTGTAATATAAACAATGGCTTTATGTTGCTCAGCGGCATAAGGTAGTTACAACAAATCCCAGGGCAGGCAATTATGACAGGCCCTAGTGCACACTAGTGACTAGTGACATCATAATTATTACCCATTAATAGCAATATAATTTTATTACGGATTGCTACAGACTATTTTACGCAAAAAAATAAAGATTGTGTCACAAATATACAAATGTTCACATCTGGGAAAAGTGAGAGCTTGAGGTGAATGTTCTTATCAGAGATAAAACATGGGAAAAGTGTGTGTAGGATGTAAAGTCACTAACAACCCATTACTGAAAGAATTCAACTGGAAATTAAAGAAGAACAAGGTATTTAAGAACTCCTTTTAATTTTTCAAAATATGACATAAGTAAAACAAAGTTGCGCTGGAGGGACTGTAAAAGTCTTACTGGGACGGGATTATTACAGATATTTTTGCAATTTTAAATATTAACCTTTCGTTCAAAAGAAAAGAAAAGAAAAGAAAAGAAAAGAAAAGAAAGAAAAGAAAGAAAAGAAAAAAAAAGAAAACCAGAGTTGGATTTGCCTTTTCAAGGTCATTATTTAATGTGATTTTTAGTTTGGACACAGTGTATGTATTTCAGTGGTGGCAGTCTGAATCACTTGCAAGGGCCTATTCCTATTTCAGAGCTGGTCCAGAACTCCATGGGGCTCTTAGCATTCTGCCAGTGGGCCCTCCGAACTGAATAGGAGAGCCATGTAAACCATTTGCCACAGAGTCACACCTCTGTGCTTCCACCACAGTCCTTCCTCCTTTCAAACAGTTTGCTCCATCTGTCCATCAAAGAATAAGTAGATCCATATAACAGAATGAGATACAAAAAAAGCCCAATATTTATTAAACGGAATATTTTTGTGTAGAATCTTAAGATAAGTGAATATTGACATTAAAATAAAGAAATTTTAGAATATATAAAATGTCGAAAATACTAAAACATAACACTGAGCCTGGTAATTAGTCAGTTGATTGATTTTAAATTCCACATTTAATCAGTCACTGTCAATCCACTAATTTCTATCTTGCATTAGTTCAGAGTTGTAATCAGTGGTACTACACTACATCCCAGAGGCAAATACCATACTTTTTAATCAAGTTTCCAAGCATTCCAGTATCCATGTGTGAGGCATTGAACCATAGGCTTTCTTGTAGTCAGTCCAGGCAGTGCACAGGTTGGTCTGTCTGGTCTTGCGGTTTGGGTGACTGCTCTATCAACCAGTAGCTGGTGCTTGGCTCCCCATCCTATTTATTCTCCTGGCCTCTGCTTCTCCTGTGTATCTCTTCAGTCAGGTAGCCAGAGCTGTGAGCCTTTGCTTGGCAGTCTCCATGCCTCCGGTATGGGCAATTTGTTGTACTTTCTATGCACCTCCTTCTTCCCTACACCTTTCTGTAGCTCTGATAGTTGACTGACTTCTCTCTGTGTTGCCTTGATTTTAGCCTCCAACCTCCTCCTCCAGTAGAGGTAATGCTATTTGTGGCTTATGATGTTCATCTTGTAGCCAAGCATTCAAGGATGACTGTTGCCGTGGTGTAGATCACCTGATTGGTTATGGTCATAGTAGAGATAGTTCATAGTGCTGCATTCACATCTTCTAGGCCAAGGACTTATCACTGCTGAATACGCTCTGACCTGGTGTCCACTTATATGATCACTCTAGTTAGTAGCCTTGTGTAATGGGATCTCTGACCAAGGTTGCCGGTACCCAACTGTGTTAATACATCCGCGCGTCTTGCCCTTTTCGGTATCACTATTATACCTGGGTAGCCATAGCACCAAGGCCTGGTTAAGCCCACAATGTTAACTGACAGTCTTGCATATTCGTATCATATCCTGAGGTAGGTAATAGCAAAGGGATGCTAGAAGAAATGGATAGATAGATAAGAAGATAGATAGATAGAGAGATAGATAGATAGATAGATAGATAGATAGATAGACAAAATAAGTCTTCAAAGGTGATCTAAAAAAGACACTGAGCAAGCCGGGGTTCAGGTTGTTCCCTAGCTGAGGAGCTCTAACAGGAAACACTCGTTGCATAATAGGTTTTTGTATAGAGCTTAAAACTGAGTGTCTCATAGGAAGAATATAGCAGGATATTTTGTTGTGGTATTCTGGGATAAACCAGTGACATATTGACAGAAATATTTGTCCTAGACAGCAGTCAATTTTGTTATGTAATCATCAGTTTTGTTTTAGTTTCTCTTCAGTAGAGATGAACAAAAATGTCAGGCTAAAGAGAGAGCTGTCACTTGTACGTTTTTATAAAAAGATGTGGACCATCTTGTTTTTCAGAGGTCAGTGAAGCTCATTGAATTCTACCAAACAGCGTAATCTCAGCTGGGAAAGTAATTTTTTTTATCATTTATGACCACGTGTGGCACAGTCTCATGGGTAGGTTTGGTTTTGACAGAGTACTACCACGCTGTAATACGTCACTGGTTTACAGTCCAAAGGGGCCTTTTTTTTAGGTGTACAACATCTTATTTTCAAAAATGTATGAAGTAGGTCAGCCATGTCATTATTTTTGAGCTGAAAAGGATCACAAATTTTGCTTTCTGTCAGCTTTTATTCATTGTATTTTTCACACTGTATGCAGATTTAGCAAAGAGAAATGCATTATTTTGTGGTCCTCTTTTTATCATAATAAACCCAAAATAAAGCACCAATGAACATTTCAAAGGCTAAAAAGAACATATTGTGCCTCTATGCCACCCTTCATTAAATACAAAATCTCTAAGGTTTCAAGTCACTGCATACAAATTTCACCAGTGTAATTCCAAAATATATCAGACTATGTGCTAATGGCATTGTTTTTTTGTTTTTTGTTTTGTTTTGTTTTTTGTTGTTGCAAATGATAATCACTTTCAGTTCACTAATTTCAGGTTCTCCATTTCTTTTTCTTTTTTAACTTCAAATTTGACTTTTGACTGAAATTTGACTGTACAACAGCATGTCCTAATTGTAAATGTCCTATTTGAAAATAATATATCTATCATGGTTTCAAAAGGCCAAAAACATTCTTCATCAGTGCAGCATTGTGCAGCAGCATGGTTGGTTTCTCAAAACTATACATGTTTAAATTATTGGACAATAGGGCTGCAGCTAACTATTATTTTCAGAATCATAATCATATATAATATGTCTAAAAATAGAAAAAATGGCCATTAGCCCAAGGTGACGATTAAAAAGATCTAACTTGGTAATGGCAGGAAATATCAGTGCACATACGTCTCACCGGGACACAACCTGTCTCTCCTCTGGCAGGCACTTGAACACTGTACATGAAAACAACCAGACACAAGTACAGTTTCTTCCCTCAGGCCATCACCCCAGTGAACAGTTAAACCAGTCATACTGTGTCAACAACCTTCTAACACCAAAGATCCAGACTGGAGTGTTGCAACACAGGCGTATTGCAGATAACCGTGATATTTAAAAAAATAAATATTGACATCATGTTAATAACACACATGATAATATTGTGCAAATAATTGAGAATCTCCTAAACATAACCTCTGTTCTAAAATCAATTGTTTCTTTCTGTTCTCACTTTGTCTCCTTCACCCCCACGTACCTTTTCAATATCCAGTAAGTATATTTATGCTTTTTCAACACTTTTGTATAGTTATGGTTTCAGACTCTCTCTACACTTGTATTTTTAATGTAATTCATTTGCCAAAAAAGAGATAGAGCCCACAATAAACAATTTTATTAACAAGATTAATTTTACTGATAGCATTGTTTTCTTTTTCAAATTTAGATACTGTGATTAAAAGTGTTATTGTGAATTCTTTGGGCAATAATCATGCGGTGAAAATCTAATATCATGATGGCCCTAGATTCTGATCCTGATTAGACAATAAATCTAAATAGTTTCTGACACAATTTTCTGTCCATCAACCAACTGATTAATCAACAAAGTGTTTTGGTTATAATTGAAAACAGCAATTAATGATCTGGGTTGAAAAACTATGAATTTATCCTTTAATGTCATCGTTTAACATAGCATTTACTTCAACAGATGGTTTCATGGCCTCATTTTTCCAGTTTTCTAATTTATTTTCAGAAAGAAAAAAAAATTTTGAAGGAAAAAAATTTATTGCAAATTTGAAACAATCAACAACAGTAGGCCTACTGTCAAAGGCTGAGGGATAAATATAAAAAAATAAAAAAATAAAATATAATGAACAAAGAAGGAAAAATAGTCATAAAAATAGAAAGAGGGAGGTTCAGTAGTTCAGACAATTATACATTTACATATATTGAGAGTCTTTAAAACCTTGAGGTTTGTATAGCTAGTGCTGAATACTTTATATGTATTGTAGCATTTTTTGTATTTGAAAAAATAAATATAGGTTTTCTGTCTTTTTTTTAAGGAAATTATACACAGACTTTAATTTAGCTCTCAGACGTTGTTACTAAACGAAAACGAAAGTTACTAAAAGGTTTTCATCATGTCCGTTCCACAAGTGTGGGAAAGCGCTCAGTTTTAAAAAAAACACACGAGTGAGGCTTCTTATCACAGAACAATCTTTGGCTTCTTCCTTTTTTTTAGCTTACGTCATGCGTCATGACGTTGAAGCGGGGCGGGACGGCGGATCGCGGGGCGGACGGCACTCGGAGGAGGGGTGCCGCTCGCTGAACGTCTGTGTCAGCCCAACAGTTTGCTCTCACCTTTGTAAGTGTTAAATATATTTTTAGTTTGGTGTTTTTGGGGTTGTTTTTGCCGTCAGTCTGTGCGCGTGTGTGTGGTGCGTGCTCCGTGTCTGTGTCGTGAGGGGAAGCTGTTAGTGTGTCGGTGTTGACATTTCATCGTTCTGTGCACACACACACTAACGGGACTGTCAACCTGGGTCCGTTAACACACCGACTGCTGCTCACTGAACTAACATTTTAACGACTTTTACCTTTATTAACGCTGCTTTACGTAATGTCACAACATGCACAGATGCTTGTCCGTTCGTGCTTAAAAGTACGACATGTGTTACTCAACGGGGAGTTTTTTTTTTAACTTAACGTTTCTTTCGTAACGGCCGCTATAACGTTATTTCATCTCCTGTGATGTCATCATAACAGTCGTATACATCCGTCACGCTGCAGCATTTCAGTAACAAAGTTGTTAAGATGATTGATGAAAGTTGCGGTTATGCACAACAGGTTTCTCTCGTTTCATGTGTGTAGGTAATAAAACAGCAGAATTACACATAATTCATATCATCTGGAAGTATGATTGTTTGCTCTAACGTTGTCCTCTAGTTTGAAGATCTTGTGATGGACTCATGTTATGGAGCAAAAAAAAAAAGTTATGTGTGGATGGATGTAGTTAGGATTTTATTAGAGCTGCACAATTAGTTGATTGCCAACGATTTGATAATCGATTAACACTAATTTTTAAAGCCTTACTGCTTTTCTTTGTCATTTATTGTATTAAATGAACAGTCTTTGGGACTCTTCATTGGACAAAAAAAAAAAAAGCTATTTGAAGATGTCACTTTAGGCTGTAATTTCACGTTAGAGTAATATTATTGTTTTTTTTTTAATTATTATTATTTATTTTTTTAATAGAGTCAGTGCACAGCTGCTTAGTCGCACCAGAGTTAGCTATAAGTTAAATTTCATCTGTCGTCCCTGGGCAGGAAACGGATTAATTTCTGTTAAAAGGCACTATTCTATAATGATAAATAATGAAAATAATAGTTTGTTGTAGCCCTAAATTTTATTGATTCCAATATCATTGCTGATACTGTTTCCCCACACAGATACTTAGCAGTGCTCTTATTGGTACTACTTACTATAATTTGGTTAAAAAATTAAGGACATGACACAAAAAGATGCAAAAAGATTTTATTAAGTTTTTACAGAAATACCAAGCTAAGTTGCATTTAGCCACATTTTCATCAAATGTAGTGAAATGAGTTCACACTTTTAAACATTTTTCTCTGTCAGCTGTTATGTAACATTACATAAGGAATAATGTACAGTGAGCGTGTCATTATTGCAAAATAAACTTCAACAGGGTGGTGCAGACGCCCTTCACTGTAGCCTAAAAGGCAATAATTTGACACAAAATATTAATTTGGAAATGCTTTTATTGATTTTAAAATGATTTTATTGCTCCTCCAGAGTCTATGACCAGAACTGCGTCCATAGCAGCGGTCTGTTCATCGCAACTGTCATATAACAGACCTGAGAATGCCGTAATGGACCAATCAGAATCGAGTATTTAACAAAGCCATGTAATCAATATTGATAGCAGTCCAGGAGCTTGATTAATTGTTTGATTGTTATTTCAGGACTGACCAGTCAGGAAATGGTACAGTTCAAAAAGTACTGATACATGTACTGAAAGAAATCATTTCACCAACTTTTATATTAAAAACCTCTCAACGATTTGAAATGGCATATTTTCCTTCACAATGTTAATGTTTTCATCGACACAAAACAAACCAACGTTGCTGCTGCGCCTGCATCTTGGAGATTGTTGCTAACTTTGGGTGATGCTGGAGAGTATTTACCATTTTTCAAAGTGCGGTAATCAAACACGTTAGTCACGATTATTAAAATTTAAAACCGTAATACTGATCGTGGGGAATTTTTGTGCAGTTTATTGTAAAACTGATTATTGTTTCAGCCCTAGTTATGAGTAGGAGTCAATTTCCAGTTAATTCATGAAATTTATTTACTATGATCCTGTCATATTGATGTCTCTCTGTAGCTTATGATATTAGCCAGGGCCCTGCCAGTTAATTGCAACCTACACAAGTTTTAATAAACGCTCAGCAGGATTTATGTTTGTCTATCTAATGCAGTCTGATGGGCTGTAGACATTTCATGGCCTGTTAAGGATGGACATCCGCAACCTCATTAAATCTGATGCCTTGTATTCTTCACAGAGAAGCATTTTTTTCTGCAACCTATTATTATCAGTGTCTGGGAGACAGACAGACATACGCACTCTCACTTGCCTGCTGTATGCTTGCCTGCATAGAGCAGGCAAGCAGGGAGGCGGACGCAGAGAGTACAATGTGCCAAGGAAGCATTTAGAGGATTACAGTTTCCATCTCACTTTCTCTCTGCTTTGTTGAAGACCTGTGGCCAGATGTAGCAGGTTGTCATCTCCTCTGCAATGAAGGAAATCCACTCCAGTGACAAGATTATGGACTGAAGGTTTGTTTTCATCCACTTACTCTACTCAGCCATGACCATTTTTTAACCTGGTGGTGTGACACTGTCTTGCATGTAGAGTAGATATACATCATGTAGAGGGTTGGAAGGGTCCGGTATGACATGATGTATCTCACTATCTGTTCAGCGTACTCTGCTAAGTGGCTGAGAGCTTGGCTGCCCCTTCAGGGCACTGCTAACGCAGCCATTCATGTCTCACTCCGACGGTCAGACCACCACGATGACGCTACCCTCCTCCTCCTTCTCCTCTCCTCCTCCCTCCTCCTCCTCCTCTCACTGCACTCACATTGTGCCTTCCCTGTTAGGAGCTGAGCTTAGAATTGAGAGTCTTTGTACGAGTGTAACGTGTTTGTGTGTAAGTACTGTATGTGTGTTTGCATGCATCATGCTTACAGAATAGAACTCCGTGGATTCTAAAGATGGAGTTGCCTCCTTTTGAGTTTGTTCTCAGCTTCATGTACCTCTTCAGCATTTGATGTGATGAAGATGTGCTTGTCCTACATCAGATCACAAAATTAACTGTTTGCTGTTTGCTCTCCTTGCTGTCACAGAGGCTGATTAATTGGCTGTGTGTACAGGAAACTAGCAGTTCTCACAACAAAGCTACAGACAAAGGATTATAAAGATAACATGAAGTAGATTATAGTTAATTTAAAACATATGAAGGATGCTCTATATTAGATTTTTGCCAATATCCAATATCCAGTTTTTTTCTAACTCATTTGGCCAATTGCTGAAGCACATACTTTTTTTTCCACCTAATTGCAGAGAACATCGAGTCTCTTCTGTAGTATAATCAAAATATTATTATATCAGCTCTTATCATGATGTCCCACTGGCAGATGCAAATATAAGATACAATGCTTTTTTAAATATATACACTCACAAAATAAGAAAACTGCTGCTGACAGTTCTTTCCACTGTTGCCTGTTTCTCTTTGTTCCTCACAAATTAGTCATAATGATCAGGATTACTGTTCTTAAGTTGGGCAATTACATGTGTAGCAAATTTGTATTTGTGTTTGTAGTGTGATTTGGCCCCTCCCTGCTTGACCAACGTTGAGCAATCATTGCAAATGCAAATGCAACTCTACTCTCCATTTCAGACACTTCAGAAAACTTCCACATAAAGAAGGCGTCATCTTATCGGCCTGTCATATCTGCAGAAATGTTTAATTCGGGCTGATACGATATATAACTTTAGAGCCTTTATCAGCCGATACCGATGACATACCGATATTATCATGCATATCTACATATGATGATTTTACTTATTTAGCACATTGGTAGAGACTTATATTGCAAAGATTCAAGATGATTTGATACATAAGAAAGATAAAAAGGGTAGGGATGGACAATAAATACTGGGGCTGATAAATTATTGGCTGATATTGGCCTATCACCGCTTTATCAGTCTGTATCAGTATCTATATGCATATATTAGCTGACAAATATTGGCTATAATAAAATCTGATGTTAAAGCATTTTGTTCAAATTCTTGGGCACAATGCTCTATAAAAGCCAAAGTATGAATGTGATTTTTTAAAATGAACATGTGAAGAGTCAGAACTGTTCTTGTTTTTGGTGTCATAGTGATGTCAGTTAGTTTTTGAAAATTAAATCAACCATCTTTGCTGACTACATCTTAGCCTTTCTTATCCTCAGGTGTGCATAAACGACAGGTTATAGAAACTTTTTGTTTAATACAAAAATGTAAAATTATCGTTTAGCTTATCAGTGTTTGCCATGGGAAGCAGTAATTATTGGTCTAATGACCAATAATTGGCAGAAAAAAATCATATTGTGCATCACTAAAAGAGGGTTTTGCAAAGATGGTAGATACACTTACAGTGTAGTCCTGTAGAGTGACTGTGATGTTTTGATTATTTACAAATATAAGAAGGTATGTGTGTCTAATTGGATATGTAGCAATTGGATTTGGTTGTAATAGATAACACAGTGAAACAGTGAAATAATTTCATGTTATGCATGAATTATTCTACTGCATGGCAGTAATCTGTTGAAAAACACTGCTGTTTCATTTGTGTTTATAATCAGCATGAAACTCCTGCATAAACGAATTGTTTATGATATCACGGTGTTTGCTGAAATTAGTTACATCTCCTCTGGATGCTTCAGTTTCTCTCCCATAGTTCAAAGACAAGCAGGTTTGGTAAATCGGCATCTAAATTGCCCATAGGTTTGACTACGAATGTGACTGTGTTGTTCATCTCTATATTTGCGTGTGTTAGACTGTGCTGGGTCCAGAACTTCTCACTGAATGTATGCCATGCAAAGGCTTTAGCCCCCTACATCCCTGTGCAGGAGTAATGGTATAGAAAGTGGATGAATGGATGCTTTATGATGTTACAGAACATTTTTCCACAATCAATAATTCATTAAGTTAAGAAGATAACAAGGGGATTTTTTCAAGATTCTCTTGTTTAGTGCCTAATGCAGAGCTGTTCCCCTCTGCTGCAGATGAAAACATGATGTATTGTGTATTGTAGAGACAGAGATGTACTGTAAAGATCTGGGTTCAGTTCTTGGCAGTGGTACGGTACCTCAGGCAGTGTTTGTGAGTGGGAAGCTGGTGAGGGATCATGTCTTTGTGATGCACCAGAGTCCCTCTGGTTAACACTTGTCAGCTCAAATCATGTTTAAGTAAGAAATCTGTAAAGTGTCTCATCATATTTATCATTACTGAAGATGGTCAGTGCTGAGAAATGTTTATTGGGTTAATGTTTTACTGCATATAAACAACAATAAGATGAAACAACCACATCATGACACTCAATAACCTTTTCATCTAGTGTTTTATGAAGTTGTGTTTTTAATGTATGTGAAGTTATGATTAAGTTATAAGAATTTATGGTTGCAGTTTTAATTTTGTTGTCAATTTTTTCAGATAAATTATATAATATATATTTTGTAAGGGCTTCAGATAATCTGTTTTTTTGGCCTCTAGTCTAAATCTCAACATCATTCAGGCAGCGATTTGACTTTGTTATCTCAACCAAAGGCCAGTCGTGGCTAAAGAGGAAATGTTCTATCTCTGAGAGGAAACACACTTTCCTTTCCTCTCTCTTTCTACCTCTCTCCCCTGTTTTTCTGTCTCTCTGTCTTTCACACTCTTTCTCTCACCTTCTTCCTCTTCCAGCAGGGCTTTGCTGTTTAAAAACCCACAGGGTAGCAGAGGTGTCATGAAACAGCTTAATTTAGATGCCACCGACTGAAATCATTCTTTTCCTCTGCTACAATCAGCAGTATTTTTTCATCAGTAAACCCGTAAAAAGTTTGGCTGTACTTTCCTGCTTATCCTGTAGCTGTGGACAGACCGGGTTCATTCTCTCTCGTAGGACTGACTCCCACACTTCCAGAATGAAGGTGAAATTCCTTTATAAAAGCTGTGGTTTCCAGTGGCAACGAGCTGCCTGTTTCCCTCTGATCCCTTCCTGTTTGAAGACAGAAACAGAGAAGAGGCAGGGGTCACACAGCGACACAAGAGTTTACACTTTAAAACGGGGCTGAGGTTTAAGTTTTAGTACTGTACAGGAGATGTACTGGTGATGTACAAAATCAAGGATAAATCCACAGTCCTTGTTTTGTGCAAAATATATTCCAAAGGTTATCTGAAGCTTATGAGGCTTCATCATTTGACCTTATATTCAGTGCTTTACGGCTTGATTCCATTGGGCATGTCTGCGTCATGTTATGTCTGCACTGCGGCCACCAGAGCTAATCACAGTGATTCTTGTGATGCTTGTGATTTCACCAGAAGCGCTGCAGCGCATGGCTCTTCATTCTGCTCCCCTTCAAATACACGCCAAGTCTATTTTTGACAGAAGCCCTGTCAATTTGCACAGAGCAGATCGAGTGAGCAGGAAGTCAGGTGCAGAAACTGCACAGAGAATCTGGTCAATTAAAAAAAAACACCATGTGCAGACTCACAATCATAAAAACAGACAAAAAACAAAATATTTAACCACGTAGCTTACTTTCTCATGGTAGAAGCACAAAAATGGAATCAATGAGTTATTCAAATCAAGTATCTTCCAAAGTTACAGTTGTTTTAGTATAAAATTCACTCTTTGTGTTTCCTAGTTGAGCACCAGTAACAAAAAGAGGGGTCAGTCGACTATCAGTGTGGCCGATATTCAGTATTTTTACGGCTTTCAGAATGTTTTTTTTTTTTTTAAATCTGATTGATAATAAGAGAAATTAATTATGGCTTTGATGCAGCCATGTCTCTTTGTCGGTTGTCACCATTCTGTGGTGTCACTCAGTGTCTTGCCTACAACGCTATCTCATTGTTTAATTTTTAAACGTACTATTTTAATTTGAACACATTTCAAGTTTTGTGTTGGAGTTTTTGTTAGTCTAAATTTTGACACCAAGATTTTGATTTTTACTGCAAATGTGGGCCTATATCTGTTCCAAACATCAGTTACAGTTTCCTCGATTACTAATAATCTGTATTGTATCAGCCTTGACAAAACCCTATCAGTTAACTAAACTGGTTAACTAAGAAGGTGCTAACTTATACCTGGATTTGTCTTACTTACAGAACTGAAGGCCCATATTAGCTTCTGATAAACAGCTGAATACATTTTTGCATGGAAGGATTTTTATTTGGACCAGGCTGATGATATATAGACATTCTGCACAAAACTGAGTTATTTTGATCACCCCTTCGTTTCAGTATTTGTCTTTAGATGGCAGACCTTAGAAGAGTGCATTTTAAGGTTTGGAGGTCAGGAGGAATATCTTCTTTCAACGTCAGCCTTCTTCCAGAGTGTAGACTTGATATTGTTGACCCACAGCCTACGTGTTGAGCCCAGTATTATGCTCATAGTAAAAGCTTCAACTCCAGAGCTTGCATGTGCTGATCCCCTCTAACCCCCCTTTAGTTGGCTGTGGGGGTGTCTGGTTACCTGAGTTCAGAGATCTGACTGAGGAGTTATTTAAGTAGGTGACGATGAAGATGATTTATATCTGACTGCGTAAAGTTGTTCTCACCTGCTGGCACCACAAAGAGCCAGATGCCCTCTGGCCTGATAACCTGGCAGGTTTCTTTCTTCAGTCGCAGAAAGTGTGCGTGGTTGACCCTGACACGCATTCCCTCTCTTATTCCTTATGTCTGTGCACCTTGAACACAATCTCTGGTATGAGATTTCAGCTGGTGTGTAGGTGGTTTCCAGCCTGTTGACAGTTGATGATGCGCTGCCAGAGCTGGTGGAATATGAGCTATGTTGGCCAAGTTGGCCTGGCCACTGTTAAACACCTATCAGGTTAGTACGTGAGGACCACTTTGCATGTATTACATTTTCTACTAAGTTCCTCTCTTGTCCCTTGGAAACTCCCTTTTATTAATGTTTGTCTTACTAGGAAACAGCAAGAAGAGGAGAGAGCCTCAGTACCACCATCAGGTCAGACACATTAGGTCTGTGCTGAGTGGTGTTGTAGTTGTTGTCAACATGGAGCAGTGTCAGTTCCATGCATGTGGTGAATTATTCATTAGGACACTTGCTGTGGTGTTGAGCACCGATGCAGCGGTGTGCCTTAAATAAGTCTTCCCCAGTAAACATACAGCCCTGTTCATCATAATGTTTAACATGCAGCCTGTGACTCTCAGCCAGTCTTCAGTTATGTTTCACTTCACTGTACCTTCACCTCAGAGATACATCCATGGATATTTACAGCCCTATACAACCTTAAAAGATCTACACAATAGTTTCTCTGTGGAGATAAAAGTCTCTCTTTGTTACTCTGTCTTTGCAGCCTCCCACCTGCAAGGTAGTTGTAGATGACTCAGACTTGATTTACAACCAATATCCCACTTGTTGTTCCTTTTGTGAGTGTGTGTCTTGAGTGTGCATATCATACATTGTGTTTTTGTAGTCATTATTTTTTTTGGTTTTCACAGCAGTATGAGTGGGGGGTGGTTACAAAGGATGTAGTTACAGCCTGTCTCTCGTTGCCTAAGAGATAAAATAAAATCAAAAATATCAGGTAATGCAGATATCCAAACCTGAAGTTTTGCCGTATTCAAACTTAATTAAACATATTTTATATTTAATTTTATTTTACAATATTTTATATCAGGTGTAGGGGTGTCACAATTTCAAAATGAGCATTAAGTCTACTGACTACTGACTACTATTGACCCTCGCTATCAAATGTCACTACCCATTATTACCTAGCAGCTTGCTCTGTGTTTCCGCTGGTATCATTTATCCCTGCTAAGCAGAGTTTGAACTCTGCTGTGAAGAATACAGGAGGACGCTGTAGTAACACGAACATTTTATGTATTACTTTTTATTTCTCTTCTGTGTAAATCAACACAATATGCAGCCTTTTAGTAACTATTATGAGCATACATGCTTATCTTGTAGGTTTGTGACTATACACATCTCCCAATTCGATACACTCATGATACTTAAGTGCCGATTCAATATGTATTGTGATTCTTAAGTATTGCAATTACACAAGTATTGTGATTAGATATTGATTGACTGATTTATAGGATTTATTGCATTTCTTTTTTCAATAGATCATCAGAAAAAGTTAAATTAAGCACTTCTACAAACTATATGATGATTCATATTTCCAAAAAACACATCACACACCAGTCAGTCTGAGTTTTATTTCAAGTAGTAAATAAATACTTTTTGAAATAAACTGCTACATTCCTGCTCAGCAAGCCGGTGTTATAGCCGTGTACGCCTGAAAGTTTGAGCACTCATGTTGTTTTATGTTAAATATGTGAAGTAAAAAAGAATAGGTTTATTAAGCAAATACTATCTATGCTCATTTGATAGCATGGAGCTAACTACAGCATGCTAGTTAATTATATAAAGAAAAACTCAACTCAGCAATCTAAAAATCGATTTTTGAATCATAAAAAAAGAATCATCATACTGAAGGAAATTGATTTTTTTTTCTCCCACCTCTACTACCACATTATGGCTGACTAACTACCCCTTATAGAAGCAGTTTTCTGTGACTGCAGCAGTATGCTGGCACCGGGAGTTTGTAAATGTAAATGACAGTTGTCAGCTCATAAAACCAGTGACTTGTGATGTTGACCTATCAAGACTTGATAGTCTAACCATGGCATAGCTGTTGGTGCTGATAAAAAAAAAAAAATTGAAAATCAAATTGAATTGTGACCTCAAATTAAATTTTGGACTTGGAGAATCATGACACCCCTAATCAGATATGAAACTGTCAATAACCTTCCTGGCAGCTGTATAAGCAGAACGCATTTTCCAACTTTTGAATGCAAGTCTGTGATGTCATTAAGCAAACACCAATGTGTGTTTTATATGTCTGCATGTGTGAGTAAATGATTGTGTGTCTTCTGGTTTGTCTTGTTCCTGGAAAGCTAAGAGCACCTTTGGCAGTGGGGCCTCCCTCTGGGTTTCATCTTGCACAATGGGGCGTTGTGCCTGCCTCTGTCAGGGAACTACCTGCCATTCACCTCCTCATTCAGACACACTCTGTGCTGAACGTCCGAGCTGAACCCGACACGGCCAGGCAAAAACACGCCTTGGACGGATGCCTTTGATCCGGTCTGGCCTCTTTCACTCCCTCTGTAACCCTCTGTCTCTCTTCTCTCACTTATTGATACAAAGAGTTGTGTCTCTTATCACACCCTGTGCAGTATGCTGAAGTCATCTCCTGCACTGTCACAACTGACACAACTTGGCTATTCGCTGCCTCCCTGACCCACACACACACACGCGCGCACACACACAACACACACACACACACACACACACACGTAAATACAATAACGATTGTTCCTGTTTCCTGCCTATGCTGTCATTATGCAGCTGCTGAATGAGATATGGTCCAGTTTCCATTGGTCAAAGACAACACACACACACACGCTCATGTATGTACACATATGCACATTTCCACACAATGTAATTCCCGCTATCTCTTTCTTTTTCTGTCTTTGTCTGATAAAAACTAACACATATCCGTGCATGCCCTCACACACACACAAACATCGCTGCCAGAACTCTCTGGCCTAATTCCCCTCTTATTGATGTGTGTCTGTCAGTGAAAGAGGCACAGCACAAAGAGCAGCGATGGGCCTGTGTGTGGCTCAGAGGGAACAAAGAGTGGTCTATTCCATACCAGCTCTCAGACTTTTCTGGAAACACTGCATGGGCTTGTTTAAGCTATGACCATATTTTGAGTTAAGCGACTGTATGTTCAACAATGAGCAACAACTTGGCTGATTCAGTGTCAAAGAGCACAAGAGCACGGGCCAGATTGACCCCCACTTGTGTTGGTCATGCAACTTTTTTTTATGTCACAAGTAGAATTAAATAGAAGAGTCAATGAGAAACAGTGACATCATGTTATTGTGAAGAAATTTTGGTTTGAAACTACAGTAACTATGGCAAAAGTTGCATGGAAAGAGTACTATAATACTTCGTACTGTACTGGGTGCTAACTTCAAGCTCCGTTCCTAAGTCTGAAATCCTATCTTATCTCAGTTTAGGATGACATTTCGGACTTGAACTTGGCATTTGGCCAACAGTGAAGATCGGGAACAACATGAACACTGAAATATCATGTTTGAAAGGCTACTCAAACAGTATGATGACGTTTTAAAGGAACAGTGTGTAGGGTTTAGGGGTATCTAGTGGTGAGCATGCAGATTGCAAACTAGCAAGTAGGAGAATCTACCTTGGCTGCGAAACTTGATGTGAAAGGCCACATCTAGAGCTATTCTAGCTCTGTTTGTCCGCTCTTGGCTACTGTAGAAACATGGCGGTGCAATATGATGGCCTTTTATTTTGAAAAGCATCATATTTTATGTCTGCATCAGTGGGCTATCAGGATGGGAGCAAGAAGTAAGGTGGAAAAAAAAGTGCACATATCAGTATCAGCATTGGATATCATCAAAAATCCAATATCATGCTAGCCAGTAACAAGTGACACGGCTATTGTCAAGGATACAGGCAGTCTTGTGTACATTCTAAACACAGAAACAGACACGTCAGGATGAGTGCTGATTAGCGAATCGAGTTTACATTTCTAGTTCGGATTTCTTAGATATAAGGTCTGAGGTAGGGTAGGACACAACCATGAGTTTAGGAATTGCTGTTGTATTAGGAAGGTTTTTTCCTATCTTTGAAACTTAAGTTTAGACGGCACGAGCAGTTGGTAAATCTTTCTGTAATGAGGCCCCTGATGCATTATTTATATTACTTTATCATTTCACACTTTATGCTAGATTAAAGATTGTCTGCAATCACTTAGCAATTTGAGGTGTCACGTCACCATTGTAACTCCGGAGCTTAATCTCTTTTTATTATAATCACCCTTGATTGCCTTCTTTGTTTAATAATGATAATGGATGTTATTTTAGGACACGTCAGTGCCACATCTTCATCAATATAATCTTTCTGCCTGCGTGAAGCTGCAGCTTTTCCCATCCAGAGAGCTGAAGTGACCATTTACACGGAGCTGTGATAATTTTGTTGTTGAACACCAACACTTGACAGAGCTCATTTAAATGAAGCAAAAAAAAAAAAAAAAAAAAAATCAGGAAGTTATCACAATACCTTCTTATTTCATTAAATTGGATCTATTGTATTATTTCACACATGCTTGTCACTACCTGCAAAATAACAAATTGCCAGCGTGAGCTGTTTTTTTCCCAGTCTGCCAGTGCCAGAGCTCTGCTGAGCTTTCACCATCTCTTCAGTTTAGCCAGCCAAAGACAATGACAGCAGGGCTGGACGACTGGCAGCTCAGCTGAATGGAATGAGCTACAGAGCTAAGGACAAGGACGTGTGTGTGTGTGTGTGTGTGTGTGTGTATGTATGTGTGTATTTATACAAGGGTGGAGCGAGGGTGACACGGTTCCACAGAGGCCATTGTCCATGTGGTCGTTTGTAATTCACCTTTGACAGTATTGTCAGATTTCTGAGAAACGTGCTGACTCACTGAGGCTGCTGACCCCAGCTGTCACTGACACCTGTTAATCACTGATAATACTGCTGGACAGGGCTTAAATACAGCAAAATATATCCATCCACTAGCATGTTTTTGAGGTTTATCCGGTGAGCAAGTGAAGAGAGAATTTCCCTGAGAGGATCACCGAAGTACAGTGTGTCATTTTTTTACATGGTCTGATACATACTGTACACCATAAAAAGAATAGTGAGAATGAGATTTCTTGCTCTTTTACCTATGTTTTTAAAATTGAAGTAGTTATTTTTCTCAGACTTTCAGAAATAAAACAAAATCCTCTTTCAGATACACAAGAGTACTGACTTGGTTGTGTTGAACTGTGAAACTGTTGAAACTTTTGCGGTAGTATTTTGTCAGGGTGGTATAATGTGTTGGAATGACGTGGTTTATGTCAGAACAGGACTGTCGTCATTCAAAGATCCATCTGGCGTCTGTTGTTTTGCGTCGTGGCCTCATCAAGGTGGACCGACAAGCCTTGCTTAAATTACAGTAAACAAAGAGGGGACCTCTCACACATACACAAGCACACACACCAAGTCTGACAATAAAGCTTTGTCCTTTAAAGGCTCCTGAAAGAGGATTTAGTTTGAATATAAAACCGTAGGCAATCAAGAAAACATCCAATCCAGTGTTGGGATCATCCTGGGGATGAAGGGGGGGATTTACAGACACAGAGGGAGGGATGGGCACTGGGGCCAGGACAGAGCTTCAGGTTCAGCTTCAGCTTCAGGACAGGATTAACATAGGTTTACCCCTACACTCACCAGCATCAGAACAACACAACACAGACAAAGTGCTTCATCATAATCAATTACATTTGACTGTGACTGCCAGCAAATGCCACTTACTGTCTCAGTGTGATTTGCATGCATGCATGCACAGTCAACACTGCATGTTTACTTGATGATGTTACACTTGTGTGCAGGGCTGTTCACCTTCTGTGGTTAAACAGGAAGTTCATAGAAGGTTCAGTAGAAAAACAAACCAACCAAGAATTAAAGAAAGAAAGAAGGGCAACAACTAAAATTAGATTTTAATCAATGAAGATGCAGATTCTCAGTTTTTTGCATTGTGTTGCATTGAACTCTATGGTAATATTAAACTGTATTTTAAAATATTTACATCTCCTTACTATTATCAGGTACTGCAAGCAGATTTCCTTCCTATGTCAGAGCAGCATCATGTCATCAAGGTCACGGTTTCCTATAATGAGAGAGATAGGAGAACGTAGAAAAGCTGCTGTGTAGCAAGTTGCAGGACAAATAAACATACAAATTCATCATGATCTCCAGTTCCCCATCTTTCCTGGAAAGGAAAAGGATCCCAAAATGAGAGCATTAAGAATGAATGTGTTATTCTGACAGCACTGTTGATTTATTTTTGATGACAATAAATATGAATTAGTGTCTTGAATTATGCTGAATAAGAAACTACAAACAACCCTATTAATAAGCAAAGTTTTCACACCAAGATTTGAGGAGTGTAAGATTCATGAATATTCATTTCCAGTGTGGTAAATAGCTAAACAATGTCGGTGACTAGTGTTGGATAACTAACTGCTTGAGTGAGAGGCTGCTGGAGTTCAGTCATAAAGTTACAGTATCGGCGTCAGACTGTTGTCTCTAACTAAATCTCAGCCAAGCTTAGATCAAACAGTTGTCTCTTGATGGGATGGTTATTTACTGACAACACTTAGCCTAACGATACCTGATAATTCAACATAGGCCTAAGCAATATCTGGCGACTGTGTTGGGTCATTGATCCCCTGGACGGGGGAAGACTGAAGGAGCATCACGGCTGACTGATCAACCTTCATTTATTAAGATGTTATAATTGAGCCAAGGTCATAAACTAATTATTTAACATGTCTATAAAGCAAAAGTTTGTTTAACACAAAATGAATGCATACAAACTTGTCAAAATTTGTAATCCAAATGGGTCGAATTGCATTGACATCTTGTGGACTTTTGCCGATTCGACTTTAATCGTGGCCCTTTGGCCCAAGGCCACAAAAAGTAACTCTGGCCACCAAATATTTCATGTAGGTAACCTCCTGTGGTCACCAAGTTTTATTCCCATACTGTGAGCCTTCACCAACCAAATGGTACGGTTCCACAAACTGAATCCTTTGTGCCTTTTAGTTTAATATTGTAAGAAAACAGTCAACAGCACTCGCCACCGGCTAGCTACTAATATGTAAGGGCTACTGGGTTTACTAAGCCTACTTAAACTGCTGATGCAATCTTTACAGAAGAACCTGTAACACAAAAGGTGGACAATAAAAAAACAAAACAAAAAAACCCTGAAACAGTAATGAAAATGTAGAAGCGAATGGAAGCAGGAGTTTAAGTGGCTAGAAAATGACTCATCTAGGATGTAATGTACTGCGGTGTGTGTGGCCAGTTTCCTCAATGAGCTGAGAAGTCAGGCTCATTTTTCATTGGAAACAATGCCTTCAGGAAACACCTCATCAAAATTCATGGGAAACGTGGACAACACAAGTGTCACAGTTAAGGAGGGCTGTGTTGGGTTGTGTTAAATTACCTTTTCAGTATTGTCATTTTACATCTGGGCAACCAAAAATGCACTTTGACCGTCAACTTTAGGTGCTTGGAGGCCCGTGGTGCCAGCGCTCAAAAATATTTGTGTCTCTCCCTGTTTCAGTTTCCTATTCCCCAAAAGGGTGCAAGGTCATGACGTTTTGCAAAGTACCCGTATGTGCCAGCGTGAAGTATATCATATTTTCTGAGATGATTTAGTTGAGTATTTGAAACAGAATTGTGTAGTATGATAACTTCATCATTGTTCCCTCATGATGAACTGTATTTCTGCTGAAAGAAATACTGAAATATATGGAATCATATCCTGGTTGTAGTCAGTAAACCATACCAAGTTGAAGCTGTGTTATTATTAGTATGAAAGGCACTGCCTGCCTAACGGTTGACAGCACAATATTTTAAGAGCTCCAGGCAGCAGGCAGCTAGCAGGTGACTAAAGTGAACCTGTTCAACACCTGCTCTCGCTCTCTTTGGCAGGCAACAATCACATAACTGATTGGCATCAACATATTAACAAACACCCTCCAAACTGAGCACATTAGTGTCTGCTGGCCTGAATCTGCCTATTGAACAGAAAAGATTAGATAAAACCAGAGATCCGATGAGCGTGTGGAGAAAGTAAAAGCTGCTGTATGAATGTTTTTATGTGCATGAATGCGCCTTTTCATGACACTGATAGTGTGGCTATTGTGAAAAGCGATATGCTACCTGCAAGCAGCTTCTTGCTTGTTCTCCTGTCACTGGACTGTGTGTAAAAAAAAAACTGAACAGCTGATTGTATTCACAGCGACGTGAATCAAGCCTGTCACAGCTTCATTTGCATAGATTACATTGGAATTATTACTCACAGTTATAAGAAGTGTGTGTGTGTGTGTGTGTGTGTGTGTGTGTGTGTGTGTGTGTGCGCCTGTCTGTCCAACTTTGTGTTATTCTTCATGACCTGACAGTGCAGCTGAAGGAATATAGTTTGAGTATGTAAGCGTCCCTCCCTGGAGCTCTGAATGTTCCTGCCTCGCTTGTTTTGCTGCCCTCAATGGGAGCAGCTATTGATGCTGCAGGGAGGCTCGGGCCGACTGCCTGCCTGCCTGTCTGTCTGCGGGTCTATCTCTGAGGTGATCGCTGCTCCACCAATAGGCATCTTTCTTGAAGAAGACAGCTTATGTTATCAGGTATCCACTCTGTTGGGTTTATTGCTGGCTTAAATTCATCCAGGCAACGTGCACGGCTGCAGGAGGCGATCATGCACTGCATTCTGTGCTTGTGACACGGCTCTGTATGTTGTTTCTAGTGCGGAAACCCTTGTCTCTTGATACCACTGGAGGATAAGGAAGGGATACCTTTGGGGATACTAAATGAGCTCCTCAAGGAACACACACATTAAGTCACACAGTATTGCACATGGTCTGTTCAGTATGCCCAGCATGTTCAGAGCTCACATTGAAAATGATTGTTGACTGCAGACAGAATGACACTCTGATTGTTTGAGCATCTTGAGGTCAGATTGAAGTTTTGAATTCTAAAAAAAAGATTCTGTGTTTTTCTTTCCTCCCTCTCTCCACCTCTTTCTCAGGTAATCCATAAGAGTGAGTCACACGCAGCTGACAGTAGGGCTGATGGTAGGTGGGTTTTTCTTCTTCTGGTGTGAGTCATTTATCTCTCTTCGTCTCTAACGCTTCTATTCTTCTATGCATCCTTTCCTTTATTCTAGCAGCCTCTCGTGCCTTTCTGACTCCATCCCCCTCCAGGCTGTTGTTTATTTTCTTAGCGTGCATGTACCTGCTTACTTTTGAATTAATTTATGCTTCATTTTGTGATCTTTGTGTCATGTTAAATAACCTGGATCCAGTTTGTTTAATTTATTACACATATTTGCTTATGAAACATCGGCCTGTTTGAATGTAGAATGATAGATGATACAGTATTTATCCTATTTTATCCTATTTTAATTTTAAATTATAGGGATGTAACAATACCAGAAACTCAAGGTATGATAATATCATGTATTTTTTATATATCATCATTTATTGCAATATGAAAAAACAACAACAAAAAAAACATATTTTGTTGTTGGTGGTTGGTGTTGTTGGTAAGATTACCTCGAACACTCAGAAAAGAGTAGTTTTATTCTCCCTGGAACATGTTTTTTAATGATTAAAATTCAGTCAAATTTAATGGAAAAAAATTCTTTCACAAATTTCACTCGCTCCCACTATTTCATTGCAAAAAATGCCTGAAAACCTTGCAACATGCATAAAATTTTGTGAGAAAAGCCTCTCTAAAACCAGGCATTCTCAGCCGCAACGATTCCAAAAAAAAGCCTGTGAAATCCTGGAGGGGACTGGTATCTGTTTTCATATGTAAAGGGGACATAAACGAGCCTTAATGCGCTCCAGCCTGCAGACTGTAAAACTACGGTCTGTTTACTGTGCATTCACTCTTTCTTCCATTTTGCATGAAATTTCAAGGATGAAAATTGTCACGTGATTATTGGCGATTGCATGTGTCACTGGATCTAGGTAACATTCCATCTTCTCATAATCCATCTCTCTCTCTGTGCTAGACCAGCATGGCTACTTGTTCCTGAATCAAAGATGCATGCTCCCTCTTTGGAATCATCCCTCTGACCGCCACTGGGCCGATCCAACCCTCCATCAGACAGTCTCATCTCCGCTTACACTATTTTCTAGTCTCCTCTCCTTCAGTCATTGTCCTGGTGTGACCGTCTGCATGTAGAGAGGGACTGTTTAATAGGAGAGTTTCTCCCTGCTATTCATGAGGGGTCAGCAGGGCCATATGCAGCAGGGAGATGACAGTCAGAGGGAGCCAGAGGGGGTGGGCCCCAGTTCAGGTCATGGAGCTAGAAGAGAGGCAGTGGGGTCACAAGGCCCAGGGTTGAAGAGGGCCTCATCTCAGTCAGAGCACTCCTCCTTCAGTAAGATGAGCCAGAACGCCAGGGAGAGCATGGGGGTTCTTGGCCAGGGACTGAAACAGCTGTTCCAGCAGCAGCGTAAACGCCTCTCCCTCTCTCGCTCCACCATCCCCTCCTCGTCTTCTTCCTCATCTTCCTCTGTAGTGTCGGCAGGCGGCGCCTCCCCTTCTGCCTCCGAGGACGCCTCGGGGCCCTGCTGTCCTGAATCTGACCACCTGTCTGCTCCTGTGGTTCCCTCTGCAGCTGGGCAGGGCTCAGCCGCTGCGGGCATGATGAGGCGTGGGACCAGCCTCCAGAGCCGGCGCAGTAAAGGATCTGGGTCCGGATCTGGGAGCGGAGACCGTGATCCTCTCCTGAGAGGTAGCCCCCAGGCCCCGCACCGCCGCAACACCCACGATCCACAGCACCACACCAGCCGTCCACGTTCCTCTTCCACCACTGACACCACGCCCAGCAGCCCCACCCCTGGACATGTTGGCGGTGATGTGGTGCTGTCGTCAGGGTACCAGTCCACGGAGGAGACGGACAGGGTAAGTGGCAGCAGCCATGAATCACATCATCACTGCACAGGCTGATCGATGTGTCTCTTTTACCCTTTTACTGGTGTTAGGCCTTGTTTGTCAGTGAACTGTCAATCAAAAGCTGAGGTTCACCTTGCTGCTGATGTAACATTCCCTGCTGCATTAGTTTTGAACGCAGCGAGACGGTATTTACTGCTGTCTGCTGAATATTGATCATGTGCAAAGATATTTTTTATGAGCAAATCATCGTCATTTATAGAAGCTGAGGTCAGCTATCCACGGTGCAGCTCGCTAACAAATGAAATACACAAAACACATGCATGCACACACATATAGATACAAATAACACTACAGCCAATGTTAAAGGATAGGCTTACAATGCAATAATAAAGTCTGTCTTAAAACAATAGTCAGGTGCCCATATGAACACTGACAGAGGTTTTGCTTGCTGTAATCGTTTCTCTTTAACAATTATTTTGTTTCCTAAAGCTCAAATGTCTTTTTTGTCCACAACCCGAAGCTATTCAGTTGAGTGTCATAGATGACCTATGAAACAAAACATTATTCACAATTAAGTAGCTGAAACAAAAAAAAGACTTTTTTCTTAAAAAAATACTCAAATAATTAGTTCATTATCAAAATAACGGGTGATTAATTTAATAATTGAACAAATTAATATATGTTGCAGTTCTACTGTTCATACTGGTTATTAAGAGATCCCTTCCTAAAATGCTTTCAGTATTGATGGGGAAATTCAAAAGTTAATCCAAAGTTAATATGTGGTTTCAGCAGTCTGAGTAACAAAGAGAAAGGGAATTTTGTACTAAAAACTAACTTTGGAAGATATTCATTTGATTGAGCAACTCTGATTGCTGAAGCAGCTCATAGTAACTTCAAGTAAACTTATATATATGTATATGTATGTGTTTGTGTGTATATATATATATATATATATCACCTGTTTTAATATACATATGGGCATCTGACTATGGGTATAAGACATGCCTATGATTTTAAGATGCTTTTAAAGTCTGTTTTAAGACAGACTTAAAAAGAGCATGACTCTTTAAATGGTTTTGTATGGGGCATACAATGAATGCTGTAATATACATCAGTATACTTTCAAAATCCTTCCTTTAGTATTCTGCTTTGATAATTATCTTTTCATGTAGTATTTATGTTCTGAAATACATTTGAATGCCATATAACTGGTTTGTGAAAAACTTCCGACCACCGTGTGTTTAATGCAGAGATCATTAAGTTAGTGTGCGAGCTTCCATGTTCTGCAACTTCTTTAATGGAAAATAAAAAGCATCATTATTTGTGTGTGTTTTAGTTATTGATTTGGTAAAATGTCAAGCCCATCACCTCACGTTCTCATTTGTTACCACCCAAGGTATCACAGACTTCAGTTTTTTCTAATCGCCACCAGAGGTCACTGTCAGATCAGCTAACCTGCTGTGAGCAACACTGGGCTTGGTTCATGTGGAGGTTGTGTTTGCATTATGAGCTCATGTTTGTTGCAGACTGGACTGATCTGTGGGTTAATGAAATAAGCTGTGCCAAGGAGTCAGTATCAGTGTGTCACAGACAGAATGATAGCTGGATGTCTGTCCAGCAGTGGGTGTTGATATCCACATTAAGTGACAGCTTTAATCTATGAGCTTAGTTTAATATTCCCCTTTTCTTCATCTGTGAAATCAAGTATCCTTCGGTCCAGTGTGAATGACCTCACCTGGGCTGACGGGGCAGGGCTGAAAATCAGACATCTGTGCTCCATTAGTCCTGCTGCTGCTGTGATAGACGACCATCAGCCCTCTGTGGTCTGCTGCTCACCCTTGACAGAGATGTTAACCTGTCTCTCCCATCATCTCTCGCTACCACCACAGCGCAGCAACACAGCAATGTCATTTAGGTCATCCAAGCAGTCGCCGTGGTTACCCCGAAACTTGCAGCAAGCTTGCCTAGAGCTACGCCCTGCTTGGGTTGCCATAGTAACAGCGTGGTCGACCTTGGAGGTGTGTAACATCCTGCTGTTAGTGGAGGTCGAGGGTTATAGAGCTTGTCTAAATTTGAGGGTGTAGCAGGATTGATGAATTTTTTTCTTTCTTTTATATGAAGATGTCTTCTGTTTCTTTTCTTTTTCTCAACATTGTCCCTCCTGCATTCCCCCTTTCCTTTTCTTCCTCTTTCCTCTTAATTTCTCTCCCTGTCCCTCTCCCTCTGTCCCTGGAGAGAGTTCGTATAGACAGTCAGCCGGTCCCTCCTCCTCTCCCATCTCCCCCTCCTCCTCTACCACCACCTCCTCCTCCTCACCCCACCCCACCCTTCGGCTCACTGACAGGAAGCAGGAGGCAACCTTGCCTCGTCCTAGATGAGTGAGAGCTGAGCACTGGCGTGTTTGTTTTCTTGTGTGAATGTGTTATCATCAGTGCTGCTTGTGTTTTGAAGAGGATGTGGAGGGGTGTGTATATGTGTGACTTTAAGACTGCTGAGCATGTATGGGTGTGTATATGTATGGAAATGGTCTGTGCATTGACAGCCATGTGGTGTGAGCATCTTGTGTGTGTGAGATAGAGAGACAGAGCTCAGGGGATCACTGTGAATATGAGGAGAGGGCAACACAGCTGAGCTGTCTTTATCTCTCCGCTGCTCTCCCTCCCTCCTTTTTTTCATCTCCCTCTCCCTCTTTTCTCTCTCCTCACTTGTGTTTGCATAGTAGACGAAAGCGCACATGGATGTTTGGAGAGGAGGGTAGCCTGTGTACCTTCAGTGTGTGTGTATGTATGTGTATGTGTGTGTGCACGTGAATGTACAGTGCACTATGTGAGGCACTGTGTACTTTGGAGGGATATCAGTGGTGAGGAGTAGAACAGGGGTTCCAGCTGTGGGTCCGTCAGGCAGTCAGTCAGGATGGTGCAGCGCTTCAGTCTTCGTAGACAGTACTCCAAGGTAAGCTTAAAACAAACTTGTTTAGTCATTAAAATCATGTCTGTGTCCTCCCGTCTCCATGATGCAGCTCCATTCATAGCTAAAGGCACAGTTGTCTCAAATTCTTGCTGCAGGCAAAGCCTTATGTGTGAATCTCTCTGTCTGTCTTTCTTTCTCTCTGTCTTCCAGCTCTTTGATATTGTGTCAAGAGTTTGGGATTTTGTCTGCTAGATCAGTGCTTTGTTGGGGACAGCAGTCAAAGTAGTAAAAACTGACTCTGTTGTCAGTTGCATAAACAGTGTTGACACTAGTTTATGTGTTAAATACTCAGTTCTAATTGATTATGGTATTCTATGGTCTGTTATTTCTGAATAACAGATGGTTGCTATGCACGCTGTCCTGATCATAAACTCTGCAGGACTTAGCAGAAGCAATAAAATCATTTTGAAGTCAATATTCTCTGTCAAATTATTGTTTTTTTTTTTTTTAGTAAATAGTAGGGTTAAAAGGTCTACAATCCGGTCATCTGAGCTTAAAATTGTCTTGTATCCAATTTTGACAAGTATTCAAAATTTTTGTAGCGTGAAGTTAATGTCGCTTTTATGAAGTTTTATGAAACAGTAACGTCAGTCTTGCTTTTAAAGCCTTTTTTGGTAAAAATTTGTATTGATCAGGCTGTACCGACTTCAAAAAGAAACCACCATGGAACTAGTAACTACTAATTAAAGTGCACAGCCTGGTCAGAATCTATCAGAGCCAACTCAGCTAGCTTCATGCTCCACCATGAACTGTGGAAAGGACAAGAAGTCTTACATTACTCTTTAATCTGCAGATTTTATTGAGAGATTAATTAATTAATAAGAGAATAATTAACATACTTTTTTTTTTACTAGTATAGAACTGAAATAGGCCTCAAATTGCATTCATAATGGTCTTAAGTTCTCATACAGTCTTAAATTTAAGTTGTTGAAACCTGCAGTAACCCTGGACATTGTACAGTGAGCCAGTCATTATTGAGAAATCTCCCTGTTGGGGTTTATTTCGCAATAATGACCTGCTCACTGTACATCATCCCTTATATATCAGGGAGTTGGCTGACAACTAACAACAAGTTTTATTGTTGATTAATTAATTGATAAGTTGTTTGGGTCATAAAACCAGAAAATAGCGAACAGTGTTGATCACTGTTAGTTAAAGCCCAAACTGACATCCTTAAATGCTTATTTTATCCACAACCCAAAAATATTCAGTTTAGGTTGTCATAGGGTTGTAAAGAAACCAGGACATTTTTTGTAATAAAATGACTCAGAACGATTACATTTAATAGTTTACAACTTATGGACCAATCTTGAAGAATGCATTGTTTGCAAGCAGCAGTTCTTGCATATGAACTTTTTCTTAGTGTACAGAAATATTTCTCTGAGTTTCCATTTACTGTTAGGTAGTTCGATCCATACAGTAACATACAGTGGTCTGTCTTTGTACTTTATCTCAGCTCTTGTTAAACAGTAACTTATGGTACAGCAATGAGAGCTACAGTCTATAAGGTCAATGGGAGCTGTTGCCAAGGTATTAAAATATTGGTAAACATTATGTTTGATTATTGCTGATTGGGGAGCATTTATGACTCATTTACAATAACAGACTGGTTTGCTGTGCTATACAACTGTCCGTAAGTTTGATATATCCATCCCCTGGTGGCAGTGCTGCTGAAGAGAGGAGAGGGGCTGTGTTAAAACTCAGCATTAGGTCTGTTAAAAGCCTGCTGTTCTGCAGCTGCTGCTCAGCCTGTGGGATTAATTACAATTAGCTGCTGATTAATTGATTGACTGACTACACCCTCCCTATTCATCTTTAGCTCTGTGTAATCGTGCTGGTGGATGTTTATATGCCTAGAAGCATCAACATGTACGTGCACAAATGCACACATGGGCAGACAGTCTCACTTTCAGACTGGAAGGCCTGATCCCAGACTGATCTCGTCTGGTCTTTATTCTCATCTTGGAGGGGTGGTGGGGATAAACAGGAGTAAAAACAGATAGAGGAAGTGAAGGGCTGCAAGGTGCAAAATGTTTAGTGTCAGGATGGAAGGTTTGTTTAAGACGGGAGATTGAACAGAACCAGCGAGTTGGCTCTAGTGGGATGTGAGCTACTGAGTTGAGAGGAAACAGAAGCCAAGCCTAGCCTAGAGGCTAGTCCTCCCCTCATACTGTAGGATTTTTGTGTTTGAGAGAAACTGAAGATGTGTTTGTCTTTGAAGCATAATGGCCTCCAGGACCAGTCTGCAAATGTTCACTAACCTTACCTCCCTTGGGTAGATGACCCCGTCTCTATGCCTTAGGCCACATATCCACATGCCCACCTGTCTTTCTGCTCATCCTTCTTTTGTCTCTCACTGTATTTTGGTTACCATGTCGGAGATAACATCCTGTGTTCTCCTGCAGTAATCCCTATGCAGCTCAAAACAAAATGCCTCAAATTTTAAACAATTCAGACCAACATCCAGCTGAATGGGAATCATACAGCTCTGTGGTGACTGAAAAACTGAAAATACCCTCAGCTGTGTGGTTTGATGTTAAATTCCTGGATTTTTTTAAACTTTGATTTATTTTGAGCTTAGTATCTTATGCAGTGAAATACAGTCAGTTCCTTATCCTGTTTTCAGCTGCCTTCATTTAAAACTTCTTAAAATAAACAGTGACTAAAATAGATAAAAAAGAAAAAAAATCTTTGTATGTAATTTGTATGGAGAAATGCTGAATCACATGTAGGAGGGTCTCAGGATTTTTATCCTGAAGTGGCCTAATTTTATTGTGTGATTTCTGTAATGAACCTGGGTTGAAACACATACAGGTAAATATGTTATGTAAGGGTCGCAAACAGTTGATTAGGCTGGTCCTTAGAGAACGAAAGACTGTGACGATTTATTAATTAGAACAACATCATGTGAGATGATGTTATGTAAAGAACCAAGAAACATGTTATGTTACATTTGAAGGTAAGCAGTGGAAATAAGAGCCAAGATGTATTGGTTAGTTTTACTTTGTCACTGTCGAGTTTGCATGAAGTGTGTTTTATGACTATAGAGTTACAGTTTCTGGGTTTAGGTCTGGTTTGGCGAGAGCAATAAAACAGCAAAACATATCTTACTCTAAAAAAAAAAAGTCTGTCAGTGGCAAAAACGGGCACATTTGCCCATAAGGGTAACGTTGATGCTCAGTTTTGCTTCTGTTGGCTGCAGCGCCGTCCCTCAATACTGGACCAATTTCAAAAATTCTTGTCCCCATTAGTCATTTAGTCACAAAACATGGGAAAATACCAAAGTTACCCTTTAATACAAAGGCTGTTTGTTCCATCTCTTACTGTTTCCATAGTTTTAAAGCCATGTTTTGTATGAGGATTTGTTTTGTACTGTCATTTCAACCATGTATTAATAATACACTTAGAGGCTGACACTAATAGGATTTGTAACAATCAGAATTAATTTCAATATTTTTTGACAGTACAGGCTCCGTTATGAGGGATCTGGCTCTCTTTTGTAATTCCACCAGTGCTGTCCTGTATGAGCACAGTAAGGAGAAGTGTCAGTGGGAGGCGCCGAACATCACCTGGTCCCCTGGGGCTTGTTCCGTCCCTGCTAGTTTAACATCCTCATCACTGCGCTCTCATCGTCTCTCACCTCCTCAGGCTACTGCCTGTGTGTTGATGAAAGCGCTTGTGCCCTTTGCAGCAGGACACCGCAGCTTGTCCTGGAACTATTTTAGTGACTTTGAGTTATTTGAAAAGCTGCAGAAGACACAAACAAAGGGTACTGCTAGGTCACATTTGCTTGCATACAACCAGGGCAGCAGATGCATATGATAACTATCAAGTCTTATCAAACCAGTGCCACAGCGGTTCGCCCTCCAGTAATCAGAGGAAACACAATGACAGAAGCTTGAAGCCAAACCTGTGTATAATCAAACAACTGAGTTTCGATTGACTTTCAGCAGACAGAGGGAGAGGGACAGCCATGGGGAGGATGAAGCATGTGCTCTTAGTCCACACTGGAGGTGATGTCATCCCACTGCTGTGTTTGCCAACTACCAGCCCATAGCAAATTGTTTTTCAGGCACTGTGTGTGTGTATGTGTGTTTGTGTGTGTGTGTTTGTGTGTGGTGTGTGTGTGTGTGTGTGTGTGTGTGTGTGTGTGTGTGTGTGTGTGTGTTTTCTGTTGTCAGTGTGCAATCATGACTCTCTGTGGTTCACACAGTTGTTGACATTAACTATGAAACTTTATTGCAGTGTTACAGTCATGAGGAAGTGTCGTAAAGTGGCACATGGGTTTGGCTGATCTGTAACTTGTGGTTTGTACTGACTTTCAGAGAAGGGGTTCTTCTCAAATATGTTTATCTCCTATCTCTGCTCTGTCATCTTTTTCCCTCTCCTCTTGTCTTCTTATCTTTGCTTTAGACTAGTCGTTGTCCCTCCCCGTCTTCTCTCACTAGTCTTATATCCCTCGTCTCAGCCAAACAAAAATCTCCTTTCTTTCACTTTTTTGAAGACAAGTGTAAATATCGCCTTGCCTGCTTTTCTTCTAGAGTCAGTCAGTCCACACAACCAGAAGTGGTCTGTTTGTGTTTTCCATTGTGTGGGTGTATGTGTGGCAGGGAGACATTCATTGATCAGAAGAACAAACACTAGTATTGACTGTGAATTAAACACAATGGATCTCCTGTTCTGGTCCTTCATACTGTCCTGTTCTCAGTTCTCTCCTCAATTACATTACTTGTTACCAGTGGATTGTGTGTACTTAATGTGTTTGCTTGGATTCAGATGGGTGTCAAATTAAGTAAGGTGCGGGCCACCATGAAGCACCAGAACAGCTTCACTGGTCCTTTGCATAGATTTAACAAGTCTCCAAACTTGATTGGAGGGATCAAATACCATTCCCCCTCTTTTGGTGTTTTAATGGTGGTGGCGGAGAGCACTGTTTAAACACTCCTAAGCTTTATTAAATAATGGTGCTTGCAGTGTTGCATCAGCTAGGGGGTTGTACCAGCCATCCCACTGTGAGAATTTGAGTCAGAATTCCAGGCTGTCTTTGGTCACCAAAACTCAAAATTGTGTATTGTGGACATGTCTCACAAATCTAGAACCACCATTTTAAATTTGCAACCAATTTAACTACATTTCTCTCAGGATTAGGAACTTTTGCCAGGGATAGCTCATATTCGTATAATGTATATGGCCTTAAGACACTATCCAAAATCTCCCTTAGGTGGCCAACTAGATTGACATCTGGTCACTATGAAGACCAAAGTATAGGATTCTTGACTATTTTATACTTATCAAATAATTCAATGTCTGTCATATTCTTATATGGAGCATGTGCATTTGTTCTACACTCATTTATTTAAAGGGGACATATTATTCTCAAAATTTTGTGATTTGTCTCACACTGGCCCTTAATGCAGCCCCTCAGCTCACCCTCTGTCTGAAACAAGCTGTTTTAGCTCCTGTCTCTTTAAGCCCCCCTTAGTAAAAGCCCACTTTCTTCTGATTGGCCAACTTTTGGGAGCCTGCCGAGAGGCAGCACAGCCTCCATAAACATATATATGTAGACCCCATATGTGCCTTTGGATGTCAACATTGCCGCCATATTGGACAGGGCAAAACTGGCCTCCAAATAAATGGGGGAGCTGCCATTTAAAAATAACTTTTTCCTTTCTTAACCAATTTTAAGTCATTTTTTATGTTTAGGGGTTCATGATGTAAGTTCCTACTACATGTAGATCATAACCCCTTGAATATAACATGACTCACTAAAAATCGGTTAAGAATGTAAACGATATATTGTTTTTAAACCAGAAAAATCGGCAGTTCCCCCATTTACATGTATTTGTTCACGGGCCAGTCTTGACTGGTCCAGTATAGCAGTGATGTTGACTTATTGCAGCTACGGCCCAAAGCCGTCAATGTGCAATCTACGACAGCAGATGATAGCTAAGTTACAGCTATATGGGGCACTGAATTTGATGAGGCCCGTAACTGCTAACTGCTGCTAAATGGTAGCTGCTGTTAGCTCAGTTAACCATGTTGTCCTTGCAACCTAATCTGCTTGGAGAACAAGAGGAGCACTGGTGTTTACACCTCTAGCACAAGAGATTTGGACAGCCCTGCTGGAGGGACCCAGTGAGTCAGCTAATACAACTGCTAACTGCACCGCTAACTGAGCTAATTAGCAGCTAACAGCAGCTAAGTTGCAGCAGCAGTTAGCAGTTATTTTGTCCATCAAGAAACTCAGTAAATCAAAGAGTGTTCAGGCAGAGCAGCCAGAGGACATCAGTGGGAGAAAAACAGAAAATGCTTTGTCTGTGAAATATGATTCAGATCAGAGTCCTGACAAAGCTGCAGTAAATGACCACGAATACACAGCTAAGCGAGGGGATGGGCTAATGCCAAAAAATAAGGGAAAGTATAACACGTCCCCTTTAGGTTTTTGTTTCAATTTGTCAACTGTCTGTAGGATATATATTTGTGTTTATACTACAATACTGTGCATATTTGTGCATTTGTGAGACAGTGGAGCTGCTTCGTGCACATTCTGTCATCAGATAGGAGGGTTTCCTCACCGAACAGTGATCTCAATCTGCCACACTTTTTTTGTTCTCATGCTTCACCTCTTCAGCTAGCTTTCTTCTCTCTCTCAGTGCATTACCTTCCCACCATTTGTCTCACTTCATGTCTGAGAAACTGTCTTTCTTCCACTCTCACTCCCTCTCCATCTCTCTCCCTCTCATCTGTGTCCAGTGCTCAGACTGAGAAGCTGGTTGCCCATCTCCATGGTAACAGGGTGATGTTCAAAGAGGGCCATAGCAGCTTTACCCAGCCGAATGCTCACAGGTTCACCGTCTGATCTGGCAGCCACCTCACCAGCCTGGTCTTGTGAAATAGCAACCTCTTAGGGCGGCAAAAAAGTGTCCTCTAAAATTAGACTCCTATGCAATTCGTCAGTTCATTTGTTCTGAACCTTGTAATTAAGTTTTCTCTTTCGTCAAGTATTTCAAATGGCAGAGTGACACAGGAGACGTGTTGGAATGGCACCCTATCGCTTAGATCTCAGTGCTAAAGAAGAGACACCGCTGTTTCCTGTTCCTGTTCTCGCACATATTTAAATTAAATCCTCAGAATGACATACAAAGGCAGCTGTAAATTGTGTAGCAGTGTCAGTAAAGAAGAGTTTGTGCTTGACGGTGAACAGACCTAGTGGGACTCCTGTCCTCCACCTCAAAGGAAATGAACAAAACAAAGTAAATAGATGCAATGTAAATGTTTTGTTGTACCGTGTAAAATCTGCAGAGTGGCCTTAAATCATATGCCCATCTTTTGTGTGCAGGCGTGCATGTGTATGCATCCTGTGTGTGTGTGTCTTTGTGTGTGCTTGAACTCTCCACCCAACTGTTTGTGCTCCCTTTGAAGCGTAGCCCCAGCCTGTTTAATTAGGCTGTTGAATATTCATGTGATTATACATATAGGCCAACGCCCTTATCCAGTGCTGGTTTCTATTAGCATTCACAACAGTGAGAACCCGTTAGGCCACTCTACACACACACATATTAACACACATCACAGCTTCACAGTTGATGCATAACAAGCAAATTTGTGTGAAAGCACCAAGGTGGATGTGATGCTGTGCAAGGAAGGACTAAAGAGAAGGGCTCAAAAAGAGACATGAGATGGAGAAATGTTTGAAAGATAAATGTAGGTGTGTGTATGTGTATGTGAGGGTTGGTGTTGATCAGCAGGATGGACAGAGTCATGGGGAGAGGGAGAGGAAGATAAAGCCATGAGTCTGAAGCTGTTCCTCCCTCTCAGCCAGTTTTATAGGTTTCTAATCTGGGTCTGAATGAGGAAGGAGTCTGCTGCGGCTCTCTGCCTGTTTCTCTGCTGCTATTAATAGACAGATGTCTGAACCAGTGCTGGTCAAGTTCACTTTTCAAGGGCATTCAGATGTATTAATATATCTTGAGAAAGGAAGAAGTCATAGGTTTCTTTAATTTAAACAAATAATCCAACCTTTGGGAAGCAGATTCTCCACAGCTTTTCTTTTGTATAGATGTGTGTCACCATTCATTCAGTCATGTTTATCAAAGGACAATACTAGCTGATTGCCTCTTCCAGGATATAACTATTTGATTCAAGTTATAATATGTAACATTTCCACATTAAAATGTCTAAAAACAATAGATCTATGTTCAGTGCTGCATGATATGGGGAAAAAAAATCATATTGTGATTATTTTGACAATATGATTCATGATTAGTGAAGAACAAGATTTGTAGGCCAGAGGAGCTCTGCAGCGGCACAGTACTTTATATTAATGCTGTGATGTTACACATTTTTCCTTTATCAAAAAATCGCAGCTTCTGCAATTTCGACATTGCACTTGGCCAAATGAGATTTTGATAGTTCATTAATTCATCATTTGTAAAAGCTTATCCTTGAAGGGTCACAGGGGGCTGGAGCCTATCCCAGCTGACATTGGGTGAGAGGTGGGGTACACCCACCATCATCACAGGACTGACACATCTCTCACATTCACACCCATGGGCAATTAAGAATCACCAGTTAATCTATCAACCTGCATTCTTTGGACTCCGGAGTACCTGGGGAGAACCAGCGTGGACACGGGGGAGAACATGAAAACTCCCACTACTCTTGCCACTAGTTTCTATAACTTCCAGGGAAACTTTGGTTATACGTTGGTGGATACGTTGTGTTAGGGCTAAAGTCGGTGAATGTGACTAAATGTAATGTGAATAAGACTTTAATACATTGAACAGTACCTTGTCCGTGAACTTGATTTCTGCCTGATAGCTTGATTCTACTGGGCACGGCTGCGTTGCGTTCTGACTGCGCCCTGGCCACCAGAGCCGATTGCAGCAATTTTACACAATGCTTGTGTAAAAAGCACGGCAGCGTGTCCCAGAATAGGCCCTCTGCTCTACTCCATAGAGAATACGCATGAAGTCTGTTTTTGACAGATGCTGCATCAAGCTACACAGAGCAGATCGAACAGGCAGAATGTCAGACAAATAAACAGCATTGAGAATCCTGTCAATTTTCAAAATAAAAGACTCCCTGCATACTTGCAATCATAAAAACAGACAAAAAAAGAAATAGCCTGCTTACCCTTGGTAGAAATACAAAAATCAAGGAAAAATAGCCAAATCAACAAAATCTGAGCAAGTCACCATAATCAGGCGAGCAAACTGCTCCGCTTCTGCTAGTGGGGCATGTTCCCCGATCTAAATGGCCCCACAGAAATGCCTGGTAGATTCAAGGAGTGAGTCTTGTCAGACAGACTTTCATCTGCAGGGGTCACCAAAGCATGGGATCATGAAAGTTGTTGTTTCAAAACCACCATTGCCGATTGAAATCGGTCTGTGATGACTAAGAAATGTCGTGGATTAGTAATGAATTAGTTTATTCACCTACCATTTAGTCATGTTCATCATATTCCTTCCTCACTCTCTGACATATCCCGTGGTTTCCCAAAAGTTAGAGCAACTATTGGGTAGTAGGAAATGCACCTTTAGCTTGAATAAACTGATTTCTCTGGGTTTGACCATTGTTGGAAACATTTACAATAATGTAAGTACACAACACAACAAAATATATAACATAGGTCCAGGGTTTTTAGACATTTTAATGCGGAAATGTAACATATTGTAGCTTTAAAGTAAGACGCTTGAAAGCAGAACTTACACGCTGTGCATTTGTAACTGGAAACAAGAAAATGGATGGTTGTTATAATACTGATGGGGGCCTGCACTTGAAGCCTAAATGAATATTTTTAAGTTTGTTGCGGATGTCTGTGCAAGAGGTCATGTGCATTTATGTGTACATGTCAGCAGTGAGTCACTATGGGTCATCCTTTGTGTATTTATTTTTGGCCTGCAGCTGGTCCTTCCTCTTTTGGCTGGTGTGTGTGTGTGTGTGTGTTGTTGTGTGTGTGTGTGTGTGTGTGTTGTGTGTGTGTGTGTGTGTGTGTGTGTGTGTGTGTGTGTGTGTGTGTGTGTGTGTGTGTGTGTGTGTGTGTGTGTGTGTGTGTGTGTGTGAGAAATAGGGACATTAGTGTGGGCATGCACGTGTATCTATACTGTTTTCTCAGCCGTTGCAGGATTGCCACATACTTGGTCAGTCAGTCACTGTGGATGTTCTGGTCAACCTTGACCCACATGTCTGTTCCTCAGACACTGTCCTCTGGCCGGGTTAATTTTTAGGGCTTTGACCAATGAAGCTGTCAGTATTAGGTTTTAAATTACTTCCTTGACTTGTGTTGTCAAAATACACTAATGTTCACCTTAATGAGCCATGATGTGTTTGGTCTTCTCTTCTCTTTGCTCAGGGTGGTGATTGTTTTCAAAGGGAAATTGCTCATTGTCAGAGTCGGCGAGCAGAGAAAACAGTCAGACAGACCAAGAAAGGGCATGCTCTGCATCCCTGCCACTCCCTGCTCAGTCTATATCATTTGTGTGACTCTTGATGAATTATGGATGAGGCTATAGATCGCTGAGCTCAGCTCTGCTCCACTGACCCACTTAGAACGCACGTGCACACACAATTCAAATCTGATCACAACCTCTAGGGAAATATTGTCATATTTTCTCTCCGCTAATAACCAGAACCAGTCCGCTCATTCTCATGTGTGTCAGCCAGTAGGAATCCTAGGAATCTTTCATTTTTCACTGTTTGCATCCCATCGTAACGGCTCACTTTCTCACAGGAAAATTACCTCTAGACTGCTGAGACAACATAGCAGTATATGTGTTTTTGTTCAGGCAAATTTTGCAGTTAGTTTTGCACGAAAAGGCTTTTTCTGTACGCTGACACACATCTTTCATGATCTAACATCATCTACCCTTAACTCTCACTTTTTCTTATCTCTTCTCATGATCCCCTGCCTTGAAATATTATATAACCACAAAGGTTACACAGTTTGCCGCCCTCACCCTTGCCATTTCAGCTGTTCATCTCCTTGACATATCCTCCCTTCCTCCTTGTTGTCTGTATCAGCCCACAAGACACCTGCATGCCTAGATGTGACTGCCACATCGGGTCTGAGTTATGTTACATAAAGGGCTGCATGTCTGTCAGCAGCAGGAATGATAATGAAAGAATGTAATGAATAAGAACTGTTATTGACAGGAAACATGTCAGGAAATGGTTTCAGATCTGTAACAGAGTCAATTGTCCATACTGCAGAGGACCCACACTGTGTAGCATATTTTGTGCTCTAGCTCCCCCTTGTGGATTGAAGCTGCGGTGGGTTGTAGTACTCAAGTTGGCTGTAGTTAGTTGTGATATTCATTTGTTGTAATATTCTCTTGTCCTTTTCTGTTTTAATGGAATAACAAATCCACATTTATCCCAGGAATAGCAACTGACTGAGCCATGCTCAGGGAATGTCTTATGGACTCTTACAATTTAAATGAGAAATCTATAATATATTTACTGTAATTAACCATAAAATGACCGTGATATATCATCAGGGATTAAGGAAAACATGCTAAGTTAAGATATTCGCTCCTGCTACAACAATGTGACAGCTGCTGTGTCTATCTTTGACATTTCGGGCTGGAATAACTATTTTAGTTTGATTGTTTCACATTAAATACAGTTCAAATTAATGACAACTTTTCACCGAATAAGTAAGTGTCTGTTTATGAGTAGTAACAAATCATTAATAATATTGTAGACGGAGTAGATGTTAATAATGATTAAATTGAGCCGTATGTTAATGGAGTCTGCAGCAGAAGGAAGCCAGTCACTGAATTCAAACTGAGTGTGTATTTTCGTCGCAGTGTCAGTCAAATTACGATATAGCATTCATCCTGTGCTCCTGCAGTGTTCCTGCAGCCTGCCTGAGCTTCTTCCAGTCTACTACATTACATATTATATGGATTAAATGGGAATTAAACCTTTTTAATATAAAGTCTATGGCTCTAACTTGCGATTTGGGCTTCAGTACTCAATTTTGGGCGCATAACTGCTAAATACCGTTCCTTTGATATTATTGAAAATATCTTCTATATGCAGTATGACAGAGGAGATGGTGCACCAGACCTGATGGAAAATAGGGAGAGCACTCAACTTTCACACAAAGTAGAGTTTGATTGGGTCATTCTCGACAATAAACCCTAAAACTTAATATGTATATTTATTACGTCATGGAAACTACACTATGATTGTGAACTTTTTTGGAACACAGTTTTGGAAGTTAGCATCTGTACATGAGTTAGTCTCCATTATGTTGTTAGATAACCTGAATGGGCAGCAAGAGAACGCCCTCCGATTTTCATTAGATAATAGCTCTCAAGAATGCTATTAGCCAAATGTCAGTCTTCATTATCTGTCCTCCTGTTATGAAATCTTCTGCTTCCTAGTGGCCTATTTCACACAGTGGAGTCTCACTAAAACTTCCCAAACAGTACCCAGGCCCCACACCACCCAATAGTCTGTTTAAAAATGGGCAGTGGGGTCAGCATGGGGCCACAATGTGTGGTATGGGGTTTGGGTGGAGGGAACAAGAAAACTGAGAAGGGGCCAGACCAAATAATCTGTCAGAGCCAAAAAGCTGGGACTGTTTGTTCTACATTCTTCATCTTCCTGCTTATGAATAGGCTGGCAGTATGTTTGGGCCTGCATACTGCCCATTGGTACTCTGGGTATTGTACAGCATCCAGCCAGACCAAGTCTGCATCTTGGGCCAGTGCCCTTTCTGTTTCCATCTTACATAACCAGATGGGTTGAGTATAAACACAAGCAGCTCCAACAAAATACCAGCCACCACCAATGAACAAACATTGTTTCTCCCCACATACCCGCCTTGAGTCCCTTGTGTCACTTTATGTACACACACCACTTAGCTGTACATACAGTACACACTTTGTCTCACCCCACCCACACTGTGTCTTACACATATCATACCATCACCCGCACATTCATGCTCATACAAACACTGGGGAAAAAGCAAAACTGGACACTGGAGGTTATAATCCAACCAATACTGGATGTTTTAGGCTGGTTCAATATTGATAGCTGATTTATCTGGTGGGTAATACACAAGAAAATAACAAACAAACAAAGAATCCCATCTTTTTATATATCTGCAATAACTTGATATCAGTCTATACATTGGCTCACCAATTTATTGGTCTAGCTCTACTGCATATAAATTGGAAATGCCATATGCATGTATTTTCCAGTGACTTCTCCCTACACTTTCAAAATGCAAAGGCAGTAACACAAACAGATGTGCTACATTGATAATCAAGGGTTCAAACATTATATCAAGGTCATTTATTTTATCATTATTATCATTGCACAACACAGGGCTGCACAACAGATGAACGTTGTCCTTTCATGCTCCATACAGACAGAATATATATTCAGATAATTAAGAGAATAGAATAGGATTAAGTATGAAATAAATTAAAATAAAACAATATAAATGCCTGGATGGTAGTGGTCAGTTTATACAGTCGAAAAAATAACTTGTTGAGACTGCATATACAAAATGTACAGGCTAGAAGTGATGAGGGAGGCATGTAGTAGTAATAATATAATTTTTAAGAAAGACATATCTCAGTCAGATATCTTAAAATATTGCAGATTAGACAAAATCTATCTGCATAGAAAAAATATATTTTTTTGTGATTTGGGTGCGCCAACATTTTAAACATACTAATACTGGTACCACTTAACAATAAGCACTACCCCTATAAATGATTTCTAAATTATTTATAATTAGGTTACTAATTAGATTGTAAAGATGTATTGATAAATGGTGAAGGGTTTTATAATTTACATTACTTTCTTACTTTAGAAGATTAATTAGTGTTAAGCAGTAACTGGATCTTGCCAAATAGTGAGACCACATTGATGTATGAAAACTGTCTCATAATTTTTTTATAATTGTTTATTAATGAATTATAAAGTGTTTCCAACCTAATTAATAACCAAACTCATTGTATAGTGTTACCACAATACTTACTGATGGCACAGACATGCTTATGTTTCTCAAGTTCTCTGACGTAGAAATGATGTTATTCACTGTAATCTATGTCCGGACAGGAATGGAACTGAGAACACTTAATTGTTTGGGTTGCTGTTGTTCTTATTATCATTTGTTTGTTTTCCTTCCTGCCTGGCTCTTGCAGATGCCAGTGTTGGAGTTTGCTACTAAGATGTTTCACGCTCTCTGACCCTGCCCATCATAATGGCCTCTGTGTATAAAGTGCCCAGTGGTTTATGTAACTGCTAATAGGGCCATTGATTACACTGGAGCATAGACTGGGGACGGCCAGGGTTGGACAGGGGGCTTCTTTTAATGGGGAAGGTATTGTTCAACAAGGCCTGAGCCCCGAAGTCATGGTTGTCTCTCCTCTCTCAGGCTTGAATTACCCCCAGTCCGTGCAGACAAAGCTCTCGCTCTTCTGCCTTTACGTAACCTCTCGCACCCCCAAAACAGGCCACAGCGAAACCAAGATTTACGATCACACGGAGGGGACTGTGGTGTTTGCATCCCTAACTTTTATGGTTAATTCTCACTCTCCATATGGCACTCTGTTTATCATGCAGTCCAGTTACATCAGAGCCGGTCTCTTCCTTTTCTCTTCTGGACTCTTCCAGAACTTCTTGGCTGTGTATCACCCGCCTGGCCTCAGTTCAGCACCAGGCTCTGTCCTCCGAATGACAATGAGTATTATGTATTATGAGGATCTTGTTGCCTCTGTCCGCTGGCTGAGGAAACATCTCTGCACAAGTCCTTCTCTATGCCTTCACGTGTGAGCTCATCAGTCAGAGTATTGTCCATTCAGAATGTTACAGTGCCTCTGTATTCAAAGCAGAAACCAGAGAAAATATTGTGTGTAAAACATTTGATATATTTTACTGTAGGAGTCACCAATGTGATGTGTTTGACTGTGCCTTTTATCATTTGCATTGCCCTTTGTGTTTGACCTTTTTAACTTTTGTATTATATTGTCCATTGCAATATGTTTAAGACGTTGTTCTTTTAACTTCTGCATTGCCTTTTGGGATCATAGTTGAAAGTTGAAGAAGCTGAAGCTTAAGTTTTTGGGGTTTTTTTTTTACGAGGGTGAAGCTATGGATGAAGCTTGCCATTGTTGTGTACTTGTTTGCTGTCATAGAAAGAAGCAAGATGCTACATTTTGATTGCTATTTAAAAAAGATTCTCAACTTGGAATCAGCAATAAATGACAAATAGCTCACATTAGCATAACAATAAAAGCCAAGCATTCTTGAAAATATAATTACTGCTTCTTAATTTCAGCTTTCTGCCTCCTCCAAATACTCAATTTTCAACAGTAGTACCAGTTTTTGTCCCAAGCCTTTCTCAAAACATTTTCCAAAATGATCTGATGTAGGTTTCTGCATGATGATGTTGCAACATGAAAACCCCCTAGGTTGAGAGAGGGGAGGGGAGGGCATCAGCACTGTTACCTACATCATTGTTTTTTGTTAGTGGCTGATGGGGAGTTTCCATTTAAAAAAAAAATGAAAAGAACATAGTTGAAGTCACCCTTAAATCAACAATGATGAAGATGCGCAACTTGCTGCATCATTGTCATCCACCAAGGTCCATTATTAGTTCATGTCAGCTGTTCATAGCACATTTAAATATTCTCATAATAACATTTTTAATTCAGAAAATTCAAGGTAAAAAGCTAACAAGTCCTTACAACTACAGTGTATTAAGGGAGTGGTTCTGTAGTTGTCTTAAGCCATTTTCCTAACCTTCTTTGCCTGGTGTGCAAGGCCTTTATTATGCCTTATAGAAAAATACAGTTAATGAGATTGACACATTTCCAATAAAGATTAACATAAACATTAGCCTTCAAAGTGTCTCCATAATATGTTTTGAATGTGGAACTTTGATTTTTGCAGTGACTTTTGCCTGAATGTCATATATATTCTGTGTTCCCATTCATTGCAGTAGGAGCTCCTAAACTACAGATCACATGATACTTCAGTATCCTACTGCTGCTGGGTGTGTCAGAATGTATAACAAGATAAACATCCCTGCTCTGGATTGGCCACATACATCACCAGTTCAGCAGGTCGTGTCCCCTTAACACATGCGAAAAATGCATGTGTCTGTGTAAGTGTGTGAGGGAGAAAGAGAGTAATGTGATGTATTCATCAAACTGGGTCATTGTTTTGTGTGCAAGGCACATCTGTGTCAAACCCATTAAATGAGACACCACAGAAGGATCAGAGGAACAGAGGTTTTTTTTTTTTTTTTTTTTTACTGAACTCATTTGCGCTAATATTCTTGATATTCTCACACACTGGCACATAAAGATTAATTTCCTGTACATGTTAACTTAATTGCCAGTGCAGTGCCACTCTAACTCACATGTCTGTAGGACTGAGATCCTAGATGTGTCTGCAGAAAATTCATACATTCAGTTCCTTTGTTAAATGGAAAATAGACAGAAAACATGACATCTAATGAATGATATGAACAGTCTTGGGCAGTCAGTAACAAGATGTATAATTACTCCAAATCTAACCCTACAAATTGTATCTCTGTCTGACAGATCGTATTTGAGTTGAAAATTGAATTTATAATTGAATTTTAAAGATAAAGAATTTCCCCAAGAATTATATTACCATCTTAGTTAACACGTAGCTAACATTAATTCTGCCAATGCAAATAACACCTAAAACAGGTCGCAGCTGTTCTTTCTGTCTCCTAATTTTAAGCAGCTATCGTGGCACTAATAAAGTAAAACTGCCCTTGAGGCAAACATCTTCATTTTCTATTAGCTTCTGAGCATCAGTCACTTGTCAAGGCAGGAGTATACCCCCCTCTGTTTGCGGAGCCACTCTGCTATTTTAGGTATGTTATTAAGGCATGCTACCAGAGAGTGTGTAAAGATGTCCTGAGTCACCCTGAAAGCTTGAGTATTCCTGGACTGACAGGAGCTGCTGGGGGCAACAAAGCCCCCACAGGAGACTTGGATGTCAGAGAGGAGTGACACTGAGAGCAGGAATGAATGTAATGCATAAAGGAACCTGTTTGCCACACGATCTGGTATGGAATTTCCCTAAGTGACTAATGATTGACAGTTAAGTCATATGTAAGAAAAAGACTGTGTATAACAAGTGGAGATTTACCCGTCACTAAATTAGAATGGGTTGCACCACAACCCTAACCCTATCCCTAGTGTGCAGAGAGATTTCTGGTTTTTAAATATTTATCACACTACCCTAACCCCAGATGTAACTAACTAAATGAAGTAGCCTGCTAGGTAAACTGACAGAACTACAACTGACCTTAGCTTGACACTTATTTTGTTTGATGTAATGCTGATGTAACCCGGATAGACAATAAATGTGCATTTCACAAAAAAAAGACAATATACAGCATCCATATTGAAAAATATTATGCTAATCAGTTTAATATCAGACACTAAACACTAATATTTTTAAGTGGTGGCCCCACAGGCCTCCAAGCCCCATTTGGTGGCCAAAGCACATTTTTGGTGGTCCAGATGTAAAAACAATGCAGAAAGGACAGTTTAACACAACTTAACACAGATCTCCTTAACTTTGACTTTTCTGTTTTCTCGACGAGGAAACTGGTCATGTTAGCTGTCTGAGTAGGCTTAAACCCATTATACATTGGAGGAAAAAAAAAAAACACTAAAACCCACTAGCATCTGGCTTTTGTCTTCAGTGGGAAAGGGTACAATCAGCATTCAGTCCCAGATAAAATGACTCTGCAGTCAGTAGATTCGGTTATTTATTAGCTCCAGCTCTAATTTGCAGTGACGGAAATATGACACTTGTGGGGACACACAAATTTGGTCAGTGATGTCTGTGATCTTTTACTCCTTTTTCATACACATGTGCTGCTTCACTTGGCTCAGAGCGTCAGCCCAGCACAGTGGAGTTTGCAAAGTCCATTGTCATTTTGTTATCTAAAAGCTTTGATTATGAAGCAGCAAAATCAGGAAATGTTAGTATTTCATTGACAGTGACTTAACAAGGCTCCTATCAGCTGAAACTGAACATGAAACAGTAAAATAAAGCAGATACCTGAGAGAAACTAAACTCGAAACCACAGAGATTCAGTTTTGAAGCCACAAAGTACTGAGAGCTCAACAAACGGACACTTTTAGAAACACCTTTCTCTCTGGTTTCCTGGAGTAAAGGGAGTATAGATTTAGTGGTGTTTCTTTTGAAATGTTTTGACAGGGCTCAGACTTTAAACCACTGATGATACCATGTGTCCCTTTGATTCAATACTGGGGTCAAACCCACATGTCACACACGCTTCCACTACCATCTGAGTAAGTTGGGTTTGTTCTTACATAAGCAGCCTTTTCCCTAAATCCTCCCCTCTCTCTCCTGGTCCCCTAACTCCTCCTGCTCTCTCATTAAAGCTTATATTCATGCTCTCCTCTCCCCTCCCTCGTGTCGGCTTCTGCACAGAAGTCTTTAGTAGCCCTTGTCCTGCCTTACCCCCTACGCTCCCCGCTTTGCTTTTTCTCCCTAATTGGTTTGTACACTTGTGGAAGTGATGGCTCACAAACCCCAAGACTTTATCGTGGAGTACAATTTGCCAAAGCTCATAAAATTGTGTTTATTTCATCATTTGAATATGAGTTTGCATGTATTTTAATGCACTGAAGGTGACCAGCGTCAGACCGTTAACCACTGAATTTTAATAGTGACTATAGGTCGAAATAGAAAATTTGATGTGCAACAGTTATTCAATTAGTCAGTTCAAAGAAAGTTAATCGCCTACTTTTTTGATAATCAGTCATTCTTCAAGCAAAAATGTCAAACATTTGCTGGTTTCACCTTCTTAAATGTAAGGATTTGCTGCTTTTCTTTGTCATTTATGATAGTAATTAAGAGTCTTTGAGTTTTGGACTTCTGGTTGGACAAAAGAAGAATTTGTTCTGTTACTGTGAGCTCTGGGAAGTTGTGATGAGAATTTTTCATAATTCTGGTGCATTTTATAGACTTAATGACTAATGTATTGATGGTGAAAATAATCAACAGATAAACAGGGTTTTCTATGGATGTTTATGTGAGAAAGATGGCTAATACTGGAAAACATGCATAACATGCACAATGTATACATTTTGCTTAAATGATGAAATCGTGATTTGACCGATGAAAGCGTGCATATGAATTTAAATTTTAAACCAAGATGAAACAGAGCTAAAACAAACAAACCAGATTGTGACAAATGACACTGTTTATATGGCACAGGACTCAACATAAAGACATTCAGTTGCAGTTCCTTCAGTTGATGAAGGAAAAGAACTTTCCAATGTGACAAATTAAGAGGTACCAACAAGTGGGTCAAAAAAATGCTGAATTTCAATTAAAAAATGATATGAAATAGAGGAAGCACTAAAATCAAATAAAAAGAGGCATGTCTTATTTGTCTAGTGTAGTAGGCCTAATAATGCCTTGTACTGATTTGGAGTTCCTGGGTCACAAGCTATCGAAACAACTCTTTCCATTCAAATATTTATATAAAATAAATTAATTACTAATTAACAATCAAAATTACCCCAACCCTAACCCTACCTGAGACCAATTTAGTATATATTTTTTAGTCTTAACTTTCACTAATATGGGAAAGTCAGCACAAAGAAATAAAAAAAATAAAGTCTTTGAATTTTTGTTGCAATTCTCAACAAAGGTGGCAGCCAATAATACAAAGGTTGCCCACCTATGAGTGACTGTAGATAGGCAGGGAAAAAACTGATTAACCAATAACAAAAATAATTGCTACTAGCTGCCAAAAGTGGATATTTTCATTTCCATTTCATTTGATAGTGACAAAGTTCAGTTAATGGTGTCCATGAACTGTTTTCTGTAAACATAATTAACTGTTTATCTTCTAGTAAAAGTGGTCATTCACACATTTGTTTCGTCAGTGGATATGTAACCGATGACGCAGTCATGTGTACACACGTATACACGGTTTTGAATAGCAGCTTTGTAATCATCATATGACTGTGTAATCTGCGTAATCTGTTTTTTTTTTTTTTCCTTGGGTGCAAGTTTTTCCTCCACCTTCAACCAAACTGTCCACCCCTTTGCATTTCATGTTAAACAACCTTTGTGAAAAAACATGCAATTTTTAGCACAGTTCAGGCAGTTCAGTACTTGGTCTAACCCTGTTTGTCAGCGCACAGAGGAAGCAGGAAGGTGATTCATTACAGCATGATCACTCAGGAAACTGATTGGCCGCGACAATCAAACTGTGTGATAATTGAATGGCGGGAGTGCAAGATTCTTCTCCCTTTCTTTCTGCCTGAGCTAGCCACTGTTTTGGAGCTGAGCTGGCCTAGAAACTCCAACAGAAGAAAAGCGCCCCCCCCACCCACCCCTCCTCCCTTCACAAAGCTTTCTCACAACCCCTCTCTCCTTTGCTCCCTCTCGTTCCGTCTCCCTCTCAGTGACAGCTCCTGGTGGGCTCTTTTTTCCCCGTCTGCTCCCTCGCTCCCCTCACATCCGTCCTCTGGGTCTCTGCCTCTCTTCTTCTCCCTCTGAGGATTTTATCCCCCGACGGATTCTTTGAACACTTAACTTCACAGCAAACTCTTCCTTCCTCTGTCCAACTCTGCAAGTCTTCATCCGATTAACCGCCTCGGCTCTGTCACCCCAAACCCGCATCAGACGGACCCTTTGCTCCAGAGGAGTCCTTGTTCTCCCACTAATGCACGCTGTCTGTGGGAGTCGTGCTCGGCGAACCGCGTATACTCTATGTGTGTCTTCCATATAGGCTCTCTGCTGACTGCTGTGTACCGAGGAGCGTGTGTTAGCACTGAAGCGTGGCCATGTGCTTTGAGAAGCGGCTGCTCTGTGATCCAGCAGCACAACACTCCCCAGACTCTGCAGCTATCAATAGTCATGGCTCATTGCTGGAGGGACAGAGCACTCTATGGATTCTGGATATTCAATCAAGCCAACAGTAACTCCTAAGAGTCTCTATTTCCTTGTTGGCTAGTGCAGTCTTTGTCCTTTGGACTTTGAGTCAAGTGGACTTTGTTTGGGAGAAGTGTCCTGAGTGATGAGTGCTCTCCTAGGGCCACACGCGTCCCCTCACCCCTGGCTGTGGTCGTCTCCCGAGGGACGCACAAACAGATAGACAAACAAACTTCCAGTCCAAGCTGCGCGCATGCGTCTCCCCGCCATGGAGGTCATCCTCAACCTGGTAACTGCTGACACCTCTCCACTCCCTTCTCCCACCACCGTGAGTCTCCACCTGTATACAGTGTGTGTGTTCATGGTCATCATTTTCATCATTTATGTTTTCAGGTTCTGACTAGCGCTGTGTATTAGTAAGAATCTGGCAATACGATACATATCACGATACAGGGGTTACAATTCAATATATCGTAATATATTGTGATATTGTAAGCAAGGTGATATATTTTGCTATTTTTAAAATCTAATTTCATTAAAAACTTACATAGTATAATATGTGTAAAATCTGATTTTAAAAAGTTTACTTTTTAATCAAAACAGTGAAAACAACACTGCGCACAACACAAAATTAACCACCGCCACTAATTGCATGTATCATGATAACAGATATAACATAAATCGCGGTACTCAAGTGTATCAATATTTTGTTTCGCCCCTAGTTTTGACTCTGATTATTTGCTTCTTCAGTGATTCAAGGCCATGTCATGAATCCAGTACGTGTTTACTAGCAATGTAACTATAAAACTCAAGGTACGATAAAACCACAATCAAGTCCACGATTCAGTATTTATCACGATATTATAAACAAAAAAAAAAAGTTGACTTGAAAAAATGTCCATTAAATAATAAATCTGACACTTTTCCTTTTAACTTAAAGTGCCTTTGCTTCCCCTCTATAATAAAATAAAAGTTGCCAGCCATGACCTAAGTATGTGCAAAAAACAAAAACAATGCAGCAGTCCTTTAATAAAATAAAAATCATAAAGTAATTCACCATGTAATTTCACATTAAATACCTTCACAGTCCGGTACAGTATTGAGACACTTATATTCAGTATATTGCAACTCTAGTGTTTACATAAATGTGGTGTTTACTGTATATGGCCACTCACCTGTTAAAAATGGATGTGTTACGTGTCTTGTGTTTTGTAACTTAATGTGATACTGTGTTGAAACTGTAAAAGGCATTTCAGAGACGTAAGAGCCACACAATCTGTTAGGAGACCAATGTCTTAGTGTGAAGGAGATTTTGTCTTGAAATGAAAGTCTTTGTTGTGATAGTGAGGCCCTAGAAAAGTCTCTGTTTTTGTTATTTTTTTCTCCCCGGACCTGCACTCTCAGCTGCTGATGTGTGTTTCTTTCATTTGGATGTGAACGCGAAGGGCTTTTCTCACACCCTCTAAATTCCTTAGGAAATGCACTGGCAGGCAAGTGTGTGTGTGTGTGTGTGTGTGTGAGTGTGTGTTTGTTGTGTATGACTATTGGTGCAACTTTGAGTCGTTCGCTAATTCATGAGTGCAATGTGTTGAGTAAACTGCCTCTTGTCAAGCATCACATGGAGTTATGTAATTTTCCATATCTGGTGAATGGGCTTCATTGTTGCCACATTGGATCCCCTTTAAAGAAACAAAGAGCGGATTTCCATTAAAAAAAATCTCTTTTGTGTCAATTTCATCACTGCTTAATTTGGCATGCCTGAGTGGGAACTGAAACCATGAGGACATGAAAGCAGGATGCCAGAAAAAAGGGTTTTCGGATTTGACGTAGCACAGATTTGCCACATGCACTGAATAACTATGAAATAATAAGTTCAGCGACACACACACACCCATGGACCCACATGCTCTTCACTGCATGCTTATGTCAACTTTGCTCGTGTCTGTCTGTCCTTGTAGAGGATCTCTCCTCTGTTGCTGTTTTTGAAATTTCTTCTATTTTTTTCACTGTTAAAGGAGTGTTTTTGGGGAGTTTTTTCTCATTCGAAATCAAGGGTCTAAGGCAGGTGTTCTCAAACCTATTATTCACAAAGTCTGCATCTGATTTTTATTCAGGTTCAGAGGTCTGCTACAATTGGCGATAACAAAATAACATTTAATGAACTCACTTAAAACGTTTCGGCAACACACATTCAACAAGCATTTAATTAACATCACATGAAACCAAAGTAGACATGGCTCAGACAGTTTATGTCTGACTCAGACATATTCTCTGCTAGCCATATTCTCAACATTTACACTAGTGGTAGAAATCATATACTGGAGAGAATGGAGCTGATTGAGGAGCTGATAGCAAATTCTTTCGTGTTATGGTAATGTGTGAACTCAGCAGCAACAACACTGAACCACATTAAAACCACATTCATCCGGGACAAAAGCGCTGAGAATGATCTCTAGCTACAGCTACACTATATATTCAACATCACCTACAGCCCAAATTCCAAAAAAGTCTGTGTAAAACCTGAACAGCAAAATGAAACAGACTTACAAATCCTTTTCAAGCTCTATTTAATATTCAATAAATACAGTGCAAAGACAATATTAAATGTTCAAACTGATCAACATTATTATTTTTTGTAAATATTCTGAATTTGATGCCTGCAACAAGTTCTAAAAAAGTAAATGTTTGGGAACTGAGGACACTAATTGAAAGTGGAATTTTGGATTTGCAAATTATTGATTTCCATTTTTATTTGTGTTTTACACAGCATCCCAATTTTGGGGGGAATCGGGATTGTACAATATTGTATTGATCATAATAAAATTCATTTCAAAATAGAAACACTTACACTTATATAACATATTGTATTCATTCACATAGTATTGGCTGGGAACTGATTGACTTGCCGTTCAGTCTGGATGTGGACCTTGGCCCAGTCGAAGAACAGAGGTTGTTGTATGCTGTACAGATTCCAAAGCCCTTTGAGGCAAATTGTAAGTTGTGATATCGGGCAGTATAAATAAAACTGACTTGTCTTGCCTTGGACATGCTCTACCACCTCAGCAACACACCATTAGATGCAAAATAAATTTCTATCTGAGACATCAGGATCACTAAGTACTGTCATGTTGTTGCTATCACTACCACTTTGTGATCCCCAGACTGCAGGGTTGAAGATCAAACAAACTAATCAGGAGTGTGAAGTTCAGTCAGTCAGAGATGATTGGTTTCACTGCCTGTTGAGCGATGATGAGTTCAGGGCTATAAAAGGAAAGAAGACAGCCATAAAATGCAAAATGACTGTTTACACGTGGACGGATCACATAAATTACATAGGCACAGCACTAAGCTAACACCTAAAGACTGTTTCTTATGTCCACCATGGATCCAAGGTCCTGTCACTCATGGATATTGGACCATGTAGATAAGTGTGGTCAGAGAACTAGATAACCCAGCCTACAGCTGCTAAACTGTGATGTGCCGTGACATGTCAGTGCTACACCTTTACCATACTGTAATGGCCGTATGATAACTGATGTAGAGCAGAGTGGGTTTCCAATAAAGAAACCTGAAGTTACAGTATCGAGGCAGTATCACTGTTGCATCTCGGCACGTGAAGCCGCTGCCTCACAAGAAACACAAGCTGACATCACAGGAAGCTCACTAAGCAGGAATGCAAGGCATTGCAACCAATAAGGTATTGTACTTTTGCACTCACACGTACATATAGCAAAAACTTGACCTTGAAGGTTTGAGAACACAGTTTTTATGTGAAAGAAAATACAAAGATAACTTTGACGTTTAAGACTACAGTGTTTACACACAAACAGTCACAGCACAGCTCAATGCTGTGGTCTATGAGTGCCATGTTTACCCTGCATACTGTTTAAGACCTTATATAAGCTATAAGTCTAGAACATAAATAGAATGATGATTTTGTTTTGTTCTTAAACATGTGTAAAACTCCGTCTAGCAGCAGTCAGGGGTGGAAATGTGGTTCAAATTACACTTGCCCTGACCTGGTTAGGATAAAGATATCAATCGCTGTGTGACAAGAAGCTTAAGATTGTGTCTGTTTCCACTCTTTGGCCATCAGAGCATCTCAACTTTAACTGAACCTGAACTCACCTGACGAAACAGCAAACACATGAAATATGACTCAGAGAAGAAAACAGAAGATGGCATGGCGGCAGCTATGGAGTATAAGGAAAAGAGAACTGAAATTGCCTATGAAAAATAAAAAATAGGAAGGGTCTTATGACAGCATCAGTTCATTTTCTGCTCTATGACCTACATTGAGCAGACAGGAATTTGGGGCATATGTGTGTCCTGTGTGGCTGACAGCGAGATTGAGTTGGGGCAGGACAAGATGTTCTTGTTGCGTGTATCTAATTATGTGTGATGCATATCTAACAACGTTAGCCCAGTAATGCTCTCTAAATGCCTGTTTGTGTGAGACATATGGCTGTAGGTCTGAGTGTTTCAGTGTAGCTGGGCTTTTCCCAGGCCCCTGGTGGATCTAAGGTAAGTCAGGGTTGCCCTTTCATGGCTCTAACCAGCTTTACGTGGATCAGAATCTTGTTATGCAACCAGGCCCACCAGCAGGCAGACCCAGTTTGGGAGTATGTGTGTGCATTCTTGTAGTTAGAGGTGTGGACTCAAGTCTAATGACTTGGACTCGACTTGACAAGGTCAAAAAGACTTGAAATATGTGATACCTTCCACCAAGACCAAAGATTAAAAAGTCTGTCATTTAAAAAGTGAGCCTTGAATTAATAAATTTTCCTTCATTTCCTTATGTTAACATTATCCATTCTCAATAAGTCAATACTTGAAACTATAATATGTAACATTTAAATGTTTAAAAACTCTTGACATGTTATTGTGAGTTGTGTACGTACATTATCCCAAATGTTTCCAACAAAGTTCAAACGCAGAGAAATCAGCAATTTATTCGAGGTAACATGCATTTCCTGCTAGCCATTGCTAGCTATAATTTCCAGGAAAACATGAGATACCTCAGATACGTCAGAGAGTGAGGCCGGAGGTCGGCGAATATGACTAAACATAATATAAATAAAACCTAAATATTACCTGTCCATGAACATGATTTCTGAGTCATGTCATCGATTTTCATTGGCAATGGTGGTTGTTTAAAAGTGTCATGTGTAGAAGGGAACCTAAGATTTGCAAAATTCTTAAAAGATTGTTTGCATTGTTTCTTCATTGTGCACCTTCTACAAACTATTTTTTTATAATGTGACAGCACTGTGGTTAAATGTGGGTAGGTTCAGGAACAGAAAACACTTGGTTAGAGTTAAGGAAAGATCATGGTTTGGATTAAAATGACCACTCTTATAAGATCTTTCACAGATCTTTTCTTATTGTTTAATGAGAGGGAGTTCCCAAGTGGCAGAACTTACATACTGTGCATTTTATTCCCCAAATCTACTTTGAACTGATTCTACAACATCCAATCAAGTTGCAGGGGAGAACCGTGAAAAACTAAACTTTTTGTTACTGAGCCTCAGTTGAAAAAATCATAGCAACGATAATTTTGTTTGCATACAGAAACTATGAGATGGTCAACAAAAAAGGGATTGCAGTGTGCAAAATGTGTGGGATGAAAATTACTGACAGAAGCAGAACAACTTCCAACTTTGTTCAACATTTGAAGTTACTCAAAGAATAGTATTCTTATGTTCACACTACTGTTGACACTTACACAATAGTCAAACATGGCGAGCTACATTGTCACTGAGTCACCAGTGAACTGTTGCTTGAGCACTTGTTGACAAATGAGTGTGTGTAAAGTCAACGAACTTGGATCATCAAGCTGCGTTTTTTGTTGATGTCGCTGTTAGAAAAAAGAGTAGGGTTAAATAAAACTGGAAACTGGCTAACGGCAAGAATAAGGGATACAGATATTGTGGGGTGACGGGTGGTGGAAGTGGAGAAACAAAAACATAGGTTTGGTTGATGCATGACCACATCATTGGAGTGCTGAAAAAAGTTGAGACCAGGTCACCTTTGATTCATAACACCTCACACTCAACATGCAGCAGCAAGCATCAGATGTTAATTTATGGCTTCCTGTCTCCACCTTCCATTGAAAATGACTGGCTGCCTGATGTTTTGTTGCCAGTAGTTTGAACATGCTGTAAGTCGACGCTCTGTTGTTAAAATAAAATTACATTTGGTGCCAAGCACATTATGACTTGTTTAAGACTTGAAACTCGTTCACTTTGGAGCTTGATTTAGGACTTAACTTACAAATACTTTAGTCTTACTCGTGACTTGCAAAACAATGACTTGGTCCCACCTCTGTAAGGAGCCACAGGGCAGGGGACAGGTCCGTGCAGACCTTTTTGTCTTTCTGATAAAGTCTAATCAAAGTGCGATCAGACAGCCCCCCAATTACAAAGACACACACACACACACACTTCAGCTTCTCTCATTAGACTCCACTAGTTCCAGTGATGCAGTGCCTGTCGCTTTTTGCTTCAGTGGCTCAGCACATCAGCATGTTTGGCTCTGTTAACCCTGGGAAATTAGCCTAATCCTTCAGCTCACCATCTTTAATTACATGCATGATTAGTCCCCGAAAAACTCAACCATTTGGGGATGACACTGATCGCACAGACAATTTGTTCGCTAACTGGAACCCTTTATCTCCGCATCCGAAAAGCTGGGGATGAAACATTGCTTTGCTATGTGTGGTAGCACAGCAGTATGAGTCTGTATGAAAGTAAGATCATAACTGTGCACTGACCAGTCATAGAGGATATATGAGCTGTCTGTAGAGCTGTAAAAGGTGACGCACTCTTGTAAAGCTGTGTGAGGGTCTTTCGCTTATGCAACTGAAGAATTCTGCTATCAAGTACAATGAATTTATTGATCAATGAAAGGGCGTTGATTTCGTGCCAGTGTGTACCGGTCACTAGGTCCCCTTATCTCAATATCTAAAAGCTGTATCTCCTCTGTATTGCAGGGTATTTCAGGTCAGGTTTCAACTGACTCGTCCTTTGCCCTCTTTATATCTTAAGTCAGAGGACATATATTTGGTTTCTCAGATAATTGAGTCATTTAGACCAGAGCAAACTGAGAAATGGTCACTCCATGGCATGCTCATATGGATCAAAGGGGTATTTCATTCATGTCGGCCGTCATAAATCTATAAATACTGTTTTGTTTATAGCCTAGAACAGGCCAGGTGCTGCTCTGAAACGTCACCTCTCAGTGCCAGCACAGCCGGCTGTTCTAGTTCTCTGATTCATTTGATCGCCTTGGCTGCCCATCAAGAGGATTTAATAATGATTAGACTTACTGTACACAACATTTGTTACAGGAGGTAAATTGACTCATGGATTTGTATTTAACGCTGTTGTACAGTAATCAACACAACGCAAAAACAATTTCATTTTAGAGCCAAATGACCTAAAAATGTTAAATGACTTGCCAAATCTGTGGTGTTTCCCAACACAGAGGAATGTGCCCTGGGCTAAGTGTAATGCATGTGTGTGAGGAAGAGATGTCAGACTGGTTTTTCTTGCCCTCTAGTACTCCTCTCTAATGGCTGGCACAGACCCACACACACAAAGACGGGGAGTTGATACAGTCTCTCTGAGTCTCAGACTCTCAGTCTCCCCTGTGGCTCCGTGTTCAACACGATTACATGATTTTATTTCACATATTAACTGTCTGAAAAGAAAAAAAATAACCATTTCTTTCTTTTGGTGCATAACTGAGCATTTGGAGTCTTAGTTTTTGTGTGGTTGTGTGTTTTTATTTTGCTAATTCATCCATGTAGTTCATTAATTTGTTTGCCATTAAAAGTGACATAGATTATATCAATTAGTAATATTTATTCCCTGGTAATAATTCCCTAGATGCACTTTATGTTTCACAACCCTGTACATGCAGAACTTTATAACACTCTAATCTGTGTTTCTTGTCTAGCTCTTGCTTGTTTGTAATAGTTTTATATTTAAGTTTGTTAATATCCCTTTAGCTTGATATTTATGTTTGTATAGTATCACTTAAGTAAAAGTACAGAGCTGTGAAATGCACTTGAAGTATCAGTACTTATAATTCATGCCCCTGTCCTGTAAATATTATAATTATGTATTTTATTATTGGACTATTATATATGCATTTATGTTTAAGTAGTATCTTACTTTTGTTGAGGTGAAGCTAATTTGAACTACTTTATATGTTGGATAGTACATCATATGTTGTAAACTGATCACAGTACTCTTAGTCTAGATTCACAATAATATTCTTTTGGCCATGATAATTGTGTAGTTATAATTTGATATGGTGACAAGTGTCAAGTAGATTTCCCTTTGAATTCTTCTGGTGAAAAAGTATCAAGTACTGTAGCAAGAATTGGAAATACTCAAGTACAAGTACCTCCAATTTGTGCTAGAGCACAGTACTTCAGCAAATGTGGACTACTTAGTGACATTCAACTGCCAGCCTGCATTGTGTCAGTAGATTGAGAGCTACAGAGAATCAATCAAATTCCTTGTGTGTTAACATACTTTGACAATAAAGTTTACTCTAATTCTAATGGTGATAAACATAGCAGTTGTAGCCAGTCATTACTGTAAGTGGAGCGATAGTCAGAGTTAATATACTTGTGTATCTTTCAATAGTTTTTATTTTTATTTCATTTTTAATTTCTTCAGTTCAGTTTAGTTTCCAGAGTGTGTTTTCTTGTTTGCACTTCCATTTTTTGTTTAAAAATGTTGAGTTTCAGTTTAGTTTTTATTTGTTTTGGTATTAGTTTTAATATTAGTGTTTAGTGTTATTATCATGATATGGAGAATATTTGTCAGGGACGAGATTTAAGAAGTTCAGAATAAGTATTACAGTACTAACACAACACTTTGACTCAGTCATTTAGGCATCCCACTTTCAATAAACATGTCCACCAATGCTTCCTCGTGCTTATTTTTGTTAACCTATTCGGGCGAAATGACAAAGACTGAAACTATTACGAGATAAGATAAGACATTTCCTGCATAAAGTCTGTTTTTATCTAGTTTTATCAGAACACAATATTGTTTTGGTTTTGGTTTTGGTTTTCTACAGTCTAATTTTATTTTTATTTCTATCGACTGAAATAGTTTTTTTACACCTAATTTTAGTTTTTAGTTTAGTTTTAGTGAATTATAATAACCTTGGTCGCAGTTGTTGTTGTTTGTGATTTTTGCTCTCAATAAACTAACTAGGCTACAGTGAAATGCATAAGTCTCAGACTGAGGATCTATTTCTGCTCTCAGTGAGGATGACTGACGGCTGCCTGCCGTGCAGCTGAGCTCACAGGGTGATGTCATCCCTCAGCTGGGAGGAGGAGGAGGAGGGGGAGAAGGAGGAGGAGGGGGCGGGGCTTCCAGCTCTGCCGGCCAGTCACAGAGTTTCAGGTGCGCTTCAACTTTCACAACAAGCCGGGTGAGTTGGAGCAGCAACAGGAGCGTCCGACGAAACTTCAGCCGGCCAGAACGGGGATTTTAGAGGCTAAAGACTGAGCTGCTCAACTCTACTTTTAGTGTCAGGACAAATGAAAATACACAGTTTACTTTTTCATTTTGGAGACAATGCACTGGGAACAGTTTCTCCGTTTGACTAATGGAAAGGTGAGCCGCTGTTTGTGCACGTTGAGGTCGCTTTTGTGACAGAAGATGACTCATAAAAAGAGAGCTTATGGTTGGAATAATGTGTCAGAAAGACACTTTAGGAGTTGTGGTTTTCTCCAAGAAGAAATACTTTCCTTGCTTTTCTCCCGGATGCGTTGTGGTTGGTGTTGTTGACTGTGTATCTGTCATCAGTTAGTCATGCAGGTGAGCCTCTGCTGCTCCACGTTTTGACCTGTTAAGGAGTGGTGATAGTGGTTATGAGTGATGTGTGAGTGCTGGATGCCAAGGTGAACATCTGTCACATAAAACTGTGTTTGTGCCTCTGCTTTTCTGTTTTTCTGGGTGTCTTCTGGTCCCCCATGGTTTGCTGTCAGGCTCAGCTGCTTATTCTGTGTGCATGCTCAGTAATGAGAAAAATATTTTGATCACAGTCCTTTCCCTGAAGCCCCATCAGCTCCAGCAGCAGTATCACACTGTTCTGTCTGTGTGTTCTTCCCCTGAGGTGTTTGAGGAAATGAATCACATGGGCTGCTGCCTGTGATTGAAGGTGCTAGGTTCATCATCTGCTCAGGTAGAGTTTATCTAGTTTTAGGAAAATACAGGAAAAACACAATTTAGATAGTATCTTTGATTTTTTTTTTTTTTGTTTTTTTTTAATGGATGCTTTGTGGCTTATTGACAAAATCAGGTCAGTATCTGAGAACGCAGCACAAACAAATATTCTTAATCAGTGAAACTGTTGTAAACAAAAATCTAATATCCTGTCAGTCTTGTCCTATATCGTGTCTCCCCAAACAAACAAAAATAGAGATTAGGCTGATACTGTTTTCATTCTGTTCTTGGCTTGCAAATAGCTCTGGATTCACACCTGGGGGTATTGAGTTTTTTATGGATGTGCTGAAAAACTTCTTGCACTTACTTTTTATTGTAAAATCCAGAAAGAAAAAGTAGCATCTTCCTCTTGAGAAAAACTGACCGCAAGTGGCCTTTCCAGCTGACTCAATTTGGCCTCTTCCCAGCCAACTGGCTGCAGAAATGCAGAAGCCTCTGTTTTTATGGCGTGTCAGCAAAATGACTAAAAACCCTCAATATGCAACTCACACTTTTTCTTCCCCGTTTCTCCCTTCTCTTTAATCCCCCATTTCCTCCTCTGACCCTTTACCTCCCCCAATCTCCCTGTCTTCAGATCGACCGGCTGGAGGTGAGCGGCCTGGGCCAAACACCGCTGGCTGTTTCGTGTGGGGCAGATAGTTCATTCCCAGGGGGTGAGGATGGAACCCCAGACCCTCAGCGCACTAAGCAGGCAATCGCCCAGCTGCAGCAGAAAATCCTCAAGCTCACAGAACAGATTAAGATCGAGCAGACAGCCAGGGATGACAATGTCGCCGAGTACCTCAAACTGGCCAACAATGCTGACAAACAGCAAAGCACACGCATCAAACAGGTAAAATCGGGAGCTGTGGTACTCACAGGGGCTAATTGGCTTGTATTTTTAACAGGCTGCTAAATTTATGTGACAATTAGTGAATTAAAAGGATAGTGCACTGTAGCTAAGCAATGCACTGCTTTGGACAGGGTCAGCGGTAAAATGTATTTTAGCCACTTCAGTTTAAGCGTAAACTATATTTGAGAATATTTTTACTGCTTTGCTGCCAGACAGCATTTTCCTGTGGCAAACAGCCATTATATAAGCTCTTATTTAAGCTTATATCGCTCTCTCCAAAGCAACGACACCCAATAAAGAAAAACAGTAATTTTATCTTTCAGAACACGGGAGTTTCTGGACTACCACTGCCTCGATCTGTTTGTGTTATTGTGTGATTTCTGTTTTTTAAAGGTTAGTTTGGATTCACCAAAGTCGCACAATAACACAGTCAAACTAACAGATCAAGGCTTTGGTACACCAATTACTTATTTCGCTAATGGGGTTTCATTGGTTTGGAGGGAGCAGTATTTGGCTTATGTAACTGCATTTTGTTACCTGAAAAGACTGTCAAAATTAAGCACTGAAAATATAGCATAGACTTAAACTGATATTTTTTTTTTCTTGGTTGCTGCTGACCCTGTCCACAGCACTACATTGTTTAGCTTCCTACACTGGTGCTCCTGCTGTTTTTCCAAACTGGGGTGTGCCGGCCTCATCCACTGCTGCTAATACACTAGCAGACTATGACTACCTCATACAACCCCACTTCAAATTACCTGAACTATCCCTTTAATACTAAACCTGTTTGTTTAGTTTGTTTGTCCCTAGAGGTTGGGAGGGACCTAAGAAAATAAATTGAAGTGGAGTGGATTATTTGACTGTGATGTTTATTACCCTCGCTGATGGAAACCTGTTCTGTGGCCATCAGGTTTTTGAGAAAAAGAACCAGAAGTCGGCGCAGACCATCCAGCAGCTGCAGAGGAAATGGAGCACTACCACCGGAAGCTACGGGAAGTGGAGCACAACGGTATCCCACGCCAGCCCAAGGATGTTCTGCGGGACATGCAGCAGGGCCTGAAGGATGTTGGAGCTAAAGTCACAGGCTTCAGCGAAGGCGTGGTGGACAGTGTGAAGGGAGGCCTCTCCAGCTTCTCCCAGGCCACCCACTCTGCTGCTGGGGCCGTCGTCTCCAAACCCCGGGAGATCGCCTCGCTGATTCGACACAAATTCGGCAGCGCTGACAACATCCCATCACTCAAAGACTCTCTGGATGACCCCTCAGTGGAGGAAGGTGTGACGGGGGCTGGTGGACGTTCACTTGGCAGCACTGGGCATCACCTCCAGCCCAGCCCCAAGTATGGCAGTGAGGATGACTGCTCGAGTGCAACGTCAGGTTCAGCGGGGGCCAACAGCACCACTGGGGCCCCTGGGGGTCCCCCTAGTTCCAAGGGCAACACACTGGAGAGGAGCCAGAGCTCCAGCCTGGACATGTTGCTGCAGGAGGTGCAGGAGCTGAGGGAGGGCCAGGCGAGGCTAGAAGAGAGCCTGGATGGTCTGAAGAGCCACTATCAGAGAGACTACACAGTTGTTATGCAAGCACTGCAGGAGGAACGCTTCAGGTACAGAGCAACATACTAGCATGTGTGTATCATACATTCCTGAAGTGTGTCCAGTGCAGCACAAGAAATCCCCTAAGAGTCCAGCAGTGTGTTGTTATCAGGAGCTATTTTTAGAAGAATACACCCAGAACTGCAACTAACAATTATTTCCATTGTTGATTAATCTGCTGATAATTTTTTTGACTCACCAACTCATTGTTTGGTCTGTTAAACATGAATCAGTTTTTCCCAAAACTTGAGATGATGTTCTCGCATTGTTTTGTCCAAAGATATTCAGGTTACTATTGCAGAGGCCTAAAGTACCAGAAAATATTCACATTTAAGAAGCTGAAATCAAAAAATTTACCTTTTTCACTTACTAAAACTACTCAAAATAATTAACAGATTATCAAACTAGGTGGCAATTAATATAACAGTTGACAGCTAATCGATTAATCAACAAATCGTTACAGCTCTACGCCTGAACACATTGTTTTTTCAATACTTTTTTTTGTTATATTGTGTTAGTGGAACACAAATGTACAAAAGAACAAACAGACAGGTTCACCAGAGGTGATACAACACATCTCATATGTTATCAGTGGCTAGCTTTTTGTTACAACAGGGTACAACAGGGCATCAGGTAAGAATCACCTCAAGTCCTTATCAGTCTCAGTTCATCAAGTCTTCATGTGAAAGTAAAATGACTTGTTTTATGACATTACAACATTATATAAATGCACTGGTTAAATAAATCATAAAAAGACATTAGGAAAGAATTCTAAGCATGATAATTCTAGTTACAGCTGCATCGTTAATCGACCATTAAATTAATCACCAACAACTGATAATTGGTTAATTGTTTTGACACAATTTTTAAGAAAAAAAAAATGTAAAAACTGTAAAAAATATTTTCTGGTTTCTTTACTCATCTATGACAGTAACCTGAATATCTTTGGGTTGTGGTAAAACAAGATATTTGAGGATGTCATCTTGGGCTTTGGGAAACACTAATCAACATTCTTCACCATTTTCTGAAATTTTATGGACAATGAACTAATCAGTTAATCAAAGATTAATCAATAATGAAAATAATTGTTAGTTGAAGTCCTAATACTAGTAAACTGCATCGCTTACATAAAGTTACAGGAGGAATACAAAGCAGATAAATTACAGAAAAAGAATTGGGAAATAATAATATAAATACAGTATGATAGTAGTGGTAAACCACATGCTAATGCTAAAAGAAACACCTGAATACATTCTTTCATATCGCTGTACTGCCGTATCATCACGGGCAGCACTCGCCCGGCTTGTGCTCTTTTATCAAAGATAACCAACGAACCAGCAGTAGATAAAAACAAAACCTTGACCTGAACCTCCTCTTTGTGAACGTTTAAAGCTCACCCAAAGGTTATTCTTGGTCTCACAGCATGTGTGCCATTGTCTCATACACAGATTTTGATTGGCAGTCTTATTATTCTCCCATAAACAGGACTATTACAATAACTACAGAGTTTCTGTAGGTCTGAGAAAGTAATCTGAATTTTAGGCTTTAAATGTCTTAAATGACTTTTGACAGGTCTTTAAAATTGATGAAGGTAAGGTTGCATTAACTTTAGTCTGGCTTTTCTATGTGTATTTTGGAAGAAATTTGTATTGGTCACACTGTCACTAGCCTGATATCACACTGAATTGTCAACTTGGTACACTTATTTAGGGAAACAGCCAATTTAGTGGAGCCAATTTAGTGCCTTTTTGATAATCCAGTAATGATGAATGAGTTGAGCACCTCACAAAAGTGACACACACACCTGCGCAGTTCACAGGTGTCCTCTAATGCAGAGATCTACGGTGTTATTTCAGCCCTCGTCCCAGCTCTGCATATCTCATCTCAGGCTCAGACATCTCTGTGCGGCTTTTGTTTTGGTCTGTCTTTGGGCAGTTGGCCTTAAAAAAACACACACCCGCATTCCTCCAGAATGTACTGACAAGAGGGCACAAAGATTAAGAGGACAGGACAAGGGCAGGGAGGGAGATATAGTGGGCTGCAGTTACATAGTGAAAGAAACATGAGCATTTTTCTCCCTAAAATGACCATCTGAGTCCAGAGCAGTCTGTGCTTGTCCTCTAGGACCAAAATAAGGGCCAAAAGAACAGAATGACCACTTTTCAGCTCGCCTGCTGGGAATAATAATTTGTAAACCAGTCGTGTTGATAAAGTAGCTCCTCATGGACTGAATCCATCTTTTGCAAAACCATGAAATGCCAAAATATGACTTTCTTAACTAGGGCTACAACTAATAATATGGTAAAAAAAAAAAAAATCACATTGCGACTATTGTGATAGATATTGTGATTGCATATTATTCATGATTTGTGGGACTCATATTTGTTTTCACAATTCTCGTGTTCACTAAAAAAAGACTACTAAAATCATGCCAGTATGACATTTGTTGGGATCTGAACCAAACAAACATGTTTTCTTACATCTGGAGAGCACTATTTGTGGGCCAAGGCATCTTTGCACCACTACAGCACTTCATTATAATGGCGTTTTGTCACACGTTATCTTTATCAAAAAACTGCAGCTTCTGCAATTTGGATATTGCACTTGGCCATATAGGACTTTTTATAATATTTATATATAATATTTATTGTGCAGCCCTGTTTTATTTTTTTTTTAAAGCAAAAATGTGTGTTTGGGCTTTGAAGACATCTCCTTGTGCTTGAGGAAACATGATTTTTTCTCACATTTTATGCATCAAACCAAGAAATTAATTTGTAGATTCATTGGCAATGAAAATAATGAGTAGTTACAGTCCTAGATGAATGTATTTATTCCTTTTCAGGTAATGAGAAATAGGTTGTTTAGTGTATGAAATGTCTGTTGTGAAAAATTAGAGTCCAGATAATGACTGTTTTCTGGTTTTCATAATCATCTATCATGGTAAATTGGATAAAATTGGTTTTGACGACATCTCCTTCTGGGAAAACATAATTTTCTCCAGTCCCTATTTTAAACCAAGAAAATAATCTGTAGATTAATTGGTGATGAAAATAATCAGTAATTACAGCCTTAGATGAATGCATTCATTCTTTGTAAAGTGATGAATCAATTGTTTAGTGCATAAAATGCAAAAAAAAAAACAAAACAAAAAAAAAACCCATAAAAAACAAACAAAAAAAAATCCTATCCTATCACCCTTCATTACATACTGTGTATTGTTTATATAAAACGGCTGAAAAATTCAGGTAAATTCAGTTAAAAAGGAAACGGACTGAGGCTAACATACTCAGGGTCTGTCTACTATCTATTCTCGCCCTATGTTGTCCATCCAGTTGTATGTGCCTGCCAAAATAAACATCAGTATAGATTTCTCTCCTCCTGCTGGGCATCTCCCATTGGCCAGCCTCATTGTGCTGACTCTCTCTGATTGGCCGGTTGGATCAGCAGATGAGTAAGCATGTCCTAATCTTGTCAGGGCGAGTCATCAGTCCGGTCAGGTGCCATGTGGTCAGATGCCTTCAGGGTCTGTTTCTGCTAATTCCTGCATGTGTTTCTTTGTCTAAGCTAATTATGCCCCAGACTCTCACGTGTGTTTGTGTGTGTGTTCTGTGTTTGTGTGTTCAGGTGTGAACGTCTGGAGGAGCAGCTCAACGACCTGACAGAACTTCACCAGAATGAGATCCTCAACCTCAAACAGGAGCTGGCCAGCATGGAGGAGAAGATCGCCTACCAGTCGTATGAGAGAGCCAGAGACATCCAGGTCTGTCCTGCAGTCAGGCTGAGGCCCACAAGCACACCGCCCAAGTCAGAAATAAATTAATGGCTATGAAAATCAGCTTAGTCGGAATTACATTTTCTCATTCCTTCATTGTGCTTAAAATTGGCTGTTTCAAATATAGCAGTCTGAATTGTCAGAGAGGGTTGATAAGAAATTTTAGAGGTTAAAGAAAAGTGTTCAATTAAATAGCCAGTTCTGGTCCTCACTTCTGACCGGCTGAGTCATTAAAAGTCATCACGAAATACCTGACAAACATACATAAGTAACTAGATTTTATATTGTTTTCTGACGTTCTACTAAAGGAATAAGCCTCTTAACACAGAATTTAATGGTTTAAATGGCATGTATTAGATGAAATATTTTTAAAAATTAATAATTAAACTGGTAAATAAAGAGAATCATATGATTAAACAACAATCTTTTAAATAACGAAGTATTTTATTAAAACTCAGATCAATATCATGAAATTTTGTCCTTTTTTTCTCATATTTAGTAGGTGTTTTAACATGCCCTAGTCAGAAGTCTTCTTTCAGAGTGATGCGTATACTGTTACTTGACGACATAGTTCTGCATTGCATTCTGCGAGGTAAAATCAATTGTCCTGAAGGAGTCTGGTGGCTTTGGAGAGAGCAGTCTTTGGTTTATATAATGGCAGTTTCCTGTTTGAAAAAGCTGTGTGACGGCAAGGTAAAGTGGTGAAAATACTCTAAATATACCGTACACTTAAGCAGATATTGATTTTTTTTCAAGTGGCTAAAATACATTTTGCAGCTGACCCCGTCCACAGCGGTTCATTGCTTAGCCTCCTACATCAGTACTTATACACTGACAGTGGATAGGACCTCAAACAACCCCACTTTAAATAATCTGAACTATCCCTTTAATGACATTAGTACAGTTGTAATCCATGCTTTGCGGCCTGTCATCAAACCTCATGTTCTTAGCACGCTCAGCAGCTGCTGCTGAATTTAGCTAAGTAGCTCCTGTTGGCTAGAGCGACAACAATGCAAAGGCAATTCTGACAAAGCCACTTTTCACAATCTATAATATTTGATTTTCCACAATTTAAATTATGTTATAGATTGGAGGTTTATTTGTGTAGTTTTCTTTGTCATTATATCAGTGTCTTCTTAATTTAATTTTGTCAGAGTTCCATACCAACAAGTCATGCAAGGAAAAGTGCTAACGGGAGCTCAGCCTCTCTATATTATTGATTTATTTAGAAGTTATTAATGTAGGCTGCTCAGACAAGACATCATGGTTTCAGTCTGAAGTGAAGTGAAAGTCTGAGCTGGTCACACACCCTCCAATGGTCAGAGGCATGATCTCATTGTGCATATTGACACTGTAAACAGGAAGATGAGACAGAGAATACAGCCTGTCCATCAGCTTTTCTCTTTGTTCAAAACATAAGCACTTCCCTGTAAGTGACTCACATTACTCCTGTCCTTTCCTCTTGTCTGTGAGGGCTTGGTTTTGTGTGTTATTGTTGTGCGTGTGTGTGTGCCTGCGTTAAGTGTATTTACAGTTCAAGTTGCCCCTTGACTGCATCACTTTTCCCCAGCAGCAGGGGGCGGTAGAGGTCTATGAAATATGGACTTGGTAGCCACTCTCTCAGGGCAGTGGTTCTCAAATAGGCGTCTAGGGACCCCAGGATTTTTTAGATTAATTGATTTGAATTTAAATTAATTGATTTTAACTAAAGGCATTATAGTTCAACAGATAACATTTATTTGAATTTTGAAATGGAAAAAGACAAGTTTATTGCTTTTACTTATCATTATGCAGTAATTGTTGATTGCACAGTGAAATAGATAAAGAATAATGACAGCATCCACATTTAGACTGGTTCTGTGAAGAATGACCTTCATCTGTCAGCTGTGCACAGTTGTTCCCAGGAAAATGATTAACTCAACTAATGACTGACTAAATTAATTAACAAACTCACAACTTTTCTGCAAATGTTTTTATCTATCGTTACTCCCTCCACTTCACCCCCGTGAAGTAGTAACGTTACTCAGACTGTGTTAATACTATACAATGCACATCATCAGTATAATATCAATATAAATTTGTGCCAATTTCAATGTACCTCTTCAGTGACCATGTTTCTTTCTTTATTTCCAAAATGGTTTTGATAATTTCTTGAGAAAACAGAAGTGATCCTGTGTTGTGTTAAAGTGTGTTCCCCATTCAGATAATGTCTCCCAGAGCAGTGCCCTCTGCGGTTTAGGGGTGGGTAACAGTAGCAGGGTGACAAGCGGAAACACATAATGACAGTAAAACAGATTTCAACAGAACATCTGTTGTCTTTGCCACAGCGTCAAGCTTGGAAGTGCTAGGGGAGGCCAAAAAGAAAGACCTCTGACCGCTATATCGCAGTTGTTATCTGTCTCCACTGTTTGCATAAAAATTAAACTTTTTCAAGTCAGACTTTATGCATATGGTGGCGTTTTCTTTATACCATTGACACTTTAACTGAAATTAGATTAAACAAATAGCAATGTATCATCTTAGTAACAGTATCGCAGTATATTGAATCGTAACCCCTGTATTGTGACGCCTGTTGCCAGATTCTTGTCAATACACAGTGCCTAGTGTTTATGATTGAAAGTGACTTTGCTGAATTTTTTTCTTCTGTGTGTCCTCTGCAGGAGGCGTTGGAGGCGTGTCAGACCAGGATCTCTAAGATGGAGCTCCAGCAGCAGCAACAGCAGGTCGTCCAGTTGGAGGGGCTGGAAAATGCCACGGCTCGGACCCTCCTGGGAAAACTTATCAATGTGCTGCTGGCCCTCATGGCTGTCCTTCTGGTCTTTGTCTCAACTGTGGCCAACTGTGTGGTCCCCCTGATGAAGACGCGCTCACGCTCACTCTCCACCCTCCTCCTCATCCTCCTCCTGGCCTTCTTGTGGAGAAACTGGGACGCTCTCTCGGGGTACACACACCGCGCTCTGCAGCCGCCAGGATGACCAGATTGAAGCCGGCACTTGTTGCTTTGTTGACACCAGGCGATGAAACTGTAGCTGCAGCTGTGCAGGAAGTTTGAAGAAGATGATTGCCGTTAAGAAGGCTGCGTGTCCGGGCGCTGAAAACTCAGCTGAGCACATTCGGACACGGCCTGGAATCATGAAAAAGAGGAAGAAACGGAGTAAAGTTGACTCATGATTGTCATTTAGGAAGGATGAGACTGTTTACATTTTTGAAAATGAACTGTCGTGTTGCTACCCCTCACTGAATGCAACATCGTACTGTTTTTATCTTTAGAGTTTAATCAATTATAATGTATTATTTCTAATAATATTATTTTTATTTTCAACGTTATTTTATTCAGTACCATGTAGCATTACGCTCCTCTCACTCTACATGACAGGAGTTTAGTCAGGAAACTGGCCTGAAAGGCACAGTCTAATTGTAGAGACATGCAAATGTGATAATGTGGTTGATTGCCTTTAGGAAGAGAACTCTTACCTAGCTGTGACTGGTAGATTTGAACCATGGCTGAAAACCTTCCTGGGAGTTGCTCCTTTGTTTTTTGTTTTTTTGTTTTTTTTTGCTGTGATGAAATTTGTTCAGACGGAACATTTTGAAGGATTGAACATGGCCTTTGAGTGTCATGATGACTAGAGACTTTTTGTGCTTCCTTACCATTTCTAATAGAAACGATCACATGCTTTTACTTATTTCCTTTTTTTAAGTAAAAAGAGAGAAACTGTTAAATATCAAAAAGACAGAATTGGCCAGCTCCAGAGGGAAAAGCTTGAAGCAGCACATGACACAGAGAACATCTGGTTATTGTTAAGTATACATGCAGCAACTGCATGTTTTCATGAAGAAATACAACATAAGACCCAACTGTGCTTTTAAAAGCAATGACAAAAGACCATGGTCCAAGTAAAATCAATTTGCCAGGATAATTGCTTCCCTCCCGCCATATATGATGTGATCAGTTTAGGAAAGAGAGACCACTGGTGCTTATCCGGCTCCATCTCAGTTGGAACAGGAATGCTGCTGCTGCTTCATATCTACAGTGCAAGTCGTCTCCACTGCCATGCCAGTCAAATGCACACTGCCTGTATGTGATACTGTACTTCTCTCCCTGCGTATTCTCTCTGTAGCCGTCCTCCTTTTTCTACAAGTACACTGTCTCATGGTGTAATCACCTAGTGCCAAACCTTAGTCTACCCGGGGATGCCTGAGCAGCACCCAAAGGGTCCAATCTGAGAGGAAAGAAAGGAGAAGGTCTTGCTTCTTTTCACACGTCATGAATGTCTTGCCTGGATGTCAAGGAATGTATCTTTCTGGGAGACTTTTGCAAGGGAAAATCTATTAGACAACTTGACTCCAGATCTTCAGTCCTTGCCTCCTTTTGAGTACAGTTTCTTGTCTCAGCGTCCAGTCTTTCTTATTCTCTTTCTCTCTCTCTCTTTCTCATCTAGTCAAGGACACAACAAGCTGCCCCACATTAAATAGTTCACCCTGCATTTCAAGCTGAGACGCTGATTTCCTAACAGATAGTGAGATCATTCGAACTGTACAGCTGCACTTTAGCACATGGGCAGATAACATGTAGGTCAGGCTGAGGCTTGAGAGACCTTTGATAGAGACTTCAAAGGTTGTCACTGTTAAGACAGTCGTCCTCAGCGGGATAAGAAGGGTTGACTCAGGTCAGGATCACTGTCAGCCTTGTCTAAAGATCAAACCCGCAGAGAGGAATTTAGCTCATTTCTTGTCAAAACGTCGATAAACTTGATTCCTCTCTAGCCGAACATGCAATTAAAACTGGCACTAAGTAGATTGAGTGATCTATTTCAGTTTTGCCGTCACGGCTACAGCAGACAAGTTGGGAGTGAGCTGACCTTTGACCTTAGCTTGACCTTGCAGTAACACCTCTGATGTTAGGGTTGTGTGCTAAACCACTCCAGTGCCTTCTGATGTCCTTTTCTAAGTGTGGAATAAATAAAGTGCATTCCTGACTTACCCATGAGCCATCACTATTTCTTGAAAGAGACTTGTTTTAATTAATACCTCTGTGTTGTTATTATTGGGGTTCATATCTACAGCTGTGCTTCCACACAAAGTACCCAGGACTTTTAGTCCAAGGAACTACTTTTTAAGGAACAAAAAGGTTAATTCAGGGCATTTTTGTTTGAGTGTCCACTGTGGTTTAACGACCTGCAAAGATTAGGCAAATTAGTTCACTGAAATAGGCCCGCCTCCACCAGGTTAGCTCTGGTTCTTGAACTGGTTCCAATCAAGATTCCAAAAGTACAGGAACTATAGGGGTGGGGCCAGCACCAAAGATTTTTGTTTGGTGGAGTGCTTGCAGTATTTTATTTCAACATAGCTCATCATTTGGCCCTTTAACACTACATTAGCTCCGGTTCTTGAACAGGTTTCCATTTCTTGGAATTTTAGTGCTATCCAGCAAACCAGCCCATGTTTCCACCAGTTTTGAACATAACCATTGTAATCAAGAATTATCATCAACAGGAGGATTTTGCAAAGTGCACAATGACCTCTAGAGTATGACACATGCATTTTGGTTCCCAAGGAAAACTTGCTATTTTTGGCTCCAGCTGGGAACCAACTTTCTGGGATCTGAACCAATTTATGTTTCATTGGAAATGCTCAGAAAGGTTCAAATTTGGTTGTGTGAACCGGAACAGGACTGGTTCCATATTGGTGGAAAAGCCCATGTGTAGTCTCATTGTTAGGGAGCATGTCTACAGCTGCTTTTGCACCTAAAGTACCCAGAACTTTTAGTCACAGGACCCACTTTTCAAGAAACTAAAAGGTTCCTTCAGGGGTCCAAAGTCCCACAAAGATTAGGCACATTAGCGTGGTGGCATATGAAGAAGTGACAGCTGTTTTTATTTTTTTTATTTTCAATGACTTGGTCTTTTTCACCAACATGGAACCAGTCCTGATCCCGTTCAACCACCTAAAATGGACCCTTTTCCACCAAATTAGCTCTGGTAGCAGCTGGAGAAACTGCATAACTGGACAAATAAAATAAAACTGATGGGGAAAGAAGAAAGGTAAAGGTATCAAATGACAAGGCCTTTTAACATACTCAATAGTATTGAAGCAATTCAATCAGTGCCAGTTGTGTACCCAGCCCTACTCCTACCCCCTGAGCAGAGCTATTTGGGGGTAAAATAACGTTCCCAGAACTTAAAGCTGCTACACTAAGTTTTTAACTGGTTTGAAACAGTCTCTATTTAACACTGATGCCTCTGTATGACCTACATAAGCAAAAAAACCATCCTGAAAATACTGCCTATTTCTGTATAGTTTTTATGTCTGCCACTGGGTTGGATTCTTTATGAAATCAGATGAAATAAACTTTTGTTTACATTTTTCCAGACAGTGAGCAGTATGTTAGCCAGCTGAAAATAAACAGTAGTTTTTATTTAGATAAATTTTATTTTTGACTGTATATTTTGTGGTTTTGTGGTGGAGACAATACTGCTTTTGTCCACAGGGGCCTCCAAAATCAACAAAATATGAAAGTTCCTTGAATTGGCTTTTATTTAGACCCTGAAAAACACTAAGTTACTCCAAAGGTTCCTAGTGCCTGGGGAAAGGTCTTCAATGGAAACACGGTCTGCTTCTGTGGTCTGTCTCCCTTTTTAAAAGTCACCTTGCAGTTTAGTCACGTAACCACTAGATGGAGATCTTTTGCCTTGTTTGTCAGGTGCATGTTCTTTACTCTACGCATGGCTGTGCTTAGTTTGTGTGAATGGTCTGCTGTAAATGAGGTGGGGGTCTGAACACAAGGAGGTGTCACTCCTTATCAGGAAGGAAACAGGTTGGGTGGAAGGCCCCTTTAACCGCAGTCCTACTGCCAAAGAGTGGGAGACCAGGGACAATATTTTCATTATAAACACAGTAGAGACCACGTCTCCCCTGCTTTATTCTACTGTTCTCTCACACACGCACACACGCAGAGCTTAATTCTCTGAATGGTGTGTTTGATTGAGCAGCACCAACCCGCAGCAGCACTCAGTCACAGCTCGCCGCTGATATCTGATGCTGACAGCTCTGACCCACTCTGAGCCTTATCCCTGCAGGACCTCACGCACGCCTCCTCATACACTCTCACTGTGTTGAGCCCGGTGGTGGCTCTCAGTCATTGTGGGTGCAGTTGGGGGTCATTATTTCGCACTTTATCAGAGCGCTTTCCTCCTTTTCTCCACCGGCAGATTTGATGCGCATGGCCGTGCGCCAAGGTAAACACGGGCCGCACTTATCTGCCCTCCTGAAAGCTGCGGTGGTGACTGAGGGAGTCTGTCCCCAGAGGAGTCCACAGTAAATAGGCACAGGCGATTGCACACGATTTAGCATCAACTTTAATTATTGCATGTATTCAGAGATAACACTTCTCGGGCTGATTTATGCAGTGTCTGACACATTCCTACTAGGGATCATTCATTTCTATTCAGAGATGTGAGCATATGCACACACACCACCCAGAGACAAAAATGCAAACCATATTCGTGCATATTTTGAGTGGGGGCGCATGTGTTGCGCTTGAATATTTATGAGCCAAAGCGCGCAAGAAAGCATGTTGGATAGATGTGGATGTCAAAAAGCGGAAAGGTGTGCTGATGTGCCCATCTGGTAGCACTTTCACGGTGCTTACCGTGCCGTATGTGCCCAGAACGGAACCCTCCGGATCTGCAGAACTAATCTGAGAGCCGAGGGACCGAGGAGCTCAGGAGGTGGGACGGTGACCCGTCATTAACCCCGAGATGAGCGGAACCACGCAGGGGCGGAGATTCATCAAATGGCCCCTCTTGAAAGGAAGAGTTGATAGTCATTTACAACTTCAGCACAGCTTCAATAAGTCCATATTTTAAATTAAGTCCATACACTGTAAAAGTAAACATGGTCATAAATTAAATAATGCCTTTAACTCTTTTAATTACATTTGCTTACTCTGGGTACTTTCTGCCCTCATATTTGTTTCATTCTATAATATTTACTTCTTTCTGAGTAAGTTGGAGGCAGTAATGCAGAACTTGACTAGTTCTTTTACTTACTTTCCCCAAGGTAATCGCTTTCCTAATCTTCATAAGTAAACTTAACTTGTTAGAATTTACAGTCTGTCGGATATTTGACTTGTAGTTGGATCAGAACACATTTCACAAGTTTCAAATGTAGCTGCACAAAATGACACTCGGGACAGATCAGCTCTAATCATTTAGTGCGCGACATCTAATTAATTGTCCAGTGACCAGTCACAGCAGAGCCTGACAGCGCGCTCTTAATGAAGGAGGTGTTGGAGGATATCACAGGGTTAACGAGCTGATGCCCCTGATTCCCAATAAAGTCCAAATGTTACTCAAATTTGTACTTTATTAATGTTTTATTTATTAATCAATTCTTGGATAATCCGGACTGACACATGACTTCACACAAGTTTGTTCCAATTTCTGTGGGAGCGACATTGTCCAGAAACAGCGCATCTACAAATCTTTTAATTATTTGTCTGTAATAGGCTTTTGTTTAAAGCTCATAAAGCTCAGAGAGGTGTATTGTGTGTCTGTGCCTCAAGAGAGAGGCTGCTGAGCTGCACAGTGGGCAGAGAGGGACAGAGGAGAGGAGGCAGACTGAAAAGGAAGCACGACTCGCTTATCGCGTCATTCTGGGTTTAGGCGTTGAGCAGGAAACAGCCTTTCCTCTCGGATTGTCGCAGTCGGAACAAACACACAATTTTGTCTTTGCTCAATGCACCCCTCGGCACAGAACACGCGGAAGCCGGTCAGAAGGAAAAATGCCTCCTTCGATAGAGATAGCTCTCCTGCTGCTCCTCGGCGTCCTGGCTTTGGAGACGCGCCGGAGTGCCAGCGCGCTGCACATCCAACAGGCGTTCACGTCTCCAAACCACACCAATAACTTCGTGGTGGACCCGGTGTCCAGAAATGTCTATCTGGCCACGGTCAACTCAATCTACCAGCTGAACAGGACCTTGAGCGTCGAGGTGGAGAAGAGGACGGGGCCGGTGGAGGACAACCTGTTGTGCCATGCGCCACAGCTGCCCCAGGCTCCGTGCGAGCATCCCAAATCCCTCACTGACAACTATAACAAGCTGCTGGAGCTGGACCGGGAGCAGGGGGTCGTGGTGGTGTGCGGCTCCGTCTATCAGGGCTTCTGTGAGCTCAGAAAGATGGAGAACATTTCGGAGATAGCGGTGGAGTTCCCACCTCAGGGTGAGAAGACTGTTTTCCCCAGCATGCTCAACATCGCTGCCAACCACCCGAACGCGTCCACAGTAGGGCTCATCTTCAGGAGCCACGGAGGGAACACCCGGCTGCTCGTCGGGGCCACTTACACAGGGGCGGGGACCCAGTTTTTTTCCCCAAGAACCACAGCAAGGAGGACCTGCGCTTCGAGAACACCCCGGAGATCGCCATCCGCTCCCTGAACATTAAGGATTTATCCCGACTTTTCACCTATGACATTAACCCCTCAGAGGATAACGTCTTCAAGATCAAACAGGAGGTTAAAACCAAAAACAAGCTCAACTTCGTGCACGCTTTCATCCAGAAGACTTACTCCTACATCGCCTTTAATAATGACGCCAAAATGGGCCACAAGGAGAGCCAGCCCAACAGCATCCTCTCCAGGATCTGTCTGGATACAGAACACCCCCGAAAACCGTCCGGACCGGAGAGCAGGAAGCTCACCGAGTCCTACATCCAGATGCCTCTACAGTGCGGATCTAACGGGAACATTTACAACCGGCTGCTGTCCGTTTACCCCGCAGAGATCAGCACAGAGGACGGGAGGAGCCCTGAGCCCTACCTGTTCGGAGTGTTCTCCAAAGGGGACAGAAAGTCCGCCCTGTGCGCCTTCAAGTTTGGAGACATTGAGGAGGAGATCCGGCAAGGCCGCAGGAACTGCTCCAACTCCCCCAGCAGCGACGTGCAGGTGCTGGACAGCGTGATCCAGGGTTCTGGGGCAGCCTGCATCCAGAAGGGAAACCTGGTGGTAAGAAGGCGCTTAGAGATCTCATTTATTAGACAACATAGAAATAAGATAATATAAGATAAAATAAAATAAAATAAGATAAGATAAGATTATTCTTTATCAGTCCTACAACAGGGAAATTTTCAGTGTTACAGCAGCAAAGTTGATGGCAAAATAGGAAGAAGCATCAACCCAAAAAAAAAAAAAAAAAAAACAGTAAATAAATAAATAAATAAAAGAAATACAAACAAGTGAGAATATGGCAAAAATAGAGGCAATATAAAGAAACAGGCTCAACATGTTGAATTTACACCATGACACATAGGAAATGTTTATAAATCAAAACTAAATATCATAATATCATAAATATTAATATCATATTAAATATGACATTTGACAGGAGTTTATTTTAGCTTGATTTAATTTCACGTCTGCATAATTTATTGATCAGGGTTTTTTATTGTTTTCCTGGTCACCCTTTATTTGCGAGGTGTGCATAAGACTGACATGACACTATCATAACCATGACATGACACATGCATGAACATGAACATGAATGTTTATGACACTGTCATTAAGTGTTATTCGACCCATTATTTTATTTTTAATGCAAAGTTGACATTGTTTAAGATGTCTTTTGTTCTGACAACCAAGACAACATAACCTGTCATAAACATGCCACAGCAGGCCAAATGATCAAACTTAAAGAAACTGTTTAGCCTTATTGTTTTTCTAATAACACTTTATTTGAAGAGTGTGCATAAGACTGACATTACACTCTCATAACCATGACATGACCCTTGTCATGAGCATGCACCACTCTTTATATCTGTTTATGACTGTTGTCATTACGTTCACTTATGTAATTTTTAATGCAGAGTTGACATTGTTTGAGATGTCTTTTTGTTATGACAACTTAACAAAGACAGCATAACCTGTCACAACCATGCCATACAAGGCCCAATTATGAAACTTAAAGAAACTTTTTAGCTTTATTGTTTTTCTAGTAACACTTCATTTGAATTGGTGTACATAAGACTGACATGACACCATCATAACATGACATGACACCTGTCATAAACATGAAGGAGTCCTTACGAATGTTCATGACTGTTGTTTATTGAGTGTTATTCAGTCAAATATGTCATTTTTAATGCAAAGTTGACATTGTTTGAGATGTCTTTTTGGTGTGACAGCTTGACATTAACCAAGGCAATATAACCTGTCATAAACATGCCATAGCAGGCCTAATTATCAAACATTTAAAAACTGTTTAGCTATATTGTTTTTTCTGGATACACATTATTTGAAGGGCTGTCCATAAGACTGACATGACACTGTAATGAACACGACAAGACATGTTATGGATCTTTATTATGAATGTTTATGACAGTTGTCATTAAGTGTCATTCGGTCAATTATATAATTTCTAATGCAAAGGTAACCTTGTTTAAGATGTACTTTTGTTAGAACAACTTGACATTAACAAAGACAACATTACCTATCATAAGCATGTCGTAGCAGGCCTAATTATCAAACTTAAAGAAACTATATAGCAGTTATGTTTTAACATTGCACTGTGCTTGGTTTTGACATTAGCCGTGACCATTATGACAGATTCATGAATAAATTCTTGACATCAACTACAGTTACAATTTGGATTTGTCATTAAGTGTTATTACACTGTCAAATGTTTTTATAACGGTGTTTGTCAATTTTTGTTTATTACAAAAAATTGAAAATGACATAACTGACAGAAAGACACCTGATTATAACAGTCATTAACACTCATAAAGACTCCTTCATGTTTATGATAGGTGTTATGTCATGGTTATGATGGTGTCGTGGCAGTCTTATGCACTCCCCTTCAGATAAAGTAGAACTGTTTTTCTTTTCAATCAAAACAAAAGATCAATTCAGTCACATCATATATCAGTGTAAATGCTGAGAAACAGAACACTTGGTGTAGAAACAGTTACGTGACTGAGCTTATAAGACACTGAGGCTGAGACTAACAAAAAGAAAATGCAAACTGACAGGATATAAATAACTTAAGATGGTTGACAGAGCATGTAGATAAGAAATTTCACCGGCAGAGGTTAAGTGTCACATGTCACAGGTCTAGATTAGAGCTGCAATGATTAGTTGTCAAGTATTAAATTGATCCCCAACAACTTTGATAAGCAATTAATCAGATTGAGTAATTTCTTAAGAACAAAAGTCAAAATCCTCTGATTTCAGCTTCTCAAATGTAAATATTTTCTTGTTTCCTTAGTCCTCTGTGAAAGTAAACTGAATATATTTGTGTTGTGGACTGAACATGACATTTGAGGACTGAAACGGATCAACATTTTTCATAATTTCCTGAATAATGTACTAGGATTAATCTGGATGATTCTTAGGTCATGTGAGGCTTGCTTTGCAAAAATTGACATTTTATCAAGTGTGATTCAACAGAGAAAAAGCAATCCAGGAAATGAGATAGTTTCACTTGACCCAAGTTAGATGTGGGGGGCAGAATCAGTGATGACATTCACAACAAGGAAACCAAAGCAGACAAATTAACCACACCAACTTATTTTTTCACTTCACTGGAAAAACTGAGATGCCTCGTTGTTGTACTATTTTATCATTTATGGCTCAATTTCTTATCTGTGCAATTATTTTCTAAATAGGCAACACTTTATATTAAGTGTCCATGAATCACCATGAATTCATACATGACTTCATGCATGAAAAAGCATGAATTCATTCATGTAGCACTTCATGAACTATCAGTGACATGGGAGATCCTCTCTCTCCGAGTCATGGGCCTCAGGGCTAAAGAGGATCACTGTTGTGAGCAAAGATCAGAAACTGTCAGAGAGATACAGCAGTCATGATTGAGCTTGTCTTATTTTATAGGGTCAGAACAACTGCAAGGGAAGACAGCTTTCATAAATCAGAATCAGACGTTTATTGGCAAAGTATGTTTTTCGCTTAAAGGGAAAACTCTGGTTTGTAGCTGTAGAGACATTTAAGACATACTATACATGACATTTCTAAAAAAAAACAGTAAAGATTCATAAACATACTCCTTCTCAGTCATTATTATGAGCCACTAGAAGTGTGTGTTGGTGTCCGTATCTGCGGAGGTTTGCAAACAGCAAACTAAACAATTTTCATCATCTCCAGGATTTAATAATTAATTTAATTTAATAATAAAGCATCTCTGTTTTTTCAGTGAAGTGGTTAAAATCTGTTGGTGACATTAATAATATTTCTGTTGTTTCCTTGTTGTGCATGTCGTCGCTTATTGTGCCGCATCAAGATACTGACGTTGGTAACACTTTGCGATAAGGGTGCACGAGTTATCATGAATTCATACATGACTTCATTAATGAAAAAGCCTGAATAAATTCATGTTGTACTTCATGAACTGTAATGAATGTACATGAATTAACAAGTATCTCATGCATGACTGACTACAAGAACAATATGTTAATCAATGCAACAACAACGGTGTTTCAATCTTCATGATTTCTGAGTTATTAATGATGTTCATGTGTTCTTCGTAGGTAAGTCTGCAGTTAAAGGGACAGTGCAAAAATCTGACCAGTCACAGCAGTGCTCATGTATTCTGTTGTATTCCAAATGTTGCAAACATGACTAACTTGGCATTACTTTCTTATGACTTCATATTTGTGGCCCTTCAAATAAAGTGGTGACCTGGTCCATCTGTAACATGATGAATAACATATGACTAATGGTGGCATAATTGTGAAAAAAAAACACACATATTAACCATGTGTTGCTTATGATACACACACATTTTCTTTTGATACTTGAAGTCCAAAATTATGATCTAATTTGCATTTGCATCTTTTCCAAGTGCATAATGCCTACATATACGGAAAGGGTTGACTTTATTTGAAGGGTCACAAATATGACAAATTCGTGAAAAAGTTGCCAATGCCAAGTTAGTAACGATTATAACCCTTGAAATTCAGCAGAACACATGAGCACTGGTGTGACTGGTCCGTTTTTTTTGTCCTGCCTATTTAACTGCATATTTACCTGTGAGAAAGACATGAAAATCATTGGTAACTCAAAAATCATGACTGAAATACCTTAGTTGTTGCATTAATGCATTAAGTGAAGCAAGTTGATTTGTGTACACTCCTGATGGTCCCTGAAGTGATACATGAATGAATTCATGTCTTTTCATGAGTCATGCACCCTTACTATAAAAAGTTACCCTGACATTTAACTTTGGTCAATTGTAACTACCTCAATTACTGGATTAATTCCCATTTTTTACTGTAGAATTACTCTTTTAGACCAATGCCACTTGTTGAAAAGATTTTTTTTAATAATATGGCTGCATAAAATCATCTCAAATTAATCTAATTTATTTCAAGTGTAATATTTTTTATGTTGGCTATATTCTTCCTGATAGTTCATGAACTACAACATGAATGAATTCAGGCTTTTTCATTGATGAGGTCATGTATGAACTCATGATAACTCATGCACCCTTACTATGAAGTGTTACAAATGTCTCTATCTTGATGAGGCAGAATAAGTGATAACATTCACATTATTAGACAAATTATGAACCTCACCAACAGATTTGCTCATTTCATTGAAAAAAAAACTGAGATGTTTTACTATTTTATTATTTCATTTATGTTTTGATTTCTTATCTATGCATTATTTTGCAAACATTATGTTTTTAAAGCCTGGAATGATTAAAAACTAGAGTCTAGTGCTGCAACTAAAGATTATTTTCATTACTGATTAATCTGTAGACGATTTTCTTGATTAATCATTTACTTGTTTGGTCCAGAAAATGTCAAAAAATCATGAAAAATGTTGTTTCCCATAACCCAAGGTGCTCAAACATCCTCAAACGGACATAGAGGACAAAGATAACCAGAAAATATTCACATTTGACCAGCACTAGTCAGAGAATTTAGACATTTTTTTCTTTAAAAAATGTCTCAAAGTGATTAATTGATTATCAAAATAGTTGGCGATCAAGTTAATAGTTGACAACTGATTTATTAATTATTGACAGCTCTAGTTGAGACTCATTCCCAGGTTGTCAAATACCGACGCTTGTTCCCAGAAACCTCCTGAGCACGGCAAAATAATGAGAGTACAGGTCCTGGCACATACAGACACCACCACATACTTGTAGTGGGTCAGAAGTTATTACTGATAGGGATCATTTTTATGAGTCTATACATTATTTCTTTCCTAAAATCCTGCATAATATGCCTTTAATGTCTCTACCACTTCAAATGAGAGGTTTCCCATGTCTAAACATGCTTGTCCAATAAACGTCTGATTCTGATTTATGATGGCTCTCCGCCGTTACAGTTGTTCTGACCTCACAAAATAAGACTCATGACTGCTGTATCTCTCTGACAGTTTGCCATTTTTGCTCACAACAGTGATCCTCTTTAGCCCTGAGGCTCATGACTTGGAGAGAGAGAGAGGATCTCCCATGTCACGAGCCGAGGTCATGATAGCTGGAAAGATGCTCCAGAGCCACGCTGGGGGTTATGGGAAGGGTGAGATTCCTCTCACACCCGGCAGCTCCCTTTTCTTCTTAAACATGAGGAGAGGAAAGGGTCAATAGTTTTTCAGTTCAGCCTCAGACATGTTCTTTTTATTTCCTGTGTGCTGCTAACTATAACTCGACCATAAATTTAGTACAATGTTAGTGAATAAATAGTGGCTTTGTCATAAACACATGGTCAGATATTATCTTGTGTTTTCAGCAACATGCTCTCCACTCGCATACCAAACTAAATATTTGCCCTTAAGGAAAATAAAGCATTGCACACTGTATTTGCGCCCCGTGTTTACAATTTTCCCTCTGTGTTGATGGGGCCTCATAATAAAAGCAGAGACAGAAGCTTTGCACAGTTTCATAGGAATGCAGAGGAATTCCAGCTTTTCATTGCAGTGGTTTTGACTGACAGAGCCGAGGTCAAAGGAGGCTGTCCCGCGACCGCGGCGCTGTCAGGTCACAAAGTTGCCCTCCTCGCTGGCACTGTCTTGTCGGCTGTGGCCCCGGGGCCGCTCCTCCCGTGACCAGTTTTCTGAGCACCATCTCAATTGGACCACAGGCCTTCCTGACACAGACAACAGCTCAGTTCAAAGAAGTTTTTGTGTGTACTATAAAAAGTGTGTTTCAGTAGAAGTAATGTAATTTTGTGAATGAGTCCCCCTCAGCTTTCTGCTTCAGTGATGATGGCCTATTTTTTGTGGATTATAACAACTTGAAGTTACATCCTGTTCATACTCGAGACTTCAACCTTGAGAGTAAAAAAATAGGGAAGATTTTTAAACAAAGTGGGAGGTCTGGGGATCCTTCCCCCACGAAAAATTGTGAGTTTTGTACGTTCGGACTGTTTCCTGCATTCGGAAAAAAAAGCTTAATTAATTTTTGTGTTACTGATTGAAGTTATCTTAGAAAGTTTGTCCAACAGTTCTCTTTTTTTAAGTGTGGGTTTTTTTCCCCCTCTCGCTGTAATACAACCTCACAGATTAAAGTTAGTCTTGCTCAAGTTTTACATTTGTGTTGCCATGGCCGTTGAAATGTGATCTTTTTTGTAGTCGACAGTCTGAAGGCCAGCACTGAGGGAAAGCCAGACACAATTTATGATAAGAGAGACGAGGCCGTGAGCAGAGGGGCCCGTGGGAAACGACTCTACAAATATCCACTGTGCTTAATTCTGCTTTTTTTTTTTTTCTTTTTTTTTTTTTTTTGCCTGTGCGTGCTCTAAAATATTCAGAGAATTCCCAATAGATCCTGGTGCTCATCCAAGCGTGGCACTAATGTTTTATCATTGGCCGCTGAGGATTTGACAAAAGCAGAGTCTTATGAGTGTTGAAGACCCTTGTAAGCCCTTTTCAAGTATTCACTGAGATGTCTAAAAAGTGATTTAGAAGAATGAGCAGCACCGCTGTGATAGCTACTATCAGCTCTTGTTTTCCACTTCGCTTTCATCATACAGCTCTCTTTTTTCCTGTTCTCTGTTCTCTCCTGTTTTCTAATCTGTACGGTGCTTCCATATGAGAGCTGTTGAGCATTGATCTCTCTCTCTCATTTTCTCTGTGTTCTAGTTGCAGTCCGAGCAGCTGGACTGCGGCGCGGCCCACCTACAGCACCCTCTGGCCCTACGGAGGCCCCTGAAGGCCATTCCTCTAGTGGAATACCCGGCTCTCAGTTCAGTCTCTGTGGATTGTGTTCACAACCACACTGTGGTTTTTCTGGGAACCAGTAATGGACGACTTCGTAAGGTGAGACACGTATAACCACCAGCAACACACAACACACACACACACCACACACACACACACAACACACACAAATCTTTCTAAGCTAACATAACCTCAGGTCAAAACACAGTTGCAGCAAATACTGAATGTAGTTAAAGGGATAGTTTGGGTTTTTTTGAAGTTAGGTTGTATGACATACTTATCCATGTAGTCAGTTTATTGCCTAAGGTAGCAAAATGTATTTTAGCCACTTAAAAAAGCCCCACCTAAAAAGACAAATATCAGTTTAAGTGATGCTATATTTACAATATTTTCGCTTACTTTCTTACATCAGACTGCCTTTTCTGATGGAAAATTGTTGTTAAATTGTTCAAATATTGCTCTTTCCAAAGTGACCAGACTTATACTTAAATATTACAGTAATTTTACCTTGCAGAACACAGGAGCTGCTGGTCTGCACTGCCTTGATCTGTTAATTTGTTTGTGTTATTGTGTAACTTTTAGTATTTTAAAAGGTTAGTTTGGATTCACAGAATAAGTCACACAATAACACAAGCAAATTAACTGTTGGAGACAAAAGTAGACCAGCAACTACTATATTCTGGAAGGTAAGAATCAGTGCTTTTGCTAAAGGAGTCTGGTGGCTTTGGAGAGAGCTATATTTGGCTCATATAATGGCAGTTTCTAGCCAGAAAAGGCTGTCGGCCAGGTAGACTGGTGAAAATATTCCAGAATATAGCATACACTTAAACTGATATTGATTTTAGGCAGCTAAAATCAAGCTAACAGCAGTAACAGTTAGCCAGGAAAGTCAATTAACGACCTCAGTACTGTACTCCCTGTACGTCTCGGAGCTTGTGTTCATCCTGCTAACTGGTGTGTTCACGGAGGCTGCTGAGCTCTGTTCAGTTGCCCGCTAACGGCAGCAGTTACGGTTAGCTACTTTAGCAACAAGTAAGCTAAATCCATCGGTCCATCAGGAAAGTTCTGTAATTAAATCATGGACAGTTGAAGCTGAGCAGCCAGAGGACATCAGAGGGGAAACCACAAAAAAAAAAAAAAAAAAAAATCTCCATGAAATATGATCCAGTTTCACCCAAATCAGTGAATAAAGGTATAAAGTTGTGCTTTTGTGCAGTGAATGGCTGTGTTCTCCTTTCATGCTCTGCTAGGTCATAAGCGAGAAAGTTTTTTATTGGATGAAAATTTAGTGTATGCCCCCGAGTGCAAGATGAGTCATGAATTTCTAATCTTTTTCTGGAAAAAGGCAAACTCTGAAATACCCTGGAATAGCTACAAAACAACTTTTTTGTCATTATTTGGGCAGAAATTGGCGTACAGGTGATGTATAGCGCAAAATGTGTGATTAAAACACTTAAACATTGATTTTGACTTCATGGGGACTTAGATGTAATGGAGCCCTTAAGCTTGGAAAGTCTACAACAGTAACAGTTACGCAGTGCTGCTCTGATGTGGCTGCTGAGTCTGTCAATAAACCAAACTTTAGGTGTGTGATGAAACACTCGAGCAGGAATGTCTCTGCTTTCATCTTGTAGGTTCTCAGCGCTGTCACCCCCTCAAACCCCCTTGCTGCATTCATCCATGACCCATCATGGCTCATTAAGTCGTCCTAATCATGTGCTCTGATGTTCCTCAGACCTGGTTATTGTCTGAGAGATCACCAGAAGGCCGTTTAACAAGATCGCCTGACGATGTATGTATGACTCAGCCTCACTGTGTGTTGGTCCGCGACCTCAGCTTCGAAACATCTGCACAGGGTCCAGCTTGTGAAAACCTTTTCCCGACCAATTAACGGCATTCCTTAATTCTGTCTCAGCCACATTCCTAGTCACCCCTGACTGAGCTCGCTGTGCAGCAGCCTTGTCTGCCTGTAGCACCGCAAACTGCTCCTCAGCTGTCTGCGGAAAACAACATAAACTGACTCTGAGAGCTTTCTGACCCTATTGTTCTGCATTAGGCTGGTACCTTTTACAACATTAAAACCATTCTGCTCAAGGGGTGTTTCATTTTGGGCCCACTAAAAGAGCTCCTTGTTTTCCTCCCCAGATGAAGGCACTGTTTTAGCCCCAGCTGAGCGTGTGGTAATTGGTTTTTGGATGGTTTATAGCGGATGCACAACATTGGTTGGTGGATGGTGTAAGCAAGCGTGTGTATGTGTGTTTATGCATGTCTGTTTGCTTGATTGCAGGTTTGACTTTGTTTTTAGGTGTTTGACTTTGTCTGTAGGCCAGTGCGAGTGGTTTAGTGATTTCATATGTTTACTCGAGGAATGCAGACCCTGTGATTATGTGCTATATGTGTGTGTTCTCTCTCAGCCTTGTTATATAGGGAACATAGTGCAATCCCAATGCCTAAAAAGTTGGGCGCTGTATAAAATGTTTAAAAAAAACCACAATGCAATGATTTGCAAATACTTTTCGACATGTATTCAAAATGCAAAGACAAGATATACTGTATATATCCAAAGCGATAAACTTTATTGTTTTATATAAATACACTCATTCTGAATTTGATCCCTGCAACACAAGTCAAAAGACAAAAGAATGGGAAACTTGTGGAATGCTCAAAAAACACCTCTTTGCAACATAAAAAAGGCAAATACAGTTTTTGGAGCAACATGTGCTGCCATCCAGACAACATCTTTTTCAGAAACGTCCGAGCTTGTTTCTGCAAGACAATGCCAAGACACATTCTGCATGTGTTACAACAGTGTGTCTTCATAGTAAAAGAGTTTGAGTACTAGACTGGCCTGCCTGCAGTCCAGACCTGTCTCCCACTGAGAATGTGTGGTGCATTGTGTGAAACCGTTCAGTGAACCACATCCTACGTCTTGCACAATAGTCATCAACACCAACATCGCTGTCCCTTGTGATGTTATCTTACCTGAAGATTTTTATTTCGTGACTCATGGTCCTTTCATCAGTCAGGAAGAGAAAGAACAAATAAATAAATACCCGCTGTTGTGTGACTACATCAGGGTATAAAAACACACAGCCATTGCAGCTTTAGCGGCTAATGTTAGCTTGTGGAGAGAGAAAGTCATCACTTGCGCGACCTCTGGTTGTGTAGTCTTTCTAAATACGTTTCATCATAGTGTAATGCTTAAACAATTTTACAACAAACAGCGACTTTCTTGACCTGTAAAATTATCTTTGAAATTGACAGACATCATATGTGTATTTTGTGGCACAATTCAAACAAGACAAAAAAAATAATTTGTCTCTTGCCACTGACTACAGTTCTTATTTTTTATGAAGTTATGCTGCGTTCCATTAATCTTGGAAGTCAGAAGTCGGAGCAGGGAATGATGTCACACTCAAGTAATCCTCACATCTCAGTAAACAAGTCAGAAAGTGTAAAAAAAAAAAAAAGTAAACAAGACAAGGTTTGCATGAGCCAGGTTAGCCATTGTTAGCAATATCTGTTGACAACAATGCATTTTGCACATACAAACATCGTTGCAAAATGTCCACAGATGGAATTTGGACTGTGTACAGCTGAAAACTTGGAAATTCCAACTTCCCAGTACAAATGGAACACACCGTTAGGTCCCATGGTGGTCCAGCAGAAGGGGCGTAACTTCACCTCTCTACTGGGGTTGTATTTCTGTGACCTTGGGCGGCTGCGTGCTCTGTGCTTTTTAGCTTTCCATGTCTTTTATTGTTTGTGTGTGTATATCTGTGTGTGTGGCAGCGTCTGTCTGCGTGTGTATAAGTGTGTGTGTGCCCTGAGGATAGAGCTGTTACAGAGGTTAATGGTGCTGTTAGTGTGTGTAATGTGATTCTGACTGTGAGTTTGGCTCAGTCTAAACACAGGGGAACGCTGGTTGAGATTAAGTTAGGCCTCTTTTACTGTCTTTGAGAGAGCCCTCAGTGAAGTAATTTGTAATTACATGCATTTTTTAATGAAGTCTCTCCTTCCCCATTACAGCTGACTTCCATTTTCCTGCCTCCCTCTTGCAGAGTCTACCTTTATCTCACTCACTCCCGTCCAATTTTACTCCCACAGCCAGTCCAACCCCTCCACTTCTCAGTTCATCGCCTCATTGTCTCCTCTCTCTGTTCCTCTCGTACTCTATCTCAAATATAAAAGGCCCTTTGATTCATTTTGCAAACAAACAGACTTTATCTCCTTCCCTCTCTTGTTCTGTCTCTCCTGCCCCACCTCCATCTGTCTTTATTCTCTTTTCTTTTTACACCCAGGTACACACACATACACGCACACACATAGAGAATGAGCGCACAGCAGCTGAGCACTCCTTGCTTGAATAGGGCCTTTCATCTGCAGGCAGATAGACAGAGAATAGAGTCAGAGCGACCTGCCAGTACAGCAGGTGTTTTGTTGCTTGACCTGGTGGCGCACTGTGCCACAGCTCTCCTCATTTCTCCTCCTCCCTGCTCCCATTCTGCTCCCTGTCCAGGTGTGTGGGCTGCTGTTTACTCACTCCTCACTGTGTCACTCTGCGTATGTGTTTGTAGTCGCAGGGGTGTGGGGTGAAGACATAGCACAGCTGCTTACTATCTCCAAGGAAGAAGAGTGTTAGTGTTGTGTATGTGTGTGCAGAGAGAGAGAGATGGGTGGGTGGTGTTATAAAAACGACAGCGATATTTGGAGGATGAGATAATGCCGCTCATCACAGGTTAAGCCAATGGTTTACTAAGCTTCTGTCTGCTCTGGTTTAACATTAACCAGCATGTCTCAGTGGGTGGTGATGGTTTTGTGTGTCTAAGTGTGTGTGTTTGAGGGTGTTTGTGTGTTCAGCGGATGGAGAAGTGACACAGCTCGTGCTTGTCACCAGATGCCGGTCAGTTGGCCAGTTCCTCAGGATGGCAGGATGTCTCCATTGAAGGGAGAGCCGACAAATCACAGAAATAAGAGCTTTCACTGTCTGCGTGACAGGAAGTCTCACTCAGCACAGTTTGTTTTTCTGTGCAGCTCTGTGTGTGAGTGTGTGAGTGTGTGTGTGTGTGCATATGTTTGTGCGTACGTGAGAACATGTCACCCGTTTTATTATCTTGAGCTGCAGGAAGGCCAGTGTGTAGATAAATCACTGCTCGGCAAGAAACAAGATTAGGCACACCACTCGAACAAAGGACCTCCTAAAATATACGTGAGGGTTTGACACATAAAAATATTTTGTAATAAAATATAGAAGCATCTGTGATTAAAAAATATATTTAACTATATCTGACAGCTATCGTTTATACATACATGCACGCATTCATTTAATAAACATTGAGTTTTTGGCAGAGGTGGAATAGAAGTGAGTCACACATTTCCAAGTCTCAAGTTACTGTGGTGAGAATCAAGCCAGTGAAGTCCCAGGCATGTTACTACTTAGATAGTAACATGCCTGCATAGTTTAACTGGTTATATGGCCCCAAATCAGTCCTCTGACTGTCTTTTATATTAAAGGGATATTAAAGGATTTATTCAAGTGGGTTTCTATGAAGTGCTTATGGACAGTACAGTAGACAGGAGAACAAAACGTATTTTAGACACCCAAAAAAGGTCCTAAAAAAACAATATCAGTTCAAGTGTACAAGTGTAATATTTTAATTGCTTTACCTTTGCCATCACACAGCCTTTTCTGACTGGAAACCAAAGTTGTATAAGCCAAATTTTGTTCTCTCAAAACTCCATTGACAAAATCAGTATTTTACCTGAACCAGGTAACCAGAACATGAGAGTTGCTGGTCTAGTGCTGCCTCGATCTGTAAGTTTGATTGTGTTATTGTCAAACTTCATTGAATCTGAACTAACCTTTTAAATCACAGAAGTCAGTCAATAACACAAACAAACATATCAAGGCAGTGGTGGAAATCACAGTGTTCTGCGAGGTAAAATTACTGATTTTGTCTATGGAGTTTGGTTGTTTTGGAGAGACTGATATCTAAGTGGCTGAAACACCTGTTATTACTCACCCCGTCTACAGCAGCTCATTGTTTGGTTTCCGTGCTGGTACTGTACCTCATACAACCCCATTTAAGAAGTCCAAACTCTCCCCTTAACAATATGTCTTCTCAGTGAAATTCATAACTAATTCAAAGCCAAGTCTAAGCTAGTCAAAACTTAATGTTAGCTTTCTAGCTAACATTTGACCAGCCAATAGGCTAAAAAGACATTTTCACAAAACATAACTTTCATTTGTTAATTTTGTAGTGATGGATGAGGGCAAGGCAAGTTTATTTATATTACACCATTCAGACAGAAGGCAGTTCAAAGTGTTTTACAGGTGCATAGAAATACCTAAAAATAAAATGTTAAAAGAACATTACAATTGCATTTTAGATCATAGAAACAAAAAGCTAAATGCAAGCCAATAAATAGTTACTTACATTACAGAAATTGTATTTAAAAGACATGAAAACAAAAACAAAAGCAAACAAATATAAAAACACTAGCTACAGATTACCTTAACAAGAAGTTATGTATCTATTTTACTGGAAAGCTGCAGTAAACAGTAATGATGATTTAAATAAGCTGACAGTTTAAGTCGACCACAGGTATTCAGGAAGTTGGTCATGTCAGTGATTTTTGAACTGCAGACTTTGCATACTGCTGTTGAATCAATTCAATGCCTCAGTTCAAAGTCATGCAGAGTATTTTATCAACCTCTGTTTTTGGGGCTGTCTTGTGTATCTCAGTCAGATTCAGAGGAGCTAAAGTTTCCATATAAACAAATCAAAACCTCTTGGTGCTAGCGTGAAAACCCTGATCGTGTGGAGGAAGTACTGTGGGAAAAAAAAAGCAGCCTCAACTGAGGTGTTGCTGAGCAAAATACCTCTGGCTCTGAGTTTGCACGAACTCTTTCTCAATATTTGAGGAGTTCTTTGTGTGAAAGTGAAGCAAAATGTTGCTCAGGTGGCTTGTCCTCATAGAAGTAACCTTGAGAAAATATTTATTGCACCATTCTGCACCTGCCCCAACACTGCAATCCAACTTATGCTCTGATGTCTTCTTCACAGCTCACCCTCTTGGCGAACCTCACCTTGGCCAATCAGTGGACTCTGAAACTGCCAGCCAAGCGAAGCCGTCCACCACATCATGACCTTCGACCCCAACGACAGCAACTACCTTTATATCATGACCTCTCACCATGTAAGAGTGCAGCCGAGGTTTCGGCCTCAAGACGTCTGTTGATCTTCCTCACCTCTGTCACTGATTTATTCATGTCAGCATGGAGATGAATCATAATAGCAACAATCAGACCTCATTTCACATCCACCGAATCCTCCTCACCTCAGTTTAGCTGAGCACACGCTTATGGCCACGTGTACAAACCTTCAATAGGGTTTGGTTCTCCATTTCAAAACCGACATGTTCCATAACAGTGACAGGATGTGGTCACACCTACAGTGCAAACGCAGCTGATTGTTAAAGTTCGATTGTTTGTCTGCATTTGTCTTCAGCTATAACTGCTCCTGTGGACACGTAAGAGTGGAAAATGGTGTCTAAACAGATAATAAATGACAATATAAAATGTGTCATAAAAGAAGTTATAATTGTTGACAAACACTGAACTTGATAATTACTGACAACCACAGTATTGTGTGCTATAAGTCATTTATTAGATGTTTATATAACTGCTTATAAATGTAAATAAATAAATAGGGTTAAAGTAAAGTGTTACCCAGTTAACTTTAAGACTGCAACAAATAATTTTTCTATTAATTGATTAAACATTTAATGCAGGACTGCTCAAAGTGGGGCTTGTGGGCCAAAGTTGGCCTGCCATAAGGTTGGATTAGGCCTCAGATGTTTCTAATGAAAAAGGTTATTAATTAGGTTGTAAACACTCAATAAATCATTAGTTTGCTGTTACAACACATTAGATAAAAAGGGCACCAGTGACCTGTTGCTTGCCAGATAGTGAGCCCACGTTCATCTGTACTGTTAAGCCTCAGATCTCAGTGCTTACTTAGAAAAACAGACATGTTTGTTAATAACTTACCACCATCTAACCACCATCAGTGTATCTTAATAGTCAAAGTTTCATTTGGTATATCAAAATAACTTGGTTAATGGTTGGTATCTTCTGCAGGACAGAATTCATGGTGTGGTACACTTGGTAATCTTCCTTTTCTTGGCGTACTGATCGCTCAATAAGTGGTCATGTGTTTTACTCTTGACGATAAGGCTTCCTTTTGCCAGTTATCAGTAAGATTAATTTGCAGTAAGCAGTAACTGGATCTTGCCAAAGAAAACCGTATTATAATTTGTTTATAAAATCTTGTGTTTACAGTCTAAGTAATAACTTAATTATAAACCATCTTATTGGACCAAAATTAATTTTAAAAATCTGATCATATAAATCATAGTTTATGCAGTTCATTTTTGGTGAGGTAAACATGCCCTTTAAATATGTGTAATGCATAATAATTAATTATTTTTCATAATCTGCTCATGGCAGATCGACTGACACTTTGGTCAGGAAGTCAGTCAGTTAAGGAAACATGGGATCCTCGTACCACTTTGCATCTTAACAATACGATACAGTAGGTATTTGCTTTGGCCCGTGGCCCACCATCAAGCTTCAGTTTTGGCCTGCCAAGGGAAAAAGTTTGGGCAGCCTTTTAATATATAAAATGTCAGCAAACATGCAACATTAAAATGCTTATCTTTTTTTAATTTATTTTAAATATCAATAAATTGCTTGTTTTGTCTTAACAGTTAGAGAATAGACACATTTAAGAAGCTGGAACCTCAGAATGTTTGTTTTTTTTTTTGCTTGACAGAGTGATTAGTCGGTTATCTAAACAGAACTTTTCACAGCAGCCATATTGATATGGAGCAGCAGGGTGAACACAGGTGTTACCAATGGTACTAATTAAGGTCCCATTCCATTTAGTGTAGCAGAGCCTTTCCAGTGAGCCAGCTTGCACAGTAGCAGCTCCCTGACCCTGTTTGACGTGAATATATATCAGAAATTTAATAAGTATAATTGGTAACACCTGTGTTTCATGTCAAAATGTCTGCTGTGATGAAGATCTGATGATTGTTTCAACAAAGTGTGTGTAAAACGTTGCGTACGTGTGTGCTTTATGTCTGTGCTGTGCAGATGCTCAGGGTGAAAGTGGCAGAGTGCGACCAGTGGAGGAGCTGCAGTGACTGTTTGGGAGCAGGCGACGCCCACTGTGGCTGGTGCACTCTGGAGAATCGGTAAGAAACAAACACACACAGTTTGTTTGTGTTTCTCTGCGTACTGGCCTTCCATCGATCAAGTTAACTGTCCTCCGCAGACTCAGTCCCCTTCAGCCCTTTCATCTGCTGCCAGCAAAACATAAAATTCAATCAAAAATATCATATGATTTGGTGTCATGCACAAACATGCCACATGCTTTTTTGACGTAATCTGTTGAGAAAATGAGGTCTACTGTCTCTAATGTGTGTTTGAGCTGTGATCCAGCTGCAGCTGTTTATGTGAGTGATTGATGCTCATTTTCAGGCAGTAAAAGATCAGATTGATGGCATAATAAAATGATTTGAGCGTGTCGTTTTGATACTTTTAGGGCTTAAATCAATAAAACCACTGAGACTCCTTTGCTGGTTTTCATCATCCTCATTCTCCATTTCAAAATGTCGTCTCTGGCAGTAACAGAGTGTGTTTTTTTAGGGGTTGGAAGGCTGTTGTTGGATTGAGCCGAATTGATTTGCTTTTCATTAGGCCTCAGACTGGGGAGCAACATCATTGTTCGGAGCACTCCCCCTGGTTCTCTGCTAGTTTTGGGAGGGAATGACAGGGCTGGGAGCGCCCGGCGAGGAGTGACTTGGCTGAAGTGTTACTGTGAGCGAGCAGCGAGAGTACACTGTGATTAATGTGGCTCTGTCAGGACCGGCTCTCTGGCTCTGCGTTCACTGGCTTTCAGGGAGAATATGTGTGGTGTCGGGCCTTGTTTGTGTGTGTGTTTGTGTCTGTGTGTGTGTGCGTGTGTGTGCGTCGGTTGGTTGCTTGGTGATTAAAGCAGATCAGACGAGATAGTGAATTTTGTGATGAGTTGTGCTGCAGCTCTGGAGGCTCTGGCATTGCCAGGGGCCATTCAGAGCTGGAAGAGTGGAACTGATGAGAGTGTGTGTTTGTGTGTGTGTGTGTGCATGTGTGGTCAGACTGTCTCGCTGTCATCTCCCTGTCTCCTCGACTTATTTATCTATCTGTCGTCTCTTTATCCCAGTCCCTTTCTCGCTTCGCTGCATTTTTTTTACCCTCGTGATTCTCTCGCTGTCTTCTTCTTCTTCCCTTTTTTCCCTTCCTATTTTCCAGTAGCTTTGAGAATTTAGCCATCCCTCTCTTCACCTTCCTCGTCTCCTCGTCTCCTCCTCCCCCAGTGCCCTTGTCCTCCTCTCTATCCCTCTACAAAGGAGCGTTGATTGTGATGATGGTGGTGGGAGGGAGAGTGCACACTGGTTCTTTTGACAAGGAAATGTCAAAGTGTGTAAGCCTGTGTGTAAGTGTCAGCGTGAGTGTGTGTGTCGCTGTCTGGCTCTCGGAGGCCAGGGAGCTGATGTCATGCGTGTGTGTGTGTATGTGTGTGTGTGTGTATGTGTGTTTGATGCACTGTTTGGTCAGTCATGCCAGCCGCTGGGCTGGCGCTGTGGCCTCAGAGCCCGGGGGATCAGAGGGTTGACGTGTGGGGGTGGATGGTCTCCTCCATCACCTCGCTCTGATACAACTGCAGCCTCTGAGTACACGCTTAGAAATGAAGCGCTCCAAAAGGGTTCTTCATCAAGGGACCCTTTATTGTTGGAAGGGTTCCTCAAGGGTTCTTTGTAAGACTAAGGGTTCCATTAAGAATTCTTTTTAGAAAAAAGAGTTCTCCAAAGATTTTTGAAATCCTTGAAGAACTCTTTCATCTAGGGTTCTAGATAAAGCCCTTGGGTTATCAAAATGTTTTCAGTAGAACCCCCTGGATGGGTTCTAGATAAAACCTTTGGAATATAAAAGGGTTCTCATAAGTGTTTTCTATATAAATCCCTTGGAATATAAAAATGTTCTTGGTAGAACCCCCAAGTGTATTCTAGATAATATCCTTAGAATATAAAATGTTCTCAGAGGAACTGCCTGAGTGTGTTCTAGATAAAATCCTTGGAATATGTAAAGGTTCTTGGTAGAACCCCATGAGTGGATTCTGGATTGAAAAGGCTTTCAGTAGAACCTCCTGAGTGGGTTCTAGATTAAACCTATGGAATATGAAATAGGTTCTTGGTAGAACCACCCTGGGTGGGATCTAGATAAAATCTATGGAATATAAAGAATTCCCTGTGAAACTGCTGCAGCACTTTAAAACCCATGGTTGCGTTCTAGTCAGCACCCTCAGATGGTGGAAAGGTTCTGGATAGAACTCCAGAGAGGGTTCTGGGTGGAACCATTGCCTATAGAGGGGTTCTCTGTAGAAGGGGGTGGAATCTTTCACAGATGGTTCTTGATCTGACCCTTTATTTTGGGTTTTAGGTAGAACTCTCTGAGAGGATTCCAAGTGGAACCTTCATGAAAGATACCTTTATAACAGGAACCAAAAAGAGTTCTCCTACAAAGACAAGCCAAAGAACCTTCTACTTTTAGTTAACACCTTTATTTCTCAGAGCTTAGAGAGGAGAACTATCTAACAATCTGTGAAGCCACTAACTGTCTCTGTGGGCGTCTGTTTGATTAAATGCGCGGCCCTGACGTCTCGCAGCACGTCTGCATGTAAAGCGAACATGAAAACATGTCTGTCTGTTGGCTGGTTGGAAGTCAGCATTGTTCCGCCGCCAGAGATAAGGCTCAGTCCTTGATCAATCTTTTCATGTTGGCGCTGGTTTAATCTGCCACATGTCACAAGAAAGCACTTAAATATCTTTATTTGAATCAAATTATGCGTCATGTGCCGCCTTTGCTATTCACAAATTATCATGCTTATCTGCATTTGTCTCAGAGAGAGTGTGTGTGTGTGTGTGTGTGTGTGTGTGTGTGTGTGTGTGTGTGTGTGTGTGTACAATTATATGTTTCCTGCTGTTTAACAGTCTCACTGGTTTCCCACCTTATCTGGCGTACAGACACTCAGGAGGTGATGAGTTTTCTCAGGTCAAATTTTAGCTGCATATGTTGACTGTTTATTTTAAGGAGCAGCTTGAAAAGCTTTTAAAGTAAGTCAGCCTGCTGTCGGGATGCAGGTGAGGAGGAGTAAATGGTAAATGGAGTGTGTGTGCGTGTGTGCGTGTACTATATGTTTATTGTATGTATATTAGCTGTCTCAGCCTTTTAGAGAAGAGAGAAGTGCCTTGGATTTATTTGTCCTCACCGCTGCACTCGATCAAATTGATGTTTGAATTAGCAGGCAAGTGAGTGAATGCATTTTAAGAAAGAAAGGACAGAAACAACAGAGGAAGGAAAAGATATCATGATGTGAGTGACTTACTAGAAATCACACGCTGTTTGTTGATGTTCATCTCAGACTGGCGTGCCTTTTGCTTTTTGAGACTGTACGATTTCCTGGATTCCTGCTTCAGTTTATACCAAGTAGCATCTATGAGATTTTCAGCACTTTAAGATAAAATCTGAAGTTTACTTGATAAGAGGAAGTTGTGTTCTGCAACATGATTTCGAAATTGGTGGCCATGGTCATAGGGATGGGAGATGGGACCTTAAAGGGACAGTTCACCCAATATCATAGTTCACCCTAGCCTGTAGTGCTATTTATTCATCTAGATAAAGATGTCTGACTTCTCTCCACTATATGGGACTCAACATGATCCACAGACCTTGTTGTGAGCAGTTTCATGTAGGAACTACTTTTTTCCTGCAGTAGAATCTACTGGAACTATTTTATTTTCTATTAAAAAGAAACTAGCCCTTATATGAAACTGCTCACAACCAGGTCTGTGGATTATCTTGAGTGTCACAATTTCTGGAAAGAGACACTGATTTTGAATTTTTCAAATGTATTTTTGGTGCTTTCAGCACCACAAGCCCAGGCCGTTCAGTCCCATTATATTGGAGAGAAGGCAGACATCTCTACAGCTGATATATCTGAAACTCTGCAATTTACACCAAAAAGATGGATAAATAGCACTGTAGGCGATGGAAAGATAGATAGATGTCCCTTTAATATGGTTTGAGTTAAATGTGTTTTAGCATCGAGTATCAAAAGCCGTCAAGCACAGCAAGTTTGCATCATATGCTCTGTCAGGTCTTTACTCTTTGTTCAGATATGTCCCGATTTAAGTCATTAAGAGTGAAGATGCTGGTGTCATATGAAAGTAGAGACCTGAGGCATCTATTTGCACCGTGTCATGCAGGCTTGTCTTATAATAACCTCCAAACTGTCATGGCCATTTTCAAACGGGTCCCTTGACCTCTCACCTCAGGATATCTGAATGAAAATGGATTGTGTGGGTACCCAAGAGTCTTCCCTTCATGCTCACTTTATGCTAATCCCATGCAGTTTTGTTCAAAAACCATGCAGTTTTTTTGCATGCAGCATAAATGTGATATTCTTCAAATGGGGTGTGTTTGAATATTTCTGCATACTGCAGTGCCAAAACGCTACTGGAATTCCATAAAAAAGCTGAAAGCTGAAACTTTTGTGGATTCAATGAGCCCAATTGTATTCATGTGTGATAATGTTGGTGCCCACAGTAGCTATTTCATTGTAGTGAGACCATTATTTGAAATTTGAACATGATGGTTGCTTTTTTAAGGGCTTTTCATGCCTTTATTTAAATAGGACAGGTGAAGTGAAGACAGGAAATGGGGACAGAGAGTGGGGGATGACATGCAGCAAAGGGCCGTAGGTGGGAGTCAAACCCACGGCCGCTGCAGAGGACTCACAGCCTCGGTACATGGGGCGCACACTCTACCAGCTGAGCGACCTTACCACCAACATGATGGTTACTTGTTGGAATTAAGTTCATTCAGTTACTGGGGGTGATCTAATCAGCTCTGTGCTAAAAAATCAATCTTCCTAATAGCCACGACTTTCACTGAGACATGCAGGATCTGAATAACATCAAGTGTAAATTAAATTGCTGTATAGCAACCAGTTTGCTTGTAAAATTATAGATAACAACTTTTAAATTGAGAAGTTTGGACTTAACGTCCTGTTTATTGTTTCCTTATATTGTTTATGCAGTTAGATGAGGCCAGAAAGCTCAGTTATGACACTACTACACTATTTTATGCATTTTAAAGAAAACTGAGAAAATACTATACAAAAACGCTTTATTAAAAACTTTGCATATGTCAAAATGTCAGTGTTGTTGTCACATTGTCACAATGACAATGTTAGCATGCTGCCGTTTGGCAGGTAACTAATGTTTGTCCAACGTTAAAACATGTCTCACATTTTGTAAATGAAATGTGTGCTGGAGAACAGTTTGACGGAAGCTCACACTGGTCTGCGCTTCGCTGTGTGTGTGCTTTCAAAGTCAGAAAGGGCAACTAATGTTTACCTTGTTCACCATGTGGGGCTGGTGGGAATGTTATTAGCTGTGCAGGTATTTGGTCACAAACCTAAGTGTTGGACTGATTAATTTTTTTTTCAGCAGATGATGGTGTTAGATGAAAAGTCAGGAGATCACTAAAGTTATTGCAATTTATTCTCAGGGGAACATGAAAGCCTGTACACATTTTTCAAGGCAAGGTATCAAAAAAGGGATCATTTTGGTATCTGTACAAAAATGCAGGTATCATAGTGACAGCAGTATAAAAAAAAAATCAAGCAACCCCCAGCAATATTCAAAGACTGACTTTCAGAATGAAAATTAAATCAATAGCTAAAGAAACAGTGCTCAGTAGTTTACTCTATAAGTTGCAGCTAGATGTCATTATTTCCTGTTAATTCATTATTCTATGGGCCATAAATATTTCAACCCAGCAAGTTTTTTTTTAAGTAGGCTAATGTCTAATTAAGACATCACCAGCAGCTCAGTTTTTACCTTGTTGTTGGTTTGTTTTTTTACACAAATAGTGTCATATATCATATACCTCTGTGAAATGTCAGGAAGGTATAAAGGTACGACAAAATAGATAGTACCCAAGCCTAATCTCCACAGGCACACTAGTCTGGATGGTGTTGGAGTATTGACTCGAAGAAAAATTAGATCATGCGAAATTTGTTCAATTCATCCATCTCAAGAAACAACTTGAGACACTCCAAGATTTCAATGTCCGCCGAGACTGCAGACTGTCTGTCCTCTGTCTCAAATACAAAAAAGTCGCCCTCGATGTCTCCGACGACGACAGGTGCAGACGGTGGTAGTTAAAACTGTACCAGTAACAGATTGTTTAATTGAAAACATAACTTAGTATTAACTTAGTATTCTAATGAGTGACTTTGTAGCATGTTACCTCATCACTATAAACAAGTCATACATTTCCAGTGTATTAGACAGTTTATCTGTAAATCCGTTTTAGTGTGACCGTTGAGTTTGCTGAGTGTGTTCAGAGTTTATGAGTTTGTTTGTGTCGAGGGGATTTTTGTGTGGTTTGCAGCGCCACTCACTTCTATTTTTAGTTCAGCCACTGACCTCACGGCCCCTCTCAGTCCCTCAGTGCCAGTGGGACATAGAATCTGGACATTCGTTTTCCGGACACCAACACTCACACTTACAGGCATGCGGGCACAAACACAGACACACACTTTATTTCCAAACAACTATAGAAGCGTGAGACGGAGGTGGGATGTGCCAAACTCATTATGTGGCGTGTTAGGACGTTGCTAAATGGAGCCTCTTTGGTTTCTGCTCACTCTGAGGTCACTTTGTCCTTCCAGTGTGCACTGCAGATGAACTGAGCTCTGTGCCAACAGCTAGAGAAGTTCATTAGTGAAGCAGAAGTCAGAGTATGAGGCCACCTTGCTTGTTGAATGCCCTCTTACAATTCCTCTGTCCTCCACATTCATTATACTCACAGATGGGCCCATGCACACTGGATGGTCTGTGCATGTCCACAAAGACACGCACGTTTATGGACGCACTGCTGCTCCGTGCAGATGAAGAATCAGTAGTATTTTTATTCAACCATCGGTAACTGGCCCCTGATCTTAGTGCCTGCGGGATGCGTTGCCATAGCGATATGTGTGACCTAGAGTCAAGAAGTCTCTTGTGTTGAGCCAGACAAACTGACAGGCGAGGTCTGAATGTGGCATTAGGAGACCAGAGCACCTCATAAATCTGTGGGAAGCAGACCATGAAACCCAGCGGTGAGAATTTGTCAAGTCCAGGAATGAAATGGCACAACAAAAGTTTGTCCTCTCCTCTCTCACAAAGGATAAAATGTTGACCTTAAAGCTCTGCATTCACATACCAGCCTGGTAGTCCGATGACTGACTGGCTCTCTGTTGTGGCAGACAAGTAATTACTACATATCAGATGGTCACATTCTGATAAAAGATCAAGCCACAAAATGTTACGCCAACTTTTCAACCAGAGCCAAGGGTCGCACTTTATTTTTTAGTACACTAATTTAGACACGACAAGCTGCACTTTGTATTAAATTAGACAAAAACAAGGATAATATGTTCTTTATTAGACAGTATTAGACCCTTTATTAGACCCTTATTAAACTTTCTTAGAGGGTAATTTGGGACATATTACAACGGAATTGGACTAAAGTGAACTCACATGTCTGCTGCTTGAGACACACCTTCTTTGGCTGGTCCCATACAATAGGCAGAGTATCCAAGGCCGATGTCTACTTCTGTGATCAAATGACATTTCCTGCAGTGTTACAATAAGTCTGTGCAGTCACCCATTAAAAATATTCCTCTTCCTCTATAATTTTGGTCTTTACTTGGTAGATGTGGTTCACAGATGGGAAGAAACAGATAGGGGTTTACACTTTATTTTATAGTATTGGTCTGTTGTAATGTGTCCCTAATTAGCCTTTAATAAAGTCTGATAACATCTCATAAAGGTCTTAATACTGTCTAATAAATAACATATTATTTCTAGTTTTCATTTAATTTGGTACAAAGAACAGCTTGTCATGTATTACCAGTGTACTGTAAAATAAAGTGCCACTCAGCCATGTTTTCTGTGCAGGATAACAAGGAAACGTATTGATGAATTTCTGGATTTTTTGTCACGTCATCTTACATTTTCCACGACATATTCAGTATAGAGAATTCAACATTCAAGCCTCTCTGTGCTGTAATCTAATCTGCACCTAAATAGATAAACATGATTTCTGTCCGTCTCTTTCTCCAGATGTACCGTCCAGAAGGAGTGCGCTCAGGGGCTGTTGGCACGGTCCTGGATCAGCATGGGTGAAGGCCCCCAGCAGTGTCCGTCCATGACCCTGACACCCCCAGAGATTAGCATCTCTGCAGACATCAAGGTATCGTCAACTCATGCCATTTTATTATCATCCACCACGGCCATCTCAAAACATGTCACTAGGTCAGTTCTCCAGTCATGACCTCTGACAAAGCTGCTTGCACAGAAGGTTCCTGGGTGCTGACACAGCAGCTGCACACTTCTCCTAATACTAGGATGGGTTAAAGGCAGAGAATAAATCTCACTCCACGTTGTGCGATGTATAATTGTATATGTGACAATACAGTTGACCTTTACCTTTACCTTTAGCATTTCAGAAGTCACATAGATATCATTGTTGTTCTTCATCGAGTTGTGTTTGTAATGCAGGCAGTGTATTTAAAGCTTATGAAACAGCTGATGTCTCATGACCACCTTTATAACCTGACACCTCTCACTATTATTATACACACTGATATTATTATTAGACTGCTGATAAAGTCCTGCCAACACTGTTTGCGGCAGCCGCTCCCTCCACCACCCCAGCCTCCTCCTTGCAATATGTGCTTTGGTAAACTTTTGGTAAAGTTTACTTTACTAAGATCTAATCTTAAGTGGCTATAAACAATATATTTTATAATAACAATGTTTCAAATGATGTTGTGAAAACAATCTGGCAGCAATGTTTACTGATTCACTCCGTAGCAGACAGCTGTTTTCAGCCAAAAAGCACCAAAAACCTGCTGCACACAACCTGCTCAGCACCAAACAGTAGACAGATACAGCTAGTGACTTGCTGATGAACATAGTGGAGCATTTAGCAGCTAAAACAGCTAAAAAAACTAGACACTTTCACAGATATTTCCCTAAGGAGTGGGCGGAGACCAAAAACAGAGCCAAAAACATCATCATGTGGCAAGAAACAGGACTCTAAATCAATGATAATGCTGCTGGATGTATAAAGAAGCAGCTGTTTCAACATGTTCACCACAACTTAAACAGTGATGATATGTCAATGTGTTCTAGTTCTTCATCTACAAAAGGGTCTCCATTTAAAGAGACTGACACTGAAGCAGGGATCTAGATGCACAGAATCATGAGTAATTTGTATAGTATCTGGATCTAATAATAACTACTGTGTGATTATTTTTAGGGAAAGGTGGCCTTGAAAATAGTGAAAGTTCTGTAAAATGTTTTTTGTTTTCGCTGAAGGGAGGGGAGTCTGACTTTTTTGGGAGAGCAGGGAAGGGTCTTTTATTTTTCCTACTCCATAAGTCTATTTTCAGCCTTCCCCTGCAAGATTTATTATATCAACTAGAGGAGTGCACTCAGATTGGTCTGGGGGCTCGTGGGTGGGGAACAAGGGAATGCAGGGCAGGCTGTGTGTCCAGTGTGTATGCATGAGACTGGTGGAATAAAGGAGAGACATGCAGGTTAAATTATCAAGGTATAACCAGAGTAGACACGTTATATGGAGGCAAACCAGAGACAAAATGTCCATATGAAGCAGATGCCATGTACTGTACGTAGTCCTTGGAAACAAGATTCCAAACTGCTGTTGGTTACTATTGGTCGATTAAGGAGAGGGAGAATCAGCAGTTGGTATAAAACAGAGCAGTCAATAAAACAGCACTGCAACCGCAAGAGGTCCTTGAGCATAATGTCATAAGTGTGCACAAAACATTTTAGGGCGATGGGTCCAGTAGTATGAGAGAATTAGCTGCGGAAAGATACACACATGGACACACTCACACGACCAAACGCATGATCCCCTCCAGACTTAAGCATGGCAGAAATTAGATGAAATGGTTGCATCCAAAAGATGGCTTTGGGTCATGAAAGTGGAATGCAGAGAATCAGTCCTGTCTCTGTATCAGGGCTTGATTCTGTGTTGAAAAATAAAATATGTGCAGCTCTTCTAGTAAAGAGTGCATAATATTTTCACTACCCACCAGTACAGTCGCTCCTTTATTCTGCATCACAACAGAACGCTGAACTAAAGTAAAGTTTACTGTGACGTACAAAGTTAGAATATAAAATGGTGCACATTCGTCTCATGGTGCCAGTGTTTCTTCTGATTTGTGAAACTAATGTCGACTGAGGCTGTTTATAGTTTGGAAACATTACTAATATGATCAGTTCAGCAAAAGTGGGTTTCCCTCAGCCCACAAACTGATCTGAACACACACGTTATCATTCGTTCTTCCACAGTTAGTCAAACTTTACCAAGACACTGAGAGCTTCGTTTACAGGTATCATTTCAGTCATAAAACACCAAACCAGCTGTGTGTAAAACAGAGCCTACCGGTGGCACAGCGTGAGAGTGCATGCAATACACAGCTGTTTCCCTCCCTCCCGCCCGTGCGTGAGTGTTGACTTTAACCATTTACTGACAGCGATTTACTTGTCTTTTGATATCTGCCGGTGTTTCTAGCCTAATTGGTTTAATTATAATGGACAGTCAGACATCTGGCTTTTGTATCAAATGAAATTCAAACCCCCTCACCGCCCCGATAATTTTTGTACTGTCTCCACATCAATAGCAACAGTAAAACAAACTTAAATCAAAGAAAAACCTTTATAAACCGTCACCTTAACTTACTGTATGTTAGCATGAGCACAATGAGCACATTAGCACTAACATTAGTTTGTGTGTTTATTAAAGGGGGCATTAATGCTCTCAGCAGAATTGTTGCTGCTCCCTTGAGAGTTCAAAGTGGTCACATGGGCAGCGGTGTCTTTGACTTCAACACTGACATCTGCTGCTGTATCCCAAATAAATTCCACATTGCACTTTGTAATTCTAACTGAGCTTTGAGTGTGTCTGAAAAAGCGACAGAAGTATGTGCAAAATGTCACTCTGCATACCAAATTTGGTGATTTCTGAGGGTGCTGTTGATGAACACTATTGTCGCAACTTTCAATTCACAAAGAAAATGAAGGAGCTACTCACAGCTGTAAAAAAAAAAAAAAAAATTAAAAATTTGTCACAGTGGCAAGACAGCTCCAAGAGTGTGTGTGAAATTTAAAAAAAAAAAAACCAAACCTTTTGCTTTGTCTTTTTTAGATTTAATTTGCAGTGGTTTTCCAAAGTGGTAATTTGGAAAGGCGTCTGTCGGTCCAGATCTTCTGTTAAAGTATAGTTATTTGAACTGCAGAGGTAGTATATTATTAAGATCAGTGTACAGGACATGCTGTATTGTTCCCAATTAGATTTTTATCAGTTTTCAAACTTATAGTAAGAAAATGAGTGATTATACAGGAGTTTCTGTCATGCAAATGACAAAGTTAACTCTAATCTGAGCTGCTGAGGGAGTTTTCAAACAAACTGAAAGTCACAAATGTTCTCCTGTCTGATTGAAAATTAACTTTGGAGTAGGATCAGCTTCATCATAGCTTCTTGACTTTGATTATGTGCATAACCTGTCAAAATCTGTCATCTTATACACTTAACATACTGTATATCTTGTGTTACATGGATTTGGGACACAAACTGTCATTTATCGAGTGCTATGTAGGAATCGAACTGGTACCATGATCAGTGCTGAAATGTCAGTAAGCTCCTGGACAAGCAACACTCCTATTGGTATTCATGTAACCTTAGTAAACAGCTGACAGGGCAAAACGTTTAGAAGTATGGGTACTTTACTTTATTAAACATGATGAAAATGCAGCTTAATCAATAACTCAGGGAAGAATTTAACTTGTCATGTCTGCAGAAAAGTAATAAAATAACTGTTGAATCTTTTCTCTTGAATCTTTTCATGTCATGTCCTTATTTTTGCACCAAATTATGGCGAGTAGTAACAATAAGAGAATCAATAAATATCTGTCATGGACCAAGTACTCAAGGCACAAAGAGCACCAGTTCAAATTTATTTTCCCCAAAAAGGTTTTACAAAGCAAACAACTGAAGGCAACAAATTAGACACACAGGGCCCTTAAATTAGGTCAACAAAATATAACTCTACTGAAAAATAAGCCAAACAAAACAAGATGTTAAATCAATTAACAGACCTCACAGAATGAGACCTGAGGGGAGTTATATACTGGCTGATCAGACCAATAAAGAAACACAGAGGAGGACAGCACATACAGACAACAACTAAAACTAACACAAAGAAACCCTAATCCCCCCCATGATGTCAGAGCACTTGGTATGGTCCTTTGCTTGGCCCTCTACATAAAAGCAGACTCCGCCCTCCACCACATCTTCTGCCAGACTCACACCAGGAAGTGAACTCAGCAGTCAGGTAACTCAAAGACAAAGAGAAATGAATTAAAATCGCTTTCAAAAGCAACCAGCAACATGACAAAACAATGTAAAATAAAAGTGCCAACTTATCCAGAAAACAGTGTATTGTCAGGGTGCTAATCAACCAAACAAACGTGTTGAATTTAGGATACACTTTAGTCTTCAAGCAAAACCGTACCATCAGAGTAACTGGTTAAAATTTGAATAAAAAATTCTTACAACTCTAATGGAAAATATTCAGTACTCTCACCACTTTAAAATGCCATTTGAAATGGAAAAACATTAAAAATGAACTCTGTGAAACAGCCTGTTGGAATGAATGTGTTAAAGAGTGTGGGCATATTTCAGCAAACTTAACATCAACAATCTATTAAACCAAACTATCATAACACTCTTCAAAACAAGATAGTGAGTCACATTCTCGTGTTTGATCATCTGTTTTACATTCAAATGCTTGTTTTCTGTTTCCTGATGTGTGTCTTTCCTGACATACGGTATCTTGCAACCATTTGTTGTGTTGCTGTGTTCTTTGGCTCACTGCTTATGAGTTAAACTAAACTAAACTAAACTAAACCAGTCATCGGTGCATTTTTATCAATGCATCCCGTCACTGCACTTTCACCCTAACTGTCCTCGTCCTCATTCTTGATCTCAGACTCATTCTCACTCTCACTGCCTCCTTGCAGGGTTGCTATCAACTTGTTGTCTTCCTCACTGCTAAAGTCTAATTCACCCTCACCAACATCAAGTGGGAGTGCTAATTCCACCCTTCTACGTCTTTGAAGGGCAATAGAATAATGTTGTGTTCATTCTGTAAATGTGTGCGTAAAATATAAGCGTATGCTTTGCAGAGGGGACTCACAAAGTGCACTGCTGTAGTATATTATGCAGTGAAATAGCCCGAACTTTATCACAACTGTTTATCTAGGTAATCTGTGGAGATAAAGAGAAAATTATGACTGCTGTGCTTTTGAACAGTATATAAATCTAAATACACAATGTAAAAAAAATGCATTAGTGCAGTGTTACCTCAAAGCAACATTTGCATTTAAACAGTTTTCCATTACCTAATTATCAAATAAACTACATTAAACAATGGAGGATTAAACTTTGCACCACAATGGAGGATGTATTGTGAGTGTTAAGGACCATAAATGTGTAAGTAACCTAGAGGCAACACTGTGCCATAGAAGGTTAAGTGACTGCAAATTAAAGTAACTAAATGTTTGTTAATGATGTGTGTGGAACCATTCAAACTTTCAACGTGTGGCCGTGGGCGCTGCTATCACACTATACGCAGTATCATTATTGATATCAGTATCATTAAATCCTAACGACACCCCGGTGCAACATAACACCACCAGTCTGATATTAATTGATGCTGGCAAGATAATATACTCAAGCAAAAAGAGTCCCTGCATCATACATGTGGTGTGACATGTAAACTGTTGTTTTCAATGATTTCTCCCAGTCAGTGTATCATGTAACAGAAGCATAATAACAATATGATAATTAGCTCACTGAGTTTTGACACTTGGAATGTATTTGACCTTTAATTACAGCTCATAATTAGACGAGGCTGAGAGACGACAGGTCATTAATTGGTTCATTAATTGCGGATATTTGCTTGTTATGTAGGTCAGTTCGGCGGGGCTGCAATAGATCCACCAGCTGCCCGATTCGCAGGCATCCTTCAGAGCGGCAGGAAGCTCAGCTCAAGGTTGTCTCCCTAAACAGGAAGCAGCAGGCAGGAAGTTGGAGCAGTAGCCAGGAAATGATCAATTCCACTGAACAATAGAGCGGATTTTTAAGACATGTTAGCACATGTCGCTGCTGGCCACTTCTGCTCCTCGTATCTGCTGAGCCACAGAATATGTCATCTCGTTCTTCCTCTCTTCTTAACAATCTGTGCCGCCTGCCCACCCCCCACCACTGCTCTGATTTTTTTTTCTCACATTGAAATCATTTAACTGAAATTCAGTCATGTCATTGAGGTGTTATGTTTCTCATTATACGTCTGTCATACTTCATCACATAGCCGGATTTAGATGTGAATGTAGCACTGTGCCATCTGTTTCTTCATTGCACATTAGTTTCTCCATCCCCCTGCCTGAACTATGAACAAACTTAAAGTAATACCAACACCATTTGCCCTCTAATGACTAACTACACATACTACTTGATCTGAATTAATGTGTGAAGGCATGTGCAATTAATTTCTATTAAGATGAGTGGTTATTTGCATTCATGTTCCTATGCAATGGGCTATTCCACCTTCAGTAGTAGACTGCTTTTCAGTTTTAGTTCAGGAAGGCTACAGCATAGAAGGGATCTTTTTCAAAATATGTCTGTTGAGCAATTTGTTAGAGAACATGACATACCCAAATCTCATTTCTTAAGGTATTTGCAAGTACGTGGTCTAGTCAAAAAGCAATTTGTTGGAAATTTGTTGGATTGAGGAACTTTTAGATTGTTGAGTCCAATTCAAGGGTGTTATCTGTTTCTTTTGACCATCTCAGGGAGCAGTGGAGTAAAGACCTTGGAGCTGATATTTTGGATGAAGTTTGCAATTTGCAATTGAACAGATCCATTTGACATCGATCTGTGTAGATTAAATTTAAAGACTAGAAGACTAGCACTCAATATTTGGATGCAACTCCTTTGTATTCATCAAAATGTTGATTGGTAAATTTAATTGCATATTTCTTCTCAGCAACTGAACTGTGACCTTGACTTGTGGCCTTCAAAATCTCAGAATCACAGAAGTCCCTCGCATACAGTCACGAATGTGCACAAAAAATTAGGCTGACGGGTTTAGTAGTATGTGAGATTTTCCTGTGGACAAGTTCCAGGTCAATTGGTCATGCATGCACACACACTCGAGTGATCACAGCGACCGCATGAGATATTAATCTCCACCTCTCAAAAAAGCAAACTTGCAATGATGTTTCCTGTTGTCATCATTAAAGACACCCTTTATCACATGTTTTGGCCTTGCTCAGCCTTGGTTACATTTTGGGCTGCCATCTTTAGGACCTTTTTATGTATCTGTGATAAAGAAATACAACTAGAACCAGCAATTGCAGTTTTGGGTGAAGCCCCTTCAGACTGTCACTGTCAGTGACTCAGGCTGATGCACTGATTTTTTCCTCACTAGCACGACTAATACTGTTACAGTGGAAATCTTATACCATTTACTATTTGTTAGATGTGTAATGTTCTCTGTATTGTTGTGCTTTGTGATATGTTGTTGGAAAATTTTAATAAAGAGTTTTAAAATAAATAAAAAGATATTCACGCTCCTGTATCTGTGTCTGTTTTAGGATGTTGGCATCCTGATAAACGGCAGTGTTCCCGATCTGGTCGGCTCCCAGGGTGGAGTGTGAATATGGGCCGGGTGTTTCCACAGCTGCCACAGTGCACCTGGACTACGGTCCTGCTCAGATCCAGACCTGTCCACTGCTCCCTCGAGAAAACTACCGACCAATCCCCCCTGGCACAGGTGAGACTGAGGAAATTTGGCTGCGTGCCAGCGCTGCCAGCCGCATCTCTCCACACAATACAAGTACAGTTACAGTATGCAACAGTATATACAGTAGACGTCTAGGTGCATTAGAACAAATGTAATTTCCCCTTTCATCTTTCAAAATGCAGCCCAGTCAGTGTAGCATGAGGACGTCTCTTGCTGTCGAGTTTGTGTTATTATGACAGTGATACCATCTCAGTGCTTGACACATGCAGCATTGTTTACATGCCTTTGTTTCTGCAGATCATCTGACTGTTTCTGTGGCGATAAAAGTGAATGGCACATCTGTGGTATCTGGAAGCTTCATCATCTATGACTGCGAGAGGACCGGAGCAATACACCCCAAGACGTCGTGAGTCACACGTCCATTGTCACTGCTGTTTATTTCAAATTCTGGATTTATTCAGCGTTGTTCTGATCCCCTGCCTCCAGATTCATTCACTTAGACACAGTGGTGGAAAATAACCCATTCATTTACTCAAGTATTGTATAGTATTCATAGTCAGTGTGTTACCTGCAGTAGATGGCACTTAACACGCTCCTAGTTTGGAAAAGCAGAGAGGAGTAAGGTCCCTTGTCATGTTTCAGATGACTGTAAGTTTTCATTTAAATAACTGAGATAAATAAGGTCAAATTATCCAGTATATCCCAAAATAGCAAAGATTAGAGAAAAGTCCAAGCCATTAATACAAATTTGTGGAGCAGAATTTTCTTTTTTCTTTGCTCCCACCAAATGAATAATCTCATACCCCTGTCAATATTGTGATTTGAAAATAAGTGAAATTCACTACTATCCACATACCCCTTAAATTCAGTAAACGCAGTGAATCCTAAAATCACCACTAGGCCTCTACTTGCTTTAAAATGTCAGTGCAAGAAGGATGGGTTAACTACTTCCTGCATTACTGTAAGTAAGTGACTTTGGCGTGCTTATACTTAGCAGATTTGTCATGGCTCACACTGCTTTTCCCTCCGTGTAATACACTGAAATCCGTGTGGTATATTTTACAAAAAGGATGACTTTGACTGACATTGGCCTTCATTAATTACAGGTTATTTTTCCTCCCATTTGATGAGATACTTGCACAAACTTTCAGTGTTTTTGGCAGATATTCCATCTCTCTCACATTCATCCATCCAGCTAATGTTCTACATATTGCCACCTGATTTAATGGAGGGGAATGTAGCAAACACATCAGATAGGCTACCTTTTTGCCTGCCTTTTCTTTTAGAGAGATTAGAAATATGGGAGAATTTGGGAGGGCAGCAATAGAGAGTGTTAAAATACAGGAGAATTTTGCGAAAAACAGGAGGGTTGACAGGTATGAGGAAGGGCCTGACTTAGGTTGGAAACCTCTGGACTAAATTACCTGACTGTAAGAAATTAAAATAGCTCCACTTTGGCTATAGGATTAAAATGCTGTTTACACAGTTACATAGTATTAAAAATATTCTTATGGAATAGTTAATAATAAAGCAGTCTTGGGGGGCTACTTTATTGTAGAACGTGTACTTTTACTTTTGATATTTCTGTACTTTTACAGATTTTGCAGGACTATTTTTACATAGTCTTATTAGTTCTTAAATACAGGATCTGAGTGCTTATTCTACCTCCGCTTAGACCTTCCCCCACTGGCTACTTGATTTGCAGGTGATCCTCTAAACAAACCTTCTTAAATGAGATCTAAATAAGAATAAACTAGGATTACAGCTATCCCTAAACAGAGGCGCCTGCCAAGCTATAGCATCACTCAAATGTCAGCTTGAGTCTCTGTGGCATTGTAGATGTGCACATGTAGCTAGAGGCTAAAAAAAACAAAACAGCAAGAGTCTCTATTCTGCCTCGAAGGCCTTTCCAGCTGTGTCCCTCACCTCTTCCTGTTTTTCTCCCCTGTTTTTCTATTTAGGCCTCAGTGGGTAAATATTGCCGACACGTCCTCTTGCGGGGCTTATTGCGTATTTGGCTTACTCAGGGTTTCTCAGTGCAGGATCAAATGTGGGATTAATATGCTGTAAACGTTGAGCCAAAGGAAATTGGATATGTATGTCTGGCTGGTCGTGTTGATGTTTGTTTTGTGAAGGACTGCGACTTGTATGGCCTGGTCACAAAGAGGGTTCTCTCATATCTGGAGGCAATCCAGCTGGCTTCCTCTCCATGTTGGACCATGTCAGAGGATCTACTTTATCTGATGGGCAGATCTTAAAGGCTTAGAGGGGCATCGGTGTGTGCACGTATGTGTGTGTGTGCGCTTGATTCCCTGAGATTGAAATCATTTGGGTGTGTCCCTTTTGTTCACTTTTTGAAAACAGCCTGTAGGTGTGAACACAGCAGTTGCAGGTACATGTGTGTAAGACTGCACCCAATATGTGCACGTGGCCTCGGTGCTCGGCGAGGTCCAGGAGTGTGAAATTAGACGGTGGTTTGTTGAAGGTGATAATGAGCAAAGTGCCATTCTCACAGGATGAGCATCGGGCTGCAAACTGCGGAGCTGCTATACTCTATCTGATTTTAATCACTTCAAGCTGTTTTTTTTTAATAATCCCTAAAGAGTCTTATGAGCCACTTCTCCACAATGAAACCAGATAGTAGAGTCTCTTTGTTTTGAGCTCTATGAAAAACACCCTCATTTAGGCTTTTTTCATTATGTCAAAGCTGAAAACTTTTTTTCTGTTTAAGTGTTTTTATTTCATCTTCATGGATGAGTGTTATTAGACATAATTCCAATAATGTCTGTACAAACAATAAAGGTCAAATAGAAAATATTGTAAAAGTAAATCTGTCATGCCATGCTACTTTAGAGTGTGCTTTAATTAGTTGAGCAAAAACAAACGTTCAAAAGATGTGCACATAGAAATTTTTTGCTGTCTGAAAACAAACATATAAACAAATGTTTCCAACAGTGGTTAAACCCAGGGAAATCCATTATTTATTATGTTGACAGTGCATTTCCTACTTGTCACTAGTTGCTGACTTTGGGAAAACACATGATCCGTGATGAAGGAAGCCAGCGAATATGACTAAATGAAAAACGAATAAAACTTAAATATTATGTGACTTCTGCCTGAATCATGTCAGATAGATTTTTATGCAATAGTGGCTGTTGTACAATGGAGACAACAACTCCCATGACTACTACTTCATGATGCTATCAAACTACGTCCTTTGTTATTGTTTTGATGTGAGAACGACCCCTAACAGTAGAACTGACATATTGTCTTTTTTATCAGTACAAAGGGCTGGACAATTAACTGAATTTTAGGGGTGCAACTAATGATTTTGTTCATTACTGATTAATCTACTGGTTATTTTCTTGAGTAATCAATCATTTGGTCTATAAAATGTCAAGAGTTAAAGGTGATGTCTTTCCATCACTTGTTTTGTCCAACCAAACACAAATAAACCCAATTTACTGACACATAAGACAAAGAAAAGCAACAAATCCTCACAGTGGGGAAGCTTGGATGTGTTAATTTTGGCTTGACAGATGACATAAACAATTCATCAATTATCAAAATAGTTGCTGAATGATTTTGTCTTGATCGTCTAATCAATTAATTGACTAATTCTTTCAGCTGCATCAAGTTTAATGAAATATTGATCATCTGACTCTCTTTTCTAAGTTTGAGATTTACTAATATTGCAATTTTCAATTAATAAATAAATCATCTGAGACACGCGGACAGTTTGATACATGCAATGGAGATCAGTGTTCTTCTCAGGAATACTACTGAGGCCATGGAAACAGCTGAATAATGTCTTCTGAAGCTCTGACGGGAGCATTTTAAAGTCTGAGAGAATAAGCCTGATGATTGCATAATGATGTCATCAGGGTTATCCCAAACTGAGCTCGAGACTTCCTTTTGTTTTGTTATTCAAATTGAGTTTTCCTTCAAGGATCAACATAAATTATCAAGTATAAAAGACAAAAAAAAAAGTCAACACATTAACAAGGAACCAAAACAGCACCGACTAAACAAAAAGCACATCATTGTCCTGCAGTGTTAATGACATTAATGATTCACAAGTGCATCAGCGGAGCAGCAGTCCTTGAAGGCGTCATCAAGTGACCCATTCTACAGATCAAACCTGGAAACAAAAGAAAAGCCCTGTGGCACAACCAAAGAAAAAAAAAAAAAAAAAAAAAAAAAGAGCTCACTCTTTCCACTTGCATATTAATTCAATAAAAAAGAAATAACATTATCATAACATTAATTAAACATGAAACATAGTATATCCAAAAGGCAAATAAATTAATCAGAAGTGTCTGGTTCCTACAACATGTTTTCTCCTTTTATACAAGACAACAACTGAGGTTGACTATCATTAACTCAAATGCTGCGTTCTCTTTATCCGTTGATGGATGAAGGGGCCTTCATGCCTTTTGTATTTCCATCACAAATTATTTTCTAGTAAACCCACTTCATTTATGAAGACAGACAGAGACTTAAATGAGACTTCGTTTTTTTTTAATGGAAAGCCAGTGTTAAAAGAGACTTCCCAGTCAGGAGGCACCCAAAGAAAGATGCTTTTAATTTGCATTATGGGAATTGTAGGATTTGGAGCTCGACTACGATTCATATTTCATCCTCTGCTGATTTATTTATCATATTTTGGGGCTTTTTAACCATGATTTGATCGGACAGCTCTAGACAGACAGAAAGTGTGTGTGTGTGTGTGTAGCTCATTACCAGAGCTATGTTGGTATCAGCATATATGTTGTCTGATATTTTTTACAGAACTTAATGCAAAATTATTTTGTTTTTCATCATTTTATAGAGGTTTTTATGTATATTTGACCATTTTTTAAAATCCAAATTGATCTATTAGTGTTTTTCTTTTTTTTATAGTTGTATAATTGTTAAAAATAGCACTGAAAGTTTACTGTTGTCTGTAAAACCGGCTCTATCCAGGTGGAGTTCATGGACCAAACGATGATAATCCTGTAGTTGTGTCCTCACTTGTTTTATGTCGAGTACCCAGCTTCAAAGTCTGGTTCTAGTTTGCAGTTTTTGCGAGCATGCAGCTTTGGGCAATCGACTTAAAGACTAAATGGGGAAAGAGAGTGATGGGAGAAAGCTGGTGAATCGGAGAAATAAAACTTTATGTTCTGATTGTTTCACAGCGGTGATGTTCAAAGCACAAATAAACACCCTCTAACGCCACACACCAATGCACAACCCTGCGCTAATCACTGCAGGACCTGATTTGGTCTAAATATAATCTAACTATCTAGTTTTGAGTAAACTGTCATTTTCCTTCAGATAAATTAGGTCTCCAATCTAACGTTAGTGAAAGCATAAAACATATATTTCAGATGAATGAGATAGAAACACTTGATCAGATCATGACAAAAGAAAATATTCACCATGCTGCCATTAAATTATATATATATGTGATGCAGGAGTTTTTCACCCGGACATTATTGTGAACAAACATTGTGATGTTCTATATGAATACATTATATCGGACGACATATATTGATATCAGATTTTTTTTAAATATTGGTATTGACAATGGCCCCAGAAATCCAGGATCATTCAGGCTCTAGTTTTGAATCAGTTTGAGCGTTTTTCAAAGACACAGTGTGTGTGTGTGTGTGTGTGTGTGTGTGTGTGTGTGTGGTGTGTGTGTGTGTGTGTGTGTACGTGTGTTGTGTGTACGTGTGTGTACGTGTGTGTGTGTGTGTGTATGTGTGTGTCGTGTGTACGTGTGTGTGTGTGTGTGTGTGTGTGTGTGTGTGAGAGAGTGTTTGGACAGTTCTCCCATGACCCATTCAAAGTGGTCACCAGGCAGAGTGTTAATGACAACCAGACGATAGCATTCCAGTCTCACCAAACAGCCCAGTAGGACAACCACCTAACCTAACCTCTCACTCTGTTCCTCTTATTCTCTTTATGTCTCTCAGCCGCACTCACACCACACTCTCTCACACACACATGCGCGCACACACACACACACACTCTTTCTCTGATTTATTTGCTTTTTATGTATCTTCTTGTGTCTCAAGTTTTGGCACTTCTCCTTTCTTGTTCCCTCTTCTCTTTCTCGTCCGTCTCTGTTCCTCTCTGTCACTCCCCCTGAAACTGCTGGTCTTTTCTTCTGGACTTATTTCTCTTTGACAGAGACGTGATTGAGGATGTGTGTTTAACCGCTGTGTCCACTGAGAGGCCCTGAGAGTACGAGACAGATTGTGTATTTAGTGTGTGTGTGTGTGTGTGTGTGTGTGTGTGTGTGTGTGTGTGTGTGTGGTGTGTGTGTGTGTGTGTGTGGTGTGTGTGTCAGGTCATTATGACTCGGGGTGGCCAGTGTCACAGGTATTTACTGTCGGGGTTAGGTCAAGCAGAGAGAAGGAGAGTGTATGAACAATCTGTGTGTGTGTGTGTGTGTGTGTACATGTGTGTCTGTGTGTGTGTGGTAGTCTATAGGTGTTTTAGCAGGACAGAAGGGGAGTCAGGGAAAACAGAAAAGCTGCAGCTGATAAGAGCCTTGAGGGGGCCGTCTGCTTCTAATCACAACACACACACTCATGCACACACATGTTTCGATTACGTCTGTGCATCCCCTTACACCCGTCCCACTCCCGCTGCACTCCTCCCAGCCTAAAGACCCCCTCAGAGTGCTGCTATCACTGGAGGCGCTATCATTCCTAGTGTGGGACATCTGTCTCTTCCCGGAGGCGATACACTGACACACACTCGACTCACACACACATACAGTGGAGGTGTTCCAGTTAAGGTAGTTTATCTGGAAGACACACACACTCGTTTGTACTCCATTCACAACAAGGATCAATACAGTACAATCCATATCCACAAACACTGCCCTTAATCTTCTCAACTAAAATAGCCCCATTTTAAAGGGAAGATCACCCAAATCACAACAAATTTTCATAAATATTTATACTGAACTGGTGGAAGAAATCTCAGAGAAAGAGAGAAAAGCTAAAGACTAAAACTGTTTGTATGGCTACAGATCAGAAGCAGATAGTGATTTGGGTAAACCAACCCTCTGGTCTGGCATCACCAGACTAATTCACTAATTCACAAATTAGTCATTTACATAAATTAATCTGGGATCTCTCAGTTCATATTTTATTTCCACGGGACTCAGACCAAAATGCGCTCGGATGCAGTTGGATAGGCTGACAATCAATCAAAGCAATGAAACATGCCCGGTCCTGTCTCAAGCAGGAAAAAACGGTGGCCTGGTGACAAACTTTCTCAATTTACAGCCAAGCAGCAAAATAAAATGTGTTTCTGAAAACATAGGTGAGAAATGGGCAGTGTTGTAACAGATTCATGTTTTGATCAGCACTGCCCAGTTTGACAGCTTATCTGAGTTTCGTGAGTCCTGCGTGGTGTGTTGGGCTCGAAACGTGTGACATCACTGACATCACTGGCAAGTTTTTAAACCTGGACCAGTGGCGCTCCTCTGTCAGTCATCATATCAAACCCATCACATATTAAGTAGATGGTTGTGATTTGCCCGAACAGATCCAGCTTAATTATAAGCTTAAAGCGAGATTATATAACTTTTGCTGAATAGCTGTCATTTATGAGACATGGGTAAACTTATAAAAGCAGTGCAAGAGTAGTGCAAGTAGACATTAAAGGGACAGTTCACCCCAAAATCAAAAATACATATTTTCCTCTCTAGGCTGTAGTGCAATTTATCCCTCTAGATTTTTGTTCTTACGAGTTACAGAGTTTTGGAGATACCAGCTGTAGAGACGTCTGCCTTCTCTCCAGTATAAAGTGGGAGATAATCCATAGACCTTGTTGTGAGTAGTTTCATGTGGTCGATTCTACCGCAGGAAGAAAGTAGTTCTTACATGAAACTGCTCACAACAAGGTCTACGGATTATTTTGATTAACCAGGCCATGATTTTTTGTAAGAGACGCTGGTTCTGAATGATCAAAAAATGTATTCTTTTGGTGCTTTGAGCATGCCAACAAGCTGAGTGCCATTTAGTCTCATTATATGTTAGAGAAGGCAGACATCTCTATGTCTACATTCTCCAAAACTCTGCAACTCATACACAAAAATATCTAGAAGGATAAATAGCACTACAGGTAAGAGGAAAATTTATTTTTGATTTTGGGGTGAACTGTCCCTTTAAGTGAACAAAATTGCTCAGTAATGTGAGATACAACATATCTATGTAAAGTCTGCTAACATTAGCTTTTGTACATTACAGGTCTTACCAGACCAAGTAAAGCTGTAGTGTCAGTGTAAGTATATCAAATTAAACAAGGCTGTGTATTAAATCAACTTTTTATTTTTATGAAGAGGAATGTGTTATTTCCTCTTTCAAAAGTTACATAATGTTGGTTTAAGGGATAAGGCTGGTGATATTCTGTATTTTTGTTATGACCAAAACCAACAATGTGTTGGACTTCCTCTCAATACTTTCCCACTTCCCTACCCTGTCTGTGGATCATTCGTTCCTTATGAACATAAATCTTTGAGAAACTGGCTGCGATTGTATAGTTTCATTTGTTTAAAAGACAAAAGACTAAGTAGTTTCCTCAAACTGCTCAGAAAACATACATTTTACTCAGTAATATTTGCTTAGCAAATATTACTCAAACAGGAGTAAATAGTGCATTTGCTGGGACTATTTTCAGCCACAGATTAGGTCAAATACTGTGTATTAATAGCAGCAGGGTTATGAATGAAGGAACATGTCAAACATTGCAACTATTTGGCTCGTTGATGTGTCTGAAATAGGTCTTAACAAACATGGAGCTAGGGTTGCAGTGGTATACCAGTAGCAGTAATTGTGTAATGTCATATACTGTGATACCATGAAACAGATTTTTTAAAATACTTTTCTCCAAGACTAATTTCATATATGCAGCTTAGCTAGTTCCAGATTTACAATACATATTAATGAAAACTTCCCTGAGAATTTTAAATTAAACAAGTAATCATGATCATCATCATTCTCAACAAAGACAAAGGGTTAGATATGACAGACCTGCTGGATACTGTACATGTATGTAAATTAAATACATATTTATTCATATAGCTATAACTTTACCCATACATATACATATTCATACACTGATGTACAGTGCATATATACACGCCTGGGTGTACATATTAATTACAGGAAGTGGTCCATTACAGCAAGGGTGGATATTTCATGTCATCATGGTTGGTGGGGACAATAAAATAAAAGAAACTGTTTCAGAGCGACAGAGACACAGATTGTCCCCATAAGCATAGTGAAAGCTGACACCACACGCCGCAAGGGGAGATGGAGAGATGCTCTGCGGCTGCCAGAGGAGTGCCGACTAAGATTGCAGCTTGGGAATAAATGACAGTATAATAAATTAGTGTGTGTTTCTCACTTTCTGCCTGATGGTCTGAAGAACTCGCAAAGTTTGTTGGTAGTTGCTTAATTCATGTATTAATTATTTTGGCCATAAAAAGAGACTGGTGGACCAAACCACTGTGAGGCATAACTAGGGGGAACACACACTTTCAAAACGCATTGTTTTGTCACAATACAGAAACTGGTAAACTAATATTGACTAGACACTGACAGACAACTATGGTTATATATATTATTTTTTAATTTAGATTATTGCGTGGGACAAGTCAGTAATCCCCATTTATCGGTAGGACATGTTCCTTACCATCCCTACCCAATTCTACACCCTTGAGTTGCAGTCATTTTGATAATTTATTAAAAGTTCCCATCATCTTAAATCCACTTATTTTCCAACACGTCTTCCATATTCCTGTCTTTGTGAGTCACTTTCTCCATTAGTTGTACTTCTTGAGTTGTATTTTTCCCTTTGTATTAACTCTGGGGATGTGTTTTTTCCACCCCTTTTGTGATTTGCTTCAGTCTTGTGATTCTGAGGTTTCTGAATAAATAATTTTCATCTTGACTTGACTTTTGAGATGGTTATCGTACCATGAAAATCTCATACCGTTGGAACCCTACATGTAGCTCTAAGGCACAGAGGAATAAACTATAAACTATATCAGGCTTCGGATACACAGAGAATACATGTTAGCAGGATCAGGTCATTTTTTGGTCTTCTTACAGGGATTTCTTGACACTTACAAAATTGTGGAATATCACCAGACTTATCCGTTAACCTTAAGACCAGGTTCTAGCTGTCAAACATTCCTTTGAGGATTCGAGAGAGTCCTCGCTTCACAAACGTTTAGACTTGTCAGCCACTCGAAATAACAGTTTGAAAAGGAGGCATATCATTAACCTGTGCATGTGGGAGTTTCTTGGACAAATGAGCATGAATTGTATGGAGTCTACATTCTGCTGATGGACTTACTTGGCAAAATGTCCACATTTAGTTGGTGTAAAACTCAAAATAGTGCTCACAAAGATAGAAATAACAGGAGACAGCGCTCACACACACATCATCATTTACCAGTCAGTCTGTCTGAGTGTTTATAGAGAGGTGCTTTGTTTCATCTCAGCAGATTCGGCCCGGTTTGACCTCCCGGCTGTGTTGTAACTGTGGAATGAATGTGTCCGCTCTGCTACTGTGACTAATCATTACTTCGTTTTATTAAAGCTAAACTTTGATGGCTGTAATCAGAGTCGGTTTATGTTACACTGGAAATGGATCACAGTAAACTTTTGAAAAGGCTGGATTTACTGCATGAGAACAGATTAGATGGGGAAAACATGCCAGATTTGCCTAAAATATGATCCATGTTTCTCAACTCTTTCCCTGTATGTGTGTGTGTCCATGTATAACAGATGTGTGAGCTGCCTGAGCACCAGATGGAAGTGTTACTGGGACCAGGAGAACCACCTCTGTGTCTCCCATAAAGATGAGTCAAAGCACAACCTGTTAGAGGTGAGTAGTTCCCCTGTTTTTTTTTTTAATCCATCAGGCAAACAGACGCTTTGTGGATCTCGTAATATTAAGCTCAAACTAGTCAGAGCCTCAGACATGATTCAGACTCTTCTGTCCAACAACTCCAAGTGTGGTGTAACGACATGAGTCCAGACGGGTTAGGCAAGAGCAATCATGTGGTAATTCACTGTGAGGTTTCAAGTGTCTCAACTAGAGTATGCAGAAATGTTGAAACTGGCTATAAAATCTCAGGAGGTTCTGGTTTAACAGACTCCTCACAGGGTACTGTACCATTATAAAGTTCCTCAGACCTCCTCTAAAGTTTCTCTTTTTGGCAGTTTAGTTTGATATCCCAGCATGTGGAAGAGTAGATCCACTTTTCTATTTTTATAGGGAATTATTACTAAATGTCAAGACTCCTTGTTGCCAGCCAGGAGCTAAATCTACACCTACAGTTTCAGCTATGGTTTTATATATCCCTTCATTTTAAGTATGTGACTGTACAAATGGATTATGTAGATGTATGCTGGCAATGTAAAGCCCCATGAGGGTGTAAAGTACTCTGAAAAGCAAACAAATCAAACAGTGTAAAAAGCTTGGCATGAGTGTGTGAAAAGACTGTGAAACTGGGAAAATTATCCAAAATTAGAGGAACCAATTACAGCTCCCCAGATACTATTGTCCTTTGTGCGCGCTCCTGACAACATAAGTCAGCCATCTCGTATTATTCCCGTCCCCTCTGCAGTTTTATCGCCCCGCCAGGTCCCATGGCCTGTCTTTGGAGGCGTCCTCCCAGCAGACTTTTGCCCCGAGGGTGCAGGGGTCTGACTGTGTCCACTCACAGTACTGGTCCCAGTTGGAGAGGATGTGACTCACAGTCCTCTGGTCAGCTGTGGTCTTGTTCTATTGTGTTAGCCTTTATATCACAAGACCCCCCGAAAAGGGAAAGAGATGTTTGTGTTAAACAACTGCAGCAATAAAGACATCATTGCATTTTTCTAAGCAAACGCAATAAATCCTAGTCAGGCGTGCTGTTCCAGGTCCCAAGACACATAAAAATAAACATATTAAAGCACAAGAGGCCTGTGCTTTTTATGTCATTTTCAGTTATTTAAAGTTTAGGTTCTTTTTTAACACTTATCCTGTCAACGTATTTAACATACAAGGACTACTGACTGGGGTCTCTGGGGACCCCAAGAATAAACTACTGTAAGAAACGGCCGTCATAATGAAATGTTAAAGGCATACTACGCAGCATTTTACTAAAAATAAACAATGTATAGACTCATATAAATATATTCCCTCTCAATCATCACTTATGATCCACTGGTGTTGTGTGATGGTGTCTGTATCTAATGAGGCCCAGTCCTCTGCCTGCATTTCTTATTTTTCCATGTTTGGCCATACTCGAGAAGTTTCTGGAAGGTTTATTCCAATACACATTGCAATACCAAGTCTTTGCACTGATCTGATACCATGTAATTTATTAACCCCAAAACAGCAATCCATCTACTTCCCACTAGCATTCTGTATGCCATTTTCTTTCCCAGGATGGGGAAGTCATATTCTATGGCATTTATTCTTTGTATTTTTTTTTCATGTTTTACAAAGGGTTTAACTTAAGCCAGACCACAGAATGATGATAATAACCCTGTTGCATCCATACAAAGTTAGTAGAATACAATGCAGTGGTATCAGATCGGTACTCTTCTGGTATTGGAATTGGTATTGGGAAGGAAGTTATGTAATTGGTGCCATCTGAAGAAAACAGCTGATTATTATTTTAGGAAAGTTACAATTAATTTAATCCAAGATGAAAATAGATCAGAGAATTGTGAATTAGGAACCACGGCAACCATGAATGCAATAAATAAACAAAAATCACAGAAACAAAAGCTCCAAGGCCTTCTCTTTTAAAACAATTAAAATGGCTCTTTGTCACTATTGTCACAGCATGGCCACGTCAGACAGTAAAACAAACTGTAAAACAGCGTTTTGTTGCTCCATGACAAAGGCTTGACGCCAAAATGTGTGAGATTTTTTTTTGTTTTGTTTTTTTGTTTTTTTAAGGTTCAACATGACCATCCTATGACAATAAAGGCATTTAAGTTGATTAAAAATAGATTTCCTTGGAGTTTTTTGTTCTTTTTGTGCACATGTGTCCCAGAAAACACTTTTTTTAAATTTTAAATTTAAAAAAAAAATTTAAATGTTAAATTTAGTTCCATCTATGAGGTGGAATTGGGTGCTTTTGACTGGAGTCCTTCAGGATCCCAGTACCCTGGTATTTAAAACAAACAGAAAACAATGATATGAAGTCACTGGAACAAATTAAACAACAGTCATGGAAGATTTTATGGAATAATGCACCTGTGTGCTATGACAAAAACTATACCCATGGGGTCTGCGGGCCCCAGAGTCGGTAAGATTAATTAATTTTAAAAAAAAAAACTTGATTAGGATTTTGTAATGTAGGTCATAAGGAGATGGGGAGGTCTTTCCTGTTCTGCTGAGTCCATCAGTGTCCGGTGGGTCTGTTTTTCTAATCCCTCATCGTCTGTCTATTTGAAGCTATTGTTGTTTCCCTCAGAGCGAGACTTTACCCTCTCATTTCCTCCTCCTCCAGATAAACAGGACAGGTATTTTGGGTGTGCGGATGTGTGCAGGGGAGCCATTGTTTTCCTTAACTCCAATATGTCACTTCCCGCCCCACCACAGAATGCCGCTTCCTGTCCCAGCCTGGTCGCCTCGGAGGTTCCTCCATCACCATCAGGAATGGCTCAGGACTTCACCTTATCCCTCAGCAACATCCAGGAGGTACGACAGACAGCCTCCAGCTACTGAGCTGGATTTGGACTCAGTCCAAACTGCATGTTGTGAAAATGATTGGAATAAAACAGAAGCATATGGTGTGTTTGCTTCAAGCTGAGTTAAACACAGATGGATATTTTGTGTGCTGTGATTTGGGTCAATGAATGAGCAAAACCTGAGTTTGGATGATCTCCGTGTTGTGAGACAGAGATGAGAATGAAGAATGAGTGGGTATCTTATGCTTATGTTGCTCACTGCTCAGCTGTCTGGGCCCACCATGCATCTGGTATCTAACTGTGACTAGCTGAGTTGTGCCTTCGTCAGCACCGCGTACAATGTGCAGTCAGTCTGAGGCAGCACAGGCGGCAAGGAGCTTTATTTCACTCCTGTTCATTTTAAATTCGGCTAGTCCTTCCAGATCGTTTTTTTAAACTCCCATTCTCATCCTTAATCCACGCTGAGCGAGTCAGACTCTGATCCTGCAGCACTGATAAGGACACAACTGGGATCTTCTAAAAAATTCCAGCGCTGACTAGTTGCCAGCCGTGGTCAGTCACACGCCTAACCCTGGCTGGCCTTTCGAGCCCTGCTCCTGGTGTGTTGCTATGGTGACAGACATTGAGTCACGCACACACACACACCCTTCCTCAGGACATGGATGTGGTTGGCTTTTCATACTACTCTTTATTATGAAAGTTTAGACAAACTGAGGTTGTTTGAATAATGTCTTCATCATGTCGGCGAGTCAATACCGCAGGAAACGTGCTGTCACTCAGAGCCATCAGGAATTTGTGGTGAATTTTCATTTGGTTCCCACACTTTTTTTTTCCACAAACCTAAAATATAATTGTTTAGATTTGACTGTGATAAACAGTCCAGTACCAAAATTTTTAGCAACAAGTAGGTGTTTGCAAGTTTTTCCTCCTCCAGTATCTATTAGTTCTCAGACTGAGCAGAAGTCCAGTGAACATTTCAATGTGTGGGAAAAAACGCCAGATACCGACAAAATCAAGCTTCTCTGGTGTCAGAAAGCACAGAGAAATGGCCTAGAAATAGTCCTGGATGGGGTGATCAAAGCAGACCACTTTAAGCTGGCTGGATTCACAGACAAATGATTTCTTCCACTTTAGGTACTTTACTCCTTTACTGCTCTTAGCTATCTTAGCGTCTTTATGGTCTTACCTTCACATTTCTTGGCTCATTTAAACTCAGGGCTCAGATTTTATGAAGAATGAATTCATATTCATTACTCTGGCTCCCTGATGACTCGCCGAGGTGTGGGAGTCCAGATGTTTATGAATATGAATTTTGAATGGATTGCATCTTTTCCTGGCAGCGACAATTATTGTGGTTTATTTCAGTTTCCTGGTGGTACTCTTTCGGAGTTGTCAATTGTTACCAGACATGTTTGAGAGAGCATAAGTTTTCCCCAATTCTCTCATTCTGAGTACTAAAGCAGTGATTATCTCATTGTGAGAACAACATAAAATCACAGTTTGCTGGCTTGTTATTGTTGAAATACTGCATGTTGTTTTGAAAGAAGTGTTTTTGCCTAACAGGGGGAGGAGCTGGAGTGTGACTTTGGCACAGAGCAGCGATATGAGGCAACATGGCTGAACGGCTCGACGGTCAAGTGCAGCGGAGTAACAGTAAGTAAAGACAATCACCCACCAGAAATAACAAAGTCCATTTTCTGAGTAAAAAAAAAAAAGATCAGTTAAAGGGACAATACACCCCAAATTCAAAAATACACATTTTTCCTTTTACCTGTAGCTATTCAGCCATTTTGTTTTGGTGTGAGTTTTGTGAGATATCAGCTGTAGAAATGTCTGCCTTTTCTCAAATACAGTATAATGTAAATGCTGTAGATGACACTCAGTTTAATGTAGGAACTATTTCTTTCTACTAAACTACACCTGCCAACCACCATGCAGAACAAAGTGTGTATCTACTCATGGATGAGAGGTTCGTGCTACTGTGTGATGTAAACATTAATGTTGTCTTCCTCAGCTGAGCCGTAACATTAGCTAGCTACATGGGGTTGAGCTTATTACTGTCATCACCGTGAATATTATTTTGAAGGGTCAATCTTATGTCATTTCATTGCATAGTGATTGGAGCTACACATACAACAAGTCAGGAACACAGCTGCCAGTTGGTCAGCTCTCAATCCAAGGCATCATGGGAATGCCAGTGGATGGCTAACAACATGCTAACAACAACAACTGTTTTCAACATGGAGAAATAGATAACTAATCACAGTGGACATTCACTGTTGGATTTATCATTATTGATTTAGTTTACCACATCCCCAAAAATGGCACAAAAGTTAAGGCTGGATTACAAAGCTTCTGATATGGTAGCACTGGAGCCGACGTTGTAAAAGTACAACCCTAGCATTAGCATTAGTTTGACAGTAGCCTTTCTTACTCAGCTTAATTTGTAGCTAACCTCCTTCACTTTTCCAGCAGTTGGGAAACAACAGACAGAACTTTTCTTGGTCTTGAGAAGCTGCGGTCTTTATTAACTGACACACTGTAACCTGTACTGTACATTTACTGCCACACTGACAACCTACTGCAAAGTTTCTGCTCCACTATGAGCAGCACCATCGCATTCAGTCTGGTGCTTGCTCTCCTTCACTTGTATGCCACACACAACAACACACACTGCTCTATTCCTCAAAGGAGCCACGCCATGCTTGTGTCTGTATCCTTCAATAAACTCCAATAAGACGTAATTATTTGGGCAGTCACATTAATCCACCATGCTGGACTACCTTGCGTTTTCGTCACAGTCAGAAAAAAAATCCATGTCATCACAGTCCTAATCTCTCATCCACGAGTAGATGCACACTTCCTTCTGTGCAGTGATATGCTTGATGTAAAATAGTTACTGAAACCGCTCACAACAAGGTCTGTGGATTATCTTGAGTAACTAGCTCATGATTTCAGGAAAGAGACATTACTGTTTAGTTTTTCAAATGTATTTTTTTTGTGCTTTGAGCACCACAAGCCGAGTGTCGTTGAGGTCTATTATGTTTGAGACAAGTCAGACATCTCTACGGCTGATATCTCCAAAATTCTGCAGCTCACACCAAAACAATCCAGATGGATAAACAGTACTAGGGGTAAGAGGGAAAACATGTATTTTTAGGTTTGCCATGAACTGTCCCTTTAAGCTCTAGTTCAGTAAATGTGCACTTACTGGTTCAGTGAGCTCATCATTGTAAGGTTTAAGACTTGTTTGTAAGTTGTTTTTATTGCAATTATTTTAAACCCTTGTTTATAAGTTGACTAAGAACCCATTATTATCTCGAGCGAGAGGGAGTAAATGCATGTGGAGATAAAATGACACGCACACATTCACAGTGAGGAGATGCCATGCAAAACTGGTTTTATTGTTGCCTCTTCCCTTTCTGTCCATGTAGCTGTCCACTAATCAGAGGAGCCAGATTTACCACCTCAACCTGAGGAGGAGAGGATTCTTCGGTGGACACAGGCAGGATATTTTTGTCGACAGCCCTCAGCCTATGAGAGGTAAGACATTGCACTCACTGTTATGTAGATAACAAATGAAAAACAAGCTTCAGCTGTATGCTCAGCTCTCCTGTATTTGCAGAGTAATTAGACACTCGCAAAAACACGGAAAAATTTGACATAGCTGTCACTCTTGCTCCCAGAATGCATTTCACCTGTGTGTGTACGGATGCTTTCTGATGAGATTGGTGGATTTAATTAAACCTGGAGAAAAATAAAGAATCGCTTACAGGGACAAACAGTGTCAGACTGCCTTTCACTTGCAATAATAGTAGTTGATGCATTACAACACATAATTTGCCAACAACTAGTAATTTACCATAATATCATATTCTGCTGCTCATCTAATTACACATAATGATTATAGAACATAGGGAGCTGCAATTTTAAGGTGTTATCAATGCCTCTCACAAGCCGCGATGTCCGTATGTATTGTTGAAAATACAATTTGAGCTCCATGACAACAGTGAGATGATGAAAAGTGGCGTGCATGTTGTTGAACTTGGCTTGTCGTCAATAGAGCAGCTACAAGCCAATCCTTGCCTATCCCAGTCCCAGATGTGCTGTTCGCAGTCCATGTGTCGACCATGTGAACAACAGCCCTGGGCCGGTGCCAGATACTCTGCGCCGCTGTTAACGGACATGATGGTCGCTTCATAACATGCCATGTCATCAAATTTTAAAAAGACACACACTTTATCACACACATGCAGGCGCTCACACGCTGAAGTATGCACACAGATGCACATGCAGTGATACAAATGGGACTTCTCGCTGGGTGGCACTTTGGAACATGAACATAATCATTGTTTCCCACCGGCTTTGTTCTCCTCCGCTCTACTATAGCTCTCTTTTTTCCTGATTTATTTTTATAGCCTTGAATGCATCATCCTGCAAATGCTCATGGTGTTTATTTAAAGCATGCAGCCCATATGGTTCACATGAGCTATAAAAGAAATTTAGGAGTCTACATTGTCTTAAGATAACCAGACAAAGCAAACACAGTTCAGTAATGCTGTATTCCAGTGGAAACACATCTCTCTGGGTAAAACTGATCAATATAAGCGAATGATTATGATAACCACATTTTTTTTCTTTTCCTTATTTCTCTTGCAGATTACATCTAACTGACATTGTAACTGCCATTATTTTAATTAAGTAATTGACGCTCATTGTTACTGAATGTTGCTTTTCAAATGCAGTCACAGTATAGTAATTCAAATTGCTGTACAAATTAAATTACTGGGCTGTGTATAATTCAAATAGGGTTACTTTAAAAATGCATTTCGGCACAATTTACTTATTACCTGTGAAAAAAATGTAGTCAGTAACCAATATTAGTAATGTAATGTGAGTAATGTAAATTGATAACTTTGTTACTTTTAGATGACCTCAGTACATCAGTATGATGAAATTGTTTAGCTTAATTAAGGTTTTGTGTTTGTTGATAGGTTTATTAAGTAATTAATTGTTTGTTCAAGGTTAACAAGTAACTGAATTTCTATGTAGCTAATGATAGCGGTTTGTTCATGGAGCTGATGTTAGCTGTTGGTCAGTGTAGCTAACATTAGTAATTAGTCTGTGTGGCTAATGTTAGCGGTCAGTCGTTTAGCTAATACTAGCGGTTGATCTATGTAGCTAAATTAGCACTTGGTCTGTGTAGATAACGATAGTGGTCTGTCTGTTTCGCCAACACTAGCGGTTAATCTGTGTGGCTAAAATTAGCAGTTGGTCTGTGTAGTAACACCAGTGGTTGGTCTGTGTAGTTAGCATTCGCAGTTGGTCTGTGTACCTATGTTAGCCGTTGGTCGTGTGAAGCTATTGTTAGCAGTAGATCTATAAATGTTTTTTTTTAATGAGATGTTGAATCCTTGGATGATGACAGCATTTTCACAACTGGAAGACACAGTTGTCACTGTTCTGTGATGTTTTTTCCCCCTTTTCTGATTTAAAGATAAAATATTTCCACTCAATGAAAACAGTGGTGTTGTGGGACTTGTGAAGTATTGAAATGTGTGCACACAGCACATAAGGTTCTTTATTTTACCTGCGAATAATCCCCATTTTGATTAAATATCTGTTCCATCATTTTTTGTGTGTAACTGTAATGAAATACAGTCACTAATTATATAATCATTACAGCTTTAGCTATAGCTCTGTCTAGTTTTGCTGCTGCATCTTGTTGGCTGTTTATTTTGGCAGTTTGTCATAAGCTTTGAGGAGACACTACATTGAGAGAAAATTACTTCCTTTTTTCCTGTCATGATTTCAATATGCACTCAGCAAACAGAGGCACCGGCAGAAGCAGGAACATTTCGCAACAAGTAGGTGTTTGCAAGTTTGTCCTCCTCCAGTATCTATTAGTTCTCATACTGAACAGAAGTCCAGGGAACATTTCTTTTCTGGGAAAAAGGACCTGCCAATGAAAGAAATGCCTTCTCTGGTGTCAAATAGCACAGAGGAATAGCCTAGAAATAGTCTTGGAGAGGGTGAGCAAAGTAATCCACTTTAAGATGGCTAGACTCAGACAAATGACAGGTTACTGTGAAGTAAAGGGCAGTATCATATGAATAAAGTAAGAGAAATAGAGCTACTAGAGTTTGATTTTTTCCACATGTTGTCACCCAAAATGAATACTGTTAGCAGACTACTTGATTAAATACGAGAAAATTATTTAAACTTTTATGTAATTTATATTGGAGTGATTCTGTCCCAACCTATTTTATTCATAAATGTGTTTTCCACTGTATACTGATAATTATAAATAATTACCTGTCTGTTTCTCCCCTCCCTCCTGTCTCTCTCCAGTGGAGGTATACAACTGTAAAGTGGGTAGTTCGGACTGTTCCCAGTGCTGGGGTCGGGAGGATCAGGGCCACCTCTGTGGCTGGTGTGAAAACAGCTGCAGGCCGAGGGATGACTGCCAGCCAATCACTGATCAATGTCCCGCTCCTGAGATCCACAAGGTAAGAAGATCACAGGTTAAACATGCACATGAATGTAGGCTACAAATGTTAACATTCATCCTCCTACACTCCCCGCCGCCTTTGTGTAGCCTCCGGGCTCTATTTTCAGGCCATAAAATGGTGAATCATGGGGTCACTCACATGGTGCTGTGGCCCTCTGCCCTGTCTGTCCAGAGTCAGCTGCTGAGGGAGCGTTTGAATAGAGTCTCATTAAAGCAGTTCAGTCAGTAATAACACTAACACTTACTTAGCCGCAGCCCTCGGGGGACACAGTGGAGTCGATCTGCAATCACTCAGGAGGGCATGGGAACACCTTCTGCCCTGTGTAACTACAGCATGAGTGTAAACTGTGTGGATGGATATATGTGTAGGGCTCTTTGTACAGAAACCACAGAAACTCAAAGAAAGCAAATCAGAACCATAAGGGAGTTTAGATTTGTGACCACAATAAGAACAAAACCACACTGGTAAGAATTGAGGAGTGTTTATCTTACACAGGATCTGACTGTGGTCACGTCGGAGCGGTCATCATGGTTCCCGGCAGGGTTCTCTCTTAAAGCTGTTTATGTAGCTCATTTGCATGATCATATTCATTTATTTGTATAACTGTAATGGGAGTATGTTTAGAGCCGTCCTCCTGGTCCTCTCCGCCGCTACCGAACACTTATATCAGCAGAGCGGTTACGGTAGGCGGTCATGGGAAGCACGGCTCACATGAGACCCAGTCGGCCTGAACTTCCTGTAGATAAAACCTGGTCGGCCCAGGAGAATAAGCCAGCAGAACAAAGCAGGCGGACACACACACACACACACACACACACACACACTCACACTCACACTCACACTCACTCTTAGGAATATAGACGCTAACTAGAACCATAAAGGGTTCTCTGACTTCTCCCTAAAGGAGAGCACTTTTTGGTTCCTGGTAGAACCTTGTATAATGGTTCCACTTGGAACCCTTTCACAGAGTTCTACCTAGAACCCAACAAAAAGGATTATATCTAGAACCATCTGTGAAACATTTCAACCAGAACTCCCTATGAGAGGCTCTAGACAGAATCCTCTCTGGGGGTTCTATCCAGAACCCTTCTACCTTCTAAGGGCGCTAACACAAGCCAACCCAGTTTGTTTTACTGAGATTCTTGTTATATTTGAAGGGTTTTATCTAGAACCCGCTGAGAGGGCTCTATCAAGAACTTTTTTTATATTCCAGTGGTTTTATCAAGAAAATACTCAGAGGATTCTACGAGAACGTTTTTGAATTATGAGGATTTTATCTAGACTCCACCTATAAGGTTCCATTGAGAACCTTTTTTTATAATCCAAGGGTTTTTATCCTAAACCCATCCTGGGAGTTCTATGGAGAACCCTTTTATATTCCAAGGGTTTTATCCACAACCCACTCAGGGGTTCTTCTCATTTTTCAAGGGTTTTATTTAGAACCTACCCAGGGGAACCCTTTTATATTTCAATGGTTTTATCTAGAATCCACCCAGAGAGTTATTGTACAGGTTTTACCTCAAACCCACCCTTCTACAGAGAGCCTTTTTACATTTCTAGGGTTTTATCTAGAACCCACCAAGGGGGTTCTACCAAGAACCTTTTTAAATTCCAATGGTTTTACCTACAGTGCACACAGGGGGTTATTCTGAGGGTTTTATTCAGAACCCACCCAGGGAATTCTGTGGAGAACCTTTTATATTCCAAGGGTCTTATCTAGACTAGGACCCACCCGGGGGGTTCTTTTGAGAACCTTTTTATGTTAACCCTTGACGAAAGAGTTTGTCAAGGATTTCAACAAGCTGTGACAAACCCTTTCTTTCAAAAAAGGGTTCATCAGAAGCTAAACAGTTCTGGGAGGAACCTCAGCTCCTCATGAGGAACCCTTGTTTCTAAGAGTGTACACGCTATGTGAGTGTGGCGCAAAATATGTCACACAAATAGGCCATATTGAAGCATTCACGTTCATCCCTCATTCTTTGTAGCTGTCAGCACACTGTGACTAACAGGATGCTCTGTGAGACTCTAACTTAAGTGGACTTCTTACGTGACTCAAGTTAGCTGGGCTGAGATGCCGTATGCGTGGGTAGACCATTGTTGCACTACTCTTTCCCTCTCTCTCTTTCACACACCACACACACACACACACACACACCACACACACACACACACACACACACACACACACACACACTCCCACCAGCTTCCTCAGGAGAGAGGGTTGCAGGATGCTGGGGCTGTGGTTCTGTGGGGCGGGTGATGCAATGCTTTGGCAGCCATGTTTTCCCAGAGAATCCACAGGGGTTTTGAGCCCGACTACTCCGGCTTACGGAGGAAAAGATCAGCTCCCCCTAAACGTTCACACACACCGTAACAGCTCCTATAGTCCTTGTGTGTGTGCAGCTAGGATAATGAAATGTGTTTTTCTTGTTCTGCTTTGTCACATGCAATCTCTATCACAATATACCAACACCAAAATATCAATATCATGAAGGAGGATTTCATTATTCTTTAAACTTTGCCACACACCACCTAATTGTGAAAAACGCTCCCTATTCAATGCACTGTCATAAAACAATGGAGACATTTATTATCTCTGCAGGTTCTTTATTCTCATGCTATGTGTGGGCTAGTTCACTGTTTTTATAAAAAACATTGATTAGAGTACTTCAGCGTCCAAAACAGGAACTGCCAAACATAGTTTGTCCACGACATGAAAAGAAAGAAAGAACAGAGGGATCTGGGTGAGACGATGGAGAGCTATTTGGACAGAGAAAGGGTGGAGAAGGGTACAGTATAGTGAGAAGCCTTTTCCTGTTTTTGTCCTCACGTCCTCCTTGATTAGTGTGATGCAGAAGAAGCGGAGTGAGAAGAGGAAGATGAAAGCTTAGGCCACAAAGCGATCTACTCGGAACAAAAAAAATAAAAAAAATAAAAAGAAAGCATATGGATTCTATCAGTTGGGCAATTTATCTGGTACAGGTTGCATATATGCATGCACAATACATATGGATATGGAGCATATTTTTGATTTACATACGGGGATATGGAATAATTTAGTCCTCAAATGCGTTTAATAGCTCCAACATTGTTGGTGGAGTTTTTTTTTCGCAGACACACATTCACATGGCGTGATCTCCCTGGAGGCCTGGCAGAGTTTGTGCTGTAAATCAAGACTCCCAGACTTGTAAGAGGTGTAAATGAACAGCATGCCAGCTGATGTTGATGTCAATGCTCAATGGCACCACAGCGACACACTAGGTGCAATAAGACCCATAGTGATAATAAATAACTCTGCTTACTGCTGAGCTCTGTAGAGAGGGTGAGTGCTTAAGTGTGTTTGTCTGCCGTGCGTGGGCATACGTGTTCATTTACATGGTGTTTGTATATTACATTTGTGTGAAAGAAAGTGGGTATGTGTTTGTGTCAAAGGAAGTATAGGGTTGGGTATCGTTTGGGTTTTTTTCTGACACAGGTGCTAAAATTATACTTTTAAAACAGTCCCTACATGGTGCTTAAATTGATGTTGCGAGCAAGAAAAAGTTTTTAAACATTTGTTACATGCCCCAGTGTGAAATAAAGGCACATTTTAGACCAGAGGTCTTCAACAGGGGGTCTGGGCCCCCTAGAGGGTCTCAGAGTTACTGCAGGTGGTCCCCCAGATTCTTGTTTGAAAGGTTTCTCTTTCAAAAGTTAAAATATGTCTGAAAATACACATCAACATGAATCCAACATAGCAAAGATAAATCAGCAATCATGAGCTAGCTACTAAATCACCGTGGTGCACCTATCCATAACAGTGAACTAGAATTATTACTATAGCATACTGCTACTTGTTATTACTAGCTATATACTATATGCTACTAAATACTAGTATACTACTATATAACCAGTAGTATTATTCAAAGAATGGGGTGGGTCATGACTTTGCTCCTCCTGGGAATAAAGAAGTATCTGTAGTACTATCTGTATGTGAAATAGTCATAGTTCAGTGCCTAAAGAAATCACTTTTTTCAAGATAAAACCGCATGTTTTAGCGTGGGCTTTTATTGTGACCAGTCCAACACATTCCACACTTGAGGAATAACCATGCCGCTTAATCACCATCTCTATAGAGAGGCAAAGTCACAGTCTACAAACTGTGACTTTCATGACTTGTAAAATTCTTCTAAATTGGCAAGCTTCATATTTGTGGCAAAATTGAAACAGGATTTAAAAACAAATGTCTCTCGCCATTGGCTACAATTAATATTTTTTCCCAAATATGGCCCAGTAGTTGTCCACAGGAAGGGGAGGGACTTCAGCTCTCTATATGCCACATATAGTCAGGTGGATGGATTATCTTGGCAAAGGAGAAGTGCTCACTAACACGGATTTTAACTAATTTGTGAACATATTTGAGAGAAATAAAAAGTTGTGTGCACAGAAGAAGTCCTTTTTACCTCAACAAGAGAAAAATGGGAGCAAAAAACAAAAGTGCTGCATTTATATTTTTACTGTGTGTATGTATGTGGTGTAAGTCAGCACAGGGTGGTCACACTTAATATCCAGAAGCTTAATATAAGCGTAAAAACATTTGCATCATTTCCTGTGGTATAGATCCCGCAAAAATACAGTAAGTAATGGCTCGGCTTCCACCAGTTTGTTTTCACACCATATTAAAAGTAATACATTCTATCTTTACTTAACAGCCTTCCCCCTTTTTAGCCGGGAATATGTGTGGTTTATTTATCTGCACTGTCACTCTTGCGGGCTTCAAATTATCTGCATGCAGAGCCAAAGCTCGCCCTCTCACCTAGACCAAACAGAAGTGCTGTTTTCATTCTTAGGCCCGGTTTCTGATAGAGCCGGAGCCAGGCTAATAACACACGGGGGTCACAGTGACCTCGGCTCAGCCAGGGGGGTCATCCAGACAGAAAAGCATGCACGCCGCTGGGCTAGCTATGCTACAGCGGAAAAGATGAGGGTAGATTGCTTCTGTCTGGGAGTCGGAGATGCTATCTGTAAAGCTGTGTTTCCGTGGTGATTGGAGAGGTGACGGTCCTCTCCTTTTCTTTCTGCGGCTCCTGAGTGGAAAGTTTAGAGACCAAAGCCGAGGGCTGAAATGATGCATGCGAGTGTGCTTCTGAACAACAGCAGAAATGGGACTAAGGAATTTGACGGAGCAGACACAGGAAAACAGATGAAAGGGAATAGCACTGTGCATTAATTCCCCTGTTGAGGCTTTGCTCTCTCACCACCACCATCAGCATTCACTCTCCTCTCGACACTCAGTTCCCTAAATTGCCTCCCCACTCATCCACCTTTTCTGCAGCGCTCTCCAGCCCTCTCTCTCTCACTCTGTCTGTCTCTTGTGGGATGTGAAGGAGGCTCTTAGCCTGCTCTTTATTTGCATGTGCTGTAGAGGATTAGAGGCTGAAGAGTCTCAGACTGGCACAGTTAAGAGTCTGCTTTGTGTGTGTGTATATACCTAAACCGTGTGTCTATTCTATTAGACCTCAGTCTTCAGCAGGAGAACACTTACGCAGGCCCACTTGTCCTTATCTCTCTGTGTGCCACACTCCATGTCAACATCAGACACAGCATCTCCATTCTCTTAATTCTCTGTCATGTTCATTATCGCCTGTCATTAGTGGAACATTTTTAGGGAGGTAATCTACTTACAAGCTATAATTTATTGTGCACATTACAGGGTTTTTACAGGCTTTTCTTTCCCCTTGTTCATTACCTCACTCTGTCTTTGTCAGATCTCCCCCCTGAGGGGTCCGGTGGATGGAGGCACCCTGCTGACAGTACAGGGGAGGAACCTGGGCCGCAGGGCTGGAGCAGTAAAGGTCTCTATTGGAGATGTGCCATGTACCCTGCTGCCTGAGCTCTACACTGTCTCTGTGGAGTAAGTACTATAGCATATGGCAGACTTACAATTCACAAATTCTTACAAATAGACTTCTTCACAAATAGGGTGTGAATTTTTATCAGGGTTCAGTGTTCAATGTATTTTTTCACTTGCCTGGTTGGACAAATGGATCAGATATCTACTTGCCCAAAGTCAATTTTTACTGGCCCTTGTACAAATCATTTTATTTATTCGAGGTTATCAAAAAATAAATAAATTTCATTTTCATATTTAATCTAGGGCTGTAACCTCTATAAAATGTCAGAAAATAGTGTCTGAAAGTCAAGGTAATGCCTTTAAATTTTTTTTTTTCAGTCCAGCCCTCAAAGATATTCAGTTTAATGTGATAATAAACTGAGAAAAGCAAGACATCTCTTTAACAGGCTGAAACCACAGTTTTCTCCCATTTCTATGTGGAAAATTACTTTAACTGTTAATCAATTATCAAAATAGCTCAGTAGGTCAATTCTTTTTTGCCACTTTCCTGCTTGGGCAAGTGCGTTACTAGACTAACTAGACCAACTAAAAATTATAAGGCAACTTAAAACACATAACATGATGCAGTGATGAACATGTTTTAAACAGCTCAGTCTTACAAAATAATTGTGTCATTGCATCATACAGTCCGGCCATACAAAAATGTTACAGACGATATCATAATGTTAAGAATTGGGTTTTACATTTCTGATTATTTGACACTGCATTGAATTATAATCTTTAAAGAGAGAACTAATGTTTCCCCCACCCCTAATGTCAAGTGTTTGCATAGCAGTGTGCAGAGACTATCTTTTGATTTCCTTTACCTTGAACTTATTTAATGACATTTTATATCATCTACACTGTCAAAATGGCAAGATGGAAGAAATAAGATGTCCTTTACATCATTTATAATTAAAGCCCTGCTAAAATATGCAGCTTGGACTGGTGAGATGATAGCTAACAATTACCCATTGTCATGGTAACCAGACATGGTTTCAGGCAGGTGAGTGGTGGACTCAGTCAGGTGGACAACAGACAGAAATAGAGACCATCTGGAAAAGTGATTGAAAGATCTGACACAGTTAATAAATCTTAAAGAAATTCTGACATGTACATCTTAGCCTTGAACACGGTGTGAAAGCAGAGCTGAACCAGTGAAAATAAAACTCAGATCAGACAGTACACTGAGAGCTGCCTGATTTGTTATATTTAATAGATATAAGTATCTAGCTGTCACACTGCTCTGCAGAGAAAAGTAGGAAAATATGTAAGACATACTATGCGGGATTTTCCAAAAAAAAAAAAAAAAAAAAAAGACTCATGATTGTGCTGTGTTCTGTCACTTTACCAACCCAACAATACTTGACTACCTGGGAACTCTCAATTACATGCAACTATCTTCCTGGTGCATTTAGAAACAGCAAGTGACAAATCCTGCAACGTTTAAGGCGTGCCATGTGTTAAAAAACAAAAAACTTGACTACTTGTAATATAGATGTTACAGTAGTTTTAAAGGGAAACAACACAGATTTTATGCAGCATCTGTTTACTATTGCATACGTGAAAAATAAATGTTAAATTAAGTATTTTGTGGCTACAGAAGGAACTGTGCTAAATGTGATGAATTTACTCAAGTGATGTCACTTGAGGCACCATCAGCTGGAGCTGAAGACTACAAGTTTAAAAATGAAAAAAAAAAAAAAATTGTCCGTGTGGTGTTAGAAAGAAGTGAATTTGACAGATGTCTGTAGCATTTTTTCTCCCACCCATAAAAATATACTTGAGTAAAGAGTAAAAGTATAGTTATAAAAAGGAAAAGTACTCATTCCTTAAACTACTTTATTTTGCTTGTGTGCATTACTTAACGCTTTACTACCCACCCCTGAAGTTGTCATTGGTATATTACAATCCTGGCAACAAATAGATGCGATAGAATTGCAAACTGTTTGTTACTGATCCCAGATCAGATCATCGTTAAACAAATATCCACTAGTGTGGTAATCGGTTACTTACAGTACTAGAAGGGAAATTAAGTAAAATCAGCCATTATAAAAGCAGCTCATGTGATTCAGTAATACTTTTCTTTTTGTATTCGACAAACTTTTGTTTAACGCGCTACCTTTTAAATAAGTTACTGAACTTTCTCTCTTAAATCATCATCATGGATCATTATGGAATCGGCCTTGTACGTGTCTACTAGTCTCAAAAACGGAACACCAAGCACCACTGCACGGTTTAGTTTTCATGTATTCATGAGGCTAATTTTCACAAATATTATTATGCAGCACACTTCTCATTCTAAACGACTCCATCGCCATCCCTCCGAAGCTCAGGGACCATCACACTGTCACCATGGAGACAGCAGGACCCCGCTTTGACACAGGCATAACAGAGCTCATTGGAAGTCAGTAACTCTACAGTTACATCCAAACTTCCATTCAGTATCTGTAATGTTCCTTGAATGGAACTGTTTATCTGGTCTTGCTCCACTGAAGCCAGTCATTGTATTAAGACCAGTTGGAGGGTGACCTGTTGGTCTTACCTGTCACTCCTGCTGCCTGACACATTCCCCGAAACCGCACATGTCGAAAACAGCGAATCGCATTTCACTCCTGGGGTGTTCTCATCTCGTGTCGTCATTCCTCATTGGCTCCCCAGGCTGGTTGTTATGACAGCAAAGCATATCCTCGTTGCTGGAAGTGGCACTGACAAATCATAACACGTCAGTGCATCTGACAGTGTCAGCACATTTGACTCACACACACACACACACGCACAAACACATGAACACATTTATATTTCTATCCTTGTGGGGACCTTACACTGATTTGATGAGATTTGATCTCATTCACCTGATTTTAAACCTTTTACATTCAACTCAAAAGAGAAATATGAAGCAATTGTGCCACCAAAAATGCGTACTGCACCCAAATAGCGAGTTGGAGCCATAGACGGTGTATTGGATAGGTTTAAATCTTATTAAACGTACAGTTGAAGTGAGTTGTTTCCCTGTGCCCTCCTCCCCGGACTTGAGGAAGCTCAGGCAGGCTGCAGGAACACTGCAGGAACACAAGATGAGTACATTGTACTTTGACAATAACAAGTGACAACCTGTCCTACATGGATCAGCTGTTTATAACTGTCAGTTAACTGTCAATGTAAAGCTCAGCCTGTTATCCTTAAAACAAAAGTCCACTGCTTGAAAATACACACTGGAGTTCAGTGACTGCCTGTGTTACTCCTGACCAAACTCCATTGACATTTTGCTCAATTTAACCGTCATCAACATCAACTACTACTAAAAGATTATTAATGATTTATTACAACTCTTAAACAGACATTAACTAATTCATCAAAACATTCGGCATTAACTTAAACTCTTAATGTGAAATAGCCAAACAATAACACAACTTACAAACCTGAATAGAAATTACAAAAGAGGACACCGCAAGTGTAGCATTGTTGTAAGAGAAGCGAGCATTTAAACTTAACATGTTTCCATATTATGGTCATTTTATGATTTATAGCAATAGATATATTACAGGTTTCTCCTTTAAACATTTAGGCTGGGTTGCATTAGCAAGGATTCATTTTTAAACCTGTTTAAATCTTGGTTTAGCTTTAAAATATGTTGCAAAATTCAAACTGGCTCTAGCAGAAATGCCTACACACTACTGTAGCTCGCCAGCACACACACACACCTACTCATGTGACCTCATTTACCAGGGCTGTTGAGACAGGTGTCTGCTCGTGTGCTGAGAGGTGAAAGTTCACATCTGCGAGCCAAAAGGAAAATGTGCAGCACTGGAGAGACGGCGCTCCACTCACTCGGTGTCAACATTTTAATTAATGGCACAGTCAGTGTAGGCACACCTCATTTACTGGAGCACTTCTCTGGGTTTTTGGCTCCGCTCCTCCACGCTGCCCTCTCTATCATTTTAATATGAGCCTTGAGCGGCCTTCGCCCCGACCATTTAGCCGCGCCGCAGACAAACACTCAGATCCAAACACGCACGGACTTGATTGTTGATGATCCTCATCATCCACTCAAGGGAAATGAACAGAGACATCTTTGAAACTAGCCAAAATATCACCCTCTGAAACCCATAATAATATCTGTGCAGAGGGGAGGTGCTGGAATGTGGAGTAGGGGGTCAGTCTGCTCTTTGTAATGTGACTGAGATCACACCGAATCAACATCACAGTCAGCTCACACACACATCCGGGAAGTTTACAGGTCTGCAGGAGTCTTAAAAAGCATTGAATTCAGTTTCCTAAAGGAAGGCCTTAGGAGGCAATAAAAAGTCTTAAATTTCATGTACAAAAGACTTAAATTGTATGTTCAGATGTCAAACACCTATAAACTAAAACTGGGATTGTTTCAACACTGGATTTCACGCAGGAGGCTGTAGGAAGTCAGTCATCTCATACTGGGCAAATGTCGGATTTAGGAGAAACTTAAACAAACTTAAATACTTAATCTCTTTAAATTGGTTAACATCTATTCTTTTTCTGCTGCCTATCCAAGTCTAGGTAGCCTGAGTACCAGACGAATCTTAGAGCATTTTGGTCCACATCCAATGATAACATGCCTTAGAAATCTAAAATAAACTGAGAGATTCCAGCCTAATCTGTATTTGTGCATTAGTCTGCCAATGCCAGGCTGGGGTCCAGGTCACATTAATTTAATTAATTATGTCTTTAGGAATTATTGTTGATTAATCAATTGGTCAATTGACAGAAAATTATTTCTATTTCGGTCTATTTTGATTTTGAGCTAAAGTGCCCACTATTTTCTGATTTCAGCTTTCCCGTGCAGTGGTTTTCTCATTTAATTTTATACACGTGACTCAATTCCATGATCACATGGTGTGAAGGACAAATACAACATACAATAATAACAAAACAGTAGCATATAGCATGGCAAAAGTACAAATCTTACTTAAACAAAAGAAGGACATTCTTCAGAAAGGAATCTACAGTAGTTTACAATATTTTTTTGCTTATCTGATTGTAATAACAAGATTACTTACATTCTTTTATTTATCAATTATTATTCTATTACATTCATTAATTTCTCTGTTTTATATGATTGTAAAGTAAATATCTTTTGGTTTTGGCCCAAAACAAGAAATCTGAAGACGTCATCTTGACATGTGATGGACATTTTTTCACTATTTTCTGACTATTAAGTCTTGAAAATAAGGCCATATTGTCCCTACTACATTTGTTTCCATCATACTTTAATACTTTAGCTGTTATAGTCACGAAACAGGTATTAAATTACATTCTTTGTGGTATAAAAAGGTCTTAAAAAGTCTTAAATTGAACTTAGTAAACCCTGCAGAAACGCTGCCACACACTGTTTAAATGCTACAGGCTTTCTATCTTTGTCTGTACTCCTCAAGAAATATTGGTGTTACATTAGTATTTTTTGTGCAGAACAATCCTCAACATTACGGTTCAATAGCAGATACTATATAATGTGATGTATTGTTGTGATAGCAGTTTGATTCTCAGCCTGAATCCAGATAAGCCTGAGGCAGCCCTTCAGGTTCAGGCTGATTCAGGCTCCAATTTCTCTTATTTCCCTCAGGCTTCAATCTGTGAATAGTTATGTTTCATTTTATTTCTTCCCTTTTTTCTTTCTTGCCTAAATCAGAGCATGTGAAATGATGCGTTTTCTTCAAACAGGTGCGCTTCTTCTGCCCTCATGGCACGTAACTGACAGGAGTGTAATTTAGTGTAATGGCATTCTTTTACCTGATGCTCCTGTAATTAATGAGCAGAAATATGGACCCCGCTTTCAACAGATGGCTGGTACTGCAGGTTATTTTAGAAGATTTTCAACAGCTATTCAGGCTTATAAAGAAAGGGTTCGATTAAAACAGGGAATTTGTTTGAAGTAGTATGAGGCATGACATTTAAAAACACACTCAGATACAGCTTTTCTCTCTGGTCTTTGGACCTGACAGCTTGACCCCAGTCAGGCCCAAATGTGTCCAGCCCTGCCTCATCTCACCGTATGTCCTGCCAGGTCCTCCTACATAAAACACAGCTCCTCCGCTTATGTAAATTCCCCCACAATCCCTCTGTCAATCATCTGATCACCGGCTGAGAATTTATAACCACTGTAGCACCAGGCACCTGACTAAATAAACCGACAGGGTGTCAAGCTGGAGGGGGGATCATGTGAGGTGATAAAGGTTGTGTCGCCCCCCCACCACCAGTGCATTTATCCCGGCGAGGCCCCAGAACAGTAGATCCCTGTGCCTCGGTACACCACCGTGTCATTAATATGAGACGTCCCTGTAGAGCGTGCGCTGATGACACAAGGCTTAATCACAGCCAGGAGGCGAGTGAACAAGCCTTTGCAGCCCCTTAATCTCCTCTGTGGTTAGACACATCTGGTCTGAGGAGCTTTGAACTTTACATCTTCTGATATCAGATATCTCCGGGCTTTATTGGATTCCATATGTAAATGTATTAGGGTTTGATGAATTAGTTCATAACCACCGTTCTCCCAAGTTTAATTATGTGTCTTTGTTTGGCCGTCATGATCGAGATCTCTTTTTTCATCTTCATATTGGTTCCAGCTTTTTTAAAATTAGTTTGTAAAATGGTACCTCTTTACAATAAGACTACCTGCATAAATGATTTGTAAATTGTTCATAATTAGGCGATTTATTGAGATACAATATGAACGATACAATACAATAAGATGCAATATACTTTATTGCCCCTGTAGAAAGGACTTGCAAACGTGTAGCTGCCTTTATAGTAATAGTATGAATAACAAAACAAATAACACATACTAGAAATTAAAATATTGTACATTACGCACAGTGCACATATGTCATAAGAAGACCACAAACCTATAGCACAAACCCTGCAGCCTCAAATAAGTTGTAAACAAACATTAGATAAAAAGGACACTGTTGCTTGCCAAATAATGACCCACATTCATCTGTACTGTTAAGCCTCAGATCTCAGTGTTTACTTAGTTTACTTTGTCTTCTCCATCAGCAGCATTTATACCTGTCATCTTCATCAAATATTTGTTAATAAGCTACTAGTGTTTAATCACCACCAGCATATATTAAAAGTCATAAAGTTTCATTTGGCACATCATATTAACATATAAAATTAGTAGATTACTAGGGCTAGGTTTGGGTTTTACTCTAAACTGATATTAAATTTAATTCTGTTGCACTTTAAACTCCAGTTTAAACTGTGATCCAATTTTAACTTTAAACTTAAACTTGAGGAAGTTTTACTTTTAAAATGGCTGCTTTTTTTGTGATCGATTTAGCAAAATGAGTAGGCTAACTAGGCTAACCAACTTTATAGCTAGCTAGCAAACCATGTAACATTTTGTTAACTTTTTAGCTAGCTAGCTAGCGAGAAAGCAATGTAATGTTTTGGTAGCTTTTCAATAGCGAGCAAATAATATGATGTTTTGTTATCTATTTAGCAAACAGTGTAAGGTTTTACTAAACTTTTAGCTAGTTAGCAAATTATGTGATGCATATAGAGCAGCAGTTAAAAGCTTTCCCACCCTCTTTAAGACTTACAGGTCCCAGCAGCACTCAGATTTATTTTTTATCTCTTTCCTTATTTCAGTTTAGGTAAGCAAGCGTCTCCATATTATTTAAAGTATTTACTCTCAGTTTACATCACTAAACTTTGATTAGTTTTGAATTGAATAACAGAGGTCTGCTTTATTTTAAAGCTGGAGTTAAGTTTTAAATCTAGTTTTGCCCAACTCTGATTAGCAATAATTTAGATTAAATTAATCCCTGTTTGTGCAACCCTCTCTTTTGCCAGTCATAAATGTTAGCAACTCATCAGTAAGATTAATTGATAGTAGCTGGATCTTGCCGAATAATGAGCCCACAGATGTATGAAAACTTTGTTATAACTTGTTTACAGTTGTTTATTACTGATTCATAAAGTTTTTAATAACCTCTAATTAATAGTTTGATTGTAAACTATTTATAAAGCAGTTATAAGGATAGTTTTATTGTAAAGTAGTACCATAACAATTAAATCATAAGCTTTGTCATTGAGTGTTTTTATGTTGTTTTGACAACCAAATACCAAGGTCACACTCTTCTTAAACTCCCCAGGCTGGTGTGTGTCACTGGGCGGTCCGCACATGACCGGACTGATATTGTCCAAGTGGACGTGGATCAGAGTGGGATGGGGACGTCAAGGGAGAGCTTCTCATACTTGGTGAGTATTCTCCAGACATTTACCCTCCTGCTGATCTTTGCTTTCTATCCTATCTCTCCCTCTTCCTCCGCATTCTTCTTCTTCTACACTCTCTTGTTCCTCGCTCCCCACTGGGAAAGCCTTCCCAAGTGTGTCAGTTGAGTGTTAACAGATGCGTTTTATGATTCTGAGGAATTTGAGTGTGTGGGAATCTTCAAACGTTCATCTGAGCTGCAACTAAGCACCATTGTCATTCTGCGTTTACTGCCAGCAAAAACAAATATGGCGATTGTTGGAATGTCCCTCTGCTCTGAATTCATCACTGGCCGAGTCAGGCTGTAGCCAGCATTGTGTTAATGGACCTCGACCCACACAGTCTCCCATTGGATTTAGAGTATTCATCCAGTGGAAATACCCATGTAAGCCCTTTGTTTCTTTTTGTTTGTAGACAAAGAGTTGTTCATAAGTCAGAGCTGGAACGGTCTATCATTTCAGCGGCTCCTAAGAGCGGCTCTGCCTGTGAGTCATCCCACAGAGAAATCACCCCGATCTTGAAGCCCTTCTTGATGCATGAGGATGAAGAAAATCCAGAACAACAAACATTACACTGTGCTGTTGTGGGAACTCCTCTCGGGCCTTCTTATCCAACTCTGAGATGCTCAGTGTGAGAGGGTTTTTTTACTGTTGAGGGGAAGATGTGGGAGAAAAGGGAAAACAGTTTTGGAGACAGGATATGTGCCTCTACTGCATCTCCTTCCTCAAACCTTTAGACGGAAACATCTGCCTCCTTACGCCCACTCTGACACACAAACGCACAATAGGTCTCCTCCATCCGTGCACATTGAGGAAGTGAATCCTGTCAGTGAGGATAAGAGGTTTCCCCAGAGGCGAGGTTCATGGCGGGGATAGAAAAGTTCGGAAAGAGCAGGAATGCTGATGCTGGTAGAGCAGAGCTGGACAGGGATATTCATCTTTGCCTGAGGAGCCTTTGTGCGTGTGTATGTGTTTGTATGCGCATATATGACTGTGTGTGCATGCAGTTTTTTATGTGCATGCATGAACATTATTGCTTCTCACGTGCAGCATAGCTGTCCTGCAAGCTTTGGCCCCAAGGCAGCACTTTAACATACTGCAGCATGAGCTGTCTTCACAGCTTTCTCCACTAATATACTGTTATAGTCAGCAGCTGTCTCAGCCAATCTGTAAAGACACGATATTTGAACCTCAAAGGATGAGGAAAGGTTTTATTTGGTGTCAAGAAAAACATCATAGATCACAAAACAGTTTGAGTAATCCCTGTCTTTTCCAGTGACAGAAGCTGTCAGATGTCTAGTGATACATTTGATGTCTCTGTAGTCATGTGCTGGATCTCTCGTCTGTATTTAGGTCCCAAAGCTGCTGTCCATGGAGCCCAAGAAGGGCTCCCGTGCTGGAGGAACGAGAGTGTCCATCGTGGGGGAACACCTGGACATCGGCTCTCAGATCAGAGTCATGGTCAACAACACGCTGGAATGTATCATCACAGAGTAAGTGCTGCTTATTTCAAGTTTCTTGCTTGTTTTAGGACCTGATCTGACAGACTCAAGATTTGGCCTGGACTTGGCAGGTCTTTATGTGAAGATTGCAGGTCATGATTCAAGTCTTCATGTCAAGAAAATATTTTTAGGGTGTGTTGCGTTAAAGCAACACAGTACCATAACGGTGAGGAATGAAAAAAAACATGTTTTGGTGTTGTTTATAATTTAAATATATTTTTTTATATTACTTGGAAAAAAAATCAGCCACTTAACCAGTTTAAAATTAATGCCATGGCCTTCAAAGAGTCTGAGACAAGTTTAAAAAACTGCTTTTTATTTCCTTAGGGTCCTGGCTCCTTTTTAAAATATTAGACTGTAATTGAGGATGTACTGTTAGAGTGTAAAAGGCCAAAAATGAGTAAGATACCTAGAGGCAGCACTGTATCATACAGTGTTAATGCTGGCTATTAAATGATACAGCACTGGAAAGTGATTTCTTGCATAATAGTTTCTATACAAACTGTAGCTGACACCAAGTGTAGATGCATAGACCCAGTGATTAAATATTCAAGCTGTGTGGCTGTGCAAGGCCTGCATGACTGATGATTGTTTTCAAATCTTAAGTAAGTAAAATCTCACCTTGGTTGAGTCCAAGTCAAATTCAGGTTCTCTTTTTTTACTTAAAGGGATAGTTCGGATTATTTGAAGCAGATAGTTAATGTATTACCTGCAGTACCTGCTGTGGACAGGGTCAGCAGCAAAGTGTATATTAGCCACCTAAAAAAATCAATGTCACTTTCAGTACATGCTTTATTTAAAATGTTTTCACAATTTTACTTGCCATCAGGCAGCTTTTTCTGATAGAAAATCACTGTTATATGAGCCAAATATCACTCTCTCCAAACCAACCAAACTCCATTGACAAAAACAGTAATGTTACCTTACAGAACACAGACTCGACTGCCTTGAACTGTTAGTTTGTGTTTGTGTTATTGTGTGACTTGAGTGATCCCGAACTCACCCTTTAAAAACACTGGAGTCACACAATAATACAAACAAACTAACAGATCAGGGCAGGGGTACACCAGCACCTTCTGTGTTCTGCAAGGTTAAATGACATTTCTTGCCTAAGGACTCAGGTTGCTTTGGAGAGAACAATATTTGGCTTATGTAACGTGATTTCCCGCTGGAAAAAGCTGTCTGGTGGCAAGGTAAAGCGGTGAAAATATTCTAAATGTAGCATACACTGAATTTTATAGGTGAGCCTTTTGTTAAGTATCTAAAATATGTTCTGTTGTTGACCCTGTCCACATCAGTACATTGCTAAACTTCCTACACTGGCTGTTTCTCCACACTTGGGGGTGTGACCTCATACAGCCCAATTTAAAATAATCTGAACTATCCCTTTAAGTCTGACTCAAGTCCAAGTGTCAAGTTTAAAGTCAGCAGCTCTGCGTTTAGCTATAGAAATATAGTGTATATCAAAAAGGGTTGTTGTATGAAAATCTGCCAAACTGCAATAAACATCACTCTGATTATAAGTGGAAATGTTCTGGGTTTGAGCTCTTATAGACATCACAAGATGTGCGGTTACGATGTTTACCTCATTTTTTAGGAAAACAGATGAAACCATTGAGTGCACCATGCCTCCAGCCTTACAGCCACACACCGAATCAGTGACGGTGTGCGTGGAGTTTGAAAACATCACCTGTCAAAGTGAGCAGCTTAGCACCACGTACACCTACGAGAAGAACCCCACCATCAGCTTCATCCACCCCAAAAAGAGCTACCTCAGGTAGGCAGACTGCTACACAAACACCACAAGCATTAAAACCAACATGTCTCAAACATCTGAAGCTGGATGACTCTGCGGTTCCCCTCCCAGAGCCACTGACATAATTCATTACTGTAATGTCGTCCTGATGTGCGGCATTTTCTCTCCATTGTGTTCTAAATAGCGCAGCATGTGTGTGACAGGGTGGCGGCATGTCTTTGATGACATGTGAGCGGATTTTCTCTGCAGTCGAACTGTTTTGCATTATTATCTGGTCCCCTGTTTCTCTCCCTCTCTGTTTTGGTGCAGTGTCCCAACGTATTTGCATAGCAGTATGAATCTGACACATTTTTGTCATGGCTGAGATGTGACTCTCTCTGTCTGTGTGTGTGTGTGTGTCACAGCGGTGGCAGGACTATCACAGTGACAGGCCAGGGTTTTGATCTGGTGCAGAGCGTCACCATGCAGGTGCTGGGAATTGGACAAACAGTAAGTAACTAGCTAAATTGTTTCTTTTTTTACTCGATTAAGCTCTTTCAGCCATATAATTATACCTGTGGGAATTTATAATTAAGTAGAATAAAATAGAAATGTATGTTTTAGAATGAAGTCATCACACTTATAGTAACCTAAAACACAAACAGAATTAGTTTGACATGAGGACATGAGTATTAGGGGCCCTGCAAGGTCTTTGCGATGATCACACAGGTGGTCTTTGGATACTTCAGGGGTACGCAGCTTTCTGCATGGGTGAAAGTCACCTTTAAGATCCAAAGCACACTGTAGGGTTTATGCACAATTAAAATGCCCTTATTTTACCTGGTGATATGTGTTTAAAATGACCAACATGTTGCTAAAGCTGACAACGACCCTGAGGAAGACCTATGTCGGTTGTAACGTGTTGGTCATTTTAAATACATATTGTCACGTAAAATGAAGGGAGTTTAACGCTACAGTGTAACATGGATCATTTTTAAAGGTGACTTGCATTTATTTTTTCACTTTTCATTGAGAATTTCAAATTGGTGTTAGTCTTCTCATCTAACTCTGCAAGAAAGCAAATAATTGTATTTCTCACACTGGGCAATTATTTGCTTTCTTGCAGAGAGCTAGATGAGAAGATTGACACCAATTTAATGTCTGACGGTTAAATATGAAGCTACAAACACTGGCTGGTTAGCATAGCTTAGCATAAGAAGTGTAAACAGTGAGAAACACTAGTCTGGCTTTGTCAAAAGACAATGAAGATTAACAAGGGTCACCACAGCGTCACTGCACATGGCCAAGAAATAGCCCCACATATAAACTCTTATAAAACTACAAAATTGTCATTTTTACACATTTTGTGTACTTTAAAACTTAACAAATCAGATATAACTATGTTAATAATATTTAGTGAGATTTGGAGGTGCTGGTAGGCTGATATTTACCTTTGGTATCCATCTTCTCATCTAACTCTTAGCAAGAAAGTGAAAGTAAAAAGCATTTTCCAAATTATCAGTGTATTAGTAACAAGTAAAGCCATCTTTCCATCAGGAAACTAAATGACCTCTGTAATGTATTCCCTGTTGGTCTCAGCCCCAATGAAGCTGTGTTCACGAAGCTGCTGAGCCCAGTTCCATTTCCTACTAACAGCAGCTAACAGCTACAGTTAGCAGCTCTATCCATCAGGAAATCAATATGACTTGAAGCTGAGCAGCCAGAGGACATCAAAGGGAAAACCAGAAGATATTTTCTCCATAAAATATGATCCACTTTCAACCAAATTAGTGAATGTTTTTGCACTTGTTTTAAAGTTTAATTGGACGTAAAATTAGTATACACCCCCGAGTGAAGGATGAGTCATTTTTCGATTGTTTTCCAGGAAATGATAAACTCCTACTAAATTTTTTTTTGTCATTTTTGCTTCAGGTACTGGCATGTAGGTGACATAAGGGATTAAAAAATCAATAACACTTAAATATCAATGTTGTTTCATGGAAACTGTAAGACGCACACATTGTTTAAAGTGAATTATGTTGCAGATAGATCATGTCACTAACCATTTATCATTAACCACTGGAAAATGCATGAAACACATTTTAAGCTATCTTCATTCCTCTGGTCTCATCTCAGAGCTGCTCAGTGGTCTCCACCTCGATGATCACCTGCCCGTCCCATGCGTCCAGCCAGTCCCAGGAGACATCGGTGCAGTTCTTCCTGAACGGCGTCCTCTACACGGGTGACAGCCCCTCCTTCTTGGACAGCGAGGCAGAGGCAGAGGAAGAGGAGGGGGAGCTTCATAAAGGTCACTTCCTGTTGGAGTATGTGGAGGACCCGCAGTTCTTCACTGCCAACAAAGAAAAGCTGATTAAACATCATCCGGGAGAGCCGCTGACCCTTATCATCAATGTGAGTGACCCTGCTGAGACAGGAAGTTCAGATTAGAGCTTCATGGCTGGGTTGATCAAGCAAATGTTCATGTTTTTGAGTCAGTTCCAGTGTCCACCACTAACTTGATGGGTGTAAGATGCTGCTGTGTAGCAAGCCTTTAAACTGTATTTTACATCACTTTTGATCAGATTTGTGCAGCAACAGTTTGCAGTAGCACAAGAGTTTGGTCATAAATTAATCAAGAAATTAATCAGCATGTCAAATCTGACTGATTTTGAACAATCTTAAGTAATAGACATTACAAATAAACTAATATTTAACAAAAATCTCAAATATTACTATTGCAATTTAGTTAAATAATTACCTAAATATTTTGTATGCGGTGCTTTGCAAGTAAAAATTAAATAGATAAAGTAGTCAGGAAAAGATTTTACACTGAGCATAATGAATGTGGCATTTTGTAGCCAGATCTAAAAATGGAGCCTAACCTGGAGCCAAAAGCACAAATTTCTATTATTAGCTTTTCTATCATTACAAGAAAATAAGACTTAAGGGTCCTCAGACACACTAGCAACTTTCTGTACTTTGGCACAGCAGTGCTTTGAGCTGAATGCTATCGTCACATCAGCATCAGCAAGTAATGTTTCCCATGTTTGGCATTCTAGCTGGGTGTGTTAGCATGCTAACATTTAGTACCTTTCACTAAACACAAAGTACCGTTGAGGCTGATGGGACTGTAGTTAGTTTTGCAGGTCTTTGGTCACAAACTAAAGTACTGGACAATTTAAAGCATTGATCTGATGACAGAACCAGATGAAAAAGGATCACTAAAGTGATTACAGTTTATCCTGAAGGACACATGATTGTCTGCACCAAATATGGCAATCCATCCAATAGTTGTTCAGAACACAAAAACAAAAATGTTGACCTCATCACAAAACATCCTCAAGGAGACAAACATGTTTTGCCACTGACAGAGAGCTAATGTTTTCTAAGATGCAGTGACACAAAATGAAAAGCTCTAGCAGCAAAGTGTGTGGTGACGCAATATGACCCTCAATACATTAAATTTGGATTCATAATGGCAGGCAGTGGTGCTGAGCCGAAAGCACAGCGTGTTGAATGTGGTGAAATCCTGTTAAATGAGGCGCTAAAAACCATCAAAGCTCCAGAGACACCTAAACACAAAGCACCCGGGACGTGTTGGGAAGCCAAAAGAATATTTCCTAAGTAAAGGAAAGGGCTTCAGGCACAACAGAAAGTCATCACAACATTAACAACTCAGAGAGATGTATTTTTCTCCTTTTTTGTAATCCTATGTTTTTTTTCATTTATTTGGGAATGTGATCCTCTGATATGTCACACCAATCAGAAGCTAGATGAGAAGTCAGGGGATCACCAAAGGAGGATACATCCTCTGGTCCAGACTCAAATATCTCATCAAATACTGGATTGCTGTTCAGACATCGTATAGGCACTCATGGTCTCAAAAGAGGTCGACTGACCGGTCAACCAACTGATGGGGCTTGTCCGATGGCACTTTAGGACGTGCCGAGTCAAACCATGTCGCGCTGATTTGCATCTCTATTACTACTTTTAATGCAATGAGTTGAGCCGAGTCACACCAGAGATGGACCTTCTCTAGGGTAGGGCCAAAGTGAGCCCAGTCTTGCTTCAATGGGGGCGGCCAACCTGTGATGACCCACTTCTGTTCCTCAAACCAGCTTTTGTTGCGAGACTCAACTCATGTGTGCAGGAGTGCAGAGAGAAAGATGTTTTTAAAATGTGGCTGTGTGTGCAGCTTGTAACTGAATCGCTGTGATTTGTAGTTTAGTTCTCTCCCATGTAGCTGTTTATACTCTATTTTGCTGTTTCATGTTCGCTTTCAGCTGGTTAGGAGTCATGTCAGGTTACTGCTGATGAAAACCCAACATTTCCTGATTTTGCTGCTTCATAATAAAAGTGTTTAAATAATAAGATAACAGGGACTTATTGTGAGGAATTATTTAAAGGCAACAAAGGGTTTATCCACTGTTGTACTGGCACTCGACTCAAGCTTTGTCGAGCATGTCTTCAAAGACATGCCTTCAAGTGGGATGTTGTAATGGAGATGCAAAACCTTGCCGTGCTGGGCTGACGTGCCACGTCAAACCGAGTCAAGTCAAGCCGGCACATGTGTATGGAAAAGGGCTACAACACTACCACCTCTAGAGCCACACAGCTAACATGGCTAGAAATCTGACAGAAGCACCAGCTAGCACTAACAGTCAATAGTTAACAATATTATCAGCAGAAAACACTGGCTATTGATAATCTGGGCTTTCAAAATCCCATTTTCAAATTCCACATACTGTAGAACAAGGGATGGTATTTTCTAAAGGTTGCTTGTTCCTTGGCTCCAAAAGCACCACTGCTGTGAACTGACTGCTCCCACTGTGAACAGCACACAAGGCTCAACACTCCCTTATTCATATTCACATAAACCAGAGGCACATAAAACACATCAAAGGGCCCTGTACGCTGAAACGTGTTGATTTCTGTTGGAGGTCTGAGGGGGGAAGGGCAGCGGTGGCAGCTCAGTGGGAGGTCCCATGTTCCTGTGGCCCAGCTGATCCAAGCACCTGTCTGCATGGATTCATCACCTTAAAGGGCTGCCGGCTGTGACACCCCAGGACATGCACATGCTAACAGCACAGACGGGGAATCTTGGACATGATGCAGCTTCCTCTTCACGCGTGTGTGTGTGTCAGGAGGCCCCTGCAGGAATCGCTGCCTCAGCCCAGCCTGTCTACATGGGCGACTTGTCTGTTGTTTCCTGTTTTCTTTAGGAAGGTGGATTCCACTTGTGGTGGACCTGAAGGGGGGCGAGAGAATGTGTGTGTTTGTTTAATAGGGAGCTTGTTAGTCAGCCAGATCCTATATTAAGGAGCTGAGCTGGAATGTGGGTGGGTTTTGTTTGCTTTCATCCTGTTTTGGCCTTTAGAATCCATTGTTTTGGTCCACTGAGTTTAAGTGTGAAAAATGTTGCACTGAACATGGAGGTTATACTGTATATTTCAGAATATGCTCCAACATATTTTGTTATTTTTATGTATGTGTGTATGATAAATGTGCCTTTGCGTGTGTGTTGCTGTGTTGTGTCTGTGTTCGGAAGCATTTGTTGACAGAGACCCAGGGGGTGGCATCCTGCAGTAGGGACAGGACAGGGCCCTAAGGGTGTAATCAAAGCAAGGAAGCACAGTGGGGATAAACACACGTGCATACACACACACTTCCTCACTTGTCATTCTTATATTAAAGGGAAATTGCAGTTGCATTCAACTAGAGTCTTATTTTTGTAGTTTAAGTCATTCCTATACATTAATAATAACATAGTACATACCAAGTTAATTGCAAAGATCTCGGGATGCTGCAGCATTGTTTAAATTAAGTCTGACAGGGCAAGAAACAAGAACAAACAGGTTTTAAACAAACACGGGTTAGCAGAAACTATTTGAAAGAGAAAACAAAGGGTAATGGTAAAATTATTACCTAAATTATTCAAATGTTCAGAAACTGTCGGCTTGTTTACAACCTGTCTGATCGGCTGTCCGCTCCTGTTTCTTTCCTTTTCAGACTAAGCAGCAGCGATGTTGCCAGATTTCAGCAGCAATTACTTTGGTGATAGCCAAATAAGAGTCAAGTTACAAGCTCAATTTGATATTTAGTCAGTATGCTGTACAGTCTTATAGCCTCGTGTTTTCTAACAGTGAATTAAATTTGGAGACTTGCTAAGTAGAAATCCGTACAGACTCGATGTATACTCGATGGAGCACTAGTGTGTGAAACTAAGCATGTACTGCTGTGGACATGGTCAGCAGCAAAATGTATTTTAGCCACTTAAAAAATCAATAGCAGTATAAGTGTACACTATATGTAGAATATTTTCATCACTTTACCTTGCCGTGAGACAGCCTTTTCTGATGGGAAACTGCCATTTTTTAAGCCAGATATTGCTCTCTTCAAACCAACCAGACTCCATCAGCAAAATCAGTAATTTTACTCCACAGAACACCAGAGATGATTGTCTACTGCTGCCTCACTCAGGTAGTTTGTGTTATTGTGTGACTTTGGTGTTTCAAAAGATTCATTCAGATTCACCAAAGTCACACAATAACACAAACAAACCAACAGATTGAGGCAGCAGTAGACAAGCAACTCCCCTGTTCTGTGAGGTAAAATTACTGTTTTTGCTTGTTTTTGCTTAGCTTCTGGGCTGATACTTCTTTCTGCTTCTTCAAACTGAAAACTGGACTATCCCTTTAGGGCAGACAAAACCGAAGCAGCAGAGGCTGAGATATCCGACTGTTAGTCTCTGACTGGGACAAGCTCCAAAAACACTGGATCCTACATTTGATTCAACTTCATAGCGTCTTTCATTAAACTCTTGCTGCCTGGTAAAGGTCTCTGAAACTGCACGCCCCACAGGCTGTTATAAATCTGTAGTCTCCAAACCAAAGCTGAGATAACCTTCATGACATCAGACGTTAGACAGCTCTATCTAGAACCACAGAAGACGTTACACAAGTGTTTTGTTGCTTATTTCTGTTTTGGTTTTTTTCCCTTAAATTAAACTGGACATTAGCAGAGACAAGTGAGGCTTGGATCTGCAGAGGACAGAGTTGGATTGATAAAAAAAAAAAAATGGCGGTGCATCCTATTCCAGCGGGCTCCTGTATAGGCCCTGAGAATGTTATTTTGGGCAGAGGCAGGGATGACTGTCAGCGGGTTTGTTTGGAGAAACTTCCCTGGCCATGTGAGAGAGGCAGCGGGAATGTTTGCTGCTTTAAGCTGAACTCTAGCCCAGAATGGATGAGTTTTCTGCTGGCTTCCTCTGTGTGACAGCTGCGTGACAGGCCTGCCGCGGCTCGGTTTCTATGTGTGTGTGTATACGAGAGTGCGTATTTGTGTTAAAGCTGCTGCGGTCTTCATGAATGTTATCTGTGCCTGTTCAAACCAGGCCCCTCTGGTGTCTTAACCACTGTCCGGCTGACGGCTGTTTTTGTTCGTTTTCTGGCGCAGAAAGGGCCGAGCGATCTGGAGCTGATGCCGGAGGAATACTCGGTGATGATTGGCTCCTATCCCTGTAACATCAGCTTCCATAACGACCAGCTGTTCCACTGCACCATCAATGGACTGCTGAGTTCCAGCGAGAGAGAGCTGCCTGTCACTGTAAGTATGCAAGCATGTAAAACACCACAATTTAATTCAAATACCCATACTGCCTCATGTTGGAAATATCGCTGGATAGACCCTGATAATTTAAGGATATCATTGCCCATCTGTCACCCACTACTCAACCACAACATTCAGTCAGGATCCAGACCATCTGTGATATTCACTGAGACAGATTTGATCTGCTCAGGTCCATGTACACACACAGTCAGTGAGATGTGTGTGTTTCTCTCCATGCATTATGAATGGTTTGTAGTCTCTGAGCATGCCACCATGAATCAGCAGCTAGTGTGGGTGGTGCCACAATGCCACTGTGGAGCAGTGAAAGGTTTACCACTTCCCTGTTATTTCTTTAAAGGAACAACATGCAACAATTGTGCATCCAAAAAAGGAGTGCTGCAATCCAAATAGACTGTGTATGAAATGGGTTAAAATCCAATTTAATTTACCGTCTATGGTTGAAGTGAGTTGTTTGCCCCTGCCCCCTCCTCCTCAGACTCAAGGAAGCTCAGGCAGGTTGCAGGGATGCTGCAGGAGTGCAAGACTGGTGCAAGATGAGTGCACCGCTTCAATTTGACAATAACAAGCAACCAAGCAAGCACAACTTTATTTATATAGCACATTGTATTCCAGGTGGATGCACAATGTGCAGAGAGAATGAGCCACAAAACCTACAGCTACACGAACTACTGTATGTGGACAGTGTAAAATAAAAACAGATGCATTAAAAAGTACAGGGTTTAAAACCAATTCGAATAAAGATAAAACAAATTAAGACCAGCGATCGACCTGTGAAATAAGATATGAGAATTAAAGTTTAGAATTAAGAAAAAACAAGATGTAAGATAAAATAATTCAAATTAACCGATAAAAATGTAAAAGCATGCAAGGTAAAAGAAATAAGAATGTAAATAAAATAAAATAAAATTTTAGACCATCCAACCAGACTACTGAAAGGCGCAACTAAAAAGGAATGTTTTCAATTTGGTTTTAAAAGACGATAGTGTTGTGGCACACCCAACATGATCAGTAGCAGGTTCCAATGGCTTGGAGCATAAAAGCTAAAGACAGATTCACCAATTTTTGTGGAGACCTGGGGAATAACCGGGCAGCCTGTTCCAGATGACCTGAGGGGTCTAACTGGCTCATAACTCACAAGCATGTCCAAGAGATATTGAGGTGCCAGGACATGTAGGGCTTAATAACGAGCAATAAAATTTTAAAATCAATTCTAAAATTTATTGGGATCCAGTGTAGTGACCTCAGCACAGTTGTGATATGGTCAAATTTTCTTTTCTTTTGTTAAAACTCTTGCAGCTGCATCCTGGAAAATAAAAACAGTTTTTCAGCATCCTGCTGGGATAAACAGCTCCTGACTTAGGAAATATTTCTTAAATGATAAAATCCATTTTTAACTATACTGTTTTTATGGCTCTGGAAAGTGAGGTCAGCATCCAAGGTGACGCCAAGATTTCTGACCAGTTGCTGCTTTCAACAAGTGATGACCAGCCCTGCACTGTTGATCAGCTGTTTACAACTGTCACTTTTCTTACAACTCATAAACACTTAATTGTTCGACAGACATTCGGCCAGACACAGTGACTATAGTGTCTTTGTCAGAGAAGCAATTGTTTAAATTTTGCATGTTTCCTTAATCTTTGATGACGGAACTTAGTATTCCACCTGGATGGGTGTAGTTTTGCAGGATGTAGCACCGCATGCTTTGGTGAGCTTTATAACTGTCTCAGCTTGTGCTCTGAATACACAAAAATAGTTTGGCTGAGTGACAAAGTAATTTTAGTTCTAAAGCTTGGAAAATTAGGGAATCTAGACTGAATAATTAACGCAACATGTGATAAATTTATTTGATTTTTGAAAGCCTTGAATGCCTGTTTGGGAAAGATACAACACTGATATCAGAATTCAGACCGCACATCTTAGTATATTTTTGTTGTTGGACATAATTCAGTCCATCTTGCCAATATACCGTATTTTAGCATTATTCAGACATATTTCCCAGTATAACATTATAATGGTCAATTACAGTCAGGTTAGTCATTTGAAAATCTGTGGGGAAGTCTAAAGTTAGCTGCAGAAGCTACTGTGCCAGCAGTACAAGGAACCAAAATCTAAGTGTATCTGTAAATTGATGATTACAAAAAATCATCTCTGCTTGAAGTTACAATTACGTATGAGGTCTCTCGTATGTTTAATCTGGGAATTAAGGCAAAGACTTAACTTTTTAAGTTAAGGTTTTGTTAGTTTATCCTGCAGATGCATCAGGCACACAACACATTGTGTGATGCCGGATGTAAGCCACTGCCCTTGGGCAAAATACCAAGTTTTTAGGCAGTGACATATCATGGCCATCTCAAGATTTATAACAGATTCCTCTTTTAAACCTCCATCGGTCCATCTATCATCACACTTTCTGCTCACAATAAGCCTTCTGACTCGCTCATGATCTCACTCCTCATGTTTTTGTTTTGTCTCCGGGCTCCCTCCATCAAAATTAAAAATGTCTTAATCAAAACGTGGTCGAGCCCTGCGCGCAGTCTTGATACAACCCGACACTCTCTCTCCTCTGCCCACGTTTTCCCATCTGTTGTTGTCCATTTTGGTCTGTTTGATAGGGCTTTATTAAGGGGGGGAAGCATTCATCTATATTTAAATACGAGCCAGACTGTGAGTGTACGCTGAAATAGCTCAGAAACATATGTTAGTGTGTCTCTGTCTGTCAGTTGAGTTGTACTGTAAGAACCGTTCTCCCCACTGTGACACAGAAATAGTAGGAAAGCTCTTTTATTTCTCCCCCTCTCTACCTGTGGCTCGCTCTCGTATCCACCCTCCCCTTCCCCTTGTCTGTCTCTCAGGATGTCTGAGAATAAACATGAGCAATTAGCAAAGACATAAAGGCAGGGCAAGGGTCAAATGAGATGTCATAACACAAATGGGTGGGCTGGCTCCACGTGAGCAGCGAGGATGATTAGTGAGCACGTTCGACAGAGGCATAAACAGAGCACATTTCCCTTTGTGTTGGCACAATTTGAATAAATGCATACATGTTGAGCTGTGTGTATAGCTTATGGCCATTTGTGTTTCTTCACTTACTTTCGGTGGCAGATCTATTTTTACGTGCCTGTGTTTTGCTTGGCTCTGAAGTGGAGCTGAGCTGGAGAAGTGGATGTGGGGAAGCAGTGTTTTTGTACCCTGAGCGAAACAGGAACATGGAACAATGGCATTTTCCCCTCCATTACACCAGGCCTGGCTGGTTGCAGTCTCTGGAAGAAGCCCTTCTCTCTCTCGCTGGCCTGGGTAAATAAATGCCTGGACCAGGAAGAGAAAGAAGGGAAGGAGCCCGGTGAGCCAGTTTCTCCCCTCAGAGTAAGACCAGTGTAAGAGGGATTTGGCGTGAGGATTGGAGGCTTTTTATCTGAGGCTCTTTTTATGAAGTATGTTCGGATTGGGGAAGGAGAGGGAAAGATGTGAGGAGGGACCACAGAGACCCTGCTGACTAATCAGAAGGCAGAAGTGAAAGTCCTTTTCTTGTCACATCTGGGTTACTCTGAACCGGGTGACTTCTCCGAGCTCGTTGCAGCGAGAGACCATTTTTCAAAATCCACAGTGTGTAATTTTGTCTGTGTCTGCACCTGTGTCCGTGGAAAAAATATGATGCGTCTGTGCATTTGAGCATGTGTGCGCACGTTTGTGTTCCCATTAAGAACTGCCCATGTTAGACTGCATGCATTTTTATACTGTGTTACAAAGAAAATACTTAATGCACCTACTATCTCTGCTCATTACTGCTCTGTCTGTCTCTGCCTCTGTCTTCGTCTTCATTCTTCATTATCTTCTTTCACAAAGTCTAAATTTGCTCTATGGTTTGATCATAATTAGGCAGTGCTGCTGCTATGGGTACTGCGCATAGGGCAACAAGTACTGTGGGGGCACTAACTAACAGCACCTAGCAGCACCTAATAAACTCCACAGGGATGCCCTTGTCCTCAGCTAACATTACTGTCTTTCAGAGGCTGTAGCAGGCCCAGTTTTGAATAGGAATGCGTAATATTATCAGTGTGTTATCTGTAATGGCAGATAAAGGCTTTAAAATGAAATATCGTATCAGCTGGAAATGCCAATATATCTACTAATAAGATGATGCTTTTATTATGCACACATGACATGAATATGTCTGTGGTGTGGAGGTTTCTTGAAGTGTCTATGAAGTCATATCAAAGTTTCTGTTTGCAAAGATTACGCAGCATCCGTCAGGTGAGAAGAAGCCAATCATATTCCTTTGACACTACAAATATAACTGATCCATTTTAAGAGCCATCATTCCCATTTATGACAAATTAGTGAAGATCAAAGAGGAAAAAACCCTGTCAGGAGTAGTTTACTTGTTTTATCCAGTGATTGTGTCCATTTTGAAATGCATGGTATTTTATTTTGAAAATCAGTCTTTTATTTTGAAAAACAGTATATTTTATGTCTGCATCTGTAAGTGGGCCATCATGATAAGGGTAAGCAGAATGATTTGTTAATTCAGCACAGGAGACACTTCCATGTTCTCTGACAGGCTGTGAAAAATGTGTGCAGATATCGGTATCGGCCAAAATTAGTTGGAATATCAGCAAAAATCCAACATCATGCATCTCTAGTTTCAAAGGTAGAGTGAAGACCTACTGTAAAAAATCTTTTGGTACCAATAGTGACATCCTAGCTTGTTGGGAAGAGGGCTAAATAACACTCCAAAGTTAGGCTAAATTTTGGCAAAGGAAAAACTGTCATGGCCATTTTCACAGGTGTCCATTGACCTCTCACCTCAAGATATCTGAATGGATGGGTACCCATGAGTGCCACCATTACAGACATGGCCACTTTATGCTAATCCCATGTGGTTTTGGGCAAAGATCGTGCCCTTTTTTTTGCCAGCTGCATAAATGTGTTTTTTCACTTATTCTAAAAATGGGGTATTTGAATATTCCTGCATACTGAGGTCCCTAAACAGTGTTGGATATGACCGGAAAACTGAGGCGCTTGTGAATTGAATTAAACTAATTACTCCAATAATTTGTGATATTAGTCCCCATACTAGCCATTTCATTTCAGCCATTGGTGTCTTAATGTGCTATTTTAGAGGGATTTTGAACATTTTTATCAATTTTCATCTGGTCAAAAATAGTTAAATTTTCCATCAAATCTGTGTAATAAATGGCACCAAGCCAAAAAACTGCTGCAACCTATGAGACATAATACAGCACGGGGATGGCCATCATTACTTCTATCCATTTATTGCAGAATTCTGACTTATGTCCACAAAGCACTCACACCCGGGGCACCCACATGGACAGCACTGCCCCTGTAATTAGGTGCTGTATTGCCACACAAGGTTTACAATAGTGTAATGCTGACTTTTTAAGAGAAAAATACAACAAGGATTAAATTTGACAGCAACCTATCATTTGACAGCCAAATATCCAGGGAGGTTATTAACAGTTGCTCATCTTGAGAAAGAAGTCCAGGCCTGTAGTTCTTACTTGGACTTCTGTAATTCTCTCTTTACTACCATCATAACTCAGTTGCTCATCTCAAGCCTCTTGACGTTTAAAAAACCTTAAGGAAAACAGATCAAATCACTGCCGTTCTCGCATCCATGCAGAGCTTTGAAGTGTGACTTATGATGATGTCTGAACTGCGGCTTACTCGAAAGGATCTTATAACTGTGTTATTTTACATGGACGTCCTGGACTACTGAGATTTCATCTTTTTTTTATGACATATTTATTTTTTTCACAGGTCATAGTGTCCAGTAATATTCATAAAATGTGTTGGAACGATGGTCTGTTATTGTATGGTACAAATCTAAGTGATTGTCTCATAAAAAACAAGTCATGTATAGTGTGTTAGGTGAAGCAGAGTTGAAGTTTATGTTCATGTTATTAGCTATAGGTACAGATGGGTAGGTTTAATGATCTCCCTGATGGAGATAGGCTTTGTTTGTCATGTGATTTAGATGAGTTTTATTGCTACTTATATGATGATTTAAGGGCCGTATTAAAATGTCCTTCATCTCTTATGACGTCTTCTAGTTGGATGATTATAAAAGACTTGATGCAGGAAGGGAGCCTTTTGTAGTAGGATTTATTTATAGCGCTGAGGAGACGAGACAGGTTTTATGTGAGAAGTTATGTTATTTTTTCCATGACAAATTTCACCACTGCATTGCTATATTTGGGTCCATGTGGGCTGCACACAAAATAAACAACTACTATGACAAAAGAAAACAAATAATTAATCAAAATTAAGTAAAAGAATATATATTACAGAATGAAATTTACTTTAGCAAAAGTGGAAGCAGGTTTCAGAGAAGGTCAGTCCAGTTTCATTTGTTGTTTCTCTTTCTAGGTGCAAGTGGGGAACTTCCGTCACACCATCGCCAAAGTGCAGCTCGGTGGCAGCGAGCTGGCCATCGTGGTGTCCATTGTGGTGTGCTGCGTGCTGCTGCTGCTGTGCACTGTGGGTAAGTTGTGCATACATGCTCACCAGCAGATGATGGATGTGTGCCTGCTGTAGCGATGGACCCTCCAGATGTGGAACAGATAAAAGGAATTCGGGGGTCGTAGTTTCCCGCACTTGCTTCATCCCTCTTCAGTACCCGAAACACAAAGACCCCACTGTTTCCCTCACTGTCTACTTTGTGTGTGTTTTGTGTGTGTGTGTGTGTGTGTGTGTGTGTGTGTGTGTGTGTGTGTTGTGTGTGTGTACTCTGTTCTGTAATGTTTGTGTGAGTGTGTGCGCAGGGCAGGTGTAGGGGTGAAAATTGATGCTACTGTGGATTTTCACACAGTTCCTGGCTTTGAATCTGTTCTCAGATATTCTTGTTAGATTTTTTTTGTGTGTGATATATAGACAGAAGAGTATTAGTGCCAGACATAAGGGAAAAAAATTATAGGATTTTCTTTGTTTTGTTTTTCAGTCTAAAGTCTAACTATTAAGAATAAAGTTGAAATACTATTTTGAAAATAAAGTTGACTTTATTTTCGATATTTTGACTTCATTATCACTTTAACTTTTAATCTCAACATTCTAACTTTCTTTTCCATATTTTAACTCCATTTTCAAAATTTTAACTTTATTCTTGAGATTTTTAAATAACTTTAAATGTTTCAACTTTATTCTCAACATTTTGTGCGTATTATTCCACAACATTTCAACTTTATTCTTTATACTTTGACTTTATTTTCAACATTTCAACTTTATTTTCAATATTTTAACTTTATTCTCAACTTCAAAATAATTTACAATATTTTGACTTAATTCTTGACATTTCAACTTTATTGTCAATATTTCAACTTCACTCTCATCATTTCAACTTCATTCTCAGAATGTAAAATAAAAAAATCTGGTTTATTTTTTCTTATGCCTGGCACCTAATACTGAACTAATACTGAACTATTCTCAATATTTCAACTTTTTTGTTGATATTTCCACTTTATTAATTATGCCTGACCCTAGGCATAGATGTAACTGTTGAAATAATATGTGCATAAACTTTATTCACAAACATACACGAACTTTGAATTTCTGAGAAACTTTTCTTTATACGCTCTCACAGTTGCATACGTTGAAACATGCAAATATTTTTGTCATCCCTGAAATCTTGTTGACACATTTTTGAACCCATTCATTATTTTGGAAGCTGTCATTGTGTTGAGGCTGTGCGATGAAACACACTGTATATAAACTGCATTTTGTCTTTGTCAGCTCTTGTAGTGTACTGCACAAAGAGCCGAAGGGCGGAACGCTACTGGCAGAAAACTCTACTCCAAATGGAGGAGATGGAGTCCCAGATCAGAGAGGAGATCCGTAAAGGTGTGTTTACACAAGAACCCACACATGTACACACACACACACACAAACACACAAACACAGACATCCTCTACTATTGTACAAGCTCTGCTATTAGAGTTGTTTCACCCTCAAATGATGTTTTTGTCGATTGACATGAAAAAAGAGCTGCTAGCAAGACAGAAATATTGACCTCATATATTTGCCTGCTTGTGCACGCCTGTGTGTAAGTGTGTATGTGCATGCAGAGCGTGTGTTTGTTTGAGGTTTTTTTTCCAGGCTGAAGTGGGAGGGAGATACAACAGTTGACAGATTTGTGCCTAGTAAGCGTGACTCATAAAACACAGTGTCTGACAAATGATCAGTCACACACAAGACGCACGGAGTGGCCGCATCGCCTCTGCTGTGTCTACGCTGTAGGAACATGGCCTGGTGTGTGAGTGTGTGCTTGGTCTATCTGAGCATATGTGTGTATGTGTGTCTAGGGCATTAGAGTAAAGCCGTGTGAAGGCCACTACGCATCTGTGCACCCAGATTTATGGTCCAGAGATAGGGGGGACGGATAGAGAAGAAAAAGTGGAGGGAGGAAGAGATAGGAGCGGGAGTCAGGGCCGCAAGTCCGGGGAGAAGCAGAAGCGTGGGAGGAGGAGAGGTTATTTAGTCAGAAGACGCAGATAGATTTGTGGCTGAGTTCAGGGTGAGTGTGCATAAAGCGAGGGATAGTTCTGCTGAGATGAAAGGTTTGATAAAAGCAGAGGAGGGAGTGAAGGAAGATCAAGAATTAACATATTCCAGGTTCCACAGTTCCACAGTGCAGGAACGGGAGGATGTTGGTATTTGTCCGAAAAAGTGCGGCGATGGGAGGTTTGGTATTCAGGCCTGCCTGCGTCCAATCAGGAGTTGATGGTGTGAACTGACTGATGGTTTAGAGCAGATGTTCACATTAGGCCACAGGCCCTCATATCTGACAGGATTTTATCTTAAAGAATACCTTCGTAGTATTTTTAATTCTAGCTTTGAAGATAATAAAGTCTTCATAGTCAATTGTCAGACTAAAATCTCTATAAATTATAATCAAGACCATCAACCCTATTTCCTCCCCTGGTTCTTCCAACCTGCAAAAAATGTGATAAAAGTTTTCTTCTTTCCCTTAGGACCCCCTACAACTAACTCAAGGACCCTTGTTGGTCCCCGCACTCCAGTTTGAAAAGCACTGGTTTAGAAGATGCTTTAGGCCGTATTACAGAAACTAATTCCTAACTTCCTGATTCTATCCTAACTGTTTGGTAACCATGGTAATCAGGGTTAGGACCTGATTTAAGAAAATTACAATTACACATGAACAGTTCCGAAATCACAAAGAAACTCTCCTAACTTTAGGTTAACTGTTAGGCTGTCCTAATTTTCAGTTTTCCACCTTTAGTGGCAGCTAACTTACCAGCTAGCTACCGGTAGTTAACAGTAGCGTTCACTAAAAGTAGCTGCAGGTAATGTTAGCTAACGGTAGTTAGAAGATCCTTAGATCTTAACTGTTTAGTAGCCATGGTAATAGGACCTGATTTAAGAAGAAAGCCATTAGAAATGAATAGTTCCTAAGTCAATTTTCTTATCCTAACTTAGGAAATCTGTATTACACAAGCATCCTAACTTCCCAAAATCTTAAATAAACTATCCTAATTTCAGGATAACTGTTGAAATGTCCCAGTTTTCACTTTTCCACCTGTAGTAGTAGCTAACTTACTAACCAGATAACCGTAATGTTCCTTACCAGTAGCTGACATTACCTAACAGTAGCTAACAACAGTGTTAGCTAACAGCTGGCGGTTGTGTTAGCTAACATTTGCTACCAGTAGTGTTTGCCAACAGTAGCTGATGGTAATGCTATCTTACAGTAGCTAACAGTAGTGTTAATTGACTTGTTTAATCCTAATTGATGCTTTTTTAAATTGCTTTTACACATAGATGACAGACTTTGGCTCCCTTCAAAGGGAAATTAACTCATAATTATAACATGGAAATCAGGTACACAACTCGTGAACTCGTGAAAATCTCCAGTTTATGATGTTGTGAATACAATGTGAAGGACATAAGACAAGATAGTATTCCTAAATTGGGAAATATCTTATTTTAGACCCTTCCTATCTTAATTTAAAACTTAAGATAGGAGGCTTCTGTAAAAAAGCGCAAAATTTTAGACCCTATACATTTCTATGGGCCCCTCCCTGCATCCATAGTCACTGTAATATTGTGGTGCCTCCTCACATGAGGGCCCTGTATACTCAGTCCCCTTTTTCCTTCTGAATACGGCCCCAGGAGGATAAATAACCTGGAGGAGTAATGAATTATGTTTTAAATCCCTCAGGTCTAGTATTCCTTTCTTTCTACACACACAGTCTGAAGAAAATGGCATTGTAACCCAAATACGTCTCTCATCCTGCGTCAGGAAGAGCTTCTCCATAAAGGGATCTCCAGCGTCTCATTAGAGCAGAACATTATCCTCTCTGAGAACATGCTATCCAATAAAGTGGTTCCAATATTAGCATGCAGATTCAAGGCAGTGTCTGGATATGCTGATACTGTTTCTGCGGCATGTAAAACCCCAGCTTGCACACATGTTTTGGATGAGGGCCTCAGACTGGATTTGGCTGCTCTGATTGTTGTTTGGTAAATATTTGCCTGCATGCCGTGCTGGACTGCACAATCTGGCAAAGAGAGAGAAGAAGAAGAGGAGAGGGAGGAAAAAGATCAGTGCAGGAGCGTTTGGCATATTTAGTATTCAACCAGAACGTAATGCTAGATCTAGGAAATAAACTGATAAATTTCTGTGTGTGATCTAAAATTTCTCCAGCGGAAATCAGACAGATTCTCACAGATCCCACGGCAGCTTGGGAGAATTTGATGGTTATTGCATTAGCCTGTGAACAGATTTCTGACTCAATTTGCTTAGCAACAAATGAAGGAGCCAGAAACAGGATTGTGGTTTTAAAATCCCATGATTCAATCCTTCTTTTGGGTTCTTTCTGTTTCTTTTTTGTCCTTTCAGGCTTTGCAGAGCTGCAGACAGATATGACAGACCTGACCAAGGAGCTGAATCGCAGCCAGGGCATCCCCTTTTTGGAGTACAAACAGTTTGTCACGCGCACGTTCTTCCCCAAGGTGAGAAAGCCTATTTTTCCCCGCTATCTGATTTCGACTGGCACACTGACAATACCATTTTTCTCAATGGGGTTTTAGTTGTTTTTTTTTTTTTGTTTCTACATGTCCCATCTCGCATGTCCCACTGTTTGTAATATGCAGTTTAAAAATTCACCTTGGAACTTTTAAACACACGGTAGACATCGAGCGAAGCGCAGCTCACTTTGGCACCCTGCAGAAGAGTTAATGTGTTCTCTATAGGTAAGCATTTTTCTGATGTGTGATCCACCCTGAAGGTAGACTGTGGGTCTATCTCTTGGTGGGTGTTTTTCCACACATACAGACAGACACAACTCAGCGGGCTTTGTCTTCCAACCACAGGCATGGACTTTCAAGGAGACAGAACAATGGCGGGCACTGAGACAAGGAAACTTTTCCCCTGATTTCTCAAAACACACTCCTCAGCTCAGCTCACACGCCCACGCTGTGTTGCAAGTTTACATGTTCTTGCGCAACGGCAGCCGCGTTGGTTTGTTGGAGTGGACACAGGACACTGTTTTCTGTCGTGAAGGAAGTGAGGAGGGGGGAGAGTGTTGAAAAGCTGCATGGAGGGAAACATATATTCGAGTGTTACTGCCTCAGTATCGTCTCTCCGTAGTTTTCCGCAAAGAGTAAACACTCCACTCACAACCCTTTGTGCTCCTGTTTTTCCACAGCTGCTCCTCTGACGCTGTAAGAAATAAAGTTGCCAGCTAGAACCATAATGGATTCTTCAGCTTGTCCCCATAGGAGAACCTTTCCTGGCTCCTGGTATGACCTTGTCTAGAGGTTCCATTTGGATCCCTTTCAGTGAGTTCTTCCTAGAACCCACCATGAAGGATTATACCTAGAACCGTCTGTGAAAGGTTTCACCCAGAACCCCTTATGAGAGGTTCTACAAGGAACCCTTCCATGGTGTTATGGTTCTGCCCAGAACTGTCTCTGGGGGTTCTATGCAGAACATGTCCGCCTTCTAAGGGTGCTAACAAGAGCCCACCCAGGGGGTTCTACTGAAGTTTTTTTATATTATATGTATTATAAAGGTTTTATTTCAAGGGTTTTATCTAGAACACACTTGGGGATCTACAGAGAACCTTTATATATTCCAGGGGTTTTAGCTATAACCCAAACAAGGGGTTCTACCAAGAACTTGTTTATATTATGGTACAACAAGCCCTTAACAAAAGGTTTCAACAATCCTTAAAGAACTGTTTCTTCCAAAAAGGGTTCTTTGGTTGAAAAAATGTCATAATGGAACCCTTTATCTTACAAAGAACCCTTGACAAACCCTTCATGAAGAACTGTTTGTGGAACCTTTATTTCAAAGAGTGTAGATTACACACACACACACACACGCACATGTGCACACACATAGACACACACACACACACACACACACACACACACACACACACACACACACACACACAGCAGTGTTAGATGCAGACAGTTAGAATACAGGCCAAATGTAGCTGCCCTGAAATGACAGACTGTGTTGAAAGGCTGCCTCCTGGCTCTGGGTCAGTTTTTCTCTATAGCCATTAAGGCTCATGACGTTGTGTGTCACAGTGTCATGTTTCCTTTTCATGGTCAGTCAGGGCCCATTCAGGGCCTCATCGAGAAATTCTGCCCTTTGGTTCCAGACTGCAAATTTACTGCCAAAGTCTCAAGGCCAGGGGCCATATTAAAGAAACCTCCTATCTTAAAGGACATGTATGTAATATATTTACTGTACCAAATCATAAAATGAACAGGATGTGTCATAGAGATTAAGGACAAACATACTGAGCTGAAATACCGGCTGCTCCGACAACAAAGCTTCCGCCAGCATGTTCTCCTTTGAAATGTCCATTTATTAGATTAGATTAGATATTCAATGCTGAATATTCACTGAATCAAATGTAAGAAATCACTAATATAATAATCTTTTAGAAGGAGCAGATGTTTATAACAGTTAAATTGTGTGATGTGTTAACTGAGTCTAGCAGGTACTCGCTGAACTTCATCTTCAGAGCGTGTATTTTTGGAGCAGACAGACAACTGAGAATTATAAATAGCTGATCATCTTACCATGTAGGACTCGTCGTTGCTTGACGAAGTCAAAATATAATATTGGCCTCATCTTGCGCTCATGTTGGTTCAATGTCCATGTATCCTACACACAAAATGCCTGAGCTTCAAGTCTGTTGAGGAGGGTGCAGGAGGTAACAACTCACTTAGATCTATATTAAATAGGGATTCAACCTACATATCTTACATATTCCTCCCTAAAGTCTTAAGTTAAGATATGACGAGTCTAAGACAGGATTTTTCCCAAATTGATATTACAGCAGCAAATCCTAACTTACTTTAGGAATCCTATCTTTTGTTACTTCATCTTATCTCAGGTTAGGAAATCCTAAAAACTCAATCCAACCTTGCTAACACTGTCAGCTAATGTTACATCAATAGTGTTAGCTACTGTTAGTTCACACTACTGTTAGGTACTGTTACCAAACGCTATTGTTAGTTATTTTGCCAAACACTACCATTAGCTACTGTTAGATACCATGACTGTTAGCTACTGTTAGTGACCACTGCCATACTAGTGCAGGTGGAAAAGTGAAAATAAGACAGATATCCTAAATTTAGGAGAATTTATTTAAGATTTTCAGATGTTTGTGTAACCTATTTTTCTTTTCTTAAGATGGGAACATTGACTCAGGAACTACATTGCTAATGTCTTTTTTTCTTAAGTCATGCCCTCACCCTAATTACCATGGTTACCAAATAGTTTTATGACCTGTAAGTTGGGAAGTCTCTGTAAAGTGGCCCCAGCTTTTTGTTTTCCCTGCCCATCCATCTTCTTCTGTTTACAACTCAAGCTGACTTTGTATTACAGTTTTCTACGTGTGTTTATGTGTGTTTCAGATGTGTTCCGATTACGAGAAGAGTCTGGTCCAACCCGCCTACGAGAATGATGGCCTGGGCCCTCGAGCGCTGCCAGAGACCCATCCTCTGCTGCAGGATTGGCAGGTGAGGGGTTAAGCCATTAGGATGTAAGCTCAGGTTGTGCTTTCTTCTGCCAGAGTGCCTTGATTTGGGTCCTTTTTCACTCTCAACTGGGTCACACTGAAGCTTATTAAGGTTTCACAGAGGGGTTTGTTGTTGATGAGGAGTAAAAAAGAAGCATATTGTGCATTTTTTTGCCTTTGTGTGCTTGATTTAACGTGTGTGTATATGTGGAAAATGACAGCGTAACATACATGCACATATGAATACTAATGCATGTCATTCAGAGGTTTCTAGTGAGTGAGACAGAAAGCTTGTCAAAAAAAAAAACGCGCTGCCCACCAAGTTGATGGCAGGTTGTTGACACACTTCCCACTGGCTCATGGACAACCAAACAGTATGCTTTTCATCGAAATCCATCTCTAGTTATTGTGTGTGAGTGTGTAATGGAGGGGCGGACGGGAGTGAGAGTTATAAAGAGTGAGTGGGAGAGGGAGCGTGCACTTTCACACACCTCTGCGCGAATGAAAGTGAAGGCCTGTACGTGTGTGTGTGTGTGCGCACGTTAGGAAGAGAGAAAGTAACGATTGCAGCGCTGGTTTTGGGTCGGCAGCCGGGGGAGCCTGTCTAACCGTGATGAAGTGCCTTGGATCCACATCGTCTTCCCAGGAAGTGTTTTCCAGGTCACAGCAAATAAATCTCACAGGCGGGCATTTATCTTAATGGACACCCCTGTTCTCCTTCTGTCAGGCTGCAAACCACACCATATGGCTGCAGTCCAGAGGGAAGACTTCATCACACTGCTGCTTAGTCGCACCCATAGATAGACCATACTCATTAAGTCGACTCGGCACATTTAGAGACAATCACACACAGTCAGGGACCTGAGCGGGAGCTACAGATAGTGTAGAGTGAGAACCAGAAGGAAGAAGCAGAAGGAAGAGCTGCGATGGAAAGATGAAGTGTTCACGAGATGGGTCACTCGAGACAAGAGGTGGTGAAATGGATTAGGGAGGGCGCAGCAGGTGTGTAATGCACTTTAGGTGAAATCACACAGAGAAATAACACTTTCATCTCCCCTTTTTCTGTCTGCAGGCCACCAACACAACAAGGCCGAACATAGAGGAAGGCATCACGCTGTTCTCCACTCTGCTCAACAACAAGCACTTCCTGATCACGTTCGTCCACGCCTTGGAGCAGCAGAAGGACTTCGCTGTACGAGACAGGTAAATGCATCAACCGGTTGAACGAGAAACAGAAAAAGCATCCATCCAGATTGACTTCAGGACATTAAATTAGTAGAATTTATTGAATTAATTGCCCTGACTAACCATTGTCCACAGTTCTTACTGATGTCCAAATTAACAGCAAGGTTATTATAGTCAACAAATAAAAATTAAAACTAACTGAAACAATATTGTGTGCTCACAAAACTAATTAAAACAATGAAAATATAAGCATTATATTAATACACAGTGTAATTTCAAAAGAAAAACAAAACTAAAACTAATACTGAAACTAATAAAACTGTACTAAAACATTTTTAAACGATAAAAACTAAATTGGAGACTAATGAAACCAAGCTGAATAGGAAACAAAAATTAAAAGGGAAATGAAAATAAAAACTAATTAAAAAAATACAGAACTATAATTACATTGTGAAAACTACAAGACAAACAAAATAGTTTCAAGCACAAAGCTCAAAAAGAACAAAGAAACAAACTCTGTGACTCTTGTTTCCTCATAAAAACCAAGTATAACAGTACTTAAAAAGGTGACTTAATCTGTTATTACTGTGTTTGCCTGTTAGACCAAAAGTAGAATAACAGAACAGAAAATTAAAACTCGCTGCTTTCACCTGCCATTCACACCACCTTTCTGCCCTTTGCTCGAACGTCCAGCTTAGATGGTCATGTGACATTCAATAAAAACTTGTTCATTATCGTGAATATTACAAAGACAACCTAGTTTCACTCACAGAGAGCCCAGAATTACAGTAAACAAGGTGTATTGTAACTGCACAAGAAAAACTAGTCAAGTCAACAGTTATCTCAGGGCACTTTTCATACAGAGCTGGTCTAGACCGCATTCTTTATAATATTATTTACAGAGACCCAACAACTCCCACAGAGAGCAAATGCTGAGGCGACAGATGTCAGGAAAAATGTCCTTTTAACAGGCAGAAACCTGCATCAAGGCTCTTTCTTTATTATGGTGGGCAGCCATGCAGTGGGACCAGCAAACTACTTGACAATCAAAGAAAAGCGCGCATATTGACTTCCAGAGTTTTCATGTAATCATGTATACACCAGTCTTATCAGCCTCAGCTACAGCAGCAGAGGTGTTTTATTGGATTGCATTATATTGTGATGGTGTTTTTAAAGCTGCTATAATCAGTATGTTTTATGACTCACAACCGTAGTGTTTTGGTTGGCTCTGATTGCTCTCGCCAAACTTGTTTCCAGCCTCTGAAAATCCACAATATGCTACCCACCCAGCACCAAACGGCAGACAGACAAAGTTAGCAACTAGCTGCTGAACACAGTGGAATAAATAGCTGCTAAAACCCAGATATATTTGTATATACATATGTTGGATTTGGTGGAGACCAAAACAGAGTAGTGGCCAAGAAATTATGTAGCTTTAATGCTTTAACTCCTCTATAATCCCTGAAAGGGTAAGTCCAGTATTCTTCAGCCTGAACCCTATTTACCCATGTGTTTGTGTTTAAATGACTAATGGGGACAATAATTTTGAAATTTGTCCAGTATTGAGCAAGAGCTCTGCAGCTGTGTGTGAAATTTATTTTCACTAAATGTACAAAGTACACAGGAACTTGACTTGGTTGATTTGGTGATAGAGCGCAGGGAGACAAGAGAAGATAAAAAGTTTGAAAATACTGACTTAAAAGGTTAAATAAGTTAAATACAAGAATTATGTACAAATAAGGATGCTACAAATTGAAAATAAAAGGTACAAATAAGGAATTGTGAAGTATGAGTTAAAAATAAGAAGTATAGAACAAGTTTGCCTTTCCAGTGATTCAGCGATCACCAATACTGGTTTAGTCAAAATAAACCCTTCACCAAGGTAGATGTGAAAATATTCTGACTCTACATGTCATTTCTCCTCTCTGATTCTATGATGTTCAACCTTCCTCTCGCTCCTCTCCTGATATTTTTATCTAATTTGGTGAATTAACTGCCCACTTAAAGGGATTTCAGAAATTGTTGTACCCATTAGTCACTTAGACACAAATGGAAAAATAGGGTCCAGGTTTAAAAATACTAAATTAAAGTTGGCCTTTAAACAACAAGTCACAAAACAAAGTAAAGTAAGGAGAAAACTTTAACATCACGCTATTGTATGGCTGTTGTGTTGTATTGCGCTGTATGAAGAAGTTGTGTCTATTGTTCCAGTGTTTACCACTGCTGCCTCTTTACTTGTCATGTGAGATTGTCTGTATCTGCTGCGTACAGCACAAAAATATCTTTATTGCTCAGAAAAGTTGTTTGCCCCAGCTTTATAAATAGTCGGTCATACATTAGTGTTGTTGTTTTGGTCCTGATGTCCTAAAACTCACCAGTCATTGTGGAGAATCAGAGAAAAATTCCAGAGGCAAGACCACATCCCTGTCCCAGCTCAGCGTCAGCACTTACTGACTGATGCAGACCCTTTCTCCTGGATTAAAGGGGCTTTGTTGGGGAAATCCCCTGCACCTCTGGACTTACTCACCCAGACACTCCCTGCATTAGATCAGGCCTTTATTTGGCTCTGCAGTCACAGGTGCTGTGGGGAGGACGAGCCCTTGTTTTTGTTTCTGTAATGTATTTATTTTTAAAATCTCAGTGACCACACACTGTCAGGGCATGTTTGTAAGAGCATGTTTTTACTCATCTGTCTCCTCTGCTAATCTGTTTTCTCACCCTGCAGATGCAGCCTGGCGTCTCTGCTCACTATCGCCCTTCATGGTAAGCTGGAGTACTACACCAGTATCATGAAAGATCTGCTGGTGGATCTGATTGATGCTTCGGCTTCCAAGAACCCCAAACTGATGTTGCGCCGCACTGAGTCCGTCGTGGAGAAAATGCTGACCAACTGGATGTCCATCTGCATGTACAGCTACCTCAAGGTGAGCATGGAAGGAAGAGAAGGAGGCTCAGCAAGTTATGAGGCAGGATTGATTAAAAAGCTCTGATTTTTGACTCCACCTCTCTGCCACCAGTGTTGGGGAGTAAATAGTTACATTAAATTAAATTACAAAATTAGAGGGGGTCCACATATAAATTAGAACAAAGACATACAACAGCCCTGAATATATTCACACACCGCATATTTCTAGACAACGCTGGTCAACATTAAGCTGCAAATTTGAGTGTAACGCCTGTAAGGGCTTGCAATGAGCTGTCTCTGTGGGTGCCTTCCAGTACCCATACTATCATACTGTTAAATATGCCAAAAAAAGATTTAGTATGTCCCAATACATGGTATGCCAAATGCAGACTGTCAAAAATACCAGGATATCCTGCTGCATCCGGTTGCATTTTGCAGTATGCTGCTCCAGCATGCTTTTCTGGATACTCTGACCCACATTCCTCTCTGCAGCGGACGATATGTCACATTGACTGGACTACTGAGAGAGGACAGGCAGACAACAGCTCATCGATGCTGTGTTACAAATCATTCACTTATTCTTTTTACTTCGTGTTTCGTGCTACAATCTGTGACAGGTGTATGAGGAAGAGGGTCAAAGTTCAAGGTGCAACATTATGACAAAGTAGTATGTCCCAATTGTACACATACTGCATGAAACAGTGCATACCTTGTAAGAGCAGCTGTAGTACTAATCAATCAAATCAGTGCACATTGTTTTAGGCAACCAGCCAAGTGCATTAAGGTGGGAGGCTGTGTCACTGGGCAGCCTTTCAGTGCTGTAAATTCAACAGTATTTCCCTGATGAAGAATCAGAAAGGGGCTCTAACATTACTGTATGTATTCATATTCTTACCCTAACCCAAACCAGCCTCGCTCCTCATGCCTAGCCCAAACCAATGAAGGCAACAAGTACTCGAGTCAGAGGGGGGCAGGTCATGATTTCACTCTCCCATCTGTTTGTTTGACAACCACAATCAGCCACATAAAATAAAGCTGTGAGGTTTACACAGCCTGGTTTGAATTTATTTTTGTAGGACTTTTCAGCTTTATTGCAGAGTTTAAATCATTTGCTAGAAACATGATTAAAAAAAATAATCCAATGTAATAGGTTACATTATTTTGATGAAGTAAACATTTTGAACAGGGTAACTAGTAATCTTTAACCTTTTACATTTTAAAATTAACCTTCCTAAATCTGTCTGCCACATTCTGCAGGAAACAGTGGGTGAGCCTTTCTTCCTGCTGCTGTGTGCAATCAAGCAGCAGATCAACAAGGGCTCCATAGACGCCATCACGGGGAAGGCCCGCTACACTCTCAATGAGGAGTGGCTGCTCCGCGAGAATGTTGAGGCCAGGCCACAGGTCCGATACCTCACACACTTTCGGCTCATCTTTCACATCCTCCTTTTTGCTTTTTAGAACTCAGAGGTCAATGTCAAAAATTCACTTAAGTTAACTGGCAGAAAGTTTTGAAATGTATTTCTCTTTGTTTTTTGTTGCAGAACATCAATGTGTCCTTCCAGGGCTGTGGCATGGACTCACTGCCTGTCAGGGTCATGCACACAGACACAATCTGCCAGGTGAAGGAAAAAATCCTAGAGGCCTTTTATAAAAACCTGCCATTCTCCCAGTGGCCCCGAGCAGAGGATGTAGACCTGGGTAAGAGCACATTTTCTCTGATTATTTTCATCCTCTCCCCTTCCCAACCCTCCGAGATATAGTAATCTCCTTTGCAAAAGGTCAATTCCTCTCATGAAGCTCAACTAACCTGAGGCTGCAATATAATAAATGACAGAATGCATCGAGGAGAGTGTACTGTGATAATCACAGAGAGTTATTGCTTTCAAAAGCCGGGCAGCCTGCAGAGCTGATTTGATTAATGGCCCGAGAATATTTCCACAGGTCGTGACACAAAGAGAGAGCACGGCCGCCCTATGTCTCGCATATTCTTTTCCAAATTTAGGATGAAATTGTCTCATATCGCTCTCTCCTCCCTTCTCCCCTCTCCTTTCTCCTCTCCTCTCCCACTTTTCTGTCCTCCAGAGTGGTTCGACTCTGGCAGCAACAGCAAGCTTCTGCAGGACCTGGATAACTCCTCAGTGATGGAGGATGGCAGGAAGAAACTCAACACGGTCTTCCATTACCAGGTGTGTGTGTGTGTGTGTGTGTGTGTGTGTGTGTGTGTGTGTGTGTGTGTGTGTGTGTGTGTGTGTGTGTGTGTGTGTGTGTGTGTGTGTGTGTGTGTGTGTGTGTGTGTGTGTGTGTGTGTGTGTGGTGTGTGTGTGTTGTGAGATGTGTGAGACCACTGTGGTGGGTGTTGTCATTGGTGTACCTGTATATCCCTGATATTGTAGCAGCAACAGCGGGGGTGTTGAAGGTGAGAACTTCTTATAAATGGTGTCACTGGCTGTCCATGGGTGGGAGGACACACTCTCTGTCTCTATGTAGCTGAACACACTGTTAGTTATTGGCGCTTCTCTTTGTGTTTGTCTGCTGCTGTATGATGTTTCTTTTTATGTGCAGGTCATTTACTGCAGCAGGTCTGTAGCAGAGCTGCTGCTATTATATAGATTCTATCTGTAGACATACAGTATACATGCTGTCTGTGTAATTATTACAATAATCAGGCAACATTTTATAATGAAAGATATTAAAAACAAAATGTTATGTTTTAAATCATTTGCTTGTTAATTACCAGTAACTATGATATCACATGATTTATGGAAATGATCACAAAGGCAAACTATACAGGATTCTCCTAAAAAAACAATGAGTTTACATGCATAGAACAATAATCCCTCTCAATCATCACACATGACCCACTAGAAGTGTGTGGTGGTGCCTGCATCTGCAGAGACCCCACCCACCACCCATACCTTCTTATTTTCTCATTATTTTGCTGTGCTCGGGACGCTTTGCCAACCCAAAACATTTGTATTTGACATCCTGGGACTCAACAATCAACTACCTTTCTGGTGTGTTTAGGAACAGCCACTGACAAATCCTACTTGTTCTACCTTTAGCTTAAAGAAGGCATGTTTTAAGACAGAAAAATGTTCTACCTCATTAAGAATTCTTAAAAATACATCTATATATTTTGTCTCATTATAAAATCCCAGAATCCATGAACATGCAAATATTGTTCATTTCAAAAGGTCATACTGAGTAGAGGCTCCCATAAATATTGTTTATTAAGAGCAATTACAATGTTTTGACATTTGGTCTTCATCAGGTAATATGAATATGAACACTGCATCAGAAATTACGCTTAACAAATCATCTTTTTAGGAGCGTCTATTTAGTGTGCGAGCCCCCTTTTTGCCTCACTTGATATCATGTTGGCATTTGTATACACTACCTTGAAGCATTATTTTCAAAAGTTTAGCGGCAAGACAAAATATATTTCCTCCTTTACCAAAAAGTCCATTCTCAGTGTGATCACGAGGTTTTAATTTTTCTTATTGTTCAGAGATTAAAGGCAAAAACTGAAATTTTCCCTCTTTGGCAGATCGATGTGAAAACAAACCTTATGTGTGTCATTCTGCACAGTGAAGCTCAAACATTGAAGCGGAGGAACAATAAAACATTTTTCAGTGAAGGGGAGTTGGACTTAACTTGTAGTACTAAGTGTTTAAGACTGAGTCATTAATAATGGAAGTTTTAATTTATCAGCCAGTTTTGACACCTACATACTGAGTACTACTACATATAAACTAATGATTTGTAAGTTATTAAAAAAAAAAAAACATGTTTGCCAGCAGGATGCAGAATTATTTCTTTGTCACCAGCCAAATGGTTAGTGAATGATCAAATTTTACAAGTCAACTAATAGATTACCATCGTGTTTTTTTGGCTGGTGAACGAAGCAAATCTACCATTCACTTGCTTATTTTACCAGCATTTGGCTGATGGCTGCTGCTAATTTTGTTCCCTGTTTGTCCGTGCTTGTAAATCTAGTGCGGAAGCCAATCATGATCAGCTATATAACTCACACAAGTGGGATGCAGAAACCTGAAACCTCCAGTGCACAAACACTGAGACTTTTTGATGAAGTAGGAGACATCTTGTGTTCATATGCAGATTCTGGATTGTTTTCCAATGAGGGAGAAGTAGCTGTCATTGGAAGAATTTGTAGATAGTTTATAATCTTTTTATTGTGGAAAACTGGGCAAGTTTGTAGTATTGAGTAATCTAATGTGTCTTAAAACATGTCTGGTGAGGATCTTTAATAATAACAGCTGTCATTAAATGAGCCCTCAAGTAGTTGTAACTGACATGTACAATGCTTCTTCAGTAATGAATTTGTAGCCAATCATTTACCAGAAGTGGGAGTATGTTGCATATGTGCAAGTCACAAGCAAGCTCCAAGTTAGTGTGGTGAGAATCAATCAAGTCAAGTCGAGTCCCTGCTAACTTCTCAATATCTAGAAAAATGCAAGTATTTATTTAAAATGTCGCATCCTTTCAAGTCAACGGTCTCACATTTAAGTCAAGTCTGAAGTCATATATACAAAGTCAAAGTCAGTGTTAGTCAAGCAAGTCTCGTGTGACTCGAGGCTCCCACATACAGCTTAAAATGCAGAAAATTAACAAATCATCACTTACATATTTAATAAATGCACTTAAATGTACTTTACTTTAATATCGAGAATAATAATATGCATGTAGACACACTCATTAAAGCTACTACAACGAACTTTCCTAAATGTTGATTTTGGAGGCCCCTGTGGACAAAAGCAGTTGTGTTTCTAGCATATTAACCACAAAATATAACATCAAAAAGAAAAATTATCTAAGTAAAAATCTCCTCCTGCTTCTTTTCTAACATATGACTCACTTTAAGTCTCCCTGCAAAGATGTCAACACAAGCTCATTTCATCTGATTTCAAGGATTTCAGTCTGACCTGGTGGCAGACATCAAGAATAACTACATAGAAACAGCCGATCTTCTCGCAGACGGTCTTGTTAACTTATGTAGGTCATAATGATAAATAATAGTAATAAATATTAATAAATAGTAATAAATTGATACCGTTTCATAACCAGTTTAAAGCTCCTTGAGGCTTTAAATCACATCATATAATTTAATTTATCAGATTGTAAAGCTCCCTGAGGCAATTTGTGATTTGTGATATTGAACTATGCAAATAAAATTTGACTTCACTTTATTTGAATTACACAGTAATGAAGGAAATGAAATAATTATAAATTATCTTTGCAATAAATGTATTGCAAAAATGGGATAATAAAACTTTATTTTCAACATTATAGAAGAAAAAAAAAAACAAGAAACAAGTCAAATGTCATGTCTGGTATCCGATTAAGAATGTATATGTGTATGTGTGTTTGCTTATGTCTGCGTTCATCTGTGCGTGAGTAAACAGTTGTTCAGTGACCCTCGACCTTCGACCCATTACCTGTACTTGTTAAGTGCTCTGTTTAGTTTTTGCTGAGCCGTGGGGACGGAGCTGTGAAAGCAGCGAGCTACAGCGTGTACTAACAGTCTGGGTTCACTGGCGAGGCTGTTCAATCCATTTCACCGCGGGTTGACTTTAATGAGCCCAGCCAGGCTCCCGCAGACTCGCCACCACTCGAGTAGCACGCAAGACTGACACACACACACCAACATATGCACCTCTCAACACCACACTCCCCTCGAGGGCATGCTTAATGACGCTGTTCTGGTGCACCCCAACTCACCCCTGACCCTGTGCCCCCTGTCTTCCCTCCCTCCCCCCTTCCTTCTTCTTCCTCTTCTTCTTCTTCTCTCCCCTCACAGATCCCAGATGGGGCATCGCTGGCTATGAGCTTAAAAGACAAGAAAGAGAACACCCTGGGGAGAGGTACGTCACCTTCTAACACACCCACTCCCCGTCGCTTTGTCACACACACTCAGCTGCACTCGGGTAAATACACGCACTCACTCGATCACAGGAAACAGCACATGCTTAGCTGATCACAAGAACACGATACGCTCATGTAAACATGAAACCACGCACCCTCCGGTCCCCAAAAAGACACGGCGGACATCTGAACACACTCTCACCTAATAAATCACAACACATACTCTCTGCTACCGCCTCATTCAGTGCTCCTTTTCTCAGTTATAGATGTATTCCATTAGCAAATGTCAGCGCGTGGGAAAAATTGCAACACAAGTTGGCCCATCGTCCAGCCTCGACCTGGAATATAATGACCGCGCGCTGCCTGTTGACAGATGAGTTTACACGCAGCCTTTAATGGGCTTGTCCGTCCGTTGTCTTGGGTCTACCTTACATAATCAGCACCAGACCAGAGCTCAGTTCTGCTCCGGCTCTGTCCATCAAAGCCTCTCCTCTCATTCATACTGGGCCAAAAATAGGCTTATGTGGACCAAACCTGGCTCTGGCTTCAAAGCGTCAAGGGGGTGTTATGAGCCTGTAGTGCTCCCTGGCTAATATAAAACACTGTCCTGTCTGCCTGTGATCAGTGTTGAGGGTCTGGACTGACGCCCGCCGGGCAGGAGCATCTCTGGCAGAGCAGCCTGTAATGAGAATACACTCACAAGGCTGCTGTGTGTGTGTGTGTGTGTGTGTCTTTGTTTTTCTGGTGTGTGTGTACAATAATTTACTGTATTTGTTTGTGTCTGTTTTGAGTTTGTCTTTGAACATATGTTGTTATATCATACATTTTAATGTGCACGTGTGTACGGGTGTGTTTGTGTTTAGATCTATATGTAAAGCAGCCAGGTTTAATGCTCTTTTCCCAGCGCTGCCTGAGCATTACCATCTCGTCAGGCGGCTAGATCCACGGCTAACTGAGGTGACCAGCTAACACCAGCTACACATGACAGCAGACAGCAGTTACCCTACTTTAACTAACCGCTAACTCATCAGAAAACTCTGTAGGCTAAATCGCCTCGGTGCTGTCCTCTGTCATCAGACTGGTCTCACAACATTTAATGACATCATTATGACAAGTCCAAATGGTACCACTTTAGTTGAAATCCACAAAATAATTCAGGACACTGTTACAAAAGTATTTGACAGTGTAATAAAACTTAATGACATTTTTATGACAAGTCCAAAATGTACCACTTTTTTTCATGAAGGCCAGTATCTAAACCAACCACATATGACACTTTAATGTAATGTGAAAACATAAAGCTAATAAGTTTCTTTAAGTTTGATTATGTCAAGTTGTCATGACAAAGACGTCGAAAGGTTATTTTGTCTTGGTTAATGTTGTCATAACGGACATTATTGACTTGATTGATGTCAAGTTGTCATGACAAAGACATCTAAAACAATGTCAACTTTGCATTAAAAATGACATAACTGACCGAATTACACTTAATGACAACAGTCATAAACATTCATAAAGACTCTTTCATGTTCATGACAGGTGTCATGACATCATTATGACAGTTTAATGACAGTCTTACGCGCATCCCCTCAAATTAAGTGATACCCAACTTTGTTGTGTTTTCCTTAAATTTGTCACCATTCTGTAGCATTCTATCATGAAACATAATTTTAAAAAAATAATTGTTTATTTCACAATAACATCTGATTTAATGTGGTGAAGAAGTAAAATAGGGCCTAATCATGTTGAGTATACATATGTGTGTGTATATATAGCATATGTCAGTTGCCACAGCTGTGTTGCAGGTCTGGACTGAAGCCCGCTGGGCAGGAGCATCCCTGGCAGAGCAGCCTGTAATGAGAATACACTCACAAGGCTGCTGTGTGTGTGTGTGTGTGTGTGTCTGTTTTTGCTGGTGTGTGTGTTCAGTAATTTACTGTATTTGTTTGAGTCTGCTTTGAGTTTGTGTTTGGACATGTGTCTGCATGTATTTGGTTATATCATACATTTTCATGCATGTGTGTATGAGTGTGTTTGTGTTTAGATCTATATATAAACCAGCGAGGTTTAATGCTCTTTTCCCAGCGCTGGCCGAGCATTACCATCTCATTACACCGGCTCCAGAACCAATCACAGACTCCGTGTGTCTGTCTCCCCTAATCTCTCTCTTTTCTCTCTCCTTTCACTCGTAATCTTTCTCTTTCATTCTCTCAGACAGCTCCCCTCCCCTACCTGCCCACAGTCCACCTTAATCACTTTCTCCTCTCGCATGTACTCTATCTCCCTGGCTCTGCTGTCAATCTCTTATTTTTTTCACCCTCCTATCTGTCACACTCCTCTGTCCTCCCCTCCTCCTGTCTCCTCTCGTTGTCTCAGGTCTCCACCTTTGCTGATTGCACATTGTTTCATTCTGTTTCTTTTTTTTTTCCTCTCTCCTTAGTTAAAGATCTGGATACGGAAAAGTATGTACACTTGGTGAGTATCTCCTCACAGGTAATCAGAAGGTTTCTATAAGCGCCCTCTGAGTTTATTACCAGAGCTTTTCCTGTGTGTGCCACTGTTAGTCAGCCTGGTGCGGGCATGACGTGGAGAGAATGAGGGTGAATAGAGGTGAAAAGGAAAGCTGCTGAGAGGACATGACAGCACTAATGCAGCTTAAGCTCTTTCATAAACGTCAGCCAAGATATGGGCCCTTTGACTTTAGAATAATGAGTTCCTTGGAACACAATTTGCCGGGTGAATAGTTAGTTTTACAGGACAGTTCTGTAGTCCTTTTTTTGACACAAGTAGGCAGCAGCGTTCTGAGGGGTGCTGGAAACCCTTGAAAACACTTGAATGTAATGTTTTCAAGGTTTAAAAATTGCTTGGATTTTGGATGAAGTGCTTGAAACTCTTTCATGATAAATAATTTTCTGACTGAATAGTTCGCTTTTGAGATAAAGAAATAAAATAAGTCAAAAAGAGTTTAATTGCTTTTACCTTTCACACAAAATAAATTCAAAATCTACTTGAGCCTCGCTTGCTAACTTAACTTTAACCTGCTCTGTGTTCCTTAACAAGACATTGCATTGTTTGCTAGCTAGCAAAAAGTAAATTAGCCATATTTATGATGGCTCGGCAGAGAATTTCCCTCCTTTTTTGAGGTGTGTCCTTTGATGGAACAGTGAGTAGGAGGCTAACGGACAACAACATACAGGAGGTTGTTGAGTGATTGTTTTATATCAGTTCAGCCATGTTATGTAGGGGGTCAAGTCTGCTTACACTTTGGGTAGGGCTGTGCATAAGACTTTGTAACCATGACACCTGTCATGAGAATGAATTAGTTTTTATGAATGTTTATGACCGAGCACGCCTCCAAGACCAACAGTGGCCAGTTTGACAGGAAATACAGGCTGTGGTTCCTACAGCAGTTACTAGCTAACCGCTATATGTCAATCAGCTAACTCTGTAAGCGAAATCTCCTTGATTCTCTACTCTCATAAAACTGGCCTTATAACATTTATGACAAGTCCAAGTAATACCATTTTAGTTGAAGTCCAGGAAATTAATCATGACACACTTGTCATGTGTCATGACTGCAAATGTCAAAACTAACCTCAGTTTAATGTCATGTTAAAACACAGAGCTAAACAGTTTCATTAAGTTTGATATTGGCAACTCTACTTTCTATCATGAAACATAATTTTGTTTGTTTATAATGCAATAGTATTTCATTTTTACGTTGTTTAATGATTTAATGTGATGAACACATGAAATAGGGCCTAATAATTTTGAGCCTACATATATGTATAAAGCGTATACATAAGTAATTTCCCAAGTTGTAAGGTGCTGGAAAGGCTAGAAAATACTCCTTGAAAATGCTTGAAAAGTGCTTAGACTTGACTTTGGATAACGTGCAGGAACCCTGTGGTGGAGTCTGACTGTTTCTTTCTCTTCCCTACCCCTATTTAGACCTGTGTGAGCAAGTCAGAGACATGACCCTGTACATAGCACCACAAGAATTTCCCAACTCCCAACACTTCCTCAATTCTGTGCATTATTTAGTGTTTCAAAATACCCTGATGTGGTTTTTGGATCATGTGTCTAATGCAAGAAACAGAAAATTCCTCTCTGACAGCAGCAGCACCAGAAACAGTAGAGCATTCTTGTAGTCACTTATGAGGGGATTTCATTACTTAGACCTGTTGATCTTTGACCTCTTTGGCTTTTCCAGGTCCTACCTCATGATGAGCTAATGGAGACCAAGAAGTCACACCGGCAGAGTCACCGTAAGAAGGTGCTGCCTGAAATCTACCTGACGCGCCTGCTGTCAACCAAGGTAAACATGAGAAACAAGAGACTGTTAGTAAACACTACAAAGATATCTGTGTCATCTTTCTGTTTCTTGTTTTTATGGCCCATATTCGCCTCAGGAGCAGTCTAGAAATTCCCACAGCCTATGAAACCGTGTCTCTGGCATGTAAGAGCCGTCTTTTTTTCTTTCCCTCCGTAGGGAACTCTTCAGAAGTTCTTGGATGACCTCTTTCAAGCCATCCTCAGCATCCCTCCAGACCGCCCCCCTCTGGCTGTCAAATACTTCTTTGACTTCCTGGAGGAACAGGCCGACAAACGGGGCATCACAGACCCAGACACCCTGCACATCTGGAAAACCAACAGGTAGACGGCTAAACTCTGTGATTAAAGTCCCCTTTGGGCCACCTCACTGTGCGAGGGCAAGGCTTTAAGAGCTTATCTTTCCCCCTGCAGTTTACCTCTGCGTTTCTGGGTGAACATCCTGAAGAATCCTCAGTTTGTGTTTGACATTGATAAGACAGATCACATGGATGCCTGTCTGTCTGTCATCGCCCAGGCCTTCATAGACGCCTGCTCCATCTCTGACCTGCAGCTTGGCAAGGTGAGTCTGTCTGTCTGTCTGTCTGTTTTTCTATCTATCTATCTGCCTGTTGGTCTGTCTGTCTGTCTGTCTTGCATCCATCCCTCCCAAGTTAGTTCTTATATTTAAATATATTCTAAAAAGCAGCTATTTATTTATTATTATACAGGATTAAATAGTAAGGTTAAGATATAGTTTACTTTTTGCTACTCAGGAAAAAAACAACATTTAAAACTCTATACAGTAGATTTGTTGAAGAGATAAAAATAAAAATTAACACAAACTATTTCAGAGGAGTGCTGAGGATAAATTAAGCAGTCTCATAGCCTGAGGGAAGAAGCTGCTAGACGGGTGGTACAGCAGAGGCTATGTGTTTACATGTTTGCAAATTACCACTAAGAGTGTGCTGAATTAGCTATTAGCAGTTCCTGTTTGCAGTGTACCCCTGGATGTGCAGACAACTACCAATGGATTACTTTGGTGCTGAAGAAAATTTAAAAATGTGATACTTGTCAGGCAGGTTCTGTAGTCACAAGGAGCATTTACTTGTGATGGACATTAGAGATAATGATATCATCAGGAAGTGTAAGTCACACTAAAATCAAAAATATTTTTATCAGGCCTGTGTGTTATAGCAAGGGAAACAGCAGAAGGGTTGATCTGATTCTTTATCGAATCCCTTCTTGATCATTTTTATTGGAGCTGGCTGTAGCCCAAGAGCTGCTGTAGCAAATATCTGTCTGTCATCATCCAAAATGGATGAAATGGGAAATTTGTGCAGCATTCATTTTCATTTAGGGTTCTCTTAGTCAAAGAACAAAATCTACCAAGCCTGCCTGCGTAGTGCAAATGTTGTTATAACATAGAATATTAACCAAGACCTGCTGCTTGGCAGGGGCAGTTGTGCAGAGTATCAAATACATGACATTCCTGGAATTTAAGCCAGTGTTGTGAAGAAAGACACTTCAGCATGTTGTCAGTGTTGCCCAACAAATATGGTATGTTCCTGCAACATCACGACTGTGACGTATCATTTGGGATGTTGTAGGGACATTACTGCAACGTTACAGCTCCGTTACCATTAGTTATGTTGCTGCTACTTTGCTAAAATGTCTCCAAAGTAAGAGGTATTCTGTGGTATTTTGGGTATTTTCCTGCTATTTTGTTGAAATGTTTCCAAAGTAAGAGATATTCTATGGTATTCTGGGGATTTTCCTGCTATTTTGTTGAAATGTTTCCAAAGTAAGAGGTATTCTATGGTATTTTGGGGATTTTCCTGCTACTTTATATAATGACGTTGCTGCAACGTGGTGTAAACGCTGGGACAACTGTCAATATTTAAAATAACATGCTGGCAATGACACTCTGGACTTGCGGTTGGTAGGCTGCCATAACATCACATCGCAAATGTTGCTTTGTTACTACATTCCTACAACAACTTCACCTTAGTAGGGTGTAATCACGATAATCATAATAATCATTTTACAGACATTACAGTTACCACTGCTGTCATCTTTATTCATGAAATAAAGCCACGCTTTTGACCGTTTCTTCCTCTGTGCCAGGACTCATTGTTGAAAACTTTCCAAAAGCGTAGATGCATGAGTTTGACGTCATTGTTTTGCAATATACTGCTGTCACAGAAACATGTTGGCTCAGATAAAAGGAACTGATAAGCTCTGAAGCATACGATTCCAATTTGAAACTGGTTCTCAACAGTTTAAGTTCTTGATTCCCGTATCTAGTGTGTTAAGATTTGACTGAGTTATGACTCTGAGAATACGTGTACAAATTTTGACAAACGTGTCCCTTTCAGCTCAAGCTGTACTTTTGCTTCCATTCTGAGGAGACATACATTGTACTGTTCCTGTGTATAATATCTACCCTATTAGTGATTAAGGTTATATATCTATATATCTGTTTATATACCCATCCATTTGTCTATATATGCCTAATATAACACACACACACACACACTCACATATACCTCCTGGGTCCCCCTGTGAACTGTTATCCCTAAGCCTTCAGACTGTCAGCTCCATCTACCTCTCCTCATGTTATTTCAGCCGAGTCGGCTGATCCAAGGTCATGAGCACCAGGGATCTCTTTTTGTGCCGTGCTCGAGTATGTGTGTGTGTTTTTTGGGCGTGCATGCGTCTGTCTGTCTGTCTGTCTGTGTGTGTGTGTGTGTGTGTGTGTGTGTGTGTGTGTGTGCTTGCATGTCAATGTCCTCACTGCTCACAAATCCGTCTCATCCCTCAGACACCGTGACCCTGAGCACGCTCTGCTTCCTGTCTCCCTCTGACTGGCTTCCTCCCTGGAGGGAGCCGAGGACTCATCAAATAATGCTCCTCTTTCACCGAGAAACACTCTGATTTATATACTTCAGTTCAGTACCGGAGAGACAGTGCACTCACCGCAGAAATATTCACATGTACATGCAGGCAGGTACACACCTCCTGTACTGTATGGAAGGTAGAGCCTGACTGAATTTATTGGCTGACCAATATTATTAGTCCAATATTGGCCTATTACAACTATATTGGTCTTAATCAGTATTGGCATAAATAGCTGTGTTTACATGGACCCTAATGTTCCACAAATAATCAGAATAATCGCCCAATCAGAATAAAAGTTCCTCATGTAAACACCTGAATCAGAAGAGGCCGATACAATCTGGACGAATTAGAAGGAATTTGAAATTGGGTTGAGATGATTGATGTAAACCTTAGATAATCTGTTCAAAATTAAACTAATAACCATGTAAACACATCCAATCGTTTCTTTCTGGATGAAACAAATACATTCTTATGCGCATGCCTGCCCCTCGTGGGGGTTGGTGACGTGTTACATACGAGTTTCTGGGAGGGAAAGAAACATCATTACAGCAAAACAGAACTGATTGGGGGGGACGTTTAGCTCAGTGGGTAGAGCGTCCGACCCATGTATGGAGGCTGTTAGTCCTCTGCTGTGGCCGCTGGTTCGACTCCCGCCTTCGGCACCTTGCTGCATGTCAGCCCCCTCTCTCTGCCCCGTTTCCTGTCCTATCTAATAAAGGCAAAAATGCCAAAAAAATAACTTAAAAAAAAACAAAAAATGGAACTGATCAATAGCGAATTCAACCTTAAAAGATTTAAAAATGCTGATAGTGTTCCCAGGATACGATGTGGGTCCATCTTGAAAGTTACCGGGTGGAAACATTTCTTCATCATTGTTTACTGGTGGTTGGCAGACCAGAACCACTTCTTCTTCTTCTTCTTCTTCTTCTTTTATATTTATGACAGATTAGATGCTTCATAGGGGGGCAGAACCAGTTTGTGCATGTCAAAAAAGTTAAGATACTGATCAATGCTTTGAGACATGTTAATACACATTTTATCAGATTGTTGTCCAATATGCCCTGATATGGAACTTCATATCAATCAATCACATCAATTCATAGTTATTTATAATTATTAGAAATATTGGGAAAAGTTTACGGTACCCTAATGTCATTTTGTACCATAAATTTTATTGCTAAGCTGTAAAATATCCTGTCTCCATTACATATCTTGGGCACAAGTGTTTGATAACCACATTTCAGGCATAATTGCAAAAACATGTGCATGTATGCATATATTCTACACTCTGTATATTATATTTTGCATAAAGAAGGAGGTTTGAGCAAAATAATCAAGTTTCTTGAGGAAAGTTAAGGAACAGATTCAACCCGGTTGAGTTTTATGTTGCATCTCTTCTTTCTTTCACTCAAGTTGATGATTAGGCCAGGAAGTTTTTCTCAGAGGAGGAGAGTTTCTCTGCCGAGCCATCACGAGTAGGCTAACCTATAACTTTTTAGCAAGCTAGCAAACAGTGTGACATTTAGGTAACTTTTTAGCTAACCAGCAAACAACATCACTTTTTTCTTTTACTTTGTATCCAGAAAGCAAACAATAACTTTTTCTTTTACTTTTTAATTAGCAAACTTAGTAAATTTAGTTTAATTTCAGTTTGCATCACTAAACATGGATTATCTAACTGGAGATTAGTTTTTTAGCCAGCCGATGTATCACTATAACATTTTTTTACTCCCTCATATCAATATCAGCATTGGTCCCAAATCTGCAATATCAGTGGGGCTCTAATGCAAAGACAAACATAAAACCAGCAGCGATGAGTGTGTCTGCAGCCTCCTCATTAACATGTCGCATCTGGCTGTGCACGTTCTGTGAAATCACCAGGTTCAAGGATGGGGCCACGTTTTCTCCTGCAGGTCAAGGAGACTGGCATGACACACTTCTACATTTTCCTCGAGTGTTTGCAGTGGCTTGTTTGTGCATGTGCATGAGTGTGTGTGAGAGCCTCGGGACAGGGCATTGAAGGGTACGGGGTCTGGATTAGCACGAGCATAGCAGGGGTGAGAGAGAGAGAGAGGGGTAGGGAGCAAAGCAACGCTTGCTGTTTCCACGGAAACCCTCTTATCTGGCGAGATGCAGGCATGGCGGGCCATGGGGTCACGGGGGGTTACCAGGCAGATGGATGAACAGCAGGAAGTGACCTTGTGGACAGGAAGGGAGAGGGTTCCCTATCAGAAGGAGCGACTGTGGCCGCGGCCCCTCCACTCCCCGAGCACCTTTAACACACACACACAAACAAACACACACATTAGGTGACACAAATAACTCATGACACATAGAAATATTAAGGTGCGCTGTAAGCACATTCACTGATGCTGAAAGCCAAGGCTGGCTGCTTCTTTTCCCCTGTCCTACTTTCTTGCTGTCCCTTTCTCTCTCGCTCGCACACACGCACAACTCACAAAGACCTACACACACTCGCTCACAACAGTAGTCACCACTAAAACCAGAGTATGCCCACAACCTCTTAGCCCCGCTACTTTTCTCCCCGCTTGAATAAGCAGCAGAGCCTGAAGTGACTGTGGAGAGAGTGGCAGAGGTATGAGGGAGTATTGTTTAGACTGGAATGTTCCTCCACTGCCTCTGGAGTTCGTGAGTCTCCAGTTGTGAGGAGAGGAAACTGTTCCCTCCCCCCATTGTCTCACTTTAAGCTGGTTTAGATCGGGTCTTCAACAGATAACATTCAGGCCACCTCAACAGCCCCTTATTAGGACATTAGCACTTAGACTGCAGAATAATGAACAAACCACTTCTTTAAAGGGATAGTTTGGATTTTTTGAAGTGGGGTTGTATGAGGTATTACCTACTGTAGACGGTGGTCGGTGTGTTCCAGTTTGACAAAGCAGTTGAGACTTACCATTAGGCAAAGATCGGCAGTTGTCTTATGCCCCAAGCTATCAAAGGTCCCACAAAACACCTCGTAAACTTATGCTTAAGTCTTTTTATTTGTAACTTTTCCCTAAGTAATTATGTCTTTCTAAAATGCATACATTGAAATGGGATCAGGATGCTTGATTCATGAGTATCTCAGGGCCTCCCCACTATCTTGGATGATTCCATGTTGGAAATGATTCAGGAAGACAGTGACCAATTTGTGTATGAACGATGCCATCGTTTATCGTGATGCCTGATAGTTATCAATCACTTGGCTCTCTATCATCATGATTTAAAAGTGCCCTAGAACTGATGAATATGTATTTTAAGGAGTGTCAGCCAGAGAGTACAAAAATTAAGGTTAAGTGTATTGTAGAAGATATTGTCATATGCCAGTTCAGTACACATTGCCCAACCCTAATACAGATTGTTGAAAAATTAAGCAAAGCTACCCCAGCGGTGCTGAAAAAAGTGGGACAATACTAAAAGACAATACCCACAACTTGTTTACCCTGCTGTCGTCTTGCAAGAGATACAGAAGTATCCGCTGCTGTACCACCAGACTACAGAACAGCTTCTTTCCTGTGGCTGTGAGACCCCTCAAACCAACCTCCACACTCCACCATAAATAAAACTTCATTTTTATGACTTATTATTTATTCAAGGATTGAAAAAACGGGAGAACACAGTATGTGAAGGGTCCAATGCTTGTGTTCACCTTAGGCCTCAAAATAACTACACCAGCTTCTCCAAACTGGGGGCGGGCTGACCGCCATCTACACTGACTATGGATGAGTACCTCACACAGCCTCACTTCAAAAAATCCAAACTATCCCTTTAAGTTCTAGTGCTAAATTATTCATTAATCCTCCGAAGGGCATTAAAGGTTGAAGTTATGCTATATATGGAGTCTGGCGGTGGTTCAGGCAGGCACAGGAGTTGTTCTGTAGTCACATGTTCCACACACCCTACAGTCATGTTCGTACCTCCTCGCTGCTACACACTGCTTTCAGCCTCCTCCTGTTTTAGCATTTAGTTGTACATGAATTTTTAACTTTTTTAACATGTGTTCAAGCTGGCTCAGATTTGTTCCAGACAAACACATGAGCAGAGCCACACTGCCAAACTAAAATATATGCCTGACTCAAATGTGTTTTCTTTTTCAGGACTCCCCCACCAACAAGCTGCTGTATGCCAAGGAGATCCCCGAGTATAAGAAGAGAGTGCAGTGCTACTACCAGCAGATACAGGAGATGCCGCCCCTCAGCGAGCAGGAGATGAACGCTCATCTGGCTGAGGAGTCACGGGTGAGTAAAGTGTTCGGAAAGTCTGTGTTTTAGTCATTTGGCTGCACAAAAGCCTGCAATTTAGGGCTGCAAATTTTGTCCATATTCTTTAACAGATAGTTTTTTTAATCTCAGTTTCTTCTTTTCTTGTTTTTATCTCATCTATTCTCATTTTAAGTTAAATTTCAAGTGTCCTTATTCAAGAAATGACTCAGCCAGACAAAACGATGTCAAACGAGGTGCAATTTCAAGACTGTTGATTAATTATCGATTAATGCATCTTTAATCAGTGAAATTCTTAATGGCGTTTGATCGATTAATGATAAATCATTAATATCCCTACTGCAATTACATGCTTTAAGTATGCTGGAGAGCCTTTGGGTCTGCGAAAGCAAATCGTTACCATGTCTTCTGGGGGATGCTCCGGGATTCACAGCTATTGGAAGATAATTAGGGATAGCGTGGAAAAAGTTTTAAAGATTAAGACTGACTTTGTTTTCAGGTCTTGTACTTGAGTAAGATGCCACAACAACACTTTCTTGGCTTTTCTAAAGCATACATGTTTAGAATACCTCCGGTAAAAGTGCATCAGTTGTTCATTGTTAAAAAAAAACCATAATTTCAAGTAGTAGATTTTTGAGTTTTGAATCAAACTCAGACTAAATGCGACCTATAATCCTTTGTTGACATGATTTATATTTCTTCTTTAGATGAGCCTGAATCTTTGAGTTCTAGGAATCCAAGAGTTTAAACACTATTAACTATTATTCATTCACCTAAATGAGTTTACTTACAAAGTTTTTAAATACACATCAAAGATTCAGTTATCTAAAGAAGAAAGTAAATTATCTCAACAAAATAATAGTTGGATAAAATTCTTCAGATCTTAAGATTTTGAGTTGGACTAAAAATCTAATGAAAATCCATTGAAGTCAGTTTTCTCAACTTTTTCCGTTTCATAGTGTATTATAACCCCCTAGTTCTCTGCTACACATGGACTTTTTTTGTTTTGTTTGCTTTTAAAAAGCAAAAGTGTATAATGTAAGATGATTTTGTACATGTTGACTTTTAATTCATTTTACTAAAGGGAAAATATTTTTTAAAAAAGCAGTTGAATTTAATAACAACTGTCTGTTGTCCATCCTGTAGAAATACCGAAATGAATTCAACACCAACCTGGCCTTGACAGAAATCTACAAATATGCCAAGAGATACAGAAACCAGGTAAGACAAGAGATTCGTTCTGTACGTTACTTTTCTGTCTTTGTGATCTCAGATTCAGATTAGATATGCTGCTCGTGTTTAAACTGGCCCCTTTCTGCACTCACGACACCTCAGTCAACCCCTGCTGCCGTTTAAAGTTTCATGGACGGGCATCTGAGCGAGACATATCAGCGTGGAAGATCACAGAGATGTAGCGCACTGTAAACAAAATTACAACCTGTCTCTCCATGGACGGGAATACACTGAATAACTATTTTCTTTCTTTAAAGTGTCCAATCCTCCCTTCCAGCCCCCATACACCTTTCACTTTGTGCAAACACTGTGCTGTTTACCTTCTCTTTATCCACCACCCCTATCTGCTTAATGACGCCGTTAAGTTGCTGCTTCATATCTCCAGTTTCTCTTTGAACTAGCCCTCTTCAAGCCCTCGCTGTCCTCCCCCATGTTCTCTCACTGCTGCTGTGACTATTCTCAGGAGAGGCTTAGTCAGTGGTGACTGTGCCTTAATGGAGCACCCTCATGATAATACCGTTTAGCTGCTTTCCTCTTGTCATGCTACTGTACTGACGTGGGCCAGGGGCTTAGACTCTGATTCACAGAGCGCTGTGAATGGCCCCTGATTGCCTATTCTCTCGCACCAGCTCGGGTTCGCTCTGCCTGGTAGCACACTGCCGCTAAGAGCCCATAAATCCCACTGACGCGGTGACAACTATTGGGCATGAATAACAGAGCAGATGTGGGTTTTGTAAATATGTGAAGAGCAAAGAGCTTTTGTGGTGTGGAGGCATGCGTGCAGGCTGGAGAAGAGGCTGAAGCACTTCAGTTGTTCCTCTGCTGCTCTCCCATTCTCTTGTTCAACTTAGCATGTCCAGGCAGGTGGCTGATTTCCAACCTCTTCTACTGACTGGGGTGAAGATAGTTTAATGTTTTGACATTTGCTGGTTTTCAGGGCTGTTACCTTCGATAGTTCTGTGTCAAAGCCTTGAATTCTACCCGTTTTAGGATTTGTTGAAGAGCTAATTTAAGCAGAGGTTTCACAGTTTTGATCAACTCAAAATCAGCTAAGGTGACAACGCAGTTGAGGGCGTCAAGAGCTGAATGTCCAACAAGCCCATCACTACTGGGACTGTTGTAAAAGTGCAATACAACCCATTTCAATCTTCAGTAACTTATTTTTATTTTTCAACATAGAAACCTCAAAGCACTGCCATTATATAGTATGACAGCTCTTAAACAGTTCACACCTGAAGGTTAAAGAAAGGAAAAAAACATCAGCAAATCATGGTTATCAATGACTTTTTTTTTTCCTTAATTATGCACATTTAAAGGTCCAAAAGAAGTTTGTTGTTTACCATTGTGTTACATCAACTCTTCTTTTAGCTACACTCAGTAAGCACACTAATTGTTGAAGTTTTGAAAGTGAAATTTTTTCCCATTCATGCTTGATGTGACAACTTCAGTGGCCCAACAGTCTGGAGTCTCTATTGTTGTATTTTGTGCCTCATTATGCACCACATGTTTTCGAAAGGAGACAGGTCTGGACTGCAGGCAGGTCAGTCTAGTACCTCCAACTCATTATTTTAATGCAGTGCTGCCTGAGGGGTCAGAGGTCACAGACATTCAATATTGGTCTTCAGCCTTGCCCCTTATTTGCAGAGATTTCTTGAGATTCTGCAGTTTTTCACGTGGTGAACATCCATGCGTGTGAACGACTGAGCCTTTCAAGGATGCCCCTTTAATACCCAGTCATGTTACTGTCACCTGTTGCCAGTTCACCTGTTTTTTGAGCACTCCAGTGTTGTCTTTTGTTCCCCCTGTCCCAACTTTTTTTTAAAAATGTGTTGCAGTCACTTTCAAAACTTCAAAAACAAGTGTCCTCAGTTTCTCTCACAAATATCACAGCTGTAGGTAGATAGATGCATGAACGCTCGACAGCCACTGAAAGTCGTCTTTGTTGTGTTTTCTCCTCAGGTGGTGAGCGCTCTGGAGGCTAACCCCACCGCACGGCGCACACAGCTGCACCACAAGTTCGAGCAGGTCATTGCCCTCGTGGAGGACAACATCTACGAGTGCTGCAGCGAAGCCTGAACCTGCCAGTGTCTTTTCTACTAGCCATCTCTTTCTCCTGCTGACAGCTGCCTTTCTCCTACCTACATAGTAACTTGGGAATGTCGGCCACTGAGGAGTTAGCTTTCATAAGTGTCATTATCGTTCCCACAGACTGTTAAGAGGCGTGAAAAGCGGCAAAGGACTTAATTCTGCCTCTCGAGCATTCTGCGAGGTGTTCCTCTGCTAATCCGGGAATGCTGAGCAACTTTCCCAAATCTTTCCTTACATGATGACATGGACAGAATTACAGTCTGGCTCAGCTATGCTTTAGAGGGAAGGTATAGGAGCTTTTTTCTGGATGTCTTTACAGTTACTGGGACCTACAGTAAGCCCTGGTGGCAATCTTAAACGCACTGAACCCTTTTCTTAAGGGAACGAGCCAATGATGCACTGTACTGTATTATAATGTCCATAGCAATATTTATAGATGTGTTATAATGCTTTCAAGTGGCCTGTTCATCAGGATGAGTAGGAAGGATGGCGATAAAACTCCTCCCATCTCCTAAAGCCTGCAACGTTCTCAGGTGTGACTGGTGAAGATGGGCGACAGACAGACGCCCGTCGGTGCTTTCTGAACAATACGTCCCAGTGTGCTTTGCAGGTTGATGATGGGTTGAGGAGGAGTAGAGAGAAGAAGAAGAATATAAATGAGTGAAGTTTTTGAAATCAGATGTAATGTAGTTCACTGGGAAGAGCTGCATCAGTATAGAAGAAGTGTTGATCAGTGTGCTTGTAAACGAATGAATTTCATGTCGGATTCTGACCAATTTAAAGAGGGAAATTTACATTTATGAGATAAAAAATGTGAGCTCAATATAATCTGAGGAGAGACTGTATTTGTGATGCCAAATGACTTGTCAGAGTATGTGAAATAAATTACAGTATTTAGGATTTTAAACGCGTCCACTTATGACAATGTTTATTGTATGAGGTCTCGAAGTGTTTCATTTTTAAATACATTACATAGCATGGTGAAATTTAACAACATTTGAAAACCATTAAGAGCTTGGCCTGCCACCTAAATTCCCACAAACAAGCATCTGGAACTTCTCAGAAAGCCTCGTAAAAGTTCTCATGAAAAAGCCAGTGAGGGAAAAGTCGTGCAGACATTTAGCTTTGTTTTTTATTGCAGGAACAACAGAACAACTTCCACAAGATCCTAGCCTTTACACAACGAACAAAATAATATCCCTTTAATACAAACATTCTGACATTCATTCAAACACATAAACATCCAACACATACACACTCAAACACACACACACACATCCACTCTCTTGCAGGAAGCGGCTTCTCCCTGCAGAGGCTCTTTCAGGTCCATCTGTTTACACTCACGTCTCAGCTGATGCCAAAAGCAAACTAACAACCTCAGCTTTGTCACCATAAAGATAAGAGGAGAGACAGAGAGACCAGAGGACAGACCCGTCCAATGCCACAAAGGGACAGTTCACCCCAAAATCAAAAATGCATATTTTTTTCCCCTTATCTGGAGTGCTGTTTATCCATCTACACTGTTGTGGTGAGAGTTGCAGAGTTTTGGAGATATCAGCTGTAGAGTTGTCTGTCTTCTCTCCATAATAATGGGACTAAATGACACTCAGCTTGGGGTGCTCAAAGCGCCAAAAAATACATTTGAAAAATTCAAAACCACCATCTCTTTCCAGAATTCAAGACCCAATTACTTAAGATAATCCGCAGACCTTGTGGTGGGCACGTTCTTACAACTCAGTCAGGATTTCTGGACATTTCTGGTGTTAAGTTTTTCAAAATGTTTTTTTTTTTTTTTTTTGCCACCATTTAGTCCCATTATATTGGAGAAAAAACAGACATCTCTTTGGCTGATATCTCCAAAACTCTGCAACCCACACCAAAACAATCTAGATGGATAAACAGCACTACAGGCCAGAGGAAAAGTATGTATTTTATGATTTTGGGGTGAACTGCCTTTTGAAAAACTCATCTGAGATATCTAATCATTAATATTCATGACTAATTTTACCTAAGTATTCATAAAATGGATTGTACAAAGCGCATTTTCCAGCAACAATTATTTGAACATGAGTTGATGTGGATGAAATCATGCGGCGTGGTTTGCTGAATTAGATTTTCACTTATTATGCGTTTTGGGTTGTGGGGAGTCTGGAATGTGTTCAGTTGGATCGTCACACCCCCTTGATGTCGGGTTAAACTCTGTGACGCCAGCTGAACACTTTCCATGATTAAATGGATTGAAAAATACACATGCTGGCTCTTGAATATGTCAGTCCCACCAAAAGGTGCAATTGTGCCACTCGAGTGAAGACACATGGAGAGGTAAGTCAAGAGGATTGGCCAATAGAACGTAGTGCTGCTTGGCGGCGGTGGGTCCCTAGGTGAGCAGGGACAGATGGGACGTTGAGGGGGGTGCCAGAGGGTACAGGTCAAGCGGGGGCCACTTGGCTGGAGGTGACGGAAGAAGTCTGAGTTTTGGACACAGCGGCGGCGGCCGCCTCATCGTCTCCAAATGGGTTTTTTCCACAGCAGACTGTGGTGATCATGCAGTTTCTGAACTGGAGGCCAAAAAGAAGATGAACAGAATCAGTTATGATACATCTTGAGTCAGTGATGGGAGAGGTATTCACACCTTAAAAGTAGAAATAGATTAATGTAAAAAAAACCTAATTACAAGTAAATCCTGCTTTCAAAACCCTACATTAGTAAAAGTATGTATTACGTAAGATAAATGTAAGATAAAATTCAGCAGCACAAGGACAGAAATAGTACAAATGAATAGAAAAAAGCAAAACATAGTTAAAATAATAAAAACAAGAAGAGAAATAAAAATAGACACTATAAAAAGCAAATAAAGTCAAAATTACAGAGGAAAATGTTATATATACCATTAGAAAAGGGCCCCTATGACTGATACTAAAGTATATGACATTATCAGACTGTTAAAGGAGCAGTATGTAGGATTTAGTTGCATCTAACAGTGAGCTTGCAGATTACAACCAACACACCTCACCCTCCCCTTCCAAGTTTGTAAGAGAGTAAATGTGCAATCACGCAAAATGCATAAGGCCCTATCTAGAGCCAGTGTTTAGTTTGTGTTTAGGACTCGCACACTCTGCAGATATAAACGGCTCATTCTTATGTAATACAGGTTACATTCCTTTTTTCAGGTAATTATATACATAAAAACATACTTATATTCCATTTCTGCCAATAAGTCCCCTTAAATCTTACACAGTGAACCTTTAATAGTGATGCAACAATGCATAAGCAGTCTTTTACTGATGTAACAGGTTGAGGTGGAGCTAGTTTTAACTACTGTATGTAGAGCTTGGTAGTTTAGGCCACTTGTTTTCCAACAAAGCAGCTGGCACTTTCCTAATGGTCACAAGATTAATCTGAGTGATTGTGCAGCATGAAAAAAAGAGAAAAGAATGCTTCCACATTTAGTGTGACTATTTCTGTGCCTTGAACAGTTATTTCAATGAAACCATGTGAGGAGATTAGATGGGACATATCTCTTTGGTGGAGGTGCCAACCGCTCATAGACTTCTGACATGTAACACAGGGTGCTGCTTTTTTGTAAACACCTATAACACCTAATTTTAAGGGTACAAATTATATACTTAAGTAATGCTTAACTAATAAATGACTCATGATGATTTAATGCATAAACTAATGCAGGATGTATCATGAATCCCTGTTGATCACCATTAAGAAATGATCAAGTCACAATGGCTTTATGTGATTAATTTACACTTAGAAGATCATCAGTTAAGGATTGTTAATCCACAGTTACTTCATACATTAAATGATCTGCATCTGTTAGTTGGATTTCAGTTCCATAAACATTTATTTATTTAACTGTATTTATGTTTACAGTGTAAATGTTTGCATCTGAAAACTGGATTTATAAAAAAAAAAGTTGCATATTTCTATAAGAACGGGTACTATTCTGCTTCCAGAGAAGCTGACCAAACACATGGGTCTGAAATAAAGTTTTATGTTTCTTAAAGTCCAGTTTGGTCACATCAATTAGGAAGTAAATGTCTAACAGTTCTAAACTGATGACCTATTAAGTGTGATCTAATCATAAAGTCATTTGACTGGATCATTTGTTCATGGTGAGCAACAGGAATTCATGATACATCCTGCATTAATTCATGCATTAAATCATCATGAGTCATGCATTAGTTAAGCACTACTTAAAGCTACTACAAGGAGCTTTCATATTGTGTTGACTTTGGAGGTCAATGTAGACAAGAGCGGCAGTGTTTCCACCATTATAGCCCCAAAATATAATGTAAAAAAATGAAATTATCTAAAGAAAAATGTCATCCTGCTCCATGCTTTGTCTGAAAATGTAAACACAGACTCAGACCCAGTCGTCGGCATTAAGAGTAACTGTACAGAAATAGCTAATTTCCTTGCTGATGGTCTTGTTTGCTTATGCAGGTCATATAGAGGTTACAGTACTAAACTGTTTCATAACCAGTTTAAACTCCTTATAATATGCTTAAGTATTTGCTTTGTACACTTACAATAAGGTGTTACCCATTTTAATGTGAAATGTTAATCTGAAAAGATAAATGCAAGGCAGTAAAAAATAGAGCAGAAGTATGAAGTAGCATAAAATAGAAATATTAACTCAAAATTGTACTTGTAAAAATGTATTTTCCACCACTGCCTCCACTGAAGCTCCTTTTACACAAAAAACAACCAAGCCAGGATATTAGCCCCACATACCTGTCTGTTTAGCAGGATGTAGATGACTGGGTTGTACAGAGCAGCACTCTTGGCGAAGAAGGCCGGAGCCGTCATGAACACTGGACCGAACTCGGTTCCCTGATTGGCGAAGATGTACCAGGCCACGCTGGCGTAGGGCACCCAGCACACCAGGAAGGAGATCACCATGACAATAACCATACGTGTGACCTCTTTCTCTGCCCTCTGGGTGGTTTCAGACTCCTGCTGCTGGGCTGCAGCCTGAGCACAGACACACAGAAGCACGTTATTAACTTAATGAAGGACTAATCTGTCATCCTAATGTAAACAAAAGGCTCAGCCCATCAGCAGAATTGAAGAGCACAGGATTAGATGAGCAAACTGACCGACTGGCTTTTTTTAATCAATGGACTAACAGTGAAATTTACAGTTAATTAGTCATATTTTCTCCTGCTGTTGGAGGTTTGTTTACATTTGTAATGGTTTCAAACACAGCAGTAAAACTAATTTATTATGAAGTCAAACTATCCAATTATAGATGCAAATATGTCATACAAATATGTAAATAGTTTTGATTATTTGAAGCGGGACTATATAAGGTATTTATCTATAGTCAGTGTCAGAGCACTAACATGGAAGTTAAGCAATATACTGCTGTTGACAAGTTCGGCAACAAAATGTATTTTAGCCATCTAAGAATAATATCAATATGTGTATGCTAGATTTAGAATATTTTCAGTGCTTTATTTTGCAGTCAGAGAGTCTTTGCTGATGAGAAACTGCTGCTGTATGAGCCAAATATCGCTCTCTCCAAACCAACCAAACTCCATTTGCAAAAACAATAATTTTACCTTGCAGATCATGGGAGTTGCTCACCTGTCGCTGCCTCGATCTGTTACTTTGTTTGTGTTATTGTGTCACTCCAGTGTTTTGAAAGGTTAGTTCGGATGCACCAAAGTCACACAATAACGCAAACAAACACACAAACAAACTAACCGATCGAGGCAGCGGCAGACCAGCAACTCCTCTGTTCTGTGAGGTAAAATGACTGATTTTCCTTATGGAGACTGGTTGCTTTGGAGAGAGTGATGTTTGGCTTACATAACAGCACTTTCCTGTTGAAAAAGCCTGTTTGTGAGCAAGATAAAGCGGTGAAAATATAGCATACATTTTTTTTTTTTTCCCCCAGTTGGCTAAAAATACATTTCGTTGCCGACTCCTCCTGTCCACAGGAGACATTGCTTAGCTTATTGGTACTCTTCTCTGCTTCTCAAAACTGGCAGCATGCCTACATCCATCTACTGTAGGTAATACACTGACTATCGATAAGTACCTCATGCAACTCCGCTTCAAAAAGTCTGAACTATCCCTTTAAGGACAAAAATGCCAGTGCTTCATCAGATTTGAACCTGCAATAAACAGATTTTTTTTGGCCATTGGCTGCAGCAGAAACAGACTGTGAACACAACATTGACACATTATCACCTTTTAAGCCGATATTGCAAACTTAATAGCAAACAATTGTTTTTTTTTTAGGCATACGACAGTTATGGAACAGAATTATTATTCATTTGGACAGAGGTAACTGTTAGCCCTGTATGCTAATCCATAAAGTCTGAGAAACTGGGGATAGGTCTCCATGAACTCCTGAGGGCAATGTCTGACTTTGAGCTGCTAAAAGCACCACTATGTTCACCAGCTACTTGCTAACTTAATCTGTCTGCTGATGCTGTGCTTGTGCTGAGCAGGTAGTGTGTTGGATTGTTTTTTGTTTGTTCCTTTACTTATTTTTTTTGCTGAAAACAGCTGCCTGCTGGCTGAAGTTGCACCTGACAGCTAAACAATGAGGTGAAACTCAGTATAAAGCCGAGGGGAGCTGCAGATTCAGGTGATAATTCTCTATAGGTTCAACACTACAAGCAACCCCTTTCATACAGTCCAGTTGTTGTCTGTTTGATGTATTGTTATCAGTGCAAGAGAAAGTATACATGTCGTTCACTTAAAGGGCCAGTGTGTAAGATTTATGGGGGTTTATTGGCAGAATATGGCAGTCCAAACCAGCAAAAGAAACTAATGCAAGCCAATCGGAGTCAAGTGGGGCGGGCATTCTGGGAAAATACTTCCACGGAGGCCATCCTCTTTTACAGTAGCCCAGAACAAACAAACCAGACACTGGCTCTGGATACCGGCTTTCACATTTTACACCCGTTTTGCAGCCACACTTGGAAGGGGAAGCAGATGAGGTGATAAAATGAGTAAATATCACAATATTATTGACCAGATACCTCAATATTGTGACAATATTGTAGGGATGACTATTGGTGCTTTCACAAAATATTGACACAATGAGATTTCTGATAAATAATCATCAGTAATGTGGCTATAATGACTACGTAGGTAAAGAAAAATAATAGAACAGCTCGTACGGTGTGTTATGTTCAGAAGTTTACATCACTTTACTTTAATGCAGCCTTTAAAAATCAGGAAAAGACAACCTTTATGCCATATCACAATATAACAATATCCAAAATCGAGCACTGTGTCTAGTCTCATATAGATCACAATACAATATAATATCGATTTATTGCCCAGTCCTAGTCCAAACCTCAAAATTATTAAAATTAAATTAAAATTATTACATTTATTGAAAGGATGAGCAGCAAACACTCACATTCGTGAAGCCGGGGTAATGTTTTTAAATGAAAAATGACTGAAACAATTAGACTATCGTAACAGCTGTCACTTAATTTTCTGTCTGCTGGCTAATCAATTACAGGTGGAGTAAGCGATTCTGGAGTTAGTGACAATAGTTGATTGTTGAGTCTCATTGTTTTGCTGAGATACCAACCCACAATGTCGTATCAGACAACCTGGGAATGAAACTCAACAATCAACTGTTTTTCTCCAGAATCACTAAAACTGCCTTTGATCAGCTGATCATTTCAGCTCTTCCTGTGTATATATTAGGTAGTTTAATATATAACAAGAGTCTTTTCTTTGCAAAAATCTCAATTTGTAAAAACTATCTAAAGCTGTCAAATATTTGTTGTGAGAACAAGAGTAGAAATAGAAAGTTGCATGAAAAGAAAAGACTCTAGTGAAGCAAAAGTACCTGAAATTTGAACTTAAGTAGAGTTCTTGAGTGTATTTAGTTACATTACACCACTTATTGTTAGTATGAAAATATAAATTATAGCCCTTTAATGAAGAATTTCAGCATTCTGTTTTAACTGTTTGTGACTGCTGAGCTAATACATTATCAATGATGTTATACTATTATTAATGAGGGCACAGTGAGGCAGCAGACTGCCCTCCAGCTGGAGGACCTGCGTATAAGCTGCCATGTTGGCAACGATCTGCCCTCCTGAAGTGTCCTTGAGCCATTAAATCCCTCACATCTCCAGAGAGTCTGCTCTGTGACACTTCCAACCTCCCAAAAGGTAACAAAAAAAGAGAATTTCTTTACGGAGACAAACAAGGTATCGGAACCTTATTATTAATATCGTATCTGGCAGTGGTGTTCTTACCGCTCGCACAGTGCAGAGTAGGCGACTGTAGCAGAAGAAGATGATGAAGAGGGGGATACAGAAGTGGAGGACAAACATATAGATGACAAATGAGGTGTTGTTGATCTCGGGTTTGGGAGTGTAGTAGTCAATCCCACAGGAACACTGCATTCCCTCTGGGATGTACCTGCATCCACACATACAACAATAATCACACACATAACACAAATTTCCATCAACACCATCGCACTCAGTGTTTCATACTACATATGCATCTTTGAATAAATGTGCTGGAAGTAAATAAAACTCATTTCTGAGGTGTTTTTGTGCGTAAATGACCAGTAAAATATTTGTGTGTTTTTAAAGCCTGGCACAGTCTAGACCAGGTCTAGTGGGCCTTTAAACGACCTCAATCTGGTCCTTTGAAAAATGATTTTACTTAAATAACCTGATAATGTTTAAAGTTTAAGGGTGTTTATGTTGTTTTATTAGAAGATCATCATTTTATTAGCAGGTTAATTAGCCTATTCATTGGTTGTGTCTGTTGTCAAGCACAGAGACACTTAGGTCGGTTGCACCAAAAAGGATACAATTTTAAACTCAATTCAATCATATTTTAGCTTTAATTTATGTTGCATTAAACTTTTAATCTATTTTAAAATTAAGAGAGATTAAACCTCTCTTTGAATCTCAGGCTAGGTTTTACCTAAACCTAGATTACATTTTAAAAATCTAAACTTTAAACTCCAATTTAACATGTGATCCAGTAATGACTTTAAACTTACACTAGAGGGACTTTTAAACTTTTAAAACAGCTCCCTGGGCTGAGAAAAATAATTCTCTGCAGAACCATAATGAGCAGGCTAACCAACTTTTTTTGGTTAGCTAGCAAACATAATTTTTGTTGTTATTGTTGTTGTCTCTTTGAACCTTTTAGCCAGTTAGGAAACAATCTAACATCTTTTATTATGCTAGCTAGCAAACAAAATAGTTTTTAAAAAAAGTTTTAGCTATCTAGAAAACAATGTAACATTTTGCAACCTTTTTCGCTAACTATCAAGCAGTGCAGCATTTTCTGTTACATTTTAGTGACGTTACAGCGACATTACAGTAACAATATTAATAAGGCTGGGTATAATTTTAAAAATTACGATACCAGTACCCTTAAAGTGATACAGATACCAATGGAGTACTTCATTTGATACCTTTTTTTTAAAGGTTCTTCTTTATGAACAACATTTACAGTGATTGGTTGCGAGAAAAAACATAAATAGTCTAGGACTGAATACAGGTATCATTCGATACTACTTGGTACTGTGTTATTTCAATCGGTACGTGAAAAGTATTGAATACCGACACCCAGCCCTACATGTTACCATTAGTTATGTTTCTGCTACGTTACAACATGACAGGTATTTTTGCAACATCTGGTCAACGTAATCTGAATGATGTTTCCTGCACTTTATATAATGATATTGCTGCAACTGGTACATCGCAACTCCTCCAAAAAGTGGTGGAAATGTGGGGACAACCTACAGACAACATTTAAAATAACGTGCTGGCGATGACACCATGGAATTTCACTTAGTAGTTTGCTACAACATCACGTCACAAAAGCGAGATTGCAACTACATTCCTGCAGCAACTTTGTGTTAGTAGAATCTCCATATTAATTAAACTGAATTTAATTTAACTTCAAATTGATAAACTTGAATTTACTAAACTGAGATTAGTTTTTAATTGTGCAACAGAACTCTGCTTAATTTTAAAAAACTGGATTTACTCATTTTAAACGTAGTCCTACTCAACTCTGATCACAACTCATCACAGATTAAATTAATCTTTGTTGGTGCAGCCCAGTGTTATTATGAAAAGTTTTTACTCAGGCTGTTTAAGCACTTAGGGGAGTCACACTGAATAAAAATTTATGTTAAATGCAACACTGCATTATTAAAACAACAAGCTGCTTCTAATCAAGGATTACAAAGTTGCGCTGTTTTTTCATTTACTTTTGTAAATAATGTTTATTTTATAATTGGGAAAAACAAAGTGGAGAAAAAATAAAAAGGTTCATTGTTTATAAATTTAAATTCCTGACTTGTCAGGAAATATAAATGTCACTTTACTTTTTTCAGACTTGGTCCTTCTAAAAACAGAAGCAGTTGAACGGGCCTGATGATGTATAGACACTGAAACATACTGTACCGGGACCATCCGAACAGAGGAGGAGCAGCACAGGTCAGGGCCATGATCCATGTGAAGCCCAGCCCAGCGATGGCATGTTTCTCCCCAAGGCGGAAGTTGGTCATTGGCTTACAGACCACGATGTAGCGCTCAATGGCCAAAACCACCAGAGACCAGAGAGCAATCTCCCCTGAGACACAAAATAAAGCAGGTGTACATTAAAATACAGAACTTTTACTTGATGTTAAACACTTCTAATTATACAGACAAGATATATTTAGATAGATTTACACCAATTCTTTTCAAAAATGTGTTTTAAAATATTGTCAGTAACAAAAGCGACATGTTAGTGATATATTAACCAAAATCTAAATGAAAGCATTTGAAACACAAGATAACTTATAAATAATTTCATCTCTTACCTCCTAAAGTAGCGAAGAATCCTTCAATGTTGCAGCCGGTGACCCCTAAGATGAAGTACCCATGAAGGGCCGTGTAGAGGGTGACTGTGAACCCTCCGATGACCATGAAGAGGTCGGCCACTGCCAGGTTGAGAAGCACGTAGTTCAGAGGCGTCCTCAGCTTTTTGTGTTTGACGGTGACATGGAGGGTGAGGAAGTTGATGGGAAAGGCAGTAATGATGAGGAACAGCATGTACGCAGCCAGGAGAGAGTACTTCCAGGGCTCTGCCAGGTAGTACTGAGGGTGCTCGAACGGGCTGCGAACCAGCCCAGTCTTGTTAGACATGGGGACATAAAAGTTGGGTCCTTCTGTGCCATTCATGGCTGCCTCTTAGACTCTGACACTGGATGAAACAGCCTGTACCTCTTCTCAGAATAAATGACTGTCAGGGAGTCTTGTCGTGTAGCTGTAGTGCAAATAGGGGAGAAAAGATGGCTGGAGGGATGGATCTTGTGCAAAGTAAGACGTTCTCTGCAGCCCCCTGAGGTGGTGCGGCACCTTTTAACAGGGGGTCGGATTAGGGACGTGCATGGAGCAAAGTGTTGGCAGAGATGGAATTAAGACACGCAATCTCCCTCACTCACACATGCACACACACATATAAAGCATCGCAGGAGAAAACTCCACAAATAGCTATGCAGTAGGTTAAGTATTTTCAAGGTGAGAGGTTACAGTCATGTGTGCCCGAACCCCGTAATTACTGTCATGTGCATCAGTGCATCATTAGAATAAGATGAGAGGAGTGAAGAGAGAGTGGGAGGGAAGGCAAGAGAGGGAACCAGCAGCCTGTTTGTGATTTAAACCGTTCAGAGTGGACAAACTACAAATGAAATTTCTTGAGCAATCCCAATTTATTTGCATCCGTGAAAGCCTTAATCCCTAACCACTGCATAATGCAGAGCTCGACTCATAGCCTTAAGTGTAATCAGAATCAGTGGGGCATACCGCTCGGAGCATGCTTTCTCCATCCAGCTCTCTTCTTTCATAGACGCAAATCCTAAACTTCAATCTGCAAGAGTAAGAAGTTCATATACATATACATCATTAAGAAAACCCACTGTCATAGAAAATACCAAAATATTTTATTGAAAAGGCCTGTTTTTCCCTTATAACAATATAAAAAATACATTCTCATGACTATAAAACAGATGTACTGTTAGAAAACATACAGTCTTCAGTATATAAGCCTGTGGAATGCACTTGTTGGCAGACGTATCTGGTCTTTGTGAATAATAACATTCTCTACTGGAGCAATTAATCATTTCAGTCACTTTGCTGCTTGTCTTTGTCATTTATGACAGTAAATGAAGAGTCTTTGGGTTTTGGACTATTGGTTGGACAAAAGAGGCGATTTGAAGACGTCACTTTGGGCCCTAGGAAGTTGCGATGAGTATTTTTCACAATTTCTTGACATATTATAGACTAAATGATTAATCGAGAAAATAATGAGATTAATCAATAACGAAAATAATCATAGCTGCAGCCCTATTCTCTATATAACAAATAGATGTATGACGTTCAGTGTTTTTTTAAATAAATTTGTCATTATAGCAATATTTTTACACTTTACACTCATGTTCCCTTTAAGCTCACTTTCAGCCCAAGGTAATCTGATCCTAATAATCCATTTGGGTTGATTGCCTGACGGTGCACTTTTCTTACACTCTATAATGACCAATGCACAAACGCTACAGGTTTTACTGCTCTTGAGAGGGAGCTCGAGGAGGAATAGCATGTAACACATTCACATTATTACAACAGATGTCTATGTATATTACAGTGACAACGATATTCCAATGCAAGAGAACAATGATGAAATGTCAGAACATCCGAAAGACAAAAAGATTAGCTAGAGGGTACAAAAATTTAATATAGCTGCTGTAGTTTAAAGTAGATCAGTTAGGTTCATCGATGGGTCTGCGACAGTAAGGACAGCAGTTGTGTTGAAGCACCAGGAGCTCATAATCCTCACTGTGGAACATCTGCAAGAAAATACAGAGATAGGAACATTAGAACAGCCCAGAATGAACAGATGTATATTAACAGAAAAAAAATCACCTCAAACAGTGTTATTGAAAGAAATACAGACAGATAAACTGTGTCTCTGGTTCACACCAGGTGATACGAGCCGTGTGTCTTATAAACTCTGTACCTTGAAGCAGGTGGGGCACATGGTGATGCTCACATCGGGCAGCAGGGAGCGGAAGTATTCCCATTTGAGTGGCCTGGGCCAACGTTTGATCAGGACGTCCCTCCGACTCATGGAGCGCAGCACCGAGCGACTCACCTTGACAGGGACAAAGTTCGATCCCCCCTGCTGTTTGGGCACACATGTGAACACACCCACATTCTATTATTGACCCCGTCCTTTCACCCTCTCCAGCTGGTCCGCCCAGTTGGTGGAATATTAATCGCCTCATCTCATCTGTCCTTTTCTTACCTCGAAGCTCATTTTGGCTGTAAATGGGTCTTCCTCTATATCGTCCAGACCATCATCCATCCTCAAAGCCTGCAGCTCTGATTGGTGTTAATTAAGAACAAATAGCTCATGCATTCACACATTTCAGCATCATATTTTATATTTTGTGTGTGTGTTCCGTTTCAAAACAGGAAAAGCCCTCCTAAAATGATCCCTCAGAGACTATTCTAAAAGTGAGTGTTTAAAATGCCAATCAGTCGTGGCTGTCAATCACGCCGTGGTTCTGGAGGAACAGAGCAGACCTCAGTGCCCTTGAGTGTCTGCCGGCTAATGCAGGTTAATCCCTGCACCAGGGCTGTGGCTACGGCTCTCCGAGGGTTAGTGTCATTAAGATGAGACAGGAGAGCCTCGCTAACCCTATTAGCTCAAGAGCTAAGATGACTTAGCTCTGACAGCTTACCCACCAGCGCAGAATCGAGGCCAACGCAGACTAAACAGCTTCTTAGAACTGTCACAAGGCGGAGGGGGGGGTCACGTGCCTCATTTCTAAGTGATGTGTTAGGGCAGGGACTCTCAACACCAGCAGAGAGAGGAGTTAATAATTCATACAAAGCATGTGAATCATCTGACGCTCTCTGCATGTGTATTTTTGTGCAGTTACACAGTGTAGATGACCAAAGGATACCTCCATTGTCCATATCGTGCCAGCGCGCGTCCCTCTGATCCGTGTGAGGGACTTCTAGGTCAATCAGAGACACGGCCTCTTCATCACTGATGCCCTCCTCCAGGTAGAACTGCACCAGAGGCAGCACCTCTGCACACGAGGAGACACGCTACATTAGAGACACAAATGGACTCCTCTGTGTGCTCAATCTGTTTGTGTGTCACTGACCATATGACGAAGCTGAGTAGATGAAAGGCTGCCTGCAGTTGATGCACACGCTCCCCTGGTTGTTCAGCAGGGGGTTGTTGGTGGAGCAGCGATAGCACATCATGCCCTCAATCAGGTCCTGCAGGAGGCACATGGAACTTTAAAGGGACAGTTCACACCAAAATCAAAAACACATACTCTTACCTGTGATGCTATTTATCCATCTATATTAGGGGTTTTCAAAGTCTGAGACTGTGGGCCTCCCCTCAGACAATGCTTGGAAAAAGCCCCCCATCACACCCCCTAGTTTACTTGCTTGGTTTTGTTTGATTCCTGGATACACTGTGTTATTTGATCTCACAGACACTCAACAGTTGAGCCAAGGTATCTTCTTAATCTTTGACATAACATCAGACTACATCAAATACTAGGTGTGTTAAAATTTCAATATTAAATAGAAAATCGACCAAACTTTATTTTCTTTTTTCTCTCCACTCCGGCTTACTTGCAGCGTCCAGCAAGAAAAAAACAGCACTTCAAGCATAGCTTACCGGACGTTATTTAACACTAGATGCCATATTTTTTTAAAAGAAGATTTGAAAATGTAAACGACAGCTGTCAGGCATAAAACCAATGAGATGTTGATCTTAACAAGTAAGACTTGATAGTCTAACAATGGTGTTGTCTTCAGTGCAAACATATATACATGTTTAAACCAAAAGTCAAATCGAATCTTGGATTTGGATAATTGTGACACCCCTGCACAAAACATTAAAAAATGGTCTGTCCTTTGTTAGTTTATGACTCTAAGAAAGTGGGGAAAACAGTAAAATCCCCCAACACTGCATCTCTTTTACCAAATCAAACACATTTAGGCATTTCTTTGTGATCTCCTTTTGAAAACTAATGTAATAATAGCACTAACATGACAAATAATAGTATTTTTCACTTTCATTTTCTGAGCTTCCTCTGAAACTGTTAGGAGCCCCCTGGGGAGGCCTGTCTCCTACTTTGAAAACCTCTGATCTAAATTGTTTTGCTGCGAGTTGCCGAGTTTTGGAGATATCAGCGGTAGAAATTTCAGCCTTCTCTTGAATATAATGGAACTGGATGACACTCAGCTTGTGGTGCTCAAAGCATCAAAAAAATATACTTGGATAAACTCAACAGCAATGTCTCTTTCCAGAAATCACGATCCAGTTACTCAAGAGTATCCTGAGCAGCTTCATGTAGGAACTATTTTCTATCTTTCTAGGAAGCGACACCCACCAACCGCATCACCTTGCAGAATGAAGTGTGCATCTACTCATGGATGAGAGGTCACATCTCATGTGCTGTTCGCGTGCCGTAACGAGCACAAGCCTCTTAAAATAGTTCCTACATTTGTGCCATCTAGACATCTCTATGACCGATATCTCCAAAAATCTGCAACTGAATCAAAACAATCTATATTACGTTGTCACACTCAAGGCCGGGAACAATAATTTGCACAATACAATTCTATGCTGCGTTATGGAAATGCAGTGTCCATAAACTACACGTGCCAGAATGCATCCTGATTTTGTTATCTACACACTGAAGGCATCTGCTAGATATCAGTATTAGCTAGATAGCGTCTTAGTATTAGACAGCTGTTTCCAGCAGCAGCACTCAAGAAGTGGTTGTAGCTAGTAATGTCCATAGTTAGAAGCAAAGAGCCGTTATTTCATTTTTAAGCAAATATACATTTTGGATTTGAAACCTTGATTGTAGGCTACACAAAATGAAACAACCCTTACTGTTATTCTAACTTTATTACCTATACTTTCTTAATTATTAAATTATTACTAAAACATACAATAATTAAATGCAGAGGCAATTATGTAATAAAATATTAAAAGGATACATTTATATAGTCTTATATTTACCAGTGGCCCTTCGAGGACAACCACAATGCTGATGTGGTCTAGATCATCGTGTGGATAAATAACACTACAGGTAAGAGGAAAATATGTCATTTTGGTTTTGAACTGTCCCTTTTTAAGATAGAAATTCTAGACCATAGAGTAGGGGTAACTCCTCTAGTATTCACAGAGTATTTATGATCAATATTTCAGCACAAGCTGAATATACCAGCAGGTACATGCAGCACTGAAACGCACCTCGCTGTCGTGAAACGGTTTGGAGTGGATGGTGAGGCTGCCCAGCTCAATGGACTCCTGGAAGCGGGAGGGAATGTGCAGCTCCTGCAGCTTCTCGTAGGAATATCTGGCAAGTTTATATGCACCCAGTTTTCGACTCTGCTTCGCCAACGCGTACAAGGTGTTACTAATAACCAGGTCAAGGAAAATAATGTAAGAAGAATAGTTGGCAGACTAAATATAGGCTAGCTTCACTGGGATATTGATGTCTAGGTGTCTTATACAAAATTAGTTATTTTTTATGTGGGAAAAGACACACTTGTGTGGATTTATAAATAGGTATGATGGTATATTCCCTCATTTCTCATAATGAGCAGAACAACAGTCGAGCTGAGCCAGCAACATTGGCTAAATGCCCTGAAACTAATACCTCAGTGAGGGTGTTTGTGGGCTTGTGTGTGTGTGTGTGTGCTTAAACAGGCCTGTGTGGCTGTTTTTGTGTTTGAGTTGAGGAAATTGTTGCTTATTTGTATTTATATGGAGACGGATTGTTAAGAGAGCAGCTCGGTGAGTGGCAATGACAGGTCAATGAGTTGCAGCTGCAACAGCTCCACGCTGGCATTCCTCCATCACCTACAACTTAACACTACTCCTCTCCTTTCCTCTCCACTCAGCTCCTCTCCAGCTCCTCCCCACACACCCAGTTCTGTTCCACGGCTGGGACTGTTGATAAATGTGTGTCCTCCTATTGTTTAGCTTGTTCGGTGCAGCTTCTCTGTGACATTGTGTTTAATTGTTCAAACCGAGTCCAACGCAGCCTGGCTGAGTCTATAAATCTAAGTTCAAAGTTTCTGGAACACCTCGGTTTGGCCACAGAGGATCGCAGCTGCTCAGCCTGATTTCCTCCTCAGAGGCTGGGCTTTCCTTCCTCAAACTCTGCCTCCACTGTGTGGTGTGTGACCAAATGGGTTTGTCCGTGCGGCTGTGGGTGGCTTTGTGTGTGTATTTTTTCAAATTAAAGCACATTGTTTAGTGTGTTTATGTATGTACACGTTATACACAAAGTTCAGCAATCAAAGCATTTGTTTAGATAACGGAGAATGTGCCTCTTGCTGGCATCGTCTCCTCCTCCCCATCATCACCTCTTCATTTCTCTCAGCAGCAGCATGGCTTCCACAGTGGCGCCAACCCTTCCGTTTTCCCTCGACTTCTATCTCTTTTCCACCTCTTTATCATCAACGTCTCTGCCAGTCTTGATTTCAGATTGGCATGTTTGGTCTTGAGAGTTTTCCAGGGAGGAAGTGACCCCAACAATACTTTATTCTAAAAATATTTGCTTGATATCTGTGTTAGGTCTACTTTCACAAATGGAAGGATACACTTTAGAAATGCCTGGTGGCATGTCCTTGGTGAGGTTGTTCAGGAGGAATCTGCAGATATTGAAGAGCGTCTCTGGCATGTGGGAACTGAAAGGCTCGTCCTGAAAATGCAATCAGCAAAAAGAAAAGAGAGAGAGAGATAGAAAAATGGAAGGTGATTGTGATTATGTGATGATTATAAAATGAGAAAAATGAATGATAGAGATTTACAGGTCAGAGATGTTTGAGCCTCAGTCAGCAGACTGTTCTGCACCAAAATTGGCAACTAGCAGACATATCAGTATGGTACGATGTGGGTGGCACTTAAACAAGAAGTGTGCAGGATTAACCAAAAGTTGCAATAAATTCATTCTTTATTAGAAAAGTATTTAGAGAACAGCCTCAGAACTGAGCTTCAGACCAAAGTTTTTAATCACAAGAGAGAAGGTTGAACAAGTACTCGGCTGAAATGAGTATTCGGTACGCATACTGTACTAAAATGTAAAATATGGCCATATCCATACTCATGAGAAGAAAAATCCTCATTGGATGGCTAATACTGCATGTGTTGTTCACTGATTCTATTAAAATCAGATTTATTCGGTTGCTAAAAAAATTTGTTCTGTAATTATTCTCTTACTCTTGTGATTAAAAAAAACTTACTCTGAAGCTCAATTCTGAGGCTGCTCTGTAAAAATGTTACTAATTAATATTAAATATAGCAACATCTGGACAATCCATATCAATTTCAGGCTGAAATGAACAACTTTAGCCCCACCCATTTCTGATTTAAGTCCCACCCACATTTGGTAAAAGTCCCTCCCATTTCAAGAATGGATATTGACACATTTCACTCTGATAATTCTTGAACTTTTAAAAAGTACTTCATCTGTACCATATACTTGTTTCAGTTGAGTACTCGCTCAACCCTAATTTTCATAATAGACAGTGACTGGCTTTCAAATTTGTTATGTACCAACTCTAGCCTGCCTGGGAGACATTTCAATCTCAGATTTTAGGAAACCTTCCCGCTCAGTAGAGAAATGTGAAAACACCTCTTCAGTGACAAACCTTGCACAGATACAACCCAACATTGGCAAGGTCAGATATTTTAGGGGACATAAACACACACAAAAAAGCAACACATTTTTGAGTGGTGGGGATCTTTAAGACTCCATCTCTCCTACTCCCCTTCTTAATTTTTTCCGTCCTTTAACCTGGTCTAAAAGCAGCCTATCCCTTCACAGTGCCTCATCTCACCTCCCAGTGCTCTGAAAGGGAGAGAGGAATTTGCTAAAGCAATCACAAACAGCACCTTATCCCAAAAGTTGATAGTTCAAATCTATAGTGGCTGCCCATGAGAGTTAAAGTGAGATATCAAGGTTTCCTGCTCTGGTCTGGATCACAGCGATGCTTCGGTAATGCAGGGGTGTGACCACCGCCGAGCAGAAAGCTGAAACAACAAACCGAGGACACGCTGACACAGGCCAGGTCACCCATATAGTGCTCATAACCATGTATTGCTTGTTTGTAAGTAGGTTAGGGCTGGGTGGCGCTTGGAGAAGATCACTAATTAGGTAGTCATCATGATCAATCATGCAGCTGGTTACCATGGTGACAGGGGTCAAAAGAGGTTTCAAGAAGTGAACCATCTGACTGCTCCGTAAAGGGCATATCTGTCACTATCATTTATGTGTTGTATGTCGGATGTCTATCAGATATTCTGTGTTGCTCAAATTTTTATGTAAGAGGGATTTATGCTTTTATACAATAAACAGCTACTACCAGACAAATATAATACATTTAACAGATGCAGACTTGATTCACATGATATTTTGGAAATATATAGTCTCTATGTAGTCTTTTGTTGTTGTCCTGTCTCTTCTCTGTCTTGCTTTCTTTGTTACTTAAAACTGTTGTCCAGGACTTTGACGTATACAGTAAATGATGGTCGGCTACATTCAAGCCAAGCAAGTTCAGACAATGCTGCTTATCTCTCTGTGTTTTGGGGTATAGCGGAGGAGATTCCCAGAGTTGAACGAGCAGCAGCCACAGCATGAAGTACGCTACAGAAACTAGGAGTAGTAATCTGCATTTTCTTTTACACTGATTATCCACTCTTTGTTTCTCCAATGTCCCCTCTGAAGCTAAAAAATAGCACTTAGAGTTAAAAGTTTGCATTCAAAGTTAAGAGGTGTGAAACCATTTCTGTTTCTGCCCTTTTCCAGGTGGCGGTGTGCCCATCATGTGGGTCCCCCTTGTCTAGAAAGTACAGACAATTTTCCCCCTCAACATAACTATATAATTTTAAACAGCATAATCATATCCTCTGAAACCATTTGTGCTAATTACAGCCAAAAACAACATGCTTTTAAAATGCTACACAGTGGTCAAGTCAACGGGTGTCTGTAGAACAAACTCTGGAAGTGTGAGGTGGCCGACCTCCAGTAAGTAGCTCCTCTGCAAAGATTAATTTAAAACAAAGGACGTGTCAGACGTTTGTCTTTACTTCTACCACTCAACAGAACTAAACACATTACTACTTTGTAGGTGTTTCAAGCTTGTGAAACAATGCGGCTGCCATATTGGTAAGGGGCAGCCGTGTCTCCTAATGCATGTATGCCTATAGAGGCAGGAGGTTTATCTTTTAGTAAAATCAACATAACCCGCTGAGTTTTTGACTTATATTCAAGTGGTTTACTTCGTTATAAATGTCAGATGTGTATCTATGTCACCGAATACTTGATTAAGTTAAAAATACTGGTTTTCATAACAAAATGTTTTGTTTCGTAGATGGTAACCATAATATTAGGCCTAACCTCTCCTGACACTTTTTTTTTCATTATTGTATTTTATTGTAGTTTTATGAGTGCAAATAAAAAAAATTAAAAAACAAAATAAAAATAATATAATATTCAAGATTAAATAAATGTAAACTTAATTCATAAAAAGATATGATTACAACAAACATTATGTTAGAGTATTACGTTTCTGGCCGGCTTCAACAGTATTCTGGGAGGCACTTTTCTGCCCTTGGTCATCAACTTTTAAGTAGAACATCAGCAACTAAGTTTAATAATGGTGGTTCCTGAGTTGTTCAAGCTGATTAAAATCCCCTTCAGTGGTCTCCACGTAAACTCAACACCCTCAACTCTCTTTTATTCATTTTACCTAAAAACCTCTCTGCATATCTTAATTTCTTCTCTACCCTGAGTCCCTTTTCTTTTTTGGTTGACATAATCTTACAGAGCCAGACCTCCTTCGTGTCAAACTCACAGCGGTCTGAAGAAATTCAAGCACAAAGTTGATTAGAAATTGTGCAGAAACACAGAAGGCCTGTCAGTATACTTCAAGCAAAAAAAAACTATATTATGAACATGAATGTGTTCGTATCCAAACAGAAATCTGACCACATAGTAAGCACTGCTTCCAGTAATCTGACAGCAAATCATATGGCTGCCTCATGATTTCTTAGGCTTCCTCCCACTTTTTTTCCGGTCTGGCTATGAAAGATTAGGGCTGACAACAGTAACGTGTTCTCACCGTGTAGCGCTGAATGGAACGATAGACATGGTAGAGCTCAGCAAGGTGCTGAAAACGCTCAAACTTCTTCAGCATTTCATCCCTCTGATCTTCACTCTCTGACGCAGATAAAAACAGATGTAGCAAAAGGTTTAGTAAGAACCAATAAATGCATCAAACTTTACAGTAAAAAACAAATTATGCTTCTTTACGGTGCAGGGAAGACGTGTCTCACCTCTGGCGATGTCCAGACACTGCATAGATAGCATCCAGTAATAGTACCCTGCATCATTGAACCTGTTCTCCACCACTGCATTGTGGGTAAGCTGCTCCAGGACTTTTACAGCTTCGTTCTGGCGCCCCGCCTTGTGAAATGCTAAAGAGTGAAAGAAAGAAAGTGGTGATGGTTGGATTATTATGTGCCCTTGAAAAACTGTCTTGCGGCGATGCTGAATTTAAAGTGTCAATCCAAGACATCCTGCTTTATTTATTTATTTTGGGGGTGACATCTTTGGTGCCAAGCTGTCATTGTTGTGGTGTTTTTGCGCTGCACTTCCCAGAAATTACTTCACAATCGAACACTAAGTAAGTGTTATTATTCTCTCTTTCTTTTAATGAAGTTTCAGTGCCTCTCACATCCTGTTTGGTAAAGTATTTTTACAGGAAAGAGCTACCAGATGTTGTTAAGAACAGCAAAGCTTTGATGAATTGGCTTTTGGTTGATTCTCTATTATATTAAATGTGTAACAGAGAGAACAAAAGCAATCATTTGTGTTATTTGGGTCACAATATGAAGTTACAAAACTAAAGAATTGTTACTGTAAAAAAAAGTGTACATTAAAGTGTATATAACCCCAATTCCAAAAAAGTGGGATGTTGTCTAAAACAAATAAAAACAGAATGCAATGATTTGCAAAAACTTTTTGACCTATATTCAGTTGAATACAGTACAAAGAAATATTTAATGTTCAAATTTTATTGTCTTTTGTAAAATACACACTTATTCTGAATTTCATGCCTGCAACATGTTCCAAAAATGTTGGGACAGAAGCATGTTTACCACTGTGGTACATCACCTTTTCTTTTAACAACACTCAATAGGTGTTTGGGAACTGAGGACACTAACTGTAGAATTGTTTTGTAAATTAAATTCTTTCTCGTTCTTGTCTGACATACTACTTCAGGTGTTCAACAATCTAGGGTTTCTGCTGTCAGAGTTGCGCTTCGTAATGCACCACAGGTCTGGACTGCTCTTTCACTACGAAGCCACACTGCTGTAACATGTGCAGAGTGTGTCTTGGCATTGTCTTTCTGAAAAAGACGGGGACATCGCTGAATCAGACGCTGTCTGAATGGCAGCACATGCCGCTCCAAAACTTGTATGCACCTTTCGGTATTAATGGGATCTGACAATTTGACAGCTAGCCATACCATGGGGCCATCACAGATGCTGGCTTTTGAATTTGGCACTCGGTACCAACAATCATGATACTATCACCTGTTTCCACTTAACCTGTTTACCTTTTGAATGTTCCAAACATATTTTTGATCATTCCACAACTGTCCCAGTCTTTTGTTGCCCCTGTCCCAACTTTTTTGAAACATGTTGCAGGTGTCAGATTCAAAATGAGTGTATATTTACAAAAAGTTAATAAGTTTAAACATTAAATATCTTGTTTTTGTACTGTATTCAATTGAATACAAGTCGAAAAATGATTTGAAAATCATTGCATTCTGTTTTTATTTACGTTTAACACAACATCCAAACTTTTTTGGAATTGGGGTTGTACATACACACTAAATGCTAAGATCAATTTGTACTTAATGGATACAAGACAAAGATTTACTTTTTTTCTTGTACATGTAATAACTAACATAAGTCTTTTCCAAACAGGGAGGTTGCTCCTGAATCATTTCAACGTTAAAGCCGTAATAAACATGAACTCCATTCCTTGCGTTCCTATCAGAGGGTAATTAGAGGCAGCTTTAGGGAGTTGACCGCACCGGTGACCCTGCCCCCTGCAGCCACAGTGGGGGCCAGAACATATTAGTGGTAAATATTTATCAGTCTACCTAACTGGATAAAACCACATTCAGCTGCTGTTGGTTAAAGTTACTTAATGTTTCCCTATTACAGGAACACAAAACACAAGCTGACAAAGACGCAGAGGTTCTCAACGTTTTTTGATCAAAGCTCCCAAATAAGGACAAAACACTTTACCATGTGTATATAACATAGCGTATAAAGTCAACAAAGATAAGGTCATGTTTAGGACAATTGTAAACTCAGCATCCAACATAATTTTTCTTGTGTGTGTGTAACAAAAATCAGGTCAATCAAGTTTATGGCATAATATTGATGCGACAGCTTTTCATTTGCAGAGGAGAATGACCTTTTTCAATTAATTAGAGTCACTTAGAGTGATCCAGTTTCACAAGGATTTGGATGAATGGAAGTGGGAAACATGGCAAATGTTAAAAGGCATCTTCAAACTAAAGTCATGAGAACTGTGAAAAATGCGATAACAGTCAAACGATGGTGAAACGGCTGCAGACCCCGAAACTCCTGGAATCAACTGAGCTGCACTTGAAGCCCTCAACATATGTACCCAACCAATTCAGTCTAGTGTTAACCATTTCTACATCTGTCATTGAGAAGTGCCAGCGCAGAGGACAGGGGACAAGCCAGAATCTGAGACTCAATTACAATCACTGGTAACACAATACTGCGTCACCGCCGGACTTAAATACACCCGATCAGCAAAACACATGACCACGAGTCGAGCTCCAATACAATCAGGCCTGTTCAGTCATGTCGAGACAGGCAGAGGAAGATTATGTAGAAGAGGAAATATGCCTGCTGAGATCATAATTATAAATCTATGAGCTGATTATAACTATGGTTACAGTTGGTAATCATCATCAGAGCCGCTTGTAGTACTGGTGATTAGAGGCATGCATGCATGTCATTCAGTTAACAGGCAGCTCTGTTCTGCTCTGCTCCAGCAAAGAGGATCATGTTTTACAGTGGATACAGAGAATCTTAAGGAAGTAGTGAAAAATGTCTGCGTCCAGAGCTGGCCAGGCTTTATCACTTCCATATGTAAACACTGGCTGTGGCTGGAGACTTTAATGTTCACTGAAATAACCCTGGAAACTTACACGTTAAAAAAAACAATGTGAATGTATACCGAGGCTTCTTACATTTTTTTCCAAAGTCAAATTCAAGCACTTTTCACTAATTTTCAAGGTGCATTGGCAAGCTTTTCCAGCCTCCTACAGCTGTGATAAATTCCATATTTATATACATACATGACATCACATTAAATCAGTCTAAGTAACAAAATTATTGTTTCATGGTAGTTTATTCACTCTAGGGAGGAACACATTAAAGGAAAACACAAAAAAGTTTCATGTTTCAAAATGTGTCACTTCTCTGAGTAAACACTGCATCCTATATAACCTGGCTGAACCAATATTCAATGTTATTTCTCCATCTAAAAAGCAAACTATTCAGGGAGCAATTTATTATGAACGTAATGCAATTACAATTTCAAGCAAAAGCAAACACTTTTCAAATCTTGTAAACACCACGTTAAAATTCAAGTGTTGTCAAGGATTTCAAGTACCCATAAGGACCCTGTAGTACATTGGAGCAACCTTTGCGGGTGAACTTGTTTACATTCACAAAATATTCAGGTTTTTTTCCCTTACTCCAAAAAAAGACAATATTCCTACCAAGCTGTTTACACAGCTAAATGAATATTCCACTAATTTTCCCATTTACATGTAGCTGTGCATGATGGAACGACGATGATGGAAAGTGGAATGGCTGTAGTCGCTTGAGCCATTCTGCTTCTATGCATTAAAATAAGATTTTTTCAAAGTTTCCACTGGTGGCAGACTTGTTTGAACGTGAACACAGCCTCTGTATTTCATTTGTTCTTTCTTGGAAAAGCCGGCATTGCAATTTTTGTGCACATTCAAAAACCTGTTGATGTCCAAGTCCTTCATAATATTTAGGGTAGGTTCGATTCTCCTTCCAACCAGAAAAGTTTTTTTTTTCTTTTGTGCATGCATTTTGCAAACTTTTGGCTACTTTGTTTGTTTACAATGTGCAGAGCTGACGTAAACAGGCAAGAGACTGTGTATTGCAAACTGCAATGGAAACCCTTATTGAGACACATATTTGAATGCACAGTATACCTGACCAAAGAAGGCTTGAAATCGTGAATAATGCCAACATATCCCACATGTCTTAATAGGAAAAGGGTACATTCAGAATAAGGCCTAATTAGGAAAATCCAAATGGAATATGCTGTTTGCATGCATGGCCTATATCAAATAAAGAATATTGTCATATTCTGAATACAGGCTGTTTTTTAAACACATTTTCCATTTCAAAAGTCCATACTTTTCCAGACTCAAATTTCCAGACTTCTGGTAGATTTTTCAACACATACTTGACATCTAGCTTTTTTTTCCATTTCAAATCCTGAGCCAACCAGGCTTCCTATTTGGGATTGTTCAGCCAGCCCCCAGAAAATTGTATTTACCCACTTTGGCTGTTGCATCCTTTACAGAATCGTAGCACAAACAGTTCTAGAGGAGGTAAACTAATCGGATGCTTTAGCCATATAAGACATTTACATTTAGTGCCTCTGGCACATTCTAAAGCTATTATTCCATCATATATACTGATTTTAATTATTAGATATTTTTAATGAGTTTGCCTGCCTGACTGTACCTGACTTATTCCTGACTGATCAGAACTTTTGAAGGATCATTAAAACATGATTTAGGGCATCTGACATACGTTTGCATAACTGGTCAATGGCTAAAAATACAAAAGCCTTCTAGGACATTTTAAACTGTAAATTTAGAGTCGAGGCAGAGCCAACATTTTCCTCATATGACTTACTCCTGTTACTATGAATGCTCCAAATGCAATGAAAAACATTCTGCTTGTTTGATCAGTATATTTTTAGAAATTCTGAATATTACATTTTAGAAAACAGAAAAGGGTCAATAGTCTGTAAACAAAAATATTTGTGCATACTTTTTTCTTTTTTCCATACGTATCCAGATCTGGAAATTACAAAAATCAAATAGCATCCTTTTTCCCCAATTATAGTGGTAAATTAGTGCGTATGTAAAAGTAGCCAATGTGAAGGTGAAACCCAAACTCACCTTTCTGGGCCTCTTCAAAGCGGTCGTTCTCCGCCAACCACTGGGCATAAGGCACAAAGACGTCATTTTTGAACTGGAGGTGCTTCTCCACCAGTGAAAAGGCCTGACAAATGGACAGATGGGAGCAAAGAACACAGCAAAGAAGAAAGATGTAATACAGTACATGTGACAAGTTCATATGAGAATTCATGAGTCCCACAGGTTGTAACATATAGAGGCTGCCCTGGGTAATTACAGTTGAACTGGAGTTGATTAGGGACATGTGAATTGCCGCACGTTATTCGGAGAACCACACATTACCTCCTGTCAAAACATTGCTACAGGATTATTAATTAGTTGAGAACAAAGAAAAGTGTATGAGCTAAGTTGATTTCACACTCAATTAAAACTACAAGTGCAGCTATTACCCCGTTTGAATGACAGGATATAAAAGCTGTTGTAGTGCCCTGTGGACATATATTCGCCTGTCATATTGACTGATTAATCTAAATGTCCTGTGTTAAAACTTGAGCCAAGAAACACACACCAGCCATACCATACAATAAAAGACAGAGAGGGAGTGAGTGTGTGTCCCAGGCCTGTGAGCCCAAAGTCATTTAAAGAAATACTTTGTTTTAGAACAGAGTGGGTGCAGTGAATAGCATCCATATGGTCCCGTGTTGAAACTCTAGTCTGTGCTCTGTCCTGTCTGGGTGTCCACCTCCCCCAGTGAAGCACATAAAGCCTAAGAGTTTCTTTTTTCCTCTCTGAGGATCAAATAAATATCCAGGAAGACTTCTTCAGACACAACAAGCAAAACTGTGTGATCATGATTTGATGTTCTGTTTTTGGCTCTTCTGTTTCAGCATGCAAATCGCCAATGTGCATCTCTGTAACGCCGTTAACTCGATTACAGACTGCAGATGGATTAAAGAAATGCAATATTTTCTTCTTGTCAGAGCGGTATGATCCACTCTGATGGAGGAATTTGATTGGAAGCAGAATGGAGCTCTAAGCCGATACTCTTTCAGTGCAGTAGAGTGTTTTGTGCTTCTCACTCTCTAATCATCGTGTGGGCATGGATTCAGAGAAATCCAAAGCTGGATGATTAGCTCTGGAGTGTGTGTGTGGTTTAAGTTTGCCTGTGTGTAAGGAATAAATAAGGCAGATGTATTGTCTTATTGTTTGCATACGGTTGTGGTTACTTTAACAAATACAATATACTTTTCTGGAGCTTCCTGCAAAAACAGAACAAGCTGCGAACATCACGTACAACCCGATTCCAAAAAAAGTTGAGACGTTGCGTAAAACGTAAGTAAAAACAGAATGAAATGATTTGCAAAACCTTTTCGACCCTTATTCAATTGAATACAGTTCAAAAACAAGATGCTCAACTGTCTGTAAATATACACTCATTCTGAATCTGATGTCTGCAACATGTTTCAAAAAAGTGGGAAAGCTGTGGGATGCTCAAAAGCACCTGTTTTGAACATGAAACCGTTAAACAGAAGAATTGTTAAGGTGATTGAGGATGAAAGGGACATCCTCAAAAGGCTTGTTTAAGCAAAGATGGGAGGAGATTCACCACTTTGTGGAGAACTGCAGGGGCCAACAGTCTAAGTTTAACAGTTTAACACCATCTATAAACCATACTTATTAAAAGATTCAGAGAATCTGGAGAAATCTCTGCACACAGGGGGCAAAGCCAAAAACCAACACTGAATGCCTGTGACCTTTGACCCCTTAGGCAGCTCTGAATTAAAAACTGTATTAAAAACCCACATGACTTGTAAAGGATACGACTACATGGGCTCAGAAACACTGACATCAGTATACGCAGTTTGTCGCTGCATCTACAAATGCAATTTAAGAGAAAGCCAAAATATCAACAACATCCAGAAATGCTGCAGACTTCTCTGGGCCCAAGGTCATCTGAGATGGACTGACAGAATGAGGAAAAGTGTGTTGTGGGCTGATGAGTCCACACTGAGTCCATGTTTTTGGACATCATGGACATCAAGTCCTCCATGCTAAAGAGGAAAAGAACCATCCAGATTGTTACAAGTGCTAATTTAAAAAGCCAGCATCTGCAATGGCATGGGTAACTGTCACATCTGTGAACGCCCTGTTAATGCTAAAAGGTACATACAGGTTTTGGAGCAACACACGCTGCCATCCAGAAAACATTATTTTTTGGGACGTCCTTACTTACTTCAGCAAGACAATACAAAGAAACATTCTGCTCATGTTACAACAGTGTGTCTTTGTAGTAAAAGAGTTCGGGTACTAGACCGGCCTGTCTGCAGTCCAGACCTGTCTCACATCGAAAATGTGTGGCGCATTATGAAGAACAAAATACAACCCCAGACTGCTGAGAACCTAAGTCATATATCAACCAAGAATAAGAAGGAATTTCACTTCCCAGATGCTTACTCAGTATTGTTAAAAGAAAAGGTGATGTAATACAGTGGTAAACATGCCAATATCCAAACTTTTTTGAAATGAGTTGCAGGCATCAAGTTCAGAATGAGTGTATATTTAAAAAAAACAATGAAGTTTATCAGTTTGAACTCAGTTTGAAAATTGTATCCTGTTTTTATTTATGTTTTACATGATGAAAATAAAAACGGGGGTGTAGTTTCCCTGGAATCAGGGTCATAGTTTGTAGATGTCGGTTTCTGAGTACGACAGCAGTTTATTTAGCACAGTCGTATTATATTTATGTGATTGTCTCAGGATACGCTATATATAAGCCATGATGAGCGGAGCAGGTGTGCATAAGTGTGTCAAACCTCTTCCCAGTGCCGGGTCTCCACATGCAGCTGCACCAGAGCCTGCAGGTCTCCCATCTTGGAATAAGTCTCTGAGGCATAGCCGTGGTGCTTTAGCTTTGTGAAGTAGAACGCACACTTTGCCAGTGGCTCACGTTCAGCCTTGTCCAACTTGCGAGCGATGTCAATCAGCCTGGACGAGAGGAGAGAAGAATGAGACCACACACAAAGAGGGCGAGTGCAGATAAACCCCTAACAAGGGGGGCTGTTGTATCAAACTATACTCATGACCCCAAAGAGAATATGAAACAGTCAGGGTCAGTAGCTGACTCAGATTCAGGTTAAAGAGCTCTGATTCAGTTCAGCTGCAGACCAACTGGTAGCACCGCAGGAGGGTTACAGCCTGCACACAATAGGTCAGACGGAGTCAGTGGGGAGTTCTGATATGACCAGCAGACACTGGCTTATCAGTTTGCCTGGTTTTCAACAACATGCACTCACATCCACCGTTCCCACTACACATGTACGAGTGAAAGCTGATGGAAAGGTAATCGCTGCCTACTTTCTTTCATCAGCATGTCAAATATACTTTTCAATACTGATCCTCTGAGTGAGAGACACATGTTCTGGATATATTATTTTATTGCTGCCTTGTGTTACAAAGTAAGCAACATAGACTGCAAGTTATGAATCCCCTCCAGACATGTTTTTAGACTATTTATGTCTGATATGGTTTTTCCAGAAAAAACTTCAGTGACCTAGTTCTTTTTTTTTTTTTAAATATATCTTCTCTTCATCTACTCCCCCATTGAAAAATTCAGAAATCTAACAATACGCAACTATTTTTCATTTCAGAACTTTAACTACTGGACTGAAGAACAACCTTCTGGTGTCAAACTCTGCACCAGTGTTTGCAGTAATATCGGTAATGAAGTAACGTATTACTAATGGGATTCAATATTATTACATTTACTACATCGTGTAATGCATTACCAGCAGTAGCAGCTTAACTTAACGTAAATTAAATGAAACTTAGCAAAATACAGGCGGTGTCAAGAAATATAACAGCCAGCTCACTAATGATGAAAAATGACAATTACCAACATAAACCACCAGAACAGACATATTACAAACACAAAGTAACATTTGTATTTTGGAACGTAAAACAGCAAATTTAAAAAAACACTCAGTCCAGACTAGACCTGATGGGAAATGTGGGCCATTGCCATGAAATTTTTACCTACATTACAACCGGAGCAGAAAGCCAGAGAGCAGCACACTCTGCTTTGCCTAGATTGTAAAATGTAGATCAATATAATAATCAAGTGCCTTTTTAATGGGCATCAACCTTGTGTTTACACACATATTGTCAAAGAAAAACACTTCAGGTCACAGAAACAGCTGTGAGCATGGTGGGACATAGCTAAGACGTGAACCTGCATGGAGCCGGTGCAGGCAGACACAAGGTGACAAGAGGAACTGTTGAAACTAGACTGATATCAGACTGAATCGTCAACTCGTTACACTTCATTTCCATATTCAATCAACTCAGTGGAGTGGGCGGAATTGAAGGTCTGGACCCAGGCAAGATTGAAACTTCTTTTTTTACAGTGAGTGTTGCAATATAGGGGCATCTATGCAGATACAGCTATGAAACAAAATGACCTTCTTGCATCTTATAAGGCTTAGTCATTCTACAGTCATCTTGGTTAAAGTTATACTAAAGTATTGGAAGACATCACTCTACACAGGCAGTAATATTGTAGAGAAACATATTATTTTAAAATGACAGTAACTAGTAACATGTAATGTATTACATTTTGAAAGTAACTTGCCCAACTCTGCTGTGCACATAAATCACTCTGCACAGGAATCTGCAATGGTTGTTTAAGTGAGTATGTGTATCAGATTCAGCTCTGGGGTTTAGGATTTGAATGAGAGTCAAGGTTTAAATGTCCCAAGTTAGCTTAACTCCATACCTGAAACAAAAACAAAACTATTGTTATTCCACTAATGTTAGAGGATTCAACTAATGTCTAGAAACCTATGAAGTCAAAGAGTTAACAAGTTCAACCACTGACTGTGAAATTGAGACATTTATAATGAGAATGCAGAATGTGAACATTTCTAACCATATTAACTTGACATTACTGTCTTTTGTTCTGTTCTGAACTAGAAAATGGGCCTGCTTACTATAACCAAAGAAGTATTTTGATGACATAGATAGATAGATGGATTACAGGAAATCATGTGTGCAAATCTAAAAAGGCAGTTCAGAAAAGGTTAACCTGGAATAAGAGTGAATAACAGTGTATTTTTATGGTGGAAGACTGATCTGGAGGGTTTCATACAGTGACTGACACCTACATGTCTGCCCATCCGTGTTCGCCTATAATGTCGATGGCTTTGAGATGTTCTCCTGCTGACAGGTACATCTCCGCTGCTGCCCGGGGCTCCTTGCTGCTCTTAGCCCAGTCCGCCTGCTTGGTCATCAGGATCCGAGAGCTCTTTGGGTCTGTTGCTCCAACAAAATCCTGCAAAAAAGACACACAGTTACAGACTCACTCACATAAATTGTAAAAACATCTGCAAAAATATACCCAGTATTTAGGAAGATGTATCATACACAGGAAGAAAATTATTCCTGCAGAGGTTATTTGTATTAGGTATTACTTTACAATACTGATGCCATTTTTCAACTTAAATACAAACAATTCCATAGTTTCCAAGGTAAATCCAACAAACCCTTATAAATAGATGTAGTCATGAACAATACATGAGAAAAGGTAGTTAATTGGAATGTATTATCTTCATTTCGAGATAGTGAATAATTTAAAAAAGGCTGGGAAAGAGCTCTTCTTGGACTCAAAATTAGTTTGTTAGAGGTACTCTTTGGATAGGGAACACATAATTAAACGTGGGTGGTTACTAACATAAATCTTGGATAACTATAATTGTAGTTGAATTGAGGGAATCGAGGACTTGATTCTAAGGACAGGTTGTCTACCGTCTTAGGAAGAATGCAACTACACAGTGCTTAAATACCAGCTGGGTTGATGGGTAATAGTGGAGGTTTTTGTTGGTATTTCAGCTGCAATTTCTATGTGTATATGTACATATTTACCAAAGTTAATTACCCAACAATATACTATAACTTACCAAATATTTTTACCAGGTTAATACTTAATAATTAGGGGACTCAGTAAACAGGAACTTGTACCATACATGTTCACCAATGTTACATGTAAATCATGACAACTTACTCAGCAAGCTGAAACTTGTAAGCTGAAACTGTTGAGATGAAATGACCAGGCTCTTAAATTGTAATAGATTATTCCCTTTTCCATGCAATCAACACAAACTTGTACCCTATATATTCCACACTGTTACTAAGTAAAATATTACCATGTGGAGTGATGGATAAGCCGCAGGTGGGGGAGGCTGACTCAATTAATTACAGTATTACAGAACATTTAGACCTGAACAAACAAACAGTTTAAGGAGTCACATTTTTACACATCATCCTTCATCAATTTCCTCCTTCACAGATTGTGGCAACTTGCTGCTTTTGTCTATTTAATATCATCTTAAAATTCTATATTTTAGAGGTTTTAGACTGTTGGTTGGACAAAACAAGTAATTTGAGGATGTCTTAGAGCCCAGAAACTGACGTAATGCAATAAAAGCTTATCAGACAAGTCAAAAATATAACCTTAATAAAGACTACTGTTAAATGTACTATTAAAAATAAAACTATAAAAAGAAATCCAAAAGGACACTTCTCCTTTTAGCTACAATCAGTTGGTCAAAAAAAAGCAAAAAACCTTTAATTTCTTTTCCTTTATCACCAAAAAATTAAACAAATTTAAACTGAATTTATTTAAACTTCATTTATTGTTTTTATTTGAACTCCTTCACTCCTATTTAATTGGTCCTGACACATATACATTTCCTATTTACCCTGCACACCATTTTGCATTTTCCTCTTTGCATTTCATCAGGCTATCGAACTCCCTGTTAACTGCATGTGCCACAGAATATTACTAATTTTTCAGCGAGAATCCCTGATTCTAATCTGGAAGGAGAGCAGGAGACGTCCAGCTCAGACACCCAGAACCGTCTGGGTCAAGTCCGAGACAGGAGGAAGAGAGTCACACAAACAGCAAGCTGCTAGAGGGTCCTTACCCTCCGGTGTCCATCCTACCTAAAACAAACAGCCTGTAGGACCAGATGGCCACATAGCCACATAAATATACAGCAGCCACATCAAACATGCATACAATCTGATACACACACACACACACAAATATACATGAACCAAGTCATGGCTGTGTCATCTGCTCCAGCAATGTTAGTGTAATGCTGATGATCAAAGTGTCCCCCCACATGTAAACATAATAAAGCATGAATTTGTCTCAACTCCAACTGACCTCCTCATCAAAGTATTCATGTAAAAGCAGACGCTCGCCTTATTTCTCTCCATTTGTGCTCCATTACAACTGAAACTACGTGTGTAAGTTACCTTACATGTGTAAAAGCACGGCGTGTGTGTGTGTACTGATCAGATGATATATGTGGAGATTCCAGTGATATATGAGGAGATGAAAGACAGACGGTAAAGCGGGGCCGCTTGAACACAGCGCGGGGCCCCAACTTGGCATAACTGCACATGATGAAGAAAAACATATGTTCTACACCCCTAAAACATGCAGCACTCTCCAGGTCGTTCTGTCCATATTGATACGAAGGTATGCTGTACATGCGTATGTGTGTTTTTGTCAATCATTGATCTAATCACCTTGGCGTACTCAAACATGCGCAGGTCAGTGTACATGCTCAGGGCTCTGGATTCGTGGCCGGTGCGTTTGTAAAGCTTAGCTGCCTCGTGGAATTTCCCCTGGTAGGCATAGACGTCTGCCAGGAACAGCTCATTGTCGTTCTCACCCCGCTTCTTCCTCTCCTGCAAAACAGTCAATACAAACACAAGCATGTGAGCAGAGATAAACACTCGCACATGCATGTCCACACACTCACACACAACAGTTATGCAGGTATTCACAATACATCAAGTGAAACAACACATAAGGCACTAAAAAATACTGGCTTGCTGGATACAATCAGCCTCACATTTTAACCCACTCTAAATTTTTATAACATCAGTCATAACGAATTACTCTTTTTATAGACCACAATGAACATTTCTTTCATATTGCTGAAAAAAACACTTTCAAAGGAGGACATTTCCCCTTTTCAAAAGGCAGAACAGCAGAAACTTTCTGCTGGCACTCACCAAGTTGAGAAAGACTTTCCTCTGCTCTGCATGCAAATTGTAAAGGAATGTGTACGTGCTTTTACTGTGTGCATATATTTGCTTGCGTGTGTGTGTGTTTGTGAACCAGAGCCGAGAAGGTTGTTCAGGACACAGGTTCCTCCCTTTTTTCTGTGTGTAGTGTCTGAAGTGTAGCCAACGGCAAAGACTTAGCAATTAAATGTATGATGACCACAATAATTTTGACTGGCCCAGTTTTCCCCGAACCTTGTCTAACATGGATGATGTCAGCTCAAGTTGGAGCAGAAATCAGCAAACATAAATGCAAACTTGGCTTACAAAATATCGAAGGATTTTTTCTCCTTTCTGAAGAGTTGGTATTCTTCATATATTCATATATGGTTTTCTTCATATCTTACAGGATGATCTTTCTCTGTGTTTAATGGCTTTGAATCTGATGAGGTTGGCATTCTATATGGAGTCCCTCAGGGGTCAATTCTAGGTCCTCTGCTGTTTAATTTGTATGTGCTTTCACTTGGGCCCAAACACCATAAAATAATATTTCATATCACTCATATGCTGATGACACACAGTTATAAATATCTGTTTCTACCAATAATCTTAGCTCAGAGAATGATCTCATCCAGCGTATTGTTGATATCAGATTTTGATGGGAAAAACTTTTTACATCTTAATGAGGACAAAATTATTTTAGTAGGTCCCAACTTCACTTCAAGAATCATAAACCTAATTAGGGATGTTCCTGTCGACTAATTTCCCTGTCGATTAAATGCAAAATTTGATTTAGACTAATCGACTGGTTTAACATTAAGAAAACACTCAGAAAGCAGTTCAAATTGAGCAGAATGTATTAATTTAACATTAAACACTGTCTGGTTTTACGAGCTGTCATCTGTCTGACTTTGCTGATATAAACATCCGGAGTTGCCTGGGCCATCGGGACATACATGCTTATGGCGTATGGCGAGAGGGGCTGATGTCTGATGGGGCTGCAGCCCTGACCAGTGGCGGACAGCTGCATAACATCTTAGAGGCAACAGATAACTGGCATTGTGCATGAATGAAATGTTGATAAATAGTTTAAACAACTAGTATTTCTGGTGCCGACTAGCGAAGGTGATGACGTTCAATCATACAGTCGACTAATCGCGCACATCCATACCTAATATCTCTGACTGCTTTCTCTCATCTTGGAAATATATCAAAAGTTAGATACTTCCTGTCACAGTCAGACTCTGAAAAGCTGCTTCAGTGTTTTATTTCCAGTAGAATAAACAGCTCTAATGCACTTTTTTTGCTGGACTGACAAAGCAGATGTTAAACAAACTCCAGCTTATCCAGAATGAAGCAGCCACAGTTATTAAGAAAAAGCAAAAGGTCGGAACACGTCGTTCTTTTTCTATATTCTCTTCACTGGCTCAGAGTAAAAAAAAAAAATTAATTTCAAAATACTTATTACACTTTGAATAGCTTAGCTCCTTCCTACGTTGTTGAAATGCTCACTAAATACACACAAGACAGAAGCCTTAGATCATCAATTAAAGGTCTCTTCACTGTGCTTAGAATCAATTCTAAATTATGGTGCCTTCAGTCATTATGGTCCCGCTCTCTGGTTTTCTCCTCCACATGAACTACTGCTACAATAGTGTCTTCTTTTAAAAACTGACTAAGCTTTGAGTGAGGTTTAAAGTGTGTCTTGTATTTTTTTGGAAACAGTATTTTAATTCTTTCCCTTTTAATAACAATAATAATAATATTGATAATAAATTCTTATCTTGTATGTGTTTATTTTATCCTAAACATTTTTATGCTTTATCTTAAACATATGCATTATTTTTTTCATGTCTGTATTGTTGCTTATTTGAATCACACTGAGCTTACACCTGATGTATAAAACATGCTATATAAATAAAGTTGACTTGACTAGGTATTACCTCGATGCTGTTGATGAGTTCCAGGTAGCGCAGATCTCGGATTCTAATGAAGGCCTGAAAAGACAAGAAATAATTTACAGAATTGTTTCTCAGAATCTGATGTTTTATGTTTTCTGTACAAGCTTCTTAAAAGCCTTGTCTCAAAGACTTAATTTTAACATGTTTATATTTGGATGTTTGGGCAATGTACATGCTTTAAATTGACAGTGAATGCTTGCAGATAATGAAGTCTAAGAGTGTGGTACAACTATTGCTGCTATTTGTCAGTTTTTACTATTCTGTCAAGATTAAAGGAGTAAAATGAGTGGATCTAGATCAGAATGATTGTGTGTGTGAGACTGGCCTTCTTGGCAGTGTCAAAGTCAAGTCCCTCCAGGGCCTCTGTGGCTAAATCCCTCCAGTCACTGTCTGTCACACCAAGACAGGCGATCTGATAGGCCTCCTTAAACATCTTCCTCTCCAGGTACTGGTACATGGGCGCTGACTGGGGAGACCAACACAACACCAAAAAGCATTTCAAACTTTATATTGTGAAAACTACAGCAAACTTATCAATAATATGAAGAGGACCACAAAAAAAAATATATTTACACCATATGCTTCTTAATAACTGATAAAAAGGCCTTCCACATCACAGTGAGGTATTTGTGGTGTTGGATTGCTCTTTTTTTTCTATTATAGTAAAGAAGCTCATACTTTAACACTAGAAATTCACATACCCTCCTTCACTACTACACTGGGAAAAGGGGGGTGGTAATACAAGCACTGTGTACATTATGAAAAGAAGAAAAATAAGTGGTCTGTGTACTGGAACCTGGTTTGAGATTTACTGACTGACAACACACCTGAGGCACCTCCACAGCAGACATAGAATAGACGTGGAGACAGAAGATCTTTGAGCCATTGTAGCCGACCATAAAGCCTTGCATTTTCTGCTGGTGTACAGGGAAGTTGCTCGCCTTGATGTTAAGGTAGCCGTTGCCAGAGAAGCACAGCATGTCCTCACACTGGGTGTTCCAGGCCACGCTGTTAGCATTAGGCTCCTACAGGGAGAGCAAAAGAGAGGAGGCAGGTAAAGGAGGGTAGCGGGGGAAAAAAAGGTCTAGAGGTGACTGTGGAACACAGACCGGGCAGGAGGTACATGAGTAAGATGTGTACCTGCACCTAATGCAAATAATACATACATGCCTATTTCTACTTTATTCAATCTCACTGCACCCCTGAAATGTATTTTAAAAAGTTAAGAGTTCCTCCACCAAACCATGAAGCCTAATCCACTGACCTGAAAAAGCAGTTCTTTACTGTTGATGTCGTAGACCAGGAGAGTGTTGTGCTCATCCACCACAGCCAGTTTACTGCGGGAGGCACTCATGTCCAGGCAGCGCACGGACGTGGACAGCTTCAGCAGTGTGATGGGAAATGGGTTGTCAACAAATATTTTCAGGATCTACATCACAAACAATGACAAGCAGAGCGATATCAGAATACAGCATCAGGACTAATACTAGTTAAAAGGAAAATCCGCTACTTCTTATGTCCATGTCCAGCCAGTATTGATGGTAAATATGGTCTATTGAAGCAATAAATTCTTCTGTGCGTGCTATATCAACCAAGAAAGCTGAGTTCTCCTGTTGCAAAATCTGTTTTTCTTCCTGCATCCAGTGATGTGGTTAGTGGATTTCTCGTCTCCACCTCTGGATAGCCACAGGGTGTGCTAGATGTGCATTTTTGTCACCTAATGCTATGTTTTAGCCACCAGAGTGATCAGAATCAGAATCGGGTTTTATTGCTGGGTACATTTTCACATCCAAGAAATTTGCTGTGGTATAACACTAAACACAGCACAAGAAAAACATCAATAAAGATGAAAGTCAAGAAGCAGAATAGAAAAACAGAAAACTGACAATAACATATGAAAAATATTATCAAAACATAGAATAAAATATGTACACAATGACTGATATTTAAATGAAGGAGCTGTACAGTTTGTGCAAGAATGTGCAAAATATTGTCTAGGGAATGTGCTCCCAGGCATTGTTGATGAGGCCAGCTGCAGTCGGGAAAAAATGTTCCTGTCATGTGAGGTTTTGGTCCTGATGGAGCGCAGTATACACAGCAAGATGGGCTTGGGCATCAGACGCTTGCAAGCAATGCATCCTCGTACATGTAGGAACTGCCAGCACAGCTCGAGCAGGAGAACTTACCTCTCTCCGGTCTATATAGCACTCACTGAGGAGTTAATTGCTTCAACTGACTACATTTACCATCAACACTGATTTGACATCCACATAAAAAGTGGCAAATTTTCCCTTTAATTCCAGTTTAGGGCTGCGACTAAACATTTTTTTCATTATTAGTACTGATTTAGTTGTTTGGTCCACAACCCAAAGATATTCAGTTAACTGACACAGAGGAGTAAAGAAACCAGAAGTAATCCACATTTAAGAGATTTGACTTTTTTTCTTACAAAATTAATCAATAATCAATTTCTTGATTAATTGTTGCAGCACTAGTCCAGATGCAATAAATGTAAACACTATAAGAAACATATGTTGTGACTTGCAGTCCAATAACTCAAGAAATCAAGAACTAAGCCATTTTGTTTATATTTTTATGGTCTTCTTACATTTTTTAACACCACTGGCTTGTGAGCATGAGTGCCATTTTCCAGGTTACTTTATGTGGGAATGAATTCTCTCGAAATACTCACAGCTCCATTTTTTAACCCCACTAGCAGCCCCTCTCTGCCTGGCGGACCACCAATCACTTTGATGTAGCGAATTAGAGACTCCATCACCCATTCTTTTTCCCTGACACTGGTGAAGGACATACACTGGAGCCTCTTCTCCTGCACAAGAGCACAGCGGGAAAGGTAAGAACACAATTACATATAACACGCAAAACACTGACTGATTCAGAATGAGCACAGTCTGTTCATTCTTAGCGCTGCATAAACATACTCATAAATGTCTACTAAATCTTAGCACATTGTTCTTTTACACACTGCAAAGTGTGGCTCAGCATCAGAAAGCAATGCTATAAAGGTAAACAACGACTTGATTTGACACAGACATACACAGCCCATACTGGCACAGCCCATTTATATGGTCTAAAAGCTGTCTGAGGCATGAAACATGAGCATGCCTGTTAGAGAGAGATCTGAAGCACCTCTGTCACACACAGACAGATTTAAAGGGATATAACCTCTGTGTTATGGCTGCCCCTCCTCCCTACCAGCCTCTGTCAAACACAGAGACAAGAAGCAGAGAGGAACCCCGAGGGACACCCACTGGTTCAACAGACTGTGGTTCTTCCCCTTCATTCAACTGTCTTGCTTTACCCAGTTTGAAGAGGTTTGAGAATGGGGGAGAGAGACAGAGACGGCAGTGCACGTGCACAGCTGGAGCCTTTTGCAAACTAGGCAGAAACATCTGGGAAACCAGCAATTTCATGATATTATCATTTTTCTCAGGGCTGTTTGGGCTGGCATTGAATGGTTAAACACTAAATCACTCTGCTTGCATCATGATAATGGTGCTCAAATGTCTCCACGGCCCCTTACACAATCTGTCAAGTGTGCATTAGTGTCATTTACAAAGAACAAGAGTGTCACTGCAGGTCAGGCGAATTTAATCTGAGAAGCATGACTGAATAAAAACTCTCGGTCTCATTATGCAAAGACGAACCCAAAACACAAACAAGGCACTGATAAATTTAAATGACTGTTTTGGATGTTTTGTTTTCATGAGCATTACCCCTGCACAATCACTCTCTCTTCTGACCTGACACAGGATGATATGCTGGGAGCAGACCACCAGCAAGTTGCATTCAAACTTCCTGCAAATTTTCTCCTTGATGCGGTAGTGCATGTCTGAGGAGTCGTCTGAATAGAGTTCATAGATGAGGATCTTCTCCGGCAGCTGGATAGCGAGGCGGTTTCTGTAGATGGCGATCTTCTTCACCAGCTCACGACACTTGATCCTCACTGGGGAAAGAAGGAAATGAATGGAGGGAGTGGATATGTTAGGAGGGTGAGGAAAGTTGAATTATCTAAGGCTGAATGAGTATTCTCATGGCTGATTGCTTCAGTCTCAGCTATGCTGTCATGCTGCTCTTCCCAATGTGAGTAAAAAATGAGATACTCTATAAAAATCAGATGAGACCTCTCCTTTATAAAAAAGCAAATCTTGTAAGGAGATAGAAAGAGAGATAGTTCAAATTCCCGGACAATGTGAAACTGCCATTGTATCAGCCGAATATCACTCTCACAAAAGCAACCACACTCCTTTGACAAAACAGTAATTTTACCTTGCAGAGCACTGGAGTTGCTGGTCGACTGCTGCCTCCATCAGTTTGTGTTATTGTGTGACATCAGATTCACTAAAGTCACATAATAACACAAACAAACAAACCAATCAAGACAGCAGTAGACCAGCATCTCCTGTGTTCTGTGAGTAAAAATCACTGTTTTTCCCTTGAGGAGTTTGGTTGCTTTGTAGTAAGTGATATTTGGCTCATATATCTGCGGTTTCCCATCGGAAAAGGCTGTCGGACAGCAAAGTAATGAGGTGAAAATATTCTAAATACAGCCTACACTTAAACTGATATCAGTTTTTACATTTTGTTGCTCACACTCAAACAACCCTACTTCAAATAATCCGACTTGTCCCTTTTAGTTTGACCTGCTACTTAACAGCAGACTGCTCACCTTTACAAAATAATGGTTAAATGACTGTTAATAGGACATATATGCTTATATGACAACAAAAAAATTATAATATATTCCTTTTACAGTTGCTGGTAATGTTTAAAGTTTAGCTCAGAAAACAGCACCTCTTTATCCTTGATCGTGGCACTAACTGTGATGCTTCAAGACCTGTACCACCTATTATTATAGTGCCATGACAATAAAGTAGGTCCTCTATTATAAACTCTATCATGTTGCAAAAGCAAAAGCACACCTTTTTGTTCAGTGATGAGGTGCTGGACAATGACATCAGTCATGCTGTCTCTGTAAGCATAGCGATCCTTGTAGAGGCCGTGAACTGTGCTGAAGATAAGTTGGTAGCAGGCGAGGGTCCCATCCTGGCAGCCCAACACCTAGATAAGAGATAACAATGTATCAGTACATCCTATTAACACCTCTAAGAAAAGACTGAGAGTGGGAAAATGTTCCACTTGTTAAAGCATCTACACAGGAGAACTGAGAGAATGCGCCAACAACCAATTCGCTCGTGCATGCCTCGCCACTTTCAGTTAAATATGGTGAAAGAAGAAGCTGCTAAGGCGTTACTGTCGAATCAAATGACTTGTTTATCTGTGTAGCTTAAGAGGCGCTGTGATATCACATCAAGAAAATGTATCAAATGCAGACTGGCACTGAGGTCTGAGTTTTATCAGTGTTATGCATTACACTTTCCTATTTCTTCTATCAAACTGACACACATTATTACAACCACAATTCCACAAAAGTTTGGACGCTGTGTCAAACATAAATAAAAACAGAATGCTATGATTTGCAAAAACTTTTCAACCTTTATTCAACTGAAAACAGCACAAAGACATATTTAATGCTCAAACTGATTAACTTCACTGTTTTTTGTAAATATACACTCATTTTGAATTTGATTCCTGTAACGCATTTCAAAAAAGTTGGGATATTGGCACATTTACCACTGTGTTACATCACCTTTTCTTTTAACAACTCTCAGTAAGTGTTTGGGAACTGAGAACACTGAAGTTTTGAAAGTGAAATTCCGTCTTATTCTTGCTTGATATATGACTTCAGGTTCTAAAACAGTCCGGGGTTGTAATTTGCGCTTCATGATGCCCCACAGATATTCAATGTGAGACAGGTCTTGACTGGGGACAGGTCAGTCTATTACCCAAACTGTTTAACTATGAAGCCACACTGTTGTACCACGTGCAGAATGTGTCTTGGATTTGTCTTGCTGAAATAAACAGGGACGTCTCTGAAAAAGACATTGTCTGGATGGCAACATATGTTGCTCCAAAACATGTATGTACCTCCCCTCTGAAATTAGGGATGGCAACAATCTGGATGGTCCTTCTTCACTTCAGACTGGAGGACACAACATCCATGATTTCTGAAAACAATCTGAAAGGTGGACACATAAGGCCACAGAACACTTTTCCATTTTGCCCCAGTCCATCTCAGATGACCTCGGGCCCCAGAGATGTTCACAGCATTTCTGGATGCTGTTGATATATGGCTTTCACTGTGCATGGTAGAGACTTGACTTGCATCTGTAGATGCAGGGATAAAGTGTGTTTACAGACATCAGTTTTCCTAAGTGTTCCTGAGACCATGTAACATTGTTCTTAAACTGTTGGACTATTTGCCAACACAGTTTTCCACAAAGTGGTGAACCTCACCCTTTCCATGCTTGTGCACGACTGAGTCCTGCGAGGACGCCCCATTAATACCCAGTCATGATACTGTCACCCATTACTAATTAACCTGGTTACTTTTTGAATGTTCCAGATGTTTTTTTGAGCATTCCGTTACTTTTCCAGTCTTTTGTTTCCCAACCCAACTTTTCTGAAACGTGTTGCTGGCATCAAATTCAAAATGAGAGTATATTTACCAAAAACAAAGAAGTTTATCAGTTTGAACATTAAATATCTTGTCTTTGTACTGTATTCAATGGGAATACAAGTCAAAAATGATTTGCACAACATTGCATTCTGTTTTCATTTATGTTTTACACAACACCCCAACCTGTTCGGAATTGGGGCTGTATTTCAGGGTAGATATAACTTCTCTAGACGTATGGTTCCATAAGCTGTGGACCCACCACAAAGTTGGAGTCAGGCTTCACCCGGCACGTCCACACCCAGGCGTTCTGCTCTCCGATGGTGCCGAGCCGCACACCATCTTTAGTGTATAGGGAGGCCTGTTTATCAGACCCACCCATGACTATATATTCGCCCTTGGAAAAGTAGCTGACGCAACACGGGTCATAGGTGAGAGTCCTGTCTTTTCCAATCTGAGAGAGACAAAAGAGAAGTGGACATTGAACCAAGAACAACACAAGTATTTCTTGTATTTATTGCCTGGGGGCCTGGGCCAACACTTCCCACTGTCTGGGCTGACACACATCAAAGTCCGCAGCACATTCAACCATCCCTTTGAGTGTCTGATGAAAAGATAGACAAAAAAAGAGAGTGTTTCTCTGGATTAAATAGCCTCTATTGTATTAGTGTTCAAAGTCCATGTGTACAACGTCATATTAATTCCCCAACTCTGTGCATCTGTTTCTCCTCACTGTAGAAAAAAGCTGCCTGACAGTCCCGTAGTTATTTTCTTTCATTGTGAACAATTCCCGGTGTTGTAATCAAAACAGAATGTTCACTTAAATAGATAAATAGGCCGATGACAATATATGAGCCTAAGGCATAACGGCACAGTAATGAACGGCACATATTTGTCTGTAATTACAGTATTGCCCACAGGGAATTTAGGAGGAAGGAGGGACAGTGAGGGGGCCATTAAAGCATAGCAGGATCACTTCCAATGTACTGTTATGGTTTCAATAGACCCTGACAGTCTGATTAGAACAGGAAATGCAGGTTTTAAACTCACTAAAGTGTTTCTAATACTGTATATTTTGGGCATATAGGAAGCCTCAAGTATTCTTGTTTCTTATTGCTATAGAAAATGATAACACAGAAAGTGAGCTAATAGTGTTTCTATTAGTCTTCTGATATTTCCCACGCAAGGTACTGAGACTGTCTGCGTTTAGTCATCTAATGCCCTTTTAAATGGTGAGAAGTGGCAAAGGAGAAAGCTCTGTTTTATCAGAACATTTTGCACTTCTGAGACTCCACAATACATTATATGCATTTGAACATTTACAAGTCGCAAGGTTAGTTGTACTTAGGCATACCTTATGGTAATTTAGGATTAAGGACCCTCATACCAGAAACTTCCTGAGTCTGAAATCCTTTTATCTCAATCTAGGATGACATTTAGGATTTTTGGTGTTTCAGAAACATGCTTCCTAACTACATTTAGGAAAAAATCCTATCTTACATTAGGGTAGGAATTCAGCCATTACAGAACTCTCCTAACTTAAGAATTTTCTAATATAGGAATCCTAGATTAAGATGCCTTATTACTTATTATTTTGCTGAATACCCGAATCTGAATGGACAATTGCAGCATTCTATTATTATTTCTGAATAGCAGACCACTTTTATGACTATGACTATGCCTGTTGCTATGGACGCAGTTCTGGTCACTGATTCTGGATGACTTACTTCAATCACTTTTAAATCAACTAAAAATTATTATTTTGCATCAATTTTTTTTTTAAATAAGTAACCGTGTAACAAGCAGGATAATGTACAGTGAGCGTATCATTATGGCAAAATGAAACCCATTATCCTGCTTATTACACAGTTACTCATTTAAAAATGAGATTTTTCAAGACCATTGTGCTTAACGTCAGGATTCTGCATCACTCTGTTGGGGTTTATTTCACTATAATCACCTGCTCAGTGTACATTATCCCCTACACAGAACCTGTCCTAACTTCATACTAGACATACTGTCTCAGAGTTGTATGCCTCTGACAACCAGCCAGGGCGCAGTTTACACCCATGCCTGTCAAGACTCGTATAATGTATGTATGTAGTCAAGACTTTGAAGGAATTTAATAAACCATAAAGTGTATTTTTTTCCGGCAAAACAGAAGTTATCACTATAAATGTGTGATTCCAGTGAATAATTTCTAGTGAGAAACATGCTGTCTTCACTTAGAGACTATTTTTAAAGAGGACTGATAGAGAGCAGAACATGATGATGTCACAGTGAATTTGAACTTTGACCTTCTGGATATAAAATGTCATCATGTCATCATTTTATCCTGTTAGATATTTGTGTGTATTTTTGTCTTAATTAGCATATGAATTCCTGAGTTTTGGCCAAAAACGTGTTTTGTAAGGTCACTGTGACCTTGACCTCTGACCTCAAAATGATAATCACTTTTCATCGTCGAGTCCAATAGGACATCGGTGTTGAAGTTGAAGAAAATCCCTCAAGACGGTCTTGGAATATCACATTCACAAGAAAGGGACAGATGGATGGATAACCCGAAAACATAATGCTCCGACCACATCTGCTGCTGGCACGGAGGCCTAAAAATCTTCCAAAAATGTCAGCATCACTGTTGTTAGGTCTGTATGGCAATGACAATGAAAACGGGGAACAACATGAACACCAAAATATTATGACTGAAAGGCTACTAAAACCATATAATGACGCTTTAAGTTTCCTGGGCCACGTGTTAATGGGTATAAATCAACTGCCAAGATGATTCATTTTGAATTTCATCAACATGCTGTGTCAGGGTGGCGGCAGCGTTTCCTCTCCTCCACCGACATGATTAATGCCTCCGACTCATAGAAGCTAAAATTAAACGCTAGCTAGCCAGCGACAAGTGAAGTGAAACAGCCATTGTCAAGGATACAGGCAGTCTTTTGCACATTCTAAACACAGATACCAGATACTAGGGCTGTCATATTACCTTGCAAGGCAGCTGGATTTTCGAGATCACAAGATCATGCTAGAATCCATCTCGCCAGGCTTCAAGTTATCGGTTTGTGTCCGCACCAGAAGTGGTGCAGCCAATCATCGTCCTAGGAGGGACTACTGGCGGGTAAGGGCATGATTTTAGGTGGGATGACAGCGAGAAGCATCCATGGAAGCGTTGATTTGATTTGTTGAAGTTAGCCCATGTTAGACCTGATAAACAGATGGTTCATCCAATCATCTGCCAAGTGTTTTCTGAGAGTGCCTGCCCTTTTCCAAATGGTTTCTAGGGACGACTTCCCAGATGGTTCTGCGTAACAAACCATCTGGCGTGTCAGGTTAGTCATGGTCAGATCAGATTTTAGTCATGATCAGATAAGATTTTCACTAAATGATTATTATGGCCAAAAGAATTTAAGATATTGACATGATCATTATATCTATAGTCACTCAAATTCATCTTTAATTTTGTTTATTGTGTGTCATGTTTTTTGGAGAATTGCACTCAAAATATAAGTGTAGCTAGGCGGCAAGAGTCTGTAACCATAACGGAACATAACAGAAAGAAACAAATGATTTAAGAGCATACAGTATGTCTTTCTGCAACGAGGCCCCCGCATTTTTATTCCATAGACCTGTGATATTCACCTGCTTTCCACTGAGCTGATAGAAGGACAGCTTCTGACCCCAGTCTGCCACAGCCAGAATGTCATTGTGCTCATCCCTGTGAAAATACAACAAAAATGACTTTAGGCATAAGTACTCCTGTCAACATACTGTACAGATGGGGCTTTGGTTGTTTAGGTAATGATGACAGTGTTATCACAGGGACATATGGCCAAGCCTTTTCCCCCTAACAATGAAAAGCTTTTAGCTTTACTAGGTTTTCGCCCTCAACAACTTTCATAGCCAAGTCAGAGAGAGAGAGTATTGAATTTATCTTTATTATCATCATATACAATAAGCCTATGTATCTTTCCATCCAAGAAGAGCTCATCCTGTCAAAACGTCCAAGACAAGACACTCATAGACACTCCCTAGCAGCTCAAGAGAAACTATTTCCTGGCTGACCTCATGCTCTGACCCCCCTGTGATGACCAAACATATTCCATGAAGCAACCCAATAATAATATATCTGTTGCATCTTATCACTGTCTCTCATCACTTGCCTCTCTTCCCTCCGTCCTTCAAATTTTCATCTTCCTGTCTGTCCCCTTTTCTCCCAAATAACCTGATCAGTAGCCCTGTGCAGTGGCTACAGGTGAGCTCATGCCTTTGGCTGTAGGGGGCATGAGAGAACAGAGACCGTTGCTCTAAGGCAGCATAATCGTCTCCCTCATAGACACAGTTACACCGTGCCATGTCTGACCACTGCCCCCTGCTGGCCCCAAACAAGCTATTCATTTAAAATGTAATGTGCCCTGATTCTCACATCATTACTACAAATCATGGCAGCGAACAAATGTGTGTAGCATTTACTTTAAAGCTACAGTTAGTAATTTCTATAAATATAACTTTTTGTCATATTTCCTGAAACTGTTGATATGTCCTGACTAGGGTTGCAAATTTTATTCATTTTCCTAGAAAACGCTAACAATCAATTAAGTGATTAACCATTCATAATGAGAAAAAAATACATTTTAAAACTTCTTTTTTTTTCCTCATTTTAAGTTTAAGTTTCCTCATTCAAATGGCAACGTCTGACAAAACAATGTCAAATGAAACTCATGTGATGCCATTTCTAGACTATCGATTAATTATTGATTAATGTTTTAATTCAGTTATATGCCTAACTGTAATTAATTGATTAATATAATAAATCATCAAGCTGGATGAAAATCAGGTTCCCCTAGCTCCTTATGGTATTTGCAAGAATCCGCCATGCTTTAATGAAAACAACCAATCAGAGCCAGTTTCCAACCAAAAATATCTGTATTTGACAACCTGCGAACATATCTCACACCCAGGTCTAGGGCTGCAACTAACTACTATTTTCATAGTCAGTTAATCAGTTGATTCATTTTCTCGATTAATTGAATTAATAGTTCTTTGTTTTAAAATGTAAGAAAATGGTGAAATCTTTCAAAAAGCGCTTCCCAAAGCCCAAGATGACATCCTCAGATGTCTTGTTTTTACTCACAACTCAAATATATTCAGTTTACTGCCATAAAGGAGTAAAGAAACCAAAAAATATTTACATTTACAAAGCTGTAATCAAAGAATACTGACTTTTGTTCTTTAATTACTCAATCTGATTAATAAATTATCAAAATAGTTTCGTATTAATTTAATAAATGACTGATAATCAATTAATCATTGCAGTGCCAACCAGGTCGTCAAATACCAACATTGAGTATTTTTATAGAAGTTGCCAACAGTTTTAATAAATAGGTGAAGATAAAATACCATTCTGTTTTTTCTACAATAATTAAGAAAGACTAACTTAGATGGGTTCCAAGCGATGGACCAGATAGGAGAGGAGGAGCCTCCTGGACGCTCTATCTTGACCTTCTCCTCTCCGTTCTTGTTCCGAATGCTCACCACTCCATTCATCATACCAAGTGCGAGGTACTGGCCGTCGTTTGTCCACCTTCAATCAAATGAAAGCCTTCAACATAAATGTGGCACATTAAAAGCATACCAATGTTGCAGACAGTTCTAACTACAAACTTCACTTACCCACAACATGTTATTTTGCTGCTCACTTTATGTTTGTTCACAGATTTTTGCTCTGGGGACCACAGACCTAAAAGTGTGAAAGGTAGGTAAGAAGTCCAGATATGACATATTCGTACTGTTTATAGGTTTGTGGTAGATTCTGACATCCAGTATGGACTCAAACACATGGTGCACTCACCAAAGTCACCAGAAGAGCAGGAGGCAAGTTGGTGAGTGACAGGGTTGTAGGCAACACACTGGATAGAATCATTGTGACTGCAGACAAACACATGAAAAAGAGAGATAAGGAAGAAAACACACTGCAGAAGATGCCTCAGTACTAAAGTGATAAGCAAAAGAGACACTTACGTATATTTTAAAATACCCTCCAGTTTAGACGTCCAGATAATGACGCTTTTGTCTGCTGACCCTGAGGCAAACCTTTTACCTGCAGAAGAATGCAGTAGTTATTGAGACAACAAACAATGGCTGATACAGGAAAATGTAATGTAAAAATCAAAAGCCAGTTTAGTACCATCTTTAGCATAGGCCACACAATAAACTACATCTTTGTGTCCTTTTAAAGGCTGGATAATACTTCCATCTGCTGTGTCATAAACCTGCAACAAAAATATATATAACACATTAAATGTAATAATTATGCATGTATTCTTTAGATCAGTGTTTCTCAACCCTGGTCCTCAAGTACCCCTGCCCTGCATGTTTTAGGTGTTTCCCTGCTCCAACACACCTGATTCAAATGATCAGGTCATTATCAGGCTTCTGTGTAGGCTTGATGATGAGCTGATCATTTGAATCAGGTGTGTTGGAGCAGGGAAACATCTAAAACATGCAGGGCAGGGGTACTTGAGGACCAGGGTTGAGAAGCACTGCTTTAGATAATATGTGCCTTGGCCAAAGAAAACAGGAAAGCCTTACTAGGACACGAAGCCCTGCAGCAATGATGAGTTGACTGCCATCTGGCTTGAAGGCAAGATCATTAACACTGGAAAAGAGAATAATGGTGAAATGGTTATTTAATCAATCTATTAGTCAATAAACAACAATTGCGATGATCTGCTCATCATGTACGTCATTTATTAAGAAAAGATGCCAAACATTCACAGGTTTTCACTTCTCAAACGTGTGGATTTGCTGCTTTTAACTGTTTCTTTGTAATCAGATTAGCTTTGTATTTTAGGAACCTGGCTGGGCAAAACAAGTAACAATTATTAATTTTAGAGACAGCAGTATAACATACATACATGCATACATAGATAAAAAAAAAAAAACAAACTATCACAAGGTCCACTTATTTGATTTGGTGTCCTGGAGTTTTCAGCCTTTTACTCTACGCTTTTTGGCTGTTGCTCATCATTAACACAGTTGCAGCTCTATACTGGAATAATGCTACTTTGCAAACACTGAATATTAGAGCTGCAATGATTAGTCTATTAAAATGGTTAATCAAAAGGAAATTAATTGCCAACTATTTTAATAATCGATTAGTTGTTTCAGTCTTTTTTCAAGCAAAAATCTCAAACACAACAGCTTCTTAAATGTGAAGATGTGCTGCTTTTAAGTGAGTAAGTGGAATATCTGGATTTTGGAAACCTGACTGGGGAAAAAGGTATGTGACAGATTCTGCTAATTGAATGAATCATTTTGCATGTGATGCTCAAACGATATAAGAATGTTTAGAAGTTGCGAAAATGTCGACAGTTTCACTGAGAATCATCTCATCAGTTTTGATCAGCAAGAGTTGTTACTGTGAAAATTGTAGACAATGTATTTACTCTTTTGCAAACATATAGCAAAACTTTGCTTTAATGAATGAGAATTTCAAGTTGTGAACGACAAAGAAATAATTCGGATTTGAACTTGTAACTTTGAAGAAAAAAAGTCTCATTTGAAAACTGAGGCAAAACAAATTTAAAAAAAAGCTACAAAAGCAAACTGATGTCATTTACAGGAAGCAGTGATGTGCAGCAACAACCAACGCATAACGACAGCTAGTTAGCCTTAACATTAGCTCCGACCTAACGCTACATCGTGCTCCAAAAGAAAGGAGACACGCCTCACTACAATTCTTGCACTACATCTCAGATACAAGAAACAAAAATGTATTTAGCATTTCTGTCAATAATGAACGATAATGAATCGTGGGGTTAATGCTAGCTAAGATGCTACTAGCACTAGTTTACATAGCAACCACCGTTGCTAACCACCTAGCGTTACATCCCAGCATCGGGCCTGAGCTGACAACATAAATATAAAGATCTGGACTCTTACCATTGTTCACGAATTGTTTCTTTCCATACTAAAACGGCTCTCATTTCCACCTTTTAATAGAAATTATTTCTAATATTTTTTATCAACAGGTTGTTGTTTCTTGTTCAGTCGTTTTTTCATACTGAGCTCAGTTGTCATGATTTGATCCTACGGCGCAGACGCGGATCTGCCCGCTACTTCCTGCGTGCCTAAGTTCTCGCGAGAGCGATCGTTTTAAACCAAAGCGAGATGTTTCCTGAACCCTAAACAACGTTTTTTTTTGCCTAACATAAAAATATCTTAACCATGACATTGCTACATTTTAAAAATCAATTAGCTTAACACAATGAAGAAAGAACGCTTTCAAATCTCGCGAGAGTATTGCACATGTAGGGTTCCCATCTAGACTATAGACGACCAGAGGAAGCCGTCTGTATGTGTTTGCCACTTCCACTTGACTCAGGTGTTGACATCAGAGAATAACCGGGAAGAGAGGCTCAACCATCAGTCTTGTAAAGAAGGACGGGCATCGAGTTGGACCAGGATTCATGCATGTCATGTAAACCACTAAAGAAGTCTGTTATATTAACGTTGTTGTGCTTTGCTGCTACTCTGTGCTGTTCGGTAACAACCATGCTGTGTTATGCGGTGACACTTACCCACTTGACGTGATACTGTTAAACACAGAGATGCCATGTTGCTGTTTTTGTAAATTCTAGATAATCATGACACAGAGAAATGGCTCCTTCTGAAGTGGGAGTAAAAGCCCGCTGCTGGACGATGAGCTGAAGGCAATCAGCTGCCAGCACCTCTTAATCCAAAACTGCTCAGAAACAACAACAACACACTTTTCAAAATGCACCCTGCAAGCTGTGATATCCAGCTGGAGACCAGTGGAGAGATAAACAACCAAAGTCACAAGGACGAGGGTGATTCGTGCCACACTTCCACAATGCCCCCTGGCTGGATCAGAGAGGTGAGACAGAGGAAAACAGGCAAGACAGCAGGAAAACTGGACGTCTACATCATAAGGTGACTCATTGTGTCCTTGTTATCCTCTCTGTATGTGATCATGACTAAGTGCACAGCAGAATCAATTAGATCAGTGTCCCACTACTCATTATTAATTATTTTTTATTTTGTATGTTTTAGAGCTGCAACGATCAATCGACCAGTTTTCGACTATTAAATTAATGGCCAACTATTTAGATAATCAATTCAGGGTTCAAATTTTGTTTTGTTTTTTACTTGCCCAGCCCCTGTACAATTAATCAAATCATTAAATAGCAGCAAAGACTAAAGTTATGTTTAATCTATGGTGCAAGACCTAATAATACTGTATGTCAGAAAATAGTAACAAATATCCATCCCAATTTTTCAAAATCCAAGGTGATATACTTTTGTCAGTCTAAGACACAAAAATATTCAGTTAAATATGATAATAAATGAAGAAAAGCAGGGAATCACCATATTTGAGAGGCTGAAAACAGCATTTTCTGTCATTTTGCATGAAAAATTACTGTAAATGATTAATCTTTTTTACCACTTGCCTCATTGAGCAACAATTATCTTATTGTTGAGCCCTGCACTTAACTTGTTTGAGTAATTTTGTTTAGAAAAAAGTCAAAATTCTCTGGTTCCAGCTTCTTAAATGTGAATATTTCCTGGTTTCTTTACTACTTTATGTAATTAAACGGAACATCTTGTGGACCAAATGAGACATTTGAGGACATTGTCTTAGGCTTTAGGAAACACTGATCAACATTTTTCACCATTTTGGTGGCCTGGTAGATCAGTTGGTAAAGCATTTGCCCTGTGTGCTGAGGCTGTGAGTCCCCAGCAGCAGCCATGGGTTTGACTCACACCTACGGCCCTTTGCTGCATGTCATTCACCTGCACTCTCTCACCCTTATCTGTCATATCTTCAGCTGTTCTATAAATTAAAGATATAAAAGCCACAAAATCTATATATATGAAAAAAAATTTTCTGATATTTTTTTAGACCAAACAAATCAATCAGTCGAGAAAAAATCAACAACTAAAATAATTGTTAGTTGCAGCCCTATCAGTATTTAATTGATCTTTCTGTTGTTCAAGTCCTCAGGGGCGGAAGTTCCGGTCAAGAGCGTCTCTGCAGGCTTTCCTCCTTGAAAATGGAGAAGGGAACTTGGATATGGACCTTTTTGATTTCACTGCATCCAAAGGTGGTGATGCCGCACCTCTCTCTGTAGTGAAACAGAGGAGAAGAAAGAAAAATCATGCAGATGGACAGCAGGAGTGTACAACTGAAACACTGGATCCACCTCCAAATAAATCTAAAAGGGCCTCTTCCTCCTTCAGACGTACCAAAGACAAAAATGTAAAGATTTCCGAGGATGAGAAAAATATTATTACTGACACAGTACAAGAGGAGATTCCAGATGTACTGCAAATACAAACTGCACCGTCAGCCACAGTGGATGTTGTCACAGTGCAGAAGAGCCCTCAGAGGGTGGGTCTACTGAGAGAGAAGCTCCTCAGATTGACTCCTTCCAGTAACCAACAAAACACTTTGACTGTTTGCAAAGACAAACAGGCAGATTCCCAGCCGCCGTCTGCTCCGACTCTGAATGTTGAACCTGCCACTGAGAGCGAGAACGAGGGTGAGGACGATGAACGAGGTGGAGATGAGATACAGATTCACAGCAGAGGTGACAACAAGCCTAATTCTGAACTGCAGGCTGACGCTGCTGACAGTCACCAGGATGTGGAAGAGGAGGTGTTGTTACCTGACATCACTGCTGAGAGCTGCACACCACTGAAAGAATCCCAGAATAGTAAGTATGATCTACACACCCTCTGACAGCTTGTAAAAGCATCAGCACAAGTTAGTTTTCTCTGAATCTACTCTTGTTTAACTTATTTTTTTACTTTGGTTTGATTTCAGCGTATTATATAGTGCAAAACAATTTCTCTACAATTTCACATTTTGACATGACAGTTTTTCTTTGAGTTTCCAGCTGCTTTCACATTTTCCAGCAATAAATACAAAAAAAAAATCAAAGAAAATTCAAAGAAATCAAATTAGAGGCTGATATATCTGCCTGATATGGCCGATACAGATATATTGGTGGTTGTTGTGCATGTTTTCCTTCATGCACCCGAAGGAAAACTTTTCTATAGAACATATAATGCAGATAACAGTGCTTGGGTTGATGTAGATTTAGCACTATGGGGAACATTTATGAGGACAAGTGGGGCTCCCTGGTGGATGTAAGTGCTGAGAAGCTATATTAAAATATTCAGTACTTGACTGATACTCATGTTTATTTGGTTGTTGATTTTTACCTTTATTAATTCTTATTTTCTCAATATTAATTTCTGCAATTTGTTGAAAAATTTTCAACATGTTAAATAACATTTAACTTCAATATTCTTAAATATTTTATTTAAATATCCTTCAAGTTATTTTTTAAGAAAGCAACCTCCTGAGTACCTTTGCACAGTCATATTCATGCAAAAGCAGTATATATGCGTGCATAATCCGCATTTAAAAGGTCTATTTTTATTGTCTCTCAAAACTTTGCTATACCAGCCATCATATCAATAATCTGTGATTTTTTTCTCCCGTAAAATCAGTATTGGTCTCCAAAATCCCACATATAACAAATACATAAGGTAAAATACACAGAAAACCTAAAAAGAAGAAAAATAGGAGGATGGAGATACATCTAATAAAGAGAAGGGGGAGAAGCACTGAAGTGTTCTGATAAATGTTTCCTTTCTGCCTAGGGTCCAAGAACCTGGAAGACAAACGAAAAATAAGCCCTTATTTCAGCAAGAAACCCCCTGCAGATGGTAATGTTGAAATGGTTCATTTAATCCAGAAAGCTTGTGTATTTTTGTATGTGAGACATAAAGTATACCTCCACATTTATCAAATGAAGTTAGCTTAAGAAGACATGTACACCATCTGCACACAGTCCTCAGCCCACCGAGGAGGAAGGCCTTCAAGAAGTGGACACCCCCACGCTCTCCCTACAACCTTGTACAGGAAACTCTTTTCCACGACCCCTGGAAGCTGCTGGTGGCCACCATTTTTCTGAATAAGACCAGCGGTACGTCCCAACATGCACATGCAAACATGGCATTGCAATGATATTGTACTAAAGTTTTTTTTGTTTTTTTTTACACAATACTCCAGGTAAGATGGCCATACCAGTCCTGTGGCAGTTCTTTGAGCGTTATCCGTCTGCAGAGGTGACACGGGAGGCCGACTGGAAGCCCATGTCTGAGCTCATGAAGCCACTGGGCCTGTATGAGCTCAGAGCCAAAACACTCATCCGCTTCTCAGGTGAGTGTGCTTGTATGTGACAGATTATAGCATCCACCTCTGTGTACATGCAGTGTGTTTGCATTGCTCACGTGAGTTACCACAGTGTAAAAATACTCTGTTACAAGTAAAAATAATGCATCCAAAACTGTATTTAACTAAAAGTACAGAAGTATTAGCATCAAAATATACTTTAAGTACTCAAAGTGAAAGTGCAGAATGGTCCTTTTTATAATATAAATCATATTACTGGATTACAATTACTGAAGCATTAATGTATTCATCACTTTAATGTTGCAGCTGGTAAAGGTGGTGCTCATTTAAATTATTGTATTTACTTTTGGGTAGCTTAATCTATAATACATCTGAATTGATAAGTTAATTTTTGTTTTATATTAATAATCTGTACCCACAAACTTGTAATTAAATTTATCAAATAAATGTAGTGGAGTAAAAGTATTTGCCTCCCAAATTCAGTGGAGTATGAGTATAAAGTGGCAGAAAATGGAAATACTCAAGTACCCTTAAAATTGTACTTAATTATAGTACTTGAGTAATGTATTTAGTTACCTTTCACCGCTATATGTTTGTGCACAAGATAATTGCAGTGTTTTAATGTTTTGCCACCATAGATTTGTATGTTTTTAGTCAGAATATATGAAGCAATACCAATGGCCAAAAAAACCCCACACAATGTATTTCCTCCTCTGTAGATGAATATCTGACTAAACAGTGGCGTTACCCGATCGAGCTGCATGGTATTGGGAAGTACGGCAACGACTCCTACAGGATCTTCTGTGTGGAAGAATGGAGACAGGTGAATGCAAGCCCAAACATTTCACTTTCAGTGCGTTACATTAGTTTTGTAGTGATAATTAATGTCAAATCTGGTCTTTTTATATCAAAGGTGACACCTGCAGATCACAAGTTGAACAAATATCACGCCTGGCTGTGGGAGAACCACAAAACACTCGGAATCTGAAACACAAACTGCAAGGAAGATTTGTCGTGCCGTGGACAAGACAATCAGATTAATCACGTAAACACAATATTAGTGTGATGATGAAACTGCATAGCTAAACCTGAATTGCTTTAAAATTATGCTGCAACATTCTGAAGATGTTGCTGTTATCCTTTCTTTAAAAAGGTTTACTCAGTTTGTAATAAAAATTTTTAAATGATTCATAAGTTGAAATGATTCATGAGTGTGTTATTCTGTCTGACTGGTTTCCTTGTGCCACCCAGAGATATGTTCTGGTGCGTCCATTGTCACAGGCTAACAATCTTTCTTTTTGAGTGCACTGGCGCGTGGCCTCACACTCCATGCAGCAGCTTTCTTTTGGTAACCTGATTCCCAAGGCAACTGTTGCCACCGCAAAACACTCAGAGAATGCACAGGCATGTCACGGTTTAATCTACAACTAGTGCCAGTACATTAATCTTCTATATTTACATTTTATGTTGTGTTATGATTGACTGTTAATAGAACTTTAATAAGAATTAAATCGTGCAGGATTTGCCACTTTGTAAACTTTGATTCCACAAAGACTGGACTTCTCTGGGAAGCAAACAGAAGAACTTGAACTACAAAATGAAACTACGTAAGAAAACAGCCTTATTTTTCTGTTTGTTGTCTGTTTTAGTGTTGCCAGTAAACATTTTAAACATGTGCTGTGATTATCTCAATCTTCATGACCACAGCAGCCATCTCCATAGCCTCCACACCAGTGTGTATTCCTCACGACGCTCCTCCTGTCCGGCAGAGTCGCTGCCTGGTGGTCACTCCAATGACTTTTCCCATCATCTCAGACTCTGCCCGGCTGAGGACGAGCACTCAGGTGAGCAGAAGTTCACTGACACTTAAAATTTATTGTCTGACTGTTTTCTTGTCTTAGATGGTGTTTGCTTTGAAGTAGAAAAATATACTGCATTAATTTTGTGCCCTAGAGTATTCCAAGATTGAACCCTTTACATCCACCTTTGGTCCCTAAACGCACCGTCAGCTTGGAGACGCCGGCTGTTCACCACCACAACCACCAGAGGACACTCATCATGCAGAGGAGAGAGCATTACAGGTAGGGGCATCAGACCAATAATTCAGTTCAATTGTAACTGATTCTTTTAAGCTGAGAATTACTGATGCCATTGCCATGTTTGCTTTGTAGAGCTGAGGTCACAGTCACTGACCTGTAGTTTGTTGATGTGTCAGGTTTCATCAAGTGTGGCGAAAACCCTTTTATGGAACCAGCAGTGAGAGAGAAGAATACAGGTAAAATTATTACCACTTTTACTTCACCTCCTGTACTCTGTACTGTAAATCTTTATCATCAAAATCTTTCACAAATGCAGAATGCATGACTTACTGCATGTATAATTCCTGATGTTCACTGGTGACATCAATTCTTATAGCTAACCACATGCTTGAATATGTTTCCCATGTTAAGTTCTTAGATGATCATTGATGATCAGCTGAACTCACTGGTGGGGCACAGAGCCACTGCAGGTGGGGTGTGGCTCACCAGTGGAAAAAATATGAAGGGAAACTAAATTGAATGAATATGATTTATGTAGGGAAAATAAACAAACAAGACTTTGTCATTCTGTCTTTTATTTCACTAGAATTTAACCTTTTTTTTATTAGTTTCTTCCCCTATCATTGTTGATGATTGAATGGCACAAAACAGTGTGAGGTGTGACCTTTTTTTGGCTTTTTTTTGGCACTGGTTTGACAAGAAAAACACATCTCTTAAGTGTCAGTGTCACAGTTGAAAAGAAAATTTGAAAAAATATTTGCATATTATGGAGAGTAAAGACAATCTTGTCCTTACTTGTCCAGAAAAAAAACACTCCTCTGAATTTATATTTCTCTCTGATTTATCCTTTTATATCTTTTGGCAATATAGTGTGAGCAGCACATATAAAACCTCATACTGCCCCATTATTTCAAACTTTGGAGTTGTTAAACATATTCAACATGAATAAACTTCAGATAGGCACTTTTGTGTTTCAGTTTCACGTTTCTTTGTAACTGGATCACTGATCCACTGTTATCACACCAGATCTGTTAGTGCGATAAAATTTCTGACGATTACTATCACCGTTTCACCTTTAAATTATCACGATAATCGTGTTTGAAATCAAGAGTAAATACTGTTCAGCATGACCCGAATTTAGCAACAGTCTCCCAGAAGCAGGCGCAGCAGCAACGTGGGTTTATTTTGTGTCAATGAAAACATTAACATCACAAAGACATGGTGCCATTTCAAAACGCTGAGAGCTTTTCAACATAAAAATTGGTGAAATTATTTATAATAATACTATATGAATGTAGTGCAAATACACATTATTGCAATCCTCTATTTTTTCTTCCTTGGTCTTTTTATTTTTAAAATTTCTTGTTTTGAAATTATGTTCTCTTCTGTCTTTTATAACCTTTTTAAAATACTTGTGTCTGCAAGTTTTGTGGCAAGTATATGTAGTTTAGCTTAATTTCAGTGACAGGTGGGTGCCTTTTACAAGCCCCTAAGCTTCTTTTTTTATCCCACCTGGGCATTTTTTTGCATTATTGTAATGTGTCTTTTGATTTACTTTATTACGTGCACAAATATAGAACATTAAAAGTTGTTCTCTTCTCTGTAGGAAGGAGTTGCGAGAGCAATTAAAGAAGCAGATGGAGGAGAAATGTGTGGCACTAAAGCTGCAGTTGGTCAGTAAATTGAAGGAAGCAGAGCATGTGCAAGAGGTGGACCGCCTCGCCCTGTCCAGTGACAGAGAGCTAAGGATCCAGCACAGGACAGCAATGACGGCGTACAGAGATGAGAAACAAGAGGGTAAAGTCCCACACATACATTATGTATCCACTGCTAATGCTTTTATGATTATATTCCATACAATGGCGTCCTGAAAATGCTTCAACATGCCGTCTGCTCTCAGGTTACAACAATATAGGGAGTGTTTGAGGTTTTTCCTCTTGTCTCTGTGTGCATGTGTGTGTGCAGCTAATGGAGCAGAGCTGGAGGGACAGAGCACTAACACGCTCCCAGGAGGCCCTGAAGAGGAGAGAGAGCTGCTGTGCCTCAACCCCATTAACTGGAGTGGAACACTGAAATAGTTTGAACCTCAACATCCAGGGTCAAAACTTCAGACTCAGGTCTCGCTGTGCTGTACTCTAGCAGTTTGGTGCACGTGAGTGTCACATGGAAATGGGATGCAACATATTTAGTACATGTAATTTGTGCCGCGATAGCCAATGAAGGAACTTTAGAGGGACAGCTGTGGGATTTTCTAAACCGGGGTGAACCCAATGAAGCGCCACAGCATTCCTCTGCATAAATGTGAGAATGCTGCTTTATTTCCAATCTTGATTGATAAAGGTTCTCTTATCTGCTGCTGTGGGTCCCAATACAGTAAATATTTACAAAGATTTATTGGCAGAATATGGCAGAAATTGAATATAATATTTGGAATTATGTTTTGATTAATGTGTAATCACCTGAAAAGTGTTTTTGCTACCTTAAATGAGCTGGGGTTTTTTGTTTTGTTTTTTTTCATTTTCAAATTTGTAGCCTTCTGCCTCAAACAATATTTTTACCAGTGTGTAGGATCTAGTGGACTGTAGCAGTGAGCTTGAAGAGCACAAACCTAGAGTACCTACAGTAAGCACAGAACTCAGAAAATACGCTAAAGGCCTTGTCTAGAGTCGGTGTATGGTTTGTCCATTTTGGGCTACTGTAGAAAAATTACAGTGCAATATGGTGGCCTCAATGGAAGACGCTCCCTCTGTAGATAGAAAGTCCTCATTCTAAGATAACGACAACACAATCATTCTTATTTTCAAGTGATTATACACTAATGAAAACATACTTAGGAATGTTGTATTCCACTTCTGCCAATAAATCCACGCAAATTTACATACTGAACCTTTAAATCTCACAGCCACAAAATACTTCATACAACTTCTTTCATATATGCAGTGGAACTCCCTAAGACCTGTAAACACACTTTGATTTCTAAGAACCAAATCCTTTAAAAGGTTTCTTCTAGTCATTGACTACCTGCATTCCCTATAACTTTTAATGCAACAGAAAGAGCAAAATACTTTTCCACAAGCTAGCATGTTTTTCTTCGGTTTATGTAAAGACCAGGAGGAGCTTGACAAAATGGCATTAAAAATTCCAAATGAGAAAAATCATGAGGAGTGAGTGGAGGAGTTTTTATTGTAAAGCAAACGCCTATAATAAATAATAACCCTGTGGACAACTTTCCACACCAGGAAAACCAAAGATAAATTAGATGGACGGGTAAGAAGTGATGCTTCGGTGGCTTTCTAACATGATGCTACTATATCTGCTAAAATTACAATTAACCAGATAAAAAAAACTGCATTGAAAATACACACAAAAATACACAGAGGAAATGTCAAGAGCAAAATATGATAAAATATCTTTCCAATAAATATTGCTTTCAACATAAATTAAAGGCAACATAAAATGGCTTTAATCATCCAGATGAGAGCTGGTTTTTATCTAAGCACATTCCCTCACACACTCGGTAGCAGTAGTGTTGGTGATCCAGCAGCTGTTGAAGTCAGTCTTCCATGCCAAAGTAAGACAAATATATACATACAGTGTAGTACCTTTCATTTAAAATCCTATTTTCATGCATTATTACTAAAAAGAATCATTCAGTAAATAAGGAGGTAAAACGTCATTCTGTGAACATAAATAACCAGTGGTTCATGATGGAAATATCCCAGAGTTTCCATGAGCTTTCCTTTTTAAAATCTAACCCCATGCTTGATGCAAGAAGCTGAGGTGTTACAGTGACCTGCATACCACTCAGTCTAAAGGAAAACCTCTGCTTCATAGCATTGAGATAATGAAAAACAAGATAGAGATGATGACAGGAGGTTTTGATTGTGTGGAGGAAAAGACGACATCATTTCTTGAGCAACATCGAGGCCAGATGAGACATCAAAATGCATAATAGATTTTAACAATCAGTAGTGGTCTTCGTGTCACCCTTGTTCCCAACAAAGTGGAGGTAGGGGGTAAAGTTCAGTTCCTTTATATCAGTGCAGTGTTGCTTTATTCCTCTTCAAGCTTCACGGCTTCACAGCCTTCAAGTTTTCACTTCTTCCTGCATTATCCTATTCATGAACATAAATGAACCCAAGCCCTTTCAAGTAACTCCCCAACCCCAAATAAATCCCTGAAAGGCTGCCATTGTAGGGATAGTTTCCTTCCCCCGTTTGGCTGGTATTCCAAGGTCTTTTCTCAAATCATGGCCCCAGACAGTCTAGCGTCCCTTCAGGAATCCATCAAGCATGTAGTCTCCCTTTTCTGTCAGCCAGTATCCGGCCATAGCTGCCACACCTCCGATGAAAATAGCAGTGAAAACCATGTCACCCTTAGCAGCGAGCGTAGCCAGGGCACAGATTACAACACCGAAGAACATCTGCTGCAGTACGAGGACCTCCTCGTCTGTTATGTCATCAAACAGGCCCTTCTCTGGCCCAGCTGAGGATGTAGAGGAAAAGAAACTTAACCAACAGCTCTGAGAAGCTGTCAGCAATGTGTTTGTATATTTACTGCTACAGCCACTTACCAGGGGGCTTATTCTCAACACAGATGCTGTCTCTTCTGATGAATCCATCAGCACAGTCACAGTGGAAGGACCCCTCCTCATTGATACAAGCCTCATTAAGTCCTGGGCATGCTATTGCACGTTCGCTACATTCATCAATATCTGTGCAAGGAAGAGAAAGAAAAATAGAAATCAGGGAAGATACTATTGAAGCTGAAAACGGACGTTCTTTTTAATGCCGTTATCTCAAGATCACGAGTTAATTAAATCAACATCAAGATAAAGTTTTCTTGTGATAACAGGTTAATTAATCTTGTTATCTCACAAAATCAAAAGTTCTCAAGGTAACAAGACAATTTTGTTTAATAACCTTATTACTTAATGTTTATCAGAGTTTAGCATTGCCATGGCAGCATGCATAGATGGCATCTTGACAACTGTAGCAACTGATTTAAGCCAAACAAAAAGTCAGTTCAAGCAGAACTGTTGCACGTTGGTGAATAAAGCCGGTAGCCAGATGTGTGTTACAGTTCCTGTAATCAATCATGCAGCACAAAATCGAGACAGAAGAGACGCACAGATGTGGCACTTCCCGTTTCGATGTCCTACATAATTTAACCATAGGGTGAAGCAGTCGACTAAGCAGTTACAACCATTGAAATATAAATAAAATGCCGCATTGACAGCTTTGGCCCGTTGCTGTGAAACGTCAATGTCTCACTGCCATATTGGACTGGGCAAGACTAGCCTGCGAACAAATACATGTAAACAGGGGAGCTGCCATTCTGTAACGTTTACATTTCTCGACAGATTTCAATGATTCATGTCATGTCTAAGGATTTTTGATCCACATGAAGTTGGATTTTTTTTTCTCTCTAACTTAGTTGACATAGATCATGAACCCTTGACTATAAAAACAACTCACTGAAATCGGATGATAAATCTAAATGCTAGAGAGCGTTTTGTCCAGGAAAAAACCCCACACATATCTTATTTACATATATTTGTTTACAGGCCAGTCTTGCCCTACCCAATATGGCCACGACCTTGATGTACGATCCACAGGCCAGAACAAGGCACCCCATGAAGCTGCAGCCGGACTAGTCTTTCCTTAAAATGATGAGGACTGATCTGAATGTTATCTCTAACCAGAAAGTCATAGAAGCTGTGTGAGTCATACTCTCTGCCTGTGTTACACCTTTATTGAATAACAGGTTGATGCATTGATCAGTGTTGTGTATTGCCTAATCCAAGAGTTTCAGTTTAAATCATTTGCAACAGTTTTCAAGACGCCATCTATGCTTGCTAGTATGGGGGAGGACTTAATTCTGTCCACTTTCCATTACTTTACCACTTTATTTTTGTCAGTATTGTTCATAATGCTTTATTTGTTTCCCACTGGGACTGGTGTGTCGTCAGAGATGCTTGGTTGTGCCCCACATGCTGCCACCAGTGCACTGTATCCTGTCCCTGTGCAGCTTCAGGTGCTTATTACTACAAAGCTGACTATGAGAGATCGAATAAGAATCTGTCTGTCTTGGCACTCCAGATCTCTGATAAAAAGAGGAAATAACCTTTTGTTTACTTGTTATCTCGAGATAACAAAGCTTGTTTACTCAAGATAACCTGATAAATTAACCCCTTATCATGAGAAAACAAGTTTTGTTATCTCAACAATCTCAAGCAAAATAATTAACTTGTGATCTTAAACAGCACTAAAAAAAATATTTGTTAGTATGGCCGCTCTCAGCTTCCGTAAAATAAAGAGGTGTGGCAGAAAAAAAAACACTAAATACATCCTTACCAAGACACTTGGCTCCTTTCAATCTGTAGCCCTCGTGAACATTTCTTACAGCGGGCAGGACCACTACCCATGCAGCCCACACACGCCTGGTCACAGCCTGGATACAACAAGGCAAGGCATGTTTACTTGTATAGCAGCATTCGGACACAATTCAAAGTGCTTTACAGAAGTATAGAAATTATACATTTAACATTATATAAAATGTTAAGAGAACATTAAAATTGCATTTAAGAGACCATGAAAACAAAAGCAACTATGAAAATAGTAGCTACAGATTACTTTATCAAGAAGTTATGTATTTACTTTGCTGGAAAGCTGCAGTAAATGATTTACACCCTGATTTAAATGAGCTGACAGTTTCAGAAAACGTCAGGTAATCAGGAAGCTTGTTCCACAGGTGGGGAGCATAGAAGCTAAAGGCTGCTTCACCTTGCTTCATTTAGAGCCTGGTATCACTGGCTACATTTACATGTACTCTAGTTTTCTACTAATATTCAGAATAGGTCAGTATTCTGAATTTGATACAGGTCATGTAGACAGCATATTCCAGTTGGATATTCGGAATTAGACCTTATTCTGAATGGAGTATATTCTGATTAAGACGTGGGATATGCTGGTATTATTCTGGTTTTAGGAGCATTCTTTGGGCAGTAAATTCAGAATATGTGCTGTAAACAAACCAACTAGCCAACAGTTTGCAGGACTGGGGTAGAGATGTGTGCACAAAAGAAAATCTAAAATTTGTGGTCGGGGGAGAGAAAAATACCTACTTTTAAACATTATTTTATGGTGACACAGTTATGTAGAGATGTGTTTAATCTGCGTAAGTATGGTCAGCGCTGTTCTAGAATTCTAGATTATTATTCTAGAATAATAATCTATTAATAATTTGTCTGAAGTTTCTCAAATGTGAAAATTTTGTGCTTTTCTTTTTCATATATGACAGCGAAGTGAATGTCTTTGGGTTTTTAACATTTGATCGAATAAAACACGCAATTTGAAATAGGGATGTTAATGACAAATCAGTAATCACCATTAAGAATTCAGCTAATTTATCTTAGTTATTAAGATAACCGATAAGTAATCGATAGTCTAAAAATGGCAGACATTGTTTCATCCCTTGGATCCATTTGTTGAATAAGGAAACTTAAAACTTAAATTTCAAATGAGACAAGAACAAGGAAAAAAAAAATGAGAACAAAAGGTTACCTTTTGTATCTTATTAATTATCAATCAATTAACTAATTGTTAGGGTTTTCAATTATTGGTTCAGGAAAATGCACAAAATTTGCAGCTCTAATTTTAATACAAATTTCCTGAGCTGTTGGCAATTATAGATGACACTGTTCACTATTTTCTGGCATTTTATAGACAAAACAATTACTCGATAATCTGTAATGAATATAGTAGTTAGTTGAAGCCCTAAACCCAACCACCAAGACAGAAAACCACTCACATTTTACAGTTGATTTTTTTACTAGAAATTCACTATTTTATAAACCAGCCTCTTATCACACTTAAAAAATAATTTAAAGAAAAGAAAAATCACAATAGCTGCATATAATCTGGGGATCTTGAGGGAAGGATAGTGAAGTCCAATACGGTGTTTTCATCAGGTAAAATACAGTACACTGACCCCAGTAACTTAAACAGCAACTACAAACGAGAACATACCTCTGCATTCATATGATCCGTCTGTGTTGTGACAGTAGGTGTTAGAGGGACAGCGAGCCAGCTCTGTACCGCACTCATCAATGTCTAAGAGAAACAAAAGACAACACATATCAGAAAACTGGCACAGAGTCGCTGACATGATAGCACATGATGACCTCTGAAGTCACACTCACCCACGCACTTGTTGTCATGAAGCATCCAGCCGGGTTTGCAGTCGAGGCATTTGTAGTCCTGTGGCCCTGAGCATTTCCTACATGAGTGGTAACAAGCTACAGAGGATGACAGATGAGGAGACAGTGAAAAGGTCAATTTTTAGATGACCTCAAACAGAAATAAATCCATGTAGAGAGGTGAAACAATTGTCTGAATGAGAGGCACCTGCACAGGCTCCTATGCTGTGTTGGAGCTCTTCTCTCTAAAGTAGCCATCAGCACAGCTCTGGCACAGATGGCCCGAGTATCCAGGATCACAGACACACTCTCCGTCTCCGAGGCGAGTCCCCTCCCCCTCACAGCGGCCCAGACCTCCACACACACCACCAGGACCAGATGGACACTCTGCATTGGATAAATGTGGTTTTTTTTTAGTAGTGCTCTGGAATTTTCTGTCTTTTATGTCTTCATAAAGTCTAAATCTTCTTCAAATGGGACAACAAAGGATAAATGAGGTTTGGCATAGTTTTTTATACTACTATAAAAAGAAACTTAAAAATAAGGAAGGTTTGTTATATCTTAAACATTTATGCTTTTCTTGGTGCCAGATCTATTAAAGCCTATGGGAGATGCATGGAGAAGCACACTGAAACCCAACATATCTAGTTATAAGACCTTTGATGAAGAAATGACTCTTAAAAATGAAAGAACACATTTCAGAGAACTGACTGACTGATTTCTGTGTACAATAATTTATTTCCTGGTCTTCAAGCAGTATCCAAGGAAAGGGATACTTTACAATGCTGATGGTGAGTTAAATTAAAATGCTAACATTTGCAAATTTAAAAAAAAGTTGTAAGTGAAGTGTCCCTTGAAAATACTAGTTTAGGGTAAATAAATATTGTTAACAAAATCAGTATGATTACTTTCTTTCATTTCAGCTGCTTTACCATGATTGACAGGGCTAATAATAGCTAATGTTAAGGGAATATCACATGTTCAATTTTTTCTCCTGATCATTAAGTTTGCATTGATAGGCCATAAACTAACCCCTGGCTGTAAAAATAACAGGCATACTGTATATTGTATATAGCATTAGCTATTATTAGGTAATCATTTAAAATCATGGTAAACCAGCCTCTGGATCAAAATAAAGCAAGAGAGAAGCAATCATACAGATTTTGTTAACAATATTTATTTACCCTTAATTCAGTATCTTCAAAGGACACTTTGTAAAGATGAAGCAGTGGTGACTGCACTCCTACAATATGTCAAGTACTGGTGACCTCTAATAACAGAAGAAGAAAGACACGACTCAAGATTATTCATAAGACCTTGTGTATGAGGCAAGGATAAGCTTGTTATTTTTCTTATTTCTCTTTATAATATTCCAAGATGTACTTTGTGAATTGTAGCTTTTGAAATATTAACAGTGGTGTAATCATAATGGATAAGGATGTTTTTATTGAATTTAAATTTAATGTTAATATGTTCTGTCTAGAACAGGCTATTTCATTCAGTTTTGAGAACTGCGTACTGTTGAGCCAAATGGTTTTCATTCAGTGTCCTGTCATGTTTAGTTTTTTTTATCCAGCAAAGAATTTTGTTGATTTTTTTGTAAAACTTGTGGAATAAAAGTTTTTTTCTGTTTTTCTTTACATGGACGTTTAGTGGGTTGTTGAAAAACTACATCTGTGGGACACGTGTATGCCATGACTACCAGCTGGTCACATTTTTGCAGCAACACTTTCTGTGCCGCTTTTGTTAAATTTGCCATGGTGAGCATTTTAATTTGACTTGCGATGAACCCTGTAGAGTATACCTGTAATCAGCTTTGGATACTATTTGGAGATCAACAGCACACGGTTGGAAAATCCGTCTGTATGTTATTCTCTGAAGTGTGTTTTTTCATAAGTTAGAGGCATTTCTTCATCAAAGGTAATACGATGTAAACGTGTTGGGTTTTAGTGTGCTTCTCCATGAGCACCAAGAAGAGCATTAGGATCCTGGTTTATGATGTAATGACCCTTTCTTCTTTTTTAGTTTCCCTGACTGATATCAAGAAGCTTCTGCATAAAACTTAATTTTTTTCACACCTTTGCAGTCAGGTCCAAAGCGTCCAGGCGGACAGCAGAGTCTCAGCTCCTCTATGCACAGCCACTCAAACAGGTCCGGTGCCTCCTGCTGCCTGCAGAACACGAACGTCATGTCAGTTATGGAGGTAAAACAAGGACATGATAATAACATCTTAACAAAATGTAATTATACACACAGCTGCCTCCAATACTGTCTCAATTAAAAAATACATGTGGGATTAAAACTAATTAAATTACAGGACACTCATTATTCCTTTAATATAGAGTGGTGATATTCTAATTTTTCTTCTCCCATGAAACTACAGAAAACATAACTGGATAATGCACATCTGGGCTCAACCGATACTGGATTTTTAGGGTGAATGCCAAAATTAGGTAGTAAAAAAATTCTAATATCAATATATCAGCTGATATTCCACTGAAAAAATAATCTTTCATTGGTTATTTTAATCATTACAAATAACTATAAATAGGCCAACATCTGGCTGATAACATCATCTGATTGACATGTCCGTCTAGCTCTAATGCACATATCTCATTTACCTGTGGAACCACCATGTCTCCACTTGGTCCTCTATCTGCTCCAGCAGCTGGTTACATTCAAAGTCTGTTTTCTCACAGGCAGCTTCTACAATCTCCAGGAGCCGAGTCTCACTGAAACAAGAGAGCAGCAATTAAGAGATGTTAAAGACCAAAGTAGTCTAACAGAACAGATGCTGTCCCATCCCCACCCCCTAAAGAATAATGGAGCCTTCCTCTGTTCCACTGAGAGGTTTCACTCCCCTCAGTGGACTGACATTTAAAATAGACATACATTCACACATGAGGAAACATCATATAAACTGAATCACATTATTCAGGATGGTTCCAGTCATACAAATTCATGACAGACCAAAGTAGGAGTTGGTTATTTAAAGACAAATATATCATAATTTGCGTTATTTGTTGGCATTTGTGATACCAAGTATTGTCTGACTATTGCACAATCCCTGTGGATTAAATAAATAAATGAGAAACTTGATAAAGTGTGGGTGTGAGTGAAAGTCCCTCTTACCTGCGTGCATACTTCGCCAGTTTTTCTTCTTCCCAGGCAGTGTTACCTCCCCCAAAGTTCTTGTTGGCTGTCTTCTCCAAGCCCTGAAAAAGTGAAAAATTAGAACTCAGGATTACTTAAAAACTTGGCTCAAGAGGACAACCCGAACCGATGGTACATTAACTTAGCTGCAGTACCTTGATGAAACTCTCTGTGAGTTTTCGGCAGGTCTGGCATGGTGCAGTCTGGACTCTCACCACAGAGAGCTCTGAGAGAAGCACCAGAGCAGGCAGGAACGGCCAGGCCCACGACATGATCCTTCAAAGAAAGAAAAGTAATGTAATTGTATTGTATGACAAATAAAACTGTTCAGGTTCAAATACTTTTCAGTGATCATCACAGCAAGAATCATCAAAAACTCTTATACTTTCATAAAAACTTTGCTTATCATGTTTAGGGATGGTCAATCAATTGGACGAAATCACTGGATCAAATGGTCCATCGGCCTAAACTATCATGTAAATGTTTAACTAAACTTTGAGCTACATGTCATAAAGAGAGATGTGTCAGAAGTTGCACATGAACAGTAGCCAAAACTTGAGTGAGACCTGGCAGCATCACTGTCATCATGTCAGCTGTGTGGAGTTATTTTAAGCTCAAGGTGAAAAAAAAGCAAAACAGCCAAGTGCATTTTATTTCAGTTTCATTGTGTGTGTTTGACTGGTGCTGTCCAAATCATAAATATTGTTAAGAGTTCTGTATGTGAACAAGTTTAAATAAACAGAAGCAGTAATGCTGCATAACTGATCATGTTATGGGCTTTGTATTTCTTCCATCACAAGAGTAGAATATTTGTTTCATAGTTTGTGCATGATGTTTTTTTTAGATGGTTAGGTTAAGCAAGGTATTACTGTAAATGTATTTTTAACAGCTTGGTTGTTTATGACAGGGAACGACAGTATCAGCTGGTATCAGTATCGGCAGATACTCATGGTTGCAAATATCAGACAAGAAAAAGTGGTGTCAACCCTAGTTTCTCTACAGTCCCAGACATAATCCTATTCTGTCTTATCTTACACATGTTACATCCCTTGACATGCATTGCATCAACTGCATTACAGTATGTAGAGGGAGTGAACAAAACAACAAAGACATGCAAAGACTTTTTTTTCCCTTTGGCTGATGATTAAAGCCACTTGCATATTTTACCAGCATTTGGCTGGTGGTAACATGGCTGATGCTAATTTGTGCCCTACATGCAACATAAACTAAATGAAGCATAATGTTTATTATTAAATGGGACAGCAGGTGGTGATGATTTCACTTTAAGGTATTTTTAAGCTGTAGTTTTTTTTAAAAGATTAAACTGCATTTTATCAACTTCCTGTTATTTAGTTCACCCTATATTAACACTTCACACTGAACATATAGCTAAATATTTTTAAGAATTTTGTTTCGGTGACTTGTTCAGACAGCTCACAGCCTGATCGGGATGCTCATCTCTCATCGTTAGCTTAGCTTAGCTTAGCTAGATCAGCATCAGCACCACGCGAAATTAGCCAACTAGCAGCAGGCTAAGGTCAGTAGTTAGCCGTTAGCCTGAGCTAACGACTGTCTGATAATCTGTCCGATGCATCTTTAAAAGTCTATCAAACTCAGCCGTAGCATCCTCTCGGCTACATTTAACGTTAAATGTCTTGCTAAGTAACATGTGTTGCAGTTAGCGAACTGCTCACATTAGCTCTTCTGTTCTCCTTTTTACTGCAGAGCCACCGGGTCCGCTGCACCACTGATGATTGTCCGATTCCCCCCGCTGGTTCACACAAATACAGGAAGGCGTTTCACATCTTGGACGGTCACTTTTAATGCTTCAAGTGTGCCGTTTTAGTCGATACACCAGCCAGCTGAATGACTAGCTGAGCTAACGCTGCCACGGTTCATACAGGCTTCATACAGCGGCTGTGTCGGTGAATCAATGAGCTGCTTCCAGTTGGTTCTCTGTTGTCCAGCTGAGACACACAGGACGAGATGGCACCGCCCAAACCCGCTGGGATTTAATTCATTAACCAATCACTACACAGCCAATCTTATACAGACGCTTCCCTCTGTCAGTTATTTTTTTATTTCATTCTCATTCATTCATTTAATATTTTACACTTTTACTGTGTTACACACCAAAAATGCCAATTAATCTGCACTACCATGTGCACCTATTGTGGCACTGTTAGTATTTATTTTCAGGTATATTTCTTTACGTGTGAGTATCACATTTCAACTGGAATTTTAATTATTGTAACAGGTATATTATCTTTCAGTGTGCAATATCAGCATTTCACTCAGGTAATTCCATTGTGCAACAATCAGGTGTATGTTTTTAATAAGAAGAAATAAGAGCATCTCACTACATGATTCATGCAGAGTCTTTATTCAATCCCATTGTAAACGTCAACACAAAACACAGTATAAAAACAGACTCACCAATTGTGTATTAAACTCAACTTATTTTTGCTACATTTTTCTCTTCATGTCTCTCAGTGCTGTCATACGCAATACAAGTGCACGCAGAAAGTCACATACAAGTAAATATATCAAAAACGCACACTGACTTGGTTTAAGACGGCTTAAATAAACGGTGTCCACGACAAAAAACAACAGAGCAGTTTGCTTCATTGAGATTTTTGTTTTGAATTTTGGTAACATACAACGGCATGCTGTTTTTTGAAATACATTCACCACCATCGCCATCAAACAGTACTGATGTATTTTTCGTTGAACTAACCTTGAGAAGTAGTGAGGTTTTAATGTTGTGCGCTTTATTAATCTGGAGCAGCAAGAGCTCAAGCAGAACAACACAGCTTTTATTTGAAAGCTTTCACTGCCAGAAACTAAAATACACTTCATCTGCATATCGGTATGCCCAGTTGCATGAAAACTAAGGTTTTTATAGGCTAAGGTTTCCCTTAAATTTTCATCTAAGGATGCTTCAGGGAAAAACCTTTAATCTTTATTTATTTGCCCTTTGCTACTTAAGTAATCCCTTATGAAGAAGGCCTTTAATGACTATTTTCCTCAGAAAAAATTGAGAAACCCATAACAGTCCCTTGAAAGGTGAAATAATTTGTGGAACATCGTAAGCTGTCACAGATATTTTTTATTTTGAACTCAAACTGCATTCACAGAGGATTGCAACACTGTTTTACAGTGAGTTTTAGTATTCTTAAGGTTAAATAGGGCTATAGCCAACCATTAACACAACTTTGTTTCAAATAAGCCTTTATTTTTGTCTATGCTTGTCTATCTTCTACAGAAGCGCATTGCATTCACTGGATAAAAAAAAAATCAGACACCTTATCTCGTAATTACGAGATCCTGATCTCGATTTTTTTTTAATCCAGTGAATGCAATGCGCTTCCGTAATCTTCTTTCTTGCTGTCACAGTAATATTTTCTTTTCTTTATTACTTCATCTACTGTTCATTTCACAGCAGGATTCTCACACTGATTTTTATCAGTTAGTGTTAGCTTACTTCTTAAAGGTTAAATTTGGGGTTGAAGGTTAGATTTTCTTTCAATTATGTGCTTGTTCTTTCCATATCCTTTGATGAGAACAGCTTTCTCATCTTTTTCTTTTTGTTTTGTCTTTGTTGTCCATTTTAGAGAAGCTAGCGAACAAGCTAGCGAACTTTATGCAACACCCCTATGTGAACCCCATAGCTTAGGGAAATATTTTCCTTAGGGACAAAAGTTTGAATCTTAAGGTGGGTTATACAACCAGGCACAGATGTTTAGATGCAAAGTAATTTATGTGAACATTTCCCAGAGTCAACTCATTACTGGCTGCTCATCCCAAACTGAAGCTGGGTCATGTGCACTGCTCTCCTGCCATCAGACCCACTCCATTTCACTGGCTTTGGGGCTTGTGTCGGGGCTGGACGGAGGTGTAACAAGACATGGCTTCAGGGGCACCGTTTCTCCAGAGTCTTCAACTCCAACCCCGACACAAGTCTGGGGTACTCCTGCGAGGCGTAACACAGTAGTCCCTGCTGTGAACCCTGACAGCCCTCGTGCCAGAGCCCGGGATGCCATCCTGAGCCCCCCTGCTCGTTTCCGTCTGGCTGATGCAGTAGCCATTTGACGAGCCCCCGCCAGTTCAGTCAGAAAACCCAGGCTCTGGGACGGGAGGCTGTAGAGATGAAGGCCGCGGAAAAGTTCTGGCAGCGGCCGGAAACCACCTGGAGGCTCAGGCGGAAGTGATTCAAACTGCACCAACATGAACCGCTCACCAGCGCGGCCCTGTAAGTAGTCTGCTAGAACACAGCTCAATGAAGCAGTAAAAACATCCACGCAGGGAGAAGAGGCAGTTCTTCCTGCCCCCTCTTCCTCCATGTTCCTTTCCTTGGAAGTGTTTCTTTCCCAGCTCCCAGCTCCCCACTCTTCAGCCCTTATCCAGGCGGCCTGCGTCAGGACTAGTACCACTTTGCCCCCCTGCTTTTGCAGTCTGTTCAGTCTTGAGTGAAGCCAAGGCACAGGGCCCAGGACGCTGAGCTCGGACTGGCTCCACAGGTCCAGAGACACGCTGAAGCCCAGGGCTAGGAGGGACGAGCCCAGGTGACTCATGAGCTCTGGTAAAGTCTGGTCGTCATCAGGTGGGTATAACAACACCACATGACCACCACCCACAGCACCTGAAGCAGAGGACGACCAAAACTTTGTTTAAAGTTTAAAGGAAATGTTCAACATTTTAAGAAATACGCTTGTTTGCTTTTCTGGCAGGAAGTTAGATGAAAAGATTGACACCACGTTCACATACAAAGCTATAACCAGAAGACGGTTAGCTTAGCTTAGCACACAAACTAGAAACAAGGGGAGACAGCTAGCCTGGCTCTGTTCAATGGTCACAAAAATCTTCCTGCCAGTGCCTCTAAAACTCAATAATTAACACACGGTATCTTTTTGTTTAATCCATGTGACAACAAAGTGTTCTTATATAATATTTCTTGTCTGGACCTAGTAACTTCAGTCTTTGCCGGTTGCCTGGCAACAGTAGTAAAATTTAATCACAAGAACATCCATAAATCTAAACAAATGTTTGAATAAAAGTATGAAAATGTAATGTTAACAGTAAACAAATGGGTGAAGAAAATAGTAGTAGCAGAATGTCGGGCTTTCTCATACCTTTAACATCTTCTTCTTTCAACCATCTCCACACGTAGCCTAAAAAGGAAAACAGAGGTGCACATTGAGGTATTTTTTGCTAAGGTGCTATTAATAGTCTATGACATACGAATATAAAACTTACCTTTTAGGACCCCCTGTATAAAATAGGCTCCTAGTATGGCCAAACATATAAGCAGTAATCCAATGAGGACTGGCAGGCTCCACCTCCATCGAGAGGCTGGAAAATAATAAATTATTCAACAGGAGCCTTTAAAAAGCATGTTACATAAGATTCACAGACACAGCTAATGCTATAAAAGAACAACGGCTGTACAGTGAATTACTTATCTGCCACATTCAAATGAAAACATGCAGTTTGTTTTAGCTGATAAGAGTTAAACGCTCAATACACTTAATCTCGATCTGGACAATAATTAATAATCTTACTTGCAAATGGACACTGGGGCTCTAAGTATGACTCCATCCCATGTATCTTTATCTACAGAATTAGTTAAGAGTTAATGTTAGCACAGTGTAGGAAGCTGTGGAACATGTTTATAATTATATATAGAAGATTATGTTTAATATATCGGAACAAAGACAAAAATCACCTGAACACAAAGCAGAGGATGCGAGGACACATTGAACTCTCCTGTTTTCTGAAAAGGAAATTAAGTTAAAAAAAAATATTACATATATATATATATATTTTACCAAGAAGGAAATAAAGATCATTATTAAACATGACACGTCACAAATCATGTTGAGAGTGTACACTGAAATATTACAACTAAGATCATTTAATTTTTTGCATGAATTCATTGCATTCAATTAGAGCAAATGAGCACCATGTGAACACAGTCTCTGAGGGTTTTGAATGTGAGTCATTGGTCTCTGTTACTGTATAAAAAATAACTTGCAGAAGAATACTTGATGAGGATACATGATTAATTATAGATTATTTAGTGCCATATTTTTTGTGAAGGCAAGTTTCTACTGTCAGCACATTAAAGGATGCTCCAACATCTTGTTTAAAGACAAGGAACAATCAAATTCAAAATAAAAATAACATACATGTTTGCCTGTAGTTTGTCTTCTCAGTTTGATGTTCTCACATTGCAGTTTATATGATGGTAATACTTTTAATAATTTTACCTTAAAATATGCATGTGAAAGAGATGAATGGAATCAGGCAATTGAAAGAAAACAAATTCCAAAACTCCTCATATGATTCAACAAGTGATCCGCAATTATGTTAAGAGTATGCAACTTGTATTCAATGTTAAAAACATGTTAAACCACTATTGTCCCTTAGTGTGAGGCTGAGGTCCATGGATGCAGTTGTAATGTGCAGTGGTGCGTTAAGCATTTAGACCCTTTACTTGAAACTCAACTACAAGTCAAGTCATGCATTAAAAATGTTACTTAAGTAAAAGTACAGTATTATCATCAAAATGCAGTCAAATGTTTTTATCAATACACAGTACAGGCAGGCTGCTGATATTTCAGAGCCACGGTCAGGGTCACAGATTCTAATTTGCACAAACCTCAATCAGAGAAAGGATCAGGCAGACTAGACTAATATAATATTCAACAGAACAACCCCTCTGCACTGCTACTAGGGACTGGAGAGGGAGGATGGCAGGTTAACAAGGGGGATGCATTTAGGTCATTTTGCTAACAAGGGGGATAGCAACCCACCTCAAATCGCCTGATTATATTATTGGATTATTGTGTCTGATGCATAAATGTGCAAACAGCATTTTAATCCTGTATCTGTTTGAGATGGAGCTAAATTGAACTTATTTGTATTCTGCTTTGTAGCGTTCAGATAAATGTAGTCAGGAAAAAAGTATTTCACTCTGAAATGTAGCACAGTACAGGCATAAAGTTAAATCAATGTACTTAAGTAAGGCAGTACAGCACCTGAGTAAATCTACTTAGTTACTTTCAAACACTGAAGATTTGACAGCTTGCAAAGAAAGCAGAAAGTTTTCCTTGATGTTATTACCCAGTGTCCATTGCGTGTCGCACTCCAGCCAGCATGCACATGGTTTTGTAGTCTCTGTCTGGAGCCGGTCACCTCCTCACACTGACCTCCTGCAGGGTCTTTCTTGCACAGCCACACGTCTGCCTCCAGCCTGCAGGGCGCAGTCACATTCCAGCTCAGGCCTGTGCCACCTTCTCTCATCTGAAACTCCGCCAAAGACACAGACACGTTGTGCTGCATTCTTTCCAGTGCGTCTGAAAACATAAATAATGCCATACTGTGAAAACATCATTCAACAGCCATGTTTGTCTTGCTGACACATTAATTTAATCAGGTTAGGCCATCAGGTTAAACTCCTTTTTACCTCGCTGGTTTCTGAAAGGGCAAAAGTTTCTTCGGAGCTCCTTTCCCTTCCACCACACCTGCAAGCAAAAGTTATTTTTATTCTTTTTGTTTGTTTGTAGATGTCTTTTTCCTGTCAGTCAGAATTAAAATTTCAAGTACCTGGAAACACAGGCAGGGTGCCACAGAATTTGACGAAATGACAATTTCTCTCTTGCCCTTGGGCTGCAAAGGTTAAGAAAAAAAGAGTTAAAAAGATAAACAAATATAGAGTTGAGAAAGTTTCTTAAAGTGCTGTCTGGAAGCACAGGCATGGTGCAACAAAGTTTGATGAAATGATCATTTCTCTCTTGCCTTTGGGCTGCAGAGGTTAAAGAAAGTTTAAAAGCTACACAGAGACAATTTTAGGGCTGCAACTAATGATAATTGTCATTGTCGATTAATCTGCAGATTATTTTCACAGGTATTGGGTTGGGCAGCCTGTGGGCTGAATCTGGCCCTTCAACAACCTCAATCTGGCCCTTTGATCATTTATAAAAGGGGAAAAAAAGTATATCATCGTGATTTTATTTAAATAACCTGCTAACATTCTAAGTTTATGGATGTTTACATTGTTTATTAGAAAAGCATCATTTTATTAGTGGGCACAGTCATTATTAATGTAGCAGCTCTAGACTATAATGATTTTTTGACTAACAACAGATTAATATGAATAGCTTAACACAGACTCACCCATGCAAGAACCTCTCCAGACATTTCATTCCAAACCATCTGGCACATGATCTCATCTTGTCTGGCATCCGTGTTCTCGAGCTGGAGGACGACCAGATTTCTCTGATGATCAGTGACAGCTCGGAGTCTCGGGGCTGAGACAGAGACACATCAATCAACATAACTCATGACAGAGCTCAGTCACTCTGTAATTACATAAAACTGTTTTTCCTGGTGCTATCGTGTCAGCATTTAGAGAATACGTGGAACACAGAACACACTCCTCTAGATAAACTACAGGTGAAAGCAGAGCAGACATGACAACCTGTCTTACCATCACATTCCTTCACAGTGCCCTCAAGGTTCATGGAGCAAACTGAAAGAAAGAGAATGGAGTCAGTGTTCAGAGATATACACTGTCAACATTTCAGCGTGCCTTTGCTTACATTACAGCACTTATCTCACCGTCCTCTAAAGATGGGACTGTGATATTCTGAACGTTGTTTGCTCCATTTGAACATGCGTCGACATGGACGACAACGAGACTGCCGAACATCACTCTCTCTGTCAACAGCAGCTGCAATTGCAGGAAACATATATACACACATACATAATGTAAACATTAAGTATTACAATCACTCAGTAACAACACAAAAAGAAGTTTTGGAAACTAGTCTTTGATCAGTTCAATAAAAGTCGGCAGTGGTGGAAGAAGTACTCAGATGCTCCAATACAAATAAAACTCCTGCATTTAAAGTCCTTCTTGAGTTGAACTACAGAACTATCGTCAAAAGTACTTGTTCTGCAGTAAGTCTCTCCTGTCATTGATATACTATCATATATTAGATTTCTAATACTGATACAGCAATGGATAAGCAGCATTTTAACACTGGAGGTGGTAAATGTGGAGATAGTTCATCTATTCTAGAACCAGTCAGGTTAGGGGTGGGTGATATGGCTTAGAAATAATATCTTTAGCCTATGCCATGATACAGTGTCTTGATATAAACATTTTCTCTGAAATTAAAATGCTTACATTCTCAAATAGTGCAAACATATGATGATCTTATAGAATATGATGCATTTCTGTAGATTAAACTAGTCAACAGGGAGGCTGGGCGATATAGATAAAATCAAATATCACAATATTTTTTACCAAATACCTTGATATTGTGACAACATTGTAGTGATTACTACTGCTGCCTTCACAAAATATTAACATAGTGAGATTTTTGATAATAAATCACCAGTAATGTTGATATAATGACTAAAGGTAAATAATAGAACAGCTAAAACAACCTGGTAAGTTTGAAAAATTACATCACTTTACTGTAATGCAGCCTTTAAAGTCGGGGAAAGACAACACTTATGGACCACAATATCCAAAATCTAAGACAGTATTTAGTCTTGCATCACAATATTAATATAGTATCAATATACTGCCCAGCCATAAGTTGGGTAGTTTTCTGTAGTGGTTCCCAACCTCAGGGTCAGGACCCTCTTATGAGTCACAAAATAAATCTGAAGGGTCATGAAATGATTAATTGGAGAGGACAGAAGAAAAACAACAAATCTGTAATAATTTTTTGGACTTCTCTCTAACCTTGTGAAATATTAAATAATTTCAACTCTTTAGGGCTCAGTTATTTAAATGAAGCCATCTAAGAAGTTTAGAAAGGAAACTTTTTTTTTGTTTTGTTTGTGCTGTTTTTTTAAAGGGTCACAAACTGAATTTTTGAGAACCACTGGTTTAACCTTAAAAATTTCTGTTGTATTTTATGAGCTTATCAAATATTTTTTCCATAAATTTTAACCTGTAAGTTAACTTGTAACCAGGAGTTAAGTAACTAATTACAAATACTCAAATTACTGTAATTAAGTCATTTTTGTGTACTTGAGTATTTTTTCAAGCCTGTAATTTTACTTGTACTTAAGTATGCATTAAAGTATGTAATCTAATTAGCTTTTAAAATCATAATTGAAGCACTGGGTACAATTTGAATTTATATCCAAACCTTTCATTTACATTTTTGTAGCCAATAAGGCTGTATGATCGCAAACATGCCGATGAAAACCATGACATACTGATGGAAAAAAACAGTGCAGCAGGCACAGGTTTGGGGAGGTGACTGTGACCACTGAGCAGAACAGACCAGGGGTTGGGAGTTTAGTTTAATTTAGTTTATTTGAAAAGGATAAACTAAAATGTAGCGGAGAACTATATTCTCCTCTGAAATGTAGTGGAGTAGAAGTAAGATAAAATGTATATACTCTAGTAAAGTGCCTCAAAACTTTACTGTTCTTGAGTAAATCTACTTAATTACTTAGCACCTCTTGAGGCTGGTTAATTAATTAATTAAACAACAACAGAAACAAAAACTACACATAGGTAATTCCTTCACCCCTGCCTGATATTATCTACCTTGTGTGTGGGCTGCTGGTCTAAACTGGAGTAGCTTGATTTAAACTGGAGTGTCTTGCAGATGTCAATGGAGCCTGGGGAGCTGAGCACACTGTCACCACACCTGTAACACAGACAGCAGAAAAGATTAAGTGTAAACTGAAAAAAAAAGTCATATATAGAAAACAAATATGTGATTTGTGTGCTTTGGGTTGAGTTTATGGCTCAGTACCTCCTGACTCTGGTGTCACAGACTGACCACTTCCTTCTCCCATTTGATTTGTGCTGAACTCCTCTTCATCGATATGTGCACCAGACTCCTCAGAAACCTGCTTTGCATGATCCACTTCTGCAACAAGGCGTGGAATGCCAAGTCAGACAATAAATATGATAGTGTGAAACACAATGTATTGAAACATCAACAACTGGCTGACTCACAAGTCAAACAATATGATAACAATGTCGGAAACACTGCGCCTACAAAGACATTTATTACGAGAAGGAAAACTGATCACCTTCACTGATAGAGTCACTGACATGGTATTTACAACCAACCTTGGACTGTGATAATGATTTGCAGGCAGGGTTCACAGTCTTGTTTGGCTGAACAGCACAGAATCACTTTAAGCTGCACATGTTTAACATTCACTGTGTCATCTGGATCAGGCAGGCCAGCGGCGAACGGAGAGGCTGTGGAGAGGAGAGAGTGTTTCTGCTTCAGATAAACCGCAGGACGACTCTACTGTGAGGTTATTACTATGATGTGAGATGAACTTGTGTTGATGGTGCTGTTACCTGAGGTCACTTGGCAGTCAGTCAAACCCTGAAGACAGAAAAGTTGTAGGTGAGAATTGAATGATCAGCAATTCCACTCAGCCATAATGAAACACGCCTCTTGAGTATCATAAAGTATCGAGAGAGGAGAAAGAGCTATTCAGATCCTTTACTTAAAGCTACTACAAGTTGTTGTTTTTTTTATTTAATACCGAGCTTCTATATGATCTACATAAGCAAACAAGACCATATGCAAGAGGATCTGCTATTTCTTTATAGTTATTCTTAATGCCTGCAGCAGGTCGGATTCTCTGTGAAATCAGATAAAACAAGCCTGTGTTTACATGTTCACAGTGTGGTTAGGTCTAGTTAAAAAGAAGCAGGAGGAGATTTTTCCTCTAGATAATTTTATTTGTGGCATTATGTTCTGGGGTTATTAGTCCTATGCAGGCAAGAGTTTATTCTTTTAAAAATCAGTGTATTATGTTTAGTTCAAAGGAGTGAATATTTCAGTTTTGTTTTATTTAACTGGGTAAAAAAACCAGTTCAGATAAAATCTCATTTTCAGTGACGGAGAAATATAAGATATGTGTTATCAAAATAGAATATGGTAGAGTGTTCCTGTTACTCTTCACGCCAAATAGTCTGTGTGCTAGATGGGTATGTGTGATTAGCCGTAGCTTCTTTTGTTGTGTTGTTTTCTTCTGTTGTGGGAGTAATTGCCTAATGTTAAGACAGGCAAAGTTTCCACTCTGACACAATGAACCACACCTCTTGAGTATCATCAGTGTCAAGAGTGGAGAAAGAGCTATTCAGATCCTTTACTATATTTTGGGGTTATTACAGTGGAAACACTACCACTTTTGTCCACAGGAGCCTCCAAAATCAACAAAATACTAAAGTTCCTTGTAGTAGCTTTAAGTAAAGGAGGCACCTCCACAAGTAAAAGTCTGAATTATTAAACGTAAAGTTGTTCATTATGCAGGCGAGAAATGATTCTTTTAAAAATCAGTGTATTTTAGTTAAAAGGAGTGAATTAATTAAACAGTGAAACAAAGTTGCCGTGAGAAGCTTCAGAAGATTTTTAGAAAGTTGAAATGGAAAAATATTTTGTTTTTGTTTTATTTAACCAGGTAACAGGTAACACTTGAGATAAAATCTCTTTTTCGGTGATGGAAAAACATAAGACAAGTGTGATCAAAACGTACTTTCAACCTTAGCACATTAGGGTGTGGCTACCAAATACTGATGCCAAATACTTCGTGCATTGTCCCAGATGGGGGTCAGCCCTATGCTCCCACAGCCCTATGTTCTCACATTTGTAAGATTTTTTTTTTTCACTGAAAATTTTGAAAATTAGGCCCTATGTTCCCACAGCCCTAAGTTCCCACAGCCCTATGTTCCCACATGTCTCACATTTCTAAGACCCCGTTCAGATCACTTTAAAATGTAGTCAGTTACTGAATAAAAATTATGTGGCAATTTTTATGATTAGTGATGTAGTCAATCGGGTTACAAAAATGTAATCTAACCTTAATACTCTTGCATTACTTTAAAATCAAACCCTGAAAATATTGCATGTTACATTGGAAAAACGGAATAAGACATCTCGAGACATTTTCATCGCAAAAAAGGCATTTTTCATATCCAACACTTACAGTTGAACAATTAAAATTACCCTCACAAAAATAAGTACTGGCACAAACTGCATGTGTACTGTGTGTATTGTGCAACATGCTGTTGTTTTCTTTTGCTTCAGTTTTTGTTGCTGCTGTTGAGGAGGACTTTGCTGTTGTAACACAAGACGAGCACTCACTCAAAATGTTTATCTTTCAATTTCAATGTAAATAAAAAAAGTAATAAAAACTCTGCTGGCCATGATTCATAACTGAAAAACAAAGACAAATATCAGTTAAGTCAACATTAACAAAACTGGAAACCTGAGAGGAGTAACATCATCTGTCAGATGAGCTTTTTTGATCTCTTTATTTCCAAAGAGTTTCCCATAAACCAGCACCAACATGTAATCACAGAATCATAGCAAAGTACACAGAGTTTCCATGTCCCTCATCCCTTCCCTCCACTCTCATACACCCAAATAAACGAAACAAAACTGACAGACAATCAAGCAGAGAGCGAATAATGAAAAATGAATAATAATGAATAATGGGAAGAAAAAACAAAACAAAAAAGTATACTTAAAACTCCACAGAACAAAATACAATAAAATAATATAACAAAATAGAAAAATAAATAACATTTTGAAAAAGAAAAATAAGACAAAAGCGGTGACAAAGTTAATGGCAACAATAACTTCCATAATTTATAGTATGTAAGGCTCAAGGCCATGAAGTCCAGGTTAGAAAAAAGTATAGAAAATGTCTGCGTCCATTATTGATCTCCTTTTGAAAAGTAAGAAAGACCAGAGTTCTTGAAAGATATGTCTCCGATTATTTTTTCTAAAATCAGTCTCTCTAATGGTAGGAATTGTGAAAATTGGTCCAAGAAGAGCTGAAAAGTAGGAGGGGAGTCACTTTTCCAAAATAAAAGTATATATTTCTTTGCTTATTATGTTATGGTAATTAATATTCTGCATTTTTTTAAATCTAATTTGAAATCTTGTCTATCATTTAATAAACACAAACAAGGATTTAAATTAAATTCTGTTTTAAATACTGATTTTTTGAATGAATGAACTGAATTCCAAAAACAATGCCAATTATGTATGAATGTTCCCTCTGCAGCTGTGCATCTTGGACAGTTGGGTGTATTATCTTTTTTTTTTTTTTAATGCATTTTAATGGGAGTGAGATAGAATTTATGGATGAACTTGAAGTTAGTTTCCTTAATATTGTTACTTGTAAATGGAAAATGTATTCATTCACAGATGTTTGACCAAATATTTTCATCTAAACCCATTCCCAGATCTTTTTCCCAAATCTTTAATGGGGTCGGGAAAGATGATTGAACTTCGTGAGCTATAACATTATAAAATTCACTAATCTTACCTTTAATTGTAATGAAGGATATTAATGTCTCCTGTACTTCAGATGATCCATAACTCAGCTCATCAACACACGACATTCCAAACTTGTAGGTATTTTAAAAAGTCAGTACTGGGAATGCCATATTCGGTTTTCAAATCACTGAATTATTTTGACTGCATGTCTTTATGAAACAAAACTTTACCTTTTTTTAATACCGAAATTTGTCAATTTACCTGTATTGATTGATTTTATGTGTCCGGGGGTTCTGATGGACAGATGGAAACACAATTGGTGATACTAAGTTTCTTCCAACAATCCTTCAAAGCTAGAAGCATGTTAAATACAGCAAAACACTAAACTATGTTTTTTAAATCTTATTAAAGTGTTTTATAAATATAAGAGAACCCAAAGGCAGGGAATCAAAAAGTAGTAAGTCTTGCCTTCCCAACGACCATGACACCAAAATTCGCAATTGAGCTGAGCAGAAGTAATACTGGAGATTGGTGAGACCAAGACCCCCCAGGGACTCTGGTTTCATTAGAGTCAGTATACTGATTCTTGTTTTTTTTTTGTTTTTTTTTTTTTTATTATGCCAAATAGATTTTTAAATGTGTTTGATCAGAGATTTTAAAAAATGATGTCAGATGATCTCATCATGAGTTAACAGAGCATTGTTTACCATGAAAAAAGTTTCATCAATGTAAAATTGATGTATTTTAAAGATGGAAGCGATGAAATATGTAATTAAATATCAGTAACAATGTAACTATAATCTATTTACACATGTAAGCCATTACTACCACACACCCTGGATATTATAACACCTAAGAAGCATTACAGTTCCACAGAACCATCTACAGCTTCTAAAACGACCATACAGCTGAGCTGAGTAAACACTTCTTACTTAACTCGAATCCTTGTTTTATCGATTACTAAGCAACATGAGTAGCATGTATCTAGGTTGATTTGTATCTAGTACGTGATGTCATGCTCGTTCAGCTTGGGGACGTTGTAACGGTCTCCAAGCCAAGCAGCCCATATCAAAACAGACCACACGATGGTATCTTGGAAATAAACTGTGTCATTGTGTGGTGCATAAAGGAACAGTCCACCCTAATACAAATGTCTGCTTAAAAAAGTTTGCTGAATTACAAATTGCTCCAATCCTCCTGTTTCAACCTGACATATAGAGAATATAGAGACATTATAGAATATAATAATATAGAATATAGAAACAAGCAAAACTCCGTAATTGCTATTTGATTAATATTATGAAATTTAAAAGCAATTCAAAAAGCAAACGGAGAGAGATTTAATGTATTTTTAATATGCTGCAACCGTCCCCTGGCTTGGGGTCACTTGCAACATCTGACTTCTTCCTTTTTAAATAAGTATTGTGAATGATCTGTCATAAGTAATCTTTAAATGGTAAGGCCAATTAACAGAGATCTATACAGTATGTTTAATGTATATCGATCGGTTGGTCAAATCCAAGTCATCACTGAGTAACCAAGAGGAATGCAAAACTTGTTGCAACTGTCCCCAGTCTCCTCTTTTTCTTTTTTATTATTATTATTATTAATATTCTTACTGTTATTCTTGATCATGTTCTTATTGTTTTCATTCTCATTGCTGTTGCTGCTATCACACCTTAATTTGCCTCCTGGCATTAATAAATTTAATCTCATTTTAATTATCTCTGAATCAAATTCATGAGAAATTTCAAGCTACAGCAACCTTCCTTGGAAACGGAGTAGTGGAGTGCAGTGTCATGCTCGGGCACGACAGTGAATAAGTAATGGACTTTTAACTCTCGTCCCCTCCACCCCCACACCTGTCTCTGTCACTCTGGAGTTAAACCAAATACTTGAAGTCTGCGCACTATAATTTTGTTATTTTGCATGAATCAAATCGCTGGATTTTTCACGGACAAGAATAAAGAAATGTTGTGCCACGCTTAATTTAGCAGACTTTAAATAAATACACATTGTTACCTCGCTACAGGTGAGTTCAGGTGCGTGGTCGACCATCTCCAGAGCTCTTGCGGACGTGAAGCTGAACAGTGACAGCAGCAGAAGGAGAGAAACACGTTGTGGCGCAAAAAGGAGCGAAAGAGCCATCTCTTGAGGAGCGCCACCGCGCCTGGCACAGCTCCCCTCATCGGAAACACAGAGAGCCCGTTACGCACGGATCCACCCAGGAGCCCCGCATGACAGCGATATTTCCTCAAAGAAACTAGTGATCATGGTTTGTTGTCCCGCATCGACTGCCAGCAGTTGTGACGCTCCTTTGTTCCTCACGTCTTTCCCGGCGACTGACAGCAGGAGGAGGAGGAGGAGAGGAGGGGAGGGGAGGGGGGCGTGTCGCAACGCTACACCTGTCAGGTGAGATGGTGCAAAACAAGTTTTTTGTTTGGATTGTGAATCATTTACAGTGAAGCGCAACACTTTAACATATAAATAACAGTTCATCATTTTGTGTTACGAGTGCCAAATTGGGAAAGTGTGTGTTGGCAGATAAATTTGGAACAAAACTGGACAATGGCTCATCACAAACTTGCACTCTGGTGGCTGTGGCAGCCATTTTTCAAAATGGCCACCAGCGGTTGGCCACACTTCCTATTCCAGCCACTTGCAATAACAGAGGCTTTTCACACGGGCACATTTTAAATTGGGCTAACTCTGCCTTTAGTCTGGGGCCTAGGCTCTCAAACTGTGGTACGTGTACCACCAGTGGTACGCAAGCTCCTTCTAGTGGTACGCAAAGGAATGTCAAAAACATAATACTATCAAAATAGTACAAAAATTCTAAAATCCATAAAATATTACTAAAATGTTTCACTATCAGCCTGCTAAGAAGTCATGATAATGCACATAATGTGTATACGTCAGCCAGCCGCTATAAGCTAAACTGTGTTGGCAAGATAATAAGCAGACGTAAAATAAAGAGAATGAAAATCAATGCTTCAGAAACACTGAAATCGTGGCTCAAAAGGTGTGCAGCTCAGGAGGAGAATGTTTTGAGCAGCCGTGTTGAAAATTAAATGGACGACGGAGAACCGAACATGAGAGCTAGCGGCTACTTACGAAGAGCCGGTGAAGTGTTCACTAAACCTGCTCGCACCAAACTACGCAAACACCTAGGTGGTGCTTGGAGAGCTCAGTATTTTTCTGAGGTGGCACATGGTGTAAAAAGTTTGAGAACCCCTGGCCTAGGGCTTTCTGGCCCTGCTCCGGAGCAAGGTTAGCCCCGAGTTTGTGGGAAAATCGACTAAAATTAGGGCTAAAAGGTGCTGTTGTGAAACTGGGCCAAAGGCTGTTGAAGAGAACTCACAGAACATTTTAGAACATTCACATTAGTTGCTGTAGCAACGCACATTTAACCCAGAGCTTCCAATCCAGTCACTGAGCTTCCCCTAAAACTGTCTGGACCCCTGAAGGGAGGTGGCATCCCGTTTTGAAAACCTCTGGATATGTGCCAGATTTGGTACTTTTCTTACAAAATAAACGACAGGTTGATTATGCTGCTCCACAATCAGGGAATTTGATCAGAAAATAAATATGAATGAATTTGCAACACCAAACCCGCCAGAGGCACACAGGTTTGCCAGCATGATGATTGATGATTGTTTAAGGTAAAAACAGTAAGTTGTTAATGATAAGCCCATCAGATAAGGTTAAATATTTTCCCGCTAAGAAAGTGGTGGTAACACAGACAAGGGCAGGGCCTCATGTAAATCCACTGAATCATTAACGTGCCAACTTTTTTTTCCTTTTTTTTTTAATGTCATAAATGTCTTTCTTTGGAAGCATCTAACTGACACTCTCATATCAAAGAACAAGCGGGGTGTTGGCCTATTGCTCAGCCGTATAACGATATAATTAGCTGTTGCAGGAATTGAACCTGTGAGTGTTTGGTTACGAGTTTGCCACAGAAACAATCTTTTCATCCAGATGTTGTTAAAACAGAGGCAGTGGTTTGAATGCTTTCAGTTGGAGTGTTCCAGTTTAATCATTAACCTCTATCCAGGTGAGTAGGTCAGTTACACTGTTAGTGATAGCCTATAATTTGTATTCATGCTTATCTGCTGTACATTAATGACCCTTAACACCTGTGTTAACTGTGTGCCTGTGGTCCTAAGGTCCGGTTAGCGTGCAATCAGAAAAATGCAAATTCACTGTAGCATGACAGCCATTTGCTCAAGGAGCGTACTCTTAAACTCTGCAGTGCAGCTCTTTATTTTGTGACATAAAACTATTCCCATGTGACTGAACTGACCTACATTAAGTGATCTTTGTAGGGAATTTCTCTTCATATAGCATTAAAATTCAGTTGATGCTGTTTTGACAGAATAAAATTCTAGTATTGACTTACACCAGTTTCACTTGCTGTAAAGTTTTATCAGCTTAGTAAAAGTTATGAAAGTTGACAAGAGACCAAGTTTTACATGCTGAACCAGATGTTTTTCTCAGTAATGGAGGTTTTCACCTGGTCTACTGTAAAGATTTATCATAAGTGCTGAACGTTTACTTCCTCATTAGTCCTGTCGAACAGGTCTGTCACTGAGATATGGAGTCTTGTCAGTGTTTGTGTGAGTGCACAAAACTTAAAATAAAATATAGGCTCTGAATGCTGAAAAACAGATGTCTGTAATATAGAAGCAGTTATTCTGTCATTTCTTGTCAACACACATCAATTCAGTAAGTATACATTAATTGTTTTTTACTTTATTAAAAGCATTCTTTATTATTTTAAATACAAAACTTTATAATGCCATCAGTGTCAGGCGAATACATTGAAGCAGGATTAACAAATTATGGAGACAGCTGAGTGAACAAATACTGGACTGAACTGAACAAACACTGAGCAAATATTTCAGTGAAGGGCAATTAAATGCTTGTTAAATAAGTGCAGCATGCCTGAGGCAAAATAAAAAATAGAGACACAGATTTTTGGGGCTGATACTAATAGTATATAATAAGGAAGAAAAAAAAATCAGGTATCGTTATATCGGCTTATATTCTTTATATATGTTCTATATTGGGGATGCTCAACTTGCTTTGCCCGGGGGCCACTTTTGCAAAATGACAGGAGATAAACAAACATGAACAATAATGATATTTATCTGATAAAACAAATGAACAATAAAAGGCACACAACCCATCGTTTATAATGAAACTTATTCTCAACTGACTTATTAACTTAATTTGTTAACTAAATTAACTTGGTGGATTGATGGATAAACCAGATATTTTACTGTATTTAATAACTGCAACTGCATTTTAGATGCAAATGCTTTGGTAACATTTGAGAGAGTTTATACAACGTTAAACAGAGCTGGAACCTCTTCCATCATGCAAAAACTGAAACGCTAGAATGACTTCATACCAGGGACAGAATAAAGAGCACATTTAAGCTCTTTCAGTGTAAAAAAAAAAAACAAAACAACAGCCTACTAGTCTGATCTGATGCACTTTGCACGGCCTTGCAGGTCATCACACAAAGATCAGCCCTCTCTCTGTTAATAACCTAATTTATCCCATCATACAAAACTGCCACATATGTCCCTCTTTCCAGGGAAAAAACACTGTGAATCAAGTTGTTTTCATTGTGAATTAGAAAATGGCCAGGGGCTAGTTTTGACCTGGGGGCTGCAAGTTGATTATCACTGTTCTATATATTACGTTTATTCTTTAAAGGACCAGTGTGTATTTTTTTCATGGCATCTGGCAGTAAGCTTGCAGATTGCAAACACCTCATCTCATTCTCCCCCTCCAAGTGTGTAGTAGCGCTGGGCAATAAATCGATATCATGAGATGAGACTAGATATCGTCTTGGATTTTGGATATTGTTATATTCTGATACGACATAAGTGTTGTATTTTCCTGGTTTTAAAGGCTGCATTACAGTAAAGTGATGTCACTTTCTGCACTGACCAGACTGTTCTCACTGTTCTATTACTTGCCTTTTTCCACTTAGTCATTATATCCATATTACTGATGGTTATTTAACAAAAATCTAATTGTGTTAATATTTTGTGAAAGTACCAACAGTCATCCCTACAGTTTTGTCACAATATCGATAAATATCAATATCAAGGTCTTTTTTTTGTCCATATCAAATTATTGAATATATATCTGCCATGTTCTGCCAATAAATCCCTGTAAACTGTAGACACTGGACCTTTAAGAAAATGGATCAAATATACATAAAGTGCCTCTTAAACTAAAAAAATAAAAAAATAAAAAAACGATATGCTTTATGTTCTGTAAAGAAAAACGTATCAAATCCCATATCAGATAGCACCTACTAATGACGATACAGACTGATAAGTCTGTCTGTCTCTAAAAAAAAACACTGGTTGATATATACTTTGTTTCTAGGAGGTAGTAGGCCTATATGTGTGCAAATATTTAATAACAAGGCTGCAGACAAACAGTCTGTAATACAATACGTAAACACTTGAATACATGATCACATTAATTAACTGCCAAATAGTCGAGCACACTTCAGTCCTTCTGTACACTTCATTTCCTCTTCTCACAGGGAAATCCTGGGACAAAGCTGATCCTAAACACGACACTCGTGTAAAGAAAACCCTATGCAAATCTGCAAGTTCCTGTAAACAGCAGCCATGCAATTTATCACCTGTGTACACAACACTTTCACACATTAAATGCACTCAAAAAGAAAGTGAGGTAAAATTTGCAACCAGATTTTCATAGTGGTTATCATATTTACAGGTAGAAGCAGGTGTTCACTATGGCCTCAGTCATGAATGCAACAGAAAGAGCTCCTGTTAGAGGCTGATGGATGGAGTATTTCTCTTCTTAATATGCAAAACAAGAGGTGGCATGTTTGGTGTGATGGCGTTGAGGTGACCAACAGTTCTTGCAGAGCAATTGGCACTCAGGTGATCACAATGTAACACCAGCTCCTGTGTCTCATGCACGTGTTGTGTTTCCAGGAGAACAAGAGTCTGTCCCGCGTCAGACGCGTGAAACCTGAGATTAAAGCGTCTCTGCTCTCCATGCTGACCCGTGGAGAGGTTCGTGCTCTTGTGCAGTGCCCGTCCTCGCCGTGTTGCCTGCCAGCGGCAACTTGAGCCTGCTCTGTGTCTTATCTGACATCATTTTCACTGATGATGTGACACTCGGCCCCTGCATGTTCTTTCCTTGCGTCTGAGGCAGCAGTGTTTGCAGTCTTTGGGCCAGCTGGCGTGCCAGCCACACTAACCTCACTTTAGACAGCAGTCTGGGCCAGCAGTGCCAGCTGAATTTACCACTTTTAGTCCGTCCTCTCATCTCCCCCAGCTCCTGTATTAGGCCCCTGAAATCCTGTGGTAAACAGTATCGAGGGACACCTCGGATGGCCTTTGGGATGTCTCTGCTGTGGCAAAGACCCTGAAAGTAGACAAGGGCCACTCCTTGACCTTTGCTCTCCTGCAGCGCCCCTTCTAGGCAGGCCAGAGCAGCCGTAAACACTGGCGCTATCACTGTAGAGGGCTCCTTCTTGGAGTACCAGTCTTTATCATCACATAATTAACACAATCTTTTTTCCCTGTAGCTTTCTCTTTTTTTCTTTTTCCATTCAATTTCAAATCCACCTCTGTTACTTTCTCATGTCTCACCTCTTCCTTTTTTCTCTCATTTTTGTCCCTGTTCACCCTCTCCTCCCGCCACTTCTCATAGGTCTTCTTGGCTTCAGGACTCCAAACAATCAGCACTTTTCCTTGTGCCTTACACACAGCTTCCCACTGCCCATAAAGCCAGGGAAGTGGACCCAGATCAGCCACTCCAGCCCCAGCCTGCGTTTGTGAGCTCAGGGCCCACAAAGCCATATGCACGGTGGCACTCAGCTCCCCCCGCAGGATCGAGGCTAAAGCACACACAGCAGAGATGTGGGCTGACTGCTCTGATGAGCACACCAGCAACACTGGCTTCTGGATATACAACCAACCTGGAGACATGGGAAAAGACCGGGGTGGAAAAAAATTCATTATTATTCATTGTCAGCTGAATTTCAATGGTTCCTATAAGACTGTAAATTTAGCACAGTTGCCATCGGGAGAATACCAATCAAACAAATGAATTGAGGTAATACAATAGTAGAATATTTTCTCATGTTTTTGGGTTTAAGTAACTAAAAGGGAAAACATTTTTTGAAATTGGTCCTGTACTGAGCAAAACTGAGCTACGAAATCATCCTTGCGCCTAACTCAGTCACAGTATGTCCTCTAAAACTGCTTGTTTTTGCCACTGACAGACCTTTTTTGAAGAGTAAGATTCATTTTGTTTAATCATAAACAGCTGTTTTATTGCTCTTGCCAAACTAACCAGACTCCCTTTGCAAAAATGTAATTTTAACATCTTCATCACAGACAGAAACAATATAAAACTCACTAAAAGTTTCTTAGCTAATCTTTTCACTGTGACAAAAGTCACCAACTGTGGTTGTTTGGTTGAAATAAACCATTAATTCACCAAGTTAGATGTGAAAATATGGGAGGTAGGACATCAGAGAAGCAGAGGGGAGAAAAAAGCGTATAGAGCCAGAATATTTTCATATCTACGTCGGTGAATTAAGGGTTTATTTCGACCAAACAACCAGAGTTGGTGATTTCTGGAGTAATGGAAAGACGACCCAAGACATCTTTGGTGAGTTTTTATTTTATTTCTATCAAGTTTGAATGAGGACAATAATGACAAAGTTTAGCAAAGGAGCCTGGGAGGGAGTAGCAAGAGCAATAAAACAGCTGTTTCTAGTTAACCAAACGTATCTTACTCTTTCAAAAAAGGGTCTGTCTCTGAGGCAGTTATTACCATAATGTTGTCAGACACTTATAATAACAAGTCTGTCCGAGATGAAAACAAGGACTTTTAGTGGATGTACTTTAATGGTGCTCAATTGCCCAGAAGAATTATGTCGTAGGAAAACAGTAAAATAAGGTCCAAGTAAAAAAAATCCCAAAGTTACACTTTAAATTGATTTGAAATCTGAAGACGGAGACATGCAACCACTCAAAAACACAAACAATGATTATTCAAATTAAATTAACCTGGAAGTAGCATTTAATGAACTAACCTGCAGCTCCACTCTTGGTAAGACGGTGGATGAAAATCCCCAGTGATACAGTAACAGCCACAAATATCAAAGCTGCCACAGCATATAAACCACATCTGTTGTGTGTGTCTGTAGAAACACAGAAAAAGCATTGCGTGTCTGGTTACTTTGTAGGAGTTGTGTGTGCCTTCATGCATGAACTGATGCACAAAAAGGGGATGCGTTGGTACGCTTGTTACACTCACAGTCTGGGCACAGAATTCTTCTACCACGAAGAGCAGGATCTGACCGCCACACCTGCAGACAGGCAGATTTAAAGAGTGAGAAAAAAGGTAAAAGATACCCTTTTCTCAGTCTTGCACAAAGTTATGGCAGGTACTTTACCTGCACACAGGGCTTGTCAGGGAGAAAGAACAGGGGCACATTCCTCCTTGTCTCAGTAGTATTCTCATCCTGTAAAATGGTTAAGAGGAGACATATTTATTCACATTATCTTTAAATTACCAGTCTTTTTTTTCTCCCTTCAGCTCATTTTCTTGCTCAAACACATACAGTATATTGCTTACCATTGTTATTGAGTGGATCTCCCCCATGGGTGTACACCCCCTCTCACTGAGAACACAGAGCTGAGCGGAGAACTTCGCTGCAACAGAAGAGGTGAGAAACAAATCCACACTCTGCCTGCCCCGTCCCATATTTACCTCCCACGAGGACATATCTGTGAGGGACAAGGAGAGATGAAATCAAACGGAGACTTATCACAGCTATAAACAAAATAAACTCTTTTTTTCCCTCCTGTTTGACTCACCAGCTTGAAAAGGGCACGTGATATTATGACTGCCTTGTAGAGAAAACTGCAAAGATGAAAAACAAATATGTGAATCTGCAACTAAAAAGATAGGCAACTGGACATATTTCAGTGTTGATTCTCACCTTAAAACACATCTGAGGGTGTGTGTCCACTGCAGATGTGTCGTATATCTGTAGGAGAGACACAGATGGTGTTTGAGGAAGCTTCAGGATAAGAGATAAGATAAGGTAGAACTTATTGTGCCAGAATGCTCCCAAAATTACAGTAACGTAATAACAACAATGGAGCAACACATATGAAGTTAAATATAAAACGTTAAGTGTTTAAGGAGTAAATGCAAATAAACTGCCTAATAGAATAACAGTAGAGGTAAGATAAAGACAAAAAGTAAGTTAAAATAGAAAACGTAGTATTGGCAGTGATATTGAGAAGTAATAAAAAGTTATTTTACATGTCAAAAATAATTAAAAAATAATATACGATAGTAAAACGTGACATTACATGTAATAGAAAAATAATCTTAAATCAGGAATCAATCACTGATCCCACCAGCAGTCCTGTCAAACTTACATAGTCCAGAGCACCTTCCTTCTCCTGTAGTGTGGAGTTGAGTACAGGTGTGCAGACGTGTTCGTGTTGCCTCCAGCAGAGGGAGGCAGAGATCTGCAGGTCGCTGGCTGAACACTTGGCTTGCAACTGTAAAGCTGACCCAAATGGTATGACTTCAAAGGAGTCCCAAACATCTCTGACATCTGTAGAGGAAATGCGGACAATGTGGATGTTTATTTTTAATACTATGACAACAACGGGCCTGACTGTGGTTTATCCAGGGATGTAATCGTGGTAAACCTACATTTTAATTTACCTACATAAATACTGGTATACTGTATCAGAGTGGACACTATCAAGGTGATACATGACAATACAACTATTTCACACCCCTTATAGTGTTGAGCCAAGAAAAAGTTTTAAATCATGCCCAGTCATACACATAAAACCAAAACTATGAAAAATAATAATGAAATAGTTTTGATTTCGTGTGACGTTTTGGGATATTTGTCTCTGAAACTTCACCCAGCTTCAGGTGCAATTGAGGTGAATGAAATTATTCACTTTATTGCCAAGAGTTAGATAAGGACATCAATGCCACTACCTTGTCTACTCATTAAAGGGATAGTTCAGATTATTTGAAGTGGGTCAGAAACAAATATGTTATATAAGCCAAATATTGCTCTCCCTAAACTAACCAAACTCCATAGGTGAAATCAAAAATTTTATCTTGCAGAACACTCTACAGCTGCCTCGATCTGTGAGTTTGTTTGTTATTGTGTGACATCAAGGAATTCAAATCCAAATCAGAATCCAAGTCGCACAATAACACAAACAAACTGACCAATCAAGGCAGCAACTCCCACATTCTGCAATGTAAAATTACTGATTTCACCTATGGAGTTTGATTGGTTTGGAGAGAGTGATACTGGCTTATATAACGGTGGTTTCCCATTGGAAAACGCTGTCTGACACCAAAAGACGGTAACACAAATTGGATTTTCTTTTAAATGACTAAAATACCTTTTGCTGCTGACCCTGACCACAGCGATTAATTGCTTAGCTTCCATGCTGGTTCTCCTCTCTGCTTCTCCAAACTGAGGTTGAGCCGACTGCCATCTACTGTAGCTAACACACTGACTGTTGATAAGAGCCTCATACAACCCCACTTCAAATATAATGTAAACTATCCCTTTAAATATGAAAGCTACAGTCAGATTACCATCATTTTGTCTTTGCATAAAAACTGGAAACGGTTAACAGCTTAGCCCTGCGTGACAGTTTTCACTGGTTTTCTGGTGTCAGGTGTGAGGTAACCTCACGATTGCAACAAGGAAGCTAAAACAGTTTTTTTAGTTTCCTCCAGAAGACTCCAGAAGTCACTTCTCCCAGATAAGAAAAAGTTCCAGCACATAACCCCACCATAAAACCATAACTTACCATTTTCCAGGATAAACAGGAAGGCAATAAAAAATATTCTAGTCCATTATAGTGACTCAATACTTTAAAATGTCGACCACTACGGGTCTTCATCATATAGCCTCTACTATAAAGGCTTTTTAATTTTTCCGTCCTATGTTACCACTTTTTCTGTGCCTGGATTGCCTTCCTGTTTATTCAGGCTTTACCCTGTTTTCCAAGATCAACTAACATATTGTTCATCTACATTTCAGTATACAGAGCAACCAGTCATTTCTCTTTTTTATCATTTTTATACTTCGATTTTTGTTCAATACATCAGTCCGTGAGTTTTAGAGGTGTTGGTAGGCAGAGTTACCTTTGGTTATAGCCGTATACGAACCGTGCAGATATGAGATTGATATTGATCTTCTTATCTTTTTTTTTTTTTTTTTTTTTTTTTTGTGAAACAGGGTGACAAAAACAGAACACAGCAAAAACAGTGACATAGGGCATAGACAGTAGACATACTGTGAGCAGACATACAAACAACAGACAAAAACAAAGCTTGCATTCGTAGTTCATGTAAATTCAGGTTGTCGTGAGTATGGGGCATGTTTCAGTATTTGATTGGAGGGTAAATGTCCATGATTAATGATTTAAACAGGGAGGGGTATGGCGTGTATGATGAGGATAGAAAAATAGGGTTAAAAAAAAACAAAAAAAACAAGCAAACAGATAAACAAATTGTGAGGCATTATGGTTATAATGAGGGGAGAGAGAGAAATAAATGGATAGATAAATGGTGATGTAATGCAGTATCATAATTGTGTGTGTAACCTAGTATAATAGCTAATATAATATTTATATGACACAGCATAATGTAACATAATGTGACACTACATAATATGAAACAATATAAAGATCTTCTTATCTAATTTTGGCAGGGAAGAAAAAAAACATTTACTATCAAGCAGTGCCTTTAAATTTGTGCTGCTTACAGGAAATTCACATTTGAAAACCTTAACAGCAGCTTATCTTCCCAGAAACTATGTCCTCTATTTATTTATTAGTAGTTTCAGAGAAAGGAAATGTCTGTGGATTGTCTTGAATAGCCGGGGACACTCTTCTTTCTGAAAAGAGTTAGTTATTTTAGCTGTAAAAATCACAAAGTTCCCTCCATCTGTAGATCCTAAAACTGTGATACACATTAAACCCAAAACTATCTGCATGGTCAAATAGCATGAGATAATTATGTCTTGTTGTAATTTTGCTGAACTAAACAATTTGAAACAATCGTAGGAAGTATGGAGCGTTTATTCACGGCGTAATAAACAGGACAAACAGGAGCGGATAAAAATGAAGCTTTGTCCTAAAACACTGTGGTGGACTTGCTTGGACTGACTAGTTTGTTAAGTTTGCTGTTTTATGTTCCAAAATGAAAACGTAACTTTTTCTTAATGTTTGCACCATGTTCTCTGCAGAACATGATGTGACATTACATTTTTCGATGCCAGCCACATTTTGCTACTATGTTGTAAAGTTCTTGTCCTCTGTTAAAAGTCATTATAGGACTGACATCACTGAGAGCTGCTGTATGTCTCTATTTGAGGAAATGCAGTATGCATTTTACGTTGGAGCTTTAATCGGGCCCGAAAAGTTGAGCCCGACAAGGCCAAAGCCCGACAAAATTCTGTCCAAAACTGAGCCTCATTCACACATTTCAGCCCGAACCCGATTACAGCTCAGCATTTTTCTTAACAAGTTTCCCTCTATGCATCATACCGGTTCATTCTTGTTGTGCACATTGTCAAAGTGTTTCCACACCCCAGACTTCACTCGCTTTTTCTGCTGCGCAACTACGCTTTCATCACCTGGGGCAAGGTGATTAACCAGATTTTACCTCCTCCTTTCTCTCTCTAAGGGTTGGAGTTATCCAAACACCTGCCTGCCCTGCAAGTCTGCAATGGACCTGACTGAGACGACACTTTGCTTATAGTGAACAAGCATGATACAATGGGGACAATAATGCTAATGGTAATAATAATAATAATAATAATACTACAACAACTACTAATTATAATAATAATAGTAAAATTGGCTCAGTTGGTGGAGGGTGTGCCCCATGTGCTGAGGCTGTCGGTCCTCTGCAGCAGCCGCTGGTTCGACGCCTGCAGGCCATTTGCTGCATGTCATCCCCTCTCTCTCTACCCCCTTTCCTTCATATCTTCAGCGATCAAATAAAGGCAAAAATGCCCCAAAAATAATCTAGCTGTACACAATCAGCTGTTGATACAGAATAAACCCTGTGAGCAGCAGTGCAGCTTTGATGCATCAAAACATGCCACATTTTCCCCTGAAGCTGGAAAAAAACGTCTAAATGGGTCACATTTAAAATGCTCATGATTCAAAGCTTAGGTCACTGTGGTAAAGGCCAGTCTCTGCTCATTTCCCGTTTCTTGTAAAGCCTCAAATGTGGAACACCCTTGATCACAACAGTAGGAGATGTGGTCGGTAACTTTATCAGACCCTCTTGCAAGAATAAGATAACTTCCCACACTGTAGAAACCTACATTAGATCAGCCATATTTTTAAATAACTCTAAATCGCAGACTATGGTTGCGTTATCTGTTAATAATTGATCCAGACAGTCAATGATAGGGTTACAAACTGTAACAACATCTAAAACATAGTCTTTGGTAAGACACCATCCAACATATGAAGGGAAACACCGCTGTTTTGTATGTCTGAATCAGGGGACAAAGTGTCACAGTTTATAATTACATAACAATGGTACAACAACAAAAACTCCCTACAAGATGTTTTTATTTTCAGTCTGACTCTGACATGAATCATCTGTCACACTCACCTGCGAGGCTTTGATTTTGAAATGGACACTTTGCATATCGCTTGGCGTCAATATGAGTGTAATATGCCTGTAAATGCAAACAAGACATGTACAAGCATGAAAAACAGAAAACACAATAACGCTGACTGTGTCCCAAAAATTATTTTGAGCCGAACGTACCTGCACACAGACACAGGGCAGCAGGTACGGGATGTTAAGGACACCTGATCGAGACTGAGATGGATCAATCTGAACAGAACAAATAAATACATTACAGGTGTGTACAAACAAAAGTGCGTATGTGCAGATAAATGTCCCTCTGTTACTTACAGTAATTGGGGTGGACAATGTCCCACCCATGCAGTGGCGTGCACTTTTTTGGTAACACCATCTGGCGAAGACTTTCTCTCCAGGCTTCACAGTGATGGTGATGGATTTAGATGACTGATTCATAGACAGATCAAAGTCTGGTATGGGATCTGAGTGTCACACAAACAACAGAATATATTCATCACCACTTAAAAGGTCAAAATGTACAGACAGGTGGTACACTGATGGAAAAAACTGAGTAAGATAGAGATGGAGAAGACATACAAATCAAAACTAAGTTTTTTCTGAGATGATAAACATATGATTGTTTTCTCTTCAATGGGAAAAGTCTGAGAGGTGACTGAATGTTTTGATGTGCATGAACATTACGTGACTCATATGCTACAGCTTCCCCAGGCACCAGACCTACACCAAGATGAGCACATATAGATGATTTTGGACAGATGTATGAGACAGCATTCTCCACTGACATAATCATAAAACCAAATGTGGGGGGTATCGTTTAGAAAAATTCAGTCTTATTCCTTCAGGAGAGTTCAGTAGAGAGAGTAGAGTTCTCCCCCATGAAGCTGACTGGCAAACTGAACAATCTGGGCCTGAGTACCACACTCTGCACTTGGATGGTGGACTTCCTTACTAACAGATTGTAGACAGTTCGGATTGGCAGTCTCACTTCCTACGCTCTAGTCATGTCAAGTCAAGTCTAGCATCTAACAATTTCCCCTGGAGATCAATAAAGTATTTCTGATTCTGATTCTGATTCTACATCAGTGGCGCTGAAGTGAAGCAGGTGAACAGTTTTAGGTTCCTGGGAATTGGCATCACACATTTCCACCCTGGTAAAGAAGAATCTGCTGTATTTCTTAGGGAAACTTAAGAAAGCAAAATTACTTTGCCAAGTTCTTTCAACTTCTACAGAAGAACAACTGAAAGCATCCTGACTGGAAAGATCACGAACTGGCATGGGATGTGCACGGCTTAGGACAGAAAAACTCTAGAGTAGGTCAATAAAACAGCCCAGAACATCACTGGAACATGAGGGACCATGATGGAAATAAGTCTTTTAAGTCTTGCTTTTACTATTGTATCTGATACTTTGTTGAAAAAACTAAACTAAACTAAACTAAACTGGTACCCATATACGGAGCATCAGTGATATCTGGGAGAGAAGGTTGCTATGCAGAGACAAGACCCACCCCAGCTGCAGCCTGTTCACCCTGCTGCCATCAGACAAGAGATACAGAAGTATCCGCTGCTCTACGACCAGGCTGAAGAACAGCTTCTTCCCTCAGGCTGTGAAACTGCTCTAGTCATCCTCAGCACTACTCCATATAAATTAGTTTGTTCTATATTTTTATTCATCTCTACAATCAAGTCCAATCAATCAATCAATTGATCAGAGAGGGAACTACAACAAAATCTCATTTTACAACAAAATTGAATCTATTCCAAGAAGTATGTGGTTAACAGTTGCAACAGTGTGCGTCTGGCGTTGTTTTCACCTTGTGAGTGTGTTTGTGTCATCATGGCAAACTGTGGTCCTAGAGACACCTACTGTAGCGGGAACAGAAGTGGTTTTAAGTACTTTGGTAGGCGACATCTGCGGAATCATTTTGCGAACAGGAAATTATAGCCCTATACTCTTACAAATACTCCTAGCGGGTTAACCAGATCGCTGTTGCCATGATGACACATTATTCACCATGAAACAGGAAGTTGTTGTAACTTGAGTGTAGAGTGTGGCTGGTATTGATTTCACTTTGTAAGTCTGTGTGTGTGTGTGTGTGTGTGTCATCATGGTAAAACGTGGTCCTGGAGACACCTACTGCAGCAGGAACTACAACAGAAGTGATTTTGAGTCCTTGCCAGATGTTTATGTGTCTGTCTGCCTGTGGACAGATTTTGTCAGCTAAACAGCATCTCACCTGAGCAAGATGCAGTCACAAAACTTAACAGGTGTGTAGTTGAGATCTAAATCAAAGCTGAGTTAAAAGATGGCTGTGGTCCAAGAGAGCGGGGTGGAAGTAGGGAAGTATGAAGCAGGGAAGGGACGACTGGCCCTCCTACTTTACTCTCCAAATGTGGTCCACATTTTTTAAAAACTTTAATTTATTCAGCGAAGTTTCACTGGAAGGAAGACAGGTGGCCTCTCTTTTGCAGGATCGCCTGGATCACATTTGCACAGATACACACATTCACACAGCTGCCCAGTCTACAGTCTGACCTGTTGGCCACTGAGGGGCTGCACAGTTCCAAGGCACCTCAGTAGTGGTGATTGTTGTAGATTTTTATCTTTTGCCCATACCTCAAAAGGAGAAAGTGCACTGAGTCCAATATGTCTTATGCTGAAACTGGTTTACTGAAACTTGGCCAAGGAGAATGAAAGAAAAGTCAGTACACGCTTTGTCCTGATGCTCCCTTCAATGCTGGAGTTTCGGTCCTCCAGGATAGTCTTTAGCCTTCGGAGGTAATGCCATAAATAATTAATACCCAAATAAGGTCAGACCCAACACATCTACAGCATATAGAATTAGTCTATTTGTCTGCAAATCCAAAACAAGGGAAATATGAATGTACAAGGTCTGAGACCACAGCTCAGCACCCTTTCCTCCCATTCCTTAGGGTCAGTGATATCCAATTCCTGATGCAGTTATGTCTGCTCCATTCAGAGAGACAAAGCAAACGCATCTCTGACCTTAGCTGCCATAGCTACACTGTCAGGAACTACCTCTTGTTTCCCCCAAAAGGAACAGACAGCTGCATCTACTGTCTCGAAGAGAGACAATGTGTCTGTTAAGAGATAGTGCAGGCCTCCCAGTGACCTTAAGGCCTGATCCCGCGTATGGTACCTCAAATTTGGAAAATTCCCTGACAGTAATGAGGGAGGCAATATCAATGCTTTTTCACTTTCCCCACCCACATTTATCCTGCTGATTGAAAAGATAACCTCCCTGTCACAAGCTCACTTAAACCACTTTTAAGTCACCACTCACGTAAGAATGCAGTAATGACTACTTAGCATTCAGGGTCAGAATGCCAACATGTTGACGGTAGTCACGGCTGGTGTGATCCCATCACAAGATGGTCTCTAGATTTCACCTTGTGAGTCAGTGTCATCATGGCAAAATGTGGAAAATACCTGGAGGCTCCTACTGTAGCAGAAACTACCACATAAGCAGTTTTGAATATTTTGCTAGGCGTTTATATGTCTGTCTGTGTGTGGACAGATTTTTTCAATGTAACAGCATCACAACTGTGCAAGATGCAGTCATGTAGCATTACGGGTGTGTACTCGAGATCCAAATGAAGGCTGACTTAAAAGATGGGTGTGGTCCCAGTACTAAGTACTTACCGTACATACTGCACAATTAATCACAATATTACCAAAATTGCAATAGAGCCAAGTGCAATATCCAAATCTCAGAACTAGCAATTGATTGATAAAGGAAAAATGTATCACAATTATAATGAAGTACTGTAGTGCTACAGGGACGCCCTAGCCTGCAAATCTTGATAATAAAATAATCACAACATGATTTATTTTTTTACCATATCTTGCAGCCCTACGCAAGATGGTCTCTAGTTTTTTCCTTTTAAAGGTAGAGTCAATAGAGTGTGTCCAAGGTGTTTGTAAATGCATCAGGACGTCAAATACCAGCATTTTGGGTAGCTAAAACATCACGATCAAGGCAAAACAATGAAAAAAATAAGGAAATACTGCAGAGGGCAGGGTCTCTGCAGATACAAGATGTTGAAGATTATACCTCTAATTTCTTACCCATCTTAGACAGGATATCATCACCAGACTATGACATTGTCTTTGTGCTTAACAAGGCCTCTGATGGAGAAAGAATGTATGAAAAAAAGCAAAGGGAGATCTGAATTGAAAGGAATGAAACCAAAGGGGTAAAACATCATAAGCACACTACCTGGTACTGTATAACTGACGTTGCAGCACATTGATGTCGTGCTGTAGGACACGGAAACAACACGTTTTGTTTCAGCCTTGACACAGTCATGTACAACCTCCCACTGGAAAGAAAGAAAATACACAGTTTTACCATCATAAAACCATCTTCACTATGTTACAGAGACCTGAAACAGGAAAAATTCTTACCAGGGCAAAACTGGCATTACTACGTGGCACCGACTCTGTGGCACCCATGTCACACCTGTCTCGGGTTTCATATCGTCCTCTTTCATTGTCACACTAAGAAAGAGAGAACAGAGAATGCGATATGACGCCTTCTTGAACTGCTATGAGCTGTTGGCTCATAATGATATTTGACATATGCAGAGTTTTGGGGGAGGTGCAAAGACAACAACCTTTTTTTTCTTTTTCTTTTTCTTCGTGGTAGGCCAAATTGTCTTTTTGACTGGGGAGAGAATTTCAATCCTCGGGTCGTTACAGAAGTCTGGAGGAAAGCAGAGTGACTTTTCAATGGTTTGACAGGCATGAGACAATGGAAAATGGTCTGATAGTAAAATGTACACTACAGTTCATTGATTTGACTCCATACCATCAGCCTTCATCCAAACACGGACAGTGACACATTCAGAGTAAATCCCCACAGAGCTCTGGTCCCGGACTGAGGTCAGTCTCACAGGGCAGTGTCCCTCAATGTAACCTTTCCAGAGAGACAGACAGAGGACAGCATTAAGACAAGAAGTGGCACATGTGGCTTTTTCAACATGTGGTCCCTGAAAGGATGCTGGGGCCTATAATGTGATGATGAAACCCATATTAATTAGAAAACTTACCAGTCTGATTTCCCACCTAAAATAAAGACAACAGAAAGATGACGTAAGTGTAGGAAATATGAAGCTCTCACCAAACAGAATAGGGATTTACCCCTTTCAAGGAGAAATCTGTAATATATTTACTGCAATGAATCATAAAATAAGCATGATGTGTCATCAGAGATCAAGGAAACATGTCAAGTCAAAACACTGGCTTCACTTGATATCAACACTACAGCTGCGGTTCCATGCCGGAACGGAATAACTGTTTTGAATGTTTGTTTCACATTAGATCAAATTAATGCAGAGTTATCAATGCAGAGTTATTGTCTGTCAGGTCACGAGAAATCATTAATCTTGTAGGAGACGTAGATGTTTCTCCCATTTCTGGAGAAGAAAATGTTTGCATTCACAATGGCTACATATTGCTCCTTTAACCATCATGTATTTATCACATTGTTTTGGTATCAGTGTTTTGCATTTCTGGCAGCAAATTGCTGCCACACCAGAAAAAGAAAAATGGATCAGAAACACATTATAACATGAAAAGTTAATTGCTGTAACAAATGATATTAGAGCTGCAACAATTAATTTATTATGAATCAGTTATTAAATTAGTTGGCAACTATTTTGATCATTGATTAATCTGTTTGTGTAATTGCTCAAGAAAAAAAGTCAGAATTAGCTGATTCCAGTCTTAAATAGGAATACTTTTTGGGCTTTGGGAAAAAACGATCAACATTTTTCACCATTTTTCTTGTTATAACAATATAATAAAACAATGTTTTTATAACCAAAAGTGGAAGAGGCACTCAAATAAAACTGATTTCCCTCAAGTAAGGTACAAATGTATTCACATCAGTCTATACTTAAATTACCAACAGTTAAAAATAGTCAATATGTAGTATGGCTTGTTTCAGAATGCGGTTTATTATCATTATTGCATTTTAACTACAATATTTTTATGCGTTTATCGCTTTAAAAATGCTGCCAGTAGAGGTGGAGATAATTTTAACTACTGTTAGTAGTGTAACCTACAATAATACATTGTTATTGCTTATGTCTTGTATTAGTAATCTGAATTTGAAAAGTAATGAGTAATTGAAGCTGTTGTAAAAAGCACAAATTTCCCTTTTCCAGTGAACTGGAAGTATAAAGTAGCATAACATGGAATTACTCAAGTCAAGTACAAGTTCTTCAAAGTTGTACTTAAGTTCAGTTATTGAGTAAATGCACTTAGTTACTTCCCACCACTGTAATGTGATAATTTATTGTCATAACATAAAATGTTGAATGTTATAATGTTATTATACGGCTTTGTAAAATACTCAATTCTGATTGATCAGTTACGGCATTCTAAGGTCTGTTAACGGACAGTTGCTATGGACACTGGTGATTTTTTTGGTAAGTAGCTGTGTAGTAAGTGGAATAATGTACAGTGAGCAGGTCATTATGGTGAAATAAACCTTGACAGGGTGATGCAGGTCTTGAATCATCCTGAAGGGATTTATTTCACTGTACATTATCCCGCTTTTACCAAAAATTTAATAATGTGGGACAAAACATTGATTAAAAATTATTTTATTGCTCCTCCAAAGTCTATGATCAGAACTGCATCCATAGCAACCGTCTGTTCTTCATAGCAACAAAGTGTTATACATAGCAACGGTCTGCTATAAAAAAAATAACAGAACTTGAATGTTGTAATCAGAATCAAGTATTCAACAAAGCTGTGTAATATTGCAAAATAAACCTTTCAGAGTGATTCAACACTCTGATGCAGGGTTTATTTTGCAACAATGACCCGCTCACTGTACATTGTGCCTTACAAAGATATAATTAATCTTTTTAAGGTCATTTTATAACAATATAAGTTATTCTGTTATAATCAGAATCATAAATACTTTATTGATCCCAGGGGGGGAAATTGCTCACATTACAAATGCTGAAATATATATGAAATATGAAAAATATATCGCAGAGAGGAATTAGAAGAAAATATAAAAAGTTAAAAAGGTGTGTAAAAATATGAGTTAAGATATGTACAATCTGCTACCAAAGAGACACAATGGCAATAATAGATAATAAATCTATACAGAGAGAGTGAACATGAAATGTTTCACGATATTACAAGATAATTTAAAAAATATTATTATGACAGATAAAAAAATCTTTATATAAACGTGATACTAATCCATTTTTCTGGCGTATTGGATGTAATAAACTTGATCTTATTTAAATATTTGCAGTGATTGCCCCCACATGTATGACCATGATGGTTTATAAATATGAGGAAACGTGTTGAACTCACCTGACATATTGTTGTGGTACATTCCAGCAGCAGTGGAGACACCACGATGGCAATAAACGCCACCGTGATGTCAAGACGCCTTTTAAACATCTAAAACAGTCAAATTAGATTAGTTAGAGTTTTTTTTTTTTTTTTGCATAGTTAAAATCCAGGTCCTCGTGCCCTCGTGAAGAGACAGATCTGTCGCTGTGGCTGCTTTCTGCTGATGAGGCTTGAACACTTCTGTAAAATATCCTCAGTGTTGAACCGAGGGGATCCCCGCGGGACGACAGGCGCTCTGCACGTCTCCTCGGGTTAATATCTGTTTCTTCTAAGTTCCCACGTCCCGTCAAATGACTACACCATGAGGGCAGTGGTTAAACATCTGCACGAATGACCGCAGCCGCCTCAGCTCCGCCTCTTATCTCAGTCCACAGCAGGTGGAGAAAAGACCGACTCTGGAGCCAAGTCTTTACTCGCCTGAGGTCATTTCAGTGTTGTCATACAGAAAACAATACTCCCACAGGAACGTTTAGTGATAGTATGAAGCACAATGGGCCACACTGATGATCTTTCTGTGGGATGATACCTCCTACTGTTCGTACCAGATACATTATACTCGACTGAAGTGAGAGTTTTCATGTTTTTCAAAAGTGACTCAAACTAGATTTCATGTCGAAACACTTTCTATGAACAGACTTGTGTAACGCATTAAACTGTGCTTGTGCAATTATCGTTATAGGCACTCATAAATATTAACAAATGCTTCATAACAATAATGGTAACATAAAACGTTTGGCTTTATTAAACATTTGATCATGATTGGTCAATTGCGGCATTGTAAGGTCTTATTTTTCATTCAGCTTTTATTCTAACTCGGAAATACACTGTGGTAGAGGTCTCATTTACAATATTGCTGAGAAATCAATAAAATTAAAGCTCCAAGACACAAAGGAACACCAATGAGAAACTTAAAAAAAAAAAGTGGCAACAAGAAGTACAAGTAGTACAAAACAATGAAAGCCAAATAAAACTTTAGTAATAAATAAAACTTAAATTTTAGGTATGTCAGCTAAAAGAGGAGCACTGGAAGTAAAATGTGATATAGTTAAACATTTAAACTGCTCTACAGATAAAAAATAAGGAAAGCTATTATTTCTGAATACAGACCGTTGCTAAGCAGAACAGAGCGTTGCTATGTAAAACAGATTGTTCCTATGCATAACAGACCGTTGCTATGGACGCAGTAATGAGCAATAAAATCACTTTTAAAATAAAGAAAACATACCTAAATTTTTAAAATGAATATGTTGTACAAAGTATTGATTGATTTTCTTTTGCAATAATGACCTGCTCGCTGTACATTATACCTTACTTGTAAGGTCAAGTATCATAATTTCTCATAATTACTGACACTCCCTGACTTGCAAGGATCATAGTGTATTCTTATATTAGTGTATTATTCTAATTGACATATTTGTAATACATTATAACCTTTTTAAACCCATTATAACCACTGTTATAATTAGTTATAATGTAATCCAACCACGTTACATTAGGAAATATTACATGTCTTGTTTCTGTTCTGTAAATACAAAGGCTCATTTAAGGTAACAAAAACTTGTTTTCATGTGATTATAGACTAATGACAACAAACTTATGAATATTATATTTAATTTCTGCCATATTCTGCCAATAAATCCCCAAACTCTTACACACTGAACCATTAAAGCACCCGATGACCACATAGAGTAACTTATAATCACATTCTAATGTATTATAACTGTGACTGTGATTATGGTGTAGTAACTGATGTAACAGTGAATGATTACAATGTATTGCAACTGTGCAAATTATAATTCATCATGATTCTTGCAAAAAAAAAAAAAAAAAAAGAGTCAGCGAGTGACCAGAATTTATTAAAGGGACAGTTCACCCCAAAATAATAAAAAATACATATTTTTCCTCTGGCTTGTGGTGCCATTCCATCCATCTAGATTGTTTTGGTGTGAGCTGGAGTATGTTTGGAGATATCAGCCGTAGAGATGTCTGCCTTCCCTCCAGTATCATGGGACTAAATGGCACTCAGCTTGTGGTGCTCAAAGCACCAAAAAATACATTTAAAAAATTCAGAACCAGTGTCTCTTTCCAGAAATCATGACCCAGTTCCTCAAGATAATCCATAGACCTTGTTGTGGGCAGTTTAATGTAAGAACTACTTTCTTTCTAATAGAAAGAAAGTAGTTCTAGTAGGTTCCATTGCAGACAGAAAGTAGTTCATACATGAAACTGCGTACGACAAGGACTGTGGGTTATTTTGAGTAACCGGGTCATGATTCCTGGAAAGAGACATTGCTGTAGTGTATTTTTTTGGCACACTTAACACCACAGAACTTGCGCTATTTAGTCACGTTACAAAGGGGAAAAGGCAGGAACTTCTACACCCGATATCTCCAAAACTTGTTAACTCACACCAGAACAGTATAGATGGCTAAATAGCACTACAGGCCAGACTGAGCAACAGAGAAATATTTAATGTCAAAATGAAAGTGATCCAAAGTGATCTTAATTCATTACAGTTTTCTAAAATACTAAATACATGTTTGCTAACGCATTCATCCCCTTTAACAAGACACAACTAAATTATCACTGGGCCTGCCAGTAGGTTTTAGAAGTCACATAATTGCTTAACTTGAGATCGAGGACTTTCCTGATAGGCTATAAGTTCAACTTTGGGAGAGTCAGTATTGTGACAAAATCTCTGAAGACAAATGAGAACCCAAAGTGACTCAACAAGAAAAGATGACCGAAAAACACTAGCATGAACAAAAAACTTCCCCTGCTGTAGAGGTAAATCATTGCTTAAGAGATGCAAAGAGTATGCTACAAAGGGTATGATACAGCTGTAGTGCTCAAACACTGAGACTATAGTGACGGAAGCAACCAAGAAACCTACGACAAGTTTCAGTTGCAACAACAGTTGGCCTGATGTGTCACCAGCCACAGCTTTATGAGAAACTGGAAATAAGAATAAGAAAATCCCATGACATCTGGCCTACAGTGTGCCAGAGGACACGTAGACTGAAGTCAGCTTCTATGGTCTGATGAGACTAAAATAGACCTTTTTCATGGCAGCCACAATGTAGAGTAAACACAGGTGCTGCTGCTAATGAAGGTCACGTTCCATTTAGTGTAGTAGAGCCTTTCCAGTGAGCCAGCATCCACAGCAGCAGCACCCTGACTGTGTTTGATCTCAGTGGAACGGAACCTTAATCATTATCACTGGTAACACCTGTACTTACTGTACTGTTTCATGTCAAAATGGCTGCTGTGAAAAAGGTCTGTTGACCATGTTGGGAGTACAAACCAAACACCTCAAACCATCATAAACATGGGAAATCCAGTAGGGAAACTTGGCGCGCTCTGCGGCAGACCTGGAAGAAGATTTGTTTTTTGGGAAGCGTCGAGCCTGAGCGTAAAGCCCCTGTTCACTCTTGACTCCCACGTAACCTGACAGAGCTCGAGCAGTTTTGCTAAAGAACAATGAGGAGAAATTGCAGCGTCCAGATCTGATGGAGACATTCACACAGGTTGTAGTTGACTTCGAGGAGGTGTGTGGACTGAGTATTTTGGATTCTATAATTGTAATTTCTTTACGTCACTTTGTAGAGATCTGTTTTTACTTAGACAAGGTATTTTTTTGCTGATTGGCATTAAAAAAAAAGCCACATTTTTATGTTGTGCAAGACTCCAGAGGAGAGTTTACTAACACTTTTTTTGTAGACAGTAAGTAACAAACAATTACCCTAAGTGAACTTTTGAGGCACTTCACTTGAATATTTCAAGTTTGTCCAACTTTATACTTGCCCAGATTTAAATTGTCTGAAAAACTTAAGTTACTAGTTACTTGCAGATTAACATAATCTAAGCTTTTAGATCTTCTGCAGGAAAGTAACTGGACTGTCTATACACTGGTCTATACAGTTGGTGGGTTCAAATGGGGTCGTGTTTACTGTGATTTGTATTTGACTGCCCCCTTATGTCATGTTCACAACATCATGAACTGGAAGTTTTCTGTTAGCTCAGAGCTCACAACGTTCTAAATACAAATTCCATGTCATGAGTTCAGAAGTTCCACTTGAATGCAGTCATGCGTAGGACTAGCTGGCCATATGTTATTGTTTTCTAGCTAACTAAGTTAGGACATGATTTACTCAAGTTTAAAATGAATCTGTATTGGTGCATCTCTAAGTGTTCTTTTATTTTGTCTTGTCTTGAATGAGTGAGGAGGGGTCTCTGACTGAATGATTATTGCATGCATGTGCACAGAGACATGTTACAGTAGACATGTGAGTTACAGTCAGAGCGGAAACCTAAAGCAGACTGTTAAAAAAGACACACACACACAAAAAAAAAACAAAAAAAAAAACAGGCTTCCACAACACCATAAGGTCACCTCCTGCATCGCTGATGCTTATCAGTAGTTTTCCACTCATACTGAGTGTCTCTCTGAGCAGGAAACAAGATGTCTTCACTCAGAGGGGTGTCACTATGGTGCAAGTAAGCAGACACGGATGCTGAGTGGGCGTTACAAGTCGGGTGGGGGATCTTTATCATGTGCGGAAAACATTTATCAAAAAATTTGGTTTGTGGAGAGGATATTCATATTGGTTATAAACAGTGAACTGATGGGAAATGTCATTAAAATGGCAGCAAAATGTACTGCCATTAAACCTGAAAAGGTCATGACACTGATTTAATCATGCATACTTGAAGGCCCCTGACTGTGCACAATGCACAAGGTTTATCTGGAGCCCTGAGCAATAAACAAACAAACAAACAAACAAAAATCGTGCAAAAATCTAGACAGACATATTAATGAAACATCATACTGGTGTGTTTTTGTAAAGGCTGTATGACCAGTAGAACCAGTGCGTAAAAAGTCTGTGGTTTATATACCATAAACTGCTGCACAAGCCAAGAAACCTGCAGAACCAGTGTGGAGGACTTACAGTCAAGTCCCGACTGCCCGTTTACATTAACTGTCACACCTTCACAGATAAGTTATCTACTAAGAGAGGAGGGTTTCAGTTTGGGAAACATGCTAAACCTTGATTCAACTCCATGAGATGTGATAAAGAAAGGCTGTGGGCTGAGCACGGTATTATATATCTTCAAGGTGTAACTTGTTGGGACACATTCGGTGTTTACCCTTCATGTAATACGAGGAAGTTGAGTGCTCAGGCAATGTAGTTTGCAGTGTAAGGTACATCTTCAACTCTTAACTGGTTATGAAACAGTGTCACTTTGTTACTGATACCCCTACATGACCTACATGAGCAAACAAGACCATTCCTGAGAAGACTGGCTATTTCTGTATAGTTATTCTTAACGTCTGCCACTCAGTCGGATTCTCCTTAAAATCAGATAAAAACAAGCCTGTTTCATTTTCCCACGAAAAGTTACAGTGAGTAGTGTATTAGCCACTTAACAGGAAGAAAGAGGAGATTTTTATGTAGATGTTTTATATTTTGTGATTAACACCATGGAAACACTACCGCTTTTGTTCACAGGAAGCTCCAAAATCAACACAACTTGAAAGTTCCTTGGAGCCAACCTTCCTTGTACTAGTAACTGCTCTCAAAAAATGTAGCCTGTCAAACAAAAAACTATTTGACAAAGTAGTTCAACTCATCTTTTCAACAATTAGTTGAAGTTTTCACTTCCTAAAGGACACTTCTTTAGATATCTTCAGGTTTGCAGTTATGTCCAGGGCTCTTTTCCCTACCCTTCCCCAATGAATCTGATTTTGACATTTTCTGGAAACTCCTTCTTCATCAAAAGGGGTTATTACAGCTATTGACTCAAATATTCGGCACAGTGGTGCAGTGGTTAGCACTTTCACTTCAAAGGAAGAATTGTTTTGGTTGTGGATTTGAACATGGCATTTCTATGTTCTCCTGTGCCTGCGTGGGTTTCCCCCACTTTTTAAAATATGTATGATAGGTCAATCCTCCTGTCTGTACCCCTCACCAAAGTGTGGGCTCAGAACTGAAGTTGGTCCCTGGGCACTGCACAGCAGCTGCCTGCTGCTCCTACTAGGACAGCTTAAATAAATCTGACTATATAACTGTACTTTGTATGGTTGTATATGTCACAGTAAAGTTGACCTTTACCTTTAACTATTCATAAACTTCATTCAGACTCACTTGACTCTCTTAAAGCTCTCTGGGAGGCAGATTTGGAAGAGGTCATTTCAGGAAACCTGTGAGATTAGATCCTGCAAAGATCGTACACCACGCCTGCTAAACAAAAGCCTGACTTGCAAAAATATTGTGTCTCCACCCTGTTTTCGATGTCAACAAACACCAGCAACATACTGTATATGCATACATTGTGGCTCTGCCCTCCTTTTGTAAATACTGGACTGAGACTTTGACACTTTACCTGAGGTATCATGTATAAATCTTGCTCCTCAGGCTATTACTGCTTTGTTTGGAGTGCCAGTTCTGTGCTTAATCTCTCTTCCACTAAAGAAGATATGATAGCATTCACTACTCTTTTTACCAGGACGCTCATAAAATAGAAATCCCCAGTTCAGCCTACTTATACACACTGGATTACATATGTGTTATATTTTCTTTAAGTAGACAAGATTCTGCTAACTTAAGCTGTTCCTGTAACAAACTGTAAAAGACCTGGAACATTTTTTCTTTCACATGTTAAGAGTTCTGTCTTTAAGGCTGTTTCAGACTGAGGTTGTGATAATGTCTTTTTTTCCCATTTTCCTTTAGTCATTTGTATTCATAAAACCCTTGCTTTTGGCTTAATTTATTATGGTTTTATAATTTCTATATGTTTGTAACTCTTATGGTTGTGTTATGGAGGTATGTACCACAGTGAGTGCAGATAGAGTTGTGTTTACAGGTGTTTATTGTGGTTAGTTAGAGATTGCACCTTCCTTTATTCTCATCTTGTGGAGAAAATCAATCAACAAAATTTGTTACACAAAGGTTCACCTGAACTGACCCCGAGTGAAGTGCAGGTGTGTTTTGATTTAGGTACGAGGGCAGGACAATCCTCACTCAGGCAGCCAAAGGGTGTGTTTAAAGGAGAGGAGAGGGAGCACTTGTCAAGGGAGCTAAATTTCCAGTGAAATTCATATTATTCGCTTGCAGACATCTCGGTTGCAAATCACAGGTGATTTTAATCACAGTGCAGGTGACTGTCAGCAGAGACCAGTGAACTGTGAGTCGTATTGTATATATATATATATATATATATATATATATATATATTGCATGCCAAAAAATGTCATGAGAACATTATGAACATGTAGTTTCTAATTAACTGCCTAAACTATATGACCCAAAGTTAGTTAACAGCGTGTCTACAGGAATCAGCTAGGTAAATGTAGGACTTTTTAAAAAAACAGGCATAATACAATATAAAATACAGGCCTACTCCTCTGAGTAACTGTATATATTGTTAGTGATGCAAAATGACAATAACTGGTTGAGTTAAATATTTGTCCAAATATGCTTATTAGTGTGAAGGAATAAGTATTTCTTAATCACTATATTTATCCTACAGCCAGAATCTGACATTAGGCTACAGTATATTAAAGTACAGTTTCTGTGCTGAAAGTCATTTAGACGCCTGTATTATTATTTTGGTTCTGTTGTATGATTGTTGGTTTTTTTCTCTTTTAAAAAAATACCTAAATACCAATGTCTCATTTTGCCTACAGTCTGTCATTATGAATCTAGTCAGCTTCCTCGTGTAGACTGAATGGATGACTGCCCTACTTTATGTGGCTCGTATTTTTTTGCCTAAATATTAGTAGAATTGGACAGTTACTTATCCAGCAGTGTTTCCTGCACATTATTTAGTCAAAATTATAATAGAGGCATTAAAATTCAACGCCACGCCATGGTTACAGAGTTTAATAAATAAATATTTGAGACACTCCCAAACAGAACTTAAAGCTACTAGAAGAAATGTTCATATTTTGTTGATTTTGGATGCTCCTGTGGACAAAGCAGTAGTGTTTCCACGGTAATAATCCTGAAATATAAGTCAAAAATGCAGTTAAATAAAAATCCCCTCCAGCTTCTTTTAAACTGGATAACGTATTCCCTGGGAAAATGAAGACACGGGCTCGTTTAATCTGATTTCAAGGAGAATCCGGCCCCGATCACAGTCATTAAAATAACTATATAGAAATAGCTTATCTTCTCGCTGATGGTCTCGTTAACTGAGGTAGATTATTTAGAGGCATTAATATTAAACTGAGCCTGTTGCACAATCAGTTAAAAATCCCTGTATTAATTTTATGAAAAGGGTTCAAATATACATAAATGCTACCTATGAAACAAAAGAACAACAAAAAAACCAAAATGTATGTCTTAAATCTTGCAACAGGATTTCATATCGGACAACATATACGCCAATTCCAATATTGTCTGATACAGCTGTGATAGGCTCATATTGGGCTGACAATCTGGTTCAACCGATATATGATATATCGGTCTGGCTCTTTTTGTAATTAACTACCTAAACCACATGATCCGAAGTAGTTAACTACTGAAAAACCTACTGATATTTGTCATTAAACTACCATCCAAGTACAGCAAATTATATTTATTTTATTATTGTGTATTTTATTTTATAAATGCACATTTTAATCTATGGTTGTATCATTTTAATTTGAACTATTCTTCTGTCTTCTCTAATTAAATTACAATATTTTTTCATGGGGCATCACTTTTTACATGACTGTTCTTGTACAATCGGTGCGACAATAAACATCATGAACTGTATTTAAACTAGAACACACCAACAATGCAAATATGGATCATTAGGGAAAACTTGCCTTTCCACAGAAACATTAAACCTGATAGGTCATGTTCACTGGCAGCAAATCTTTTCACCTGAACTGAAGCGCTCATGTGAATCAGAATCAAAAACATTCAATCCAATAAGTCTTTAGAAGCTCGTATGAGTCACAACTTCCTTGGAAATTAACAGGCAGGCGAGTGGATAAGAATTTTCTGCTGAACATGTGGATATTTCACACAATGGTCTCCTGCAGTCATGCAGAAAACCAGAAAGGTTAAGAGACAAACAGTAACCACAACGTGACCCACAAGTTTAAAAAACTCAATTCTTTTTATTAAACTTCTATCTTTATGCAATCTGTATATATAAAAGTTCTAAAGCCATCAGCCTGAGACTAAGACATACAGTGAGGCGATCATGTGTTTCAGTTTAGTCCTCATTATTCGTTGACCAGTGGCCTGTGTGACACAGACGTACGTTAACAAAACTGTAATAAAAACAGGAGACATGATGGACAGAGTGACGGATGAAAAAAAAGGACCACACAATGAAGTCTTGTGCAGCCGGAGTGATTAGAAGTAGTCCATGATAAAAAAACAACAGAGCTTGTGGACCTTGTTAAGGAGGAGTAAGCAGAATAAATAACATTAACGTTGCTTGCAACAGTCTCTCTTGGCGCTCCACTGAAAAATGACCGGTCAATAGCACCAGGCCTGGTTTATTTTTGTCGGTTTTTTGGGGGGAAAGGTAGGTGATGCATGTCAAGAAGATGTGCTGGGGTGATGGCATTCTCAGTCAGACCCCACAGTGTGTGCAATTAAATGTACACTACATGCATTTCCCTGTTCAAATGTAAAATTACATGTGTGAGTGTGTGTGTTTGTGTGTGTGTGTGACAGAGAGAGGCAGAGTCATCTATGCATCATAGTGCAATACTGTGTTCGTTTTATGAGTCTGTAAACCATGATCTCATTTGTTTTTTTGAACATATATCAACCACATACAAGGAATATTTTGATTGGTGATTCTGAACATAACATATTTTTCCATCATTATTATTAATACCTTTTTTTCCATTCTCTTAAATACAATATTTTACATGTCAGATTAAATACGGATTAGTGTGCATGAGTGTGTGTTTTGGGGCCAAAGTAGTGGATGCTTTCTTTTCCCACTCTGCTACTGGCACTGTTTTTCTTGTGTTCTGTGATGGAGGGCTGGGCTCTCATTAGAGAAACATTTACTCCACAACACCTGCAAGGGCCAACACACAAGGTGTGTGTGCATGTGTGTACGTGTGTGTGTGTGTGTGTTCAGTCACTGTCACTGGTCTCGCTGCTGGGGTCTCCCTGCACCTTGCTGCGGTGCTGCATGGCGCGGTGATAGGCCACCTGCACCGACTTGCGGATGTTGGACTTCCTGCCCTCCAGCATCTTCTCCTTGTCCAGCTCCTGGTCGACCCCGAGCGGCACCAGCTTAGAGCGCGGCAGCCATTGCCTGGACACACACAAACAACATTTATGTTTAGGACTGCACAATCATGGCCAAAATGATAATCATGATTATGAGAAATTATGCATTGATTTTAGGGACAAAATATTCAAATTGCATTTTCACATCTAAAGGAGCAATATGTAGCAATTGGGTGTGCAAAAATGACTACAGCAGTTCAAATGGCTAGTTGGAGTCAGACTGCATATTAAATAGGCTGAAATCCTATTTAATATACAGTCTATGGTTGAAGTGAGTCGTTTACCCCCTCAGACTTTTCCTCCCCAGACACAAGCAGGCTGCAAAAACACTGCAGGAGCGCAAGATGAGCGCAACTTTTTAAATTGACAATAACAAGCGACAACCACTCCTACGCTATAAGTTGATCAGCTGTTTATAACTGTCAATTGTCTGTCGATGTGAAACTAAGCATGTTATCCTGAAAGCAAAAGCTCACCGTTCCAAAAACAGACACTCTGAAGTTTGAGTTCAGTGAGTGCCCGCCAGACTCCATTCACAAATTGCTCAATTTGCTCAATTTAAGCATTATAAACATCTGCTCCTTCTAAAAGATAGTTCATGATTTCTTAGACTCATAAACAGACAAAACAAGTCATTCGGCAAACATTCTGCATTAATTTGAACTCTAATTAACAAGAAATGAGCAAACAGTTATTCTGTCCTGGAGTAGAAATTTCAAAGGGGATATTTCGACTTAACACATCTCCTTGATGCGTGATTACATATCATGGTCATTTTATGATTATTTATTTATTTATTTATTTATTTTACAGAAAATATATTAGGGATTCCTCAAAATAAACAGAGCACTTCTTTCACTTCCATGTTGTACTACATTCCTGCTACAATTGTGGTCATCAAAAACATGAGACTGTTCTTTCACAGTGCACTGCTTCCCCTTGAAGCAAAATCTAAATAATACTGTACCACAACTTTTTACCCAACATTAAATCAACAGCATTGCTTTCACTTTCATATGATGTCTTGCAATTTTGCACAGGCTGGTGCAGGGTGGCTGGCTGTTAGCTTAGGAAGCGCTTGATCTGATATGCAACAGTTTTCTATGAGTGAAGCATGCATTTTAAATGTCATAATCAGTTGAGAAGCTGAAATTATGAAGTATGAAGATAATATCTGATTTAACTGTGCAGCCCTATTTTAATTTACAGTAAAACACATTAAAAAAAAACACATTGTACAGAGAGATTGTCCCAACACACACACACACATCAGTCGTAAGTCCAGACAGCTTTAATAGCTTGTTAAAGTGTCATAAAAATTTTCTGGAGGAGAATAACAGGCCCAGTCATTTTACGTGGAAGACTAATTGGATAAATAAGTTCCTGGTTCTTTAACCCTGAAGATTAGACACACACAACTCAAAGCAGTTCAATAGGGGATCATCGAGGTGGTTAAGAATCACACTGCCGTTGTCATCAAATTTCTGGTTTTTTTTTTTCTTTCTTCAAACTTAGAAGCTAACGTTGAACAGATGTATTGCACAGCACACAATGACCTAAAATATGGTATGTTTTTGCCTCCTCTTCTATTCTCTAAAACCACGTTTGCCCTAATTCAGCTAAACGTTCTGCTGGCTTGCACTTTGGCACAACGAGCGCAGTTTCCTTTGAACTACAGCCACAGTTACTTCTGTGCACACATTCAGTAATGTCAGAAGCCTTTTTTGCTTGCGTCTTGAGTTCTACTGTTCTTCATCATTTTGGGAAAAACCCCCCCAAAACAAAACAGGATGTCAGGGAGAACAAACAAAGAAGAGACAATCAAACAAGGGACAGTTCACCCCAAAATCAAAAATACACAGAATTTTTTTTCTTACCAGTAGTGCTTTTTATCCATCTAAATACTTTTAGCATGAGTTGCAGAGCTGTAGAGATGTCTGCCTTTTCTTGAATATAATGGACCTGGATGGCACTCTGCCACTCACTCATGCTCATGACAGCGCAGAATGTAAATATTATCGGCATGGCATGTCAGCTGACCTGCATCCTCTCATCCATGAATAGATGCACACATTCTTCTGCACAGTTGGCAGGTGTAGTTCAGTAGAATGACAGTAGTTCTGATACTGAACTACTACCAACAAGGTATTAAGATTATCTTGAGTAACCAGGTCAGTTACCTTCTGCCATCCAGTTCCATTATTTTCATGAGAAAGCAGACTTATTATTTTGAAGAGAATGCAATTTCCCCAAATCTTGGCAACTCACACTAAAACAGTCTAGAAGAAAAATATGTATTTTTTATTTTGCAGTGAACTGTCCCTTTAAGAATGAGTCAACAATTAATTGGATACAAGAAAATGAGACACTATGACCCAGGGCACTGACCAAGTTCTCTTGTTGTCAAAGAAGAGGACCAGGAAGAGGTGCTCCCGGGCCTCCTGGGTCATTTGCTCCCCTAGTTTCAGCACATCCAAAGGGGGGACAGGGATTGGGACACCGCGGTGAAACACCCCCTCCCTGGGCATCTTCGGGTCAATTATCTGGAAGCAAATGGTGGCAAGAGGAAGATTAGACGTACAGTCATTAACCCGTACAATGTTCCAAAGCAAACAGTTCTCTTGACTCTGGTCAGTGCTATTTATTTGTACAGTCCACTTGTGTCTCACCAGCGCAGGATACGAAGGGTAGCCTCTGCACTTGGCCCACACCAGGTCCAGAGCTTCCAGAGAAGAATAGTCATCAGAGGTCATCCAGCATCCAGATCTGGCCCGGCCACGCACCACTATTGGTTTAACAACACAGGAAACACATTAACAGGAAAACAGTAATGATTGTGTAACCTCACTTCTAGCTAATCATGATCATGTACATGATTGCATTGTTCTACATGGTTTTTGCAAGTCACATCCTTTTTCATTGTAATGCTCAACAAAACATCTTAATAATACTATTCCGTTCCCGTAATGGGGCAACTCCGCTGGTTGTGAAAGATCCAGCTCCAGTGAGACTGGCTGAGAGATAAATAAACGGTCTTGGACATTATTTGAGTTTGAAAGTGCAACACATGGACTGGGTGGCACCAACAGAGGTTAATTTGATCTAAGATTGGTTCTAATCAGAGTTCAGCAAAACTGGGTTTAAAATGAGTAAATCCAGATATAAAAAAGGAACTCTGACGAACAATTAAAAACTAATCTCAGTTTAGTAGTTAAATCCAAGTTTACTGATGTGAGCTGAAATTAATCAGCATGGAGATGCTTGCTTACCCAAATATTCAATAAAATGAATAAAATAAATAAATTAATAAATTTGAGTGCTGTCAGGACCTGGTAAATATAAAAGAGGAGGGAAATCATTCATTTTCAGCTGTTCTTTATTCACTAAACATTATATTGTTTGCTAGCTGCCTAAAAAGTTAATAAAAGGCTACATACTCTGTTGATTAGCTAAACATGTAACAAAATGCTACAGTTAGCTAAAAAGTTAGCAAAACATTACATTGTTTTCTAGCTAGTTAAAAAGTTAGTTAGCTTAGTGACAGTTTGGGAGAGAAGCTCTAATTTCTCCTCCTTTGATAACAACCAAATAATAGAAGATTAAAAAACAGACGGGGTATAGTAAGAAAAAAGGCAAACGGCTCTGCAGCAACTGGCAGACTGTTTTAATGGATCAACTTGAGTGAAATAAAGAAAGGACACATCATAAAAACTCAATTGGGTTGAGTTTTTCCCTCTACTTTCTTTGAGGAACTTTACTATTTTTGCTCAATCCACCTAATAAAGGCAGCTATTTTAGAAGTTAAACCCCCTCAAGTCTAAATTTGAAGTTAATACTGGATTACATTTTAAATTGAAGGTTTTGATTGAATTTGATTTAACAGGGTTTAAAAATCATACACAGCAACTGCACTAGCTGCCATGCCTGCCTGGTGGTGAAAATGTCAAGTTTTCTGTGCACCTCTGGTGGTGAGTTATGCTATTTCCTTGGAACTATTGCAACACCAACCACAGATGATTAATTTCTAAAAATTAATAGGTGTTTCATGACCTGCAAGGAGCACTGCATGTTTCATCTTTTATTTTCATTTCATTAAAATTGGAATCCAGGGAAAAGTGAAATACATTATAATTTGGAGATTAGCTTTTAAGATAATTTTGAGTAGTGGACAACTTTGAACCAGTGTCATGATAACATCATCAAACCAGATTAAATAAATAATCATATTAGACTGGTTACAGATTCAAATATACTGAAGCTTTCCCTTATTGAATTATCAACATTAAGATTCAAATCATTCCGAGAAAGACACTCACTGTCTCCATAAACAGAAACAAATAATGTATGCAGTGACATACAGCAGGCATGTGGTTGTGGGTTTGAATATGCACTCAGCATGAGAAAAAAATAAGTGCTCACAGTGTGAAACGCCCCGTGATCCTCCAACAGAGTAGGAATCGTTTTCGGTTCCGGATGTCTCCTCGCTGCTGTCCTCCTGGAAGGCCGAGCGAGAGAACGACGCCTTCCCTCTGCCCTGTTTAGAGGGGGTCGTACTGAGAGAGAAGGAGAAGACAGGACTGTAAAGATGCATCACACTTTGCATATGCTAAACATCTGACAGGTCACAGATGTTATCAGCTAGTCATACCACAGAGTACAACTCACCATGCTTCACTGGTTGCTAAACAAACTGTTGTGGTAATAAGAGGGGCTGATGATCTCATGTGGTTTTACACTTTAACTGTTGACATGACTAAAATTATTATTATTTACAGTTACTAACCACTGCACAAATGCCATAGTACTCTTGAGATGACTAACTGTTTGGCTAATATGAGTGCAACATCATATCTGTAAGAAACTTAAAGGAATAGTTTGACATTTGAGGAAATTTGCTTTTTCCTGAGAGTGAAATGATCAAGATCCCTGCCACTCTCATAGCATTAGCTTAGCATAAAAGAATCAGGAATGATGAAGGGAAGCTACCAAATGGGCTCACTTCCAAGTTTATAAAAATTATAGTGGTTTCTTAATCAATGGAACTGATATAGGATTGGATCTAGCAGATCTAGCAGAATCAATAATGGCATTGGTGTCGATAAAATCTTATCAATTCCCATCCCTACATGAATTTCCCCTTGGTGGATAATAAAGTTGATCCTGACTCTGGAACAAACTTCCAGAGGAGATTAGGATGACAAAGTCTTCCATCCTCATTGAAGACAGACGTTAAAACGTACATTTATAGGCTAGCCTTCCTGTGATCCTCTATCTTACCTTATCTGCACCACTTGTTTTTATTGTTCTAGCTCTTATTTTGACATATTGATGTGTTTTATTACTGTATTTTATGATTTATTTCTTATTTATTGCTTATTGTATATTGTTTATTGACGGTACCATTGTTCTTCATGTGTTATGATAGCTGTTGTTTTCATCCTGTAGAACACCTTGTAAACCCTGCTTTGGAAAGCATTACACGCCGGAACTGTTTCTTGGCAGGTGCAGCGACTTCCTGGAGTCTCTGCTGGCTGTCTGGTAACCTCAAAGTGACGACAAGACTCAAGGAAGTCACAGGAAAGCAAGTAAGAACATCTTTCAAACAGTTCCTTTAAAGTGGCATTAACTGACTTTATGGCCACTTGAGGGAAAACAGAACTCCACAGCAAGGTTACAGACACACACTGTCCTTTTAATCACTAACTGTCTGCTGTGCACTGGGTTCGAGTGAGGTCACTTGCACTGATGAAAGAGTTGGGGACTAAACCATGCTTGTAAATCTGAACATCCAGTATGTTTGTGCAGTAATAATTACCTGGTCCTGTCAGAAGCTGCACTGCTGCTGCTGCTGGTTGTGGACTCAGAGTCTGAGCTGGATCGAGGCAGACGTGGCTCATTTCTGTACACACGGAAGCTCTCCGTTACCGGCTGATTTCCTCCATCAAAACCGTTACTCGGTAACCCTGAGGAACAGAGAGTGAAGTGAGTGTGTGTGATTCAAATATCAGAGGATAAAGTTTATGAGTGCGTTTGTCTGCTGTACCTGGGAGCAGGTCGTCATTGTCACTGTCGCTGTCAGAGCTGGAGCTGCTGTGGGGGCTGCGGGGCCTCTTCCTCTGCCTGGTTGATGACAGCAGGGGCAGCTGAGGGGGACCGATGGGGCTTTGGCTCACCCCCGCCCCACCGTAGGCAGCATCCCGGTTCTTAGGGGGGCGTCCCGGCCTTTTGGGGGGTCCAGCCATTTTCGGGTTCTTCTTGGAGAAGAGGACAGATGTCCGACGGCCCACCTCTGGAGCTAGGGCAGATGAAGACACGCTCAGATCTTGAGGGAGAGAGAAGATGGAATATGAGCAAATGTTTATTAAGTTACTTTCCTTTAATACTATTTTATTGTTGATATTTTACATCTTCCTAGACGCACCTTTTCCACCAATCTCCTGGCTGCTGCTTTCTCCCCCCTCATCGTGGTGTCCTGCAGAGGATGGGTGATGGGGGAGAGAGGAACCCCGGTCTCCTCCTCCCACAGACTCCCGGCCCCCCATACCAGAGCCTCCCTCCCGCTGGTGCGCGAGCTTCCTCTTGATCACGCTGATCTCCTTCCTCAGAGCTTTGGCTCTACGAGACTGACCGATACTGTGCCTTCCCGAGCTGACCTCATCAAGGCGAGCCTGCAGGTAATGCAGCTGCTCCTCCAGTGGAAGCCGACGCCTGTTCTCTGGCAGGAGCAGGTCTGTGTGGGGCAGGGAGAGAAAGAATATTAAACACCTTCAAAGAGAAGAAAGAGAATGAAAATAAAAAATGATGGAAGTCAAATATGACTGAAAATAAACAAAAGGAGGGATGTGGGCTGTTTCCTGGTGGATGACACATTTGATGGAATTATTGTGCTACCAGAGAGATGATGGCATTATGCTAATTTGTGTATTAATGATATGTGCTGAATCAAAATCAGCATGTCTGCAAGATTCAAATTTAATCTAAGCATGTGCGAAAATGGTCCCAGTGGTAGATAAAATTAAAAATGCGACAAAGCCTAATAAGATGGATACAGGTCAGTTTTAACTTAAAGAAGTAGTAAAGTAAGACACCTAGTTTTTATAATCAAATAGGATTTGTGATGATGATTTTAGCAAATGGATTGAATGAGTGTGATGCGCCACCTGCTGGTCAAGAAGCTTTATTGTGACAAGGATATTTTCCCCCCAACACAATGTGTGCCTATTTAGCATGTTAGTCCATGCATGTCTAATAATGTTGCAGAGCTAAACACTAAATACGTTTTAAGTACTAATTCTTCTAAGGAGTGAAATCAAATATTCACTCATTCTTGACAATTGGGAAAAAAAAGTATTTTGAGGTAGTTTTGACATTTACTCATCAATTATGCTGGGAAAATATATTTTAAAAGATCAAACTTGTTGCTATTAACCCTTATCACGGGCCTCCTAGTGATTAAATTTATAATTAAATGTTGACGTCTTATGTGCTGTGAAACAAAATGTTACACCTTTTCATTTCACAGCACAGTTGTAGTGACTAGCCATTTTATTTTTGAAGTTGCTAAGAATCCCCTTAATGGAAATCAAAATACACATTTTAAAAACAAAATTCTTATTTAGCTTTGATTTAGAAGAGCTATGGAGTTGACATGTTATGGTTGAGACACATATGATAGGAATATTACTGAATAATTTGTTGGAAAATATGAAGTTTATCAGTGTTTGAGGTGTATTCCCACCTTTTTTTAAAAATAGGAAGTGAGATCTTAATGTATATAGTCCTTAAGGTATACCTAAACCATTTTATGCCCAATTAAATCATATTTTTGTAAAGATCTGACAGAGTTGAGGGAAACTTGGGACAAAACTTAAAAGGGACAACATAAAGGTTAAGTTTAAGGAGTGCTATCGTTCATAAGCTTTTATGGGATGAGTATTTCCTTCAGTCTTATCATGTGCACAGACTTGTGTCTGTTTTCCAATTTTTTTTTCTCCCAATGCATTTTTTTATCTCATAGTTGGTTGGCTTTGTTCCAGGCTTAAAACTCTTTGTATAGAGATTTTCTGAAACGTCAGCGAATGAATGGGAAATTCCCTTCTGAAACTGGAGCTGAAGAAAAAATGGGCAGTCACTGGTGAACTCTGTTTCACTTACATTGTAATACAGTATAACTAAGTACATGTGTGCATTTTTGTCTAGCTTCCAACTGCCAAATGTTCCACAATTGTGTGTCATTTCAGAACAGATTGTATTGTCTCCAAATGTAAGGTATTAACTGGCCACAAAAATGTGGTTGGACGACCTATAAGTTCTCATTTGAAGTATTTTGCCTCTCACCTACTTTTTCACTTTGGTGCTTGAGAAAAAAGATGCTTTATTTTTCATGAACATCCCGATCAAATTGGAACAGGTTCACTTACCATCTTCATTAGAGGACAACAGCCCGTCTTTTTCTCGCTCCCGCTCTCTCTGCCGTTCCCGCTCCCTCTGCCGTTCTCGCTCCCTCTCTCTGTCCCTCTCTTGGTCACGCTGACTGTCTGGGCTCGGCTCTCGGGGGAGGTGCATGCCAGTCTCATAGTCAAAGCCGATCCGTTCAGCCTGGCGCCTGGCGGTTCTTATGACGGCCCCGCCCATCTCTCTGAGGCGCAGGGCAGCGCGGTAGAAGACCGTGTCCTTGGCATTGTACTTGAGGCAGTTGTTGACAATGAGGCCAAAGTCTGCCTCAAAGGCCTCAAAAGTGAGGTAGCGATGGGACTCCAGCAGGTTCCACATGGTCTGGAAGTCCATTGGAGTGTCAATGTGGTCCAGGTAGTCTGGCACCTGGACGGTAGAGGACAGAGATCAGGCAGAGGCACGACCTGCAGGTTCTAATGAGCTTTTGTATTTGTACAATGAATTTTCCGTGCAGATGTGTGTGTAGTCAAGAGTCGAAGAAAATATGTAGTTGAAAAGGTTATTGTATGGTGGACATTAAATGACAGGTCAGGATTACAATACAACATAATGGGTGATTTAACAGCTGCTTCCTCCATAGACACTGACAGTTTTGGCAAGAATCCCTCACAGAGACTTAATTTTTTTCATAATATTATAAATTTAGTAAATAACATACAAAAAAAGGTAAAATAATTGGTGACTTGCAATTTAACAAACATATCCTAATTTAAACACACGGTGGAGACAAATATAAATATACGCAAAAGTGACCAGATTTCACGAATTACACTGATATTAAAAAGAGGAGACATAACAAATGTGAACATGCAATCCTTCTGAGTGTATGTGTTTGATTGTTTGCATTTACCTCTGCCAGCGGTACAGGCTCAGTGAAAAAGTTGTTAGTGTCTCTTTCCTGTAACTGTTCCAGCGTGCTTCTCAACAGCACCAGGAAGGGAGTCAGCTGCATCTCCAGCGCCATCTGCTGCACTTTAATCTGAATACACACACATTTTTTTTTTTAGCAATGTACACTTGATGACTGAATGAATAAACAGAGAAATCTGTGTGGTAAGAACTGTGTACACAAATTCAACTGGATGTATGCACCCACACACTCACAGTGTATGTGACTGCACAAAGCTACCAGTGCTGAGGGAGAAGTGTCGTTTCCCCATGTAAAGATTTTATTTGGAGGGCCCACCTGTACAGTGGGTTGAGTGACAAGTGGACAGGTTTGTGTGCTCTCATGGAGATGGGAAGAAATTGCTGTTTTACAGAGGATTCTTAAAGGACACATGAGTAGGATTAAGAGGTATGTTTTTCATTAGCGTATAATCACCTGAAAATAAGAATCATTGTGTTTTCTTTACCTTAAAAAGTGCTGTCACGTAGCACTGCCACATTTCCACAATAGTCCAGAATGGACAAACCAACCACTGGCTCTAGGGAGGACCTTTCATGCTTTTCACGAGTTTTGCGGCTACTCAAGGTTTTCATATTATACTTCTACATGCTTGGAACGGGGAGGATGAGCCGAGGGGTTTTCAAGAGGTAGCAATTTGCAACCTCACTGCTAGATGCCACTAAATCTTCTACACTGGTCATTTAAATGTGCCAGAGCTCCCCATACATCCCCAAGACCTAACCACAGCAAATTAATTCCTAACCTTAAATGACTGAAAGAATACAGGGCATTATAAAAATAGAAAATGTTACTAAAATAGCTTTTAGATTGTATAAATAGTGTGTTATTTGTACCTAATTATTGAAATAATGTTACACTGCATGCATGGAAGCAAGTCTAATCTAAAGAGAAGTCCTGCGCACTAACCACTGTTCCATACAGCTAGCTGGGAAAAACATTAACTATTTTTACACCAAACTTAGCACATATATGCAAGTTTTTTAAAGGCAGGTAAACCTGCTAAAAATTATCAACTGACTTTTCCCCCAGTTGCCTCATGATGCATCATGTTTGACATTATGGATGGCTGGAAAACAGAGTCAGGCAACAGCACAGAGCAGCATAGAGGCGAGTGACAATGTTAGAGTTATATTCTCATATCTTTCCCTTCACGTCTCTCTTTCAAACTCAACAGCAACTTGTTTGGAACAATTTTTGAACGCTGCATGAACAGACGATGAAGACAAAAGCCATATGTTTGTGGGTTTCTTGTCCAGTGTAAAAGGGGCTCTAGCGTCTCACTGCTAGTGTAAAGGTTCGGATATCAGTGAATAACAGGAGACTTTTATTTTGAAGAATTTAAGGAAACTGTGTTTATCCCAGAGACGTGAATGAATGGTTTATTAACCACTATACAGCCACCTCGACTCAAGCCTCTTCGAGCTCATCTTCAGGTAAAAGCCACACCTTCAAGCAGGTAGCCTTGTTGTAATGGAAATGCAAACCCCTGCCATGCTGGGCTGACGGCTGAGTCAAACCGAGTCGAGCTACGCCAGCTCTGTGTATGGAAAAGGGCCATTAGTGACAGAAATAAAGCTAATTTGTGTCTCACCGTTTCCCTCTTGAGTTTTTCCCTCTTGCGGATGAGCTCCACCAGTAGCCTAGCTCTCTCCAGGTCATGTCTCAGTCTCTGCCAGGCCTTCAGCTGCTCCTTTAGAGCAGACTGTTTCTCCTCGCTGTCTCTCTGATGTACCACATGCACAAACCCACAAACACGTTAGACCACTGAATGAGGCAAGTACAGAATTACAGTAACACAAACTAAAATGCAATTTTTAACAGTTACACTCCTTACTGAAGGGAGCTGTGATGGAGGTTGTGGTGGGAGTGGGTCAATATGTCGCTGTGACTGCAGGTGTGTTTGCAGCCGACGTAGCAGAGGTACGCCATTACGACTTTGCCTCTTCAGGGTCCAGTAGCTGTGAAGTCGTTGCATGAACTGGCTCTTCCTCGGTACTGTCAAGTTACTGGTGATTTTGCTCAGCCTGGAGAGAAACAAACACTACTTGAACTCTTGTACTCTCATGTCATAAATGTAAAACTTTCTTTATTGTTAAAGGAAAAGACTCAGGAAGTGAGGGTGATGGGTGATTTACAGAACAGAACTTGCTTGAGCTAGCAGAGATTGGTAAGCAATGAAAAACACAGAAATCTAAGTATAAAAAGTACAGGTAAAACATGTGTTGTGAACATACCTGTGAGGAGGTATGCAGGGCACAGAGACCACAGGTGCAGCAGCTCTCCTCTCAGCTAAGATCTTTCTCGCTCTTTTCATTTTCAGCCTGGACTTGGCCTTTGCTCTCTTGGCTCGCTCGGAGCTCCAGCCCTTGGAGTCATCATCGTGGCCGATGCTGGGCTCGTCATCCTCCTCCAGCTCTCCTTCACTGTGAGACGAACCCATGCTGGCCCCGCCCACTCCCCCCAAAGGTCGGGCTGATCCTGGGGGCGTGTGAATGTCACAGTAAGCTGTCTTGCGGACGCTGAAAGAGGTGCCATTGGCCCCAGTCTCTCTGACAGGCTCCATCTTCATATAGAGGCCAGCCTGCTGGGCGCAGGTGACGTGGAAGGCAGTGTAACAGTTGGCTTTGTGACACTGGATGCAGGCGCCTGAACCGCGCTGCTTGCAGATGTAGCAGGTGAGTTTCCAGCGTGCAGGAGGAATGTGCTCAATACTGTCAATTGGCTCCAGAAAGACTGTGTTAGCGAAGCAGACCTGAGGAGAAGCAGAAAAACTCACTTTGAGCCTGTTTGCACTTGATATTCACGTGTCTTGAATGATGCTATCACATGTGGACAACTTTAAGTACATTTGTGATTTCACCCAAGACACACTGAGATCTGATGGCTCAGTCTACATTCAGAGGTGGTCTGGCCCGCATGTGACCACATTCTTTCAGTGTGTGTACGCCACGTGTCCTCATTGAAGAACCGCCCACTCAAGTGACATCTTTCAAGTACATCATTCGGTGCACTGCAATTCAAATTCTGTGTTTGGGCTCTCTTACCCACCAAATAAAGCAGCAAATGCTCATAAACACAAGAGCAAACACAATCACACAATTTTAAGAGTTGCTGAGTTATGGCAGGTTCACACTGCCTGCATGCACGAATGTGTGACAGCTACCTCGCTGAATGCTTATGCGAAAAAATTTAAAGCAACTTCAATTCTGAAGGAAAAAGACCAATACTGAAAGCTGTGTGCTCTGATCAAGAACGCATGTAGTGGTGTCTGGATTTACCTCTGGGATCCAGAGGGCACACACTACATGAGCCCAGCGTGCATCGTCTGTCTGTTTGAAAGCGCCTCCCTTGTTGGGACAGAGAGCACAGTCCACAGCTCTACTTGGCGACTGCAGACAGCGCCGACATAACCACTGGCCCTCTGGGATGTAGGGCACACCGTAGCACTCTTGGTGGACTGCCAGGTTACACATGTCGCAGAACAGGATCACATTGCTGTTCTGACATTCTCCATCGTTACAGATGCAGCAGACGGCGTCTTCATCGATTAGGGTACTGGGGTCCGCCTAGGAGAAAGGAGGCAGAGTTGGATGCGTTCTAAACATGTTTGACTGTTAAAATTAGTCCTGGGAAATAAAAGAGTAGTGATATGCATCATATATATGTCACCAATAGCAAAAAAACAATTGTCCAACAGAATATTCAATAGTTTCGCTTAAATGTGTTAAATTCAACTGCCATGAAAGCACATAACAAATACAGCCTGGCTCGTGAACAGCCCATCATATCCCTCGACAGTGGAGCGTGCCAGGAGTGACACGCAAACACCCGATCATTTAATAGACGTGTCGTTCAGTTGGAACATAGAAATGTGACACAGCAACAGAAACAGTGTGGAGTGAGAAAATGAGTACAGATAGATAGTGAGAACATTGTTAATTAAAAAAGGGCAGGTCAGCTTGCCAGTATTTAATGTGATCATTAATTTATCCTTATTTCTTCTCATTTTGTACTGTAAATGTATTAATTTGTTTGTGTGTTTTTCACTTTAGTAGTAACATTAAAATTATTACCCATTTGCCTGATAAATTAAGTGGTTAAATTCAACCTTTTTTTCCTCCCGGTTTTATTACAAACAGGTAATTAAAAATTAAAAATAATTAGTGACAGACTGAAATCAAACATTTAATCGTGTTAATTTTTTCAGCTATGTCGCCCAGCCCTAGTTAAAATATAATTTTTCCCTCTGTTTTCAAATTCAGGTACCTTGTTGTGGCTCTCAAAGTAGGACTCCTTCTCTAAGCGGTCCATGAGGTACTCAAAGACCTCCTGAGGGATGGGTGTCACACCGTCACGACGCCGCTTGTCGTTCATGATGTCAAGCCAGATGTAGTCCTCCTCATCAATGTCATACTCCACCTCCTCATCTAGCTCTTCCACAGACTTGTCAATGTACCTGAGCACCAGAGTTGGAACGAAGAAGAAAATTGGTCTATATTATTACATGCAGTGGTGTGTAGTAATGAATTACATTTACTCCATTACATGCACTCAAATAATGTTTTCAAACTTTTTTGAGAAATTGTACTTGTCGGGGTAGTTAGGGTAGTTATATATATATATCGATAGTAGTTATTACTATGGCTACATTCATTGAGAGACGTGAACACATCTGCATTTAACACAAAATGAATGCTGAAACGTTACATCATTATAATATCTATATTAGCCTAAAAGAGTCACCTGACATTTTCAGAAAGACTGGAGACTGATTTAAACACTTCTATTTGGTCTATTATGCACATGATTTGCTGATTTATTTACCAAATCATAATGTAATATTGGAGACAAAAAGGAAAGAATGCAATTTTTACAATTATTTACTTATTGGTGCGTTTAATTGAGTGGTAGAGTATTAATGTTACATTTCGTAATCACACTTGAGAGATAATTAAAAGATAACTGGGAATGCTGACCTGGTGTACATGTGGCAGGTTATCTGTCATCTCCGTACAAATAAATACACGATGTACGTTCACTTCTTTACCCTCACCTGAAGAAGACCATCTGTGATTGAAATAATTCCACTCATATCCACACCAAATAAAACTTGGGAGAAAAAGACAATAGTGTGCCAGTGTTCTATCTTTTTTTCTTTTACAATTCTTAAGTGATTCGCTAATCAAATATTTTTTCAGTAGCTATCAGATTAGCACCAACTTCAACTTTCTGTAGAAAAAGGGAATCAAAGACTGAATAATAAGAGAAATCTGAGGTCACATTAATTTCCTGATACATGCATGACGATGAACTGCATAAAAAAAACCAAAACACCTCCTTTACACATGCAACCACTTACAAATGCCTGTCATGTGCTTAACAATATTCTCATAGCTGCATTGTAATTATTACTGAACCAGATTATAAATCTCAATGCAGACCTGTAGTAAGATGATGGTCGAGGAGGAGCATCAGGTCTCTCTTGGTCCAGTTCTCTGAACACGGCCTCAGGGAGCTTGACAGCAGGCCCGGACTGAGCACTGTGATGATGAGATGAGCCGTCCTTCTTCTTTTCTTTACTCTTATGCTTCCCAGACTTTGGGGTGGATTTGCCCCCATTAGAAGATGGGATATCTGGGCGGTCCTTGCCACTACCGCCTACCTCGCTACCTCCGCCTCCACCATCACTACCATTGCACACCCCTCCACCGCTGCCACCAGTACCAGACTGTGGAGCATCATCCGCATCACTGTCCTCCTCTGACACCACGTCAATGTTCTCAAAGATGCTGATGCGGTGGATCCGGCCTTGGATCTCCAGCTCCACCATGCGCTGCGCCTGGGCATAGGTCATTGTCTCTCTGCCCGGGGAGTGGGAGCGCTCTGACCGGTTTGGGCTGCCAGGTGTGTTCCCGCCCTGGCCCGGCCTCCTCCTCCACCTCCACCTCCTCCTCCATTACCTCCACCATCGTCCGTATCCCCTGAACCGGCCAATGAGGCGCGAGGAGGCCGCCCCTTTCTCTTCTTCTGGGGTACAGTCTGTGCAGGAGTTGGGTTGTCATGGTCGTAGTGGTAAAGGTGATACTCAATACCACTGTAGCTCTTGTAGACTTTACGGCAGGTCTCCACAGGGCACTCATAAGGGGGCTTGGTGGCCCGCAGATTGTGACAGAATGTCTTCACATCAAAGTCCAGCCCCATTGTGCCAACAGCCACCGCTGGGACAGATGCTGTTCAAGTTACATCTGGCAGAGGAAACACAAAGGAGGAGAATAGGAGGATAAGTTCCAGAGATTTAAAGGGACAGACGACACATATTTTCCCTCTGGCCTGTAGTGCTATTTATCCATCTAGATTGTTTTGGTGTTGTGGCAAGTTTTGGAGATATCGGCCACAGAGGTGTCTGCCTTCTCTTACATATAATGGAACTACATGGCATTTGGCTTGCAGTGCTCAAGTGCCCCAATAAATACACTTAAAAATCAACAGCAATGTCTCTTTCCAGAAATCATGGTCTGATAATACTAAATGCAGAAGTAAGTGTGCATCTTTTCATGGATAAGAGCCTCGTGCTCATTAACAACACTGAACGTAAACATTAATGGCATCCTCCTCAGCTAGGCTGAAAGCTGTCATAGAGAGCAGTAGATATACTCTCCCCTCTGCATGGTGATATGTTGGCATGTGTAGTTTGGTAGACAGAAAATAGTTCCCACATGAAACTGCTCACAACAAGGTCCATGAATTATCTTGAGTGACCTACTTGTGATTACTAGAACGAGACATTGCTGTTAAGTTTTTTCAAACATATTTTTTGCCAAGTGCCATCCAGTTTCATTATATTCAAGAGAAAGAAAACATCTTATGGCTGATATCTCCAAAACTCTGCAACTCACACCAAAACAATCTAGATGGATAAATAACACTGCAGGTAAGAGGAAAATACATACTTTTGATTTGGGGGTGAACTGTCTCTTTTGATTGTGTTTGCTAGCTGGTATTAGTAGTATTAATACAACATATTGATTAGATACCAGCCACTGTCCCTGAACTGCGGTAGTGAAAGACACCAGTCTAGACAAGTCGTGCCTGCCCATTGTGCACCTGTTATGGTGCAGTCACGTGGCCATATCCCCTCTTCCCAGCAGCAAACAAATTATTATGTTCAGTTCACAAATAACAGGTGCAGTTTAGGTCAATATGTTTGCTTTAGTTCCTTGCTAACTACAGTTAAGTTCGGTTAACGTGCAGTGAAACATCATGGCAGTCAGCCTAACTGACAGTTGTTTCAAGCTGGATTACAGCCCATGAATTAAAACATATCTGGCTAAAGCAACAATGCACAGGACGACAATTGGTTTAAATATTACAAAACCAAGCATAGGATTTAATGTATTTTCATCCAGCTAACGTTAGCCGTAGCATTTTGCAGATGCTTCCTCCTCTTAACAATGAAACATTGCAGCCTGGCGCGATCGTGTCTAGAAGGGAACCCCAGACCCGTGAAAAAATCTCGCGAGAGTGATAATATTAACCCAAACCATGACCCTTTTCCCCGTCTTTAATCAAACGTTTTCTGTCCCTAAAACCTAGCCATTTTTTTTTTTTTACCACAGCGTTCTCACATAATTAAACAAAACAGTTCGAACAAGATACGGAATGAAGAAACAACGCGTACAAATCTCGCGAGAATTTCGCAAAACAAGGGTTCCCCTTCTAGATACGACCGCCCTACACTGTTAGCCAGCGAGCTAACAGCAGCTAGCAAACAACAACACTTAATTCCCTGTGCGAACAGCAAAGCTACAGAGAAATTAGCTAATGTTACTACACACGAGCCTACGTTGTAAACTAGATACTGGCAGCTCCCGTTCATTTTTCATCTCAACGTTTCAGTCAGCTCAGCAACGTTAACTAGGTTACTTTAATTCCCGTGCTAAGTTGTAGCAGAGCAGACGCACACGTTAGCGCCACAATAGAGGGGGGGGGTCACTTTGATTTTTAGAGCTTTTCAGTATAATAAATAACACACAATAAAGAAGAGTGTTTAAAGTTGCACACAGTGTAGCCTGATTGTAACCATTCAGCCCCTCTCAGTGTTTCCCTCCACAATGACCTCACCCTGTGATTCCCACACAGAGAGAGCAGAAACATGACACATTTCACCAGGTTACCACACCACTACAGCATGTGTGGGGGGCTCAGTTATATTACTTAATTAAAGCACTACCAAATTAACCCACTTCTCTGTTGTGAAGCAGCTCTGAGACGCTGAGCGACACGAGAATAAACAGCCAGGCGTGCTTCTCCTTCTGCATCAGGGCTTTTACTACTCCGTGTTTCCTGGGTGGGTTAAACTGGAATTACTGAAACAGCCGTTAAATCACGTTAGCTTTAACGGTCAAAATGTGACCCGATTCCTCGCGAAAACGAGGCTTCAGCCGTTGAACGCTACAGATCCGCGCTAAGGTTATAAACACTTACTACTCCACGTTCCTCAAGACTGCGTGCTGCGGCGACCTCACGGCAGATCGAAGGGGGTTTGCAGATCGATTTTTAATTCATTGGTAAATCCCAGACGAGGCCGCGGGAAGCTCAGGAACAGTGAAATGTTTTTTTTTTTTTGTGAAACAATTTGATATCCCGATCATTTCATTGTGTTGGGAATAATTCAGGAACTCGGATGAACAAAAGGGGCAACCGTTGCTGTAACGTTACGCCGCGGACGCGGGGTCGACACATTCGCCACACAAAGCGGGACCTATTTCTCGGCTGTGGGATTAAAATAAAGTCTGTTTGCACACTTTAATCGAGATTAAATGATAACATAATGGGTATTCTGTTCGAAACGTCTATTTAATCAATTATTTTTCATTTCTACGCGATAGGTAATTTCCCATTTTCAATAGTTTAGATTGCGCTAAACGTTGCGAATCTGTGGTTTTGTTTCAAAGATGTCGACAGGACTGAGGGTAAAGCCTGGACTGAGAATATCTAAATATATAATTAAAAAAAAAAAAAAATCAATTATATTTGTAGATATTGTCAGATTAGGCTTCACCCTCAATCCTCCGACATCTTTGAAACAAAACCACAGATTCGATGTGTTGTGTGTGTGTGTGTGTGTGTGTTTATAGCAATAAAAAAAATGTCTCAGTGCTATACTGAACTGTGATAACGTGATAATATGAATATTATGAATATTAATGAATTATGATTATTCTATGGTAATATTACATGGTTAATTATATTATTTTTGTGTTTTCATTTTATTTTATAGAAGGCCTCCTGATTGTTGCATTGTTTTTGCTTTGCACATGCACACATAATCCAAGCGTTCATTACCAAAGAAAATTCATGGCAACTTTTTGCACATCCTTGTGACTGGCTTCTTTTATTTTATATTGTTAAGGAGGGAAAGCAGAACCATTATTATTTAATAATGGATATTTTTAATTAAATTCATTTTTTTGTTGTTTTTTAATATTGCAATAAATATTGTATCTTGAACTTTTAAATCATATTGTCGTAAATTTTTCATATTATTTATTTCATTTATCAATTTTTAATACATTTATTATATCCCTCTTAACCCACTCATTTCCTTAATGTACTATTTCTGTATTTTATTTTTTACATATTTGTATTTCTGCTTAATTATGCAAATGAGGTGTTGTCATTCAAAGTGTATCATGGGCTCAGATACATCGATATTTGTTCCTTTAATGGCATATTAACTTATCAGATCATTTCATTATTGTTCATGCGGGCAGTTACAGTCCTCCATATTAATATTAAATAGCATCTAGAAATAAAAACACGAGACATATCATCAAGCACAAAATAATATTTATTTCTCTCTCAACATACAGTCTGTGATTAGAGTGCAGCAGGGTAGGGTGGGGTAATGCAGTGGGACATACAGCAGGCAGAAGCAATCCCACACAGTTTAAACACAAGCCTTTGACAATCGAGCATATTCACCAGGGGCAGTGTTGTCAAGAGAGAAGTTGTGATGAGCAGAGTAGGAGTAAGTGTCAGGACTGCTCCTCCTCTGTGCATTTCAGCCCTCTGTTTGATCACTGCATCCAAATGAATATGCCGACAATAGTGATTCCCTCCTCTGCTCTCCGTGAGTTTGCAGCGAGGGAGGTGGAACAAAAACATACCAGATACAAGTGACAGAGAACAGAAATCTCTTACTACTGGAAGTATTTCACCAAAGCAGAAGACTCTGCATAATATCCTATAAAAGTCCAATTCAAACCGAATTGATGGAATAATATACATCAAAGCAACCCCTCCACCACCACCAACACCCCTACACAGTCAAACAAACAAAATGTACAAATATAAACTACAAGAAAACTGTACAATTCACAGCTTGGCAGGATTGGGGTGCTGAAATCTTTCAAATGTGTTGTGGAGATGTGAAATTTCTAACCATAGAAGCTGTATTGTTTATCTTTGCTTTGTGGAACATGAAAAGTTGGCCATGCTTTGTCAGTGATAAAAAAGTACAGGCGGTGAAACCCACTATATACAGTGTAGGAAACTCTTAAACATAGGTTAGAATTAACGGAGACTATATGTTGTGCAAATCTCCCGCATCAAGTATCATTTGAATTTTGCAATATATATCACTGAAAGAAAAATTAAAAAACAAAGAGGCTGTCGTCAAAAAGCAACCCGGGAAATCAAAATTCACAACATCAAAATTTCAACAAGGCAATAACACTGCTTTGTGAGCGTTTCTTTTGTTAATTTAATTTGAGGAGTTTATTTTAAGTACCATCTTATGTGAATAGAATGCTTAACTGTACAGTGGAATCACCTCAGACGATAGCAGCATCAAAAAAAAAAAAAAAAAGCTTTAAACATCAAATAATTTAAAAAACGTCAGACTTAACTGGTGATTGCACAAAACATTTTACATACAGTGTATGCTGAGTAATAGGACAGCCAAGTTGAAAGAACATTTAGCAGTAGTGACTCCTGTTTGATTTGTGTTTTTTGTTTATATTTTGCCTGGTAACTATCTGTTGATTTGTGTTTTTTTTTGTAACTTTGTTCAACTTTTCAGCTTGCTCCTGTCACACACATCAGAGATAAGGCTTGTGGCAAGGCCACGATCAAAGCTTTGTGGAGGGGTTAAATTGCACTTTTAAGCCTCAAGCCTTCACATATTAATTGCTACATTCTGATCAATACACTACCAGAGGCATATACTGTAGAAAGAACTATGTACAGTATACTGTATATGGCTCTGGACACTGCCTTTCCTCTGAGCACAAGGCTACAACACTGACAACTCCTGTGCTGTCCAATGCATCAGCTGGCTATGTCCGACTGAACCATTTGACCTGAAAGAGTGGATTTTGGCTGCTGGCGTTAATTTTTTTTTTTCTTCTCTCATCAGTTGTACATTAACCATTTGTTTCTGCAAGGCAACGGTACATCTCACCGCTATGGCATTCCATCTGTCACAGGGGTGGAAAGTAAACAAGGGTTAAAACATGATTTTATTATTTAAATAAGAGCATATACTGTGTTAATAGTGCAGTACTACAAGGGCATTCATATGTAAACCAAAAACAAAAAGTGTCTGTAATGCATTAAAAAAAAAAGAAAGAGACTGCACTCAAGCTACTATTAAATAAAATAACTTGGATGCAGACATGCTTTGTTTCACAGAGGAAGAAAATAAAGAAAATCTATAAATCAATGTTCAAGGCACTACATTTCTTCAAATATCTTCATCATAAATACTGTCCTGTTAATGCATCTCAAACCACTGGTATTTGGATTCCAATGTAGTGTTTAACGTGTACTACGTAACACAGAGAAAGGCTAACTCAATGTGGAGACTGCAGTAGTAAAGAATAAAGTGAATTATGCTTTCGTGACCACAGACAAAATGTCTCGTATGGCTGAGTTAAGTCAAAACCAAAAGCCAAAAAGCATTAGGTATCCAGACATACATACTTAACGTACTGTATAGCATACACACATACGTACACATTCCACACACACATACACACACACTTAACCACAGATATAGGTGTTGTATAAAGAATATCAACACTCGCGTCATGTTATTTACAAGATCAGATTATGTACATGTGTGGCTCTGGTGAACCAGAACAGACTGGAGTTGAATAATCCTGCCCACACACACTAACACATTTTAGTTTGCAGATTAGGTAGTCCTAGTGGTTTTTGGGCAGGGGCCATTCTCTGCATGGTCATGCATGACCAGAGGGAAGGCTTTGATCCCTGGGTTTGCCATCGTGGCATAGGGCATCATTCTCGCAGCACCAAGCAGGCCTACAGGACCCACGGAGCCTACAGGACTAGGCAGGCCAGGCCACTGCTGGGGATAAAGAGGACCAGGAGCCATCCCGCCATAGGAGCCTGCTGGCAAGAGGTACCCAGATGGGAGCATTGTTGAGGAGTTGGGGGCTAGAGCTGGGGGCATACCGGGGCCTAAAGCAGCAGTCAGGGGGCAGGAGAGAGGCAGCTGGAACTTGCTGGGACGAACTTGGCATTTCATCTGAAACAGAAGGGAGTTGTTGGACGAAGTACTGCACAGACCACCTCATTTGAGCCTAGAAATGCCATAGATCAAAGTACAAGACCTTAAACGATAGTTTGGATAATCTTAAGTGGGGTTGTACGGGGTATTTTTCTAGAGTCAGTGTATAACCTGCAGCAGATGGCAGTTGACACGCCACCAGTTTGGAGAAGCAAATGTAGGAGGAGCTGATCGTCCTAGTGACGCAGCTTTGGTCTGTAAATGTAAATTACAGTGTACATTTATTGCTAGACTGACAACTTCACTGCTCACCTTTTCATCCGCTCAGCTGCATTCATTGTCACTCTGCCACTTCTCTCTCTCCCTCACTATGCACACAAAAAGCAGCAATGCTACTGTTATAACAGAGGATATGAAGGGATGGTGTTCTTGATGTGGCTGCACTTCATCAATAGACCACAGCGTGGTTTTGTGGGCTGCCATTTTTGAGTGGATAAAAAAGTTAGGGTTGCAAGTGATGATAGCTTCTGGTTATTTAAAAATAATGGGTTTGTACAGGACGTCCCATGTCACGTGACCAATCAGCGGTCTGCAGTGTTTTCATGTCACTGTTTCCATTACAGATGGTACTTTATTTTGTATCAGCTCCATCAAGGTTCCAAACAAGCTGAGCAGATAGTAAAGCCAAAACAAAGTGAGGAGAGGAGATTGGATTCAAGTCGAGCTGCACCATGCAGTGGAAATGTGGCTTCAGCAATGTAAATCAGTTTATGAGTACGCTATATTTAGAATATTTTCACTACTTTAGCTTGCCATCAAATAGCTTTTTTCTCCAATGGTAAACCACAGTTATATAGATGAAATATTGCTCTCTCCAAAGGCACCAGACTCCTGAACCCAAAATAACTGCTTTCAATGTAGAACTCATCCGATAACACAAACAGACTAACAGATCGAGGCAGTGGTAGACCAGCAACTCCTGCGCTCTGTGAGGTATTATTATTGATTTTGCCAAAGGAGTCTTTAGTGAGAGCGATATTTGGCTTATAAAACTGCATTTTCCTGTCAGAAAAGGTTGTCTAACAGCAGAGCAAAGCTGTGGAAATATTCAAAATATAGCATAAACTTAAACTGATATTGATTTTTTTTTTCAGGTTGGCCTTTTTTAGGATGATTAAAATACATTTTGCTGCTGACCCCGTCCACAGCAGTACAATGAATTCCTACAGTAGTACTCCAGCTGCTTCAAACTGGGAACACGCCGTCTACTTGAGGTGATACACTGACTACAGATAACTATCTCATACAGCCCCACTTCACAATACCCAAACTTCCCATAATCTAGTTCACATCTCGATTCTGAATACCTCACGTGTAGCTGCTCCCATGGGCGGCGCTCTGCCCTCCAGGTCCTGCTGGCGTCTCTGCTGCTTGATCTGGTTCAGGGAGGGGCGTGGTTGATTGGCTGCCGCGACGGTCTCCTTCGTCCAGTCATCCACCAGTTTGTGGAGATCGTCGGTGAACGTGCCTCTCTTGTTGTTGCTGTTGTTGGTCTGGACCTGAGCGAGCCGCGTGATTGGCTGAGGAGATGGTGAGGGTGTGGCTGTGGTGAGTGACGGTTGTGTCTGACTGGCGGCGGTCTGAGCTGTGGTGGTGTTGAGGGAGGACCCTGAAAAGACACAAAGGTCTTAAAAATCTGTCCTGTTCAAACAGTATGACAGTCAAATCAATTGGCTGCTGTATGGCGCAATTTAAGGCACTTTTGACACATGAACCTATAATGTGACCTTCATGAAAGCCAGCTCTCAATATGTTAATAGTCCTAATGGTTTTGCTGAGGCCAGAGTAAATGTGTATACAACTTATTTACTGTGACACACATTTTGCCAACATAGCAGCCAAAGGATTACAACATAAATGACTTGCATGAGTAATTATAGACAAATGAAATGTCTGATATGCAAGCAATGACAAAATTCAGCAATCCAGACGTCGACATTGCCATGCAAAACAACAACAAACGTAAATTAATGCAACAATCTGTAGAGTACCCACATATTTCAACAATAACTGCCACATTTTTCAAAGTGACGAAACCAAAAGAAGAGAAAAGAAAGTGCACACACAAACATAAGGAGGACTAAAATAGTGAGGACAGAGTAAGAAAGACAGAGAGTAAGAAAGTAAATGAGATAGTTACTACTACTGCGCTCTTTGCCTAGACATAGTCGTTTCAGAGTGGACCCTATAAAAAGGTAAAACAGCACAAGACAGAAACAGTTAGGCCAGGACACACTGCACACCACACGTATGTGGACAAGCTGCTTCAAAAGCACATTCAGCTACCAAAACAATTGGGGAGAGAGAAAGAGGAAAAGGAGGACAAGGGGGTTGAAAATCAGTGAGGAGGACTGGAAGAAATAGCCTAGGTGTTCTCTTTAAAATGGGCAATCATTTGAAAGGTTGACTAATAGAAAGTGAACGTATCAAGCTTGTGATCCTGCATGTAAATGAATTCCTGCATTTCTAACAACCTTATCAGGAGAAGAGCATCATATTTTATAAATTAACTTACTGAAAACAACTGTTTTCTTTTTGTAAATAATGCTGTATTGGACAGAAATCTGGTAAAATGCAGTCACAACCATCTTAATCGACTTTACAAATAAAGAATCTGATAATATTGATTTACAACCCTGATTCTAAAAAAGCTGGGACGTTGTGTAAAACATAAATGTGAACATATGCAATTATTTGCAAATCATTTTCAACCAATATTAAATTTAATACAGTGCAAAGACAAGATATTTATTTTTTCTATTTTTTCAAATATACACTCATTCTGAATTTGATACCTCAAAAAAGTTGGGACAGCTGCAATGAAAGACTGAAAGTTGTGGAATTCTCAAAGACCGTCTGTTTGGATCATTCAAAGGTAAATTGGTAACAGGTCACAGTATCATGATTAGGTATGAAAGAGTTTCCTCAAAAGGTTCAGGCATTCACAAGCAAGGATGAGGTGAGGTTCACAACTTTCTGAAAAACTGCGTAGGCAACTAGTCCAGCGGTTTAAGAAACAATGTTTCTCAACACAGTTGCAAGGAGTTTTGGGATTTTACCATACACAATCCATAATATCATTAAAAGATCAGAGAATCCAGAGAAATCTCTGCACGAGAACCAACACTGAATGCCTGTGACCTTTGACTCCTCAGGCAGCACTGCATTAAAAACCTGATTATAGACTTTATATTACTAAATGGGTTCAGGAACACTTCTGAAAACTGTGTCTACAAACGGATTGAGGCTCTACCATGCAAAGCAAAACCCATATATCTACAACATCCAGAAACGCAGTGTGTTGTGGTCTGATGAGTCCACATTTCAGACTGTTTTTGGACATCATGGATGTCATGTCCTCTGGGTTAAAGAGGAAAAGCACCGTCCAGAATGGTACCAGCACGTTTTGGAGCATCATATGATGCCATCCAGATGTATTTTTCAGGGACATCCCTACTTATTTCAGCAAGACAATGCACAGCCACACTGTGTTACAATACAGTGGCTTTGTAGTAAATCGGTTTAAGCACTAGACTGGCCTTCCTGCAGTCCAGACCTGTCTCCAATTGAACATATTTGGTGCATTACGAAGCACAAAATGAGACAATTGAGACTCTGGAGCACTGGTTGAGCACTTGAAGTTGTATATCGAGCAAAAGTGCCATTAAAAGAAAAGGTGATGCAAAAGGTCATGATGGAAAAGGTGGAACATGTTGCAGGCATCAAATTCAGAATGAGTTTATATTAAAAAAAAAACAATTAAGTTTATTAGTTTGAACATTAAATATCTTGTCTTTGTACTGTATTCTACTGACTATATGATGAAAAAGATTTGCACTCAGTTTTTATTTAGGCTACATTTTATACAGCGTCTCAACTTTTTTTTGACTCAGGGTTGTACGTGTTTGTAAGATTTAGTATGAATTAATGGTCCTTTAGTTGGAAGGGAGAGACCATAACAAGATAATAAGTGTTTTCTAAGAAAGGAAGACTGGAGCCTGGATTAAAAAGAGATCCCTTTGTCGATGTGAGAATGCCTGTGAAACAAAACATGAAACCAAAATAAATAAAACTTCAAACTGAAAGAGCACACAGATACTAGCTGGAACTCATCAGAGTCAGCGCTTGTCAGAAACATGCAGGTAACTCAGGAGAGGTGGAAGGAGAAAAATAAAAGTAGTAATATTGATGATACAGCCCTTCATATGGCGGAGCAAGTCTCCATCAGTGCCCTGCCTGGCGCCTGCACCATGCACGTCTTCTCCGTCCAAACATGAGGGACAGAGAGAGCTCTCCTATAGCACAGCAAAGGGGCCCTGCCTATCAGGGAAGGGCTGGGGGAGGAGGTGGTGGAGTTCTCTGTGTTAGTATACAGAGGATTGCTGACTTGGGCAAAGTGCCTCGACTTGGGAGATGTTATACAATCGAAATTAACAGTGGATGGAGACACACAACAAATAAGTAGGGCTTTGGCATTCTCTCTCACATGTGAACGCACACACACTTGTACAACCTGGCACACTGTCTGGGTTTAGATCTAACCTCAGGCCCATGTTTGGAGAGAACGAGCCCCAGTGTGCTTGTGGGGTCTGTTTTTAAAGCCAGAAGCACTGCACAAAGCATTTGTATGAGGGGGAGAGGGCAATTATAGCCACAAATGAATGGTTATGAATATAACTGTGGATCTGTGAATTGTGGATGATTGCCAGAGAAAAGACTGTGTAAAGTTACTTTCAGTCTGGGTATCAGAGGCCACACACGCACATGGATCAATAAGAGGCATGCACGACCGGGAAATGTTTCCTTTTCAATCTTCATGGCAAGAAACCAAATAGTGGCCAGACTCACAAGTCAGTCTCTAAATGCTTCGCTCAATAGTGACCGAGGACAATCTCAGAGCTTTCATTGCTAAAACTGGGTGGAAACAATTAAGAGAGTTTTAAAAAACCTGCATTGCTAGGTCAATCCAAAGTCTTTAGAGCTGTCCCTAATATTGGGGTAGTGATATCGTGTAAAACTACAGAGCAGAAATGGGGGGAGAGCATTGTTTCTGGTAGAAAAAAATGTAAGGCGCGTAGGATTGTTAGCGGCTGTTCTCACCAGCGTTTAAAAACAACTACCTTGCATCAGTAGGTGGTGAGATCTCCCGATTGTTTGATATCACAATACAAGGGTCATTTTACATGTAAATTCATAGAGCCACAGTCTACTTCATTCTTTTTGACCACCAGAGTCAGTGCTTCTTACCTGGAGTAATACTGGCAAAATATCTGAGTATTACTCACTCCACACTGTGGGTGTCGGTAAGATGGGCACTGCTGCATTACTACACAAGGCCATATTTACACTGTGCACAAATGTACAACAAAGCTCGTGTTGTTGCTAACTATCTAAGGGACTACCCAGCAATGCAGACAAGGAGGTGAAAGCACTCTTGGAGTTGCACTTGATATCAAGAACACATTAGCAAGAATTACTCTAAAAATATTGTTCTTGACAACACGTTCAATTTAGAAATCCACTGCTTCGATAAAGGAATAGCTTCTTATTTTAGCCTAAGATACAAGACAACAAGTCAGACTGCCGGAACTCATAAACCTAAATGCCTGCACAAGGCGCAACAGATCAAAGAGACATAAAATGTTCACTGAAATTCAAAACATAAAGCTGTCAGAATTTATTTTCATTGGTGTAGAATTAGCAACTCTGTTAAACATGCTTAGATTACTGTCTGCCACTGTATTTCTTGATACTACCACCGGGGGGCACCACAGTCAGAAAGTTTCAAATTCTACATCTAGTGGCTTTAATTCACATTATGGCAATGGCTGATTACAGATCAGAAGAGCAGGATGGATTTATCATGCTGATTTTCTTTTTATCACCAAAACTTGCTCTCAAACAAAAAGGCCAGTTTACATAAGAATGGACTTTGGTCATGAGTCTTTGAATCTGTTGCTCTTTCCAGTTCACATACTCACAACCAAAAGTTCCAACAGCCATTTTAAATCCAGTGGTTCCAGAGATTTACGTGAAAACTGATAACGAGCTTTAAGCACCACGAGGGCACAGATTTTATTAATGGAGGTCATACTTGCTGAGCTCTTTCCAGAAAGTGACAAACAAGACTGAGAACCAACAGTGCCGTTATCTACCTTTCAGTGCCACAGAAAAGTCCAGCTGTAACAGATGCAGATACTTCAGGCAAAGTCATAAGATACACAGAAATATGACCTGCTTCACTGCATGACGATGAAAAGGAAACATCCTGGCTGCAGAAGCCTTTGATTCTGGTGGTGCATGACTTTACTAGCTAGATCCAGTTGATGTTGTTCATAGGAGTTTTGAATACCAACATCAGTGTGTGTGTGCATGTGATGGATCTTCTCTGGCAGTAAGAAAATAAATCATACAGAACACAAGCTCTGAGGTTGTTGAAGGAAGGGGCGAGTGGTGGGAATAGAAAACGGGTGATGTATGTCGGGTGAGGAGGCCTGTGAGGAGGGTGAAATAGAAGATCCACTAATTTACATATAAATAATAAATATGGTTGATAGAAGAGAGAGGCAGGTTAAATAAAGAGAAGATGGAAATGAGTGAGGGGAAATAGAAAAGAACAAATACAAACAGATGGACAGAGACACAGGTCCACTGAGGAATCTAGTGCGTGGTTTGCTACTAGATTTATAGGTGACTCTCTCTGACGTTTGGTGGTAAACCGTCCAGCCTGTAAAAATGAATATAAGAGGGAAGAAGAGAAGAAACAAGAGAGACACTTTGTAAAAGTGCACAGAGACTGGGATGAGACACCCCCACCATCAAAAGCACCAGCAAAGGACACCAAGAAGGAGTGCACGATATGCAGGATCCCACTACATTATCTGGTGATTAATGGGACATTTCAGCCAATAATTAAAACTGATGATAGAGAGCCTTATTAGGGGGAAAAACATCTATCAGGTAAGGGTACTGTGGTTGAACACTTGAGTTTTGACCTTGACCTGATAGATTTGTGTGTTTGTCTATTAATTAATTTATGATTGTTTATTCGATAGGGTCGGATAAAAATGTTTAGTGTTTATATAATTTTGACTGTAATTGACTGTAACATCTGTCCCTAGAAGTGATTTTGTCATTGCATAAAGCCAGAAAATACACTAGAATTTAGAATAAAATGTACCTAAATAGTGCATCAAAATGATCAAATAATATCACAATAACAATTAAATAAATTATTTGAAAATTAAATCAAATTAAAAAAATAAAATAAATTGAAACAACATTTCTAAGCAGGGAATTGGGGAGTTACAAAAAAAAAACAACCCAAAAACAAATAAAGGTTCTGGGTCTGGTTTCACAAAGAGTTTTTGACTGAGGCCTAGATTTAACAAAAAAGATTTTAGAAAGAAATCTGTGTTCATCAACCACACAAAGGTTAACTACAGTAAGTTAAAACACAGGGAAACAAGAGAGGTTTAGAAAAATGAGGAAGATGAAGGGGGAAGATAAAGGTAGGAAATTAATGCTCCTTGACTACCTTATCTGCGTTATGTTCCTATTTTATCTTTGTCAACTTTCACTTAATTCAATTATGTATTTCCTTAATTTCTATAATTAGGTGATAGAAGGGCAACAGAAAAACAATACACAGGTATTATGTATCATCAACTCATTATCTTCTTCACTGTGGATTATAGTAGATTCATTTAATAACTTTCCATGTTTTTCCTCATCTTGTGTTTTATTTTTAGCATCTGTACACATTTCATTTTTACATTCAGTTCTTGGCAAGAACTGAATGTTAACTCACTGCTCTTTGATTATGCAGCTTTGGAAGAAATACAGCAGAAAATTTATTACTTGAATTCATATGCTGTGTGAATTTAAGATGTGAACTTGGATGTGGTGTTAACCTCAAATTACAGACAATTAACAGTTATCATTATCGGCTCAAAATTCCACGTGAGTGTATATGTATTACAGAGATGGTGTATATATACACAACAGGAAACAATGTGCATACTGATGATAGAATGTAAGTGCCACTTCTCCTTTTCTCAATCTAAAATTTACTGGATATTTTGCACGTTCCTGCACAAACTGTAAAGCTCTTTTATTTAAACAATGGTTATATTGTGCACATTTTCTTTCTGTAATAACAATAATAATAATAATAATGATAATAATGATGATGATGTGACAGTCGACAGTAAACCCTGATTCTATTCATTTCAATACGGCTGAAAACTGGCCAGCTGGCAAACACTGGCACACTTACAGAAATGTTGATTAATGTGTGTTGTCCTTATAAATAAATAAAAAATGAAATCTGACTGATGGTTACAATCAGATGAGTAAATTTACAATGTGTGTGTTTAACATATGGCTTTGTATGTATTATATATGTATTATTTTTAGTGGCACTACACACAGTATGAAGTTTAACACTGTTTTTCAGTAAAATGAAGTGGTCCTCTTTGTGTCTGTAATCCCTCACGGTGAGCTCTCTGATCCTACTTGTTAAATGTTGTCTATGGACAACATCAACACTGTTACCTCAGCCCAAGTGGCTATTTTGTAGACAACATGCCCCACACACACACCCACACACACACACACACACACACACACACACACACACACACACACACACACACACACACACACACACACACACACACACACACACACACACACACACACACACACACACACACACACACACACACACACACAGCAACATGCACATGAACCTGTCATGTGTACCTTGGCCAGGGCCAGCTTGGTTGGTCATTCCATCAGCGTGTCGCCCGGCATAGATGTTGTCTGAGGAGAAGGAGCCCTTCAAGGAACAGGGTTGCTGGGTGTGGACCTGCTCTGGGGCGGCGTTGGGCTGATTGCTGGAGCTGGAGCTGCCGCTGGAGTGGGCAGAGCCATCTGACAGAATTGAACTCTTCGCAGGGGAGCCGGATGAACTGGCAGCACTTTCACCTTGGTGCAAAAACAAAAAGAAAAAAAGTGTGAGTCAGAGTGAATCACTCTGTGAATCACACACTCCTACAGTTTTCTGGACCTGACGCCATTCCTGTGTTTTCCACTTGTGTTCTTCAGACTGAAAAAGCTCTCCCATATGCACACAAATCATCTCTATAAACCACTTATCACCACAGCATCTCTTCCCACACACCTTTCCTCTCTGTGGAGGTGTTGAGATTGTTTTTGAGCTGCTGCACCATCGGATTGAGCAGTTTTCCAGCCTTCAGCTTGTGTTTGCTGGCCCTGCGCCTGCGGCCACTTGGGGGTGCAGCATGAAGCAGGCCAACATTGGGGGGCAGTGTTTTGCCCAGCTCCTTGTACAGACGCTCAATCTCATTCCTCTGGAACGCCTGCAGCTCAGAGATCTCTTTCATGTGTCTGGTGAGAAGGTACAGTACAGGGAGAGAACAGACAGCAATTTACTTACATTATTTCTGAGAAGCTGCGAGTCAGTTTCATCATCTTTTTTCAAGCATTCCCTCAGTAATTTACTCTCCACAAAGTCCACTATAAAGCCTCTGTCATTAGGGCCTGCAGTCATGATACTGCGTCGAGGGACATCCTCTCCTGATACGTGTCTTAAATGGACTGAGTCATTCAAAAACCTCTGAGTGTTTTAGAAACAAGCTGCGTCGACACGACTGACAGTCCTAAACTCTAAACTTAGTGGAATCTGATCATTTTATGGGCTTTAAATGAACATTGATGGCACTGAAGATATGGAGAGAAGGCAACAAAAAAAGAAAAATACATGAACAGACACTGAAGCTTTTGATGAGCTCTGTGCATAGGAAAAGAACATATTGCAAAAATGTAAAAATGTGTTGTTTGTGCCTTTCGTTTACTGTTATTAAGATCACAATAATGTTGACCATGTCCATCTGGCAGCCAAAAACTGCCATCAAAGCACTGAGTGACTGTATTTGGGTACATCATGTTAATTAATGTCAAGTAATTCTCATAGAATTTTTCAGTTGCCAAGAAGAATGCTAGAATTTTTGCATAGAATGTCTGCTTGTTGACAATTAGCTATAGCAGGTTACAAACATTTCCCTTTTTCATGCCACTACAATTTCCTAGTGGATTTTTATGCTATTATGACAGAAAAATAGCTGGTTCAGTAATTTCAAGTGTGGGGGCCACATTGTGACCAAATGTTTACTGAAATATACAACATAACAGATTTGTTCAGTTCTGGAGATTGTGAAAAGTGAACACTGGGAAATTCATGTTCAAGTTTTAGGGCATGCAATGATTACATTACTTTCCCCACCACCCCCACTGTAGTTTACTGTTTTTATAGAAATAAAACCTGCACTCTGGTAAGGACACATTTGGCATGGAAACTGATCACTGAATAAAGTTTCTTGCCTTTAGTCCATGTGCTCCAGTATACTTCGTAATATTTTCCTTTTTCAAGAAATAAAACTCATTTAGTTATTTTTTGTGTGTTCATCAAATTAAAAAAACAAAACAAACTTCTAATTTTTAAAATACATGTGTTTTCAATAACTACTTCAATGACTGTTTGATTATCAGGGTGGAAACAGTAGACTTTCGAGTCTTATACATGCTGTACAGTGTCCGAAATGGCTTGTGATCATGAAAAGGACAAAAAGTTGTAAAAATGAAATAATTGTAACCTCAGGAGGAAACCGGAAGATAGTAATGAAAAACGGGAAGATCGGAAGCTGTTGGCAACTATGGTAGAACATTTCCTCACTGTGGCATCCCTAACGATAAGCGATCCTCAATTAATTGATAAAGCCCGCTTATTTTTAATAACTTTGTAATGTGATACCTAAAAGATAATCAATAGTACTGGGGGAGAATGGGCCTCTTTTCACAAAGGAGTCATGACTGAAAACTGGATTAATGTGTGGCTTCTTCAAGAAATTAAAACAATTTTTGCAATTAGTGCAGTCAGACCATGGGAACTGAAAAGTAAGCCCTCGGTACTGCAGGGAAGATGAAAAAAATCACATCTTCTCTTTTCTAAATACGGGCAGTAAAAACCAAGTAATGTTCACTGTTTGGATTCAGAAGTAGTTAATGTTTCATGAGAACACTGCTGACAGACAATGCGACACATCTGTGCAGCTGTGGGTGAGTGCATGTGTGTGCACGTTACTTTTCTCTCAGCTTCTGTAGCTCTTTCCTCATATCTGCATCCTCAAACTCGGAGTCATTGTCACTGCTGATATAAGATGAATGGGCGTGTCCTGCAGCAGGAGAGGCAGCGTGACCGTTCATTGCCACGGGCTGTCGGCTCGGTGAATCAGAGCTCTGCTCACTTTTGCTCCGACCGGAGCGCCGCAGGAAGGCCACTGCCCTCTTCATGAGGTCGCTGCCACTGTGCTCAGACAGGGCGTGAGCTGGAGGAGCGGGGTGGGCTGGAGGAAGGGCCACGCTGCTGCTGTCCTCATCTGCTGAGTCAGAGTAGAGGTGAGAGGACTGATGGTAGTGCTGATGGGTCGGAGTGTCGATGGTCTGGGCCCGGGGGATGTGACGTGGGGTGAGATCGGGACTGGAAGTGGAGGTGGCCTGGTAGAAGTTTGGTGGTGCAGAGTAACGGTTACTACTGTGGGGTTTGGATGTTCCCGCTTTCTCATTATCAGCTGCAGCTGTCACAGACGACCTGCCCGCAGTCACACAGCTCTTCTCTTTGCTCCCTTTGCCCTGGCTCTGGCTGTGTGACCCTCCAGAACCACTAGAGGGTGCTGCAGAGCTGCAGGTGCCTTTCTCTAAACGACAGATGACATCCGGTGGAGTGGGGACGATCTGGAAAGAGGAGACGCCAGTGTTCATAACAAAATTAGGGCTTGTAAACGTCAACTAATCCAATGTTTTAGCAACAAACTGTACTCAGGACAAACAAACAATGGAAGTCAGGATTTGTAATATAATTTAATTTGGTCATATAACATTCATATTGAATAGATTTGCTCATTTTAAAAGCAAATTCTTACTTGAAAACGGCTTTTGGAGCTGGTGGTCGCATCTCGTCTGTTCAAAACCCTGTTGGCTGAAACAGCAGGAAGGTTTTTCAAAACAAATTATTCTCAGACCACCATGGATTCATTATGTGGTATGGACATTACATAAATAATATTACCTACCTGCCACTGCAGAGTCACTTAGTGCACCCACACTATCTGTGCGCTCAGGAATCTGAGGCTGAAAGAGAAAAAGAGAGGGGTGTGTGTGTGGGAGGATGCACTCATTTTGAATAGTGGCAAGTGGTAAATCGCTAGATGCGCTGGATGAGTGTGGTGAGGATAGCCATTATCCTCTCCTGACCTCAGTTTTGTCTGAGTGAGTCAGACCCTAATTTGTTTTTAGTAGCATGCATGCACACAAAGAAACACACACACAGAATGAAGCTGGCAGAGGAAGAGATCATGATGAATTATCGTGCTGACAGCAGTAATTTTGTTAGCCTCCCCTCTTTCTAAACACAGTATTGGTCCTGCCTCTTTAAAGCCAATAGTCAAATCAATAACAGTGCAGGGAAATGACTCAATGATGCTGTCATTAACTCAGCTCCTAACCAACTCAAAGTTCAGATTTCCCTCTTTCCCTGCCCTTACAACACAGACAGCAGACCTCCAGTGGAGGATTCTACACGGTGCTGTTGCCTCAATTGCTTTCTTATAAGTGTCCTTGCTGTGATCTACATGAGACCATTTTTGATGCTGTTACTTTATTCTTTTGACTTGACTTTATGTTTTTAGTCTGTTTGGTGACAAGTTCTGAGACCAGGTTTTTTGCACTGATGGCTATGTTATTGTCAGGCTATTGTTTTATTTATTTATTTATTTATTCATCCTATGTCTATAAATTGTCAAGTGCAATATAACTGCTGGTAAGCTACGCTGTGCTGTCTTTGAACTGTTGCTTTAGTAGGCGGGGGTTGAGAGAAAAAAAAATATTGGGAGAACTGCAGCAGAACACCCCCAGAGAGCCAGTATTATCGGCCTGATATTAGGCTGACATGCTGTATCAGTCTATATCAATATCTGCACATATGTTATCTGACATTTGTTTCACAGAATATAATGCAGATTGTTTATATACCTAATAGCATTTTTTGTACGTTTGATTTTTTTTCGTAATTCAAGTTGTTCTATTTGAGTTTTGTTTAATTTATAGTTTTTTATTATTATTAAAATTACCAGTAAAAATTCACTGTTTCATTGCCCTAATGACATTTTAGATTTGATATATAAATAAAAAATTTAAATTTAAATAAATAAAAAACAGAATCAGATTTTTTTCCCCCTAATATCAATATCAGCACCGGCCCTGACTAGTCTCTAATAAGAAGACGAACTGAGCAGACACTAAATTTTCTCTCAGAGGAAGCTTAACTAGCTGTATACGTCAGCAGGGGAGGTCAGGAGACCACATGAGTAATGGCTCTGTAATATCAGGTCCAGACTGTTGCTGAAGTTTACGTTTTACAAAATGTTGTGGGACTTGTAAACACAACAGTGGTGATTTGGGAACATCATTTGTAGTGTTAATGAAGATCAACTGCAGTTTGCATGTTTTATTGTTTGAGTTTCATGTAAGTACAAGGAAGAGGGAGAATATGCACTGTTTTAGCTTTTTACTGATGTGTCTAGAAATATGCAAAAATGTAAATAAACTGTTTTTGTAAATACCCCTCCACCAAAATTCTCTCTCACACACACAGTCAGTGTATTTTACCAGTGGCTCCCCTTTCTTCTTCGTTTGTGCTCCCTCGGTACTCTGGCTATCTGACACTGGAGGTGAGCTCACTCCCTCCGTGCTGGAGGCCTGCGGGTCAGACGCAGTGCTGGAGGACTGGGAGGGAGCATGCTCCTGGTACAACAAATTTCTCAGCTTCTCATCCAAAGTCTTGATTGTGCGGTCGACAAACTCCACCCTCCGTGGTCCCTCGCTGTCAGATTCTCCCGGCCCTCCGCTCGCTGGCTGCTGGAGGCTCGACGACTGGGAGCCCTGGGAGGCCTGATGTGCTGGACTCTGAGGCTGGGAGGTGACTGTCCCGGGTTGCATGGGTGTGGCGTATGGCTGCTGCAGGACCACAGACTGATGGGAGGCCAGCTGAGGGGCAGTTCTCCAGTCGGGCTGGACTTCTGATTAGGCTGACTGGTTTGAGACGAGGCCACACCACCAGCTCCTCCTTTATCAATAGCATTCACATCCTGGGAGACAGGTGGCACAATAGCGCAGCATGGCATGTCCGTTACCATAGAGACAGCAGAGATACAAGGCTCCTTCACAGGAACGGGTTTGTGATGGCTTGCCCCAGCAGCAGCAGGGAGGGCGTGTTTGGTTACACAGGGCTGAGGCTGCTGGATACGAGCTTTGTCAACGTTCTGGTCTTGAGGTTGCACTGAGGTCTGAGCTGCAGGGGGCAGAGAGGAGGAGGAGGAGGACGGAGTTTGAGAGGATAAAGATGCGATCGATGTAGTCGCTGCAGTCGAGTTGGTGCTGGGCCTCGCTGATGACGAGGCGGCCTTTTCAGATTCTGGAGAAATAAAAAGGTTGATTAGGAGGAGAACAGATTGGGAACGTGTTCTCAGTTCAGCCAAGGCCACGAAGAACAGGAGCCGGGTCCTGTGGGTGCCAGAGTGTTACATCACGACTTGTCTTGCCCCATCAGGCTCTGTCAGCTGGAGTATAAATCCTGCCCTTCACTGCTGCCTGGAACCACTGCAGAAGCACTCTTATATAACTGACCCCAACTCTGATGCATGAGCAGCATCTTCACTATCCTCAGCAGCAAGTATGATAAAAATGATTCAGTTTATTCTATAGAAAATAGACAGGGCTCCTACACATTTTCCATTTCATATTTAGATTCTTTTCCAGACTTTTACAAACTATTTTTGACATTTGAGTGCAAATAGCTTCAAGTTTATTATGTAAATAAAAGAATTTATCCAATAATTCCACTATCAAACATCACAAAGTAAACTACCTATACTTGTATTATTGTCCCTCAACATCAGAGCTACAGCAATTAATTGATTAGTAAACTAGTTTCCAACTATTTTGATTAATAATTGAAGTGGTTTTAGTAATAATAATGAAAAAAACAAAACAAATTCTGATGATTCCACCTTCTTAAATGTGATTATTTTCTGGTTTCTTTAGTCCTTCATTACAGTAAACTGAATATCTTTGGTTTGGTATAGTTTCCTTACACGAAATTTTTTATTCTAATAACTATCACTGCATAACTCGTAAATATTTAGACAAGCTCATTATTTGGTTATTAATTATGCTATGTACATATGAAAATCAAAGATATATCTGCATTTATTTCAAATAATTTGGATGCCTGGATTTGGTTCAGTTGTCCATTCAGACACACGCCGCACTTCTTGCCTTGCTTTCAATAACACTAAGCTCGCTCTGGCCTGTGCTCTCGCACACAGTGATACACACTCTGCCTGCTCTAAACGCCTTGAAAAACACTTCTTTTACAATCAATTTATTTTTGAAATGTCAGAATTTTACATTTGAGAAAATGTAGGGGCAATAGTCTGGAAAAAAAAGATATTTTTCCATAATGTCTTTTCATTTTTTCATACTTGGTGGAAATTACTAAAATCAATTCCATACTACATGAGAACCCTGAATATACTCCAGAGAGAGAAAATATTGATATTATAGAATCTTGCTTAGTAAGTAGTAATTCTGAAGATATGAAGGAAGTACTAATGATACGCTTCTGAGTGTGTAGCATACCCTGGGCTGTAGAGGTGTGAGATGTAGTCTTCTCTTTGTCTAACACAGGAGTCTCAGCCACAGGACAGATGATGAACCAGCGCTTGCCAGTGTGGAGGACTGTCAAGGACAAGGAGACAGAAAAATTCATAAATCCACATCTACTTAAAATCAATTCAGCAGAAGGGCTAAAGGTACTGACTGAACACTTTAAAGGCAAAAGAATGAGAGAATACAAACAGATTTTAACAGAATTCATTAAAGAGATAGTTTGTTTTATTGTAGCTTGTATGAAGTTTTTATCCATTGTCAGTGTATTAGCTACAGTAGATGGCAGTCAGCACACCCCCAGTTTGGAGAGGCAGAGAGGGGCACCAGCATGACCATGGAGGCAAAGCAATGTACCGCTTTGGATGGCATAAGCAACAAAAGGTATTTTAGTCGCTCAAAAAAACCCAAAAAACAGTTTAAGTGTATGCTATGTTTATAATATTTTCACTGCTTTAGACTGTCTGTTGGCATGGTGAAGCAGTGAAAATATTCTAAATATAGTGTACACTTAAATAATACTGATTATTTTCAGTGGACCTTTTTCTAAATGACTAATATACCCTTTGTTTCTGACCCTGTCCACAGCTGTACATTGCTCAGCTTCTGTGCTGGTGCCCCTCTCTGCTTTTCCAAACTGATAATTGGCTGGCATCGACTGTAGGTAATACACTGACTAAGGACACGTACCTCAAACAACTACACTTCAAATAATCCAAATTATACCTTTAAATCAAATTCATTCCACTGTCACACCACAACAGACTTCTTAACAATGTAAATGAGTTTAACTAGAGTTGAAAAGTATGAGTGGATTCTGTTTGACTGAATATAAAGTTCCGGGTGGCTCAAAGTCTTACCATTTTGCTGGTACACCAGCTGTGGGGTGCTGGGTGTGGAAGCTTTCAACCCCTAAAGAAAAGGAAGGATTACTTCACAGATGTGATGTGTGTGCATCTACTTAATAGACATTTAAAAAAGGTTTCTCCAAAGAGCTGAACCTCAGAAATAAATTCAGTTAGATCAAAATGTCACGTCAGCAAGAATGGTATTTTTGGCAGCTCCTGTTGGCAGCGCTGCATGCAAAGTCATCTTGAGAGTGCTGTCAGGATGATGTATCCACGGCAGAGCCACTCAGAGACACAGCGCGCCATTGCAACTATTAACTGTCAACAGTTCCTTCCTCACCTCTGCACCCAGGATGCCAGCTCCGTCACTCTGATTGGGACTGCCTCCCTGGTCAGAGTTCCTCTCACCCTCAGTGTCCTCACTCAGCATGTCCTCAGCCTTGTCCACAATGTCCTTCAGCTGCTCAATGAATACTTCTTTTTCTAAAGGCAGAATGAAATCGTTCTCCACCTGAGGGGCACCATGACAGAAAAAGGCAACAGAACATTACAGGTATTAGCTTAAAAAATAAAACTGTGCCAGGAACAACAGATGCACAGATAATAGCTAGTTAGTGTCATGATTCCGGTTCAGACCAAGTTTTAACCAGGATTTGTTGTTTTTCTGTTGTAATTCTTCGGTTGTAGAAAATGTTTTGAAATCATGAATCTGCTTTAAACTGGCAGGTAGTGAATTCCAGAGCTATCTCTATTCAATTTAAGGCTTAAGAAAATCCAAGGACGACTATTGCATCATTTAAGTTCAGTAAGTATTTATATTTCTAAGCATTTCACATCATGAAAAGTAATTAAATACTTTGCTTTAGAAAGCTTCACAAGTAGATATCTGCCTTAGACTGCCTATTTTATACACAGTAAGGTCGTGTAGCAGTTCTGCCATAAATATTCATCCATCTTTCTGAAAATATGAGCACAATATGAATTGGTTGGGATTTGAGGAGAGAGAAGGTGCCAGAGAGAGACAGACAGATTTTTTGCTGCATTGCAGCTGAGAACAGCAACACAGGGAGTTTCAGAGTTCTGAGCCGTCACAAAGCATCGCAGGCAATGCACAGCTCACAGCACGCTACAAAAACCGTTTCCATCAACTCAAGTGGCAGTGACTCACTCCTACAACATACCATATATGTAGCGATCTCCTCTGGTGCATCTCCATCCAGATCAAACTTGAAAGTGACCATTTTGTGGTTGTGAGTTTCCAACTGACACTCTACCATCTTATCACCAGTGTTACACACCTGCAACAAGAGTGGACACAAAAAATAAATTGTCTACTGTTACATTATGTTTCAACTGTTCATTGTAGGAGTCAATTTTGGTTACTCACATTAAGCATGTTGAGCTTTGGCCTGCTGATCTTCTCTTGCCGAGAACGAGTGCGCGTGGACCTGCGGTGGTGTTTGCGGACTTTCCCTTCGCCTTTGCCTCCATGCGTCCCCTCGTAACCATCACTCATCTCCTTCCCTGACGTGGCATCAGAGTTGACACTGTTTTGGTGAGGAAAGGCAAGTATTAGTGGAAGTACTGCTTTATTCAAGAATACCTGAACACTGAACACACAGTTCTACATTTACTTCATGTGGCTATTGTGGTTTCAAGATTAAAATATACCTGCTGTTGAAACTTGAAGGGAAAAATTGGCACTTTTCATGTGGATGTACAGTGAACGTTAATGGTAAATGTAGTCATTTGTTCCTCCTGCATCCAGTGATGCTACATGATGTAGTTGGTGTTAAGAAAGAACTACAGGTTATCTAAGTCTGGATATCTTGTCTCCACCTCGGGGTAGCCAGGGGGTGCACTATATGAGTATTTTTGTCACCTAATGCTACATCTTAGCCAGCAAAGTAATAGCTATAGCCTAAGGTGGTGATACACGGCAATATGGGCATGGGCATCCCAAGCTTGCCTGCAATGCATCCCATTACATTTAGGCACTCCAGACGCGGCTCCAGAGCAGAAAAACTCAGCTTTCTTGGTCAACAAAGCACACACTGAGGAATTTATTGTTTCAACTGACCATCAGCACTGACTGAACGTTAATGTGACCTGACCTCCAGTCTGCCACCCTGCACCTACAGCTATATACAGTACTTCTGAACGTGTTATTTTATAAATTTTGGGTTTGCACAAAATCAAAATGTTGATGTGCATTTACTTGCTTTGCTGGTGGTTGTGTTGTTATCTTGATTACTGCAATAAATAAATAAATAAATAAATGAATAAAATGTTAAAAAAGCACCTGCAGTTGAACTTGCGCACATGTTCAAAACTCTAGTGCCCAAATAAAGATGGTGGAACGACAAAGGGAGAAACAGCATTTAAGGCATATAATTTAAAAAAAAAAAAAAAAAAAAAAAAAAAAAAAAAAAATTATCTCAGTGAAATTTGACACAAGAATCGAGTGTCATACAATCTTTGAGGTGTAATAGACAGAAATCTTGTGCTGGAAATGGAAAGAGGATAATGTTCTTCACCTCCTCCCCTGGATATGGAGCTCAGTAAAAAGGTTTTGTATTTATTGCTGCTTTGGAATGCCTGCAGGATTTGGCAAAAGTCTGATGTATCAGCCATGGGTGACGCCAAACTCTGCGTAATCTTAAACGGGATGTAGATTTATGGAGGATTAGTTATCTATAGCTCCATTATGAAGGAACAACTGAACTTGAACCTGAAATTAAAAAAGGAGCTTTAGCTGTTGGTCACAATAATACGAAAAGATCAACAGAGCCATCAGGGTGCTCATCAGAGTGTACCGTGGTTTTACAGACATGTTTGTGTCTAGCTGGAGGGCCGTGCTTTGGTCAACACGCTGCCAGAGAAAGTTAGCAGAGATGGTTGTCCACTAGGTCCACATTACACAACAAATCATACAGTACAACAAACAGGGGCCTTTGTACTTTAGGAGAACCAGCTAGTTAGGAGATGTTGCATCCAGGGTCCCTCCAGGGTCCTTCAAGTTAAATTAAGACTTTTTAAGACCTTTTTAAGCTTCACTTACGATGAAATTGAATGGCAACTTTATGGCCATACCAGCAAAAGTATGACAGATATAATAGTAAATCAGTGTGATTTTGAGCTCCAGAAAAATATCATTAACCAAGTAACTGAATTTGGTAAAACATTTTCTTATAATGCTCACATTCATATTGCCTGAGTAGACTTGACCCACTTGTACTTTGGCTTCTGCTGCCATATAAGAAACAGCAATAAAAGATTCTTTCTCATCACTAAATAATTGCTTTTTAAATCTTAAGAGTTAATTATTTAAAAGAATAAACTCAGAGCAGGATTAGAGTAGCATATTTCCAATATAACTAGACCTAAATGTTGTTTTTTTGCAGCAACGTTGATGTTTACAACAGCAAACTCACTATATAAACTCAATTCTATAATCTCACTGGAAACAGATTTGTTTCCAAGATAAATCATATATTCCTGACAGCATAATACTGATTGAAGTTTAGAAAGAATGCAGAACACAGACATCAGTCAGTCTCAGTCTTTAATGCTGTCCTCCTCCCTCTGCTGCTGATGTGATTCACTACCCGCAGGTACCGCTGGTAGAGGGAGGAGGTGCTCCTTTGTCTCAGCCACAAGTAAGTTTGAGACTTTGTTAAATTTAAAGACATGTGGCAAACTGAGCTGCACAGTTCAATAATACAGACAGCTTTCATTTTAGCTTGTTTGTAACAATTTACTATTAGCTGAGCTAGCGCACTGTGCTTGTGTCAAACACAGTGGATAGATGAGAGACTGGAGAGAGAAGATTAACTACAGGTTTGCTCTTGTTGAACTGGTGTATTGGCTTTTTACTCATTAAGTTTTATTGCACTTACAGTGACATGCACAGTTGTGGTCAACTTGCCTAACTTTGAGTTATGTTCACTTGGTCTGCTTCACTGTCTCTCCGCTGGTGGCCTCTCTGCTCTGCTGTTCACTGACTTTGCTCCATGTGTGTTTGTGTCTGTGGCCCAATCCCAATGTCCACCCTAACAGACTTTGAGGCACATTCCTGGTAAGTCTGTGAGGGCTTAGGGCTGTCCCACTGTCAAGTCCAAGTCCAAGAAGGCTCTTTCATGGACTTCATGAGCCTTTTATGCACACTTTCCTTAAGTCCACATTTCTGTGGACTTGGCCTGAGGAAATTACGCACAGGTCATATCATTGTGACGTTAAACACAGGGTTGCCAGGGGAAACCCAGAAGATTTTTTTTTTTTTTTTTTTTTTTAAAGGTCCTTAGATGACTTGGTTGCTCTTGATTATTTTAATTTTTCTATATGCAAAGTTTTTTTATTCACAAACAGAAATGTATTACATCACTACTTAAGATCTCACCTATTCTTCTTGAATTGAATTCTTAACTTCTCAGTTTATTAAAGGGATAGTTCACCTAGAAATGGAAATTCAGTCGTTATCTACTCTAAATTTTTTGGTTGATTTTTACGGTTAAAAACTGGCCACCATTCATTTAAAGTGGGAGATTCTGCAATGCTGTTTTCCAGTCAAAGTGTTTTGTGGACTAAACCTGACCTTCAATCAGCATGAGAGTGAGTACATAATGACTGAATTTTCATTTTTGGGTGAACAGTCCCTTTAAACAACAACCAGAAAACTTTCCCCTGAAAGCTCTAACTGAATATGTTGTTATTTGTGTACATGTGTATGCATCTTTTATTATTTTTATACAATTGTCTTGTAATATTTTAATTTTATCTTAGTCATATGTATTTGTATAACTTTGATACGTCACACAATGTCCCATTCCTCTTTATATCATTCTGGGTCCTTGAAGCCTCAAACACTCAAGCACTGCAGGTGACGTCAGCTCCATACGAGTTCAGGGCTTAAGGCTTTAGGGGGGACATTGGGATTGAGTCAGTGTGTGTATGTAGAGCAGCTCAGCCCTGATACAGAGAACGGGGAAAGGCTGCAGCGTGATAATAAATTACACCAAAACATTCTACACATGTGAGAGGTATGACGTTGCTGGATTTCTATAATCCTATGAAAGGACAAGAAAAAGTAAAGGCCTTATTTTGAGATGCATCATTTTTGAGGACTGGTGAGTACTCTTAATATCTTCTAAAGGCAAAGTAACATTTCCGCTGCAGGGAGTTTAAAAACAATTATGTTTTGCTTTACTTTTTATTTGGGGATGAAAGAGAAAGCCTACCAATACAAGGTTCCTTTCAACAAGGCAGTATTAGTGACACTTCTAATCAAGTGAGTCTGAAGTAAGACAGGACAGAAAAGACCAAGTGCACTATGTCAACACTCATGTCACTGCTTATCAGCCAGAATGTTGCTCTAGAGATTAATGTCAATTTCACAGCACCTGGAGCTGGCTGAGATTACTCTGCAATTCTAAGAAATGCATACTGGCCCAATCACTTATTTGTCCCCTGCAAAGATGACAAAAAGGAAATAAGCTAGTACCTGTCATAGCTCTGTCCTCCAGTGGGTTTCTCTGCAGCTTGATCCTACAGACAGAACACAGAAATCATCAGACAGACTGAATACAAGATAGTGACATGTGTCAAGTCCTTCCTACAGTGACTTGAGAAAAAGCATGATATACTACACATGAGTGCACTGGTATCTTTGCAAAGCAAGGTGGGCAGGGGAACAAACAAAACAGAACAAAAAAAGTGTGGAAGTGACTCATGTGTCCATACCTCCACGTTGGTCTCTGCTGGCCCCTGACCTGCAGCTCCTGTGAGAGTACCGAGCTGTTTCTGCTGAGTCAGACTGGAACTGGCAGACCCAGATGATGCTCGCTGAGAATCAGAGGGCTGCAGCACAGGAATCTGGCTCTGAACCTGGCTCTGGGACTGGGCCTGCGGGGGCAGCTGGCATGGGTTCTTGCTGTCCAGCTGGGCAGCAGCGGTGGCTGTGGCCGGGTCTGACCCGTTCTGCACAGTTGAGAAGACTGCAGGCTGGGTGAGCTGAGCAGAGGGGACAAGCTCAGGGTGGCTGACCTGGGCCTGCTGAGGAACCTGCTGTAAAAGACAAACAAGATAACACATATTTTTATTGTTAAAAATAATTGTGTCGTCTTGGAAGTCTCTGAATCCTTTGTAGACATTTTGAGACATTTAGACATTTGGCTTCTATTTGACCTTGATAAGAATGACTTATTTTCATCTATGAAGTACAATTTGTCTAACTTAATGTATCAGCAAACTTATTTTCTCATCCACATTATTTAATTAATCTGACTTTAATATATAAATTAGGGCTGGACGATAAATCACATATATTAAATTTATTTGAGTATAATTTAATCTGCTATTGGCATACTGTCTTATTTGTTGTCAGTGTTTCACCTGGTTGCAGCTGAAGCGGTAGTTACATCACTTTAGTGTGTAGATCAGTTCAGGCTGCACAGTATAATAGTAAATGCTGTGTGCTGTGTTTGGTGCCACAAAAATGAAATAAAAACTCCCTGTTTATGTATCATTACTACAAGCTGGTCCATGCAAAGCTAACTTTAGCTAGTTAGCAGTTATGAGGAGGGCTGCAACTAGTGTTTTTTCTTCATTATGGATTAATCTGCAAATTATTTTCACAAATAAATAAATAATAGCTTATTCTATAAAATGTGAAACAGGCTCATCACAATTTCCTAGAGCCCAAATTGATGTCTTCAAATTGCTTCTTTTATGCAACAACAGACAAAGCAGCAGCAGAAGCAGCAAATCCTCACATTTAAGAAGCTAGGACCAGCAAATGTTTGACATTTTTGCTTTAAAAATGTTTTTTAAAATAGCTGGCTATTCATTTTCTTTCAATCAATTAATTGATTAATTGACTAATCGTTGCAGTTTTTAGCTATGAGTCATTGTGATTTTTTTTCACTATGGTGGGAAAAATCATAAGAGAAAACAAAATCAATCATCCGATCACATTTGTTACTTTACCCACAGCTTCATGCTCTGGTACGTATCTGAGAGAACTCACCCACAAGCCCACCTTCCTTAAAGGAGAAGGCTTGACCAGAAACACACAGGTACAGTTAGGTTGTAGGTGTGTTCACCAGAAGTAGAAGTATTCAGATGATTGCTTAAAGGTTGAATAAGCAGGGTTTGTCAGTTGCTGTTTGTAAATACACCAGAAAGATAGTAGATCATTGAGTCTTATTCCCATAACGTCAAATACAGATGTTTCGTGTCAATAAAGCATCCCGAGCACAGCAAATAATAAAGAAAATAATAAGGTACAGGAGAAGGAAGGGTTTCTGTGGATGCAGGTGCCAGTGCACACCTCTGACGGGTCATGGGGGATGACTGAGAGGGATTATTTTTGTCTATGCATTGTTTTAAGGAAAATCCTGCATAGTTTGCCATTGAGCAAAAGTACTAATACCCCACAGAGAAAATGCTCCAATACTAGTAAAAGTTATGCTTCCTAAACCTTACTAAGGTGAAAGTATCTTCAGTCAGTGTTTTATTATTATATATTGTGTTTTTAGATTAATATTACAGCTGCTTTAATGTGTATGAGGCACTGCAGATGTTTAAAGTTGAGTTAATTTATACTGTTGGGCAGTTTAATTGACAACAACACACGATTCTACAATTCTAGAAGTGCATATGTTTGCAATATTTGAGAATTTACAGCACATTATAAGAAAATGTGTATATCCACATATATATCATATATCACAGAACAGCCAAAAATATATACTCATAATCAATATCGCCCAGCCCAAATATAAATGTTCACTATTCTTCAGCCACACAACATTAGTGCAGTGACTCTAAAAACAACACTTTTCTGTGATGCAAACAAAACAACCTGGCAGAGATTATCACAATCAAAGGTTCCAGTTCACACCCTCTTGGTAAACATCTGTGCTCCATTGCAGCCATTATAATTACCTGTATCAGAGGCTGAGTGCTGCCATTTGTGGGAGGGTGTGTGTTCTGGGACGGGGCAGCATGTGTGTGTATGGGGTGAGTGGTTAGTGCTGATATGAATGCAGGTTGTGAATGAGAAGCTTCAGACCTAACACTCTGCTGCAGAGCAGCGATGGGCTGGTGCTGTGGGGACGGAGGTCCCACTTTGCCCAGCACAGGTGTGGGAGAAGGTATGAGGGACACTGGGATGGGTGACACTAACGTGTTTTCAGTGTGCAGAGGAGAAAGAGGGGAGACAGAAGGAGTGACAGGGAGAGTCTGTGCAGGGGAAAGGAAGATGGGATTAAGAGAAGATGAGGTTGAAGGGTGAGGGGCAGGGCAGGAGTGAGGGTAGGAGGGTTCACAGTCAGTCACAGCTGTCATCACCTGGACTGTGGGATACTGTGAAGGAAACTGAAGGGAAAAGAACAAAAGGAAGAAACAGGAAAATCAAATTGTCTAGAGAACAAGTTCAAATATAGGAGGAAAATGTTCCAAGATCATTTAAATTTATATCATTATGATTATATGACTGCTATCGGGGTGTTAGGGCCACTGGGTAAAAAACAAAACAAAACATGGAGCCGGAGGAAGGGGGTAATATTCTGAGAGAGTGGTAAATATAAAAGAATAAAACTGAGATATTCTGAGATTTAAGTAGTAAATTTGAGGAAAAACTCACAAATGTACAAGAAAAAAAAACTTGAACATTCTTTAAGATTATAAGGTCATACATTAGTGAAAAAAAGAATCAAGATTCTCTGAGAATAAAGTCAAAAAATAAAACTAGTTAATAGTATTTTGTTTAAGTCAGGATAACATGATCTAATAATTATTTCTAACAGATTTTACACTACAGCAGACAACAAATTTGAACACCAAATGTATTCAATTCATAATATTCAAGTTTGTTCTCCTAGAAATTTATGATTTTAATCCAGGAAATTCAGAGTTTTTTTTTTCTTGTATTTTTTTAAGTGACAATGGCCCCAATATGCCAACCTGTAGACCCTTTTACAGCAAGCTGCAAGCGTACTTTGGCAACAGAAGTATGGCAACCACAACAGCTTGTCAATGAGCACTGCAAACACGAGCAGTTTTGAATGTGTTCTCAGTCCAGCCAACAAGTTTAATAGCTTACAGCCACAGATGCCATCAATTGCTCTGAAATGGCCGTGATCCGGTCTGAATCCTGTACAACTTAAATCAACCAATGGAATATCAATTCTGACGTACTGAATACCAACAGGCAGTCACTTTGGTGATTTTGGTGGTGGTAAAACATCCGATTCAACATTTGCAGCTTGATGACTCATCTGGATGACTAGGGGAGACTCCTACTTCTGTTGCCGAAATGCGCACTCAGCTTTCTAATGACGTCAGCTGTAACAGGGTCTATTGCTGGTCTGTATAATCCAAGGAACTCATCCAATGGCTCGACACACGGAATATCTACAGGCACTATCAAAGGAAGATATTTGTGAAAGCAGTGAGAACAGACCAAGAATACCTGGGATGGGTGTGTTGGTGGTAAAGAGTTTGAAATCTGTAGAGGTTGGAGTTGTTGATGGACAGTAGCCTGAGCCATTGACTGCTGAGGAGGAAGTGTCTGGGCTGGCACACTGGAAGCTGTTTGGCCAAGAGTCTGCCCATGAACCTGTCCATCGTGTCCAAGCTGTGAAATGTTTTGACCAGCAGGAACGTTCTACAGAAGAACAAAAAGAAGAAGAAGAGGGAGAAAAAGGGGGAGGAAGTTCAATAACGGGAGGGATTCTCGTTTCAGTTCTCAGTTTGGAAATCTGCATTTCCTGCTATTGACCCAGATGAGAATAGCTCACATTTTCCATCCTGTCCCTAAGCCTGGAATCAGTCTGAATCTCCTGCACATACTGGAGTACTGCGCACTTCAGACACAGAGCAGGCCTGGGAGTGCTGGCGGATGCAGCAGCTAAAACCACTGTTATTGTTTTCATGACTATTCAATTATTTCTCTAGTGGCTGGTGTCCGAGGAAACTCCTGTTTATTGGGCTGTTCATTTTTTTCATTCACCTGCTGTCCACCAACACAGCTGCTTCCAATTCAGCTGCACAAAATCAAAACCAGGCACCATAATATGAGTGGCTCCTACACTAGCATTACCACAAATAATGTTAACTCGTTTAAATGCCATAACTTTTCTGTCCCTCCCACAGTGAGCCCCACAGTGACAAAGTGTGTTGAGACAAAGGCGTTCTACCTGATTCAGGAAAGCAGCGACGCAAAGATAGGGTTGAAACTGATGAAAAATGAGAACAGGGCGAGGTCAGAGGAAGGAAAAACAAACTTAAGATCCAAAACTGGGGCACTATGTATGCCACCTTGCTACAATGCACTGTGTAGTGACCATCATCACTGTTCACTCACCTGTTGGGAGATATGTGCAGCCTGGGTGTGCTGGGAGGAGGCTGGAAGGCTCTGAGGAGCAACTACCTGGTTAGCTCCTCCATAGGTCTGTGGAGCAGGAGTAGACTGTGCAGGCAGATACTGGCTCGGAGCTGGAGTGGTCTGTTGCTGCAGCACATTGAGGGCAGAATGTGGATAGCTCTCTGCAGCAGGGTAACTCTGCATAATCGGGGCTGCTGTAGGATGAGGTTGAGGAGCTGGAGTCTGAACTTGTTGGACTGTTGGCTGGGACACATCCTGGCTGTGTTGTTGAACTGTCTGCATGGTTTTCTGACTGTGCTTCTGTAGAGTTGGGGTGTGTACTTGTTGCTGAACACTTTGAGAATGGTGGGTCGGCTGTTGTGCCATTTGTTGGTGTATGCTTTGCAGAGTTTCTTGGCTAGGCTGGAGTTGAGGCTGAATATAAGCCTGCCCAGCGTGCTGTGGGAGAGTATTTTGCAGTAAGGGCTGTTGGTGCTCTTGCTGAATCGATATCTGTTGGTTATAAAGTGCTGGTGTGGAGGAGCTCTGACCAGGCTGCTGACTTGGCAGATTGACTGCGGCTTGGACCTGTTGCAGCGCACTGGGAGCTTGTGCAGGATGACACTGGGCTGTGGCTGCCACAGTTGGGGCTACAGATGCAAGAGGGTAGCTTTGTGCTGGCTGCTGTGCTGGCAGGGTGGTTGCTGCTGCTGCAGTCTGTTGCTGAAGTGAAGGAAGATATCCCGATGCTGAGTTAGCCTGTTGTTGGGCTGGGGCCACACAGTTCTGATAGGTCTGTTGGACTTTCAAAGGAAAAGTCAAAGAGCTCGCTGCTGCTGCTGCTGCTGCCTGCTGCTGCTGCTGGTGACCTGGTGCTTGGTAGCTCTGTGCAACATGTTGTGGCACGGCTGATGCTGACATACTTGCTGCAGCTTGGGTCTGCACACTTGGAGGTGTGTAGCTAGCAGCACTGACTGTATTCTGGATGTTGACTGAACACAGACTAGCTGGAGCTGGTGTTGCAGCACCGTGTTGGGCAGCATACGGAGCAGCAGGGTAGCTGTGTCCAGCCTGGAGGTACTGCAGCGGTGCGTGCACTGGTGTGCTGGAAGAAGGCAGGCCCTGGACAGATGGTTGATTCTGGTGACCTGCCGAACTGGCCTGAGGACACAAAGAGGAGAAAAATTAAAATGAGACCCTCTTGGAAGTGAATTTTACTAATCAGGAATAAAATCCCACAAAAACTAAAAACTGTGCCAATTACATTAAATCATACCAGATGGAAGTATAATGAAAGGATGAGGGTAAAAATAAGTTAACGAAACATCTGTTTCAACAATGAGCAGGCAGTGACAGTTATGCACTAAAATAAGGATGGGAGAAATGGTAGGAGACACCGAAAAGGAGGGAGATCAGACAGCCACCCCTTCTCCTCTGATCAGAGACCATCTATCCAAGGCAAACTAAAGAGCAAGACAGCTGCAGCACTGGACCAGTAAAGCAGAAAGGGAAAATGTTAAAATCGAGGTCAGTTCTAGAAGGGGTTGATTAAAGTTAATCAGCAGGGAAATGTGATCTGTTAGAGACTGTCCCATTGTCCTCTGACAGGAACAAGGTTATGATTTGTAAGAGAACGGTCAGCTCTGTAGCTGTATGCAGGCAGCAGACAGGAGATCAGACCAGCTCCATGCGGAAAAATGCTGTCTCTCCTACAGGCTGGGAGAAATCAGTTAAGCAGGTGTTGGCCCCACATGGGAAACTAAAGCGACTTGTGGTGCTATTGTGACCTACCACTCCCACAGCCCTGGCCACTTGCTGCTCTCCAGCACAGACTCTATCCTCACAGTCTCGGAGGGGTTCTTGGTCCCCAAACCAAACTGCCACTCAGGAGGTGACTCTTCATGCTGCCATCTCCATCACTGCAGGCAGGTCTTTGGGCAGCTGAGGGGTGCAGCAGGGAGGTCTGGGTGGGTGCAGTATGACAAGGGGCTGCTTTGCGGCTGATTATATTGAACAGGGACTGCTGAAGCAGTGAGAAATCAGAACAATCACTTGAACCTTTCTGCCGTCCATAACCAGGGGTGGTCGTAGTTCCACCAGAAGACAGGTGGTGTCTAAAGTCACATGGACAGAGGTGTGTTGGCATGACAACAGAAGGACGGCGGTGACTCCCTTCTCGTGACCTTAGTTGAAGCAAAGAGAGGCAGGCCTGGCACATGTGGCCTCTATGCATTGATAAATGGTGTTTATGATGAGAGGCTAGACTCAGAAGGCTGCTAAGGTCAGAGTGTCTGCGTCCACCTGGCACAGGCAAGGTTAAGTTCTCACTGGTGGCCTCAGATGACGGCCTGATGTTGGTGTCACTGAGGCGGCGGTACTCAGAGGTGAAGAGACAGGGGAGACCTGCAGCAGTGGCAGAGAACTCTGGGAAGGGAAGCCATCCTCAGCCTCTGAGTGCAGCCCAGGGGGGCTGAACTCTGGCTGGTTCTCTGGCACTGTGGGGGTAGGACTGATTGATCTGTGAGACTGAATGAGGTCATGGAGTTGAGCAATACGGCTTGCCCTCTGTGTGTCAATAACGGGGGCACTTCCTCTCCGGGCTGCAGCTCCCAAACGAGTTGTGAGCTCTGGGCTCAGTGTTGCCCCCCATACTTCATCCTTTTCACAGGAGCGAGGTCGATCTGTCAGAAAAGGGCTACTGCTCCGGGACTGATAGAGGAGCAACCCAAAAGCAAAAAACATGTTACTCAAAGTGAAAGATCATAACAAACAAAAAAAAAAAGATCTGTATGATGAGATGAGGACAAACAAGCCTGCAATGACATACGAATGTATGAGAAATATTGAAAATGTTAATGAAGACTGATCTGCACATGTCCAAAATGTGTATGCATGTGGACTGTGCACATAAACATTGTTTTTAAAAGGGAAAGTTCACCCCAAAACCAAAAATTGCATATTTTTCCTCTGGCCTGTAGCGCTATTTCTGCATCTAAATGGCTTTGGTCAAAAGGTGGTCAGAGTAAACATTTTACTATATTAAGTAAATTTATATTTATTATTAAACTATTTATAAACTTCTATTTCTTATATTTTAACACAAATATATGTACTTTATTCTCCTTACAATTTCATCATTTTAATGAATTTGAGGGGAGAATTTCTATTTTGCATCAATGCCACCCCCACAAAAGCCTGATTTCAATCTAAATGGATGGAACAATGGAACAAGACATAAAGGACACACAGAGAATAAGTGAGGTTTAATTAGCTTTCACAGAAACAGCTGGTAGAAATGGCTACTTTTTACTTTTATACTTTGAGTACATTAGGAGTCTGTACTTTTTTACTTTTACTAGAGTAAAGAAGTTGAATCAGTACTTGTACTATTACAAGCCATTTTTTACACAAGTATCTGTACTTCTTCTGGAGAAAAGAATGTTTGTACTTTGCAACTCAGACCAAATCCAATAATTGGGACTCAAAGCGACAAAGAAATAAGCTTAAAAAACTCAAAAGCAATTTCCAGAAATCATAACCCATTTACTTAAGTTAATCCACAGACCTAGTTGTGAGCAGTCTCATGGGGAAACTATTTTCCTTCTAGTTCTTTCTATGGTAGAAAGCAGAGACAGCTACTTTCACTATATTTGAGAAAAGGCAGACATCTCTAGGCTGATATCCCAAACTCGCAACTCACTAAAACACTCTAGATGGATAAATAGCACTATACTAAGAGGGAAATATGGATTTTTGATTTAGGGGTGAACTGTCCCTTTAAGTGTGTGAATGCAGTGCTGTGTTCTCTTCCAAGGCCACGTGAGCGATGGCTGCTTTCAAGGCGTGTGTATTTTAATAAATCTGAATGTACATGGTCCACCTGGGTGTGTATGCTCCTGATACAGACCTGCTGCGTTGCCATAGTAATAGGCTCCAGCAGGGACTGGTAGAGGACACTCTGCTGGCTGCTGTGGGAGTCTGAGTACACAGTGGAGCCTATGCCACTGTCAAGTGTGCTGTCTGCTGCAGAAACACACAAACCATGCACTCATAAAAAAGTCAAAGATTAAAGCTCATGTGTGTTTGGCTGGAAGAACAGAGTCTCTTACACGTCACTGAGGTGGCACTCGCTGGCAGGTTTCGCAGCCTGTTGTGCAGGTCTGCTTCTGGCTCCTCAGGCTCCAGCAAAGGCTGTCCTACATGCGCAGCCCCAGCAGTGATGCCCTGAGATGGTGTCATCTGGACCCTGTGCCCCCCTTCACCTTGATTCACTGCAGCTGCAGCAGACACTGTTCTCTCCCTTCTCCACTTGATCAGTGCCACACGGTCCCTGATCGACTTTCCCACAGTCTTAGCATCACTCTCATGGAAGAAGCCAGACTCCACCTGACAAAGAAAAGGGAAGAGCATGACTTCCAGGATATTTTTAGCAGTGAGCATGTGAGAGAAGAGAGGGCGCATTAAAAAGGGGAGCGTGTGAGGGAGAGAGAAAGAGCAAGAAAAGGAAGGAATAGAAAATCTATTTTAAGGGGATCAGAGCAGTGGGGAACTATTCCCTTTGTCAGCAGCTTGGTTCATTGTTCACAACAGAACTGTCTGGACTGTTACATCTGCAAAAAACAAAGATGAAGACACAATGCATAGAACAAATGTTGAACATGAAAAAATACAGTTTTCTTTCAAAACCAAAACAGAAGAGGACAGCACAAAGCCATGCAAAAACTGGCTTAGAATGCACCAATCTTCTTCAGTACCTTTTTCAGTATCTTTCAGTATGATCCAATTTTGATACCTGAATTTGGATACCTGCCAATACTGATACCTCCTCTCTTCCTGCACACCCCCCCCCCCCCCACAACTACTACTACTGCTAATACTACATGAGGCTGAAACTGAACTTCAGGTTAGTGTGATTTAGTGAGTTTACATCATCTGGAAAGCTTGTTTAGTTTGTGGAATGTAGCTGTATAACGACATCCTCCAACCATTGGGGCGCTGTAGGATTGTGCATTTTCACATTCACATGTGCTACAGATAATGCTGAGAGATGGCCCTCATTTCCCATGATCATTGCTGAGAGTTCAGCTTTGCTATTTTATGTTCCAAAAACAAATGTTACTTCTTGTTAGTGTTTGTAATGTGTTGTTCTGAACATAGTGGTTTATTTAGGTAGTTGTCATTTTTGTGCTGGCTTATTGCACCTTGAGTCATGTCGTTAGTACATTTCATCACCCCAGCTGTATTTCAAAGCTAGATCTTTGAACATGTTTCCCTTTTATTATATGTTAATGTAATAAAAATAAAATAAAATATGCTATGCATCTCTAAAAGCGCGCTGCTTAGCGTCATATTTATAGATAGAAAGCACATGGGTTTATGGAATTTAGATCAGAACTCAGATCAGTGACTTGAGTCTGATATATAATGAATGACTTATGTCATATTGGGCACAAATACCAATACTGGATCAGATTGGTCCCATCTCTACTTTAGCACCTTCTGTATTTAGAGAACTTAGGAATGACTCATTAGAGTGGATGAGAGGTGACTCAATGTGCTGCTGGTCCAAATGTCTGCTCTCATTCCCAAGGCGACCATTACAAAGAGGCCTTGAGTTTTATTCCAAGCCTCACAGCTGGTCAAGGCCACAACAGCACAGACAAATGGAAGGAGAGAGAGCAGACAAGACAAAGGGAAAGAGATGTGTGGGAGAGCAATAATGAAAAGGAAGACATTGGTTAAATCAAGAGACAGAAAAGGACAGCAGGTTCTCACTCACTGTTGCTGGGTGAGTTTTCACTGAATTTGTATTAAATGAAATATTCCTTTTTTTAATATTGTGAGAGAGAACACACCTCACTAAAGTGACCTCTCAGCTGAGTCACCCCACTGTCTTTCAACTTCTTTGTTTAAACAGGTACACAGCACCGCAGGCCACTCAGCAGGTTAAACAATTTGTGCAATAGGGCAGATGATTTTAAGGCCCTTAAAGCACTTTTTCTAGTGGGCCGTTTTTATGTTCCTGCTAATTTCCCTACAGGTGCTAGTTTAATTTATGGCGTCCCTATGTGTTGGATTTTATTTTACCCACTGTTTTATGCATTATGCTTTTATGATTATTATATGGGTTGGATGTGTTTGACACTTTATCTATTGTCTTGTTCTTCATGAGTAACTTCTTTTACTATTTTTCTGCCCATAAGTGAGCTCACCAAGGCAAATTCCAATAATAAAAAAAATATTAAAAAAGTAATAGTGGTATAAAGTATTGAATCTTCAGTGAGCTCACCAAGGCAAATTTCAATCAAAAAGTATCCGATAACACATTACAGATAATCCTCAGTCTTTATGCAATATGTATAGGCCTAACACAAATTTGTTTTAAATTTCGTTTGTATAGCCCCATCAAAATAAATCCTAAAAAAAATCCTCTTGTACATGTCTCACTGAAGATTTGGTCTCTCTGAAATTCCTAACTTTCCTTTTATTTTTTTATTTTAACGATACAAGCTTTATAAATACTACCAGACAGACCATCATTCATCTGCAGTTATTCAGGATATTGTGCACCAGTGTCATTTTTTACAACAAAACCTGTTTAAGACCGTTAAAGAGCAAAGCCAGACAATGATTATGTTTACATTCTCCAGCTGATATTGAGCTCTGTTAGCTCACTCACTTAATCCCATGCCCTTATAAATAATTTCATGGTGCTGCAGAATGTTGATGAGTGATATATAAGCTTGTGGTCAGTATTATCATGGCTTCCACACTGAGAGAAATCTTCAGTTGACACCATCAGATAAGGTCCTTCAAGACAAACCAGGCCCAGAAAAACTGGAGAAAATCATGTAAACAAAAGGAAAAAAATAAAACCGCAATCACTGTATTCCTGGAAGAGCAGAGTAAGTTATCACCAGCAATCTGCATCCAAGTACATTCCCTGATGATGAGATATAAGCACTGCAGCAAGAGCACAACAAGACACAAAGACATGCAAAGCATGACACACTGCATCACTAGCATGGGTTAAAAAGTTATAACTGAAATTGAAATTATGCAAAGGATTTTGAAAAGGTTGAATAATTTATAGATTAATATTTTTGCAGGTAGACAGCACAATGTAAACAAAGGAGTGCATAAGACAGGTCACAGGATTCCAAAACTAGATTTATCTCCGAATATGTTATGAGAAAGTTCATGTGACTACACCTTCAATTATTCACTCACCATCTCTTGCGCCACAACCTCAGGGACATCCTTTTCCAGGTCGAATGTGAACTCAATGGCTCCACTCTCCTTGTACTTCCCTTTTAACTTTTTGTGGTCTTCCACCCATAGTTTCAGGGCTATTGAGGCCTTCTTCCCATCATCCTCCTCAGCTAGTTCCACCCTTACACCTGTATCTTCAGCAAAGAAAGCATGGTTCAACAGGTCCTTGATGGTGTACCTAAGAAAAAGAAGACCAAAGCTCAAGACTCATCTGTACGATACACGCTGATGCCACTTATCTGTAATCTACAGATAATTCCAGATAGTGTTAGCATGGTTAGCTGTAGTACAAAAAGTCTAATGTGTTGATAATGAAACGTACATCCTGGCCTAGTCTAACACAGAAATAACATCATACATGGACATGGTTTACATGTGCTGCCCAGACAAAAGTCAGTCACTGAACCCAATCATGCTTCAATGAAAAAAACGCCACTGGAGGCTAATTAAAGGTTATTTTCCCCTCTGCACACAAACTCATTATGTAACAGAAAATGAAAGACACCCTGCAGATATGGTGGGAGACTGCAGTGCTGCTGAGAGCCCAACTGTCAGCGCCACAGCAATGAAGCGGGGGAGGTGAGACAAGGCATGAAAGATGAGAGGGCACCTTGTGGGCCCTGTTGGCCGGACACTGGACAATGATGGGGACAGTCACTCACCGCTCCTCTTTCTTTTGGCAGATACACTCCCCAATAATTTCCTTGATTTCAGGATCCATGACCTTGTTGTAGCTGGCCGGCTTCACTCCCTGAGGAAAAGGAAATACAAACAAAACAATGAGGATATGCCATGAAGGGATACAAATCACCAAGGAAAAAACAAAAGGAAGGAGAGTGCAAGGATGTTTTTGTGATACTCCACCCCAAATCTTATCTTTTAAGTATCACACATTCACACCCTGTAGGCTTGTCGACCTTGACAGAGCACAGCAGATGCGGTCAGCTCGAATTCATGTCAGCAAAGATTCAAAAAGGATTCAAAAAGCATGAAATCACCCATAGAAGCCTCACAAACTACTGCCCAAACCAAAACCCAAACCCTGTTCCTGGTATTGTTTTGTTTGTAAGCTACACTTAGAACACAGTTGGCCTTATTCCTGTGGTATTGTGACTGTTCAAAATATCCTAAGTCACTGAACAAGGCTTACGTTATCCGGTAATTATCACTGTTTTACCAGGAAAATCTGTTGAATATATTTTTACATATTTTGATCTCTCCAGTCATAATGTCCGGTGAAAATATTTCAACCAAACATTCAAACAATGTGAGGACAGTTCACCACAGTTATGGAACAGAATTTCTCAGCGGCCTCATCAAGGAGTTTTAGCTAAATCAATCCCAAGTTGGCCAAACTGGCCAAGGTTGCCTGGTTCATCCCTTTCTCAGTGTGTGGGCAGGGAGAGGGTTCTCTCCCTCAACCAAACCAAAACAGTGCAAGACAAGGTCACAAGGCTTATGTGAATTGTAAGTTGCTGACAAACACCTGGCACCTCGACAGCTGCATGCTTGACCGTTGTTAAAAAGTGTAAAAAGTAAAATGATTAGTGCTGGGTGATACAGCTTATAAATATTGTACCATCTCAATATTATATATAATAGGTGACCAAATACCTTTGTGATATTGCAACAATACTGCTGATTCAATTCAGCAAACTGTGATTGATATCAGATGACATCATATGTCCATTTCACACATCCAGTTACATTTATGTCAACTCAAAAAAAGCCACTAAATTATGACTAAACAATTTGATAACTGAACTTTTCCAGACATTTGTGACACAGACATGCCAGGGGAATTTCAAAAGTGTATCTTAGAGATGACAATGTAAATCGATATTACTTTGAATCGATCATATTGGATCGTTAAACAATGAATTGAAATGTTGATCCAGATCAGTGTATCATTACATCCCTGGCTAATACTACATTTTCTTAGCTAAGCACTGACCTTCTTTACTAATCTTTTTTTGCAGACACATTTGCTCAGTTATTCTCTCCATGGTGCAGCATTAGCTCTGGTGTTGACATAACTTGTGAGATCATTAATTCTTAAAAAGAGATACTTTCTGCATCCAAGATATAAATTATATGCATCTTCTGGATTAAAATCCCTTCCAATTATGCAGCTGCATGTGCTTAGGGAGTAGTATAAAGCTATCAGGGTTCTTCTTTGATCAATCTCCTATTAATATCCTGCAGTGGTCCCTGCAGGGCACTCTAATATGCATACGGTAACAATGCAGAGAACAGTATCCAGAGACAGCTGCACTGATGCTGCCCTGCCATTAATATGGGCATAGAGGCATTCTCTTCTTTAAAAGCAGGTGAAAGAGTCATATCTCAGATTCCAAACTGTGCCAAGTCTCAGGAGTGGAAAATCAATACTCTTCATCAAATCAGGAAGTCTATCATGACTTCAGACACCCCCTAATCTAAAAACAGTTTGCAGTATCCTTTGCTTGCAGAGATGTGCTCTTTGAAATGGAGTGGAATACAGCCTTTAGGCTTCATCTAAAAAACAAAGGAGATTTGGACTCCCTCTGTGACTCCATATGGCTCATTAGATTTTTCACCCAAGAAATTCAAGGCTGAGGGTCCATCTAGCTGAAAGCAAAGCAGCAGATCTTCTATTTTAACAAAAGCTGAATTTATCCAATTAAAAACACCCCAGATTTATTATGTGGTGAAGCAGCTAAAAACATCCTTGACATTACTGTGCCCCATCTTAGAAATTCACCAAGCATGACCCTGAATTATTACAAAAAGCAGGCAAGCAGGGTGTCTTTTAGAAGGTGGTGGTATAAACAAGCTTTTTTGTTGACAATTTTAGACACAAAATTATAGGTTACACCGTATGATAGTAAGATTTCTGACTTTATTTAAATTATTAATACACATATTGGATAAATATTGTTGTATATAAATTTGAAATAAAATGATTATTATCCGGTTGTTAACACCTGGTTTTATTATTTCAAACTGGCTTGATTTTACTCGGTTTTAGTATTTAAAGCTACTTTTCTTTTTATTGCCTTTCTTTCTTCTTCAAAGAATTACTGCTGCACACTCATTATGTGAATTTAAAATGACTGACGAGGAGTTTTTAACAGGTTTTGAAACAGTCTCAATTTATTACTGATGCTCCTATATGACCTACATAAGTTAATGAGATCAGCAAGAAGATCAGTTATTTCTGTACAGTTATTCTTAATGCCTGCCACCGTCTCTGATTCTCTGTGAAATCAGATGAAATGAGCCTGTGTTTACATTTTCTTAGTGAGAATTACAGTAAGCAATGTGTTAGCCATTTTTATTTAGATAAATTTATTTTTGATGTTACATTTTGTGGTATTATGGTGGAAACGCTACCTCCTTTGCCACTGGGGCTTCCAAAATCAAAATCAACACAACAGAAAAGTTCCTTTTAGAAGCACATTTATGCAAGCGTATCTATGTATGATCTATTTATATTATGCAACTTTGCTGACAAGTATGTTGTGTAACGCAGCAGTCGAAAACTAATTTCCTTGTGGGATAATACAGTATACTTTACCTTACCTATATGGTATGTGAGACAGTTAATGCGCAAATAGTGCAGGCCCTGCTTTTCTCTGTACAGTAATAGCACAACTTATTATTAGTATATTGTCACAGATATTATTTGCCCATCTTTTTTAACTGTTATATTTTGGGCAGCTGAAATGATCGATGTGAAAATTTGCAGTAAGACAAATATTTTCTCTAAACATCTAATTTTTGAAACAAGTGGAAAATTGTTCAGATTCTGGACTCACACTTGTGACTTTGCGGTAAATCTGAGCAGCATTCTGACACTCGGAGTAAGGATACTCTGAGGTGGCCATCTCTAGCATACACATGCCAAAGGCGTAGACATCCACAGCTTCATCATAGTGCTCCTCATACATCTCTGGAGCCATGAACTCTGGAGTGCCTGAGGAGAGAAGAGTGACAAATGGATATATCATTTACTTTTTTATTGTGAGAACCATTCATCAGCCAAGTTACATTTCAAAGTCTCCTACCTATGACACTCTTAGCAAAGGAAGCTGCCTTGAGTGTTGCCAGTCCTAAATCCCCTATCTTGACCGAGCCTGTGGGTCCAGTGATAAAAATGTTATCACATTTGAGGTCCCTGTGGATGATGGGAGGCGTCCTAGTGTGAAGAAAGTGAAGGCCTTTCAGGATCTGTCTGCACCAGCTCCTCAGCACCTTGGGCTTCATTACTTTGAAACGCTTTAGATAGCTGTAAGGAGAGGGAAACACTTTACTTGACAATCATATTTATATTATATATATTTTGAGTAATACAACATAAAGTAAAATGGTACAAATGAAAAGGTAAGTTCACTTGAAATGTAAAATGTATGTAAAAATGTGTCAAAGGTGCAAATATATTTACACGGGCTTCATCAGCACTCACGTTTTTAGTGTTCCTGACGTCATGAGCTCTGTTACTAGAACAATGCACTTCTTCCCTTTCATGGGTGACTCCCAAAAGTCATAGAAACGGACGATGTTGGGGTGTTGAAGACCCTTCAGCATCTCTGCCTCCTCCTTAAAGCGCTGGCGTTCCACTTTTGACAGCTTACGATCCTAGAGGAAAGACGACAGATGCGGTCGGAAAAAAATAATTAGTATGAAGCCCTAATGACAGGATACTTATTATATCTTATTTGCTTCAAAGGAACTGCCAGATGGAAGATGCCATCACCTTGGAGGCACTCCCCTGCACATTTTGAATTCATACATCCTGTATGTTTCACCACATGGGAAAAACAGAATGAGTGAGGGGGAGGTTAGTGTCAGTCTTTGAGCCACATACACATCTCTAATTGGACCATATGTACAACTGTATATCAAAACTGATGACAGTCAGCAGTTTATGTGTGGGGGAAGAATCCAGATCAGTGCTTTCTGAAGCAGCAGTAAGATTCAGCGAAAGGCTGGCAAATATGGACAAAATCAAATACCACAATACTGTTGACCAAATACCTTGATATAGATATATTATTGATATTACAACAATGTTGTAAGAGGCTTCACTGGTGCTTTCACAAAGTATTAACAAAATCAGATTTTTGATAAGTAATTGTCACTAATGTGGACATAAAACCAGCAGTGCTCAACATTAAGGATGTAAAAATGTATGAAAATAGCACCTGGGAAATAAAAATATAGTGTCAATTCTGGGTCAGTAAAACATTAAAAATGTAATTTACAAATTATATTATTACATCTATGCCTCATGGAATGTACAGTATATAATTGCAATTGTTAGAAATTTAAAATTCAAAAAAAGTGAGGTGGCAACGACACTGCAGTTTGCAGTGATACATTTGTTGAACAAACAAGAAACAGTGACTCAACCAAACTTAACCAATGACTAAAAGAGTCAGTGACTCAACCAATGACCAGAAGAGTAATGAAAACTGATTGAGACCACACACCTATAGGCAGGGTGTTTTCAATTTTTTTTTTTTTTTTTTTCAGTTACATGTGCAGGGACTAACTATCAAAACTTCCACTGCAGACCAGAGTGAGTCAAAGTGATGTGAATCACTGAAACAAAGTTATTAAACAAAATTTATTAAGGTCTATGTACAATGAAAAAAAAAAAACTAAGTTTGGGACAGATGAGAAGGAAGGAAAAATTTCATTTTGAGCCTTAAGTATAGAAAATTACCCACGTTACTGTAATGCAGCTTTTAAAACAGGAAAAGAAAACACCTATGCCATGTCATATTATAGGCCTAACAATATCTAGTAAAGCTGGATTAATCAAATAATCGATTAGTCAATCGAGAGAACATTTGTTGCCAACTATTTATAAAGTGTTTCAGTTATTTTTAAAGCAACAATGGTTAACATTTGCTGGTTCCAACTTCTTGAATGTCAGGATTTGCTGCATTTATTCGTCATTTATGATAGCCTAGTAAATAGTCTTTAGGTTTTGGACTGTTGGTTGGTCCCAAAAAAAAAAAAAAAAAAACAATTTGAAGACACTTTGTGTCTGGAAAACTGTGATGAGCACACAATTTTGGGTTATTTTATAGACTGAACAGACAAATTTAGCACCAGCCATTAGCCAAATGCTGGTAAATTACACAAATAACTGGTACATTGTCTGGTACAAGTCGTCTATTGACTGACTGGTAAAACTTGAATATCACATTCACTAACTATTTGGCAGGTGAACAAGAAAGTTTGGACCCTGATCTCAAATCACAATATCAACATAATTGATATATTACCCACAGCCTAAATATCATGCATGTGTGTGATAATTTAATTTAAAGTATAATAGCAGATATGACCTCTCACTTTTTAGGTTCAATGCATCCAGAAACACAGAAGGCTTTTGTAATAAGACATTGAAGGGTGACAAACCACAGTGACTAGGGGGGAGAAATGAACCCTCACATTAACACGACCACACCCACTGCACGCTGCAGTTAAAGGTTATGTGTCATCGATCTCTTCCATCACCCTCCATCTCCTTCACTTGCTTCCCCCCTCTCTCCCTCTCATCCACTACCTTTTGCTCCCCCGCCCCCCCTCCCCCCATATCTGCAATCCGTCTCCCTCTCTGCACCCCGAACATCAACCACTCCCTCCTCCATCATCAAACATCCCCCGCACACACTGAAACACATCTTCCCTAACCGCTCCCTCTCAATCCCTTCACTCTCCAATTCTCTGTGAAGCTGACCCCCCACTCTGACAGCACCTTGCTCTAGGTATTGCCTAGGGTTTCTTTACCGCGATTTCTCTCTCTCTCTCTCTCTCTTTTTAACCATCACAGCACCGACTTACGTAACAAAACACACACGTGCAGCCAGTGCTGAGCATGGACTAGAAGCACGACCCCACCCCTCACAGTGACGGACGACACTGATGGTGGAATGCGATGAAACAAACATACCGAGATCTAATCTATTTAATTATTCAACCACAGTGAACTCCCGGTGAGATGAAGCAGCAGAACAAATAGAAAATCAGCCTAAATAACCTAAAAATTAACTATGGAGGCAAGATGTGCTGTGACGCAATGTGTTGGCAGAATGGAGTGATAGGATGATAAAGCATTATGTGTGTATGCGTGAATGTGGCATATCAGGTTCTGTGTGCAAGTGTGTGGGGGGTGGGGATTTTCACTGCACTCTTCTAAAGTCCAATGAATAATTCAGTTCTGCAGAGAACCCTTTCTACTGAGGCAAGCTGAGCAATGGAAGGCTGGGACCAAGTTGGGCTGGGTTATCCCCAAGTGCTCTTTGCTGCACAAGAGCAGCACATGGACCAAAGTTTACCTGAACCTCAGGTCTAAAACGAGAGACAGCGAGGAGCAAGACAGACAGTTTAGAACATATTTTAACCCCGGAGCACTGCAGCCCCCCCCCCCCCCCCCCCCCCCCAACACCACCACTTTTTTCTTTCTTGTCCTCTCATCTTATCATCTCTGCTCGTTTCTTTCAGGAATCCTGCTGCTTTTCCAAAATAACCCCCTTACCCCCACCACAGAGTGTTCCCCGAGTCCCACACACACACACCTCCATTTGCTCTCCCCACTTCTGTTTTCCCCCTCAGCAGACATTGGGACTCCTGCATAATTCAGAAGCCACATGTAGGCTCAGAGGTGTTGTGCACAGCATGGCGAGATACACAGACAGATACATATGCACTGAGACACTGGAAGAATGTCACTCCCATGGCACACACACACACAACACCAGACATAGGATATCACTGCATCATTACATTAGACTTGTTAACTGCTTCGTAGTTACTGTGAGGGTTGTGAGCTTTTAACAAGTGTGACTCATTATTACATTACATTTGAAATTATTTGAGTGGTATGAGGAGTGGAAGAGGTCTTGGTTGTCTTGGAACAAATGCTTAAATTGCCTAATTTGGAAATAATCTGGTTGGACATTGAGAATGAAATTTTTAAAAACACCAAAAGTAATTTTCAACAAAGACAATATATCTAATACACTCTGTTGGAGAGGATTTAGCTTAATTGGAGACTTTTCCCACATTATATTGGAATTGTCCTAAACTACAAGCCTATTGGAAGAAGGCAAAAAGGAACACTAGAACAGAACTCCTATTTTGACTGCTTATTATAGCCACACAGACATTTCAGGTCAGACGCCCTTCATCAGCGTGTCTATTGGCAATCTAACAATGAAAACATACAGGTGGAATTAATTTATATATAATCACAACCACAGTGCTGCCCTCGTCTTTGTTTTTATTGTGATCTATATTAAGGATTCAGCACCCAGGCTAAGATTTAACTCTGAGTTGAAAGTGCTGATTCTTATTTTTTGAGAATGTAAAAAAGAAAGAAAAATAGCTGATAGTTGACAATGTATCTTTGAGGGAAAAAAAATTCTCAGAGCTTTTGTGTTAATAGTTCATAAAATGAATTCAATAAACTGGCTTAAAACTCACCCACCTACCTTGGAACAATGGGTGCAAAGACTTAAGGCCCTTTCACACCATTGCACAGTAACTTGCCACCTCCAGTCATTTCAATGAGGGGAAGAAGCAGAGGGGAAATGGTTTCGGTCACAGTCGTAGGGACAGAAAGTGGTTGCCACCCATGTGAACATGCAAAGATTTGGCTTTGCTGCTTAGAGTTCACCATGCTGAACTTCTGGTGGTAACCACCTGGTATTGGTCAATTAAATTAAAAAAAAAAAATTGCAGAGGAGGAGGATATGGAGGAGCTGATCATTGGCTTATAAATGATATTGGTACGATATTCTACATACTCATATACTACGACATATTGTAGGGATGACTTGGTGATTTCACAAAATATTAACACAATTTTTATTGATGAATAATAATTAATAATGTTGATATAATGACTAACTGGGTAAATGCAAAATAGCAGAACAGTCTGGATCAGTGAGTTCAGACAATTACTTTACTATAATGCAGCCCTTAAAACCAGAAACATTTATAACATATCACGATATCCAAAATGTAAGACAATCTCTAGTTCCACATCACAATATTGATATAATATTGATACATTGCCCAGCCCTAGTTGTTTGTGCATGTATATTTTCAGAATCTTATCACACGTGTACTGTTCACTTGGCCAAAGAAAAGGCTCAGCTGACTAGTGACCACAGCAGAGTGTGGAGCCGCCCAGGCAAGGCTGAACACACACAAAGAAAACCATACCAGGCAGCAAGGACAGGAAAAATAGATTGTGACATTAGCAGGAAGCAATCTATAAACCTGTGCTCCACTATGCTGCCACCCACTACATCTGTGAGCTGAGTGGAGTGCTATTAGTACCACAGCTCTGGTAGCTTATACAGTAACACAGACTATCAGACTGAGATACCAAGCAGGGAGGCCTCTGGGTGCTACAGGGACCAGGTAATAGATTAAAATATTAGTCCTGGGAACTTTGCTGGCAAATATACCATGTAATTGCAAAACTATGTGTTCAAGTCAACTTCTTGGCCTAATGTCACATGTTAACCTTGATGCATACTGTGCATTTACGAAGAAAGTGCCCTTATTGTGGAGAGATGGCTATCATGTCAGCTACTTTAACTGCGGATCTAAAGGTAGATAAAACAAAATTGTAAGAGTTGTAATTCCCAGCTAGAGGAACTAATTGGTTTTATGTAAAAGGGTCTACCTGTTTGCCTGTCAGATATTTACTCAGCAATGTATAATATAACTATGGGTAGGAGGCACATGGCATAAACAAATTACACCGAGGCCATCTATGTTACAGAATGTACGGTATGCACAGTACTGTAGATGGTATCGCTGCAGGTGCCTTACGGTGTCGGCAAAGTACATATTTTGTTATGGAGTCCAATTCCTAGCCAAGTCTACTTTTAAGTACCCAATTTTATCTGGACACAATACATAGAGTTTGCAAGTATAACATACTGGATAAAGAAACTTTTGTGCCATTGGTGAAACTTTGATAAATAGGTTAGATTACTGAAGAATGTTATGTGGCCCTTTTAAACAAAAACATAAGCCAGGAAGCAGGTTTGTGTAATGTGCTCAGCACTGCTAATCAAGCTTGATTATCTGCCTATCAAACTCGTGCAGAGAGCAGAGAAAACACAGATAAACACAACACAAATCTGCCAAACAATGAGAATCCCTCATGTGAAAATAGCTCTGGATCATCCAGCTCCCAACAAACACAAGTACTTAACAAGTACAGTAGAGAGCTCTGCAAGCATGTCAAAGGATTCACCATTAAATTGGAATTTCTTCCATGAACAGAAGCATAAAAAAACAACAAAAACAACTTGTTATGCTCAAACAACATTACAAACACTAATGGTGTGTACAAACTCAGTGCTGGCACAACTGTGTGTAGATAGACGAGTCAAAACATTGTTTCACTAACAATGACGCAGCCGATTTTTCACTCAGGGGGCCAGTTTTTGCTTGATAAAAAAAAATGTAGCGAAGTACTACAGGGATTTGAAGGGGCTATGGCGGGATGAGGGTCTACTATTGATTATCCACTAATAGAATCAGATTGCCTCTGGTAGGGGGTAGCTGACGGGCTAAAGAGTGTTGAGGCAGGCCTCCTCTCTGGAGCATCAATCTAAAGAGACATCTGACAGACAAAGCGCGCGCACACACCACACACAACTGAGTGATAGATTCTGATGGAGTTCTCAAGAAGAGAAAACTTTATGAACACAAATGTGAAGCAAAAACTTTCACACACACAATATCACCCACACATTGCTTTAAGTGCAAAAAATGTGAGTCATGACGTTTATCAAGATGGATTCTTCCCATCACATAACTGAAATTACATACTGCAAATTAAGGGTGTGAATAATCTTACACAGGTACAGATAGATTTTAGTAGGCTTAAAACAGGTAAACAGACTTTGTTTATTACTGTAAAATGTCAGGGGTATACAAAAGCCAAATAACTTATACATGATTGCTGACTGTAAATTAGAAATCATTAAGTGTTTGTATCAGAGTTGAGAAATTATTATATCATTATCAAGTCATGTATATCATCATTATATTCAGAAATACAGGAAAGGCAAAAGCAAAATAAATATTTCTGCTGATGAAACCCTAGCATTAATGAGCCTTCATCAGGGGACAACAGGTGCTCACTTCTCATCAAATAAGGTTGGTACTGTCACCTGTTTGTGTGTTGCTCTATTTATAAATTAGGGGTCTAATGGTACGTGTATTTGTTCCGAACCCTTTCACATAGGACATTTGGGTTGGTATGCAACTTCCTTGGTTCAATACACCCTGTGTAGTGCACCAGTTGCCTATTAGCTGTAGCATGCTATTTGGCTTAGCTTGGTTACTACATCATGTAGTGTTCCAGCCATCTGTATGGCAAATACAAATAAGAGACCAAAGCTGGAGGATCCTCCTGTGACATTTAGATCCAACGATTCACGCAGTATCACCCAAACAAGTCGATTTGCAGAACAAGACAAAAACAGACTGGGAGGTGAGCCTCTATCTCCACAGCGTTCAGGCAGCCTCTCAATGTATTCAGACTACACCACAAAAAAAAACAAAAAACTAACGATATATGAATGTTTATCACTGCAGACATGTGACCAAACCCAGTCACAGAGAATAACGGATCAGTCAAAGTGCTTGAGCCCTGCAACAATGTGCCTTCATGTATATATCTTAGTCTGTTATGTCTGCACTGTATAAACAAGCCCAATTATCTTGGGTTGCCGCCTGAAAGAAGTTTACAAAGATGTACAGTGACATCATTTCAATGAGGAATTATAAATAAGGGAAATCATAAATATATTCTTATATTAGCTGCCACATAAAAAAAATCCTTGTGACAACATGCACAGGTGGTTAACTCATGAAAGACAGTGAAATAAATGGCTGGTAAACAAGTTTCGGTTGGTGTTTTTTTATCATCATCACATGGCACACAGAGCAATGCAACAGCATGACATGCTGCAAATTTTACAAGTTAAGAGTCATGGCAAATAAACTATGGCTGAATGTCTACTTTCTCAAAATTCGTGACAAAAATGTTATTTTCTATATTTTTTTGTTTTACACACTGTACCAAAAACAGACCGTACTACAACCCCAAAACACGCCTATTATAAATGAGCAAAGACAACATTCTTGCTTGGCACTCACACAAAAACTGTATAGCACTCAATCATTATTCTTAACAGTACCCCCCCATGAAATGAACAGTCTTTTATTTTTGGCTAAATGCTCACACACACACACACTACATAAAAGAGAAAAGTCCAGTTTTATTCTCTAGGAAGAAATCTTAGGACTATAATGTTTTTGGACATTGGCCCGGATGGGTCTATAAAATGACCAAGCAGCTGACCTAAGTCACCATCAGACACAATCCAATATGTCTTATCTAGCGCTCCCTATTCTCACAGTACCCCAGATGAGACAAAGATTTCACAGGTTCTTATCTAATATGCAAATCTCTAAGATCAGTGAACCAGAGAGATCCACAACCAGAGGAGTAACCTGATTAGAAGAGCAACAGGTTTCAGCATTAGTCCTAATTATGGCAGCCCATTTACGCTAAAGAAAAGAAAAATCAACTTGGTTACTCTCCACAGCTGTGTGCTCTTAATCACAATGTCCTCTTTCCCTCATTAACCTGGCCTCATCTTGATCCTTGGTTAATAAGGAGCAGATTAGCGTTATTTGGGCTTATTAACAATAGTGTGACAGGGATTTATATTCAGACAACTTGTCAACAGTCTCTACTATAAAACCTAGACAGCTAAACCTAGCGTACTCGATGTGTGTCACAACATTCGGCTAAGGAGATTAAGAAAGGAAATATTTCACCCCAGGATGTACTTGTACAACAAACTAAAACTGGACTCTATTGAAATCACGATATTTAAAGGTAAAAGCGCACAGATTTGTCTTTACAGTTTTACTACAGAGAAAACAGGCTTTAGAATAGCTTTTTAACAATGCAATGAAAAGCTCAGTCAAGGTCATAATGTGATGATTTATTGATTCATGCAGAATGATTCTATTCACTGGAGGTCAGAATGAGACAGACATCAACCCTAAAGCTGTGTCTTGCCCACAGCTTATTTAGACATTTCAACAATGACATTGTTAAGAATCATGGGACATGAGCCCTGGTTGCCGGGTTGAAGGAGGTATGCTAAATTACTTGGCCACCCTGCCACCCCTCTGCACCAATCCTAAATAACAGATGGGTAATGCAGTGCTTCCACTGCCGTAACAAAAGCTGGTGCAGGGCGAGCCATGAGCCAGCAGGCTGCCCGCAGCTGAATTGTGTCCCATCAGTCATGACTGCAGGAGATTTTGGCCAACAGCTGTGCCGGTCACTCTGTTATCTCTATTTCAGTGTTACCCTGACATGCAGCCACTCTACACCCCAAGCAGAGCTAATTGGTAAGCTGGCACTCAGAGTGGCACAATATAATATTTTAAATAAGGAAGTGTCGGTGAGACTGCTCAAAGGCTAAGAGGAGAGCAAAAATATGCATGTATCACACAGCCTTGTCAAGGCGGAGCCTGAAAGACAGGAACACTGTCAGAGATGACGAGCCACTGTGATGCTGTGATGATAAAACAGTACTTTAAATGACCAAATGACTATTCTGCTGTTCGGGTGTGAATGGAGTGAGCTAAGAAAAATGAGGGGGATGGATAAGGAGAAGCTATGAGGGGGAGATGTATGATGCCACCACGCCCCCAGCAGCATTAGTTAACAGGAAACAAAACAATGCATTATGTCACATATACACTTATGACTAAATTAAGACACTTATGTTTGTTGCATGGGTGGTTAAGTGTATGAGTGTGTCTGGCTGACTGTGACCGGGAGTTGGCCAATGTGGATTAGGGCATACAAACCTCCTATAAACCTCTTTCCTGACACAGACTCAGTGCGTAGGCTGACAAACAAATAGTTCTTTGACACACAGTCTTTTGAGGAGGCAAGTGTGTAATTAGAATTTTTTTGTTTCTTTGTCTAATGCTGCTTATGCAATGGCCATGACAACTGCTGACTGATCACATCTTTGTTAAGAGCCTGGCTGACGCTGGAGTTTTGAGGCCAACGCTGATATCAACATTTGTTTTTTAAAAATAAGATGGTGTCTATTAAGTATCTGGTAGCATTATTTTTCTCACATACACACACAACAAACGAGGATCACTAAAAATGTCTGTGGTGTTATGACAAAGATATGTATTGATATGTATTGATATATAGGATATTTTAGATGAAGATGACTGTAACAGAAAATATAAGATAGCAAATTTCTGAATTGTGAATGTTACTGAAAATTAATTCCTTTCAAATAATGGTGAACAAAAAGGCTTGTAAAGTCGATATATAAATAATGGTATAATATAGGTCTACATAAAAATGCAACAAAAATATCACTGGACTGTAATTTCTTTTCAGATATAGTCTAACGTACATACACTGGGAGAAATTGATACATCTGTGATACACCAATTAGAGCTGGAACTAAGGTGGAAACTTTAATTTATTTTATTTTATTTATTTATTTTTTGTCCACCAGCCAAATGGCTAGTGAATGGTCACATTTTATTTTTTTTTTTGGCTGGTCAGTGAAAAATCTACCAGCCAGCAGCATTTGGCTGGTGGCTGCTCGCTAATTTTGTGCTCTGGGTACAACTAATTAAAATATTGATTAATGTGACCATTATTTCTTTGATGAATCAGTGAATCATTTAATCGTCTATAAAGTCATAAAACAGGGAAAACTGGCCATCATAAATTCCCATATGCCAGGGGGGCATCTTCCCAGTGCTTGTTTTGTCTTCTAATAATCCCAAACCCAATTTTACAATGATATAAAGAAGGGGAAACTACCAAATCCTTGCAACTGAGATGCTGGAACCATAGAATGCTGGATTTGGTTGTGATTTGATTCTACTAATCTATTAATCGACTTATCTTTTCTTTTCTTCCTCCCTATGTATCGGCTGGGCTCCAATCTTCTGTAACTAGAGACACAGTTAAACAGAGAGGGTCGTGTCTAGAAGGAACCCAAGACCTGTAAAAAATCTTGCAAGACAATCTGATGTTTGAATATGAATACTCAATGACCATTATTGCTTAGACTGTCATCTACAGACAGGATACCCAAACACTAACCCAAAATCTGAGTGGCTCACCATGGCAGCTAAAACTTCCCATGTTTCCATCAGACACACAGCAAACAGACCTGCTGGCCTCCCTCTAGTAACGCACAGGGCCTGCACAGGGTAAGTCACTGAGATTCCAAGTACTCCAATTAACACTAGTCTTCTTTATACTCCTCTTCAGTAGTGCTGAAACTATTAGTTGTTTAATCAGGTCAGGTCAGCTGACCATTGATACTGATGTGTAATCACTTATCCTTTATCCTGATTCTACAGTCAAGCAGCAAAGATCAAAATAGGCCATGTTTCTTTAGATTTTGCATTTCTAATTAACACGGCTTCATAGAGGACAACAGGCAGTGTTAACCAGTGTGCCCAGCTGAACTTGAGGCATGACAGCTGGTGGTGACATCTTCAACACACACTCCTCCCGCACAGATACCAAACATCCATGTTTAATGGTAACACACAGATACTCAGACCCATTATAAAAACCATACAGTAGCTAATATAGCTACCAACGCATAGCTGTGGTGCTACGATACCCCGGGTGGCAATGTCACCCAGCTCTGTGCGAGCAAATGTGCTCAATGCCCATGTAAATGACTAAAACCTAATGAAGCCAACATGGACAGATGAGAGCCAGAAAGTGAGGGTGTGGAGGGTGGGCAATCTTGCACATGAGCCCCTTTTCCCCACATCGCTGATGATGAGGGTTGGAGCTGAGACAAGGCAGAGAGGAGCGGTGCTCTGGGTAAAGATGTCCTCAGCCGAACCGGGCGGCATGGCCAAACCCCCCTCCCTTGACCATTTTATCAGTCGCTGCAGTGTGGGGGCACAGAGCCAGAGAGACAGCCTTGATTCAGCATAATACCCTGACCCAGACTAAACACCACACGGGCAATACACAAGCAAGGGCTTTTCCTGGTGGAGAATTTAAAAGCAGCCCTCTTTCTTAATGTCCAAGGCACCTTCACCACAATGCAGGCAGCAGTGTCATCAATAATAAACGATTTCAAGAACACTGTGTTAAATGCATCACTGCCAACTGTAACTGCAACTACTACTGTAAAAAGACAGCATAGGAGCAGGATATGCTATCTTAACAGTGCTGGCCAGTAAAATTATAATTCATATTACTAAAACGATGCTTTAATTTGTCAGCTTTGACAGTGGAATATAGGAATATAGGGCAACTGCTGCAGGAGGAAAGAACCAATGACAAAAGGGAGAGTAAAAGTACTGGTGTTACAGACCAACTGGTTTTCCTGTTAACTATGGACATGTTTAAAAACAGAGAGCATCCACAAAAGCTGTCCTCATGGACACTGAATATCATCAATATCACATATCAGTCCATTATGTGATACCCAATATCACATATCCATCTAATTATTTTCCTAGACTTATTTAGGCTGTGCAGATACAAGTTGTATAAGCACCCGTCATAGATTTCCCATGATGAACATAATATCATAAACGCTTTCTAGTGTAAATGAAACCAGTGCAGCATCACTGCACATTGCAGTCTCTAAAAGGACCACAGGATATATACTCAACATAAGATTTATAAGGTTACAATTTATCAGGCGGATACTCAGTAATCCCACTTTTCAGGTTTTTTAAATGTACATCCATGCAATGCAGCAACAGCATTCTGCTTTTTGTATAGGGCCTTGTGCATTAACTTAGTTGTTTCTAGGGCTATAACTAACAATTATTTTCATTATCATATAAACTATCAGTGTGTGACAGTATATAAACTGTCAGAAAATGGTGAAAATGTTGGTCACTGTTTCCTAAAGCCCACAATAAAGTCCTTAAAATGTTGTTCTTGTTTCAGTGGATTTTCTATAAAAATAAATAAGTTAAGGTTCAGCTGTCACACCTTTGGTACCATCTTTGCCACATTATTTGCCAGGGGAAAACCCTGAAAACAAACACCGAAAACCCCCAGATGGGTGCACTACATATACAAAATGTACATGCAGTATATCACAGCCACAAAAACCTCACAATTTTAACCGTAATATTACTACAGCAAAATGAAAAGGAAAAAAAACCCTCAGAAAAACTTACTAATCTATCCAACAGACCCTGAACATAAGAGGCTTTACATTTAAATGAGCTGTCAAAATACATGTTAACACTTTACAGTTGGACTTAAGACACAAGTGCTACTGTGTGACTATTTGTTGTGCACTCATTATTACATAAACAGCCTAGTGATGCAGAGGTCAACTAGAGTGTGCATTAAAAGTAACCCTTGTCTTCATACCACAGAGTCTAAGCAGGATACAGAGGTGTTCCAGATTTTTTTTTTCATACAAATTACCATCTTAAATTCCAAAAGGGATTACTAATCTTAACGAGCTGTTGTGACACTTTCTATTGTTGAGGGAGGTCAAAGACCATTTAGTTAAATCTTCCATCAGTTCAATGTTAGACTGCCGGAGCACTCAAAGCATGCCTGTGGAGGTTGCTCACTGATTCTTGCATGATCAGTGAAAACGATAAATCAGATGTGCAGCCACAGCAAGCACAATTACATATTTTGACCACTTGATGACTGTAAGCAGTGTCAGCTTTAATAACACAGGGACACAAGAGGTTAGACTACTGGTGATGTAGAACTGAAATGATTAGTCCATTGACTGATCAGTCGATCAACAGAAATTTAATCTGCAACTATAACAGATGCATGATCAATCGCTTATGTGCACAGTTTGGACTCTCTAAGACATAACATGACATGATGTCAAGGACATTTTTTCTTTTTTACTATTTTCAGCCAATTTACAGACCAAACAATTTCTCAAGAAAATAATCAGCAGATTAATCAATCACGGACATAGTCATTCGTCACAGTCCTAGTGTAATGTGACGTGGCAATGAGTAAAGTCCCTATTATGAAAACAAATCAAATGCATTCAAAAAACACATTGGCAAAACAGTAGGTCCACAAAGATTCTCACCAAAACTGACAGAAATACAACTACTGTAGGATTTGCTTAAAAATACAATACACTGGGAACTAGACAAACCTGCAAACCCATATTTCATTTGCTCTGGCAGAAACGCTTTTTGCTGCTTGGAGACAGTCCAAGCACTGCCCCAACTTGCATTTGCCACTCAGCACTACATCACACTTATTGTTGCTCTGATGGGTTGTAGGTCTATCCAATCTACAGAGGCATTTTGTTGTGCATCCACTGATAATGTTGAGGGAATTTTTCTGGAGTCTCTCAGTTCATTTTTGATGCCAAGCAAACAAACTGTGCCCTTAAAGTGACATAACAACAAATCTAACAAGGAGGGTTGGGTACTGAACATGGCACGGGTTCCCACAAGAGCAACACCTACCGGACCAAATCAAAACACAGATTATGGTGCCACATGTCTGAGCTGTCTATAGAAATACTTTCTCTCTGGTGCAGACCAAACAGACACATCACCTCACTCACCTCACATAACCCTGGCAGCAGGAAGCCTTCTGCTAGGTAGTAGCCATGTTAAACATTTAAAATGCTGAGCTAAACTATCTAAAGGACGTGTATTCCACTTTAAATGATTACAACATCGGTGAGGATGTCAAACAAACAATTGTGTGTAAACGGGGGAAGCATCTGGCAACACACGGGATAATTTTTTTTCTCAACCTCAATTTTCAACCGCTTTACCTATAAGTGGTGTGAGTGCATGCATGTGTTCCCCATAGCCTTTACTAAACGTTTAGATATACAAAAATTGGTTGTACAAAGCATAAATTAATTTAAGATGAAAGCTGATTTCAAAACATTTATTCCCTGGCATCTTTTTCCTTTAATGTGGAACTAAATGCAAGGTCATACATTTCTGTAAGCTACCTTTTAATAGTCAAGACATGCTCTGGTTTTACAACTCTAGGCTACATTGTAAGCTTTTTCTTACTATATGCAGCCACACCAGGGAGGGAGACGGTAGAAAAATTCCCATTTGTATATGTTATACATGCTGCTGAGATTGTGTTTTTCAGTCGGTCATTCAAATTAGTCTCATCTCTTACCCCTCAAAAACAATGTGAGGCTGAAAACACACCGAGAAGTAAGCTTTTTAAAACTGTTAATTTTTCTGACAGTGTAAAAATAATGCGAGCCAATGACTGTTTCCTATGTATTAGATCTAAACTCCATTAACTAGCCTCTTTCCAACAAGCCTGTCGGAGTTATACCACAGACTGCATTGCTGTGGCTCTAACAGGCTTGTCCTACTTCCCTCAGGGTCTTTGGTTGGCTGAGTGACATGGGAGCTAAGGCATGCCTGGAGATGAGGCCGCTGACAAGGCATTGTTAGCTACAGCCACTGGGTATGGTTGTCCTTGCTTCCCTGGGCCCCTTATTGCCAAATGGGCTGTAACCAATGACCCACTTGAGCATCTCCAGCTATGTTTTCCTTTTGCCATCTGGGAGGTCAAGACAGGGTTGCTGTTGTTAGCACTATACATGTTAATCCCAAGAGACAGTCATAAACTATGCTCAGAGACACTTTAACATCCTATAACATGGCTCAATCTAATCTACTGTTGCAGCTAAACCCAGTGTCTGGAACCAAGACACTGACCTAGTGACTCATGGTGTCATTTGCTGAGTTTGTTTGGTTTAAGACTTGCCAAATCTCCAGCAAACACTAAGAGACAGGCAGCTTCATATCACTGCCAGGGTATCATAGCCAGCTCTGCATTCACAAGCTGAGAGCCAGATTTAATCTACAGAACAACAAGCTGCCAAATACCACAGAGAAGTCTGCAGAGTCAGAAGTAAACTCTGTGTCTGCGAGTGTGCGCACAGCGTTCAACAATGAGATAAAAATCTATACACAGAACCACAATTGGCAGAAACGGGAAGTTTCCAAAGTTTAAAAAATAAATTCCAGCAAGCTATGATAGAATGAGGCAAACAGAAACACAAGAAGTGTTTCCTCTCAACAATGAAAAAACTCAGAACAGGCATCTTTCTCTCAGATTAACATCCTTGCCTGAGCCAGGGCCATCTGTGTTATGCCAGCAGCCTGGCACGATAACAGAGATGTGGGGGAGATGGGTATGAGAGGAAAGGGGCAGAGGAGAGTGTAAGAGAGGGGGGAGGAAGAGAGACAGAAAGAATAAACACAGGACCAGATTAAAATTTCTAAGCAAGAAAGCCATGTGACCATTCTGGAAGGAGGGAAAACAGTGGAAAATCACAGAGTCATATCTCTTTCACAGAGAGCGCCTCTGTCTTCCCCTTTTCCACCACAGTTTTCTTAGCATGGCAAAGCTGGCATCACCTAGATGCGAGACTAAAGAGTAAACATGCATAATACAGGCATGAAACAGATGATACCTGTACCTGATCTTTGCTGTTGAATACAACCGAGAAGATCTCGTGTGATTGTGGGCAGCGTGGGTTCTTGGCTCAGACCACCAGTCTTTACAGTGGCTCTAGTTTCTCGATTAAAGCTGCTACAACGCAATTATAGAGAAAGAGACTTGATTGTTGAGTCTCAATCCCAGGTCGTCAAATACCGATGTTATGGGTTGGTGGCTCAATCATCTTTTTCTCCAGAATCGCTTCTAGCAGCTTTAATGGTCCATAAAACACCAGAGATGAGTGAAAAAATATCCATCCGGATATCCACATGGTGGTATATAAATGTTCATGGGAGCATCATCTGGCATGACTTTATTTTTCCTTTTTTGTCATGTACTTCTGTCACGCACCTAGTATATATTGCAATTGGATTTGCATGCTTCTGGAAAGTTTCTGCAAAAATATCCATCACAATTCCTTTGAGCTAAAGGTGAAATCACTATACATCTTGTTTTGTCCGGCCATCAGGATTATCCAAAAAGAATCAATTTACTACAAGGAAGGGAATCAAAAAAAATTCTTGATCAAACAAATTTTCGACCAACAAATCTATTTATCAATAAATACTTGCAGCTTTGGACTAAAGATAACATCATAGGCAAGGTGGAGCGGAGCAGAGGTTTCTTTTACGTGCTACACAGACTCCATCTTTGTGGTTGCATGCCAGCCGTGTTTTCTGAGGAGATTTTAAGTAATATAGATTACAGCTGGTTGGCTTCCCTGTGTGCATATTGAGTTTTGCCAAGTGATAATGCAGTTGGTTATGCAGGGTTTGGAAGAGTGGGGTATACTGAATTAATTAACTTGATCGTTTTAACTACAGGGTCACGGATATACATAGATTTGATTGATTTTTTTAATATGCAATGTAAAACCACCCACAAGGTTGCTACTCTACGTCACATTGCCACTGGTACAATAAGGCATTTATTTTAATCATTTTTAAACTGATTATACTATTTTTTACAGTTTTTATGTTGTTTTTACCTGTTGGTAGGCGGCGTAGCGTCATGTCAAGAAAAATCTTTTTTTTTTTTATTATTTCTAAGTATTTTTTTAGGCTTTTGTGCCTTTATTAGAATAGGATAGCTGAAGACAGGAAAGGGGGGAGACCAAGGGGATGACATGCACCAAAGGGCCGCAGGCAGGAAATTGAACCCATGGCTGCTGCAGAGGACTATATACTGAGCTACAGGCGACCCCCAAGAAAGAAAAGTCAGCTGCAGGCCTACTGAAATGTACTGAAGCAAGGAGAACAGTCTCAAACACATGCCAACGCAGTCAAAAATGTACTGACATTGGTTAATTGAAGCACTAAAAACACACAATTTCATATTAACTTTTGAATTACGGACCTGCCACATTTTTTTGTCTGACATGATTCAGCACTGCTCTAATAGCTTAAAATTGAACTGCTTGCCATAAACGGCTTTGATGGTTCAACTCACTGGACGATCAATTTCATACAGGCAGGATTAATCAACATGAGATCACAAACAATTCTGATCAACTGTAGAAGGAATCACGTGAGACCGTATTGACTCTGGCACACAAAGTCTCTAATGGTTCTGATCCACTCAGTAAGCTAATGAGCCAGAGAGTGCTCTGATGAAACACATTGATCAGGTCAGCACAGTATTTTGTTTATCCAGCTGTTTTTATGGAAGCCAGCTCAAAGCTACAATATACCAGAGACAGTGCTGGGATGAGAACATGATTGTGAGAAAGGACCATTTGTATTGTGATTAACATCCATTATTGACTGTCCACTAGAGGGAGTTTTAATATGTGTCACCAGGGGAGAATAAAACAATGTAAAGTGCCTCCGGTTCCACTTTCTATCATCCGCTGAGTCCAATTCCACCTCAGTATTGTCAGGTTGAGGGAGATGTGGGATTGCTCATTGCTATTATCAGTCAGCATGACATCATCATCCAAGTGAAGTCACTGCATGTCTCTCAGCACTACTGTAAATTTACTTATTCCTAGCCAATGGCATGTTATCTTCTCAGTCCAGTGATCAGATGTATCACCACCTTGTGATGCTACAGTCATACAAAAGGGTTTGGCTCTTTCAATGCATCGAGCAGTTTGCATTCTTCATTCTCTCAGGTTACTGACGCAGCATGTTTTCAGTACCCCAGGCATTAGTATTCATTGAGGCCACAGGACGGCCACACATTTCCCAGCAGGCTACAGCGCACTTCAGCTGCTTCCTGTCTGCCTACCTCCTGTTGCACAGAGGGAGGGAAGCAGGGAGTAGCACGGCTCATAACATGCAGACACACTGCTGGGACCGAGTGCACACAAGCATCTCCTGTACTGTCCCATCTAATAATTGTGCTCAAAGTCACTGCATTGTCAGCTGAGCAAAAGACTGGAGCAAAACCAAAGGACAGCTGAATGTAAACTGTTGAATGAATTCTCAAAAATTTAAATCTGAATGGTGAAAGAATAACAAATCACAGTACAAGTTTTCTTCCTTTGAGGGGGCCAGTCATGCTTACTGTAGTCCCCCTTAAGCCTCCTGGGAGAGAGAGGGAGAGAGAGATAATCCCTACTGCAGTCTCGAAAGGACGGAAATAATTAGTTAATACCTTTGCACAGTCTAAGCTGCTGATTTTCCTGTCTCTGTGTAATGCAAGACAAGATAGACTCTCCTTGTGCATTTGCAAAACTGCTGATCACTATACTCCAGTGATGGTATGCATCTCCACGTCAGCAGCTAATGCTTGTCAATCACTTTTCCTGTGTAAACCATTTAAAATTTAGTGGTAACCCATTAGCAACGCAGTGGAATCCCTGGTGGGACTCTGGCTGATTGACAGCTCCCCGAAGACATCACCATTATACCATTGAGATGTGTGAACCTTCACCGACAAAGAGAAAAGCACACAGAGAGGGCTTCCTGTAAGAGTTACTCATTCCACCATTAATGTGAATAACTGAGTGAAAAAAAAAACCTTGTCTTGTAGATAACAGAAATGTGAGGATAGTTATTACTAAACTACATATATTGTTCGAAAGTGTCTCCCACGTGCACCTGTGAGTGTAAAAATTAGAAGAATGGGTGGTATACACTTCTTGAGTGTAGGACTGCAACTAAAGTTAATTATCATTATTGATTATTTTCATTAATAATTAATTCAGTCTATAAAATGTCAAAAAATGTTCATCACAATCTCCCAGAGCCCAAAGTGGTGTCTTCAACTTTAACGTTAATGTGTTTTTTTTCCTCTTGCCCATTCGGGCAAGTGGGGCAGGAATCTACTCGGCTACAATCAATTTTTACTTGCCCCTGTACAAATTGTTTTACTTAGAGCTTATCAAATAACAACAAAGACTAAAGTTAATTGTCATGTTTAATCTAAGGCTGTAAATGCCTATTAAAGTCAGCAAACAGAGAAAAATGTCCATCCCAGTTTTTCAAAGTCCAAGGTAATGCCATCTTGTTTTGTGAAAACAGCATTTTCTGCCACTTTTAGGTCTTTAAAAAAAAGTCTAATACCTTTATGAAAAATTACTTTAACCATTAATTGATTATCAAAACAGTGTAATACTTGGGACAAGTTGAGCAAATGAGTTGCTAGATTTATTAGCTCAATGTTGCATTTTACTTGCCCTGGGCAAGTGGGCAATCTTTATGGTTGAGTCCTGCTGTGATGGCATAATAAGTTGTCCAATTTTCTTTAACAGAACATAATGCAGATTTTTTAAAATTCTACAGGCATCACTTTGATTGTTTTTCTTAATTCAAGATTATTATATTTTTCTATTTGTTTTTTTTAAATCAATCATTATAGTTATTAAAAATACCAGTGAATGTATGGTTTCAGAGTCTTGATATAATTTTTAACAATAAAGTTCATTGTTAAACTGTAACAATACCCTGCCTGACTGTACATATTTTTGTCACAAGTGTAACCACATTTGAGGGATTATTGCCTTATTGGACAGATATATATATATATATATATATATATATATATATGATATCAGACTTTTTTTTACTCCACAATATTGGTATTGGCTTCAAAAATCAATATCATCGGGCACTACTTCAAATTGATTCTTATGTCCACCCAACAGTCCAAACCCGAAGACTATTCTTTTATCATCACAAATTACAAAGAAAAGCAGAAAATGCTCACATTTAAGAAGCTGGAACCAGCAAATATTTGAGATTTTTGCTTAACAAATGACTGAAACAATTAGTTAATTATCAAAACAGTTGACAACTAATTTTCTTTTCATCAGTTAATCAAATATATTTTTTGCAGCTCCCCTTGGGTGCATCAAGAGTTTTTGTACATTACCTGCAGCTCACACCAGGCAACTTCCACCCAGGTCTCAGTATCCAGGCCCTTGTAGACTGTCTTGAAGGACCCTCTCCCCAGCTCAATGTCAAATTTGAGGAATCTTCCTCCTGGAGATGTGGAGACAGCTTTCATCTCTGCCTCCTCCTCGTTCTCCTCGCTGGCTGCCTTGATAGCAGCTTTACCAGTATCACTGCATGTCAGATTTATTGCATCTCCACCTTTCTCCTTCTCCTCATCGGCACTGGCACTCTCTGTTGCACTGTCTTTTTGCCCACCTTGACTTTCAGTGCTGGAACCTTCCTGTATCCCACAACTAGTCCCCCGCCTCCTGTCCACTATTGTTCGCAGGTTTATGTTTAGGATCTTACTCCTGTTATCGCACTCAGGTGCTTCAAAGGCCTGCTCGTCTGTGTCCGAGAACCACAGACTCCTCCTGATGAATCTCTGATGCACACTCCTCTGATAGCTGGAGGAAGGATATGCACTGGGGTCACTCCCACCTCTCACTACTGAGTCCACAAGATTGACATTTCCATCACCCATGGCCCCATACATATTCATAGCCAGTTCACACTGGGAATTGGGTACTGATGGACATTTAAGTTCTTGGTGGGGCTCGGAGTTGGAATTCGCCTCCGGCTCCATGGTGATTTAAAAGTTCAGTCACTTTGGTTTCCAGGTCATTCGTGCCATGGCTAGACTTCCCAACATGCAGCTTCAGAGATGAGTACCTGCAGCGCCCACTCGGTGACGCAGTTTGCCAGCAGAGGCCCCTAACAACACCGGGATGGATGACATAGACGAGATTTCATCCGATATCAAGAGCTGCAAAAGAAATGTTGCCAGTTTGTGAAATAAAATCCGACAGTTCTCGCTGCTATAAATTGGTTTCACGGGTGTCAGTCTTTGTGGAGTTAAAGTTAGTTGTGTCAGTCAAAAAAAAAAAAAACGCAGGTGGATGAAAAGACAAGCCCATGAGTTAAAAACGGTCGTGTCTAGAAGCGAACCCCATATCCGCGGGAGATCTCGCGAGAGTTGTATAAATCATGTTTTTTTCCCTCATCCTAACCAAGTGTTTTTGTACCCAATTCCGTTCAAATCCTAATCGCAGCGTTGTTACGTTACAAACTTGATTAGTTTGTAGAATGTGCTTTATTAAGAACATTTGCATCTAAATATCGCGAGAGTTCCGCAAAAATAGAGTTCCCTTTTTACCTAGACACGACCGTTAAAAAGATATTGTTAGCGCGAGCCATCATCGGCCAGGTGAACGAAAAACTAGCAAGATGGTTCTGACGAAGTTAGCAGTAAGTTCGGTAATTAAGAACTTAGTAACTAACAAAAACAGCTAGTCTTCAAACACTGTGTTACGATTATGTTGAACCAAGATGGGACACGACTTACCTTGTTCAAAAAAAAGCGAAGAAATCCGTCCAAACCTTGGCTGAAGTCGCGCAGGTCCAGGATCAGAAGAACCTCGCTAACGTTAGCCGATCGTCCACAGCAGAAAGGTGGACTTTAAAACGCCCTATCCGCATATTATCCCCATATTCGCGCACAAGAGCCGCCCAAACGACCGCAAAGAAATTAAAATTCAACTCTGTCCTCGCCAACCGAACACACACCCCCACACTGGCGTGGAAAAAAATGACGAATATGTAGTATTTATCCCCTTTCAAGTCCTCGCATCCCTCTCCTCTTTTCGCGTTGCAGATGCCGAGTCTCTCTCCGCTGCTTCTTCTTCTTCGTGTGTGCGGAGCGTGTAGTTAAACACCACTCGGACCGCTTTGAGACACGGGAAATTTTAGTTTTCCAGTCGTCCCCTCGGCAATTAATTCACGCCAGCAACTGCTTTCGCGTGTCATCGTCTCTCCTCCGTCAGGTTAATAACACAACGGTGAGGTGAGGCACACAAATGTGTTTCCCATTCAGCTCGCTTGGTTCCACGCCCCTGGTAACGACTAGAGGGACCGTCCAATAACACGGCACGCTGGGACACCGCTCATACTGCTGTGCTGCTCCACAGCAAGAGTGACATTTATCTCGCGTGAAAAGATCAACAAAAGACTGTCTGGCATCAGCGCAAGTGGACGACACGAGCGGTCAAATGATTATTCCTTGCCAAATGCCTCTTATGGTCTGTGAAAAATTCTTTCACGCCCTTCACCAACTCATCCAATCACGTGTCTCTCTCTATGATTCTCACTTACGGCTCAACAGCTTGCTGTAAAACACATTTTTTTTTCTAAACAAAACCATAATAATATAACTGGCTCATTATAGAAAAACTACATGTGCATCTGATACTCTGTTAAGTGGGCTATAAGCTTGCAGGTCCCGTCTTCTCTTCCCTCACTACAGGACACTTTGCAGCTCAGTTTCCCAGAGCTGCAGCCTGCAGCTGAGGTGCAGCAGTATCTCATGCGCATCTATGGGTAAATGATGAACATCATCAGCAGAAACAGGGGAACTGGGACTGAGGTAAGATATTTGAAACCATTTTTATAAGTTAGAAGTAAGATCAGTTAAATCCTGCTTTGCGCCATACTAATATATACTTTGTGCCCTTTAGTTTTTAAGCTCACTTACTTCTCTCCATTCCACTGTTCAGGTATAATCTAACAGTGATCATCATTTACTTTTCTCCTCAAGACTGTGGAACAGTTGACTACTACTAGTAGATTTTCTTCTTCAATTTACTTTTAAGATCCTGTTTGAAGATGTTTTTATTTTTATTTTTTGTCAAGCTACGTAAATGTTGTAACTATGTCCCTATTTTATCTGTTTTATTTGTGCTTTGTACTGTGCTTTTGTGTTTTATATAAAAAATCTTATATTCAAACAATATTCTAAAATTGGCTCTATGTGTGTCCAATTTTTGAAGTAGTATAATTGGTATGATAAGTGCTGGGTTGCACACAAAGGGTTGTTTTCATTTTTGCATTCTTGAAAATAAACAACATGCAATTATCCATTATATGGAGGAAAATCCAACAGCCATAATATAAATATCTGATAATGGCTGAAGATAATATGATTGCAGAATAGCAAGCCTTTAGTTTGAATTCTTAGGCAAAAATGCTCTATAAATCCAAAGGATATTTATGAAGTTTTTTGATTTACTTTACTAGAAAAATTAAATGAACATTTGAAGGATCTGAATTGTTCTTTGTATTGTTGTAATAGTACTGTCAGATACATTTGAACATAATCCCTTTCAATCATCTCTTATGACCCACTAGAAGTGTTTGGTGGTGTGTGTATCTGCAGAGACCCTGCAACCTGCCCGAATTTTCTTATTTTCTCATTATTTTGCTGTGCTTAGGATACTTTACCGACCCGAAAGCATCAGTGTTAGATGCCCTGCGAATGAGACTCAACAATCAACTATCTTTCTGGTGCGTTTACGGACAGCTGGACATATCCTGCTGATTCTACCTTTAAATCATCCATCTTTGCATGCTACAATTTAGCCTTTCTTACCTTCAGATGTAACTGCCGGTTATATGAATGTTTATGAAATACAAAAAGGTGAAATTATCAGTTAGCTTATAGGTATCAGCCATAAGAAGCAGGTAATTATGGGTTATCGTATCAGCTGAAATTAAATCCATATTGTGCATCCCTAGTGTCTGGAAAATTGAATGGAATTCAATGCAGCAGTCATGCAATAAATGCTTACATTATTAAGCTTAAATGATTAAATATTTGTTTGGACTTGGTGACCATTTCTGAAGCCATAGTGTGTGTCATTGTTGCATTTTTATGTCAGTTGATCATATATCCACCCCATGTGGTTTCTACATTTTCATGCCACATTTGGCCTCCTCTCATATTACATGCCATCTGTATGAGGGTGGAAAAACTATATAAATGCTGCAGAACAGAAATGATGCTGAATGGGATATAGTATTGTATCCCACACAGAAACAAGACAATAAAAGAAAGCATTTAAACAGATATCTTCATGTCTGTTTTAGGCATGCTGGGTGAGGTGACAGACAGTCTGGTTCAGCTGAGGACTGAAGCATTGTTGGCACCTGAGTGACCTTATAAATAATGAATGCGCTCCTTTGTTTCCACTTGACTGGCCAAGATGCGGACACAAACACATGCACACACACACACACAGAGTTTACTTTTACATAATGTCATCCTACTTCATACCACAACTAGATTGTTTTATTATCTTTTATGTGGTGATTGAGGTTGCCATTTGACTATTAATTATAATATATGGTAGTTTAGAGCTGCATCCGGTTTTACAAGGCGAGGAAATGGACTTCACTGTCATCTCCACACACACTGTCTTAATAGCGCCATTTAATTTCAGATAGATGCGTAAGTGTGTGTATGTGTGTGTGTTTGAGGAAGAAGGGAGGAGGAAGAGAGACATACCCTGGCAGGCAGAGGTACTTCCTTGTGACTGTCAGAGCTCAGCCAACAGATGCAGAATGTAATACCCTTACGCTCAATAAAATGACCAATTGGTCTCATTTACAACGTGTCTCCCTGCACCAGTGTGAGTCAATAAGAATGGAATCAATCCATGGCTGTTTAGTGGAGTGAAGATCTTATATGCAGACTTTCCACAGGCTTTTAATATCTGAGCCTGTTAGACTGAAATCTGAGACCTGTGTCAGATTTCAGTACAGCACTAACACCTTCTTCACTGTTTCCTTTTGTCTTTTTTGATGGGTTTTACATTGCAACTTTCTCTAGTCTGAGAGAGTGTTTGATTCTCTGAGTGATACGGACCACGATCTGAAACAGCCATGTTTGCTTTGCATTGTGTAAGGCTGTAAAACTAAAAGCCCTACAGAGAATCATGGAAATTAGATTTACAGTTGGGTCGATGCTCATCTGGACGAGGGCCAGAGTTTGAGGTGAGTGAGAGAGGAGGGAGCCTGCTGATAGGACATGATGGATGGAAAGCAAAGAAGTGCTGATGTATAAGAAAAAAAACAAAAGGAGGGGACACACCACACAACACACATATCTACACAGTAACAGATGCAAGTTCATTTGCTTTTTCATCATGTTGCTGAACAGCAGCAAGTTCAATTTAACTAAATAATAAATGCAGGGTCTCCCTGTGTCTTAAGTGGTGTCCTGTATTGTTGTTGCAGCAAGTTTTCAGATAGAGAACTGAGTGGTACAAAACAAGTCATGACACACTCTCACAGTAACTGACATGCAGGTATTTAGCAGAGCTGTAATCAGCTAGTGTGACGATGTGGGAAAAGGGGAAAAGTTTAGGATTAGGTGTGCAAGTTGAATGAGTTCATTTCTCCTCTTGGAAGTATGCCAAAATTTTACTTGGCCTTTGAATACACAATGAAAAACTATTTTGAGGTTCAATTAGGTTTAAGGCTTATATTCAATCTCCAGAATCTAAAATGGCAGCTTTTCTGAGGCTGCACTGCAACAAGCTAGGCTATATGAGGCAGACATAAAGATGGTTATTTATGATGGGACACAACATTGTTTGTGAGTGAAAGGATAATTGTTGATGTAAAGAAGCAGGTTTTTATTTGTTTTAAAAAAAATACTGGATGAATCATTTAAATGGAGGTTTAAATCTCTCTTTAAATTACTTCCAGGCTCTTTAATTTTTCAGCCCAATTACTCCTCTTCATTCCACTGTTCAGGTACATTCGAGCAGTGATCATGCATTTTCAACTTTTCCCCGGAGACTGGGGAACACGTAACTACCCACTAGATTTCCTTCTTCAATTTATTTTTAAAATACATTTTATTACTCATTCTTAGTAACTGTTAAGTGACTGTATGTTTGTGTTTTATGTGCTTTTTGTACTGTGCACAGATTTTTAACTATGATGTGAAAAATGGGAGTGCAAACAAACTAGTTAAATTTCTATTTTTGCTGAGTTTCAAAAGATTATATTCAACCATAATGTTGAAATTGAAAATATTGTATATTTCCTAGTGTATGTTACAGGCAGTCCAGGTTGTTTGGGTGGTAGTTATGTATTTGTTCATTCATTCATTCATACATTAATTCATCTAGTCATTTAAAGACATCCAGGCATGTTTTAACATGTATACAAATATCTTTATGTTAAATATTAATTTATGTTATTTTTACAACAGTTAACTTGTTAAAATCTTTAAAATGACATCTACTCCTCCTTCAATGACATTGCAGAATATATAAATATAAGCTGAACTGCTGGACAACAGGTATTTAAAGGCCTGTTGTCTAACAGTTCAACTCATTTTAAAGTCCATTCTTTGCACTGGAGGCTTTATGTTTCCACATCAGACTTTTGCAAGTTGAACATTGGACCAGACTTTGCTTCCAAACTGTTTGTGATGTCACAAATCATGTTTGTACGCCCACCCCTGAAATCGGGATTTTTAATGAGCACACTTTGAGCATGTGCATGTCAACACATGTCAACATGTGAACATCCTTCTTTGTCAAACTCTGCACATACAACTCTGCACACATTCAACTGTAGGATCAAGAAGAAAAATTTTGTTTTTTGAGTGGAGGGGAACTTTAAGTTATTTGAATGTATCTGAACCTCTCAGTATAGCACTGTGGTTAACAATCATATTGAGAAGTCCTCTATAACTAAATTACTTGACCATCTGATTTCTTTTGAAGCACTTTCTCTTACACCCAAAGAGTATAATATTACTGACACTTTATCTGATTCTGCAGTAAGCCGGATATGTTAAATATTATTGCGTGAATCAATCTGCTATTCCTCAGTGACGCATAACTGAGAGTTAATACAGATTCAAACAACTTTTCTGTCTTTGTCTCCCCTCCCCTCCACATCCTCCTACCATTCTCTCTCCTCAGTGCGTCCCCTGAGTCTGTTTCAGACAAGGAATGCAGTGTGAATAATTCATCACAAAAATAAGCATTGCAACCTCAGACCAGTGCAGAACGATTGACTTGATGAGAACCTTTTGTTTTAGATGGTGCAAAATAAAAATAGATGGATGACTGACAAGTGTTCTGTTCCTTAAATGGGAGAAGAAAAATTGATGCAAATATCGCATGTGGGTTGTCTTCCATGTTTTTTAGTAGACCTAGCAGCCATTTTGACATGAAATAGTAGAGTTAACACAAGTGTTACCAGTGACACTAATAGAGAGGCAAAGTCCCGCCTTTTCCCTCAGTGCCCCATGGGACCTTACTTATGAAAAAATAGTCAATTACAAGAGACAAATAATTTTTTGATCTGGTTTGAACTGTGCCACGAAATACACATATGATGTTTGTCAATTTGACAAATAATTTTACAAGTCAAGAATGTGAGCATTTATTGTAGTTTAGTTCAATTTTGTGGGAGACCCATCAGTGAACTACATTTCTTGTCTTTAAAGTCCATAACATACTTCATTAAGACCAATGTCGCTGTCCCTTGTAACGTTATCTTACCTGAAGTGTTTTATCCAGCGGCTCCTGGTCCTTTGATCAACCAGGAAGCAAAAGAATGAGTAAAACCTGTTACTTGAGTGTTTACATCCTGGTACAAAAACACACAAGCATTAGCAGCTAACGTTAGCCTGTGGAGAAAGAAAGTCATGACATCACTTAAGTGATTTTTGGATGTGTAACTTTTCTAATTATGTATCTTCACAATATTATAGTTGGACAATTTTGACAAACAGCAACTTTTTTTGACTTGTAAAATAAACTTTTTACAAATTGACAAACAACATGTCATTCATGGCACAATTCAAACAGAATCAAAGAATTATTTGTCTCTTGCCGTTGACTACTGAGCATATTTTCCCAAGTACGGTCCAATCGTGGTCCAACGGAAGGGAGGGACTTCGCTTCTCTTCTGACCCTTCCTAAATCCCACCCATTTTGCGACTTCAGTCAGCTTTCTCCTTTTCTGTTTACTGTACTTAGATATGCTATGTGCTTGGCTTGTCCATGTTGAAAAGAAAACCAAATTTTAAAGATTGTTAAAAGATGTTGCTAGGGGATCTGCAAAACGCAACATATAACCACAGTTTAAGTTAGCTAATGTTAGCAAAATGCTAGCTACCTAGCTAGCTAAGGGTTATTTTTGAAGATTGTTAAAAGATGTTGCTTGGGAACCTGTAAAGGCGACGTATAGTCAAATCTTCAAAATTTGTTTTTCTTTTCAACACAGATGAGCTTAAAGCTATATTCCACCCCAGAACGATAATCCACTCAATATATACTCACCCCTATGCTGATGTGAGGATGGGTGAAGATCTTCAGTTCACAAAAAAATCCTGGAGTTTCAGCAGAAAACAGGGTTGCCAGGGCACCATGTTTACATGCTACCTGGGAGGCTACAGTTGACATTTCGGCTAAAAAAAATGGTGTAAATGGCGTCTTTTGTGGTTAAATTTTATTATTATTATTTATTTTTCATGTAAACATGGTGCCGATGTATCGTGAGACTTCGTATATCTCTTAATGGATGCACGTGTGAACATATCGCGAGATCGCTTGTGCATCTGGCTCTAGTCTGAGAGGCTACAGTTTACATTTCAGCTAAAAACATGGTGTAAATGGCATCTTTTGTGGTTAAATTTAAATGTCGCGGCTCACGGACACTTGGATTACACCACATGAGCAGGATGGAGACATTTTGTGTTTGTTTTGTGTTCTTTTTTTTTACATTTTATCTGTGGTCTCCAATCACTGCCATTAGCTGCAACCCTGTTTTCTGCTGAAACTCCAGGATTGTTTTGTGAACTGAAGATCTTCACCCATCCTCACATCAGCATAGGGGTGAGTACATATTGAGTGGTTTATCATCTAAGGATGGAATATCGCTTTAACACCAAGTACAGAAAGCAGGCAAAAAGAAAGGTGACTAAGGTTTCATTGGACCCCAAGCTTGCTCAGCTGTTATTGGAACACAGAGCAAAAAAGGGCGAGACTTTGGAAAGGTTAATTAAGCTTCTATTCCATTCAGGTCAAACAGAGTCAGGGTGCTGCTATTATTGGATATTAGAACAGCTCTGCCATATAAAATGGAACAGGACCTTAATAATCATTGGTAACACCTGTGTTTACTCTAATATTTATATTATTTATTTATTTCAATATGGCTGCTGTGAAAGATGTCTGTTTTAGGTGTTTTCCAAATGAACGCCTGGATCAGATTCATCTGGTAAGATGGGTTTTTCCACATGAAGCATGTCCCCGCCTTCCCCCATGACAGCACAGTGTGACACGCCATGACACATATTCACTATCTTTTTGTTCTACATTATCTGCACTGCTGTGATTAATTGTTGTTCTGTGTTCTCACCCATAAGAATATGTTTAGACAGCTGACAAAAAGCTTGGGCTGACTGAGTAGGTGGCCTTTAGTCTTGGCCCAGTAAACTCAGCAAAAATTTAAATGCAGCACTTTGTTTTTGCTCCTATTTTTCATCAGTCGAAGTAAAAAATCTAAAACTTCTTCCATGCAAACAAAAGCTTTATTTCTCTCAAATGTTTCTCCACAAATTTATTAAAATTCCTATTAGTGAGCACTTCTCCATTGCCAAGATAATCCATCCACCTGACAGGTGTGGCATATAGAAATGCTGATTAAACAGTGTGATCATTGCACAAGTGTGCAGTAAGCGTCTTATTGCAAGTGTCTTAGCCATTCTAAATGTGCAGTTTTACTTTAAAAAAGAGACATTTATTAGGCACTGATCTATGACTATTTTACATAGGGTTACAGATGTCATTTTTCCCCAGGAAGGCAAAGTCATGGCCTGCCCTAGTCTGCCTCTGATTGGTTTACCCTGATATTCTTACCCTAACCCTAACCAAACACTCCTCAGGCCTAAACCTAACTGACTTAAACAACCAACAAAAGCAACAAATACTAGCCAAAGAGAGGCAGATGAGGGCAGGTCATGACTTTGCCCTCCTGGGGAAAAGTGAGTATCTGTAGCCCTATGTGAAATAGCCATAGTTCAATGCCAAATAAAAGTGTTTTTCAAGACAAATTTCCACAGTTTTGTGAACAAATTTTGAGACAAATTAACCTTTTGTGTGCATAGAAGTAGTCTTAGGTCTTTAACTTCAACTCATGAAAAATGTGAGAAAAACAAGTGTATTTACATTTTTGTTAAATGTACAAACACAATACTATATGTCAAAAGTCAAAGAAAGACTTCTTTATATTTGCTGCTGTGTTTTTAGACAGTGACTACATGTTTCTAACCTGTGATCTCACAACAAGCATTATCTCACTGTGGTGTGTTGACTCGGGGATAAAGGGCTGTCTTTGAAAAGCCTGTGTCAGTGTTTGACCCTGACACGTCATGACAGTGTGCCATTTTGTGGGGTTTGGCTCGAAATCACAGTCACAAGGGCACCTCACCACACCACATTGACTCTTTTTTCCCGTGGAATGTAGAGAAACATGTTTTGAAGAGCTGTTTAATTCCTTGTTATGAGTCTTACCACGGGGTGTTATGGCTCAGAGTGAAAAAGATTTGGAAAAGGCCCATGGAGACTTTTTTTATTTTTGAAGGTTTGCTGGATGTTGTCGGGATGTCTCTGTGGTGTTCACATGAAGCTATGCCAAATTATAAAATCTAAAATGATACAAGGTCCTCTGCCAGATGAAGAACTCGGCCAGTTACACATGTAATCCATGTCCCAGAAAGCAATGGCTTATTAAGAGAATTAAACATGGCTTGTCCAGTAGTTATCACAGGATTGAAAAAAAAAAAAAAAAAAAAAAAAACTCATCAAGATAATTACTGCAACCAGAGTACTACTAGCTCCTCTCCAACCCCCACGACCACACCTTCTGTGCAGCTTGTACTTCCCCCTCATACATCAACTTAACCATGCCAGCTGATTGTTGTGAATCTCCTAAAGACATTGTAATTCAGCTGTAGCCTACCCTGTGGCAAATTAGAGGGTGCAGCTCTTCTATTCTCTCTTTTTTTGCCTCTATCCCCGGAGCAGAGGGAAGACAGTTCGTACCAGCTCTGTGGTTTGGTTAATCCCTGACAAGCTATGCTCTCTGCAGCTGCAGGGGTGTGTTGTGAGAAAAAGGAAGGCTTCGGTATCGAGGAAGAGACTGCTGATTATTTTGAGTATGTGAGTAGTGTGCAGGGTTTGGCCTTGACACGGCCAGATCTTCAGTGAGGGTGCTCAGGTGTGAGCCAGGCTTGGCTGAACGGGAGGCCCAAAGTGGATGTTCATTCAGCAGCAGTGCTCTGGGTGGAAGATGTGTTTTCATCATTTTAAAAGAGAGAGATTTCTTATTTATCAACAAGCAGACTGTTTATCCAGCACCTGCTGACCCAGAGCATGTTTTTCTCTTTACTGTGCAGAGTCCACTGGGATGGAGTAGACTCACACACACACACAAAACCTGAGCTTTTGTTACATAATCATCACCCACGCAAGAATCAATAGGTTATAGGATTGAACTTAAAGGGATCGTTTGGATTTTTGGAAATGAGCACTTGTCCAGTCAATGTATTACCAATAGTAGACGGCAGTCAGCAGGCCCCCAGTTTCTAGAAGCAGCCGTAGTACCCGTGTAGGAAGCTAAGCAATGTTTTTGCTGTACTCTGTACCAAATCAGCATTTTTTCTTTCATCTGGAGAACAAGATTTTTAGGTCATGTTATCCATGCAGCTCTATAGTACCTCATTATAATGCTGTTTTTCTCACAAATTTTTACTTTTTCAGAAAATTGGGATTTGGTTCTGCGATTTGGATATTGCACTTGGCCATATTGCGATTTTATTGCAATTGCGATTAATTGTGCAGACAGCCATTTCCAACTGGAAATCACTGTTATATAAAAATGATAAAAATATTGCTGTTTTGCACTCAACCAAACTCCATTGGCAGTAATTTTTACCTTGCAAAACACGGGAGTTGCTTGTCTACCACTGCCTTGATTGTTTTGTTTTGTGTTATTGAATGACTATGGTGAATCAAAACTAACCACAGAAGTCACACAATAACACAAACAAACTAACAGATTGAAACAGCGGTAGACCAGCAGCTCCTGTGCTCTCCGAAATAAAATTACTACATTTGCAAAAGGAGTCTAGTTGCTTTGGAAAGAGCCATATTTGGCTTCTAAACAGCAGCTTCCCACTAGAAAAGGCCTGAAAATATTAAAGACTAAGTATAGCGCGCATTTGAACTGATATTAATTATTCTTAGGTGGCTAAACTATGTTTTGCTGCTGACTCTGTTCAGAGCAGTACATTGCTTAGCTTCCTACATTGGTGCTCTTGCTGAGTGCACATGTACCGACTGTGCATGCAACCTGTTGCCGTTTTGCATATATCTTTGTTATTCTATTGTTATGTTATTGTTGTTATATAATGTAGTAGAATGTACATATTTTTTACATACTTTTTATTTTCTACTTTCTTATATTGCGCTATGCTTATATATTTTCTGTTCTTGAATGGGAGCATTCCCTGACCTCTGATCTTTACTCTTCAAACTGGAGGCATGCTGATCGCCATCTACTGTAGCTAATATTCTGACTATTGATAAGTACCTCATACAACCCCACTTCAAAAAATCCAAACTGTCCCTTTAAAAATAAGATGTTTTTTTAAAAAAACATTTTTGGTTATCACCCATTGATCACTCAACAATTCCCTGCTGATAGAATATGTAATATAATAAATGAAATACTGTGTGTTTTATTATCTGCTAAAGATACAGTAAAAATATAATGTTGATATTCAGAAAAAGAGGCTGTTTCATGAAGCAGGATTAATGCAGCTGTCACAAAAAGAGCTGTTCGGGTTTTACTTAGTGCAGATATCCAGCTAACTCTGTTATCCTGCTTCCAGTGACAGGGATAGATGAGCAGGATATGACTGAAGGGGCACACAATCAGTGTGGTTGCAAACACAAGATAGACAGGCTCACTGCTTTCGTTTGAAAAGTCAACAAATAGTGGAATAGAGACCTCACAGTATGGAAGCCCATTTCTGCCAATGTGATGGGGAAAAAAACATCAACTAAGTCATTATTTTCAGATAACTAAGTCATTATTTTAGATACTATTGCATTATTTCAAGAACATTTCTCATTATTTTGAGATATTAGTTGTTATTTACATAACGTTTTTCATTATTTTGAGATATTAGGTCAAGGAAAGTTTTTCATTGTGATGACTTATGGGATTTTTTTTTTATCACATTGGCAGAAATAGGCTTCCACACACAGCAAAACATACAGTATGAAATGCTTTGAGAACAAGAAAATGTGCAGATTGAATGTCATCATTTGAAACCACAGCTCGTGGGGAGCCTCGAACACTGCACATGCTGACTGGTTCACGTTCACCATGTTGTTAATGGGTCTGTTACCAGTGTGTCAGTATCTCTTTGCTGTACTAATGGCTCTGTTTTCAAAGGTCACTCTTCTGTAATGGCTGCGTGTTGTGCTAATTAGGTCAGAATGATAACCAGATCCTCACCATCAATGCACAGGAAGCACAAAATTACTGCTTGCCTCATCAACATGCTGCTTCGTTGCTCTGCTGGGAGAACAAAACACAGCAGCAGCAGCAGCAGCACAAAACATGCACTTCTGTTTATTTCCAGGCATTCTTCTTTCAGGCGTTATCTCAGGGCCATCAACATTATCTCTGTGCCATTACTTTCTCCTCTCCCGCAGGCCTCCCATCCAGATGTTTGGCCCGGCAGCCCAGCCCCTCTCAACATGAACCACTACGCCAACAAGAAGAGTGTGGCTGAGAGCATGCTGGATGTGGCCCTGCTGATGGCCAATGCTTCTCAGCTGAAGGCTGTGCTGGAGCAGGGGCCAAAAGTCTCCTTTTACACCCTCCTGATCACCCTGATCAGCATCTCCCTGTGTCTGCAGGTCATGTTCGGGGTCCTGCTTATCTTCATAGGTGAGAAAATAAAAAAACAAGTCCTTTTGGTGTAGGCGAGCCTCACAACCTTCACATGCCCTTTTGTGTTTCATCCCCTCAGCAAGATTCACCAATGTCAAGTCCACTGACTCCTGACAAACAACCCATTACCATTTGGGCTCTAGATGTAACCATGACAACCAGGACTGACACTAGGTCAGAGTTCACTGGTGCTCCTGGGAGTCGAGGGAGGGAGGTGATTTCATTTCCCTGCTGTGTGCAAATGTGTCAATACGTGTGTCTCTGCATGTGTTGGAGTAAATAGAAAGAAAGAAAATAAACTAAATATAAAAATCCCATCTGTTCACACACATTCAGAGATTTCATTTTGAGGATGCCGACATTTTAACAGGCAGACACATCTGGGGTGGGGAAAACCAGCCCGTGAAGATGAGTTACGATGAGATGCAGCGGTGCAGGTTAGACTGCAGTTTATTTTTCTTTGATGGACTGAACAGCGGGTCAGTGAACTTTAGCCAGATTACAATGACTCATCTCAGCTTCCAGCAGGAGGAGTAAATAACAGAATGTTTGTCAGTATCGTCTCCATACCTGAAATATGACCACTCCACTGCTGTATACTAACCTGTCTCTCTTGTGCTCCTCTCTCAAAGGTGATCTATAATCTTAATAATCTAAAAATAATCATATTTAATTATATTTTAGGCCATATCCCAGATGAATGTGTAATTTTCCTACTTACTCAAAGGTAGAATCAGTAAGATTTGCCCAAGTTGAGACATTTTGGTTAGTAAAGCGTCCTGAGCACAGGGCAGTGCAGGGTGTCAGTCAGCACTTCTGATGGGTCATAAGTGATGACTGAAAAGGATTATGTTTGTATGAGTGTACATCTAAAAACTAATGAGTTCGTACAGGGGTCAGCAACCTTTACTATCAAAAGAGCTATTTTAACTCTGAGGCTTTTCCTATTTTTGGATTTGACAACATCCACAGTTAGCCAAGGGAGACATAAGACTAGCCACCAGCACGAAAGCATGACTGCGTTGTAGGCTACTCACATTGTTTTTTCATGTGGTATATAGACATCACACTGTTACAGTTGGAGAATGTAAGAATTGCTTTAGGCCTTTCAACTATAAGTGAAAATTAAAATGTTGAAAAAAGGCGCTGTTAAATATATGTCCATATATTTTTTTGTCAAAGCCATAGGGAGCCACTGCAGAGGGGCAAAAGATCCACATGCAGCTATGGAGCAGTAGGTTGTTGACCCCGTGGTCAGTATCTCAAAATAATGAGTTAGTATCTCTACATCATGAAAGAGAGTTGAGAGTTTCTGTTTATTTTGAGAAAGTCTCATTATTTCGATCTCTCAACAGCTGAATTGGGACTTCACTACTTTCTACATATTTTTACAATCAAGATATTAAAGGTAAGCAATTCTGGAGAAGCAATGAACTATTTAGTCTCTCTTAACGGGCTAGATTTTCTAAAGCCTGAAAACAGAGAAGCAGAACTCCAGTTTTCTCTCAATCACTTGAATTACATTATGCTGAAAGGTTATTATGGAACGTTTGCCCAATGATGCCAAAAATAAACTGCCTGTCCCAGCTTTAATTATCTACCAGTTTGTATGTTTCACAATAGCTGTAATTAATCAGCTTATAATCCATCATAATTAAATGTAAAATAAGATTTGCATTACATTTTGTTTTGTCTGAAGGATCACATGTCAGAAAGAAGGTCAGTCAGCATGTTCGAGTCATCACACATTCATGAGTGCCTGCCCCTCCTTTGACCCCCACCATCCACCAAATCCTCTGACTCCAGCAGCTCCCCCTGCAGCCCCCCTCGTCTCCCCCAGAATATCAAACACATCTCATTCCCGTCGCTCTTTTCATTCCTCTTCCTTCATTTTCTTTGACTGTTCTGAACTCCACTGCCCTCTCCCACTCTCTCCCTCCTCCGTCCTCCCCTCCCTCCCTCTCCTCTGGATCCAGTTCTGTCTAATAGAGCCAGTGGTGCGTGATGTGAGTGGCCTACATACCACCACCACCACCACCACCACCACCCCAACCCCGAGTCCACCCCACCCCTGACAGATCAGACACACACACACACACACACACACACACACACAGCCAGGTGGGGTCTTTACACCATTTAACCTTTGGTAATCTCGCCCAAACATACACATACACAGTCACATAGCACGTGTCTGTAGAGTCACAGCTACTGTAAACTTCCCCCTGATCACACCTTATTTTGACATTATATTATTATTCATAGACCTGTCCCTGTGAGGATAAAGATGACAAATGTGTTATTTATGTCATTATCACAGCATGGATCAGTTGTTTTTTTCATCGTTTTGTTTAGATCAAGGTGTTAACAAAGCACGAATGAAATGAAGCAGTGTTATACAGGAAATACAAGCTTCCCTTGATCAGTTCATTCTTCCCTCCATTGTTATTTCTGTTTATTTCTGTTGTGTCCGCCTGTCTTAAATAATAGAATCCACAATGACAGACAGACGCATAAAAATAACAAGTATATAATAATAAGTATTTGGATATTAAGTCGAATGTAAAGACACTGAATGTGTTAATCGCACCACAGATGGGTTGTTGATTTTATACCATACATTCCCTATACATTTATGAAAATTAAATTCATCTCATGTAGTACCCATATAAACACTAAATGAAGTTTATGAACCGTTATGTTTTGTTGTAATAGCTTTACCACAACTGAGTGTTTGGAGTCTCACAGACCACAATGCTGTATGTGTAAAAATAACAGTAATAATTGCAAAATCAACCAAATTTTCCTTTAGATTTTTAAGAATTTAAATGCCAACCCTTCCCTTTCAAACCGAGCTTACATATTTGACGAATGTGTTGAAATTTAAAATAAAGGGTAAATACAGGGGTGCCCAGATTTTTTTCCCTTGGGCCAAAACTGAAACTTAATAGTGGGCCACCTATAGTATTGTATTTTGTTGCGTTGTATTGTATTGTATTGTATTGTATTGTTAAGATGCAAAATCATTACAATATCCCAAGTTCCCTAAATGGACTTACTTCCTGCGCAAAGTATCACTCTGCCTCTGTGCTCAGATTAAGAAAAATACTTAATAATTAGGGATTCTAAATATTTAAAGAGCGTTTTCACTTCACAAGAACAAAACAGCATAACAGCAACTGATATATATTTTTTAATCACTTTTTTTCTAGAAGCATCTGGCAGGCCAAATTGAACCTCATGATGGAGAAACTTTGGTCTTCATCTGCAGTCCTGGGCTAGTGCAAGTCAGGGTCTCTGCAGGTCCTTAACATGTCTTAAAAAGTCTAAAGTCCAATAATCTGAAATTTAGCCTTTATAATGTCTGACAATTTTGACAGGTCTTTAAAATTTTATTCTGAAGTTAACACTACTTTTACAAAGTTGGATTTAACTTGAGTCTTGCTTTTGAATGTGTTTTTCTGAAAAAATTGTACTTATCACCATTTAACAACTACAAAACGAAAACCAACATGTATATGAACTAATAAATATTAATGCAAAGTGTGTGTGTACTTTTTTCCAGTATTTGATATGAAATAGTGCTTACATTACATGCAATTATTTGTGAAACTAAAATGGTATTCATCAAATGAACTGTTTGCGCTCATGTATAAATGTACATATTTTGAAAAAAAATATTTCCAGTTTTCAGTTGGAAGTCAATGATAAAATATGTGATATACACAGAATGAGTCTCATTATACTAATTTATCATGATAAGGGCAGTTAAATTGAATGAAAGTTTCAGATAGTGCTCCTTTAACCTCATATGGACAAGACTGCATTTTAAAGGAGCTTTACAACTACAGTGGCACATGACACAGTGACTGAGTCACACACTGAGCCATCAGGACTAATTTCGGGTTCAGTATCTTTCCAAGAACTCCTCGACATGCTGACTGGAAGAGTCGAGAATTGAACTGCTGACCTTTCCAATTAGAAGACAGCCCACAGCCGCCCAGGTCAAAATTAAACATTTGATACTGTACATTTTTGTGGGATCACTCATGGACATATGAACTTCCTGCTTGCATGCAAAATTAAATATATATTGACTGATGGCCGACAGTAAATCTATGTAGAATGAGTTGGCTTGAGTCCCAGAATAAAGTAGATTGCTGATGTTTGACTGGACGTTTATTGAAAGTGTGTTTGTGTGTTGTTAAATTGTATTTCTGGTTTTGTCCACAGTTCGATGGAACCTGAATGATGAACAAAAGCACTGGAGGCTGAACTTCATGGAAAACTTGACCACAGGCCTGGTTTTTATGATACTGGTCATCAACGTCTTCATCACAGCCTTTGGCGTCCACAGGCCGAACCGCAGCGGCGAGTGACCAAGAACACACACACACACTCACAGGTATTCTTTCTCTTTTTGCTCATTACATATATTCTTCATGTTCACTCAGGTGTCATTTACACTGGTGACACGTCCCCACCACTTTCTGAAATGGACGATTTTCACTTTTTAAAAGCATAACTTGTTAGAAAAGTTAAGGAAAATCCCAAGGAAGGAAACTAACAAATGAGAACACTTTGAGAACTGTTCATTTGTATAATAAAACATACAATGAGTCATGATTGTTTGAAAGTGACTCATGAACTCTGTGAACTCTTAAGTATGCAGCATCAAAACAGTAAGGCACTTTTACTTGACTTTGAGGATCCAACACCCAACCAACAACCACCACCAACCAACAACCAACCAATACCAAAACAAACAAACAAACAACCAGTACATAACAACCAACCAACCATCATCATTTTAGCATCCTAAGTCATTATTATGAAAAAAATTCTCATTATTTTGCATTACATAGTCATTATTTGGAGAAACAGTCATTTTATTTAGTGAGTCATTATTTTGAGACACTAAATAATTATTATGTTGTTGTAATTATTATGTTATTATGTCATTAATTTATTCGCACTTACTCACTATTCGAGATACCAAGTCATTATTTTGAGAAAGTATCTCATTTTGAGATACTAACTCTTTATTTTGTGAACATTTCTCATTATTTTAAGATACTAAGTCACTATTTTGACATATTAAATCATTACTTTAAGTGCTAAGATGCTAAGTCATAATGTTTTTGAGATACTAAGTCGTTATTTTAAGATACTGAGTCATTAAGTCATAAGTCATTATTTTGAGAAAGTTTCTCATCATTATGACATGCAGGATCTTTTCTTCTTTCATCATATTGGAATACTATTTATACTGATCCCTGGATAAGTTTGGCTAAAATCACAAATATTGAAGACTGTTTAAAACTTATTACTGAGCACTTATTTCCGCAGCACTTTTCAACACAAAGTGACCCCTTTGATGTTCAGCCTCTTTCTCTGCTCTATTCAAACAGGCATTTTTCTCTGCTGCCTTACTGTGCAGTTTGCTCCTATAGATATCCATGTGGTCAGCATGTTTTTGGTGCTCTCCTCTTCACTCCTGACCAGACCTTCACAATCCCCAACCTGACCTACAAACACACTGACCTCTCCAGGCTCTCAGAGAAATTTCCACCGGAAAAACAACTCAAGAACAAAATCCAACCACTGTTCATTTACCAGAAAATCATTGTCCTGCAGTGCAGAAAACAGCAGAGAAACAACGGCGGTGACAAAGAGGTCTGGTGTATAAACAACACAACATTTGTTCCTGGTGGACAAACAGGAAAGTGGAGACAACAGTAGTCAAGCACATGTGACCTCACACTGTCTGTCTCCTCTGCTGCCCGAGAGTGACCCCAGACGCAAGTGCACAACCACAGTTACACAAATGCTGAACAGGCTTCAATTTTTAATCGCATTGATGACGTTCGAGCAAGATGTAATGGTTCTTTTCCAGACAGCTTGGACCAGGAGGGGCTGACAGGTCCGCTGAGCACATGTAGGCAGGGCAGGGTGTGCCTCATGTGACTCAAAGCTCCCACCTCCACCAACACATCTGTCCCCGCACTGTAAAAATAAACTATTTGTTTTTACTTTAAAAAAAACATTAGTGTTCAGCCTGCCTTAAAAAGACAATTTGAGGTCATTTGTCATTATACAAAACAAATTAACTTTGCTAGTCCAGTAAACCTGATATTAATTCAGTTGTACCTTAGAAAATGTGTCTTCATGTGCTATTATTGTGAGAACAAGCAACCATGACTTTTCTTAGTGTATCAGGGACACATTGCAAGTTTTCATTGTTTTCCTCAAACTATAAAAACGAGTGGTCTCAGGAGAGTATTACCTCTCAAACAATACATACTAATAAATCTGCTAAAATACTGATCATGTTTCTTTAGAAAATTAATTTAATAAGTTGATTGAACTGTGTACAGTACATACATTTAAATAATCATTTCAAGTAAAAAACTTCAAGCAGCAGAAGTCGTTTATAAGTTTTGAAAGTAAATACTAGAAATTTTAAGTTCAATTAAATAAAAAAAGTAAAACTTGTACAAACCAATCCCCCCAAAAGTTGGGACATTCTATAAAATGTAAATAAAAACAAATGCAGCCAGTCACAGCAAGCAAGGATGGGGTGAGGTTCACCACTTTGTGAAAAACTGCGTGGTCAAATAGTCCAAACAGTTTAGGACCAACTCAAAACTGCAAGTAATTTAGAGATGTCACCATCTAAGATCCATTAAAAGATTCAGAGACTCTAGAGAAATCTCTGCACGTAGGGGGCAAGGCTGAAAAAAGTAATCATGTGTGTCCTCCAGCCTGAAAGGAGAAGGAACATCCAGGTTATTACAAGTGCTAACTTCAAAAGCCAGCATCTGTGATGGTATGGGGGTGTGTTAGTGCTCATAGCATCATGGTTAAATTTCACATGCACTGTGAGGGCCCCAGAAATGCTGAAAGCTACATACAAGTTTTGGAGCAACACATGCTGCCATCCAGGCAACATCTTTTTCAGAGAAGTCCCTGCTTATTTCAGCAAGATGGTGCCCAGACACATTCTGCATGTGTTACAATAGTGTGGCTACATAGTAAAAGAGTTTGGGAACTAGACTGACCTGCCTGCAGTCAAGACCTATCTCCCACTTAAAATATTTGGTGTGTTATGAAGTGTAAAATACCACAACAGAAACCCCAGACTTTTGAGGTCCTGATGCTATAAGTCAAGCAAGAATGAGACAGAATTTCACTTTCAAAACTTCAACAATCAGCGTCCTCAGTTTCTGAGTATTTTTAAAAGAGAAGATGATGTATCACAGTGGTAAACATGCCCCTGTTCCAACTTTTTTGCAATGTGTTGCAGGCATCAAAAATCAGATTGAGTGTATATTTACAAAAAACAATTAAGTTAATCAGTTTGAACATTAAATATCTTGAATTTGTACTGTATTCACTTGAATATAGGTTGAAAAATTTTTGCAAATCATTGCATTCTGTTTTACACAACAGTCCCAACTTTTTTTGGAATTAGGGTTGAATATTTTTGTTAGGTTAATGAGAAAATATTAGTTAATTCCACTAAATTCCTGCATGAATTTTTACAGTGCAGCCACAGCAGGCGTCATGCCTAACATTCAATTATAACAATGTTCGGTTGTGCCCTGACTCTCTCTGTGTGCTGTGAGCAAAGCTTGGAGAGTGTCTGTGGTTCTCTGGACCAGCAGCTGGTGAGTCAACACAGCACAGACCCCAGCAGAACTGCTTGTTAAAATGGAAGCCTTAATTAGACTGTGTTTCAGCAATGTCACTGAAACCCCAATTAGAGGCTAAGCAAATGCTCAATTTATACACTTGAGTGGTTTAACACAAGCAGTTTGAGCCTGTTTCACATAATCGTCCGCTAAACACCTGAAGAATATTCATGCTTGCATCTATAATTTCCTCAACGTGACTGTGACAAAGCACCTTCAAGATGACAAACCAACGTCACAATCTGATCCTCTTCCTCCTCCACAACTATCATTGGTAACCGTGGAAACTGCCAGACGAGCCGAGAGCCAGATTCATGACACACACAGCTCCACTCAAGGGCAGATCTGTACACTGATATATATACATAATGTATGTATGTATGGCTCCTACACTCCTGGCTCCGTCTCAGTCCTGAAATGTAACTAACTCCCGCTGTCGGGGGTCCTACATCAGCGGATGCTGGTGATCAGCGAGGAGTTTTGGGTTGTGTGAAGCAAGACTATTAATAGCTCTCTCGTGGGAATGTGGATGCCAGGATTCAAACTGGACAATCACTCTGGTGACATTTCCAACCCCCTTTAATACCTCCCCATCCCTCCCCTCTCTCTAACTCCCCTCTCTCATCTGTTGCAGAGAAGACAGAGGCGGAAAAGTGCTGCTCAGTGACACAAATCTTCTGACATCAGACACCTGAGCTCTACTGTACATACCATGCAATATGTGGCCACTTTCCCACTCATTCATTTTGATAAGAAATACTTAAAAGGGCCTCAACTGAGTGAAATGCCTCCACACTGCACAACAAGTCTTTCTCCAGCAGTCAACAGCTTTAATGTAGCATTTAATTAAGTTGACTTTATTCATTCAATCAATTTGATTGTCATTATTAATTAATGCGGCTGTCTGTTGCCCTCGATTTGTCATTGTAATAGCACACCAGAAGATTTTCCATCATCCTTGTTTCCCACTAACAAAGTGTGCTCTGAATGAGGGAGCAGTGCCCTCTAGTGTGTTTACTCATGCTGTTCAATCAGTGAGATAAATTTTTTATCATCAGCTCCATTTCATGTCCATAGCAGACGAAACAGTGCCAGATACAAACCCAGAAAATCATCATCCTGCTCATTACTGTGAATTATCCTAGCAATACCATAAAGTGTACAGTGTTTTATGTTGATTAATCGTGTACATTTCTATGTAAATCCTTTCTTATGTCATACTAGATTAAAAGTAAGATACAACTCCAGGTATTGTCAAAATGTTTTGTGTTTTATTTGAGAAAAAGTGGAACATTGTTAAGCAATTAAGTTAAATTTACTTGGTTCTTGCACACTAACAGGTGTTTTTTCATTTATGTACCTATTTAGACCTCTTCTCAGGACAGCAGGGATGTAACAATATATAAAATATCGTGATATAGCACTAATAAATGTCTCAATATTGTTTTACTTACTGTCTGCTACTGAGCGCTGCATTGTTTTTGTTTTGCAATTGTACATTTATAATTCAAACATTAATTGCCAAAGACAATTCATGCCAATTTTTAGTACATACTTAGGTCATGGGTAGCTACTTTTATTTTATTTGATTAAAGAACAAAAGCAGAAGCATTATATGGATCTGTAATGGTGTACACATCAGATCAGATTTAATAAGGGACCTTTTTTCAAGTCTTAATGTTTTTTTGTTGTTGAATATTGTGATAAATATTGTATTGTGGACTGTTTATCATGGCATAATTGTACAGGTTTTTGATATAGTTACATTTGTACGGGACAGTGTGGATGTGTACAAACTGCACTTGAATGACATCTCCCTCACCCTGCTTCTGGTTTTGTTGCACCTGTTAGGCTGTGACAACTTTACCATTTATCATTCTAACTGGCAGAGGTGTGGACTCGAGTCTAAGGACTCGGACTTGAGTCAGACTTAAGTCACAAATTTGAATGACTTTGGCCTCGACTTGACAAAATAAAAATAAAAAAAGACTTGCAAATCAACAATTTTTTCCTCTGTTAAAGGGGTTTTTATGTTTTTTTTTCTTTACCTGTACAAGGGCCTAAGAGACACTGAGTGTTGCACTGTACAGACTGTAAATCCCCCTGAGGTAAACTGTCATCTGTGATATTTGGCTACTTAAATTTTTTTTTACTTTGCTTGACTTGGACTTTAACACCAATGACTTGTAACTTCAATTGGAGCCAAGGCTTTTGACTTGAAAATCCTTGATACCAAAAGCCTAAAGATTATAAAGTATATTATTTAAAAATGTACCACGAATCAATTAACTTCCCTTCATTTCCTTAATCAACTAACGTTAATGATATTCATTCCATTATTCAGATCCACGTTGTTTGAACCTATTCGACAGCAGCCATTCAAGTTGTAGGAGAAAACCATGAAGAACTACGTAACATTACTGAGCTCCAGTTGGAAAACATGATACCAAAGATGATTTTGTTTGTATACAAAACTACACGGTGATCAACAAAAACTAAACTGCAGTATGCAAAACATGTGGGTTGAAAATTAAAGACAGACGCAACAACTTCCAACTTGATTCGACTCATCTGAAGTTGCACAAAGCAGAGTAAGTCAAGCTGCTGGTGTTTGAATGGCATTACTTTGGGTGAAAAGCACATTATGACTTGTTTAAGACTCAAAACTCAAAGTTTAAGACTTGGGACTTACTTGTGACTTGCAAAAAGTTGAATTGGTTGCATCTCTGCTCAAAGACCTCTTTCACAGCACCTATTCTGACATGAAACAGCAGGGTAAACACAGGTGTTACTAATGATACTAATGAAGGCTCTGTTCCATTCAGGTCAGAGTGCTGCTACTGTGCATGTTGGCTCACTGGAAAGGCCCTGCTAAACTAAATGAAACTGAAGCTTTATTACTATTTGGTAACACTTGTGTTCACCCGACTATTTCATATGAGTATGGCTGCCATTAAAAAGGTTTATTAGTACAAAGAGTTTGGTGACATCATGTGTTTCCCAGCACTGCTCCACCTGAGCAGAGGTCTAATCAGCTACACTGATTGAAAACACCTGTGTGGGTGTGCAGTTACACTCAGTTAATATTACACTTAATTTTAACGGAACATGTAATTGGAATTATTATTTCTGCGCACACAATAAATCCAGGTAAGACTCATACATACAAGCATTATGGTAGAACATTAAAATTGTTTTCATATAAAGAGATGTCGGCTGTGGGAATCTGTGACCGACTGACTCTTGTCAGGGATTAGAACATTTTTTTATAGCTCTCAAAGTGTCTATGAGTTTGGCACAGCAAAGTGGCAAATTTAATTGCTTGTTCTTCTCATAGGGCTCATTCTTAAGCATTTAAGCACCATAACAGCCTCATTTTCTCTGTTTTCCAACCTCAGCATAGGAAATTAGAACATCTTTACTGAGTCTTGCTGCTGAGCAGTGAAGAAACGGACCGGTGCATCTCAATGTTTCACCCTCTGTGGACAGAGAAAGCAGAGACAAAGAGTGTTAGGAAAAGTGGAGAGAGTGGTTTAGGAGTGATGAATGCAAATAAAGAAGAAAGTCAGTTTAAAGGGACAGTTCACCCCAACATAAAAAATACATATTTTTCCTCTTACCTGTGGTGCCATTTTGATATGAGTTGTCCAGTTTTTAAAATATTGGTCATACTGATGTCTGCCTTCTCTCAAATATAATAGAACTAGGTGGCACTTGGCTTGTTGTGCTCCAAAAAAATATAGCAAAGTCTCTTTCCAGCAATCATGAGCCAGTTACTCAAGATAATCCGCAGACCTTGTGAGCAGTTCTTCAGGCAGTTTTATGTGCCTCTGCGTTCTCTGAGATCCATGGATGCAGCTCTCCTTGATGTCCCCAGATCCAGGCTCGTGACCAAAGGTGACTGGGCCTTTGCTGTCAGACTGTGGAAGAATCTCCCCATCGAGATCAGACAAGCTACTTCTTTAGCTTCTTTTAAATCCTCGCTTAAAACCTTCTTTTATAGGATGGTGTTTGTGAATTGTTGATTGAGGTCAATTGGGTTTTATCACATTTTAATTTTGTCAACTGATTTTATCTGTCAAACTTTTGTGATCTTTGTGATGTTTTTATCTGGTTCCTTCTTACTTTCTGTATTTTTATCAGTGTTTGTTCTTTGTGCTGTTTTACTTGCTGTTTCTTTGTTTTGACTGTTTTTATTGTTCATTTGCTGCAAAGCACCTCATAACATTGTTAAGAAAAGTTCTATAAAAGTTATTATTATTATTATTGTTATTATTAAGTTATTTTGTATGAACTATTTTCTTTCTACCAAATTACACTGCTGTTGGTCTACTTATGGAGGAGAAGTTTGTGCTGGCAACAGTACAGGATGTACAGTAAGCAATAATGGTGTCCTCCTCACCTGCGCTGTAATGTCAGCACCACTGAGCTGACTAGGACAGCGATATGGTTGGTGGGTGCAATTCTTTTTTTTTTTTATTTGTGCATATAATAAAATAAAGAGAAAAAATACAATAACATTAAAGAAATGCACAGGTGGGATGAAAACCCCTAAAGGCTTGAAAGAAACTCACCTAACATTGAAATTAATAACAGCAGCACTGCCATAAATTTACAAATAAACAGTATTTATAATAGTAATAATAGTATTTTTGTAGTCAGAAAGAGGGAAGAGAATGCAATTTCCACACAACACTAGAAATAAAAAGAGCCCAGGAAGAAAAAATAAATAAAAAGAAGAAGAAATTCGAGTAACAAATCTTTGGGCTGTATTCATATAGTATTATCATACACTTACCGTGCTCATTTACACAGTACAATACTCCTTCATATCTTTTTTAAAAATCATGAATGAAGATAGAATAATTTGGTAGAATGAAAATAGTTCCAACATGAAACTGCTAACAACAAGGTCTGTGGATTATCTTGAGTAACCAGGTCATGATTTCTGCAAAGAGACATTGCTGTTGAGCTTTGAGCACCACAAGCTGAGTGCTGTCTTGTTCTATTATATTTGAGAGAAGGCAGACATCTCGACAACTGATATCTCCTCAACTCAGCACCTCAAACCAAAACAATCTAGGTGGACAAATCGCACTATAGCCCAGTGATGTATTGTGTATTTTGGGGTGACCTGTCTCTTTAACTATAAAATTAAACTGAGGAACTTTGGATGTTTGTTATACACAGATGATTCTTAATATTCTGATGTAATTTCAAATGCCCAAGGACAAATAAGTCTGAGGACTTCTTCGTCATTATGTATGACTCACCTCTGTAATAATAGAGCATTGCAATACCAACTACAAAACTGAGACAGCTCAGGAAGAACATCGGTCCTGCAGAGGGAAAGAGAAGAGATGAAGTTCTCATCAGTGACTATTAGACCAAAAACACCTATAAACATTAGGGATGCACCTCAATCTCAATATGTAATTGGGGGGAAAATAAAACAAATAAACATATTTCATGCATATTTCTTCTACCTTAAGTTGCTTATTATTTGAATAAAAAAAAAAAATCCAAACTGTAACTCAGTAATGTTAAGAGTATACTATTTACTTTAACTTCAGTATCTTTCATACAAGTACTTACTATTTTAATATTATAATATTATTATAATGTTAATGTATAATATTCTACCTCTGTGAACTGCAGCAAAATTAACACATTAAGAAACATGAACAAAGCGTCATTGGAATTTAAGATGACTCTCTTCAACTGAAGGATATCTTTTTTATCTTTCCTGTAAAGGATTTCTATTTCCAATGCTAAACAAAGGCACAATAATCACATTGCTAATGAATATTAGGTTAGAAACTACAACATTTGCCCAATTTAAGGTGACATTTGGTATAAATCATGCCCCTGTCAAATACAGAGACAGATATGGTTGAACAGATACAGATAATGACGTAGATAGTAGGCTGGTGTTTTCGTTATAAATACTATGAACTAAAAAACTAAATGACACAGACAAACTGAAATGTTCACTGGTACACGGCAAGAGTCAAGAGCCATCATTCCTCTGTATGTCTTATGACTGTAAGTCAGTGCTTCGCTGCATCACGCTGATGACCCATTTCCCTGCTGACACACCTTTGACCCAGTGGATGTGCCCCCTGACTGTTCAGAGGAATGCGGGGCAGAGGAAGCTGTTTTGGACGGGGGTTTACACGTGAGCTTAACTGACCCAAAAAGCCAAAGCCCTGGGTGCACGGGAATGATGAATGGTGAAGCAGTGCAAAACAGTGGGGCCCACATTCTGATGCCCGGGGTTAAAAGGTTCAGCAGACAACTACATGTGCTGAAGAACAAAGCTCAGTTGGGCTTAAGGGGCTTATCTGAGGATCAGTGAGGGGCACAGAGGCACCCTGACAAACTCACAAACTGTAAGACCACCAGATTTAAAAAAAACAACCCTCAATGTAAAAAATAATCATGCAGGAATTTAGTGGAATCAACTAAACTCTTCTTATTAACGTAATACATGTTTTAATATGTATTATTTTCAGAACACTTAAGAACTTGTAAACTTAAAAAGTTCTTCTAACTTGAAGTCTTTTGACTTGAAATGACAAGTTGAATGAATGTACTGTGCAGCAGTCATTCCCAGAGACTGGGCCGTGACCTACAGGTCAGTCACAGGAGATTTTATTTGGGTCACCAAAAAAAAAAAAAAAAAAAAAAAAAAAAAACATGGAAGAAATTCTGCAAATTTAAGATTTATATCTACCTTTTATAAAGCATTTAAAATCTGTATATTGTTTTACTGGTTTTACTGAAGAGAGGAGAAAAACAAAAGGCGTAAATGCACTTATTTTGTCTCATTTATGAAGTAGGTTAAAATGTACCATATTGTTTTCCTGATGAGAGGAAATAAATACAATGAGATGGCCTGTTAACTCGGCCTAAACACATCAGAGGCATCTTCTTTAAACAGGTAATCCATCACAATGCCCATTTTGTTTGAACGTATTGCCTTTTGAAAAAGAACATGAACGTAACAAAAATAAGAGCAAAATAAATAAACAGATTAGATCACCAAGTACAACATATACAAAAGGGCTGGGTTTACTGTCTGTTAAGGGTTACTTTCCATTAAAATTAATATACATAAATCATTAAACCCTCTACCATCTCATACAAACACAAAGCTCCACAATTTCAAAGTTCTGTTATCATCATCATCACATTCAATGCAGTTCTGAGCAGAGGCATTCAGGTTTGAGAGATGTCTAAGTGCACTTATGAGCTTTATTGCCTTGCAATGAAATCAAACAAAAGTCAGTCAAGTCTATACAGAAACAATCATGGATATTACGAAAAGATTAATGCAAATTTTGTATTTTCTTGGATTACAAATGATGGTTTTGGCATTCAAGCATCGCATGTCAGATGTCCTTGAATGCACCAGAGAGGAGGTGTTTTCATACTGAATATGTACAGTGTGTATCTCTGCATGACGATAACATGAACTTGACAAAAACTAAAGCTCACTTACTGCTTACTTTGATGGATTATTACTTAAGTCTTTGTCTTTATACACACACCAAAACCGACTAATTGACTGCAGTAGTAGTGTACACCACTGTGCAATATCAGTACTCACTCAGGTGTAATATCAACATTTCCTCTGTGCAATGATGTAAATTCAACTGTTGAGTCTGTTTATTGATTATATTGTGTATATTGTTCCTAGTTTTACATTTCCTCTTGTTCATATTGCTATCAATCTTTTTTTTTATTGATGGTTCTTTCTATTTTGCTGTCCACTTTGCTGCTGTAACAGCAAATTTGTTTTGGACTAATAAAAGATTATTTTATCTTATCTTACATACACAAGAACAACAAACAGATAACAGTGAATCATGGGGTTAGAGTTCACAACTAATAATAAAGTTTATTATTTTCTCCTGGTGTCTCCCTTTTTACTTATTTGTTATAATATTCTCTCAATTGAAGATGTCTGAACAGATCTCGAATCAAATCTGTTCTTCAGATCTCGAAAAACGTCTCTGGTCTCCGTTTTTTTAATAACGGTACAAAATGCAGTAATTCTTTTTTTCATCCACTCTTTAATTGTTGAATCATACATCCCTAGTTTAATTTGCTATCCAAGGCTATCCATTTGAACACTTTTCATCCTTTTTTTAATTTTAAATTGCCTGGTAGTGATCAATCATTCTCTCTAGGGAGTGCTTTTTCTTGCAAAAGTGTTTGGATGTGGTAACCACCGATATATGTCGTCTTTATCTCGTTCCATCTAGCTGTAAAGCTATAATCACACCAGTGAATTAGTGGGCGAAGATGGGCTGCATAGAAATAGATTTGACAACTGAAGAGTAGTGCACTGGGCTCTGGCTTTCTTTCCTCCTCAGATAAATCTATGTACTGATTTATCCCATTCGATGAATTATTTTGGTGGTACTTCTATTGGTAAGGATTTAATAAAGGTCTGTATCGTTCTAAAATAAAATAAAATGTTGTGTAGACTACAGTCATATTAAGTAAACATGGAGTGTAAATATTTAAACTTAAAAAAACAACTATTATGGTTCTTTATGTTATGCAAACACTCACTATATAAAATTATTTGTAATTTAATTTAAACATGCAAATCTAAAGGCACATATAAAGTACCAATCAAAGGTTTGGACACACATGGATTCAGATTATATGAACAGTGAACAAAGCTGTCGTCAAAGCAAAAGGTGGCTACTTTGAAGAGTCTAAAATATCACAGAACAAAAAACTTTTGCACATTTGTAAATCGACAGGTGGAGCATGAGTGGCCAATAAAAAGCAAAAAGACCCTTGTACACCGTCTTCTGCGTTTGCAATTAAAGATTTCATAACAATGAAGTTATTCGAATCTTGAATGTGCAGGAACAGTGTGTGAGAGTCTTTTTAAGAATCCAAAATACAAAACATTTTGGCTTGTTTTTCACATTTTTTGCTTACTAAATAATTCCATGAAATTCCATATTTCATAGTTTTGATGTCTCCAGTATTCATCTACTACAAATAAAAATAAAAAAAAATATTGAATGAGAAGACGTGTCCAATCTTTTCCACTGGTACAGCAGTGCAGTACAGCAGCACAGCGGTAGTCTAAGATGTTGAGTAGATTTACCTCTGTCATTAAGCACATATCTCTCAGGGCAGATTTCCACATCGTAGGTATATTTTGGATCTGCCACCTCTAGAAGAGAGAGTAAAAACAGTTAAGGGGTAAACCCAACACTTAAAATAACAGACCCATGTAATGACAGATCCACCACTTGAACTGCAGTCCAGGCTTCTCGCTGCAGCGGCTTAAACAGGATGAGCTTACACAGGCCAGACAGGGCAACTACACAGCAGGGGGTCCGCCATTATTGGACACTAGGGAAGTGGCTGATGAGAGTATGAACTCACTGAAAACATGCTGCATAAACACAAATATAACTGAAAGAAAACATAAAGGGGCTCTTATATACAGATGCACTGATACAGACAACACAACTGACTGCAGATCTACTTCGCAAACATCTAAAACCACTGATTTGTCTGTGAAGAGCTTCAAATTTGGGATAGAATGATCTTCAGATTTATATGTAATGGTAAAAAGCCACAAATAAATTATTGTACATTACAACTGGTCAAAGATAAAGGGGGTTCGACACTCCCAAATTTAAAAAAATATCATCATGCACCACAACTCATGCCAGTAATGAAGCGGATTATAGTGCAAGTGGAGAGATAATGAGATGCCTGCGGCAAACATTCCAGTCCAGTCCCTAATCGGTAATATTAAATTAGTAAAGGCATTACAAGTTTCAATAGATAGAATAAGTTCCCACACATTGTATATTTGGTTTGATCTGATTAAACAGTACAAAGTGGAAAAGGGAGGTGAAAATGTAGATGTTGCCTGTGATGATAGATTTAAACCAAATCTGAATGACCAAAACTTCAAAAAGTGTGAGAGAAAGGGGATCACAGCAATGTGTATAATAATTAAGGACGGAAATATAATATTTTTCAGGATCTGAAAGAGAAAAATGAATTGGAGACTCACAGTTGAGGGATTATTTTATAAATGAAATATAAAAATCAAAAAACTTAAATGGAATACTTGATGTAATGATACGACTTATAATGAGACATGATAAAAGCCAATCTCAGTGCCATACCGAAATTTACGGACTGTCAAACCTCCTTAACTATGTCCTTATCTACTCACCCTCACGCTGATTAAATGTTGGGTTTAGTTTTTTAGTCCACAAAAACTGCTGGAGTTTCAAAGGAGAACAATTTAAGTGAATGGATGACCAGTTTTCAAACAAAAAAAAACAATGAAAAAAAAAACCCATAAAATGCCTCCATACTGCTTGTCTGGCATAATCCAAGTCTCCTAAAGCCCCAACATGCTGTTGCACGCGCACACCGTCTCACACCACACACACACAGTTCAGACGGTGTGCTCGTACACATGAACGTGGCTCCCTGAAAATATACACCGAAGAATTAGGCTAAAAACATGGTGTCAATGACGTCTATCAAGTCAACTTGGCATGTTGGGACTTCAGGAGACTTGGATTACACCAGACAGGCAGTATGGAGGTATTTTATGTTTTTTTTAGGTTGTTTTTTATGTTATAAAACTGAGAGAAAATGTCTACGTCAGTAAATGAAAGAAAGAATGATTTATGACAGTGGAAAAGGCACAAGGACTCGCTGATAGATACATTTCATTTGTATATGCCTTTCTTTGTTAATGGACGGACAATACCAAAAAAGGCCCCGGTCAAGCCTTGTATTTACCTCTTTGTGTGACTCTGGTGGGCAGGCTGGCGTAGATGTCCTCAGCGTGGATGTGAAGCCCTCTGTAGAACTCATGACACGCCTCCTCGCCCTTCCCATACAGGTGCTTCAACAGCTCAGCTAACCGCACTTTGGTGGGAACGCTCAGGTTCCTGAACTGCAGGGAGACACGTGCTGAATTAAAGTACCTGTAAAACCTGCACGATGTGCTTCTTTTCAAAGTCCAAATTCAGTTTAGCTGATTCAAGTGTAAAGACACGATGACTGTCAAAACAGGATGGTTTTGTTGTATGTGTTGGAATGCATTATATATTATCTGTAGTGACCCTGTGTGCTTCCTTGTCGCTGAGTATCTGGGGGTAGATCCTGTTCAGCTGCAGCACCAGTCTGTCCACCAGTTCAGTGTCCATCCTCTGGTCTGAGCACAGGAACTGGGCGTCCCTCTGGAGCTGCTCATGGTGATCGTCAATGTCTAGTCAAGGAAGACACAGTGTTAAATAAAATGCACTCTGCATACATACGCACTTTAAGCCCTAATTTGGACTTATTACTTATTATTTACTATCTATATATACTAGGCATCCTTGATGTAAAGGTTGTACGTGCCACAGTCTGGAGGTCAGGTCAGAAACAGGTTATGACCCTGCACAATTAGGCAGGCTACAAAGCTGTAATCGAGAGCCTGCAGATTTTATGTCTAGTCTTAAGTAGTTTCTCACGTCGTAAGCTGGTCTTGGCACCAGTCCTGTTCTGAAAATAAATGTCTGAGAGGTTTTTCTCCAGTTTAGAAAGGTGAATACACTTGCTGCAAAATTGTCCATCTGGCAACACTTTCATTTGATGAATGATAATACTCAAAATCAGGTTTTATAAAGTAACATGTCTGCTGAGTTAAGGCACGCATAAATAACAGAAGGATGTTACAATAAAAAACCTGCTGAAAACAGCAGTCTGGTGAAGCTGATGATCGTTTTTGGCTGTATTTTGCAGAAGCTTTTAAAAGATACAGTCCCTGATTTCATTATAATGATTATGAGCACCACAAAATCCTACACTGTCCTCTGAACTCAATGTTGATGTCCTTCCCGGCACATTTTGATGGAGGAAGAAAAAGAGTTTGACAGTGAGCTGAAAGAAGAACTGTGGGCATCGTGACAGAAAGGTGGTGTTCAGTAAGGGTCGACTGATATGGGTTTTTCAATGGCCGATGCCGATATTTAGAGAGCAGTGCGGCTGCAGACACCTTTTGTTTATCAGCCTTTTGATAGCAGGCATTGATCGATGCAGATTATTTCAAAATGCCAGATAAAAGGCCTAATTAATCAACCAACCAATTACACCAGGGGTCAGCAACACTTACTATCAAAAGAGCCATTTTTGGCAAAAAAAAAAAAAAAAAAAAAAAAGAAAGAAAAAAAAAGAAGAAAAAAAAGAAAAACTGTCTAGAGCCACAACTATTAAATTCTCTATTTTCCTCTGAGATTTTCTTTTTTGGATTTGGTATCCAAAGCCAGGCAATGGAAACTCAAGACTAGCCACAAGCTAAATTTAGAAGAAAACATACTGAGCTGTAAATGTAGGATATTACACACATTTTTAAATATTTCAGAAAAGATTTGAATTGGGTGCATATGCTACATAAGAATTACTTTATACAACAGGGATAAATGAAAACTAAGAGGTTAAAAAAAGAAAAGTTATTCATTTCTATATTTTTTTTCCAAAGCTACAGGGCAGACCCCTGGATTAAAAGGACAATCACTAGTGTGCAGTACAGAAGCAGATAACCTTTTAAGTAAATTTTTACAAAATCTTTATATACATAACATGTGTGTGTTTCTAATAAACAATTCTGAGAATGTCCTGCCATACAAAATGTTTCAGATTAGATTAGATAAAACTGCCTCTTCACAATGTCAGATTTCTGCCAGTTCTTTCTGAAAAAAACTTACTTACATACTTACATATCCTATTTTTAATAAGACTTGAATAGCTCTGACGAGGATGGCAGTCCATAACATATTGAAATACTTTATTTAACAGGAGTGTAAATAGACCTGTCAATCAAACTGCTCCTCTTTTATTTATAGGCTGGATATTTGGACATAATATTTTTTTTTTTGGACAGGCTATTTCAAGTGTTGTTGACTAACGCCCAAATACTTCTTCGCACTGAGCTAAAATTAATGTATTTAATAATAACAACATGTTTCCATAGCAACAACTAAACTTAAAACTGTAAATTTTATGCAACAAGTGTCGCTCCCACGTAGCTCAGTGGGCGGTCAGTGAGCCTGTGTGTCTTGGCAGTCAGCGCGCAGGGATTATTGTTGCAACTCATCCAAAAAACAAGACAAAACATCTTACCCTGGATTCACAAACCTGTCATACTGACAAACAAACAAGCGGTGTGTGGGACTTTTCTCTTGTTTCCGAGCGACAGCCTCCCGTCAAACTGGAACTTCCTGTTCTCCTCTGCTGTCCCGTTACATCAGCACGCTGCTGCGCCGCCTGCGCCGCCCTGCGCCGCCCGGGGCCACATGACCGACCTCAGGGCCACATGATGATTATCAGCCCGCAGACAGGGACGGTGGACTGAGGTGACAGGCAGATTATCACCAGGATCTGCATAAGCTTTCTGCTGCAAACACTGAGCCACACACAGAGGTGTCATTTATTATCACTTTATTTTAATTCCCTTCTTCCATTTATACTCATGACTGCACCGGATCAATGAAACCAGGCAATAATAGTTATAATAAATTTATAATAAAAATCCATTTTCAGTAATACATTCTTGCGATTTCACATTCTAGGTGTAAAATACATAAGATCACATTACACAGTTAAAATCACTGTACTGTTGCCTTTATCATATTGGCTTGTAAACATTTGCATGAAAGAGAAATATACACTGTAGACCTTTTTCACGGCAGCCATTTTGACATGAAACAGAAAAACGCAGGTGGTAATGGTAATCAATCAATCAGTTCAGCTTCATGTTGGCTCACTAGAAAGGCTCGGCTACACTAATTGGAATGGAACCTTAAAGAGGTGCTGCCCACTTAAGCATGTTTTTTGAGCTGTAAACTAAATTATTTAACTGTACTAGAGCTGCAATTAATTGATTAATTGGTTATTAAATTAATCACCAACTATTTTGATAATCAATTAATTGATTTGAGTAATTTTTTGAGTAAAAAAAAAAAGATTCAAATTTCTAAAAATGTAAACATTTCTTTGAGGATGTCACGTTTGGCTTTGGGAAACACTGATCGACATTTTTCACCATTTTCTGTCATTTTATAGACCAAACTTGCAAGGTTAATGCTGGCAGAGTCGACCATTTGAGACTGCTCTACAAAATGAAAATATAAAAACCAGAAGGTTACTGCGCTCTAGTCAGAGTCAGGCTGCCCACCTCCCCATGCCCCCACTATTGAGTGAGATTCTGTGAAACAGTGCTCATTTTCAAATGCTGAGAGACACATTATTCACGGAACTTTATGCTATATTTTGCTAACCCTCTACTTAGTATTTTTACATTTTGGACTGACTGCATTTGTTCCCTTGATGATGATCCCTTGATTAACAGCAGGATTACAGCTATGCACTGGCACAGACACATACCAGAGACTGGGAAGCTAGCGTCAGCTCAGCTAGCTTCAGCACAGGTACAGCGCAGAAACTTTTTCAAAAAGGGCCCCAAATGTGCTTCTTATGGTGTCAAAGCTCCAGCAGAGTCTCTGGGTTTCCACCACTGTCCTGTGTTTCTCTAAGTTTATATACACAGGCACCACATTGGCCTTTGGGTCCTACATCAACGCCACTGATTTGAGATCAAATACATGTAAATGGCGGAGCTGTGTTTTTTCTAAATTAAAAGCACAATAACATTTTTCTATAACATATTTCATGTAATATTCAAGGGTTATGATCCACATGAAGTAAGAAAAAAGGCGGTTTTTTTTGTCTAATTTACCCCATGTAGCTCATGAGCCCTTGAATTTAACACAACTCACTGAGATCTGTTCAGAAATAAATGTTATAGTGCTTTTTATCCAGAAAAAATTCAGCTCCACCATTTTCTGTTAGTCTTGCTCTGTCCAATATGGCGGCGTCACTGACATAATGCAGCAACAAGCTGAAGCGGTCGATGCACTGTCTACGTATAATATGTGTGCTGAGTGGTGTTCAGTTTGAGACCCCTCCAGTGATTGTCACGTGCACCTCCACCCTAACCCCCTCCTTAACCTTTTAGCCCATTTTTTAACATTTTTCAACATCATGCAGTGGGTGGAGTTAGGCTCAGACCTCGGTGTGTAGTTAATGTCATTGGTGAAACTTGTGTTTGCTATTTTATATAAATATGGCTGCTGTAAACAAGGTTTATTGCACTACTTCTTTTGCAATATAATCTCAAATGTTGTTTAATTTATTTACATTCTTTAAAAAATATATATTTACATACTGGCCAGTGCTTCCCAGCTGAGGGCTGTACTACGAAGCGAGATTAATGGGTTAGAGAGGTATGTTGAGTCTAAAGTCGGGCTTTCAGTGTCATGAAGGTGTCTCTCTGTTAACCTGGCGAGATCACCGTGGTACAGTAACTTGCTGAATTCATGACCTGGTCGGCAGCAGGTTATGTTCAGATTAAATAGGCTGTAAAAGCACCAATCTTTAGCTAATTCTTTTCCTAATGAAGGTCTTTATGAGCCATATAGATTAGGCTACAAACTGAGGGAAGACATTAAAAATGAAAAGTTGCTGAGCTGTATGTTCATAATGTCACCGAATGAAGCAGGACAAACACCAGAACAAACTGTTTGCATCACACTGTCACTGGAACTTCCATCTGGTGATGCAGAGTCATTTTTCCTGTTTGCTTCAAGTCATATTAACACTTTAAGTTTACACAATATATCATCCACACACTAATAATGATAGTGATGGAGCAGTATCAGGCCAACAGCATCTTGTTTAAATCTGCTGTACGAAGTTTAATTGTTTAATGCACAGTTGTCATGTTAGAAATAAACGGCAGCAGCGAGATTGCATTCAGTCGATCAGTAATTTTCTGCCAGCATTCTTCTCCTCCTGCCTTATTTGTAGCAACACTATTGCTTTTTGCCATGATATATTGTTTATATTTTCCACAGCTCTTCATTATAAGAACTTGTTCATCTTGACTGAAGTGGGCGGCTCGCGGAAGAGGAGTCAAATGACGCAGAAAACGGCCCTTTTGATGTGAGCATGCAGAGAGTCTGAAGAAGAAAGCCTGGGTTAATAAAGCAAAGTTGATAACCATCATCGAGATACGTGTTATCTCTGACTGGGGTTTTAGGTTTTGTTGAGGCAGCTCATGCAAAAAAAAGAAAGCCTGGCTGTGTTGTTTTCTTCGTAGCACAGCACTCTCCTCTCCTTGTTCAACAAACCAGACTTTCCTGCCCTGAGATGAGTTTCTCAGTCAACTTCCTCAATGTGTCGTCAGCTATGTTCCTATAAACACCTTAATCGTAACCCCAACGTAACAATTTCGCTGGTTTCTAAAAAGCTCAATAGGGCATGAAAGTACTTTGACCTTCTAATTACAGGGAGTGTCGTCCAACAAGGCTGGTGTCCTGAAAGTGCAATGGCTTCCCTTTGCAGACAGAGGGCAGTGTGCCATCACATTTTACCAAAGGCACAAAAGTCTATCAGAACAGTCAGTATGCCTACAGTGCCTCCATACTGTTCAGAACTGCAGACATAATCATCTCTACAAGACCAGGAATGTTCAGTTTTTACTTCACACAGTCCTCATTGATACAGGTGACACAAGTCAGATCAGAAAACAATTGTGACGTCCTCACACTGATATAATCCGTATGGAAAAACTCTTTGGCAGGGTTTATATTCCTCGTGCTGGACTCGTCTGGGGTTGATGGGTTCACTCCTGACAAACTGCTCCGCTGCTGTCCTCCGTATTGCCACACTGCACCGGGCCCTGCTGCCGACAGCTGGACCCGGCCTGGGCTCGTACTCTGACAGGAGGGCTGAGGAGGTCTAAAGTATTGAGGCGATGGACCAGAGATCTGTGCAGATTCAGGGTTTTGGGGTAAAAGAGGCTGGTGGTAGTCGTGGCCAGGGAGAGCAGAAAGATGAGGAGCGGGGTCGAATGTGCGGGGAGGACCGTAGGCGTGATGGCATCTGTGGAGGGAAAGACAGGAAGTTGTTTATTTAATCTTTCTGCAGGTTTAGGTAACTTTTGAAATGTTCTTTTTTGACTGTTTCAGCCCACATCTCACCTGCAGGCTGGCATGTTGTCACGTACGGCTGGGTGACCGGTGTCCCACAGTGACAGCACCTTCTCCTGGGTGTTGTTGTTGTTGTTGTTCCGGCCTTTATGGTTGTAACGAGACCTATTGTCCTGCTGAAGCTGGGCCTGATCCTCCCACTGCCACATATCTGACTCCCTGTTAAAAAATACATTTAAACCTGTGTGTCAGTTATCCAGTTCATAAATACATCTAGGGCTGCAACAAATGCTTACTTTCATAGTTGATTCATCTGTTGATTATTTTCTCAATAAATTGATTAGTTGCTTGGTCTATAAAATGTCAGAAAATGTTGTAAAATGTTGATCAGTGTTTCCCGAAGCCCAAGACGACATCCTCAAATGTTTTGTTTTGCTCAGAACCCAAAGATATCCATCATCATTTGTCATAAGGAAGTCAAGAAGCCAGAAAATACTTGGATTTCAGAAGCTGGAATTAGAGAATATTGACTTTTTTTCCTAAAAGTAACCCAAACCGTTGAATCGATTATCAAAATAATTGGTGATTACTTTAATAATTGATTAATAATTGGAAACTGACCGATATCTCTTTGCTTATTTGTTTTTCTCTGTCCTTTGCCTCCAGTGATGGAAACTAACTACGTGCATTTACTCAAACAGGGTACTTGAGTAAAATTTGGTGAGGTACTGAGGTTCCATTTTATGTAACCTAATATTTCTACTTGACTCCATTTTAATGGGGAATGTTGTAGTTTTTATTCGCTTACTTGACAGCTAGTCAATAGTTACTTTATAGATTAAGGTTTTACATTAAAAACGCTTTAAATATAATATATTGTTCAAGATGATATGTGATCAGTTTTCCTGTGAGGGACAATAAAGATACCTGGAAAATTAGGTATGTATACTGGAGCACACAGACTCAAAACCACAATTTTTATTAAAGGCTAATGTTTCATCGGCTATGATGAAGACACATCTGGTGGACATTAGTTCTTTGAATAAAAGTTGTGGCCTTCAGTCTGTGGCGTCAGTATTTTGGACATATTTCCATGTTTCTCCTTCGACTAGAATATCCTGTCCTCGAGAGCACCGGACAGGCCTGCAATTCTTTCTGAGTCAGTTGAAGAGCATTTAACCTCTGCCTTCATTGGACAATAAATAAACTTGAACTTTGAGATTAAAGTTCCAACTCTTTTTCTGTGTGACTTCTTACAAGGTGCCCCTTGTCATTTTTCAGATGTCTGTGAGTTGTTAGTTCCCTCAAAGAGACATTTCCTCCTTCCTCATTTTAGCTCTGAGCCACAACATCTCTGAGGCCAGCAGGCGAGTGCTTATCAAAGCCTGAAAGATATGGCAATTTAATTTGGTCTAACTTTAACAATTATCTCCTATTACTCGTATTTATGCAACCACCACAACAAAAATATACCAGTTATTTCTTTTTCCCCTCCAGAGTTGCAGCTCAGCCAAAGAGTGCTTTAGCCCAGCCTTTTGCACATCTTTGCGTACACAGGTGATGTAACATACACTCCTGCCACTGATATATAGGTGGTGAAGCAATGTGCCAACAAAGGCAGGGAAGAAGATGACTGCAAGCTAGTAAAGGTGGATATAAACAATGCTGGATTTAAAACACTAAAACTAGCTTTATAAATGGTTTATGAGGAAGAAAATGCATTCAGCACATTTGGTAGAGCTCAAGGATAAACACGATGCATTTTTAGTAACAGTGAATGTTAACATAACTTTTGTTTGTCTAAAAGAAAACCCCACAGACCACCTTTAAGTTTCCTTTGTGAGGCAGCTGGATTCACAAAATCCCAAGACCAAATGAGAATCCATCTTGCCAGATTTCAAGTTATCTGTTTGTGTCCACAACAAAAGTTGTGCAACCCATCAGCATCCTGGGAGGGACTACTGGCAGCTACAGGCGTGGTTTTAGGTGTGATGACAGCGGGAAGCGTCCATGGAAGTGACTCGACTCAACAAACAATGGTGCCTCCTGAAGAGTTTAGCATAGATACTGTGATATAATCAGTTATATCAGAACTAGAAAGTATTCCAGAGCAAAGAACGCCACTGTAGGCTTTTCTCAATGAAAAGATGGTTTCGCTCGTCACCTGCGCTCGGCAAGAGTTTGATCTGACTGGCTGAAGATAGCCCGTGTTAGACATGATAGACAAATAGTTCATCCAATCACCTGCCAAGTGTTTTTTGAAAAGTACCTGCCCTTTTCCAAACAGTTTCTAAGGACGATGTCCTAGATGGTTCTGTCTAACAAACCATCTGGCGTGCCAGGTTACCTTTAAGTGGGAATTTAAATGAATTACTTTTATTTGTAGTCGAGTATTTAAAAAATTTACATGGGAACTTTTAAGATCTGAGTACTTCTTCCACCACTGTTTGCTTCTCACTCACCTCTCCTCCTGTTTCCTTTTGTCCTCTTTGATGCAGTCGAGCAAACAGCAAGTGATGAAGGCCACGGACATGAGGAATATGATGGCCGAGCTTACAATGGATGCCAGCACAGCCACACGGAAACCATAGTCCTCATAGGGAGACAAAGCTGCAGTGTGAGAGAAGAAGACTATTGACTTATTTATCGACTTTATTTTCATGCAATGCTTTCCACGTATTTGACAATTCCATTCATCACGCTGCAAAATCGGTGTAACAATTCCTAGTCAGACTTGAGCGCCACACAAAACACTGCCACCATACAGATAAAGTCTTTCATTATCATATAACCAGTGGAGACTGGCAGAAATAACGTCATTTTGCAAGAAAGTTCACCTGCTGGCTAATAATTGAAAGGACAATAAAACTTCAATTCCATTTTTAATTTCTTTCAGTTTCACATCAGACAGCTTCTTCTGTCCCCTGATGATTGATCCTGAAACATAATTAAGATCGTGCTCTCACTTTTTCCACTCACCCGCCAAAAGAATGACTAACTCTGCACCTGCTTGAAATTATTCCACTCTACCTGCATTAGCATTAATAGTCTCCTTAAATGAGCCTTATCCCCGAGCAACAAATTATTTTCTCTCAAATGTGTTCTCACTTAATTTAGAGCATTAATTACTTCAAGCCAAATAATACCTTAAGTGTCCTCATGTAACATTGCCCATGGCCACCATGCCTATCACATAATGTTCAATATATATTCCATCTCTTCAGAATAATGAGCTGACAGACAGTTCAGGGGAAGTTTTGCAGCCGCTGCAGTTTTTCCAGTAAAAGCATTAGAAATATTTAATCTGCACACCAACACATTTCAGTCAGAAAGTGTATGAATAATTAAGGCTGGGTTGCACCAACAAAGATTACTTTTTATAAACATGATTAAATCATGGTTTAACTTTAAATTATGTTGCGCCGACATTTTAAAATTCTTAAAATTAAAATGATTCCATTTAAATCTCTTTCTTTTCTTGTTTTTCTCCAAACTGAGATGAAATTCTGTCACGCCAAACTTTAAACTCCAATTTAAGTTGTGATCTTGTATTTACTTCAAACTTTAACTTTTAAAACAGCTGCCTTTTTGAGAAATTGAACGAAATAATCAAGTTCCTCAAAGAAAGTTAAGTAACAGACTCAACCCAATTGTGTTTAATGATGTGGTTCCTCTTTCGTCCACTCAAGTTGATAATATAACAAGTTTTTCTCAAAAGAGGTGAAACTAGAGCTTCTCTGCTGAGCTATTATTAGGGTAACTAGACTAACTAACTCTTTAGCAAGTAGCACAATGTTTTTTTCTTACTTTTTAGCGAGCTAGCAAACAATACATAACATTTTTTGTTTCATTTTTAGCTTGCTAGCAAATAATGCAACTTTTTGCTGAAGGCATAATATACAACATTTTCCTAGAACTTAATGTAGCAAATATAATCCCCTTCAGTCATCATCCCTTATGACCCACTAGAAATGTGTGGTGGTGTCTGCACCTGCCCTCTGCCTGTCTTTTCTTATTTACTCATTATTTTTGCTGTGCTCGGGACATTTTACCAACCCAAAGCGTCAGTATTTGATATCATGTCTATGATACTCAACAATCAACCAGCTATCTTTCTGGTGAGTTTACGAACAGCTCAGACAAATCCTAACTTTTCTAATTTAAGGAATGCAGAGCAGCTGAAAGTTAATGGTTTTCCTCCCACTGTTGTTGAATTTAGTTATTCATTATTTTATATTCATTTGGGTAAGGAAGCATCTCCATACTGATTAAGCTCTATTCAAATTTTGGTTTACATCTAAACCTGAATTTACTGAACAGAAATTAGTTTTTAATTGTGCAACAGAGCTCTGCTTGATTTTAAATCTGGATTTAAAACCAGTCTAAGATTGACACCGTTATGTTCATGTAGCTTCTGGAATGAGTGCCATTCTTTCTATATTAGCTGTCATGATAAGTTTCTTCTTACGTTTACAGTAGGTCTCCCCCACCCAGTGGGTGCTGTTTGTGTCCATGACGCATATCAGCTCTTTTCCAACCAGTTTGTGTTTGTCTGGGCACTGCAGGGAAATGACTGTGCCCACAGTGGTACCGTTGCCCTGGATAATCTTCTGTGTGCCCAGGGCTGGCAGAGGCATGGGCGTGCACTGAGCCTGGGGCTGACCTAAAAGACAGATTCAGAGTGTGTGCATCAAAGACAGTGGTCGTGATTGAATTATGTTGCAGATGTTAAATGTGCATAAATCACCAAAAGTTCGCTGAAAGTTTGAGCACATGTATAATTCATGTATCTTCAAAGGAAATTTGTTTTCACGGAGATGATCAGACTACTCATAATTCAAAAGAAGCACAACAACAATTCAGGGTGAACAGTGTGATCAACAAGGAAGAATGGAGCTCTGCAGACGAGATTGAGTGTGGAATGGGACAGTCATTCCACAGCTATCAGCTATGAACCCCTGTAGGGCTGCACAACACTGTGTGACAAAATATGCCCCCCCTTCCGTAACAGCCAGGCGCTGTGCTGCATCGAATTCTAACAGTATCGAAGCAGGAAATGTGATAAATCATTAAACAAAAGGGGCTGCGAGGCTGGTGGAAACACACAGAGCCATCTGGAGCCATGCTAAACAACCGGTTATCATACAGCACAGTACAGCACAGTGCACAGCGTATTACAGGGGGGGAGGAGGTCTCTCTCTGTGTCATCTCAGTACGCCAGCAGTCTGGCACGATGAACCAACAACATATGAGTATCACTTCATCATGACACAAGCTGGTGGAATGCAAATAAACACTATGACTTCAACTCAGTGATTTCCAACAGAACTGGGAAGGAGAATCTGATTCAGCCTTGAAAAAGTCAAAAAACAGTTTGTTTTTCTGAGGGAAACCTGCTTCTAGTTTTCACTAAAAAAACAACAGAAAGTGACATATGAGAGATTCAGCAATGTTCATCTTTGCAACTATTAAAGGTAGAATCGGTAGGATTTATTCAAGCTGTTTGTAAACACTATAAAACAATAGTTTATCATTTTGTCTCATTCCCAGGATGTCAAAAACCAACATTTTGGTTTGGTAAAACATCCCAAACACAGCAAAATAATGAGAAACACAGGCAGAGGGCGGGGTCTATGCAGATACAAACACCTCCACACACTTCAAGTGGGTTTAAGTGATGATTGAAAGTGATTTTGTTTCTGAGAATGTGAGAGGGCCTCTGCACGTCTTCTCTACTAACACAATGTCATTACGGGAATGTAGTTGCAATATGTGACGTTGCTTGGACGTCACATGTAAAGTTACAGCAACCTACCAAGTGAAATTCATTGGTAGCTTATTATTTTAAATGTCGCTGTATGTTGTCCCACTGTTTCCACCACTTTTTGGAGATACTGAGACAACGTCTCTTATCGCTAGGATGTCGCACGCAATGTTCCTGCTAAGACAGGGTTGTTGCTGCAACAACGCTGAAAAATAACATTTTAATTGTAATGCTGCAACAAACGTCGCTGCCACATAACATTTTAAGTCTAATGTGTCATGTGTTAAGTGTATTGTTGCAGTAACAATGCTGCAAAACAACTTTTACCAGTGTGATGTTGCATGTTTCAGGTGTAATGTTGCCTTAACAACACTGCGACGTATTGTTTTAAGTGTGATGTTGCAGGAATGTTGCTGCAGCATGACATTTTAAGTGTGATGTTGCAGGAGTGACACTACATTGTAAATAAACAAATGTCACAATCACAGCAGCCACATATGTGTTTGTTTCTTGTACATTTAATTTTGCTTATCTTTTTGGGATTTTAATGATGTGTGACAACATCGGATAAATCCTTCACTGGTTAATTTTCTGCATTTTTATTTATGTTGCTTAGGTTACCAATTTTCTCATGTTTATGGCTATACATCATATTTTGTTGCTCAGTGTAAAGAACTAACAAATGAGATTAAAGGTATAATATGCAGTGTTTTCCTTAAAAATGTAGACTCATTTAAACATAATTCCTTTGAATTATCACTTATGACCTACTAGAAGTGTGTGGTGGCGTCTGTATCTGCAGAGACCAGCTGCCCTCTACCTGTATTTCCTTATTTTCTCATTGTTTTGCTGTGCTGGGGATGCTTTAGCAACCCAAAACGTTGGTATTTGACGCCCTGGGAAAGAAACTCAGCAAGCAGTCTTTCTGGTGCCTTAATGACCAGCTCGGACAAATCCATTGATTCTAACTTTAAGTGAAGTACATGTGCATTTTCTTTTTTAAAGAATTACACATGCTTCTGATCAAATTTCACAGCTGCACTGGGTCAGTCAGACTCTGCTGGAATAAATATACTCCCCTGAGGACCATCATAGCATCAGCTCACCATATTCAAGTTTATGTAACACAAGGACGCTCTTCATTGCCGATAAGTAGAGAGCTTCACTTTTATGTAACGTTGTGTGTGTGTGTGTGGCTGCGTGAGTGTGCGTGCGAGGCGTCCAGCTGTGCATCAGCGCGAGGAGTTTCTGTCGTTGCCTCCCTTTTTCACTTCCTCTTAGTGTTTTTCTATTTAAAAATGATAAAACATGATGAGATCTGGATGAAAGGTGTGCATGAAATTTGCCTCAAAAAGCACGACACTTACTGCATTATGTAAAGTTGGTATATTTCTCAGAAATAATCAAATAAAGACAAATGCATCACCTTATACTATAAACCTTGACTGATAATCATCGAGCAATTGTTAGGAAACTATCACCCCAAGCCTCTGAAGGGATATTGCACAGTTTTGGTCGAGCAATAACGTCACACACACATTAAATCTTTATAAAATTTTGTAACGATTTTATTTAGGGCCCTGCGTTTGAATAAAAAATGTAAAATTATAAAAACATGGCTTTACGTTAAGACTAAAACTGGAATAAGTGCAAATAACTGCCAAAAACAAGCCCACACATCCTACACGTTCAACTCAACATTATGAATGAGACACCGTTGGGTTTGATTCCGTCTGTCTTACCTGCTTTATTCCGGTCACGCCTGTCATCTCTGTTAGTAAAATCAGTCCTGGACACGTCTGCTATTGAAGCTGTTGCCGCTGACATGTTGCTGACAGACGGACGCCCCTCACTCCGCTCTCTGGTTGTGCGTAAAGACTGCGCAGCGGTGCTCGTCTGTGCCCGGTACAGCAGGGTAAACAAGTCGGGATTCCGTAGCTGGAGTCGTGCGCGTGAGATTTAGTTCGCCTCTCCACCTCCCAGTGAACAGCTTGTCATGCAGAGTCCTCCCACAGCGCTCTCTCACCGCATCGTTCACGACTTCTTCTCCTTCTTAAAGCGCGGTGTGTTTGGACACCGTCGCGCCAGAGGATGAGCTGATCCCCGGAGAGGACAGACGCAGACCTTGTCGACCAAAGCAAGAATGACTTTGTGGATTACAGCAGGTCGGGTCAAGTGGCTGCGCTCTGTGGGCAGGACACTGACGAGTAACTACAGCAGCAGTGAAGCGCCCTTTGCTGGCACCGCTCCTCCGTTTGAGCCCATCCGGATGTGGTGGCTGAGACATGAGTTCAAATGTGCAAATCACTTACAGTCAGTGGCGTTAAGATCACCTGTAAGGAAGATGAGGCCACTGAGAGATGTAGGGATCTGTTTACACTGCACAGCTTAAGTGCTGACGCCAGTATCAACATTTTTACAGTTAAGGTTTTCACACAGCAGCTTAAGTGATGCTGAGACTGAGTTTTGAAAGGGGATTTTAAAAACTTTTGGTAGCCTCAGGGTCTAGGGCCATCACTCATGGGCTTTTCACACTGCAGTCAGCCCCAGTCTAAGGGAGCTGTTAGCTTAGACTAAAAGAGGTTTCACACTGGCACAATCCTGGCACGTTCCAAAGTGGGCTAACCCCGACTTTAACCTGGGGCTAGCTGGCCCTGCTCCGGAGCAGGGGTTGCCACTATTTTGCAGCGTTAACCCCTGAGTATCGTCTAAAGCCTGGGCTAAAAGCAGCCAGTGTGATACAGCTAAAAGATTAGAAGATGACGATGATCAGCCAGGTTAATGGAAAACATCTGTGTGGGTGCACAGAGGCTTTAACCCAGAGCTAGAAGAAGGGCAGTATGAATCATATTGCCCTGGGCTTAGCTTCACCCTGTGTTAACAATGTGTGTGTGTAATTCCCATGGTTAACTCTTGCCCTGGGCTAAGAATATGCAGTGCGAAAAGCCCCTTAGAAGTATACATGTATGAACCAGTAAGTCAATTTATCCACATCAGTTTCAAAGTAGGAGACAGAAGAAGTTCAGTTTAAGTGCCAAATACAGATGGAACGAAAGCCAGACTGATAATAATGTCATGGAGAAGGGTTTTGAGGGCAGTGGTGGAAGAAGTATTCAGATCTCTTACTTAAAGGGACACGTCAAACCCCAAACTGAGAATACATATTTTTCCCTGGCCCATAGTGCTACTTATCCATCAAGGTTGCTTTGATGTGAGTTGCTAAATTTTGGAGATATCGGTTGTAGAGATGTCTGCCTCCTCTCCCGTAAAATGGGACTAGATGGCACTCAGCTTGTGATGAAAGCACCAAAAAAATGCATTTAAAAAATTCAAAGCCAGCGTCTCTCTCCAGGAATCATGACCTGGTTACTCAAGATAATCCACAGACTTTGTTCTGAGCAGTTTCATGTAGACACTACTTTCTTTCTGCAGTAGAACGTACCGGAACTACTTTCTTTCTATGGGAAAGAAGTAATGACACTGCTCACAACAAGGTGTGAGCAGGCCACCAAATACAGTGTAACACCTGTTGAACCAGGTCAGAAGAACACATAATTTAAATCCCATGGCTGTTTTATTAATTCTCATTACTTTTTTTAAACGAATCATAAATATTTTATGGTCATTTCAAACTCATAAAGTTGAACATTTTATTTATTTTAATTACCTCTCACATAAAATGGAAATACTTAAGTGAAGTACAAGACCTGAAAACTGTACATATGTACAGAGTAAATGTACTAAGTTACTTTCCACCACTGTGAGAGGGAGAGAGCGCTCAGACTCTACAATGTCTTTTGTTTGTCTCTGTAAGTAACGTCACTGTCTGTTTCTTCATGTTAGTATACCTTTGTGTCACTATGTCTCAGACAGCTGCTTTCACTTCCCTCATTGTGACTCATTGTGTCACAGGTCGGTTAGACGTGTGGTCAAAGTGTTGACTGCGGACCTGGTTGACGCGAATCACTTAATCATGTTTCACTGCTTGATTTTACTGGCAGGTCTCTGAATAGAATAGACTTCTTATGTAGCGGCCATTTTGTTATGAAACACAAAGAGAAAGGTGTTACCAATGATACTAATTGAAGTTTTGTTCCATTCAGATCAAACAGAGTCAGGATGATGCTATTGTGCATGTTGGCTCACTGGAAAGGCCCTGATACAGTAAATGGAACAGACCCTTATTTGACCCTTCCTATACATTTCTAGTTTAAAAAGAAAACCAAATTTTGAACATGATTAAAGAAGAAGATGTTGTCAGGGGACCTGTGACAGCAACATAGCCCATAGTCACATCTTAAAGGTATAGTCGGTATGATTTGTCCGAGCTGTTCGTAAACACATCAGGACATCAAATACCGTTTTGGCTTAATGAAACATCCCACAGACAGCATAACAATGAGAAAAATAAAATAAAATAAAGACGGACAGCAGGATCTCTACAGATACAGCCACCAAGCACACACTTCTATGAGTCTATTCTTTTTTTTTTAAAGAAAATGTTGCAGATTATACCTTTAAGTTAGCTAATGTTAGCTAAATCCTTGCTAGTTAGCTAATAATTGATGTGGATTATCTAGCTAGTTAGCTAGCATTTTGCTAACATTAGCTATCAGATGTAACTAGCAATTGATGTACTCTGCATCCAAACTCACATACTACTGTATGCACTATATAAACAAAGTGTACCCTGTCGTTCAACATACATTTGTGTAAATAAACAGTAGTATGAATCTTTTCAGACACACTGCTCAGCCCCGTATCACATCATTTCCTGAGAGTCTCCTTGCCGGGTGGAGACTCATAACTGTGGTAAACACATGGTATCACGTGCCAGCATTGAAATAATTTAAAACACCTATAACCCCTAGCAAAGTGAAACCTTACTTAGATCTAAATTGAAGCGTTATTGACATTACACCAGAGCTGCCTTGGTTGCTGTTCACCATTGTCTGTTATGTTGTTGTTGTCGTCACTACTGCATTGCATTGTGGGATGTTTATGCTGGCAAAGTGTCCACTGATTGCATACTGTAATATTTCCCCTGAAGCTCGCAAACTATTGGTTTCATACTAAGGTTCTGGACATACTAAACCTCTCACATACTATTTTAGCATGCTAATTAGCAGGCTAGTATGGAATTTCAGGATAGCCAGTTGGCTAGCTGATGCAAGATGTGACTTTATGTCACTTTTACTGGTTCATCTTCAAACTTTTCAACATAGCTGAGCTGAGCACATATCACATCTAAGTACAGGAGAGAAGAAATTTGGCTAAAGTACCAAACTTGCTAAACTTGTGACTGGAGCACAGAGCAAAAAGGGGCGGGACTTAGGATGGGCCAGTTAGTATCACTGGTAACACCGGTGTTACAGTTTCATATCAATATTGTTGCCGTGAAAAAAGTCTGTTAAGCCAGTCAAAGTAAATGTTTTGACAGCATAAAGAATAAGTAAACAGGTCTAACTGAAGCTTCATTATGAACTGAGTTACCATGGATGGTTGCTACGCGGAGATGTGATGATGATGATATGCAGCTATAAATGAAACAAAAACAATTTAAAAGGGATGGTGCATTTTCTGTGCTTTAACACGAAGAAAATAATGTCCATACACACAGACACAGACACACACACACACACGAACATCAAAGAACCTCTAAAAAAACCCCATAAAAACACTCGTAATACGAAGGTTCCTGTCTTCACTTTTCTCTCCCGTCTAAAAGCAGCACTCTCCTTGTTAAATCTCCACGTCGTCGCTCTGATGTCATTGAGGATTCTGGGCATGCATGAGACTGTTTCTGCTGTGGGTGATAAGTGTCTCCACAGGCGCAGCCCTGTTCACCTGAGCAAACCCCCACACACCACCCCGGACACACTGGGAGCCTCTGTTCAGACAGCTGCTTGCCTCATCATTCATGAATATATTAGCATGGCTGATTAAAAGTGTTCATACTGGAGACTTAAGGACTAGCAAATACCACGAGTTATGTTCATTGCTGTCCTAAATATGTTGTTTAATAATGCACACCCTCCCCTGTTTTGGAGTAACACTGTTCTTTAGGACACCTTCAGAGAAAAATTATAAAGTTAGGAAGCAGAGATATATGTTATGGTTCCCTTAACAAATTTTTACACGTATTCTGGTACTGTGTGAATTTTAAGTACTGGTACTTTACTTGAGGATTTTCATTTTATACAGCTTTAAACTTCTACTCCACTACATTTGCCTGACAGTTTTAGTTACTAGTAACTTGTTAGATTACACTTTTTATACCCTTCCTTTCCAATGTAATCCACGTATCTCTAAATTAGGTGCTTCTGAATGGAATTTTTCTGATAAACGAAAGGATTAAGTGTTCCTCTGCGTTGAGAAAATTATCCTACTTCTTCAGCTAAATAAACAATTTAAAACCCTCTTGGATTAGTTGGAAAATGAATCGTCCAAAGCTGGCAGGCCTGTTTCCAGAGCTCATGAAACATTGACTTTTTGGTTGATTAGTTTTGTTGACTTTTTAGAGATACATGGTTCTCAAGGGAAAGTGAAATACAAACATATGATCTTATAGAATATGATGCATTGCAGTAAATAAAACCCAACAGTATATTAAGTATTTATAGCTCAAACTTAAAGGGACAGTTCATCCCAAAATCAAAAACTGTGATGCTCAAAGAAAAAATTAAAATATCTCTTTCCAGGAATCATAACCTGGTCAAGGTAATCCTCAGACCTTGTTGTGAGCATTAGGAACTACTTTATTTGTATGGTAAAAATAAAGTGTAGATGTTTAAAGTGTGTGCTGATACTTTCAACATCTGCAGCAGTAAAATGCAACATGCACATTAATGCAGCAGTAATAATAATCCAAAAACATCACATCACATCATCATTGGGGAGTGAGGCAGCAGATTCTGAAAAAAGGGAATTTTATTTTGGCATGATCTTCCCTTTAACGTTGTCAAGTGATGAGTCTGTCCTGATTACACAAACAGAGAAAATATGTCAAAGATCACCATGTATTTACTCAAACCTAACAGTCTTAATTATTCTAAATTATCAAACAAAAAGCATCAAATATCAAACAAAACTTAACAAACACTAACTAAAACATAACTTTGATGCTGAAATTAGTCATAAATGGAACAAACAAATAAATGAAATGACTAACTGATAAATACAGCAAACTTTAGGCAGTTAACAACACATGAACACAAGTCTGGTTGTTGGCAGAGCAAACAGAACAATGGCTTTACCCTCTACTTATAAGGTGAACTGATTCAGGGCAGATTGAGTTCACCTGAGCCTAGTTTGTCTCTAAACAGCACGTTGCTCCCCCATGTCTGTCCTCAACAGACATGGAGGACATGCTACATTCACATATAATAGTAAAATACTGGCAGAGATCATTTTACTGCAGAATTAGTACTTTTAATTTTGATACTTATTATATATTGTACATAAGTAAGGTTCTGAATGCAGAATTTTTACTTGTATTGGAGTATTTTCACAGTGTGGCGTTGTCACTTCTACTCAGAGGGACAGTTCATTCCAAAATCAAAAATACACTGGCCTGTAGTGCTGTTTATCCATCTAGATAGTTTTGGTGTGAGTTGCACCAGGTTTTGGAGTTATCACGTGTCGAGATGTCTGCCTTTTCTCCAATATAATAAAACTACATGGCACTTGGCTTGTTGTGCTCAAAGCACCAAAAAATACATTTGAAAAATTCAAAACCAGTGTCTCTTTCTCTAAAGATAATCCACAGACTTTGTTGTGAGTAGTTTTATGGCATACTTTCTTTCTAGTTGAAAGAAAATAGTTCTGTTAGATTCAACTGCAGAAAGAAAGTAGCTCCTACATGAAACTGGGTCATGATTTTTGTGAAGAGACACAGGTTTTGAATTTTTCAAATGTATTTTTTTGGTGTTTTGAGCACCACAAGCCGAGTGCCATTTAGTCTTATTATATTGTAGAGATGGCAGACATCTTTACAGCCATTATCTCCAAAACTCTGCAACTCACCCCCAAAAAATCTAGATGCATAATCAACACTATAAGGCAGGGAAATATGTTTTTGTTTTTTTTTTAATTTTGGGGTGAACTGTCCCTTTGAGTAAAGGATCTGAATACTTCTTCCATCAGTGATTGTTTCATGATGTTTCTTCATCAGTCTGTAGTCATGAAACAAGTCTCCTAAAATGTCTAAAATTGTGCAACTCAGGGAGAAATGCTGGAGGTCAGCCTCCAATGTCACTTAGTTTTTATGAGTCATGTATTGAATTTTAATGAAGATATAGTTGAAAGAAAGCCAAATCTCAATATTGCACTTGTCCCTTAAATTAAACTTTTTGTTAAATTCCATTAAATGCTGAATGTCCACAGTTACACCACTTTTGATTCTATGAATTCAGCATTGAAGACTAATTTACATGACCATTAGAGGTAGACGAGGAAGAGGAAGATAGAGAAGACACACAGTGTATGAGGACATTTTGAGAAATTAGTCTGCTTAAAGTGTTCCGAGTTTTCTCTTCTGATTTGGAGATGGTTGCTACAGCAACAGTTAATGTGGTCTGGCGTAGTCTCAGCGGGTACAGTTTGGACTGTCAGTGCCTTCCACTTTACTCTCCACCCAGGTTTGTGTGTTCTGCGCAATCCAATAGACAACCAGAAGGCTTGATAATGAAACCTGGGACTGTCAATAATGCCTCTTTTATTGTATTAAAAATGAATAAAGCTGATATTCACTAAATCACTACAAAAACAGGCAAAAAAGGTGGAAGAAAAGCAGGACTAGATGATGAAATATTCAGTTGACCAAAAGGAAAACTCTCCGGCTGTTGCTATTTCATTATTAATCTGATGTGACAAGAGAGACGGAGAAAGGTGAAGCAGGTGAGGCTGGCCAGCTCCTCGTGCCCCTGACACAGTGTGGCACAGTGGCTCTGCTGGGGGAGGAGGAGAAGGAGGAGGAGGAAGAGGAGGGGAGGGGGGGACCACTCCATCATTCAGGTAATTAAGCAGAGCAGGAGGGGCCCCATCTCCCACTGCCAACGGCCCCGTCAACACTGCTGCTCGAATCAGGCCACATATGGCTGGAGGTCTGGGTGGAGGAGACTGAAGGTGTCCTCTCTGAAGTGTCCTTGGTTAGTTCCCAAAGTGATAAAACGAACACCCAGTGAGATGTTAGTGTTAATTGTCTGACTACCCAACAACACTAGACATGAGGTTTTTATTCAAAGGCCTCTTCTGCAAAGAGGATGAAGAGCTTTGTTGAGTGATTGCTGATTGCAAATAAAACCTGCTGTGGATCATTGTTTCAAGTGTGAGTAATCACAACACAACTAAAACATGACGTTTTTAAAATAACAGAGTGCTTACAAATGAAATCCTTCCCACAACCCTGTCAGTCTCAGTAAGCACTGTAAAAAGATACAGCAATTTAATAAAAACAGTAAAACTTTTCTCAGTGACATAAATATACAAGTTTTATTTGTTAATTAAGTTAATTAAACGTAAAAATTATTGTATTTACAAGAAGATAACACTTTATTTGAAGGGATCTGCATAAGGCTGTCATTACATTGTCATGGCCATGTTCATGACACCCATCATGAACATGAGGGAGTCCTTGTGAATGTTTATGACTCATTTGGTCAGTTATGTAATTTTTAATGCAAAGTTTACATTGTTTTTGTCATGACAACTTGACATTATATGATAACTGTCCTAACTGACAGTAACCAAGACAATGATGTCTTTGTTATGACAAAGTGACATTAACCAGGACAAAAAGTTTTTGTTATAACATTAACCAGGACAACGCTACCTGTCAGTGTCTTTGTCATGACGAACTGACATTATAAACTTTATAACATTAACATTACATTAAACTCATAAGTGATTGGTTTTGACATTGGCCATCATGAGACCAGTGTGTCATGATTATTTTCCTTGACTTCAAGTTAAAGTGGTACATTTTGGACTGTCATAAATGTTATTAAGTTTTATTACACTGTCAAATGCTTTTGATGATGGATGGATCACATCTCAACTAAAGAAAAACAAAGATATGAAAACAAACTACAAGTATTGGGCACTTGCGATCCATACACAGCACCCGCCACCGTATTTGCGTCACTAAAGTCGCTGCCAGAGCTCCACTTTGGTGATGTTCACATCTATATTGTGTAGAATCCCTCACCTTGCACTGGCGACAGTTATATCTAATTTTGACCTGGATGGGTCAATAATGCTGCTGTTTGGGAAGCAGATGAGGGGTTTTCTTTGTCGGACAGGATTCTGTAGAAACACGGCCCAGACTTGTCTCCTCGTTGATAAGTGCATCCAATTGCACAACAACTATCCGAAACAACAGAGACCATTCAGTTTGTAAGCTGGCGGGCAGCAGAAGACAGCATTGTTTTTGCCCTCCAAGGGGGCGTTCCCACATGATGTCACATGAAAACTAGGAAGAGCCTGTTCCCTGTCATCAAACTTTTTTGGTCCCAGTCAAGCCGTGTTCACTGGGAGCTCTCAGTCCAGGAAGAGTCAGCTATAATACGCCCGCTCTCCCTCCTACATCCTCCTTTAACTTTGAAATAAGTCATGTTTGCTTGTTTTCACAATAATGAAAACACTGTGAAACATGACGAAGGTTAGTGTTGAATTCAGCCTCCACCCCCTTACACTTTAAATTTTATAAATTCACTGGAAACAGTTTTGCCTGCTGTCTTTGTGCCAATGCTGAAACAAAGTTGCGGAGGCCTCCAGAGAGCCTTTCTCGTTGAGCAGCTGTTAAAAGAAGAACTGACTTTTCAAGCTGAGAAAATGTAAAAGGAAATCAAATTTGTTTGTAGTGTTCATCAGTGTGAATCAAGGTGAAGAGTTGTTGGTGCACCTTAATATTTCACATACACTTACATAACATATTGAACATATTTTCTCAAGTACAACTGAATTAATATTAAGTTTATTTGACCAGAAAAGTTTGTTTTGAATCATTACAAAATTACTTCAATTTGTCTCTTGAAATTTAACCAACTTTAAATTTTAAGGCAGCCCAGACACTAACTTTTTAAAGTTAAAACAAATAGACCCTTGTCAAGTAAAGTAGAGACCTTTTCTAAACACCCACATCCTCTCTTTGTCTCCTCTCTCTCTCTCTTCCCACACACACACACACACACACACACTAGTGATCTGTCCATAACATCATTAATGCTCCTTTCTCTGTCTCCCGTGTCTGTAATCTTTGAACAAATCACTTGTTCAGGCTGGATTGTGGCCACCGGCAACTTGGCTGCTCCATAAATCTGCACCTCTGTACACTTGAGAGCGAGAAATAGAAGAGAGAGGAGATGGGAAACGGGTGGCAGGTAAGAAGAATGAGACTTTAGCAGGAAATTGAGTTGATCAAGCATTTCTTTGCCACAGTGCCACCTCAGACGTGCACAGCTTGCAGGGCATGGGTTGCAGATGCACAGCACTTCTCAGACACCACAGAGGATGAAGGACTGTATTACTGTGGCGGTGCTGGGAGGAGAAACCAAATCAGTTAGGCATACGTTTTTTTTTTGTCAGGGATTTGTTTAGTAAGGCAGATTGAATTGCACTTTTACTTTAATATCCATAAGCTTATATGATGCATAATTTCCTATCAAGCTGGGGATTGGTTTTCATCACATGAGTGCATAATATTTGAAGCAGTAAGTGTGAGAGGTACTAAAAGAAATAGCTTTCTGAGAAAGTGAACTGAATTTGGCTTTTAGTGCAGACACACAAAGAAAAAAAGAGGCTACAGTCATGTTAGCTGCTCTGTGAAGCTGTACTTAAATGGACAATATGTTCTGTGGCCTGGGGTCTCTCTCACATTAAAACAATAACAAGAGAGGTAGTTTGATGATGTTATAAGGTGGCGTGGAATCATGGGAGTTCTTGTCTTCACTTTTAAACAACCACCATAGCTGATGAAAATCTACCTGACATGAAATCATTTGCATGGAGGAGGTAATATTAAAGTTTTATCCATTAACATTTAGTCTGGTGCACTGACGTCCTTCCTCACTCTGTGATGTATCAGACGTATCCCATGTTTTCACGGAAATTAAAGCAACTAGCAACAAGCTGGCAATGGCTAAGCAAGAAACGCACCATTACCTTGAAAAACAATATGGATTTCTTTTGGAAAGTACTCAACTTAACAAAATATGTTTAGCTATTTGTAAATTTTAATGCAGAAATGTTACTTATTGTAGCTTTAAGCTGTTGTTACATCGAGCTAAATGCTAATGTCTGCCTGGGACATGTTAATGAACGATGTTAACATGCTTATGATGTTTACTATGTTCACCATTTTAGTTTAGCATGTAAGCAAACTGTAGTTACTGTAGTTGTAGTAGCAATTCATCATCATCTAGTAAACCTCTATCATCCGCCTTCAGATTCTGTGATTAAATGTAGAACAGTTCCCCGGGGCGTCTGGTAGTGGTCAGCAAACTGCAGTTACTTGCTCTCAGCACAAAACAGAGTGCATGCAGCCGAGGCTGATGGGAATATAGGTTTTGCGGGTATTTGGTCATAAAGCTATGTCTAATGATTTCAACTTTTGATTTGATGAGGGGGTGAAGTTACAATTCATCCAGACAGGAACATGAATATTTGATCAAATTTCATGGCAACAGTCACAGAGACATATCGCTCAAAATCATGAGTGTCAACCTCATGATGGGGGAGTGGTGGCAATTCAAAGATGCTTCACGATGTGGACGTTACACAGGATACTGAGGAAGAGAGTAAAACTTTAATATTACCTGGTCCATGAACATGATTTCTGCCTGAGTCATGTCAGATAGATTTTCATCAGCCATGGTGGTTAACAGTGAAGACAACAATTCCCATGATGCTATGTTACGTTACGAGGTTACCTAACTACATGTTATTGTTTTAATGTGAGAGATTCTGCTGGTGGCAGAACTTAGATATTGTGCCTTTAATGCAGTTCAATTTTACAATAAAAAGGACATTTTAACTTAACTGTCAGCTGTTTAACATCGTATTTCAGTGGAATAGGGACATCAATAAATGGTGTAACACTGATGCATGAGACTGAAAATTGTGCCCCTTTTTTTAATTAATTCAATCAAGAAACGAGTCTGAATCGAATCAGACACCAGAGGTTTGGAATAGCATCAAATCTTGAGATTCTGTATTATGTAGAACAAATAAACAAAAAAGAGCTAGTTGACGCTGTTGTGTTGACCTTAATTTCACTAAAATTCAACTTTTTATTCCTTTATTGCTTCCTTTTTTTATTTGCTGCTTCCCTTATCATTGTAAATGATTGATAAAAATTGTGGGATGGGGTGGTATGAACTTTTGTTGGCCTCGGAAGGAGGACTTGAGAGAAAAGGTTTGAGAACCACAGGTATAGACGAAATGTCATGGCATTTCATCTAGTAGTTTCTGAGATATTTCAGTCTAGACCAAGGCAGTGGACCGACAGACATGTCCATCTTTAATGCCACACTGCTAACGTGGCTAAAAATGTAAATATTGTAAATTTATGACTTTATTGACCACTGAGGAGAAGTTCTCATTTTTGACACCCATCATAGGGCGTTAATAGTGACCAGTCAGCCGTTTTATGATATTGCAGCAATACTTCCAGTTAAATACACCCTCCTACAGTACTCCACCCAGAGGCACAAATCCTTTCACCACTCCTGTCACCAGAGAGGAAGAGAAATGGACCAAGAAAAAAGGTACATAAGCAAAAATGGAGAGAGTGAAGAAGAGCACTAAGGGAAGTGCATCAGCTTTATTGTGTCACAGCTACCCCGCAGGTTCCTAAGTGCTCAGACATCCATGTGCGCCGAGCACTGTTAATATGACTGGCACAACCAGGGACGAGATTCCCACTGAGGTATTGACAGAGAGCTAACAGCAGGGCAGCCTGACGCTGCCGAAGACAACAAATGAAAGATATGAGAGTCTGCAGGGTGGCATGAATGGATGAGTTGAAAGAAAATAGGAGAGAAGGGAGATTGGGCCTAAACATAAAAGATGGGAAATTATGAAAAATTACATCTCTAAGGCTAAGTGATGGGGTAGTGTGCTGAGTTGTTAAAGGGATAGTTTGGATTATTTGAGGTGTGTTTGTATGAGGTACTTACCATAGTCAGTGTATTATAGTGATGGTGGTCAACATGCCCCCAGTTAGAAAAAGCAGAAAGAGCCCTGGTGTAGGAACTAAAGTAATGTATTGCTGTGGACAGGTTCAGCATCAAAATGTATTTTAGCCTCCTAAAAAACTTTAGTGTATCTGAATGGACCATTTAAAACACTTAAGTCAGTGGCTTTAAAACCTTTTCTGCCCAAGGGACACCAAAGGGCGAGCCAAAATATCAAGGCACAACCATATTCATTTCTTTAAAACAGACTCTATCACATTTACTGCCAAATAAAATTTGACAAACGACTATAATTCTCATAAATTTATGAGTAATATGGCTCATAAATATTTATAGCTCATAAATATTAGCAAAATAATTTCAAGAATTCATTTGAAATTTTGTAAAATTACATCAAAGCAACAACACACCCATTTAAACCAGATATGTCACTAAATTATTAATTATTTATTCGGCTTCTGATTGGTTAACCCTAACCCAACCCCTACTCCTAACCAACAGAGGCAACAAGTAGCCAGAGGCAGCATTCCCAGAGTGTGGGTGCAAAGAGAAGGTCTCAATCAGGGTCTTTGATGTCCCACGCTAATAATTCTCACCACCCATCAACAGTGCCAACAGAGAAAAACTGGTGTTTGCGTTGAGTGAATTTTTAAAGGATTTTTTAGGGCATACAGCTTGCCTCTGTATTGTGAGATGAGTGTGTACAAGGTAATGATATAAGTTTGTCACGGCAACACAACCCTGGAACATGGCGTACACTTGTTGAGGGCAGGGGTCTACAGCCTTTACTATCAAAAGAGCCATTTTTGGGCCAAAAAAGAGAGAAAAAAAATGTCTGGAGCTGCAGCTGTTTAATTCTCTGTTTTCCTCTGGGACTTTTCTCGTTTTGAATTTGGCATCCGTAGCCTAGTTAGACTCAAGACCAGCCACAGGCAAAATTCAGAGGAAAAGAAGCTGAGCCGTAGACATAACTAAGCTGTGACGCACACTTGAGTTGATTAAATATTAAAACTTTTTTTTTTTCATTCAGTGTATAGGCTCTGCATTTTGTTTTTTTTAACAACTAGAAATAATCACTTTAGGCCCTACAAAAATGATAACATTAAATTTTTTTCTCAAAGTATCTGGAGAGGGAGCAAAAGAGCTGCATGCTGCTCAGGATCCGTAGGTTGCAGAACCCTGATCGAGGGATTCCAGGGCTCATTCGCCCATGCATATATTAAACAACAAGAAATACTGAGTGATCGGCTGCCAGAGTAAAGGTAAAGGCCCACCTGTGTCTCTCTGCTCCGGCACTGAGCCAATGCCCATCACTCAGCCAGCTCACTCTCGTTGGTCTGCAACTGCTTTCCGTCAATGCTCCATTGACAGTTCATCTCTAGACATTTAACACGCAGACAAAAACTTGAAACAAAACCGCATGGAAAAGGGGGAAACCTCTGTTCTCCCATCGCAGCACTCAAAACATGTCTTCACTTCAGGGGTCTACACCTGTTCTACAGCATCCCACTGAATTACTTTGTCATGCCCCTTTCAACGTAACACCTGTTGTGTGACCAGGTAAGCCCACCACCTAGCCTGACAGCTATGCAGGACAGCCAATAGGGAGACAGTGTGCCGTGACAAATTAAATATTCATTAATTACTTTTTCTATAGTTGTATTTTGCAACAATAATGATTGTTTGTCACAAAATGGCAAGGTACACCTGCATTTACCTCAAGGCACACTGTGAGTCACACAATAACACAAACAAATTAAAAGATTGGGGCAGCGGTGGACCAGCAACTCCAGTGTTCTGCAACATACAATTACTGTTTTTGTCAAAGGAGTCTGGTGGCTTTGGAGAGAGCAAAATTTAGCTTATATAATGGCTGTCTGCCAGCAAGGTAAAGAGGTACAAATATTCTAAAAACAGTGCACACTTAAACTGATTGATTTTTCCTCTTTTAAAGTGGCTAAAATATGCTTTGCTGCTGACCCTGTCCACAGCAGTACATTGATTAGCTTCCTGCACTGGTGCTCCTCTCTACTTCTCCACACTGGGAACATGCTGACCGCCATCTACTGCATGTAATACGCTGACTATGGTTAAGTACCTCATACAACCCCACTGCAAAAAAAAAAAAAAAATCCAAACTAAATATAATATAGAAAACATTTTTGAGCGCACCAGAAAAAGAAAAGAGAAGAGAGTTTGATAACAGGGTTCATGTTCCAGTTCATCCACCTCTTATCTTAAATATGTTAATCTTCCTCCAGCAAAATATACAAGTTGTACCTTATTACTGCAGACATTTGAAGAACATATCCTCCTTGAACCTTTTAATACAGAACATAACAGCGATTTCTAAGCGGAGCATTCAACATTATCTCTAGGTCCAGTAGAGCTTTTACTGAAACCTCTTCATTCTTTTCAGGATGAGTAATTTCTCAAATAATGGCTGTATGCGGGCCTATAATAAACATTTTTGTGTATCTTACTTCAACAGTGCCCTTCTAGGTTATGTTTGTGTTGTGTTTGTGCATCTTGTGATTCTGTTTTTGCTGCGTCTCACTTGACTTTTTATTTATATGCTTCTGCCAAATGACTCATTCTGTTATGAGTGCTGTTGTTCTTCCAAATCACTCCTTGTTTTCTTCCAGTGAGCTTTAGATGTTGTTATGTTACTTCACATTATTTCACAATGTTCCATACACGATGATGAGAAGTTAGATGTTCTGTCTAATAAGATATGCAGGTCTGATGTCTGACAGCATCATTTGTTCAATGGCCCAGAGTAGACAGTGTTCAGTTATGGATGGTGTTTTTGTCATTAGATGTGCTCATTTGGGCTGCGGTGTAATTTAATTTAGTGTAAGTGCATGCAGGTTCACACACATTTACATATCTGTCAGAGTAAAAATAGGTGTGAAGCTCTGGGGAATAAATTAGATATTTGGTTAACTTTGAGAAAAACTCTATTGTTCCATGAAATAATGCTGCTTTGTCTTGAGGGAGGGTGCAACAAGAAGGGTTCGGGGAGAGGCACAGTCCAGCTAATGGCTCTTCTGAGGCCATTCTGGTCATTCGCTTAAGTAGACGTCAAATCATCATCATCAAATCCAGATTAACGATTTCTAATTACCATGTAATGATAGGATGACCGACTCTCTCCAGTGGCTGTGAGCCTGAATGGGATTTCATTTTTACCACCTCTACTCAGGCTGTGAATGAGACAAAGATGTGAATGATGTTGTCTCTGGTGATGTACTGTTACTAGTACAGCAATTCATCACCATCTAGTAAACCTCTATCATCCGCCTTCAGATTCTGTGATTAAATGTAGAACAGTTCCCCGGGGCGTCTGGTAGTGGTCAGGGTGTGACAGATCCTGCCGAGAAGAATGGTTATGAAATTCGGTTTTTGTCTGTGAGATCACTTCCAGACAGTAATTTGTTTGGTGAATTACAAAAAAAAAGAAGTCCAACTTGTATCAGACGCACACAAACAATGAAAGTGGGTGGGTGGGGTGTGGGGGGACAATAAACCCTCATTTCATCTGTAGGGTACAAAACATGAGAGACAGGCAGGAAACAGTTGCAACCGCTTCCTTTGCGGGAATGAAGAACTGACTGCAGAGGAAAGGTTTCTGCATTTGCATTTGTGTGTGGGTGTTGCTGCAGTTGTGGTGGATAAGGACAGCATGATGCAACACATACTGACTATAGTATATTTTATGTATAACCCTTTACACAATTCATCATACACTGCAAAACAACACAACACCACAACTTAAAAATATACTTCAAATTTGAAGCTTTTTACATAATTCCAACTCTTGCATTATTGATTAAATACTATTATACTTTATAATCAGAATAACTCAATTAGTTTAGTACAATACGCATGATTCACTAAAAACTTAATGAAGTGAACCAACCTGGTATTAATACAAAATGTGAGGTGATATGAAGTGGACATATTATCTCATTTTAGCTGTTCTAACTTCTTTATTTTACTTCCATCCTTTCCTTGATCTCTGATGACACATCATGGTCATTTTATGATTTATTACAGTAGCTTTAAGCCTCCTTTAAGTCCTGTTAATTGTGAGGTTTGGCCTCTATGAATCGGACTCGTTCCAGCACATCCCGCGTGCTTGATCAGACTGACATCTGGGGAATTGATGATCTGTGGGAGGATTTCTGAACTTTTAGTAGCTCTTTTCAGTAGCTCTTTTGTAGGATCGGGCCAGATGGGCTGGCCTTTGCTCCCCACGTGCATCAGTGAGCCTTGGGCACTCATTATCTTGTCGCCACTTCACCGGTTGTCCCTCCGTAGACCACTTTTGGCAGGTACTAACCACTGCATACAGGGAACACCCCACATGACCTGTCGTTTGGGAGACGCTTTGACCTAGTTGTCTAGCCATTATAATTTGGCCTTGTTAAAGTCACTGAGATCCTTATACTTGGCCATTTTTCCTGCTTCCAACACATTAACTTGAAGAATTTACTGCTCACTTGCTGCCTGGTCTGACTCACCGGATGTACTCAGTGTTTATAAGCCTGCCATTTGACACTTGTTTCAGGCAACATCCCCTATTTGTGTTTTCGAAGTCCTCAGGAACAACAACAACCTCCTGAGACAGCAACCCACACTCTGAAAATGGCAAATTTGCACCTGGGATGTTAACAGTATGAAGCTGAACAAGCTAGCAGCTCATGGTGATTTAGCCATTTTAATGTCAGGGCTCGTCTTCCAACGTGCAAATGTTCCCCCGAAGGAAGTTCCCCTCTGACACTAGTTTGCAGGGGCAGGGTCACTACATCCTGGGGCTTAGTGCTACCCAAGACAATTAGTTTAGGGAAATATAAACAAGCCAGAGCATTTTTCCCCTATAGATGAACGATCATGTGTGGATCCAGACCTTTCTCCAGCGCTGAGTGCTATGCAGAGGTCTAACTCTGTGAGACTTGCTGCCTTGCTGCCATTATCAGGTGCCATTGTAACTAGATGATCGTTGCTATTTGCTTTACCTATTAGTGGTTATAATGTTGTGGCTGATCAGTGTAAATATAGAAATATAGTTTTTATGATCAAACTGTCTATTATAAAACTGGTCCAAATAGTTTATTTTAATCATGAACAATTTTTAGACCATCATCTGTGCACACATTACCAATTCCAACAATACTTGGACCAAAATAAAATTTAACACCAGACTGAACTTCTTTCTTATTCCCAAAAGGGATAGTTTTACAACACAGTGTGTCCAGGAGCTCCAAATAGCTTCAAATGAGCACATCAAGTCATATATTTACAGTCATTCACCAGGAAATTGCCGTCAAACAAAGCAAAACAAAAATTACAACAAATTCAAATTGTTTATATGGATTTTGAAGACTGATCTCCTGAACTGGATCCAGCTCTTCACTCTCTGTGAATCTTAAAGAGTAAGCTGTTGTGAAAGACGATTCCAAACACTCAATTTGTGCAGCTGATATGTGTGTTCTTTATTTCTTTTTCCTATTTTGATTATCTTATAGCCTTTATTAACCCCTGGGGGGTCCTGACACCTAAGGAAGAAACTACTGCCCAGGGCTAAAGTTGTGCTTTGAGCTTGATGCTAACATGCTAATTTTACCGCATAAAAAGTCAAGGTTACACCAAAGTTTTGCATAAGTTGCAAGTTTGAATGGCATCCAGCAGTAAGCAGAGTGCAATAACTTTGCCTCACCCTCCCCTTCCAAGTAAAGTAGGAGAACCTTCAGTGGCAGTAAAACTGGTGAAAAACATGAAAGCCCATATCTACAGCTGTTGTTTGGTTTGTCCATTCTGTGCTACTGTAGCAACATGGTGTTGCAACATGGTGGCCTCTGTGGAAAATACTGAAGCCTCTGCAGATATAAACGGCTCAAGGTAATAAAAACACAATGGTTCTTATTTTCAGGTGATTATACACTAATGAAAACACACTTATTTCTGCCAATAAATCCAAGGACTGTTCTCCCAACCTGGATCCAGCTCTTCACTCTCTGTGCATGTCAAAGAATATATTAGAATATAATCATTTTGTTTTACTGTTAAATGAAGACAAAAACTATTTAATAAAAAATGATGTATTCATGAGTTAAGACAATGACTGTGAACTTGAAATAATCTGCAAACTGACTAAATCAATTTTTTATGCTTAAAAACTATTTTATTTTAAGTGTTATTCACTAACCCTATGAGTCATTTCTTAGCAAAAGAGTGTTTTGATTTAAATGTGTTTTTTCTTTTACCATTTACTGGTGATTTTCTATATTCTTATTTAACTGTTGCTCAGAGGTAACTTTGACTCTTTCAGCCCTTTCAGTTGTCAGTCTGGTTGAACCATTGTGCAGTGTTTTGTTCTCCATGTACAAAACATTGCAATTTTTTTTTTTGCAAACCCTTCATACAAAATAACATCTTGTAAAGAGTACTTTCTACAACCTAAAAAGCATGAAGAACCCTTCAAAGTGAAAGAGTAGTCCTCTCAGCCACCTGACTGTACCGAATCAAGCTTTTGTGGCAGGCAATTCCAAATGCTCGATAATTTGTGTAGCTGAAAGGGGCACTGGCCACCCCAAGTGCCCCCTTATTATCCTCAAGTATGATTGGTGAGAGCTGGGACATTAGTTTGAATCTCTTTGGTGAGTATTTTTAAATGTGCATTGTTTTCTTTTGCATGTAGCCTAATTTTAATTTTTTACTAGGTTAATTTACATCCATACATTGTTTTTTGTTTTGTTTTTTAGGAAAATGTTGCGCATTATGCCTTTAATAGAGACACAAGAAGAGAAACTGGAGGTATACTGTATGTGAAAGGCAGGTGGTAATTTGTTCTTCCCACTTTCTCCAAATAGGTCAGCAGGGGTGTGTGCTCAGAGATTTGGGAATGCAAAATGTGAATGTTTCTGGGCCACCCAGATGCATGCATACACACACGTGCACATGCACACACACGCAAACAGCTGGTAAGAGGCTTACGCTCCAGTGGCATATGACAGCTTTCCCATTAAAACCATTCTGCTCAGCTGCTGTGGAGAGGAACAAACCCCCCCAACACGCAGTCATGTCCACAACCTGAAGCCCTGAACAAACACCACCATTTGAAACGTTCTGATTTGCTTTCACTGTTTCACCATTCTCTGTAACATTTCTGACATCTATAACAGCTTATTTCAACCAGACCTGCCTTTTGTGCTCATTCAGAGCCCTCGATGAATAGAGCCATTAAGAGAAGCCTTGAGGCCTCTGATGGAGGTCAACTCGACATGTAACAGCTCCTCTGCAACAAGGGTGGAGTCAACTGTTACTAACACACAGAAAGTGCTGATAAGTGTGAGCCAAACTGCTACAGATACATTACACTGTAAAAAATAAACAATTTGTTTAAAGTTAAAAACAGTTAGTTGACTGAAAACTGGAAAAGACAAGTTGAGGTAATTTTGTAATTATTCAGAACAAATAAGCTTTTCCAGTCAAATAAACTTGATATTAATTGTACTTGAGATGTGGTTTTCCTTATTGCAAAAACAAGCAACCATGACCTACAATTCCCATGAAATGGCTTGCAGAGTGCTTATTGCTTACATGCTCCCAGTAAAACAGGTGGCTAGGGAGGGAGGCACTGGTTGCAGACGTTTACTGATGTTTACCGCAGTCAGTAGCATCCCTCCTGCCATGCAGCTAAAGTGGACCAGGGACTTGATGCTTGGAAAGAGAGCAGTCCTATTAGCTAGCTGACACTTCCTGGTCTCAGAACAACAAATTTAGTGGCTTATTCTTCAAACAATGTAGGGGTCTCCTCTTCTCCCTCTCTTGCACCGTGCTGATAGGCAGGATGATGGTTTGCCAAGATGGGAACTCCAGACCTGCAAAAGATCTCATGAGAGTGACCATCTAACCCAGAATATGATCTCGCGAGCGTTTCGCAAATCAAGGGTTCCCTTCTAGACATGTCCCAACAGTTTAAAATCGTTTTCCATAAAAAGACAAACTCTGAAATACAATCAGAAATACCTGAGAACATCTACAAAACAGCTTTTTATCATTGCTTGGCTAGATACTGATGTATATGTGATTTATAGATCAATATATATGTGATAAAAACACTTCGAAAACACTTCATGTATACACACAGCAAGTTTTCATTATTTATATTTTCTCTAAAACAGTTCATGCTGGGAAGTATGGTAAAATGCTGATCATGTTTCTTCAGAAACTTAATTTAATGAGTTGAATGAACTTTTTCCATTACAGTACATTCATTCAAATTACTATTTCAGGTAAAAAAATTCCAAGTTAGAAAAACTCATGTTTATACGTTCTGAAAATATTTCAAAGTTTAATTAACTTGAATAAATAATATATATTTTCATGCATGAGAAAAGATTAGTTGATTCCACTAAATTTCTGTTTGATTTTTTTTACAGTGGTGACTCACAGACATTTAGGAATAAGAAAGACTCAGGGTGTCAGCCGACTAAGCCTCCAATTCTTCTGTCGAGAAGAGAGCCGCTCAGATGTATTTTCAAAGAGAAAAAAGTCAAAGATTAGTTGGAAAGAAAAACAACAACAGAGATTTGAGTTTTCACGGAGAGGGAACTCTGGAGAGATGAGGAGAGGCTTATCTCAGCGTGGTCTCCGTCCTGCAGCAGACACCACCCTGCTTCACTCTGTTCTCGATGTACAACAGCATGTAAAACTATGACAGAAGGAGGCAGTCAGCAGTTTGCTCTCTATCTCTGCACCACATCTCACAGCTCTACAGAGACCCCAGCCTTCCAATTCATCATTCTGACACTTAGTGTTGACTTGCTAAATAAAGAAGTTATGGTTCATACCACCTATCAATAGCTGTCCATTCTCTTTTTTTATATAAATGTACATCAATACGTTTATGCTCACAAAAACTGCAAAACCAAGTGTGATGACTGCAAAGCAGAGACAGAACACAGGAAGGGAGGGAGAATGAAACTGAATTAAATCAAGATGTAGAGAAATACACCCACTCCACACCTTCTTTTATATACACACATACATATCTGAGAGTTGAAATCAGCCATAGCTCAAGTACCAACACCTTCCACGTGAATCAGACTTTCCTGTAATCTATATTTTTTCCTTTCTTAGTTGCATTTTGTTCTTTTGAGAGCTGCATAAATAAATGAACTGTGCATGCAAACACATGCGCACACACACACACACACACACACACACACACACACACACACAGGTCACCAGAATAATCCAAAGCCTTTGTGTTAAGTTGATTGCATATTGTTTAAAACAGCTACAAGGAACTTTGAGTTTGTGTTCATTCTGGTGGTGCTTATGGACAAAAGCATCATGATCAACACCGTCTGGTGTCGGAAAAGCCCTCGTGCTGGCTGTTGCACGCATTTGTTTTGGAAGCAAGTGAAACCAAGATGCAACTTTTTTTTTACGTCATATAGCTGAAGTTAGCAAGGCCACATTTCCTTCTGGGGGAAAAAATCGTGGTTTCATATGACGGAAGAGAAAAGAAAACACCGAAAAGCTGCTGAGGAGCAGGATGTAAAACAAATAAACATACAAATCCATCATGATTTCTGGTTCCCCAGCCTTCCTGGAAAGGAAAGGATCCCAAAAAGAAAGCAGTAAGTATAAGTATATGGCCTCCAGAGAACAGTAACTGTTACTACTGATGGAGAGCTGAAGTTAGCTTGTGTGTGTGAGGCTGCTGGAGTTCAGTCATAATGTTACAGTGCAGCAGCGTCAGATTGTCATCTAATTGTTGACAGTTGTCTGTTGATAGCTTTTGTGGTTTACAGACAACATTAAGCCTAATTATACATAGTAATTCAGTATTAGCAGTGTCTGGTCACTGTGTTGGCTAATTGATCCACTTGGAAGACTGAAGGAGCATGACAGCTGACAGATTAGCCTCAATGCATTAAGATATTGCGAACACTCCGGTTCAGGCACGGTCACAGAATAATTATTAGACAAGTCTATAAAACAAAGGTTTACTTAACTCCACATGAATTCATACAAACTTGTCAAAATTGTCATTAAAAAACACGTAAAACTGCAATGCTGTCCACTGGATCCCCGGTTTTCTATCCCTAAAAGGGGGCATGGGCTGACATCTTGGTAAAGCACCTGTATGTGCCAGTTTGATGTATGACAACATCGTATGCAGGATATTTTAGTTTCATTTTTGTACCAGCTACTTTAATTTATAGTCATTGGTGTTGCTCTTGCTCAACAAAGGCAGCTCACGTTAGCAACATTCAGGTAACATTAGCCAGGTGTTAACTAGCTTTGTTTGAGCCACCAATGTGAATTCATAAAATTATGTTAAACAATATCTCATGTCTCAGTGCATTTCATAAATAAAACAGACATATTACATACCCGTCAGGAGGAAGAGAGTCAATTCAGGATCAGTTTTGAATCCTTTCAAATCCTTCATTTCTCTCCATCTGTTGAATGACTGACCCAGATTGACTTCATGATGTCACCACGTCTTGGAGAGGGTGAGAGTTTTTCAATTCAAGTCACAGCTTCACAGCAGAGGCATTTGGATTCCCACATTAAACACAGTGGAGCACTTTGGCCTAAATGAAGAATTGAATTTGTCACGTTTCTTCTACTTTGTCTAACTTGAGGGATGCCTCTACTTGCATTTTTGTGCTCTTATCTTTAGAGAGTAACTTTGAGAGAGGTCTCTTGTCAGCCTTTAGCCAGTAAGGAATAACTGATTTTTATCATATCTGTGTCTTTGTGCATTTGTAGTTGTAACTCAGAGGTCTGTGACATGTGTATTACATGGTGTTGGTTGTGTGGGCACTGAGTGGGGCTTCTCCCACCTTTGGACTCATCCAGTGGACTTTATACACGCTCTAACCAACTACCAACTGCTAATTTCCACACCTGGTGGGGATTTTCTATTTGCTGCCTGCCCCATGTCTGTGTTCAGCCTGACTCTGATGAAGACACAATAGTGTCGAAACATTAGTCTGTGCCTTTGAGTTTGACGTCCTCAGGCTGAGAAGCACCTGATTTCAGCAACGTTTTTGCTGACAGATGCACAGAGAAACATTCTTCTGTTATATTATGTTCATTATCATGTGCAATACTACTTTTCAATATCATTGGCTATATGTGCAATATTATTTATTCTATTACATTTAATTTCAGGTTTTAATAAATTGCAATATATATTTCACTGTTACTTTACATTATTATCATGCAAAATTATGTTCAGTATCAAGTGCTGTCTTTATATGCATTATCTGCTGCAATATAACTTTTTTATTGCCTCTCATTATTACTGCCAATAGTACTACTTTTTCTATTTAGCATACTTTGCACTTATCTAACTTCTATTATTATTCTTTTAGGCACTGTTTCTTTGCATTTACTCCTTATACATTTTAGATTTCACTTATTTGATGCTGTGTTGTTTTTGTCGTGTTACTATAATTTTGGAGCAATCCGGCACAAGAATTCCCTCTGGGATTAATAAAGTTCTATCTTATCTCTTAAATTGCTTGAACAGCACATTTCTGATCTGATGATCACTTTGGGATGCATTCAAGCAGCAGATATACTGTCCAGCTGTGGCTCTCTGGGATCATTATCTTCAGCAGTAATGAGATGACCATTAAGTGCTCTGCTTGCATTACTTTTCATGTTGAGAAGCTCGTGGTAAGTCGCCACAGTCAGTACAGGGGGGTTTCGGAGCTGTTCTCATGGTGACAGCTGGCTACACTGTTGCACACAGCAGGCAACGTGTTCTTTGAAAAGACACCGTGTACTTGACTTCATGTCGATGAAGGCTTTTGTTCTCTCAGTTGCTATAGATTTAGTTTGTTCAGCAGTTTGAATCCAAAGCAAAACACTCACTAAACACACTCTCACATGCCAGCGAGAAAACGCGCTGAGCCAAAGAAACTGAATCACGGCTGACAAGATCTGAACATGTAAAAGAGAGAAGAGAGAAGTGGAAAAACACACTAACTGAAAACATTATTCTTCAGTAGCCATGCTAGTACTTGCCTTAATCCTTATTTATATTTCTAGTTCTGTGTTTGTTGTTATGCACCAACTTGCCCCAGCAAATTCCTTGAAGTGAAAACCTACTTGGCGATGAAACCTTTTCTGATTCTGATTCTGAAAGAGATAAGAGAGATGACAATGTCGATCCATTCGCTGGTCAGCCGCTTTGATCCAAACTGAAATAACACAATAATAATTAGATGGATTGCCATTATTTCTGTTTTTTATATGTTCCTGAGCCTCTGAGGAAAAATCAAACTGCCTTTTTACTTTTCCTCAAGTGCCACCAGCAGATCAAATTGGAATAACATAAACCTTAGTAGACCTTCACACATCCATGTCTCTTGAGGATGAACTGTAATCATTGGCGTTCCCTTAAAGGTCCAGATATTCAAGGATCTATTGGCAGAATATGGCAACAACAGAATATGATATTCATAAGTATATTTTCATTAGTGTGTAATCATCTGAAAACTGTTGTGTTTTTGTTACCTTAGAACGAGTCGTTTATATCTACAGAGGACGCCGGGCCTCTTCCTCAGAGGTAGCCGTGTTGAACTGCCATGTTTCCACAGTAGCCCAGAGCAGACAAACTTAGCACAAGCGCTGGCTGAGTTTCATGGCCACCATAGTTTCTTTTACATGTTTGGATTCATTTGCATGCATGCATGGTGCATGCCATTTGAAGCTAAAGTTGGAATATCCAAGTTCCAAATTGGAAATTTCAACAGGAATGTCCCCTGAGGTTGGATTTTCTGACCTCACCAATCCCAACCTCAATATGGCTGCATCGTGCATTAACAGCAGTGAAAGCTCTTCATAAGCACTTGTGTCTCATTTAATCAGTGGTACACACAGTGCTGTCTGCAGATGTGTTGCTATGGTGCTTGTTTATGCAAAATATAAATATAGTTATCACGCACAAAAAGGGTATTTTTTTCAACTTGTGCTGAAATGTGGTCAACTCATGGTGTGACATAATTTATTTTGTGCTTAATTTATCCAGTAGTTTAGCTTGTGTTTGTTACCAAAAACAAAACAAAACCTGATATTACCATCAGCTTCAGTTGTAGTCTGTGTTTGGTGCCAATGAGCAAATGTAAGCATGCATGTATTATTACATCATTACTACAAGACTGTCACCATGGTAAAATACCTGCAAAACATCAGCATGCCACTCATTACTGGGTAAAGTAACAATATTAAACAGAAAGTAAAGCACCTTTTCATCTTGTGTTATTCAAACCAGTTGGACTGCAGGATCATTTTGGGAACATTTGTGTTTACGTCTTTGCGTTAACTTGTATGTAATCTACTCATAAGAAACAGTTACTTTTTCTTTATTATTTTTATTTCTGAGTGTTTGATTAAACTGATAAGCATGTAAGACAAGCATATAATCATATTGCTTCTGCCTGTATCTTTTCAGTCACTTTTTAATACACAGACTCTTTGACTGTTTCTATTATCTATATATTTATTGTAAATTATATTGTATAATGTATACTGTTTATACATACTGTATTGTGACTGATGACTGAAAAAAATACTACTACTACTACTAAAGATTTGTTACACTTTCTAATGTGAACAAATTTTTATTCTTGTTTTTAAATGAGGCTACACTGTTTTTTTTGCCCTCTGCTATTACAGTGCAAAGTGAAGAGATTCAGGCAAAATACTGACTACCAAATCCATCCTAACATGATTTTCAGTCACTATGAATAAACCAAACTGAAGTGAAAATGGAAGTGAACATGGCATAAAGATGAAATAAACTAAAATTGACAGTATAAAATGACCCCGGATGAGACATAGAAACTGCACGCATACAGTAAAGTCATTATCCTCTTAGATCCCATCAGCATATTAAATCAAATATCTGCTGGCATTAATTCATTTGCTGTTTTGTGTGTGATATTAATACAAGATCAGTGGCCATGAGTCATAAGCATCAGTCCATGAGCATCAGTTAACGTGTCTGTTCTGAGAAAATATAAAATCTGTGTGCATTCAATAAAGGACAAGACAAAGAGAAAAATCCACAGACAGAAACTCACGACACCAGAAGCTCTTGTTGGACAGCGTGGTACTGAATGAATCACAACGTCTTGTTTTATTGATGATATGCTTGACTGCTTTTCCACTGTGCACAATCCATGTTTAAAAACACTCAATGCTGACTCTGCTCACTTACAGTACGACAGTAAGAATGAATTCTGGAGCATAAAAAAGGGGGACGAGGGGCTAAAGATTTCATAGCACGGTACATAAATATGAGTGAGTTTACATGCACAAAGAGATCCAAATGACAAGTTTTTTTTTTTTTTTGCTACTTTTGCTTTAAAGGCTGGTGCTGATAGGAGCGGGGTACGGGGGGCAAGGCAGAATATAACAGTTTTACAGTACAGTACTTGGTTTCCATCACATCACCAAAGGGAGAGAAGCAGGCAAACGGTTGCTATGCCGCTAGAAAGAGACAGAGAGAGAACGACATGGAGAGGATTTATTCAGTATGTGTACAAGTGGAGATATGAGGGACTGAACCTGCAGCACTGGGTCAGAGTTCAGGCCATGTGATCCCATTTCTGGCTGTGTACTCTCATCTGGACGAGTCACAATGATGAGAGCGAGGAAATGTGGCGGATCTGACTCAGATTAGAGGTCTCCGAGTCCACAGACAATGACGGTTGGAAGTTATTACCAATATAGCTGAGGGAAGTATGAGGAGAGGGTCTGACAGTGGGAGCATCAGGTGGCCAGCCACAAGCGTACACACATCTCTGTGTCTTTTTTTTAAGTTAAAACGTTTTTTTCTTTGTTTCCTTACATCGCACTATAGTATACATACTGTACAATACCCACTGAACTGCCACTGTGTCCCCAGCAGGAGGGAGGAGAACAGAGAGGTGGCGCAGGTTTCTTACACTAACATTCAATACTTAATAAACACATGAGGGGAGGGGACTCGCACTCAGCCACACACACAAACATACACACTTTCACACAAATGGAAAGACGGACACATAAGATTTAATGCTTCACAACACAGTCTCATAATGTACAAGAAACTTCATCTTTTAAAAAAAAAAAACATACAGGAACCTTCTTCAGCTATATTACAAATAAAACATTTAGTCCTCTCCGGCTGTGGAAAACAATGAGAGAAATAAAATATCCTAACCACATACATACAGTGGCGTTGGTGGCTTGATAGCATTATAGTCCTTCTTGTTTTTGTGTGTGTTCCAGACAGACACCCCGTTTACACCTGGTATTAGAACAGGATCTGTGTCCAGATGGATAATAAATGATCCGATCTCGCCTTTATGCTCTAGTCATCCTCACTGAGATCAGATCTCTGTCCTCCTGAGCGAAACCAGAGCGTGAGTAGTTTGAGGCGACGGAAAATTTACTAAAGCATGCACAACCAAACGTGATAAAAACGAGGTGCTGGACAGACGTGTATGTCCAAAAAGGAAAACTTAGAGTCTGCACACTGTTTTAAAACGTCTAAAAGCCAATAATCTGAAATTTAGGCCTTAAAATGACTTAAATAAGATATTGACATGTCTTTAAAATTGATTGGATTATGAAGCTAACATTAGTCATTGAACTGCATTACCTTCAGTCTTGCTTTTAAACATGTTTTGGGTAAAAATTTGTATTGACCACACTGTATCAACTGCAAAATGAAACCAGCTACTGAACAACTACTATTACTCTCACGTACACAGTTCTGTGTAGTTGTGTTCAGTTGGATGTTGAAATTCTGGGACTCTGATTTTCCTTCATATTCTTTGTACTTCTCTTTGCTTCTATGGACACAAAATAGGTCTTAAGTTGCATTGACATTGACATTGCATTGCAAATTAATAAGGGTTAATGGCAGGATTATCTAGTGTGCAAACTCTACTTTTCTTTTTTTTTCCTGCTACTTTGAGATGGTGGCAAATCAGCCCCGTACTTCCTTTAAAAATCATGTTGCTTTGCAAGTTTTTGTGTTAAATGAAACTTTAAAAACTTTATGAAATGCTGTCTACAACGTATTCTTAATTATTTGTCCCTTATTGTAAATTCGGCAAATGTAATAAATTAAGTTAATCTTATTTGCACAAAAAAATTGTGTCAGCCTGACCTGGTGAGTCTGTGGTTAGTAGGCGACTCTGTGACCAGATAATTTACGCCTTAACACCAGATCAGCTGCACAGATGAGTACAGTGCACATCCAAGTATTGCTTTCATTTTGCGTGCAGTTCTGCAGAATAAATACAAATATTGCCCTCTTCATGGCACAGAATAGACAAATAATTGTAATTAAAGCTGTGTTGCTTGCTCGCTCTCTAAATTTGAACAAAGGCCTATATTTTTTGTTGGTTAAAAATATCTGTATCAATGTTTTGTTGTGTACGAATGCCATCACGTTGTGTGGACTGACTTCACACCAAGATGTGGTCAGGCAGATCTGTTTTTCCTTATCTGGATAACGTGTCCTGACACAGATTGCATTTTAATACCAGCTGTAAATGGGGTGAGAAAGATGAGAGAAAAGAAGAAGAAGCCATGTGGTCATGAGGATAAGATTGAAGTGGCATAGGAAGGAATGAGTGGTCCTTTCAAAGGGAAAAATAAACAAAAAGTGCCAAGGTAAAGTGAATTCAAGTAATGTGTGCTCTATACACAGGAGAGGGAGGGGGGAGGGAGGAGGGAGTGAGTCCTGTGGCTCCAACATGGCCACTACTGGCTCTTCCTGTGTTCAGTCAGGCTCGTCGATGCATCTGTCGGCGTATCTCCGCGGGCGGCTCGGGTGAGGACGTCCACCCACTTGGCCTGAAGTTCTGCATCTTGGGCACTTAAGAGCAAAGTCTGCTGGGTGTGACTGAGCCGCAGCGCATGTTTGACCTCCGACTTCTCACTTCCTGACGACGGCACCGCGCTCACCTCGAACCCAGGGAGAGGCACCGCTCGCGCACCCTTGGAGTCCTGCAAGAATGAGTAAAATAAGTCAATCAAAGGAAATTTGGATGTATTTAAAAATGGGTTTCTCTGGAATAAGCTTTCTTTTGAGGGAAGAGGACTGTCAGTGCAGCAAGTGACAGCTCGTCTCTCCAGCTGCAGGAGAATATATTCCACCCAGCATGTATATTAAACCCTTTTCTCCCTCTCCCCTCCCCCTCTTTCTTTCTGTATAATCAGGAAATGCTCGTCCAACTCCCATTAATCCTAATCTTTGGAATGGCAGCTTTCTGCAGTGGGATTGGGATATTAGTCTTGGAAATGAAACCAGGGGAGGCTTTAACAGGCTGACTTCCCTTCTGTGCCATCCGCTGTGAACGACAGAGAATCACAGTCTCTAGCAAAGAGCTTTCCAAACATGATTGCTTTGGGAATCCTTATTTTAAGCAATCATGTAACCCGCTCGTTATATGCATCTCCTTGGGATGCTCCGAGCTGATTTATTGCCACATACAGAGCCAAGATTTCAAGGAACTGCCGTAATCCAAAGACCTCATAGTCACACAGTGGAGCAGCGCCACTGACAGCAGCAGCAGCAGCTATACCTGAGGTCAGATTCAGGACAACCAAATCCTCCTGGCCCAAATCTACAGAGCACAGACAGTGCACAGACAGCCTGGCACAGGCAGGATTGGATAGATCTGATTTACACATACTCAGTGATGTGCACAGGCACTGCACTGCACAGATGTACCGTTTCAACAGGAGGAAGCAGGCAGGACGTATAGAAAACAGGTGTAGCAGCACAAATACAAGAGATGACAGATTCAGATTCTTAAAGTTTTTGTAACATTCTGTACTATCCCAGTAGTGTTCTTTATGTATTCAAATCTGAACAATCAAATTTTGGTTGAAGTACATATGTTTTAGCACCAAATACATTGTCCCAAGCCCTTCTAAAAATGTTTTCACACATGACACTGATACATACTGTACTATAACCCCCCTCCAATAGGAGGGGAGACGAGCAGCACTGTAACCAACGTCACTGCATTTGGCTAACAACTGAGGGAGTTTCCATTTGAAAACAGAAAAGAACGCAGATGGAGTCGCCCTTTAACTTAACAGTGGAACAACATGTATTATTATACATGCATTGTACAGTGTGTGACTATTGTGAGTAAAGGAAATAAAGGGTAGAGTATATAAAAGTAAACAAAATAAATGACCCCAACAATGAATGAAAGGTGGTACATTTTGTAATTAACAGCTGGATGACTGAACGTGAGCACACACGCTTTTCTTCTGTGTGTGTGTGTGTGTGTGTGTGTGTGTGTGTGTGTTGAACTCTCACCTGTCCACTGCTCTGTAAGTACAGCACCAGTGGCTCAGCCTTGGTCACAGCCACCCACATCTTGGTCCAGCTCTTCCCTTTCTCCTGCACTTGAAGGTGGCCACACAGCAGGCAGTTCTCCCCCGATAGAGACGTCTGTCTCTAAAACGATACAATAATATAGAAATAGATATAAAATACCACTGTAAAGCTGTGATAACTAAAACAAATACATCTATTTGGTGCAAGACTACCTGGCAGAGCAATGGTGATTGATTTGTGGATCGCATCACTGACTGAGAAATGATTATTGAGATGAATAGCACAGTTTACTCCTGATTACTCTTTCCCTTGTAATTCATTTTGTAGTCAGGCTGCACAATAGATTGAAATATTATCAAAATCACAATATGGCTAAGTGTAATATGCAAATCACAGAAGCTGCAATTTTTTGATAAAGGAAAAATGTGTGACAAAACAGCATTATAATGAAGTACTGTAGTACTGCAGAGATGCCCTGGCCTACAAATCTTGTTCTCCAGATGTAAGACAACCTGTTTGTTTGGTACAGACACCAACAAATGTCATGATCATGATTTTTTTTTTGTGAAAATTAAAAATGCAATGCAAAAATGATTAGTTTCACTAATTGTGAATCATACTGCAAAATCTGTCAAAAATAATCACAATACGATTCTTTATACTGTATTGTGCACCCCTACTTTATAACCCTGTTTTGAAAGGTGCTTTATCATGATTGTCATTATTGATTTGAATTAGCTCGTCACTAAAGCCCATCTGCATCACATTTTGGGATCTGACGAGCAACTGACAGTGCAGATCTTCTCTTGCTCACCGTTACATAACAACAATGTAGGACACAATGAGATTTGCACATGGACAGGTGTTCAAGCTGCCGCTGCCCGTTGTCTAGGCCTTGTATGGCCTACAGCTCCCCCATGTGGTGACTAATATCACTGCAGTTAAGCTTTTTCTCTATCTTGGGGATCCTGTCACTGAGACAACAGCATGAATAATTTATGAGAATCCTGAGACAATTTCAACAACAATATATATGAAAAGTATGCCTGTCAGCTTTTCATTATGACCAGAGTAGACTGTACGTTCATGCATGACATCCCAGACAGGACAGACAGACACCTGAACAGCCAGACTGTTGAGTCAGCTGAGATGGCTGGTCCACTGGAAGCTGAGATCTAATTATAATATGAGTCATGAAAGACGGATTAGTTGATCTTTCAATGTGAGTCTGTGTTAATTCATAAATGCACATGCGTATAATGAGTGTTTGTGTGTGTGTACAGTGATTTCAGACCACAAAGTCACTTTAGTATTCAACAAAGATGCTGTAAGTACAAGTAAACTACTGTGCTTCTTTCTTTCTTTGTGTCTCCAGCAGTGCCATCTGGCTGCTGAACCCTGGCTGACATTGACTGCTGGTATACTGGGAGACGTGGAGCTCATTGGACTGGAAGAAAAATAAACTATTATGGTCTTGCTGCTAAATGTTTGTCAGTGTGTGTTTGTGTGCGTTCTTGTTTTTGTTTGTCTCACCTCAGGCACAGGTTTCCTCTTCTGTTCACCACCGCACAGACTCTCCAGGCTGAGGCTGGCTTCGAAACACTCCGGGCACACTCGGCTCGTTTTGTTGTCCAAGGTCTTTGAACACTTTGCACAGATGGCCTGCAGAAGGACACAGACAGAGTGAAAGAGAGCCGGTGTTGAGAGGCCGCTCCGTTGTTAACAGTTAATTGTCCGACAGAAATTTTCCACTTGTCCCCTTGACTTCTTTCTCTCAATCCCTTCATTTTTTTTAATATTATATCAAACAGTGCCCAGACTTTTCTGGTTCCATCTGTGCTCACCGCTCCACAGGACTTGCAGTGGTGTTTGCGCTTGGTGAAATTGAAGCTCTCGTTGCAACCTTTACACGTTTGCTTCTCTTTCTCCTTTTTCCTGGAACTCTTCTGGAAAATATAAAAAAAAAAAAAACAGACAGGAGTCATGTGTCAAGGTCTTCACTCTTTTCAGTTTCAGCACAACTGAACCAAAAGGAATGTCTGACGGCTCGTTTTGCTTCATCTTTTGTTTGTCTTCCTGCCCGTCTTCCATTTCTCCTTTCTATAAACAAAGACAGGCAGACTTCTCTAAAAGACAACTAAAACAGAGATCAGATGGAGGCGTCCACAGCAGTACAGGCTGTGAGATTGTTATTATAGATGCACTGTGGGACAAAGAGCGAAATTCACCTCCTTTTAGAGAACATGAGAGCAGCAGGTTGGTCAATAAGGACAAAACTGTTTTTCCTTTTTTAGATGAGAGAAGCAGATAGATCCATCGCCATTGTCAACACAGCATTATTATCATCACCACCACAATAAAGCAGCCTGAGATCAATGCATCTTCAGGAGAACCACCAAAACCACTGTCACAGCACAAGCACCAAACACATACAACAGCTCATTGTTTTATTATTTAATCTTAAAAACAAAGAACAAAAACAAAAACAAACCCTTCCTCCCAAAACTTAATTTTTAAAAAGGCAATCCAAATTTTCTGTTTCATTAAAAGGTTACTCCGAAAAAGAACAGAGGAATTGCTGCAGTTTCAGGCTTTCTGATTTACTTCAAAGCCTGTTAACACCCACGCAGGTGCTTCCACTTAATTCGCCTGATTAGGCCTCTTCTCATGGCGCAGTCAGACAGAAAACTGCTGGGCAAAATTAACTCTCCTGGTGTGACCAAAAATTGGGGGGACAGGAAATAGTGTGGGTTGGGTTGTAAACATAAACTGCAGGAGATAGCATGGTGGCTCAAACAGCAGTGGACAAACTTGTAAGCACTTTGAATTGCCTTGTGTTTGAATGGTGCTATTTAAATATATAAACTTGCCTTGTTAATTATTTTACAGAGAAATTAATGGTAGCAAATTTTGGCCTGTGCGCAGACAGTTTTAGCTTCTTCACTGCCTTGTTATTCTTGCTGACCCTTTTAATAGCAGACACGATATGAAATGGCAGGCGAGACACAGGTGTTACCAGTGATACTAATTAAGGTCCTGGTCCATTTAGTGTAGCAGAGCTGTTCCAGTGAGCCAACATGCACATTAGCAGCACCCTGACTCTGTTTGACCTAGAATGGGACCTTAATTAATATAACTGGTGAAACCTGTGTTTGCTCTACTACTTCATATCAAAATGGCTGCTGTGACAGAGGTCTGTTAGTACATGGACTTGATTCCCAAGATAACTCTGCTCTACTGCAGCCTGAGCTAAGGTCTAATCAGTCAGAATAATAATAAAAAAAAAAAAACACCCGTGCAGGTGTGCAGGGCCTTTAAACCCATCACCAGGAGCAGGTAAAAGTGTCAGGAAACAACAGATAATATAAAATAACATGTGTGCTCGCTGATTGCATCAGTTGATTTTGACATGTGCCTACCCTGCTTATATGTTTCAAAGACTAACAGCATTATATGATCAGTATTAACTGAACTGAATCTTTATTTGGTGGAAAAAACGGAAAACTCAATAAACATATTGATGACGTAAAAATTAAAAATGGTACAAAATAGAGCAGCACACATTGCTCTCCATTGTGGATATAGAATGAATGTTTTCTAGCTTGGTTATATGTTAAACAGATTACTCTATTTATTACTTCATAAACATCTCTGTTACAAAGACTCAGTTTATTTTGTGATATTTATCATTCAGAAGAGATAGACGTTACTACTCTACCAGACATGCTATAAGAGGAAATGTTATATACCAAAAGCAGGAACAACTGCAATCCAACGAATAGTGATGTACCAAGTTATGCATGAATGGAATTGACTTCCTTGACATTTCATGCAAGAAAATATCATAATTTGATTTAAAATGTTGCTAAAACAGCACCTTTTTTTATTTGCATTATAAAATTTATTTTATAATAACTTATAAAGTTTGTCTTTTCTGTGTGTGTGTGTTCCAGTCCTTGTCCTGCGTATGTTGCAATGTTGTGTGTTTTGATGTAAAATGTGATGTGCTGTCATGATATGAGCTTTTTGTGAACCCCGGGAAAAATAGCTGCTGCAATGCTGTAGCTGATGGGGATCATAATAAACTAAACAAAACTAAACTAAACAATACATTCATGGGAGAAATGGGGGAGTTAGTAGAGGCTCACAGGTAATTTCTGCCTTGGGCTCCCCTGGAGGGTTGATGCTGAAGGACATGATCTAATAATGCACTGAGTAAACCTGCATGCCAGGGGACATATATACAGTATATAATAGTATCTTACCCTTTCATGCAGTCTTTCACCATCTGAGTCGATGGACGTGTTCCAGGGACCCTGAGAAGAAGTAAAACACACATTGAGCACGGGCCCTGCAGTCACACCTCTCCACCACCAGGTGTCAGTGTGCACCTCCTGATCGGGTCTCTGTGTCAAGTTACGTTTGGCCTGCGTCCAGCTGCAGCCAGCCCAAAGTGGGTCACAGCAGATCCATAAGAGTTTTGTATATACTTTGACTTGAGCTTTCCCTATTAGGTCATGAGAGAGTTCTGGGAGAGGAGACTCACAGACGCTACGTGAGCAACCGTCAGAGACGAGAAGAAAGAGCAGCTTCGTGCGTGTGTGTGAGATACAACCACATCCATAGATGGAGAGCTGCTCAGCAGACAAAGACCAGGCTATGACAAAGTCGTTTGCTGTCCCGCTAGCCTCCCATGATTCATTGCACAAGATGACACCACAAATTGACTGATAAATGAAGTGACTGATCGAGGGAGAGTGACACTGACCGGTGACTCAGGGAGGTGGTCATCTTCCCGGGAGAAGGAGCTGTTGAACGCTTTGTTGAACGTTTCGCTGTTTTGTTTGTGACGCTCGATCGTGGCAAGGATCACCTGAGAGTCAGAAAACAGAAAGAAGAGATGGATTATTGATCAGACAGGTTGGCTTTGTTTTTGCTCAAAGTCTTTTTATTGGTATTTAAAGCCATTCAAAATGCAATAAATCACAGACGTAGTTGGATAGACAAAATATACCACCCATGTTTCTGCTTCAACAGAGCCCCATCCTTATAAGAGTATTACTGTAACATCTAATAATCAAACAGTTGTTGAAAAAAACAACACAAAAAACAACAAATAAATAATATAAAATAATTATAAATAATAATAAATAATATAAAATCTTTAATTAACATCTTAAATGTTGGGGGGAAGCATAAATGTTCTAGCTGAAAAAGATGTAAAAGCATCATATTTTTTGCCTGGTGACTACAATGCATATCTTGTGGAGATACTCCAAATACTGCAGCAGTAGCAAAAGGTTCTATTGTTGCTTCCAAAACATCTGAAAACGTTTCAAATATCAATTGCTTGAGACACATCAGCATTTGAACGTATTTATCCTGACATAAAGCAGAGTTAATATGCTAAATTGCAGAATTACAGCATGATGTTTAAAAAAAAAGTTTCTAATCTTATCTTATGTATCCTACAGAGTCTTTTAAGGAGCTTAGTGAACAAAATGGAAAAAGAGGAAAGAGCCTAATTGGGGGACAAAGCAAGAATCTGTGGCGTGCTGTTGGCCTGATCAACAGCCAAATAGATGACAAAAGCAATGATATCACTGCTCCAAAAGCATCATGGTCTTACTTTACAAGCTAGCAAGGAAAGCCAGTGTCAGACCTGCCCAGCCAGCAGTGCGTAAAAACCTTTCCTTCCCTCGCGTTAATCTTTTATTCCACTATCTGTCGCTTTTCTGAATGCTCCCTCTCTTCACTTCAGCCCCTCTCTCGTGCTTAAAAACACAAAAACCTGCCAAACACCCTCTGTTTTACGCCCACACGCTCTTCCAGCCTGCAAAATGTTTTAATCAGCTTTACTCTGCTGTAATGGGCTAAATGAGCAATAATGAGAGGCTTTATTAGAGAATATAATTCCCAAATACACTGAATGAGTGTGGGGAGGAAATCTTTGCTAATTCTATTCTCTAATAAAGCTGAACTACCAAAGGCACAGGCTGCATGTGTGCATCAGAGCAGGACACTGTGTGTGCATAATGTGCGTGGGTGTAGCACTATATGTACAGTATGTGAGCATGTGTGTGTGATCCTTGCCTGAATCCAGTCTTCTTTCTCCTCAGCCGTCCTGTAAAGCAAATAAAAGATCATGAGATTATTTTATCTGAACAAAAAATACAGACCACAGAGCACAATGAAATGCTTTAGACTACTGAAATATTGTCCACAGACAGATAGTTCACATTGGAATGTACAGACCCCCGAACTGTCCAAATAAGACAGATGAACTAGAGCTGCAATGATCAGTCAACTAATCACACTATTTTGATATTTGATTTCATTCACAAATTGCTGTTTTCAACCTCTCAAATATGAAGATTCCACGCCTTTCTCTGTTTTATGTCATCTGAGTTTTGGACTGACAAAAGAAGCATTTAAAGACATGACGCTGGGCGCTGAGAAACTGGATTTTCTAAAGAACCATCAGCAGATTAATCGATAAGAATAGCAGCCCTGTTATGACATAAATGATCATAATCACAGTTTGCTGGTTAGTCAGGTAGCCTGTACAGCTTTGTAAAAGTGAGTAGAAACAGATTAGCTGCTGTGTCTGTCTATTTACAGTTGGTTGGTAACAGGTAATAGGAACTAACTGGCTAGATACTGCTACATAACCAGCTAACCAGCTAAGCTGGTGTGTGAGCTCAAGTTAATTATTCAACATCAAAGTTAAGAGCCAGCCTTCATGGTAGCAGTTAACTAGTTAATTCAGAGTGAATTCTGCAGTGTTGTGTTTTTAAATATGTTTCTCAACAAAAGCTGTTAGCTAGCTTACAGTGGGTGAGCCTGCTATTTATGCTATTTATTTCACTAATATTGAACACTTTAGAGAGTTCACAGAAATTAACTGCATTTTATACAATAAAAACACATTTTCAAATTTCAGTTCAGAGTCCAGTGTTTCCTTTGTATTCCTTTAGCAGCAGTGCATCACCACAGCAAGGAAATTACCACCACTGCAAACAGATACTGAACTAAATGTTGCCTAGATGCTCTAGAAGTAATCATCATCATACAATCATTTAAAATATTTAGAACCTGAACTTTAAGCATTACTAAGGGCCTTTTCACACCTCAAAGTCCAGGTCACATTTTTGGTTTCACATTGCAATTATGTGAGCGCACTAAAGAATTATACATGTCATACATGTCCTCTGCTTACACGTGCAACTGATTGGTTTGTAGACAAGCATGCAAAAAAAATTATTTAAGTGTCTGAAATTCTGTGAGATTTTTTCCAGCTGACTCTTTATAAATGTCAAACATTTGGTCTCCTCCTCTCCTCATGTTCTACCGCAGCTCATTTTGTTTTGTTGTGTTGTTTTCCCTTTTTCCGTTCTGAACAACAGTCTGCCAGAACTTCTTCTAATTGGTCTGAAAGTCTGAACCTGCTTTTTGAAAGGGTCATAAGACTCAAACAGCAACAAAAAATATTTCCCAAATCACCACAGCTGCATTAAAATTACAGAAACACTGGAGTCTTATTTTTTATCTGGTGGTTGAGTCATATATCTTTACCTGGCTTGCAGCTCCAGTGAACGCTGCTTGCCGATGATGGCAAACGTGTGAGGAAGGTTCTGCTTCACATTCTCCTGCACCTGAGGTCAAGAAAACAGAGGGAATTTTCACCCACCAGAATAACTAAACAAATAAAAGGCTAGAGGAGAAAACAGAAGATTTGTTAATAGAATGAGAAACAGAACTTCACCTCCATGCCAGCGATGTCAATCCTCTCTCTGACACTGAACTTCTGTCCCATCAGTCTGAGTTTAGGCACACAGTATAGCACCATATTGTTGAACTGGATCAGAAACAGAAAAAAACATCACATGATACATCACATAAACGCAAAGATCCTCTTCCCAGCTCTGTGATATTTCTCTAATTTAAGTCCTCTCACCAAGTAGAGGTATCGGTCTTGTGCTGTTCCGTTTTTGGCTGACATCTTCTTGATATGTCCTTCTTTGATGAGCTCATTGGCAGGGTTAACAATGTCTTCCTCTCCTCCGAGCCTTTCGTAAACCTCCAGCAGCTTGTGCATCTTCTCCTGGAAACATGAGGCAACAAGAGGATGTGAGGAAAGCAGAAGCAGAAAAGACAAGACGACACAGACAACTGGAGCAATAAGCCACACTCCACTAGAGGGGAGTATTTTATCATCAGCTAAGACCCATTCATTCTTTTATTTCCAGTAAGGCAGGAAGCAGGTATTATATTTCTTTATTGATTCATAAATGCTTTTCTCTGCTTAAGTTGTTCGAAGGTTGTGAGGAGCAGGATTAATGTGCCCAGACAAGCGGAAAAAGATGAAGAGGATGAGTGTTAAAAAGTCAGTCAGGCTTCCTCAAGCTGTGAAACTCGACAGGCAGGAAACAGCAACTTCCTGTCTGTACTAATTCGACTCGCTCACTCCCTCAGACGAACACTTGCAGCAATGTTGCTGACTGACAGCACAGCATCAGCAACTCTTTGATTGGGTAATATGTTGGCTGGTTTCTATAAAGCTCAATGAGACAACAAAAGAGTGTTGAAAAGAGTTTGGAAAGAGATGACGGCAAAGAAAAAACAGAAGAGTTAAGTAAAGCGTTGAGCAAAGTCTTACCATTTTCCTGATTGCTGCGTTGGAATGATTAGCTGCAGTAGAGATGAGCTCCAGTGCCTCTGTAACAAACATTCACAGGTACATATATAAGCATGTTAGCATAAAATCCTATATTATCAATGATGAAATCAAGTTTGAGTATAACAGGCCTTCAGATTATTAAAAACTCCAAGAGCAATAACTCCTGAAAAGTTAAAAGGGTTTAAAGTTTTCAGCCTGATCAGGTAAACTGTAAGTGGTGTTTTTTTTTTTCCCAGGATGGCAAAGTCAAGTCATGAATATTTAATGAGCGGGAACTTTTGTTCATCCAATCATAGCGAACAGACGTTTTTGACGTCAAATTCACTCTCAATGAGCTTCTTATTCATAATTAAAAGCTGTGAAACAGTGATCTTTATTGTTTAATATCATTTTTATGTGCCACATGACGAAGGAGGGTCAGATAGGCCGGTTTTGTATGATGGGATAAATTAGGATGTTATTAACAGAAGGCTGATCTGATCTGATTTGTGTGATGGCTTTTCAGGCAGTGCAAAGTGCAGCAGGATCAGACGGAGAGCTCTGCAGCTAAAGATAACTATTAGCTAATCCCATAACTGTATTTCACAGTATAAGAGAGCTTAAATATGCCATTAATTCTGTCCCTGGTAAGAGCAGTTTATGTTTATGGATTATGTTTATGAATTGTTTATGAACTGAGCATTTCAGTGACTGCAGGATGAAAGCGTCAGTGAGGCTATGTGTCTAACTATGATCAGAAGTGGTTCAAAAGTGAATGATTTTTACAGATTAGTTGACAACATTGACTGGTCATATTTCACCAGGATTTGCAACTGTGACGTTAGCAATGTGCAAATAATATACTATTGTTGTTGTTATTTTGGCCCTTCAGTGAACAACTACATCCAAATTTCTCAGTTGAAATCCAGAAAAACAAAAGTCTAATTGTTGACTCTATGTTCTTTGTTGCTCTTCATCGTCAGAGTAGCAGCAGCGACACGGTGCCATCTGACAGTTCATGCATGCTAACCAAGCAAACATGGAATAGCAAATATTTTTCCTCGTCACTTTTTAAAAGACAGTCACCAAAGAAGATAACCAAACCGTCTTAGGTTCTGTAGCTTGTGTCAGCTTATTGCCATCTTGTCTGACCATATATCTGTCTTTTTGATCAGCATCTTTCTGATTAATGTGTGAATAACTACAGTGTGTTTGAAGTTAGGGGGCTTCATTTGAGGTTAACTGTGGCTGTCTCATGCTAGCTTTAGCAGGACTTGTCTGTCTTTCTTTAGCTTGGGGTGTAGTTGACCTGGTTTGTTTTTTTTTTTTTTTAGCTCTGTTCTGTTTTATCAGCACATTTAACATCCTTTTGCCTTTGGAATTGTGCATTGCTGTGGCATGAAAATGTTTTGGTTTTGTAGGGCCTTATAGATCAAGTAACATGTTTGTTCCTCACAGGAAGATAAGAACTGTCATGGGTGTCACACTTGCTATATTATACCAATTTAACCAGATCACATGTTGTCTTAACATTAAACACACTGTATGCACCAGACGGGCTTTTGGCCACTAGAGAGTCTCGCACTCGTGCCTGTGAGCACCTGAGTCAGCCATCTTAATCATGGCCTACATAAACAGAAGAGACACACAGCCGGAGGAAATGGGGCCAAAACAACAGTGATAAACTGCTACTCGACTGCAGTGGAGGAGAGAAAAAAACCCTCCACAGACTCCAAATAACACAGAATGGTGAAGATAATGCTCAGGTAAATGTACACAGGGATGTGGGAGGACATCGGATCATGTAAAAACAGTTACGCCCTGACATAAAGTGTGTGATCTGTCTCTTCCAGACAGGACATGAGCCTGCACACGCAGCACTTAGACCTTTCTGAAGCATCAGGGTGAAATTAAGTTGTCTAACAGGCGTCACTGTAACGACTGCGTAACAAGAGGCACCGGAGCTGCTCAGTGTCCGGCCGTCATCTTCACGATAGATTTAATTAACTAATGAGGCCTTTACTGAAGCTACTGAGGCACTTCAGGTACTCGTCTCCAACTTCATTGTTCTACTGAGGTTTTCAAATGAAGCTTTATATGCCTGTGGTAATATTTTCAGCATATTTTCAACATCCTCCCCCTAAAAAAAGGTCTTTTTTAATTAAATCTACTTTCTTTAACTAACATAACTAATCAGTTTTGTCAGAATAAATGTAATTTATGGTGCTACTAGACTGCTCTGTTAATACGGGCATGTGCATCCCTTTGTGTTTTGCTGGTGATGTTTTTTCACCTCAGTGAAAATATTTTTTTGAAAAGCTAAACAGCAAAAAACATGGATTGGAGAGTATTTCATTAGATAAAAACATGCAGCGAAAATTGGAAATTACATCTATTGTCCTCCAATAAATGTGGAATTTTGGACGCTCCTGAGTTACTGGAAATGGCTGGATCACACAAGTCGGAAACAATCATATGCAGCCATCACTGGAATCTAATCTTGGAAAATACTGATAATATCAGTGTAGCCCAAACTGTACGTGCAACTGTGCAAAAATATGAATAGAATTAGTATGAATTAAGAAGAGGAGAAATTAGGGGTGTTGTGATTTTACTGATATAGATGATTAAACTGATCTTTTTTTAAATACAGATTCATCTATCATTTTTTTTTTTTTACATTTCTGTACAGTTATGTGTTATGGTTACAGACTTTCTCCTCCTCCCTACACTCATATTTTAACTGCAATTCATTTGCCAAAAAATAACAAAATGCACAATAAACAAAGCTAAACATGATTTTGACTGAAATATTTTTTTTTTTAATTTCTGTAAATATTGTGATCATAAAAAATCTGATATTGTGACAACACTAATTCAAATATTTATTTAAATTTCGAACCTCAACATAACAAACAAGGCTTCCAACTATTTGTACAGTCCTACTAGTTTTATTTATTTATTGTGCTGTAGATTCACATAGAGTATATGTTAATAGAAGCATTTTTTCCAACACTACAAATACACTTTTGCTAACCTTGTTTAAGTCATCTGATACATATTTTATTATTATTTATATTATTTATTATTTATATTGTTGTCCTGTCCTGTTGTCCTGTCATCCCATGATGTCACATATTACACTCAACAAAACTTTTGTTTTTGCTCTCATTTTTTGTTAAAGTAAAAAAAAAAAAAGACTTTTTCTATGCACACAAACGGTTTTGTTAAAAATTTGTTAAAATCCATGATAGTGAGCACTTTGCCAATATAATGCATCCACTAGGAGTGAGATAGAGATTTTTGTCTTATTTGGACTCATCACAATAAAAGGCCACTATGAAAAATTTTAACTTCAAAGTTGGAGCAAAGACAAAAGTGTTGCATTTATATTTTTGTTCATTGTACATAGTCTTTGTTCCCCACACGGCATTTGCTAAAATATTCGTTCTGCGTGGAGCATTAAGAGGTTATAGTAGTTTTAAGAAAGTTTTAAGAAAGTTTCTGGAATCTAATCTAATCTCAATCTAAACTGGAACATATGACAAACTTCTCAGTCCTGTTTTGAGATGTGTGATGACTTAATGCATTATGAAACTTAACATATTCAAAAACGTAATGATACTATATGAAGCCAGACGCTGAATCATTGTATCACGTTGGCGACGTCCCATCAACTGGCTCCCAAACAAGATTTGAGCTGTGCAAAGTAACGTTGGAGCAGGAGGAGTGATTATCCACAGAGGGTCAGTGTTCTCAAGGGAGACGTGTTCACACACAACAAGGTGAAGTGAATGTTCAGCTCCTTGTGACCTCTGGAGTGGTTTTACAGTTTGTGTCTTTCAGCCACAAACCACCACTGTTCACAATCGGGGGGCGAAAGTGGCCGTTGCACTAAAAACAGATATCGACTCTGTTAAGCCGACCAGGAGCTCCAGTTGCACTTATTTTCCTCCTGACATGCTACTTTCTCCTCCTCCTTCTCCTCCTCTTCACAGAGCCATATAACTCAGCATAATCATAAATGTTCACTTGTGCATTATCAACTGTGTGTCTGTGCTTCACGAGCGCTCTCTGGAATGTGAATCTGCATCGGTTCACCTCCTTTCTGGACTTTTCATTGACCTTTTTGTGTTCATGCCACCTCTAATTATTGCATCACTTTTAGCTGAATGGCAACTCATGCCTGCGACAGAGAAGTAGTTTAACACCGATCAGACATTTCCTCTTTATCTTAATATAGATGTTTCTTATTCTTCCATCTAGAGTCTGTTTAGTTAGACCTGACAACAAGATGGTTGTTTTGTGGTGATCAAAAAAATTTAAAACGAAAGTATAAATTAAATGTTCCACCAGCAAAGGTGAAGCAGAGGTAAAAGTGGTAGACAGGAAGACTGAAATATTTGTCTGCAGGGTGTACATGACAGTAAAAACAGTGGGTTAAATGTCTCACTCTCTGCGTCTTTTCGGTCCAGAGCGTCCTCGGGCAGCTTCTTCAGGTAGTCTTTGAGCAACAGCTCGTAGCGAGGAATCCTTTGGACCGGCTCCAGCATGTGGTGCTGCAACGTCAGGTTCCCACACACATCCTGTTTCTGAGGGTTCAAATGCAAAAACAAAGGTTTGACCTGATAAACACTCAAGATGACACAGTTTTTGTAATATGTAGTTCAGGATTGAGCAATAGAAAATTTAAAAATAATCTGCTTCTGAAACTGCTTGAAATGGAGAAATGGAAATGCAGTTTTTAAAATATATTGATAATAAATGGACAAACAGCAGAAGAAGTATCAAATACAAACACAGGACACGTACTTGTATATTCTGGACGACACTCTTGAACTGAGAAGACCGCTGTGTCCAGGTGTTGACCAGGTCCATGGCTCGGTCAAAGTTCTTCACATATTCTCCGTACATCTTCATAAACGGAGCCAGTTTCTGGAGGATGTCTCCAATACGAGGGTTGGAGTCCCTGCGGCAAACACAACAAGCGAACAGATTAACGCAAAGGTGAATTCATAGACCCTTCTGAGGACCAAACGTCATACAGTCGGTGCTACTTTCTTCCAGAACTTCACAACTACATAGTTTTCATCAAACACTGTGAGTCTATTTGACACAGGACAGCAGCATCTTTAACTTCATGAGATTTTCTGGTAATCATGTAATACTGCTGATTTTGAAAAAAAAAACAGAAAAAAATGTGTTGATAAAAAAGGGATGTAACAATATATTGAATATCATGATATTGTGATAAAAATGTCAGCATCTCTTACAATATCACGTTTAATTATTTTAATTTATTATGCCTATTAAAGGTCTACTGACTGCTGCATTGCTTTTGTTTTGCAATAGTCAATACATAATTCATGTATAAAACACACATAGCTTGTCAGTGTTTGTATTGTTACACACCTTTATTGAGAGCTGATCAACTCGCCCCTGTGCATTACGTTTCTCGTTTATGTTGTCAGTTTTTATAGACGCAAATGCTTTGAGTTGCAGGAGGAAAATCTTCAAAAAAAAACCTCCTGGAAGAATAAATCTTTTCACATTTGTTGACAGAGGCTGATTATCAATGGTTTAATTTAGCTGATTCAATTATATCTCAATTACAAATACTGATTGTTTCTTTTAATTGTATCTATTCTATTCTATCTAAATATATCTTATTTAAAGTGATGTTTTTATGTCGAGACAGAAAAGCCCAGACACCAATAATATGTTATATCACCAGAGATATATGACAGGAAGCACTGATGTCATTCTTCAGAAGTAAGAAACAAATTTGTACATGTAACCATCATCTGTGGTCTATAGTATCCCACAATATGTTCAATAACATATTACAACATATTACTTTGAATAATAATACAGTAAATTTTATTGAAAAGTTTTGGCTAAGGCATAGCACACCAATGTGCTTATTTTGGTCTCCCTTTTGTATATATTCTTATTCTGTATAATTCATCATCACACCATTTATTTTGGTATTTCACTCCCTGTCACTTAATGAATGAATGTTAATTTATGTACATTTATAATACAAATGTGATTATTTCAGTGAAGAGATGTAAATGTGTTCTGCAATGTCAACACAATATTTCAGTTTTCTTGACTTTCATATGTATGTATGTCTCCTTTATTATGAATGCAGGAGGGAGAAAAAGGTAAAGCAATGACAATTTGGAGAGTAAAGAAACAGATGGAGGCTCATAAAAGCAAGATTAATCTCAAGAACGTTATCAAGGGAATGTGAAAATTAATCCTTCTTATAAACTTTCTTCCTGCGGAGCACTCTTCTGGCTTGCTGTGTGGATGCCTCTTTCTCTGTTTTGTGTGTGTGTGTGTGTGTGTGTGTGTGTGTGCCCATTCTTCTATCTAAGCCAACACATTTTAATGAGTTCCAGAAAATAATGTGAGGGGAACTGTTACGTGACAGGTGATTTGCCTAAACAAAGCTCTCTGGAGGAGTCATTATCTACCAAAGGTGGCTGATGTTGGCACAATAACACACACTGGAGGTAAATTTCCTGCTGAGTGTGAAAAAAGACAGAGACTGCTCTTATTCTGCAACTCCGACACACACAAAAACCACACAACCTGGCAACCCGACACCTCTGAAAACCTGATAGTACAACCCTCCACAGCCGCCCAGCTGTCTGAGCTCTACAGCCAACACCACCAACGGCCTGACTGACCACTACAGAGCCAAACCATCTCTACAATGACGTCACACTGGTGAATTTTGGAGAGCTCTACGTTAAGTGTTTTTTTCCCTCACCACTCTCCAGTGATGCGTGTCTTGAGCTCAGGGAGCAGGAACTTGTCGTGGAAGCAGTAGATAGAGGAGATGTTGGAGAAGATCCCTGTAATGACTTCCTGAGGGATTCCAGCCTCTGTGAGCTTAGTGCAAAATACCTGCAGAGATTAAAAAAAAACAACATTATGTATACAAAAACTCATGTAACTGTTTTCAAACACCCACAAAATCTGGCTCCTAGTCATGGAGCAGGAATGTAAACAGTAGACAGAGAAACTGTCCATGTTGTTGTTTATCCACACAAACATATTTATTTTTCTCAGCTCTGGATTCTTAAGTGTTAGCAGCAGCTTAAATGAGTAAAATAAAACTTGACTGCTCATAGATAAACTATAAACAGAAATGTGAAGAATACCAGAGTCACCATTGGAGTTCAGTTCGTTTACATTTGTAGCTGACATGTTAAAAATAATTTTCACAGACAAACCAGAATTGTCGCTCTAAGCAGCTCACAACAGCTATAAACTCAAAAGTAATTAGAAAATGTTGTACTTTTTGATGTATGGACGGTATTCCAGAGAAAATAAATCTTAACGTCTGGAACAAAGTGAACAAAGCATTCTCTGGTATTTAATGTCTGAGATCTTTGGGAAAACAAGTATATGTTAACAAATATGGCAACTCTTCCTTCATTATATCAAAGCACGGAGGGGATCCGCATTACTCTTCACTGCCTTTTTTCCAATTAAACATTTGTCTTTACATACTGCTCAAAACACATTGTAATCATATATGCAGATGACCATAGAAACCTATGTAGACCAACTGTTTTTTCTTTTTCCCTCTGACATGTAAAGGAACAGGTGTGAGGAGGCGGATAATGTTCCTGTTTGTTAACTGCCTCAATGTTCTGTTTCTTTTTCTCTGAAAATGTTATAAATGGTGTGTATGTATAGATATATTTATATATAGAAAATAATACTCTTGTCATGACCCCAGGCTAACTACTGATAATAAGTACATTAGGGCTGCAGCAAAATGACTTTGTTCACTGCAGCCAATAATTAATTTTTCAGTTCAATTGTTTAATCAACAAAATGTCATAAAATTATTAATTATTATATAATTATATAATTATTAAGAAGTGTCCATCACAATTACATCACGCCCAAATTTACAACTTTCAGCAGTTTGTTTTGTCCACGAACAGTCTAAAAGAGAAATATATTCATACTTATAAAGATATAAAACAGAGAAAAGAAGCAAATTTTTCAAAGGTGAAAAGCTGAAGCCAGCAAATATTTGGCTTTTTTTGCTTCATAAATGACATAAAGGCACAATCCTTCAATTAAATTCAGCTTACTTGTTAGCTAATTAGCTCTTTTAGCATGTAAAACAGTTGTATTAGGGGCTTTTTGGCTCTGGAGGATCTTTATAAAGTCAGAGAAAATTACCCTGAAGATGTCAGAGTGATGTCATCAGGGTTATCTCAACTCTTTGTCTTGCACAGCCAGACAATGCTGGAGAAAGGTCTGGCTCCACACATTATCATCATTCTGCTATAGTGGGAACAGCCCTCTGGCTTGTTTGTATTTCTTTAAACCAGTCTTCACAATCATCATCGGCAGGGAGAAGCCCAGGATGCAGTGAGGGTGACCCTGCAAAATAGTGTCTGGGGGAACTTGTTTTGGTGGAATATTTCCACATGGGGAGTGAGACCGGCATTTAAATGGCTAAGTCCCCACAAAAGAAAAAGTAACAGCTGCTAGCTTGTTTATGTTGGTATCGTTAGCGACCAGGCTAGAGTAACTTGCCACTTTTAGCCAGAACAGGCCAGATATAGGCAACCAGTGACAGGTTTATCCATCTACATACCCCCTTTATTCAGTGAGTCAGACTATCTCAACTCTGACATGAATTTATAACACAATGCATGTGCTACCAACTGAGGGTGTGAAGTGACAGGAAGGCTCTAATGACAGATGCTACGAGCTGTATTATGGGAAATGTAGCATTCAGAGTTTCCTGAGCTTGGCTTCAATGATTTGTCTTGTGAGTCCCACAACTTTACAGAAGTGGGGAATCGATTTAAATGATATAATAATAACAGAATTGTTTCAGCACTATTACAAGTTAAAGTCAGCGGGGTATAAAATTTTAGTCCTATAAAGTTCAGGTTCAGCTCTGCAATCAAACATAATGATCCACCATAATAACTGATGATGATGATAATTGTTTCACCCATCACTTCTGGCACCTTTCACCTGCCAGTCACAGCAGCAGGCTGGCACTACTGTTTCCATGGGAGCCGGTGTCGTGTGAAAGTGGTGAAACAAAAACAGGAAGTTAACTGTGAGTGTTCTCTGCCTTCAGTAGCATACAAACCATTGCTGTTGTGTGATAGGGCAGCCGTGCATCTCCTCTACCACATGAACTCAACAAAGAGGAAGAACGCTGAACCACCAGGAGTCAATTCTCATCACAAATATGAGTGACCAAAAAAAAAAAAAAAAAAAGAAACCCAATAACCCATTTTCACAAACAAGAGATTATTGAATTAAAAAGAGCCAACAGAGTAGAGTACAGCAAGAGGTGATGACTTGTTATCAGTAAAGAAGATGGAAATCAGCATCTAAAGCATGTTGAAGAGAGTTTTTACACAAGAAAATACACTGGATGTGAAGCTGAAATGATAACTTGATTAGCAAATTGACAGAGAAATAATAATAACATTATTTATGTCTTGTGTTTTTCTCATGGAGCATAATTGATGTCTGATGATGCTGAGGATTTGCAGAATAAGAATTTCATTGTACTCTGAGAAAGACTGTTTCCTGTTCAATTTTCAGGCTAGAATGACACAAATCCACTCGTTCCAGCTGTTTAAATTTGAATATGTACTGCTCTTCTTTTTTATGATAGTAAACTGAATACCTTTTTGGACTGTTGATTAGATCAAACAAAATGTCAGCTTGTGACTTTCGGGTATCGTTATGGGAATTATTGAGCGTTTCCTAACATTTTATGGAACAAATGACTAATAGATTAATCAAGAAAATAATCTTGTAAATCAGAGACTTAGGAAAAGTTTAGCTCAGTGCTAAACTTCTCCAAACACTTTGACCCTTCATAAACTGGAGGCTACACCTATTAGCAAGATTGCTTGGAATTTAATGTCAAATCCCTCGTCGCTAAGGATTAAAGACATTGTAGGCAATTTGAACATGCACAGTGCAAAACCTTCCACGCTCTCTCTGCTCCCTTACATCACTCCGCTAAGCCCATCCCACTAAATAATGCACCAACCACGCATTTTCCTGGGCTTAGTAGTAAGCAAGGTAAGCAACCGTTGTAACTAACTAGCAAACAAGCGTATGTTGTTCTTGGCTTGTAATGTCTGACTCAAAGATAAGAAAAACACAAAGACATGGGGAACTTAGATGGCTTTGTCTGGCCAGGTACAGGGCACCCTGAGTTTTTAAAAGATATGAAGTACAAAGGGACGGATGCTCACAGACACATTTTTTTAAAGGAACGTTTCAATTAAATAGTTTTTATATGTGCAAGTCAAAATCAGCTATTTCAACCCAATTCCTAATGAAACTAGAAAGGCACTAGAAGAGCACAGACCTCCACCAAGGCTGAATGACCTATCTCGCAATGTTAACAATAGTTAAAATTAATTTTCATATCTGCTCCAAAATTGAGTGGTATCTTCCTCGGCCCATGCTAAACTCTTCCACCAAGTTTCAAAATTTCAAAAGTTTTTCTGTAATCTTGTTCAGAGACAAACAAACAAACAGCACCAAAAACATAAACTCCCTCGTGGAGCTAATAATATTACCTACTGCAGCCTTAATACAAAAATACACACGACAAGAGTCAGATGAAGTGCTGCTTAAAACTTTGCAATGATGTTTGTGTGTTGTTTTTAATCAATGGTGCAGAATGAATGATTGTGGCGTTGAATAGTAAAATACATTTCTAATAATATTTGTGAATTGATTGATTGGATTGGAAAGATCTAAAGCTGGTCACATCACTGAGCCCAGACTTTTTTTTTAAAAAAGGTTTCTAATTATAAACCCAGCTCAGAGTCAGTAAACACCCATCTTTAATCTTTAATCCACAGGATTTACATACAAGTAGCTAAAGATTCCTCTGAGGACATGACACGGCTACACACATCGGTATGTGCTGCCTTACAGACACACATACACAGTTAGTACGCATGCTGAGTTTGATGATGACAAAGCTGTATTTATGCTGCACATGTATAAATATAAAAGAGATACACAAACACACACACACACACACAGCCAGTTCCTCACATGATGGTGCTTACACTGCGCTGAGTAATCCAGTCAACAGAGGAAGCGTTGTTGTCCAGAGCCACATTTAATCCAGCTCAGCCCTGATCTCAATCACTAAGACCACTGCACATTTAGGAGATTGAAATTTGGACCACAGGCATCCAAACGCGCTGTCTGTCACACTCACAAACAGACGCATAAAGAGGCACAAGGTTACCTGGTCGAGGAGGTTGAGTCTTTTGACATAGGCCTCTTCAGTACTGAGGAGCTCTTTGGCGATGTTCAGGAGCTTCTGAGCCTCTGAGCACTGAGAGAAACAGACAGACACAAAGGATTACTTATGAGGCATTAAAACAAACAAGAAACAAGCTAGAAAATATGTGGACAGACACTCATAATAGTCAGGAAAACCTCCAGCTCTTCAGTGTTCGAGACAAGTTTTCAGCATCCAGAGTTCAGGCAGATGGCACCTTATAGAGTTATAGCCACAAATTACTCCTTGAATACACGATATTATCATTTATGCATTACAATGGATGAATCGAGCAGTTTTAAGAGTCTTTCAAGACTACAATCATGCAATTTTGAGCTCCACATCAACTCATTATTCACCCCAGCCAACCAACAACTCTTTCCTCCCTGACCTTTATACCACCTCTTGTGGCTTTTTAAAAATGAAAGTATTTGTTTTGCTAAACGTGTAAGAACTGCCACTACACCAGTGCAAAACAAGAATTATAGAGGTTTTTTTTATGTTGAATTTGGCCCTGGCTTGTTTAGTGCAAGTGCGGTGTATCACTCAAAAGGTTTTGTTCAGCTGTGAGTACCCAGTGTGGTTGTCCTAAATCCATTTGTGGCCGTTTTTGAGCACAGCATGACTTTGTATCAGTCGAATACTATTAATATTTGCTTTGTTGTTTGCTTGATAATTAATCCTCATTTGATTGAAGGGCATCCCTGTTTTAAACAAAAGACTTTGAACTGAGGTTCACTTTAAATTAATCACACAGATAATATAAATCTGATTGCTAATATCATTTGTGAGTAGGACATTTTGATCTCTGTGCATTCTGAGAATATTTCATTATATTTTTGTTACTATTATGATTATTTTTTGTCAATTTGTAGTCTTGATCCTTGAATCCATTGTCGTATCTTTAACAAATATGCATTTGTGTTATAAAGGGCTTTTGTCAATTAAAAGCATGAACAGTATTCTATAAACAATATAATATGAAATATATATTTTTGTTGTTTGTCTTGTATTTTTGTCACTGATGTTGTCCGTACTGTTTAACGAGGGGTCGACCGTTAATGGGCCTGGACGATTATCAGCTCTGATATTTACCATTTTTACAATTATCAGAATCACTATATTCTTTATCCAATTGCAGATAAAACAAATTGACTGAAAAATGATCTACTTTGGCTCCGATGCAGCCACATTTCTCTGTCTGTTGTCCATCTGTAGTATTGATCAATATCCTGCCCACAGCCCTATCTGACTATTGATTAGACTACTTTACTATGTATACAGCTGGGTAGCTTAATATATAATAACACATCATAACTGTTCATAACAGGTGATAACTGTAGCCTGCTGGAGCTAAAATTACATTATTTTCCTCCGAAATATAGTTGAGTGGAAGAATAAAGTAGCAGAAAGGAATCTGGACACTAAATTTCTAATAATTTTAACTGCAAATGTATATCGGTTCCAAATAACTTTTATCTGTTCCTTGATTACTAATAATTAGTATTGGCCCCATATAGGTTTATTCCTACTTTTAACACTTTTTAAAATGAATACATGAATAAATTAAGTTTAATCATAATGATTCAGAGAGGTACAAAATGGAATCAATATTGGCAAACATGAGCTGACTTATTAAAATGTGTTTCTCTTGGGAATACCAATAAAGGTCAGGTTTGATAGATTTGGATGTAATTATACTGTGTGCATGCTGTGCTTGGCCCATAAGGCCACTATATGTTAAGCAAGGCTACACCTAGAAATTTTTAAAGGATAAGGCCAGCAATAGTCTTTTTTTTTTCATTATAAGTATATTCCATCTTCAGCCCCGAGCCCACCTGTTCCTACTGAAGATATAAATCCTCACAAATATATCAGTAAACACAAACAGAAGTAAACTGGGGGTAGCACTTTACGTTATAGCAGGTTACCATGTTGTTTCCAAAATATTACTATACTAATGCTACATAGTTTTTCTTCGTTGCTATGTTTAAATGTGTTTATTCATTATTACTCTTTGGTTTTAGTACCTTATTACCTTAATAAATATCTATATATCAGTCTAATATTACCTAGATGTCCCCATTGTTAATATCAATAGATTGGTGTCTTTATTATCACACTATTACCCCACAATTACCATGTTATTACAAGCTGTGAAGTGTTTCCAAATCGTGTGCTGTGAATTGATCACGGATGTGTTTTTAATAAAACAATATGGCTGGTACAAAGAAATAAGCCGTGTCAGGCTTTGTCTACGTGTTGGTGCGTGTTAGTAGGATCAATTCATTGTTGTTTTGGTCTTTTTTCTTGGGATTTGTTGACAATAAAAAGACTTATCTGTGCTGCTTGTGGTTGAGGCCAGAGTCAGCAGCATCTGGAGCTGAAAACTTTAAACCGACTTTCACAAAAATCTATTTCTGTCTGTCTGGTTTAGTTTGGTGGTTGTAACATGCAAAACTGATATGAAATGTTATGAGCTGATGTGGTGAAAATAAAGACCTGCCTGTCTCTTTCTCTCTCTCATTATGACTTGTTGAAGCTGAGACGACATAAAAAAAAATGCATGATTAAACATTATACATGATGTTGATGCTGAAGTTCACCCCAATGAGACAGAACAAGCAACAGGGTCACAAAACATTTGGGCTATTGCGACAACGTTGGTTTCACAACATCTGTCTCCCACACAGATATGCGCACACATAGACACTCTTGCATTCTTGTCCACACACATACCTAAACATACAGCAGAAATGGGAGGGTGAAACTTTTACCACATATCACTGAACTTTATGAAGAGCTTGCCTCACCAGCTATCAGCATGCTAACAACAGCAAAACTGGATGGTACACGCAGAAAAAAAGTTCTTCTCCTCTTGCAACGCACATCACTGAAAACCCACATCCTCTGTGACAGGGTTGTCATTATGTAGCCATCAACATGTCAGCTGCAGTGTCACAAATGTTCATGCACTCACACAGAAACAGTCACAGAACAACACACCCTTCCTCTGCATGCCCGTGTTGGGATCAGGAAGCACTGGAGAGCGGAGATACCTTTCCCCCTGTGGGCGTGGGCGGTCAGCAGAGGCCGCGTGTTTGTGTATTCATGTGACATTCGTGTGAGCTTTGGGTGTGTTTTACAGCATTAAAACAGTAATGAGAAACACTCTGTTCTGCTAACAAGTGTGATAGAAAAGCTCTGTAAAACTACACGACTGCTTCATTATTGAAACTCTGGTCTGAGTTTCTGCTGTTTAACATCGTCTCTGTTTGTCTGAGTGTTGTTTTTAAAATCTTCTCCCGTTTGACGTGTTTTCATCTTTCTGTCTCCAGAACCTCTTTTCCAGTGTATTTTAAACAGATCGTCACTATTATTTGAAATAGGGCGCATGAGGTACTATATTACCTACAGTAGATGGCAGTCAGCACGCCTCCAGTTTGGGTCAGCAGAAAAGCGAATTTTAGCCACCTACCATATTGCCCTCTCCAAAGTAAACAGACTCCTTTGGCCAAAACAGTAATTTTTCCTTGCAGAACACAGGAATTAGTGCTCTTCTGCTGACTCAGTTGGTTAGTTTGTGTTATTGGGTGACCTTGGTGAACAAAAACTAATCCTTTAAAACACCAAAGTCACACAATAACAAACTAACAGATCAAGGCAGTGGTAGACCACAACTCTTGTGTTCTGCGATGTAAAATTACTGATTTCACCCATGAAGTTTGTTTTGTTTGGAGAGAAGAGTATTTGGCTTATATAATGGCAGTTTTCTTACAGAAAAGGCTGTCTGACGGCAAAGTAAAGCCATGAAGAAAATCTAAATGTAACATACACTTGAAAAAGCCACACCTAGAAGTATCAACATCAGTTTAAGTGGCTAAAATATGTTTTGATGCTGACCCTGTTCACCGTAGTATGTTGCTTAATTTCCTATAGAGACGCAAAGTCCCTCCCCTTCTGGTGGACCACCACAGGATCTTATTACAGAAAAATATGAACAGTAGTCAATGGTGAGAGAAAAATTAAAGTTTTTGATCCCATTTGAATTGTCCCATGAATCACAGATATGATGTTTGTCAACTGAAAAGCTTTTACAAGAATTTTACAAGTCAATAAAGTCCCAGTTTGTCATAAAACAGATGAAGAACAGGACTATGAAGATTCATAATTAGAAACACAACCAAAAGTTGTGTAGGTGACATCATCGCTGTCTGTCTCCATAAGATAATGTTGGCTGCTGAAGCTATGATGCCTGTGTGTTTCTTACAGGGCTGAAGTTACACAATAGATGCTGACGTTAAAAGAATAGGTCAGTTTTTTAACATATAAACATGCAAGCTGAATTAATGTTATTTTGCTTATCTTTAACATAATGCTAGTCACTTTGTTGTCTTTTTTATTCTTTTTTTATTCTCTCCTGTCTGCTCCAGCAGCTGTCTGCAGCCATCTGACCACTGCATGATGTGTGTGGACTGGATTGATGAGAATGGGATGGGATGGGATGGGATGGGAGTATTTTTTGTGGGAGTTGGATGGAACAGGAGTGAATATTCACTCCCGTGTCACCCTCTATTACACATGCAACGGATCTTACAAACTTTTTAGCTTCTGGCTCATAAAAAGACCAGAAATTTCTGGATGAAACAGGTAAGATAGCATTATAGGGGATGGTGAATTTCTCAACTTGTAAAATTAGATTTTAAATCTTATGTGTAATTCATGGCACAATTCAAATGGTAACAAAAAAATATTTTGTCTCATGCCATTGACTACTGCTCATATTTCCTCTGAAATAAGGTCCCATGACACACCTGAAGGGGAAGGAATTCACCTCTCTACACTGGTACTGATGCTGACTGCCATCTACTGTAGGTAATACATTGACTATCGATGAGTGCGTCATACAACCCCACTTCTAAGAATCCAAACTTCCCCTTTCAGACTTTACCCTGATGAGTCTTCAATACAGGAAACACTGAAGCAATAATAGGCCACTAGGATGAGTAGGTGTGGTGTTCGAGGTATCAGTGTTGTTTACAATCAATAGTCAAACTGAAGGACAAGAGAAAAACTGAAACTTTAGCTCAGCTGTGGGCTGATGTCTGTCTCTGGACTCTTTTATCTATCAGCCATCACAAAGCTCCTGTTACAGTTTTTTGGGCAGGTATTCATGCTTTTATATAACAGCAGAGCTGCTTTTAGATACAAGTCAGTCACTTATGACCAACAAACTGAGGCTGCAACAGCGTCTAATGTTTCATGCAGAAGTATTCTTTGAAACTGTTCACTCAGGCTGAGATAATAATAGACACAAGCTACTTTTTCCACTACATGAAAGGCTGAACGTCTGACTGTCTGAGACGAAGCTTTTAAACTTGCTCGGTTTAAACATGATTCCTGACAAGTCTGATGTAACATGGAATATAAATTAAAAAGTGAAGGTTGGAAGAAACTGTGAGAGATTAACAAGCACCTCAGATTTAAATTAGTGTTGTTCAGGTTTATGGTTACGACTTGATGAGGCTGAAGCGTGCGAGGTACTCACTTTGTGCGCCTCTGAGTGTGCATCTGTCAGATACCCAGATTGTGTGTCTGTCAGAGAGTGTATCTCTCCACTGCTGCCCTCGTCCAAGTCACTGTCCTCATCCTGTGTTGAATCTCGCTTGTTGCCCAGGGTAACGCAGCAGGACACACTCTCCGTTTCTGTGACGCTATCGTAATGATCCTCCTCGTCAATGGCATCCTCGTTAGGGAACACCTCCCCTTCCGCGTTGCAGGATGGGCTGTCGATGCCACTGTCCCGGTTGGGTATCTTCCCGTTCTGCTCCGAGGAGTCCCGATTGTCCAGGAGCTCGTGGGAGGAGCCGTCCTCCTCAAGGCAACCAACACTGTGTGCGATTTCATCCTCGGCACAGTCGTCCAGCGGGGCGTCGTCTGAGCCGTCGATGTGCACGGAGGCCAGACGGGAAAGTTCTGACACCTCGTCGGTCCGCTCTGAGGTGACAAGTGCAAGTTTGTCCACAGGGGAGGAGGAGTCTCCTGCAACCTTCACAACCGTGGAGTCCTGGCCGCAGGAGGAGGTGATGTCAGACGCAGTGTCCATTCTCAGACACAGGTGCAGCTGGGACCGTGGGAGCACCCCCAGGATGGGCACCCTGGACAATTAAAAGAAAGACACTTTCAGACATGATTTATTATACAACAGGTAGTCCCTCCCAAGCAATCTGACTGGTCAACTAGACATTTAGAGTGTGTCAACAAGTGGGGCACTGACTTATGCAGGGGTGGCATGAAGTATGTGCACGTCGGAAGAGCATTAACTTACCATTATTCCTATAGACTTAAAACAGTATTAAACAGATAAACAGGCCAATGACAACACAAGAGAGAGGCATAACACAAATATAATATGAAGCTTCTATACTTAACGTCAAAAAGAAGTAATACATCCATTCTACCACTGTTCTCGGGCTGTGAGACCCCTAAATTCATCCTCAGCATCCCAAACATAAAAAAGTTTTATTTTATTTATTATTTCATTGACCATTTGCTTTTTTTGTCCCTGTTTTTTGTTGCTTTGTGTACCATTAAGGGAACTTAAAAGTAGGCTACATCCAAAAAATTAAACTTGCAGCTGTTTAAGTAAAATTTATAGAATAATGAATTCAGCTTTTTAATGAATGCAAAATATGGTTCTGTTTGATCGCTGCTCTGCCACCCCTTTAACACAGTAGTGGTTTCCCTCATGTGCTACAAGCTCGAGAGCAGTTTTGTGACCACAGTGAACCTGTTGTCTTTGAAAAGTTAAACACCAACAAATATGGATGCATATGGAGTATTTTGATAGATAAAAACATTGTGAATTTTGGAAATAATTACATCTATCTCTTTTCAATACATTTTGACTTTAAAACGCTCTGGAGTCATTGGACATGTTTGAATCACACGGAAACTGTCTTGTTACTAAATGTGTCACAGTGGTATCCTTCATGTGTCAGTAAGTCGGTGACAGACAAACCTTGCAGTGGTGGAAAGAGGACTGAAACTTTGTACTCAAGTATATGTACTGTTATATTACTGAAATATTACTCAACTACCAGTAAAACTATTGGTGTTAAAAATACTTAAGTCAAAGTACTTGTATCAGTTACTTTTTTAACCACTGATGTTTAAGGCATTATCAGCAGCAGGTATTCATTCAAAAGGGGTTTCTGTTTCTCCAAATCTTCAGTCAGGGGGTTCGTCCCTGTATCCTTGTCTTCACTGGCCTGTTTGCAGTCGGATAACTTTACTGGCTACAAAAATGCAGATGAAAGAGTTTGGATATGAATTCAAATTGTACTCAGTCCTCAATTATGATTTTAAAAGTAAGTATATTATATAGTGTGATGCAAATCCAGATTAGAAACTTGAAAAAATACTCAGAAAAGTAAAACTACCCCCAGAAAATGACTTAACTGCAGTAATTTGAGTAGTTGTAGTTACCTCCACCCCTGGCAACTAGCTTAAAAATACATGTGAAGTTTGCAAACACAGTAGCTGAATCTGTCCATGGGAAAAAGAAAAAAAGAAAAGCAGATATCTTATAGATACAGATACAGTTACTCAGCTAGCAAAGCAGTCTTGTGTTTGTATGGGTGGTATTTATTCATGATGATCTCTAGAAAGCATTAATGTTAGCTCAAGTTGGCTGCTGACTCAACAGGGACTAGAAATCGTCTCTGTTGTTGCTAGGTTGTTACTAAGGGTCAGAATGCCTATTGGAGGAGGAAATCAGGTTTCATTACAGAGGAGTGCTAAGGGCGTGACTGATTGTTTTCCAGTTATTAGTCAGACCCCGTGTGTTTCCAGGGAAACAGAGAAAACATCAGCAAAAAGAAATTTTATTTTGTGAGTGAATTGCCCCACAATATGAATCAGTTTTGATTATACCTTCTATTTTGTTGTATAATTGCAATATTACACATGAGAGTGAGCTCTGCTGTCATTATTAGCATGTCAGTGATGTTAATGATGATGGTAAAGCACACCTTAGAGTGCAATATTGCTAAAATGAAAAATGCATTATCAATCATAGAAAAATGAAGCATCAAGGCCCTTTTTTACTGGAAAAAAAAACAGACCACATAACAAACAGGTGCAAGTTAACACTGTGAAACCTCAAAACATGCATCCACGCTTACAGAGCAGAACTTAAATCTGATGAGCAAAACAAGCAAGATTTCTCATGAACTTTTCTCCTGAAGGCCTCACCTTGAATTCTCGAACCTCTCGATGAGCAGCCCCACCTTCTGGGCCTCTCTCTGTGGCTGTGCACCCGAGCCAGGAGGGGTGAGACTGGGCTTTGGTTTAGGTGGAGGAGGGGGAGCTGGCAGGGGCCTGGAGGGCGCCGGTGGGATCCTCTTCGGTTTCTTGTCTTGCCCAAGGGCGAGCAGGTGCGTAGGTTTAGGGGGCACTACAGGTGCAGAAATCCAGACGAGGCAAAAACAGCAGAGGAAGAGAGAAGCATGAGGCTGCAGACATTAACAAAAACAATCAGGTAACGCGTATAAATCCCAGTGAGAAAACCTCCATGGCTGTTTGTTGTTTGTTTCCTCATTAAAAAAAAAAAGAAGAAAAACCTCAAGAAAAGACTCCAAAGGGAAAGAAAATACAAGATAGAAACATGTAGTACAGTAGTGGTGCAGAGTGAGACCAACACTGAGTCGCTGACTTCCTTATTTCAGAACAGGATGCTGAAATGAGTGTGTGCGTGCATAAGTCACTGCGGTTCCAGCTAGATTTTAAAAAAAAGCACAGACAGACAAATGAAGAAACAGGCTCTAAAAAGCACACTACACTCATGTCTGCCTGCACACTACGAGCTTATACTTTCACAGGCAAGTCTGAGTATTTGCGTCTATTGTATTTTTGGAAACCTAAATGTCTGAAAGCAGGAAATGTGATGATATGTTACAGTTGTTAATTTGAGAGCACTTCCTCTGTGTCTGTGTGCGTCACTGATAGAAAAATACAGGTTGATCCGACTTTTCTTTACCAAGATTTGACGATAAACTTTGTGCAAATGACAGGACTGGTCCCATTTCTCCCAAGAATGAAAGTGAAGATGTTTTAGTTTCAAAATTTTCATCTGTTATTTGAAAAGACTTTGTTTCAAACCAGATGGCAACAAATGTTTAGGGCTTTAGTCACATCCCCGAATCATCTACCTCTGTGGACTCTGGGGACCTCTTTTTAGTCTGGCTTTTATTTAAGGTGCCTTGTTATTTGTGGGCTTTGTTTTTAAATGTTAATCATTGGTTTTTATACTTTTTATCCCTTGTGTTTATTTATTTTATTGATATCTATTTTTTTTTTAACATTTTATTGCTGTAACTTTAAATAAAGTCTTGTAAAAATTCTTTTGATTGCTGTCTATTTTGGCTATTTTTTTTGTCTGTGCTGTTTTAATCTTGCTCTGTGAAGCAATTTGGGCTGCATGTTTGTATGAATGTTGCTATATAAATAAAGTTGAGTTGAGTTTGGTTTAAATCAGGGTTAGGTTCAGGCTTTTAGCTCTTGCTGCTTTTTTTTCTCCACATTTTTACTATACAGAAAAAAACACATCACCACTACCACTATATTTAAGAAATAGATTTTTGGTTGATAATAATAATAAAACTTTCTATCTGTGGCTACATTGTGAAATACTGCATTGAGGAAAGTCACAATCGGTCCAGGACCACTGAGCCTCTGCATGTTTAGACCGTGTTTGATTCCCACATCAAAACAGAAAAAATCTATATCACACAGATATTGATTCATCTATTAACCTTTTAGCCTATTAATATGTCAAAACTACAGAATTTCCAGGTCTTTTCTATTAAGGTTGTCAAAGGTATCAATGCTTCGATACTTTTTTGATACCACGTTTCTATTATATTATCTAAAGTGCCAAAGCTATTTAAAAAAAAAAAGATCATAAATGATCAAAAAGTGCTTATTCAAGACCTCTGTTCAGTTCAGAAGTCCTGTCCTGACTGAAAACTGGTTTGCATTCAAACATGACAGTGTTTAGTGACTGTTGCTGCACCAACACTGTGTGCAGGTTGCTATTTAAATAAAGAGACTTTTTTCCTTTTTGCTGTGGGATCAAAATCGAAATCAACTATCATTTTTTGCAACAGTCTAAAGTCAAAGAACTGTGGTGTGATCACTGACAAAAAAATCAGCAACAAAGGAGGAGCATGCAAACATGGCACTGTAAGTTCTTTTTGTCACATAATTGGGCAGTTAAATGCTTCAACATTTTCTGACCACAGGAGCTTTTCCAGGAACCTTTTGTTAGAACTTGTGTTACAGTACCTGCTTTTTTACCAGTGGAACTTTGGCCTAATTTTAGTTACTGCCCCCTCCAAAAAACATCCCTACTCCAGCTAATACTCGCTCAGGATGAGCTACACATGGAATAAAAAGTTTTGGAGAGGAAGTTCATCCTGTCAGGTGCACTACTATTATTAGAAGTGTAGGTAAAAATAAGGTAGCTCGTTCTGCCCAGTGGAAAAAGACATGATCATTAGTTTCCTTGTTATTAGGCACGTTATTATTACTGGTAGACCATTCTGATATATAAAATAAAATATTTATGTTAATCTACTGGTTACTCATTGTGAGAGAGCAGCTAAAAGTGTACAGTGTGAACCCTGGTCAGGACCTGTCTGGAAGCAGCACTGGATGTGGTGATTTAATTTAGAGCTACTACAAGGAACTTTCATATTATGTTGATTTTAAAGGCCCCTGTGAACAAAAGCAGCAGTGTTTCCACCATAATAATCACAAAATATAACACCAAACGTCAAGTTATCTAAATAAAAATGTCATCCTGTTTTTTTTCTAACTGGCTAACGTACGACTCACTGTAACTTTGCCTGGAAAAATGTAAACACAGATTCTTTTCATCTGATTTCACGGAGACTCCGATTCGGTGGCAGACATTCAGAATAACTATACAGAAATAGCCGATCTTCTCTCTCATGATCTCATTTGCTTATGTAGGTCATACAGACACATCAGTAACACATTGAGACTGTTTTAAAACACCTTATAGTAACTTTAAAGAACCTATCTAATGACAAACACCTGAATCAACAAGAGAAATATAATGACTGCAGATGTGTTGATGACTTTTTTTAGTCACCTTTCAAGCTAAAATATCAAACATTCTTTGGCTCCAGCTCGTCCAATATGAGGATTTTCTTTATTCATCATTCACTATGATTACAAGCACACTAATCTTCTACTATTATTCAGAACAAGTAAACAACAAGTTGAACACGTCTGGCACCAGTGGAAGAACTTTGAAAGAATCTATTTTGACGCGAAGAAGCAAAATGGCTGAAGCCGCATGTAAAACTCTGAACGGTTGTGAGCCACTTAAATATCAGGGGCAAGTCTGTTGTGTAATGTCCTACAATGTTTCTCAGTAATTCCCAGAACATTACACATGTTGTTCATATTTAGCATTCTTCTAGTGATGTCCAAACATAAACACTGGGGAGCTTCTGGCCCGTTTTACACCAGCAGCTGCTGCAGAGGTGACCTACTGAGCTGTGTGAGTGACAGAGTGAGGCCGGACAGTTGACACACACACCACGTTACAGAGGAGTGTTTGTCAGAGCAGAATGAGTGACAGCTAGATGGCAGGGGTCTGATCTTGCTGCTCCTTCCGATTAAAATGACAGCGTCAGTGTCAAAAACTGAACTAGAATGGGCCTCGCTGTGTTAGAGGAGTTTACCTTGAGGTTTCTGTGCGGTAGGCGGTCTGGGTGAGGTGGAGGGCTGGGGCCGGGGTTTGATGGCGGGCCTGTCGTGACATGGTCTGGGGGTTGGGCCTTTCTTTACCAGCCGTGGAGAACACAGGTAGTCCACTGATCCACACTGGTACTGCAGCGAGGAGGCAGGGAGGTCTGCAGAGAAGAAAGAAAATATGAAGTATTGATCAATATAATGAGATTCATGTAAAAACATATCCATAACCCCACGTAATCCTGCCACAGCGATGCAGTGGTGCGCAGTGACAGTGATGCAGGTGAACGACCTTGAGCTCAGTGTGTGTTTCAGGATGTCGCCCTCGGACAGAGAGCGGAGGGACCAGAGAGGAGATGAGAAGCTCTGCAGCATCGATCCTGGTGTCACACCAGGCCTGAGGCAGCACACAAACAGACACAGAGCTGCACAGGCCGCATATTGGTTTCTCTGTGATAGGCCTGTGTCTGACTGACTAAATCTAATCTTCTCTGGACACCATCTGTAAATAGACTGTGTGAGTGAGAGAATGTGGCTCAATGATGTAGAATTGTGTGAGAGGCACATGAAGAACAAATTTACGTTAGACAATAAAGTTTTTATGACTCTGGCTGTGCCCTTTGGAATTTCAGTTTGATCAGAATGACCTTTATTTTATTTGGAAGAATTATTTTTTACTGATTTATACTTGGAATGTCACAGCAATGCTTCGAAAAAAGCTCAGGAGAACATCATCACGTTGACAATTGCGACAAGTGCAGCTGCAGTAAGAGTCATAGCCTAGCCAGCAGCCAATAGAAATGATGCTACGGAGCTTTTCAGAGAAGGAGGAAACAATTCCTTTAACTTCAGGTTAATCTTACATGAACAGCCAAAGTGTTTTCCTTCTTATCCTTATCATGAAACAAGTGGTATATTGTATTACAGCTAGCATTGCTGTGTAGACAACCATGTAATGTTCAAACGTTTTTAATAAAGGAGCGTATGTTGAAGTACATGGGATTTATTGTTTTGATTTTATTTTTTTTATTGTGGTATCACACTGAGTATTGAAAATCATGGAATTTCACTGGTACTAGTATAGTGAAATCCCTATTTTCTCTTTAAAAAATACACATTTTAAAGAAGCAGACTGGTTTTAAGTATATGGCTGGCGATAATCTAGATTTTTGTTAAGGTCAACAAATCAGACAAAAAGACCAAAACCAAACCCAAACAATAAGCTCATTTGTTTCTACAACAAAAGTAAATCTAAACCTGCAATAACTGATGTTTTCAGCCACTTGGGAGCAGCAGAAACAAGCAGTGAACAAAACATTTATCGCCTTTTAAGTTGGCAAACCAATGCTTATTTAAATGTTAGTTATGGAGCAGCATATCATTCTTTTGGAGTTGTGTTTCTGGACACCTGACGAATATAACTCATATATTTACTCACTATTTTAGCTCTGTTTTAGGTCTCCACCAATTCCTGAGGAGAATATCAGACTAGTTGCTAACTTTGTCTCCATTTTGATGCTGAACAGGTGGTGTATAGTGGGTTTTTTTAGAGCTTTTTAGCTGAATACAGCTGCTCACATGAAATCTGTAAAATCGGGGATCCCAAAATGTAAAAAGCCAGACTTTGAAAGAGAACTGAGGCAAATGCGCTAGGATACAGTAACAGAAACACCCACTGTGATAATTTCCTCAATTGACAGATATATCCAAACAGGAAAGAGCAGCCCTGAAAGGAGCTCAACTCCATGGTTTAGTCAAATATCTGGCAGTGAATGAAAACATGTGACTTTGCCCTCAAACACACTGATCATCATCTCATTTATACAAACCTAAGAAACAAAGCTGCCACTGAACTACACAAGGCTAAGACGAATTACTTCTCAAACCTTACTGACTTTGCATTGTCTTATACATTGTTTTAAACAGAAAAATATTGATTATAGCTTGAAAAACTGGTAACATATATTTTCATCATGAAAATGGCTATATATTCATTACATAAGCATGCCTACAATGACTTACTTTTTAGTAAACATTGCTCAAACTGAGGGGACTTTTATCAGCTGCAGATCTGGTATTTAGAGCAGCCAGATCTGCAGACAGTGCATGCAGGGCAGCATCAAAATAAACTACCATGATGATGGACCCAGTGCAACAATGTGGTTCACTGATGTGTTTGAATAGCTGTTAGACAACAATGAAGGTCTACAGTATGGCAAAGAGGAATAAGATGGATCGGGTCTGAGCTCTACAGGCGATTCTTGTTAGCAGGATCAATTCACTGTTTGTTTTGGTCTCTTCATGGGATTTGTTAAAGAATATTAGTCTATTAACAGTCTTATTTTTAATGCTGAATTTCACCAGAATTTTATGTTTTCAAGTACGCACAAGCTGCTGTTTTTCTGCTCCAAGAAGTCCATTTGTGATGAACAGAGCTAAAAAAAACTCTTCTACTTGGAGGAAGTAATAAGGGATGGGGTTAAAAAATAGAAATAAGGTGTTAATGGATCAAAATTCATCAACAGAGAGTAACAAAACAAGCAACACTTCAACCACAAATATATTTCAATCAATTTCGAGTCAGATTTTTCCATTATTTTATTTTTTATCTGGCTGTCAACACGATTATGAGAGGGAAAAAAGCACTATAGTACAAACAATCCAGCTGACAGAACAGCATAAATCCAGAGATAAAATGCAGGGCAGAGGTTATAATATGACAGTGGCAGCAGCCTTACAGTCGGCTGCAGACACAAGATCTTTGAAGTCCAGTCAAGTGAAATGAAAGCCAGATTTTCTAACAATAACAATGCTTTGTGAGTGTGTGTATATGTGCTCAGTGTGGCTGCCTGAGTTTTTGGCAGTTTTAGTTGTTATCTGATGTGTCTCCCCGTAAGAACAAAGTGATGTCCCTCAGTAGATTATGTTAATAACTCTGCATACTACTACAGCCACAGATCTCTGTTCCTTCAGGCTCATGGATTCGATCTAGTCACCCCAACTCTTTCTCAACTGGATTTCAGCCCCGAAATTACACCGAGCCCCCCACCGGAGCGCTGGCACATCTAATTTGGTGTTTTTCAGCCCTGCTGCAGGCAGTGGAAGGAGAAAAATCAGCCAGTAATGAGTCCTGTTACGCTGTCTGCCCCATGTGGCACACTGCAGGCTTTCCCACCATCTCTGCACCACAGCGGAATAAGAGCAGGCAGAGGGAAAAGATGAGACTCAGGAGCAAAAAAATGTGAAATTATGTTTTCCCCGCTGAGGATTACAAACTACAGTAGGTAGGTTTTCATATTCTCTCTGACCATCCTTGAATTCCTGGCAACAGAGGTAGTGTGAGCCTCTTGCCGGTCTCTAAATCTGAGATGACTCTCAGGTTGAGTCAGAGGAAAACTTGACCTATGATCAAGTGAACAGACACGTCCTCTCTCCAAACGACTGCCTGGTGAGGAACTCACTGACCCAAGCCTGGCTGGGGTCGCTCCTGGGAAAAACAAACAGCGGCAGAGGATGGAGACATAGGGGCTGGTGGTACCTATGGAAACTCGGTGTAGCCATGGTTACCTGAGAGCAAAACGAGGCCCTCATATGAAACTGCCAAAACCAAACAGGAACTTGACGACAAAAGCAGAGAGCAGAGCTGACACTCACTGTTTTTTCTTAATTAAAGTCTCACAAACCACACGAGACATCATCCTTCACCAGGACCCAAGAAATACACAAAGTAAATTAAATCTCTAAATTATTGTTCACCTCACAGTCAGCTCTAAAATGTTTCCAATTAACAAAGGTAGAAAGTAATTAAGTACAAATACTATGTTACTGTAGTCAAGTAGAGTTTTCAGGTATCTGTACACTGTAAAAAGTGCATTTCTGCAGTAGCTGAAGTAATGTAATGTTTTGAATGAGTTCCATTCATTCATTTAGTGATGACAATCTGTTTTTGTGGATTATAACAACTTGAAATTACACCCGTTACCTTGACCTGTTATTCTTATTTCAGTAAAAGTGTGTCACTTTGGTTTTTCTTAGCATTGTACATCTGACATCATGACGTTTATGTCTTTTCCAGATTTTTCCCACCGCAGATGAGCTGTCATTTTCTCTTGGTGACTCAGAAGCAGAGCTGCAATGATTAAGCAGTTTTGAGCTGATGATTAAATTAATCGTCAGCTACTTTGATAATCGAGAAAAGACAGAAACAAATCAGAATTCCAGCTTCTTAAACATTAATATTTTCTGGATTTTTTACTTCTTTATGACAATAAACTGAATATCTTTGGGTTGTGGATAAAACAACACATTTTAGGATGTCTTCTTGGGGTCTGACACTTTTTCACAATTTTCTAATTGTTATAGACCAAATAACTAATCAATTAAACGATTTTGTGATCAAATAATGTATTATGTTAGAAAATGGTCCACCTCAAGGTTAAATTGTGTTAAGTTTTTGTGAACTTACAGAATGAAAGCAGCTGGCTAAAGTTAAGCCATGCAAACAATAGGAATTATACTTATTACATGCCAAGATTACTACAAAAAACTAATTTTCCTGAAACCACACTATTAGGCCGTTAAGGAGCAGTATTTTACTTTTGGGTAAAGCAAATAATTGGGTTGTAAAATTAGAAATTTTGAAGTTGACCTGCCTCAAATTAAGGTTGTATTAATGCGAAACTGTTGATTTGAGCACATCTGTACATCTGACTTAAAGCAGTTTTGTTCGTATACCTTGTTAACTTTCATTTGAAAAACTTAATTCATTTTTGTGTTACCTAGTGAAGTATATTTTTAAGTTGGTCCAACAATTGTCTTTACTATACTGAAGTCTTTACTTTTCTGACAACTTTTTACTTTCACTTTACTTTTCACCTTTTTAAATTTTGCATCATTGCACGCCAACTTCCCAACATCAAGATTGTTTTCAACCTGAACGGACGAGACAATAACAGATAGAAAAGACATTTCCTTAGCATATCTTTCAGTCCATATCATGCATGGCAGACGTGACAAAGCATAACGGACAAGAGCGGGAGACTCAACCATGGAGAAAAAGTGAGGTTCAGTTAGCTTTGCACAGAAACAGCTAGTAGAGTACATTTCAGAGCCTGCACTTTTTCACTTTAACTTGAGTAAAGAAATGGAACGAATTGTACTTTTAGTTTTAACAAAGTCTTTTTACACAAGTATTTGTACTTCTATTTGAGTAAAGAATTGTGTGCCACTTCTGCTAATCAAAGGCATCTAGGCATTAAAGCGTACGAAAACTCAGAATAGAAAAGAAGAGTATCATTAAGGAAGGAGCTGGTTAAAGAACATTACCTTGCCTCCAACTGTTCAGTTTCACATATCCAAAGTCCAAAGAACAACTTGAACGGAAATATCTCCCACAGTCAGAATCAAAACATATCCTGCCCTCCCAGTTTGCCAAAGTCCGCGTGTGCAAGTGAGACGAGTCTTTGTTATAAACAAACACACACACACCCTTAAAAGTCCTTCAAAGCTCAGTCCCGGATTGCACCCAAACACACACTCATTCACTGATCATTTCCCAGGTGTGTTAGAGAAGCTGCACCTGTCCTTTCACCTGCCAAACCTGATCCAAGTACCTCCTCCTGGGCGTAAGGACGTGACGGGCCACAGCATATAGCTTTGCCCATAACACACACATGTTATCACACTACATTTTTCTTCCATTCTTCCAAAACTGACAGTAACCAGAACAATGTTTGAAGCTATGAGTCAGTCACCTAATTGATTTGGACTCTGAGGGACCTACGAGATCAGATTAAAATTGTAATTGTGTAACTTTTAAGGAGCTTTTGTGAAAACACACAGGAGAGCTCTGATCTGAGCTCATTAATTTCCTCGTCTCCCTTCCAGTTACTGAGGGACGCATGAATGGGACAATTAGGCAGGAATTACACGTGTGAGGACATTATCATCACTGCACCCTGCCGGCTGTGGGTTGCCATGACAACTTTTCCCTTCCCAGCCAGTATTAGTCACTATAAATCACTTTAATTATAGACAAACCAGGTAACAAATTGCGTGTTTATCTTGCCTGTTTGATCACGGCTGTGATGTAACAGACAACTGAATGAACAGCACACAAAGTGAATATATATTTAGGTCATAACCTGACAGACTGCATTACATTACTGCATATTTCTAAACATAGTGAGGAGCTGATGTGTACCGTACTCACGCAAACATTCAGATACTTTCAGGTATTTGACAGGGACACTCTCGCCCTCTCTCTTTCTGTCTGAGTGAAAAGTACATGACGTGTCCACACCAAATCTCCACTGACACTGTGATGCTGCTGTCACAGGAGAAACACCTGAGGAATGTCCCTCTCTTGTCACTACACAACAGCAATTTGTATGAGTCTGTGTTTCAGGGTGTTCACCTTTTTGGAGTGAGAGTTTCTCCTTGAATCCTCTCCTTTCTTTAGGCTTAAGACATTTCTTTTCATTATTAAACATATTGCTTTTTCACTATTCGTGCATACATTATTGTTACGTGCAGCAGCCTGTGCTGTCTCTCTCACTCTCCTGTCAGGCTTGTCTCACTCCTCCCTCTCTGGCTGCTGCGCACCTGAGTGCAATCGGCACTCAGGTAGAGAGGAGGGGAGGGGGGATAAGAAGGACAGGGAGAGTAGAGACAGGGCGCAGCACCTGGCACACAGACACCAGCATAGAGGGTGAGGAGTTTTTCCCCTTTCCTCCTCTTTTTCTCTTTTTTTTTCCCCAAGCAGGTTTTTTTTCCCCACGCTCATTTAGAGGGCTGGGGTTTTTGTTGTGTTAGTTTGTTGTTTTAGTTTGGGCTGGAGATTACCGGTAGTTACTTTATTCGTCTTGTTTATTTTTTGGTTCAGTTCTCTTTTTCAGGTAGTTTAGGGGGAGACGCTGGGAGCGACGACCCACTGCGTGGTTGGCCCAGTGTCTTCCCTCCTTTTGTTCTTTTCAGCCGGGGTCTCCAGTCCCTTTTGTTTCCTCCTTGGTTTTGTGTTTTTGTTTAATACTTTTTTTTTGGTTGCGTAAATAAAGCTTGTGGGTAAACTGTTACCTCTTGGTGTGGCGTCCTCTTTATATGTTGCAGCCTCCTGCCCCTGTTTGAGCCGTGATTTCTTTGTTTGTATGGAGGCCGTAACAATTATAAATGTACAAATAATATACAGTAAACAAGAAAAAAGAACGTGCACATTCCTCTTGAGAGTGTGTAACACAGGCTATCATACAATGTTATCACAACTCATGTTCATCCACTACGCGATGCACAGAGAACAGGGATGGGACGCATGAATATCAACTGTCCTGGCCGGTAATAATATCTACCTGTCATTGGGACTCCAGATATTTCTGGAAACATTTAAACTATTAATAACTCTGTGGATAAGAAGCTGTTCTAGCCAGCTCATCACTCCATCTTTGAAGCTGACTTTCTGTTTTGATTTTCAGTGTCTCAGCATTATCCTGCTTTCCATAATGAGGGCTGGTTTCATTTCAGATTTTTTTGATACTAGTGCTGATACCAGTACAAACAGTTTCAGTACAAACACCAAAACAATTTTTTTTTTCTGCACCTTAAGTTGATGTATCCTTAGCCACAGTAAAGTCAATGCCAGTCTGTCTGACTGAATGACTGTGGAGATCCCTCTAGCACCACCAGCAGGTTGAAAATGCTAAGCAAAATGCCTAAACAACTACTGGATGGAGTGCCATGAAGGTTGTTACAGACAGACATTGTCCCCCCTCAGAGTGAACTAACTTTAGTAAACTTTCTGTCTTGCACCCCATTAGGTAAAAAAAATATAATCTATCCAATACTTAATACAAAATTAATGTTACCAAGTTAAGGATAAGCTGAAGATTCTACACTAAAGATGGTAAACATGTTAAACATCAGGCTATACCTAGTAAGGGGTATGTCTGTTGAACAGGTGCTGAAAACACAAAAACAATGGAGCTTGTTCACTGGTGCACCTTTGTGTAGATTTAGGCACAGAAACAGATTGTTTTTGTTTAGTTTTGTTAGGTTTAGGCACCTAAACTATTTGTTTAAGTGTCAGACAAGATCATGGTTTGGCTTAAACTAAGGCAATAAGATAATATGAGGAGTGACAAAACCTATGTAAGGAGAACGATGGGGTGGATGGGTAAAACACAGGACTTTCACACAGGTGACTGGGTTTTGTTTCACGTTTGAAGCAAGATTTCTTTCTTTTTTCTGCCATTCTTAAATACCCAACAATTTACAGAGGAAAGAGAAATATGAATCTACTGTGTCCAGAACCAATCACGTTATTGGAATCTTTTGCATACTAATTATGTAGAGTTAACGTGTTTTCACCCTGGAACAGGACCATAACCATAGCTCCCTGTCATCATGTTAGCATTTTCAGCTAACACGAGCATGTCATCATGCTGTTAACATTCGTATTTAGCTCAAAGCACCACTGTGCTATGCGCGGCCTGACAGAGCTGCAAAAGAAAGAAAGGTTCTAAAATCAAATTAACACAAGCAGCCACTTAAGAATTTTTCCTAGATTAAGTTGTAATTAAAACAGGAACTATCTAACAGAAAAAAGTAAAATATGATATGAATCACTTGACAGCTTTTTATTCAATGCTAGATACATTTCTTACAGAACCAAAACAGTATTATTGTTTGACACTGATGCATACCTAAAAAATAGGTGGGTTCTTCATAAAATAAAAGCTTTTTTTTTTTTTTCTAAATGTATATATCGCATTTTGCAATTCCAAAATGATTTATTCTCATTTTGGGGGAAGTCCAACCTGAAACAAATTCAGCAATATTTAAAAAAACAGCTTATTATAAAAAAACCAACCTATTTCACTGACAAATGTTCTTCAGTACTAACCATCATTTCTGTCATAATTTGCTTAACTTTCAGGTAGCTGATCTGTCACAGAAGCTGTTATGTTTTTAAAAAGCTGGTGAATGCCTCATTTTGGAACAAACTCCTCACTGTTCCTCAAACACCCAAGAGACACACAGAGTCAAAAAACTGCACAAACCTAGCTGGCTGTCAGTCACCGTCAGCCCTGAGGCGACCCCGTCAGAGTCATTTATTACCCATCATCCCTTGAGTACAGTCCTCCTGCCCCAGTGCTGTCTGGGAGACTGATCACTAAGATTCAGCAGGGTCTCCCCAGTCAGGCAGCCAGTCAATCAGGTCTGCTACCCGCAAACCAACCCCTGGTGAGGCTGAGCTGACAGCCACGCTCCCATCACTTCAACCATCCCCCGATTCCCCACCACCACCCAGCTGAATCCCAATGACAGTCTCTCTGAATGTGGCACCTCATTATTCTCATATCACCATCAGATTTCCTAGCATCTCTCTCTGCTTACATTATATCTGCTCTGCTCCTCTCAGTCTGTCTGTGGCCACGTTTCTCTCTCTCTCGGCACTCAGAAACATATTGATCTGGTTTAGTCTGTTAGCCTGAGAGACTGAGTCAAAGAGGCAGTCTCTCATTAATGGTTCTGAGATTTATAATGGCCATTGAGCCACAGAGCTCAAAGGAAAGGTTCACATTGGTTTACGTTGGAAGTGCATTAGAGATCTTTTACAGGAGGCATGAATACATTTGGCTCAATACCGGTTTTCTACAAGATGAGAAAAAATAAAGAAATGCAGGGTGAAGAGTAAAGGTGGTGCAGATGACGGAGAGGTCGACCGCCTCCATTAGTTTTAACACCATGTCATCTTCCACTCCTCCACCCTGTCTGTTCCCTCCCTGAGCAGCAGGAGACAGTAATGAGTGCTCTGACCTTGATCTACTTTTCAGCTATCATCACCCCAACAGTTAAAACCGTAAGCCAGAAATCCACAGAGAGACACAAATACTTGAATACATATAATTGAAGTTCATGGAGGTGTCAGCGGTAAGGACAGTGAAACATGGAAGTGATACTGTTAAAAAAAAAAACGGCGGCAGGTTTCTAAATCATACAAAAGGCAGAGCAATGTTATTTTACAGCTATTTGAAAGTAAAATTCAAGCATTTTTCAAGGTACCGAAACCCAAAAAATTCCACTCTCGAAGCAATTATCATAATATCTAAATTGTTACTATAAAGCAATTGCAGATTCCTTAATACCCACAACAATCAATGCATATTGTTTATTTTACCAGCTTTACCAGCAGCATAAATATAGACAGTGCAGGTAGTGCTGTTGCACTGGGGCCCAGTGAGGTGGAGGGGGGCCCTCCAACAATGTGATGGGTGGAGAACATGGATGGATTATTGGGTGGGCATCTGTTTGAAATTACTGTTAACATTTCTTTGCAAAATTCAATCCTAGAACACAAAAGTAGCACAAAAAGACATCAAACATGCTACAGTTGACATTTCGGCTAAAAACATGGGGTAAATGGTGTCTTTTGTGGTTAAATTTTAATGTCACGGCTTGCGGACACTTGGATTACACCACACAAGCAGGATGGAGACATTTTGTGTTTGTTTTTTTTTTGTTTTTTGTTTTTTTACATTTACATTTGGTCTCCAATCACTGCCATTAGCTGCAACCCTGTTTTCTGCTGAAACTCCAGGATTGTTTTGTGAACTGAAGATCTTCACCCATCCTCACATCGGCATAGGGGTGAGTACATATTGAGTGGATTATCATCAAGGAGTGGAATATCGCTTTAATATGCATGTTGATCGAATGTCCAAAGTCAAATCACTAGGGTGCACTAGGGCTCTTCATAAGAAGCTGCACTGGGGCCCGCCCTAACTATAAGATAAGATAAGATAAGATAAATCTTTATTGTCTCCCTTGGGAGAAATTCATTTTGGACAGACAAGAGATTCAAGGCGCCACAGCCACACAGCCATCCCAGACCCATGCCCCACATATACAATCAAACCACAACTGACTTACAACACATGATCCATATATTCCCCCCAATCCATATTACACATTGCTCTTGAGAAATATAAAAAAAGTTACGAAATTCTTGCACTATGTCCTGAAATGAAATGATTGCACAATGCCCTATACAGAAAATAACTATGTTACACTACAGAGCTGTTCATATTAACTCTGATTTTATGTTGTGATGATGATTATTCAATGCTTGCTAATGTCCAGAGTAAAAGATCAATGACTAACTATGAATGACAAATATGATGACTGGATTGCTTCATTTTAAATATGAAAAGATTTTTGGTTTACATGAGAGATTGTGGAGATCAAATCCCCACATATTCCTAACCTTGAAAAAATAACTGTTAAAATCAAGCAATTTTCAGACTTGCAACACTTCAAACAAACCCTGTATTTATAAAACTTTGATAAAGAGATGAATTCAAGGCGCCCAGAACAAGCCAGACATCTATGAACAAGTGTCACATGGTTGTACATTGAGCTATATTTTTTGCAAAAATACAAAGTTGAAAAGGTGGTTTAGAAGTGGATTGTCCTGCTGGAGTGCTTTGAAAAGCAATAATATCTGGTACCTTATTTTGAACCATGAAAAGGTAGCAATACCAGCATCTATTGTAACTGACAAAATTCAAGCTGATTGCAGCCGACATGCTCAGCAAGGGACAAATCCACCAACCTTTCGAGCCTCCAGGGCTCTAGAGTGTTACTCTATAAAAATAAGAGTTTGGGTGGAGCAACACTTTAAGAGGATCTGTCCACATGCACACACAGAGAAAGGAAATAGAACTGAGAGAGGAAACATTGGTGTCAGTACAACAACAGCTGCTCCAGGATCTACAGTGGAGCAGATCCTCAATCTCTGACAATCAGCAGATTTCCCTCAGAGAGTAACGAGGCTCCAGCTCCCACTGCACCACAGGGTTTATCAACACACGCACACACACATGCCCATGCAATCATGCACATACACACATGCAGAAGGATCAACAGCTCTCCAATCACATACAGTAGCATCTGGCCCCAGATTACAAATCTATATTCATGTATTTCTCATCAAGTTCTGTTATCATAACCTGTCATGTTCACTCTCTCAAACATTTAATTTTCACTTCCAAGCAGATATTATTTGTTATGTTTTTTAGGAATTAGCGGCGCCTGAAGTTTCACTGATATCATGGCTTCCCAGGGGCTGGGGGCAAAGGAGGGGGAGCTAAGTCATCTTGTTAGGTCTGTCCTCCCCTCCCCAAATCAGGTCAGTGGGCACAGCAGGCACACTGACATGTCTCCCTGACTAAGTGGGAGGATTTCAACAGCTACCACAGATTAGGACCATGAGATTTCAGGGGCGATAAGATGGAGAGAGGTTGGAAGAAGGATGAGGAGGCAGCAGATGGCTGGAAAGTGTTTAAGAAAGTCACTCTCACAAAAGCATAAAACAAATAAAGAAAGCAAATGAGTGAAAAATATGAGGAAGAGTTTAGGTACAGTTGAGTGGTTTTGCTAGACTGAAGCATGTCAGAGGAAAGAATATTTATGAGTTGCATAACCAAGTACAGTGCAGTAGTTGTAGCTGTAAATACAGAGGAGAATAAATAGACCCATCTGGTTTCTGTTCTTGAAATGATACCCTGCAACTGTCAACAAGGGGAGAAAACTAAACATAAACAAAGACTGACAAGTTAATATCAGAGTGGCATCGTCCTTGTGGAGTCCCAACACTAAATCAAGTCACTCTAGAAAGAATTCTCCTTCACTGCGTCCTGAGAACGCCAAAGACGAGGCTATCGCCATGGCAACAATGCTGATCTATATTGCTAATATAGTAGGTAGGTCACAGTGAGCTATAAAGAACTACTTTTGCTTTCAGCAGGCGCACAGCTCTGACAAAAACAGACTTGTAAATGTCATGACAAAACAGGAGGCCGAAGAAACATCACCCTGCACTCAGCCATAAATGCAATACTTGAACAACACACAAATTTGGTGGCCAAGGTACATTTTTGGTGGTCCAAATGTAAAAGTATGTAAAACAATACATAACAAGCAATTTAATGCAACTTAACATAGCCTTCCCTCAAGGTGTAATATGCAACATTTTCCTAAAGAAAATGCATAGACTCATAAACATCATCCTCTAAATCCATCACACCCAATAGAAGTGTGTGGTGGTGTCTGTATCTGCAGAAACCCTGCCCTCTGTCGGTATTTTCTTATTTTCCCATTATTTTGCTGTGTTTGTGACACGTCTGGGCTTGTTTGGCTGTGGTGTGCAGCCCTCAGTCAATACAGCACGCAGGTTTTGAGGTCAGGATTCTATAATAATGTAATGACAAATGCATTCATTTTTCCCATTTTTTGTATCCCTCATAGGCACAGCAGACTGAGGATCACTTCAGCTGTATTTACACAAAATCTGGTGTTGTTTCTGTTTTGTGTTTCTGGTTCTTCTGTCAGGATCACATTACATATATATGTGTATATCCTTTATTTAACCAGGTAGAAGCCTCACTGAGATTAAAAATCTCTTTTTCAAGAGTGACCTGGCCAAAGGGGCAGTTTGAGAAGGCTAAGAACACCAAAACTTCCGTAGTCCTGACTTATCAGGGAATAAAACTGTCCACCGAGGGGGCAACCTATATGGAATATGTGGTAGCCACAGAGTAACTTTTTGTGGCCATGAGCCATCAGGCCCTGTAGACAAACTATGTTCCAACACCTGAACTTCGCATACTAGCTGATACAGAGTAACAATCTGATACCAGTGCTTTTAGAAAAAAAACAGCAGAGTTCAATCCTCTCAGTAAATAGTCTGTTTTGTTTTCCCCACAGCCCTAAACCAGTTCAGTCCAATCCAGTTCACATCACAACAACAACTCAAAAAGTCTGCTCTGGGTGTTACCGCAGGTCTGCACAAAAACAAGCCAAATCAGGAAATAACAGTGTGCATATTCACAGTTCAATAACAGAGATTACATACAACATGCACCAGTTACACATGGTACCAATGATCTGTCAGCCAGTCAGTAACTTCAGGTTTGCAGCATTGTCTTAGCTTCACTGAAACATCAGCAACTACTGGAGAAACTGTGAGTGGGAAACACACAATCCACCAGATTATTCCTCCTCCTGACACAGATTCCAGAGACCTGCTTACCACAAACTGGTTACAATAACGCAGGCTTGCCAATGCCTGATGCAGAGGCAAAGCTGGCGTTTCATGTCACCACTGACAATAAAATTTGGTGTACGGAATGCTGTACTGTTTTGGGGATAATAGATGGTGTGCATACTCGCCAATGCCCGATGCCACATTTTAGGGAGTATCGGAGGTATTGTCTGATGGGATCATGTTGGAACAACCCCACACAGTATCAGCCAAACAGCAGACTGTATTCTTCAGATACAGGACAAGGCAGCAGTGAGGTAAACCACAATCACCGACCTTAGACCTTTTCCCTGCAGTGTGACTCAAGGCCATTTAATTCAGCTGTCAAATGCACCGTGTAAGTCATGGAACAACACTCAGAGTTTACTGTAAGTAACACAATGAAGTGAGGACATGACAAAGAGATGATTAAATTTAATTTTCATCATCAGACATGTGACTTGATAGCATGGCTGCACACACTGGCTTCTCTAATTCACAGCCTCCCCCACCACCACCACAGACGCTTCCAGAGGACTTTTATGAGGCACAGAGCAGAGAAGTGAGCCTCTGTTTGTCTGCATGCACTGCAGTACAGTAGCCCAGAGCATTACTGTAAAGGAAGCAGCCACAGATTGGCAATTAGGGCAACACACACACACACACACACACACACACACACACACACACACACACAGAACAAGGGGGTTTACAAACCTGCCTGTGGAGATGACTGCCCAACTGTCCCAGAAACTACTGAAGCCTACTGTAGCTGCTCTCAATAGCTGCTTTCACTGTGCCCCACACTCTTAGAAACACAAGTGATAACTAGAACCATAAAGGGTTCTTCATCTTGTCTTCATAGGAAAACCCTTTTTTGGTTCCTGGTAGAACCTTTTATAAAAGTTCCTCTTTCAGAGAGTTCTACCTAGAACCCAACATAAAGGCTTATACCTAGAGCCATCTGCAAAAGGTTTCATCCAGAACCATCTCTGAGGGCTCTATCTAGAACGTTTCACATTCTAAGGATGCTAAAAGAACCCATGCACAGGGTTCTACCAAGACCCCTTTCATATTTCAAAGGTTTCATCTAGAACCCACCACAGGAGTTCTACCAAGAAACCTTTTTTTATTTCACAGTTTTTATCAAGAACCCATTGAGGGCCGAGGGAGTTCTACCGAGAACCCTTTTATATTCCAAGGGTTTCATCTGGAACCTACCAGGAGGGTTCTACCGAGAAACCTTTAAATTTTCCAAGGGTTTAATTGAGAACCTACCCAGGAAGTTCCCCTGAGAATCCTTTTATATTGCAAAGGTTTTATCTAGAACCCAACCAGGGGATTCAACCAAGAGCCCTTTTATATTCTGGGAGTTTTATCTAGAACCCACTCAGGGGGTTCTACCAGGAACCCTACCCTATTGTGATAAAAAGAACCCTTTTTGAAACAGTTCCTGAAGGACTTCAACAATCGTTGAGGAACTTGTTCCTCAAAAAAGTGGTTCTTTGGATGAAAAGGGTTCTTAATGGAACCCTTAGTCTTGCAAAGAAATCTTGACGAACTGTTTTCAAAAGCAAATGGTTCTGGGTAGAACCTCAGCCCTTAAGGAAGAACCCTTTTGGAACCCTTATTTTTAAGAGTTTCATGTTAAAAACTCAACTGGCTGCTCTGCTCGATGATCAGGCCAAAGCTGAGCAGCAGCGTCCATCTTTTTTTTTTTTTTTTCCTCTAACCCCTAACACACCTCCACCAGCGAGGGGAAAAAACTACTCCAGCTCTTTCCATTCCCACTGGGGGTGGGGAGTGGGGATGTGGGGGTGTGGGATGGCGGGGAGGTCCTCACAAACACAGGTCTGCTGCTCCGTGAGTCATCAGCACCCAAAGCCTGAAATAGCATTTTCAAAACAAATTTCGATCATTTCCCGTCCTGAGAAGACCGTACTGAAGTGAGGATTATGTAGTTTAATCTTATGGATCAAGGTTTGATCACTCTTCATTCTGACTAAAGGTCTCTGAAGTGTGAAAGCATTGATTACGTTACCATATATTGATTGGTGGGGTCAACCAATCATTACTGTGGACAGGACCGGTTAAAAACCAGCCATTTGGCTGACTGGATGATTGATTAATTGCTGACTGATTGATGACTTAGACATTAAAAGGTGTTGACTACATTGTGTTCAGCAGCTAACCATACACCGACCTTCACTGTTAAAAGTAATTCAGGGGAAGTGTTACCGCACCTTAATTAAATGCAAGATAACATTTCTAATTTATTGATTTAGGTAGACCTTTTAATTTGCAAACATTATTTTGATGAGTTGTGTTGACATAATATTAACAATTACACAAACTTAATATTGTGCATATTTTTGACTCAAATTTCTGTATTAATTGGTTTAAAACAAAATTCAAGTTGCAGTAACTTAAGAAATTTGGATTGGCTGATCTGTTTGTTTATAATTTGTGGGAATATCATGAGTCCCAATACACAACTTCAATTAAAAATAAAAAAAAGTAATTTGCTAACATAATTGAACATAATCTCATTAGAAGTTTGATGATCGATGCAAACTGTTTTGAGATTGCACAAACACATGTGCATGCATACACTTATAACCATGCACACACATTACTATGTCGTTGAGCCTGGTCGTTTAACTTTACAGAAACCCATCTACAGCAGCAGCATAGACCACAAAATTACTTTGACACTTAACTCATGTCAACATTCTCATTACGCTGTGATCTGCTAACGTTTTACAGCGTGCTGCAAAGTGTTCCACTGCGACTGCACAAAAACATTCAGCAGCTACCAGAAACACTGCCCACCAAATCATCCCCGCTCCCAAATAAAAAAGCTGTAACACACAGTGAGAGAGCATTTCACAGGCAGCTAAATCACACCTCTTGTGGCCACAGAATTACACCTCTGGAAAAGCCAGCTACCCCAACAGAATAACAGGAGGAAATGGTGAATGCAGAGCAGGTCCACTCGATCCAGCTTTTCCAGTGTACATATGCACGTGTTTGTTGGAAAAGGGGGTGTTTTTGCTATGAGAGGAAAATGGGAAAATTAGAGGGAGGACAGGTTCCCTGCGGTAATGTGTATATTTTTCTATGGTGTATGTGTCTAGAGCTATGACTGGAGCTGCGTATCATTTAAAAGTTATAATAACGGTACCCTTAAAGTGATACAATGCCAATAGAGTCCTACTTTTTCTTTTCTTTCTACTTCTTTCGGTACTCATCATGAAACATGAAGCATTCCTGATCCCACCAGCGTGTAGCAGAGTCATACTTTCAAATGTCTGATGGCATCTCAGCACACTGCGCTCAACTCTGTCAGATACACCGTACTTGACTTCACGACACCACAGACTGTATGCATTGTATCTGCTGTGGCAGAGCCAATCATAATCACATGTTGCATTAATTCACTTGTGGTTATTGTCTGTGAGCAAATCCATTTTTTTTCAAGATCTGAGAACAAAAAGGATCAAATCCAGTATCGTTTGACCAGAGAAGCTTCAATATTACTTGGTACTGGCTTATTTTGATCGATAACTCTGACATCGAGTACAAAGTCACAATTGATGATTATTTCAATTATTTAATAATCTATGGATGACTTGTTTGATTAAACATTTTATTGTTTTATCTAAATACAGCCCCAAATCCTAAGCTACTGTATTTAATTTACAATGTTAAAAAATATAAAACACTTAATAGTGCTTAAACAAGAACAAATTCTGCACTTTTGTTTGAAAAATGACAAAAGCTTCTCCAACTGTCGATACATTATGGACAAAAAAAGAGGTATAGGGTTGCAATGGGTTATGACATTTTCATAACGGTCTCAGAAAATATAACAGTTTCATGGTATGAGAATGCAAACACAAGGGTTGTTTGGTTGAATTATGGCAGAATTTTTTTGGGATAAAACTAGAATTCAATATCATAGATAAGAACATGTACATGCTATGATAACCGTCAATTTTCATATCGTGCCTGCTGTGAAATAGGGTTGCAACTGCTGTTGGAAAATGAGGAAGATTGCAATCAATGATGACATTTATTACTGAATGCCTGCCGTTAAATGCGGAGGCTTTGCATCAATCAGAAAACAGTCATGCGTGTTCCAGTAGAACCGGGTCGAGAAAGAAGTGGTTATCAGTTTTAAGCTGGTGACAAAAACCTAAGATAATACAAATATGTTGGTTTCTTTCTGGATAAAAATAGATATTTTTTTTTTTAAATTCAATTTTGACTTATCTCCTCGTGTCATGACTGTTTCAGCACTACTTCCTCCCACAACTTGCCACCACATGCTTTCACTTTTCATAAACTTTCCAAAAAATCAAAAGTATAAAACTAAACTTTTTTTCTGTCCTGTGGCCCCCGACTCTCTGTGGTAGTATAGGTGAGGTGGAAGGGTGCCCATCACACCACCCTGCATCTGCTCCAGACAGGATGGATGTCAGCATGCAGAGGGGAGTGTCCATGAGGCTGCTGACAGTCAAAGTGTCCCAGAGCGGGACAGCCCTGCCCAGTACAGGTCAACGTGTTGCCCAATCCAGTCTGGTTCAGTCCAGTCTGGTTGGTCTTATCAAGAAAGGGTGTGGAGATCTAGTAAAGGGCTGGGCTGGTGAAAAAGAAAGGTTGGGGGTGATGAACCAGCAGAGTCACTTCTCCTCTGTGCTGATACACACTGGACTCTTACCAACATACACACACACAGACAAAAAGGTCACTGTGCACTCAACACCGGCGTGTCTTCTTTGACGTCAGAATCATTTTCAAAATGTCACTTGGCTCCTGAATGGCAGCGTCAGCAATGGGAGCTCTCCAGCAAGGAGCATCTGAGGCAGCAGCTTCTGTCAGTGCGTCTCAACTTAAAAGTGTTTGACACTCGGTCACTGGGCTGCAAGTTCTAAGATGAGTCACTCAACTTTGTAAAATGAGAATACCTTTTGATGCCAATGTGGGAGAAGCCTAAATTAACGTTTATGTAGGAAGAATGGAAACCTAAATCACTGAAACCTTTTCAAGCTGAGGACTAAATTAGCTAAGACATGTGAGAAAGAAGCCAAGACATACCAAAGACCATGAACTCACACACACACAAATCACTGTACAAGGAGAGGCCTGTTATAGAAGCCAGGTGTACTGTACACTAGACAGACTAATAAAGGCTCCTATTTCCTCTCTAATGGCTCCAGTATTTCCCCTAACTGCTCCGCACTGCAGCGCTCTGAGCCATGTTAGTGTACCCACACAGGAGACAGCAGGACTGCCAGGGCCAGCACCATATACACTCAGTCAAATATAGGAGGCTCGTCTCATCGCTCAGACCACAAATAGAGATGTTGACATACTGCTGCATGCAAACTGTCTTCATGTAGACTAAAGTGATTTAATTAAAACAGCTAGCTAGCATTATGGTGCTATAATCCATCTGAGCCAACATCAATCTACAGATAGCAGACTTTCTCCTCTGGGAATAAAATCTGCAATCATTACGATCCGTTATGTACTTCATAACATGCAAGTCATGCACACACAAGACAGAGGATCAAACAAAACCTTTTGTGGTCTTTGCAAATATATAGATCCAATTAGGCATGCAACTAACAAGTATTTTCATCATTGATTAAGCTGCTTATTATTTTCTTGATGAATCCATTTGCTTTAAAATGTCAGGAAAAGTTAAAAATACAGAACACAAAAAATAAAATACAGACTAAAATGCTACTAAAATTACTAAACTAGACCATGGTGATGTTCAACAGTTTGGCATAAAAAGAATGACTTAAACACTGAATTGATTATCAAATACTTGCCAATTAATTTTTGTTGATTGACAAATCTAGTAATTGAATGATCATTTCAGGTCTGGATCCAACAAGCCAGATTTTCACCAAAGTAAAGATAGTTATCCTATTAGAGATTATTATTCAAGTTTCACGACAGTTTTAACGCCCAGTAAACTCAGGACTAAAGGAGGTATGTTTTATGATTAAGCTTTTGGCTTCTTACAAATCAGATCAAAGCAAATCAAAGCAAACACGCAAAGATTGATTAATCTCTGTCACTTTCTTGAAGCTGAGTCTGACAGAAACTGACCCATCCAGTCTCATTATAAATATAATATACAATGGTCTAAGTTGTGTGCTATATCATAAATATGTGATGATTTCTTGGTGGTAATACCATGGTAATCTTGTTGTAACATCTCAGCAGAGTAAAAGAAAATGTTGAATGATGAATAAATGATGAAGCAGGTTATTTTTCTCTGCGCAAAAGTCAATAAACCAAACAGCTCTGACAGGCTGCTACTGCACACAAAGTTAGCTAACTTAACATAAAATAAGTACAGTAACAGTGTCTCCACTTTTATCTTATACTCTCCATGTTCAGTCTTTATAAATGCAAATCTCCATGAGTTCCAAGTTCCCTTTTCATACCAGCGATTTTTCGATTATTCCATTTGTCACATCTGATTAGAGTCTTTTCAAAATCAGGTACTTCCAGGTTTAAAGTAAATGTCAAAATAAAAGCCACAGAACAAAATAAGCATAAGAATTCAAACTTCAGGGGCGCCTGGCTAGCTAAGTTGGTAGAGCGTCCACCCCATGCACTGAGGATGTGAGTCCTCTGCAGCAGCTGCGGGTTCGAACTGCATGCTGCATGTAGTCCCCCCACTCCCTCTCCCTTTCTTGTCATATCTGCAGCTGTTCTATTGATTAACGGCATAAAATTTAAAAAGAATTCAAACTTCATACACATTTCTCATGAACTCATTGGCTACACTTATACTTATTCTCGTATCTACCTTGTTCATGACTGGCTTGCATATCATCTTTCACATGACCACTGGCTAAATCACAGCCCTTGTTGAATTTCTATAGAATGAGCTGCAGAAAACCACAATCGCCTGCAGCAGGCGGCTCTGCCCACCTGTCATCTATCACCTGTGTCACCTGCAACAGCTTGTCTCTCAGGGGTGGGCTGAAGGATAAAGCAAGGAATTACTGACGAGGGCTCAATTAAAGGACTGCTATTATCGCTGCTACTTGTTGTCTGTTTGTCAAAAACTGAAGTGATTCGACACAATAATTATGGTTTTTGAAATATAAATTTAAGGGATAGTTTGGATTATTTAATGTGGGTTGTATAGGCAACTTTGTCAGTGTATTGCCTACATTTTCTATACATTCTTGGTGTTTTACTTTACCGTCAGACAGACTTTTCTGATGAGAAACTGCAGGTAACAAGCTAAATACCGCTCTCTCCAAACCAACCAAACTCCATAAGTGAAATCAGTAATTTTATCTTGCAGAAAACAGAAGTTGCTGGTCTACCACTGCCTCGATCTGCTGGTTTGTTTGTCTTATTTTGTGAATCCGAACTTACCTTTTATGACACCAAAGTCCCACACTAATGCAAACAAACTAACCATCAAGGCAGCGTTACATCAGCAACTCCCATGTTCTGCAGGGCAAAATTACTGATTTCGCTTAGGGAATTTGTTTGGTTTGGAGAGAACAAAATTGGGCTTATATAACGGAGGTTTCACGTCAGAAAAGACTGACTGATGGCAATGTAAAGCCACAAAAATATTCTACATATACTGTACAACTTTTTTTTAGGTTTCTAAAACACGTTTTGTTGCTGTCCCTGTCCACGGCAGTACGTTGCTTGGCTTCTGTGCTGGTACTCCTCTCTGCTTCTCCAAACAGGGAGCATGCCGACCTCCATGTACTGCAGCTAATACACTGACTACTGATAGCTTATACAACCCCACGTCAAATAATCCAAACACCAGTTTAACATTTTCTAGACTTCCACTTGGCTGCAGTTGGCTTGATCTCAGTACATATGCAACAAGTAACATATAAGGTAAATGCTACAAAATATGCTCTCCCATTTCCGCATTTCTACATTTTTGCTGCCGAGAAACATCAGTCAAGCTTTGTGAACTACAGAAACTTGGAGATCACCAAGAACAGCTTACTGTCTTGAAATTTACCATTTATGGTAGCTCTCCAGTTACTGCAGGCAGCTCCATGTGTTCACAGGTACTGACTTTCCACTTTACGAGGAGACATTAAAGTTCTCCCCTGAAGTGAATATGGCAGGAAAGGATTATCCAGTCAAACATCCCTAAAGGACAATATATAAAATAAATACTGTCTGTTAGCTCATGTGCAGACAAACAAGCACATAGACATAAAAACACATGCACTCACACCGTGCCCTGCGGCAGAAATTCATTAAATATCTTGTTACTGGCCTCTGGAAGCCATCCCTCATCGTCTCCAGAGCAGTAGGACACAACTACAAAGACAGCTCCAGCGTTAACACTAAAACCTTGTGCGCTTTTGAAGTGAAACAGCGGTTTTAAAACTGGGGGAAACGACAATTAGAGGCAAAAGACCTCTTCTCCTGAAGGAGATCAAATCAAAAGATGAGAGATATTACTCTGGATTGAATTTGCCGGGAGGGGGAGTGTTGTTAGTGACTGTGTATTTGCGTGAGATTTTTTTTTTTTTTTCAATTCCTGCTGTCTGGTGCCAGAGTCTCTCACAAAGACAACACACATGCTTCACTGGAGACAAGAGAGCTCTTAACACTTTCCGACTGCCCGCGCAGACCGAATGGATAAGTAAAAAGGACACACGCACGCAGGCATATGCACGCAAATTACTACAAAACAAAACACTTGTGTCTTGTCACTGTCCAACCTGAAGAATGTCAGCGAAAGTTCAAACTGAAAGCGTAACATCTGACAGGAAGTGTGCTGTATTTAGATGGCTGCGAGATAAGACACATAAAACACACGTTCCTGTTAAAATAGTGGCAGCGGTGTGTGCTGATCCATCATTATCTAATCACTTGACATTTCTTTTTTCTGCTGAATCCAACTATTATCATGCCAACACTACAGGAAATGCCAACACCGTCACTCTAAGTGGAGGAAGACCACTCTTTACCCACGGTGCCCTGGGTACAGAGGAAGTTGTGGGTATAATTAACAGGGTGATGGAGTACACTAATCGGGGTGACTGTTAACAGTGGTATCTGCATCTGTGTGTGTGTGTTTTTCTGTTTGCGTGTGGCTCAGTCAGTATCACCACAAGTTCTCCAGTAGCTCTGACCAACATAGAGCACTTCCTTCCTCTTGATTCAACCAAGGAATGAAAAGAAAACCACCAGCATGACTTTGATGAGTTTAAATGTACAGGAGGTGGACACAATGATAGGAATACCTTCACAATGGCTTTATAATATTGGACAGTCAGAAAATATTAGACAAAAATAAGACTTTACTTTTCAAAAGTGTGTATTCGAGTCTTAAATTTAATGGCTTTAGACTCAACTTGACAAAAAGAAAAAAAAAATGACACCAATGACTCGTGACTTAACCTGGACCTTAGCCTAAAGATTAAAAAGTATGGTGGTTAAAAAGTGTGCCATGAATCAGTTCATTTCCCTTCATTTCCCGAATCAGTTAACATTAACACTATTCAGTCTCAGCCAACTTAAAAAAATGGCAAGTCAAGGTTAATATAACATTGTTAGCGAGCTAATCTTTAAGTAACGTTAGCTTAACAGCTATGTGACTTTGTAAATCAATGAGGCTAAAAACTCACTGTTTAGAACTTGAAACTTGACTCTACTTGCCATTTGTAGTTTCACAAAAAATGATAAGTCGCAGCTAATATTTATGTAGTTAGCAAGCTAATGCCAGTTAAGCCAATGTTAGCATAACGCTATGTAACTATAGCTACATAACTTTGTAAATTAATAAAACTGGAAAATACATTACGTTACATTATGACTTGTTTAGTGCTTGAAACTCAAGTCAACATTTAAAGTTGTGCAAAAATGGGAACTTGAGGACAATAATAACATAGTGAGCTAATCCTTAGCTAATGTTAACTTGACAGCTAATCAACTTGTAAATCAATGAGCTGGAACTCATTGTTACATTATGATTTGTTTAGGACTTGAAAATCAAAGTTTAGGACTTGGGACTTGAGTGGAAAGACTTGAGACATACTTTTGACTTGCTTAACACTGACTTAGTCCTACTTCTGCTGGTTTTTAAGGAAGATGTAACTAATGACTCCTGCCCTCACAGTTTCACAGACCCACCCCTGTATTAAATACTTGTGGACGCTGTGGGTTAAAGACATCCTTTCCTTTGGCTTTCTCTAAAAGTAAACCTGTCCAGACTTAGGAAAAAGGGTGAAACATGACTCACTACTTTTTCCACTGCCCAGGGGTTCCAGGATTTTTGCCTTTCACACGGGGTTACTGTGTGAGTCTTTGTGTGCTGGCCTTGAGTAAGGGCAGGTTTCTACATGGCAGCCTTACCATAAATACCAGCTTATGGTGTTTATGGCTTGACTGACAGCTTGTGATGAAGTGTTTTTGTTGAGACTGTGTCACAGAGGTGCTGATTCAGTCCATTTTTTCACTTTTGACTTAAGACCACCTTTGGCTGTTGGACTTTAGAAAATTAAAGGACCAGTGCATAGGATTTTGTGGCATCTAACTCTGATGCTTTCAGCTTGCAAAAACATTGTCCCACTCTCCCCTTTCAAGCATGTAAGAGAAACATGGGCAAAATGCACAAGGCTGTATCTACAGCCAGTGTTTGGGATACTGTAGAAACATGGCGGTTCAACATGGCGGCCTCCATAGATGAGGACCCACACGGTCTACACATAAAAATGGCTCGTTATAAGGTAACAAAAATACATCAAATTCTTATTTTCAGGTGATTATGTTCTAATAAAAAAAACCACTTCTGAATATTATGTTAGGTTTCTGCCACATTCTGTCAATAAATCCCCATAAATCTTACACACTGGATCTTCAAATAACTTTGCATTTGTAACAAAGCATTAATAATTTCAGCACTGACAATTCGGCGATGCTTTGAAAACTCAGATAAAAGCTAATGATTGTACAACACTGGTAAAGCAAATACGCACTGTTAACAACCTGTTATAATTTGACTGTGTTGCTTTTTTTCCTTGGTCCTGTGGTTTTGTTCTCAGTCTTTTTCATGTGGTGTTTCCATGACTTTGTCCATCCTATGTGTATGTAAAACAACCCCACTTCAAGGACAGCAAGATTAGGACTCCACTACCAGCAGAGGCTTGGATATTCTTGATTCCTGATACTCTCGGCTCGGAGGTCAGACTTTAATTACACTTAAAATAAATCCATCTAATGGGCATGATTATGTTGATATATGAGAGGCCTGTTTCTACACTAATACTCCCACCAATCTAAGAAGATCAGACCGCTCTGACGCCAGTGAAGCCTGCGATGATCCAGGAAATGTAAGCAGCTGTACAGCTGCACAACACAGGCGTCGGTCGCACTACTACTCCAGTATATATGTCAGCCAGACCCTGTGGCTGCTTGGCTCAGCACCATCGCCATTGATCTGGGTCAAAAGGTCGTTGATTAGACCGAGTCTCGCAGTCTCTAGGCAATGCCACAGTGTCTGCCACACACTCAGCCTCAGCTCAGCTCACACAGCTGCTGCCGGTCTGTCATGGAAACACTCAGACTCCCTGCTCCTTAAGACAACTCCCTAGTCAGCTAAATTACAGTGGGCCAAAAAATCCCTAAGAGACTGGATATAAACATACCAGCGCTGAATAACTGAGAAAATACAGGAGTAGTGGTGCGCAATCGGTTGAGTGGTTTTTAAATCACCATTGAGGTCATGCAGTCGTGTAATGACATCATTGAGCTAGTAGCGGTCATCACTGTGCCACTTACAGTCAATGCCGCTCCTTTAGCGAGCGCGCATTGATTCAAAGTTGGGACGAAAACTGTCTGTTTTATCGGAAAGACAGCACGGGAGGCAATGAAGTGAAAAAACATTGGCACTGTTCGCTGCTCACTACATTACTCACCACACATCACTTGTTCAAGGAGCCAGAGGGCTCAGCTCTCACTCCTAATTACCCACTGTAGTACAGATGAAAGAGAAAACTAAACAAACAAGAACTGAAGAGACACACGTACACGCTCAAATCCCACTCAGAAATTCTCTGAAAAAAAAAAAAACACTGCGGGGAATCCGAGAATCAAGGCAGCAGAAAATTGCCCCCAGTGTACGTCCTCAATAAAATATGCAGACCGGCATGTATATTTCAGAGGGCATCGAGAATTAGCCCACATTCAGCAGACAGCTGCGAGCCCACACACCCAAACATAACCCAGACAGAGGTTTGGTTTGGTTTGGATGAAAACATATCTGCATTTTGTGAGGCAGCAGCAGCGGCACCTGCTACGGACACTCGTACACAAACTGAAATACGCAGAAAGCAAAGGCAGATCTGAATTTGAGTGTAAACATGCTCATCCCCACGTTAATACAGCCTACATATTAGTACGATTTAGAGCAACTCACCAGCTAAACTCAGTTTGCCATCTGCCTCCGATGTTTCCTCTGTTTTCCCTCTCTCTGTGAAATCTCAGTAGATCCTTTCGTCTAAAAACGTAAACAAAAATAAAAGCAGCAGCAGCAGAGTCCGATCCAGTCCAGCGCTGAGCCACGAGCAGCCTGGATGTTTTACTCTCAGGAGACGGCAGCATGAGTCTGCTGCCTGCTACTACTCCTGTTCCCTCATCGACTCTCTCTAACCACCACCACCACCACGCTGCTTCTCTCTCCTCCTCCTCCTCTTCCCTCCTCCTCCTCCTCCTCTTCCTCCCCCTCACCCTCTACAAACGCACTGTCCCTGCCCCGAAAATCCTGCCCTGCACTCTCCCCGTTCCTGATCCCCGCACCATTCAGAGCAGCAGGACTAAACAATGCCTCCGCCGCCGCCGATCTGAAAGGAACCCAGGAGCAGTTCTCAGCCGGCAATAATGCCGCCCAACTGTCACCATGGAAAACTAATGACGGCCCGCTAGAGGGAGGGAGGGAGGGGGTAAAAAAAAAAGGGGGGAGATGGAGAGGGAGGGGAGAGTTAAGTGAGAGGGAGAAGAGTGGAGGAGGGAGAGAGGAGAAGAAGTGGCTGAATGAAAGATGGGGGAAGTGTGTGTGAGTATCAGTGAGTGTGCCTGCGCAGTTGTTGCATGAGTGTGTGTGTGAGGATATGAGTGAACTGGAGGGGAGGGGTGGGATGGTTTTGGAAGAAATTTGTTCAAAACATGGACTACCACAGCGGTGGAGTGGTTCTTCTTAAAGCTGCAACTAATTATTCTCATTATTGATTCATTGTTTAGTCTATAAAACATCATCAAATTAGTAAAAAATGCTTAAAGGTAGAATCAGTAGGATTTGTTCGAGCTGTTCCTAAATGCGGCAGACAGATAATTGATTGTTAGTATCATTTCCAGGATGTATACATTGTTTTTAAGGAAAATATTGCATATGATGCCTGTAACACAATTCCCCTAAAAATACTTTACAGTCTAAACCCAAAAATATTTAACATAAAATTATGTTAAAGACAGAAAACCAGAAAATATTCAAATTTAAGATGTTTTAATGTTTTTTCTTCAGCTATCAAGAATGTTCCTGATTATTTTTCTGTGATCAACCAATCAATCAATTAACCTGTTTCTGTAGTTCTCTCCTGTTAATAATTAGGATTTCAGATGTGTAAATAATAGGGATGTAACAATATGCTGGATATCACGATAACGCGATTAAAAGATGTTTTGATACCATATTAAACTGTGATGATATCTAGTGTGATATTACATGGTTAATTATTTTATTTTTACTATTTGTGTTTTATTTCATAAAGGGACTGCTACTGACTGCTGCCTTGTTGTTGTTTTGCAATCAACCCTTTTTGCTCTGTTACGCAACAACAGTTGAGCCAGCTTGGTACCCAGCAGAACCTTGGTCAACGTTCTCCCTTTCTGTTTCCTGTACTTGGATATGCTATGAGTGGGGCTTGAGAAAACAAATTGTGAAGATAGGTAAAACATGTTGCTGGGGGACCTGTAAAAGCGACAAATATATATAGTCACATCTTAAGTTAGCTAATGCTGGCAAAATGCTAGCTAACTTGCTAACTAATCTACATTCTTAGTTAGCTAGCATTTTGCTAACATTAGCAAACTGACGTGACTATGTATAAATATATGTCACTTTTACAGGTCTCCAAGCAACATGTTTTAATCATGTTCAAAATTGGGTTTCTTCTCAACATAAACGAGCCAAACATTATAACATACAGGAAACAGGAAAGGAGAAAGTTGACTGAGGTTCCACCTGGTACCAAGATCGCTCAACTCTTATTGGTCTAAGGTCATTGCTGGCTACTTTTATTTTATTAAAGATGGAAAGCAGAAGGAAAAAGGAAAAACAAATATTATCCGCACAAAAAAATGCTGTGCAAATCAGATTTATTATTTAAAAAAGTACATTTTTTCAAGTTGTCATTTTTCCTTCTTTTTTTTAATGCCACTATAAATACCATACTGTGGACTTTTTCATGTGGTATTATCATACATTGAGTTTTTTTTTTTAACTTTACATCCCTACTATTAATTCATTGTTTAGTCCATAAAACATCAGAGCAAAAGATTATATTGTAAAGGCATAAAATATTCAATATGTATGTAAAGGCATCAAATATTCAGTTCTAGTGTAAATAATGATATAACACAGGGAAAAGCTTCATAGATATTTCAAATGATTAACCTGTTATCAAAACTGTTGTTGAATTATTTTCGTGTGAATTGACTCATCATCTGACCTTCTGTAGTTCTTTCTTAAAAATAATTTGTATTTCTGACGTGTAAATAATGAATGTTGTTGTATCCCTTGGGGAGCCACTTTGCTACACGTCTCTGTGGAGTACATCCGTGTCTCTGTGCAGCTTCCCCCCACAGACATGTGGATCACAAAAGCTGCCAGGATGACGCGCCCAAGCTGCTCCAACCCTCTTCATATGCACATATAATTACAACCCCCCCCCCCCCAAATATCTCTCCGTGTTCCCCCTCTTCCCCACTCAATAGTTGGAGTGACATCGGCCTGAAAGACGGGGTGACATTGCCCGACACCGGCTCTGAACCCACAGACGAATGCCACCGATAACCATGGAAACACTTCTGGAATATCCCCAGTTCCTAAAGGAAACAGGGCTTTAAAGCTGGGTGTGAGTGTGAGGAGAGCAGCAGCAGCAGCGGAAGAGAGGCAGAATGTAAAGAGGGGGATGGGTGTTCGATTTAGATTCAGGAAACGCAGGAGCTTTAAAATCGCAGGCAAGTCGGGAGTAGGTTAAAACGGGCCCCGATTGATCCTCCTGTCCTCATGAATGAAGCATCGACAAGAACAACATCCACGTCCTGCAGCAGCTTATTGCACGCTCTTGGAAATAACGGTTCCAAAAGGGTTCTTCCTGAAGGGCTGAGGTTCTACCCAAACCCACTTGCTTCTGAAGAACACTTTTTGGAAATAAGGGTTCATCAAAGGTTCTTTGTAAGACTAAGGGTTTTAGAATCCTTTTCATTCGCAGAACCATTTTTGGAAGAAAGAGTTCCACAAGGATTGTTTAAAGAACTGTTTCGTCAAGGGTTCTTTGTAGCATAATATAAAGGGGTTCTTGATTCTAGATAAAAACCCTTAGAATATAAAAGGGTTCTCGTAAAACCTCCTGAGTGGGTTCTAGATGAAACCCCTGAAATATAAAAGAATTCTTGGTAGAAACCCCTGGCTAGGTTCTAGACAAAACACTTAGAATATGAAGTGGTTCTTGGTAGAACCTCCTGGGTGTGTTCTAAATGGAATCCTTAGAATATGAAAGAGTTCTCCTATAGAGCCCGATGGATGAGTTCTAGATGAAACCAGTGGAGTATTAAATGGTTATAGGAAGAACCCTTTGGATGGGTTCTTGGCACCCTTAGAAGATGGAAATATTATATCTTATAGGGCGTTCTGGGTGAAAATTTCATGCACAGTTCTAGGTAAAACCCTTTGAAAGGGTTCCAAGAGGAACCTTTATAAAAGGTTCTACCAGGAACCAAACAGGGTTCTCCAATGGAGACAAGCCGAAGAACCTTTTCTGGTTCTAGTCAGCGCTCGTATTTGTCAGGGTGCAGGGCCACCTCTCTCCGAACTGATTGAAATTCTCCACACAGCAAATTATGCATTGCTCTGGACGGGGGAACAGGTGCTGCTCTCCACGGCAATAAAACCGACTGCTCAACCCGCAGAACCTGCTGCTGAGGTGAAATATTCTCACATGAGGGAAAATACGAGAGGGAGAATCGGTGGCGGCGCTGCAGCCACCCTGGAGGGCAATCCAAAAAAAAGGGGGGGAAAAACCAATTTCAAATAAGAATAGAGCCTCGCCTTTGTGGGTTATCTAATGAGGCATGGTCCTCGTGCCCACTCTTTACACCAAAGGGAGGAATGTGAGCTGCGGGTTAGAGAGGAATGTCGAACCTCTCGCCATCTTGTTACCTCTCTTATAGCTTACGTAAGACGGAGATTGCTGCAATTTAAAAAGAGGCAACTGGAAGACTTTGATTTCCCGTATTATAAGCCTACAGAGATAGCGATGCGTTCACTGACAGAGACTAGAGGAGAGAGGAAACATACCACACTGGCACAGTTCTTCTGCCCTTCTGTCACCCTTCACCACTCTCACTAATTACAACAATGATCTCTTTCCATCTGTCCACACAAAGACGAAACTTTGTGTGATTATTCTCGGTCCCTGTCACACACAAACCCCTCTGCAATACTGACGACGACTAACGCTAGTCTAAATCTTCCTCGCTCTACTGACCTCAGGAGGGCATCTGTCACACATCTGCCCAGTGGGATCAGCAACCAACCACACACCCTCCCTCCCTCCCATCCATGTGCAACTCACACAGTCACAAAGGGATGGAAAATACGACTCACTGACTCATTTTTAACCTTAAAAAAATCTGTTTAATGTGAAAAATAAGGTCAGACAGAGCGGCAGGACCAATAATCTTGTGTCTATGTTTAACCTTCTGTTTATGGATTATACTGTCACATTTTCTATATTTTCCTTCACAACTCACAGCCTACTTAAATTAGATCTTTTGGTGTATGAAACATATATATGTACACTAAATAATAAAACAGTTGACATATTTTCACTAATAAAGACAAGACCATAATATTATATCCAGGCTAATGCAAGAAATCAGTGTTCTCCAGTGTCGCTGTATTTCACATAACAGCATCCCCATCACATTACTGCGGTACTATACTGATAATGTTAGTTAAGCATCACATACATTTAAAGAAAAAGTCTATTTTTGCAGAAGACTCTGGAAGTATTGCATGGTTGCTAAATTCAATTATTTGAACTGAGCTGGAAGCTATTTTACATCAAAATTTAGTGAAATGTGTTCATTTTGTAACAGAGAGGTATGTCAACACAGACAAACCAGGTGCTGAAATTGGGCTTTTTGGCTTGTGGGCAATTGTAATATGTATTTTTGTAGGCCAACCTAGAAGTTAGCATCGCTCTGGTTACCTCAACAAAAAGCCAATGGGATTTTTTCTAATGGATTTTGAATTAGTGCAGAAAATACACAAAAGTTTATGAAATTTACACACATTTGTTCAGCAAGATAATACTTACAAATGCACACTTTTATGATTTATGAAGCACAAATGCAATTAACAGAAGTTAGTTAGTGTCAGGCTATAAATGAACTACAGCACATGACTTCATCTCACTACCACTAAGTAACTAGAGTGTTCAGCATGTTTACGTTTAATGTCCTTGACAACCTCTGTAGTCTCATTTAGCCACTTGTTAGCACCTGCCTTTTTGAAGACACCTAAATGCTTCAAGTGGGGTATTTTTGATGTATTTTATGTTGTAAAACAAAACATGGAAGATCTCTTACGCTTGTGTTGACCACAGACCTTATTTCAGCCAAATAACAAACAAAACATTCATAAAATCCACTGACTTTGAGACGAGGGGATTGGAAGTTCTAATATGCTAACTCATTTCTGGGTTTTAGGACTCATTCCTGTAGCACTATATTGCCCCCTATCTTGCAGCCATGATCAAATCTAATATACTAGAATATGTTCATTTTTTTATGTAAGTATAAATTCACAGTCATCTAAACTTCAGCAGCAGAAAAATAGTGTACATCCACAAAGTAACTTTAATACCCTATAATCATTTTTTTGCTGAAAACATCTGCTGAAGTGAAATGACCCTGCTCCTTTTCCACATATATAGAGAGAATCCTACTGAGCATGTGCAGAGGAAGTTTCATCACTCCAGCTTGTTTCTGATTGGAGGAATTAATAGTGCATTCACATTCACATGCTTCTTGCATGGTCCGACTTTGTTGTGTTCATTAATTTTAAGCTGTAAAGTGGAAACAGCATGGATGCTACTGAGAGTTATAACCTAATACATTGTACACACAAAACAAATTACATGTGAGCAAAGAATTGATATGCAATACATGAATTAATTAATTCCACCATGTATCTGCATAAAATACATCAACTGAGCAACTCCAGTAACAACATTTTCTAACAACTTTCCAAAGAGTTATTGTACCAACATTATTATTATTGTGAATGAGTGAAGATTAAATTAATTTTTCCAATCATTTCAACACTGCGTGAATGGAGGATAAGCGTGTTACATTTGTTATAATTGCCCCCAGTGTCCCCTACATCACAGTTCATCGCTCACCAAGACTCCACTGCTCTGCAACAACATAGAGACATATATACACAACAGTGCTTAATATGCTAAACACCACCACAGTGCTGTTTGAATGCCTGCCAAAGTTCTGTCAACTGGTTTTCAAAGGACTGTGCTGAATTTGATCTACACAAACACACACATACACACACACTGTGTGTGTGTGTGTGTGTGTGTGTTCATCTCATCATGGCCTGCTGTAGAGACACCGAGGACTTAGCCCAGTTAGAGTCAGAGGGGACTCGGTACAGAAATCTGCATAAATAAATAAGTCTCTTTTTTTAAAATAACGCAAATCAATCAGTGGGCTGATGCCATGACACACTTGGTTTAGCTGCCTCGGCATGCACCCTGCGGATGAAAGCCGGAAGGAGGACACTGGGCTGTTGTCATGGAGACAATTCACATTCCACAGCATGTTGACCCAACTCCAGGATTTTTCCAAAAAGCCCTCACACAGAAAGACAACACAGGCATGCATGCATGCATATGAATAAATCCAACACACTAGTGCTCAGGCTGCTAACACACACACACACGCACGCACACACACACACACACAAGACAGATATACACAGGCTTAAGCTGGGAAAATGAATCAGTTTTACATTCACACGTCGTCTGAAGGTCTCGGAGCGCCGGCGAGACACAACATCCAGACAAACCTCAGCAGAGGACAGAGGTCGAGGAAGGACACGGTTAAGGCAGCTGAAATCTTCCACTCTTACTGACACACATTCACGTTGACTCGCTCAGCCCGCGGATCAGCTTTCTCTGAGGGGAATTGCACTCTCAAAGATTCAATAGAGGGATCAATTAGAGCTTTCAGGAGGATATAAGGTCAGATTATAGTTATGAGTGAAGACAGGTGTTCTTATGTGTCAGATTTAATTGGTATGCCTCTTTTCTCCTTCAATAACAGCATCTTTAATGGTCATTCCCAAATATATACCTGCTCAAATATTGACCCTGACAGCCACCTATACCATCAGTCCTCAAACAGCTAAAAATCAAAGACATGCTTTAAATTACTCTAACAAGCACGCTGCCATCCTCCCTCCCTGCCTGTCTCAGGAGTTAGCGCCTCTCTTTAAAGAAGAAGTCATTAATATTTCACCCAGAGGAGAATCTTTTAATTCATTATTAATATTTAAACCTATCTGCCGGAGTAGAGAGGTCTTATCTGAATTACAAAGAGGCTGGAAGCCTGGCATAATCCATGTATCTCTGTTACCCCCCGACAGAAGAGTGACGCACTAGACCTGCTGCCCCCCTCTGTTAGAGCCATGTTGGCTGCTGGTGGTGAGATCTGGAAAATATATTTCTATACTGGTCCCATGCTGTCTGAGGGTGCCTGGCCCAGGGGCATGGTGAAGATGGTGGGTGCAGAAGAGCAGGAAGCAAAAGGAAAAAAGATCAAGCAGGGGAGCAGAAAATGAGACACTTTGTCCTTAAAGGCATAATATGCAACATTTTCTTTAAAAAAAATGTAAATAATATATAAACATAATCCCTTTCAATCATCACTTGACCCACTATAAGTGTGTGGTGGTAATAACATCTGCAGAGACCCTGCCCTCTGCCTGTATTTCCTTAGTTTCTCATTATTTTAAAGAGCAAAACAAAGTCAGGGGCTGCATCTGAAATTCCATAACAACACGCTATCTAATACACTAAAACAGTATGTGAGATATTTTAGTATGTCCAAAACATTAGTATACAAGGTACTTCTGGGGAAAGATAACTGTATGTAAGCACTGGACACAAAGCCAGCATATATATACCATAATGCAACAATGCTTCACCTTGAATATTAGTAAGGTTTCACTTTGCTTAGTGTAAAATATTCTTTAAATTAGTTGAAACAAGTTACCACGCTCATATGTCTCCAAATGGCAAGGAGGGTCTCAGCAAGTAACATGATACACACTGAGCAGTGCTTCCAAAAAGATACATACCACTGTTTATTTACACTAAAGTATGTCAAACAATAGTAAACACATTTGTTATGTAGAGCATCAGACGTCAGGAACCACTATAAACCACAAATTAAGTCGTGGACTTTATCGTATTATCCTTGGCAGCCCTAGTCTTATATGCTGTTTGTTTGTTTTTGGTTTTTTTGGTTTTTGTTTTTGTTTTTTAAATCTATTTAAGGTTTTGTCAACTAAACAAATAAAAATGCTGCTAAAGAAAGATGCCAAAGAAATAGGTCATGAAAGGAAAGCAAAAAGATTTTTGAAAGAATGACTGAATATACTATACTGAGCTAAATACTAATATCTCTGTTTACAAATGAAAAAGGAGTATAGGATTAAAATGACTTAAAATGTGGAGATTAAACTAGAGTAACAGTCCGGTCCAGTGGATCCTCATAGTGAATTATAAAACAAATCTTACTGGATGTAGTTACCAAAAAATAATAGATGAAGTCAAAGATTATGAGAGTATTTTTTTCTTAATATGTCTTTTCTCCATCTGCTCAATGCTCCAAAAAAAGATAACTACCAATACCACTATCGATCAACAAACAGCTACTGTGGGCGCTGCTCGTCTCCACACTTCCTCTTTGGTTTAATTCATTACATCCCAACAGGGAGCAGCTCCGACTCACAACATAACGCTCAGTGGAATCATTATAATATAATGAGGGTCTCAAACAGCTTCATTGTCTAATCTGTTTTTCACATTGCTTCATCTATCAAACAAACCAGAGGGGAATGTTTCTGCAGGAACCAGCAGTCAGCATTTCAGTAATGATCTCTGTGAGCCCTAGTGAGGAGATGAGCAGGGAGGCCAGGAGACAGTAAAGCAATATTAGAAACAGCAGAAAATAGGAGTCAATAATCTGGGAGTCAGATTATTGTAGTCTGTGTAGAGCAAAAACTGACTGGACCATGCAAAATCACTCACATTTCTATAAATTTTAGTTGACAAGATTTTTAACAACATTTTTTCCTGCCTGGTTGTGCTTAACCAGCCTCAAAGTGCGACATTTTGCTCGTGGATCATCATTATGTGCTGATGAAAGAGGTGTGATTTGTTTCCAAATGGGATGCTGTTTATTTCCACTGTGTTACGACGTGCTTCTTTGCTCGGATGGTCTCTGTGTCCTTCAGTGTGGTCGTGAAAGGTGTGATGGAAGTGAACATCCCTGTCACGGTTTGTAACTATTAAAGGTGTGACTGAGTATATATGTGTGTGTGTGAGTGCGCGCACGTGATTGTGTGTCCACCCACGGCGGGTTTGGTCATCTGACGAGCTGCAGGCTCATCTCTCCCTACAGCGCCCAGATGGCCTGTGATTATGCACGGCTCAGTAGAGATTACTGTGCAGCACAGATAGAAAGAGAGACACGGACGGAGAGTAAAAATAAATAGCTCAAATAAGGAAAAAGTTGGCACAAAATGAAATGAAAATGTGAGGTATGTGGGGTCAAAGAAATGGAGCGTGGGTGATGATGCAGTGCGGCTAGCTTCACCCGGAGGATCCTCACAAACACCTCCCTCTGCACACAAACATAAAACCTTCAACTACACATTCATTACTACTTAATTAATTTAGCTTTTTAGCTTTGCAGAACACCTGCAACTTCATGTGTTGCATCACGATCAAGAAGGACAAGATGTGTGTGGGTCAGCAGGTGATGGATGGTGAAGGTCTGCGTACGTGTGTGTGTTCCAGAATGTGTGTGTGTGTCCGATGGGAATGTCTCTAGTGAGGGATACACACAAGGGGCATTCGTCACCAGCAGCAGAGTGACATGATGGATCACATGCAGGCAAGTTAAGCACACCCAAAAGAGCAGTGTGAAAAATGATCAACGCTTCACTGAACCAACATCATTTAACCCTCGATGTGTTTACTAGCAGAGTCTCCTCTGGAGGGAAATCTACAGAATCTGTTCAACAATGACATCTGTTTGAATGGTATAGTTCAAATACCTCAGTGCTCATTTGTACCTCAAGACAGAACCAATAAGAAACCAGAAGAGTAGAGAGAGAGAGCAGAGTGCAGATCTTCGGCAGGCAACAGATGGTGAAGCACCTCTGTAACGCCATCACAGCTGCCAGATGCAACCAGCAGAGAACTGCAAAGTTTTGAATAAAGTATTGCATAGTACAGTATAGGTAAGTTTTCTTATCTAGATGTATGCATAGTTTTTAATAATGCTGTGTATGTTGTCTCAGTCAGTCTCAGCATAAAATCGTGTAATGGTATTGTAACCCAGTATCTGAGGATGCTTCATCTAACAGTGCAAACTCAATAAATAAAGGATAAATAGAACAATAAGTCTAAACATCTCAATTTAAACATTGTTATTTATTTAGCACATTACAAGCAATGAGGTTAGTGTTTTGGGATAGAGCTGATCAGATTGCCCCTTTTTCTTTGAGCTCCAATAACAGTTGAGCAACCATTCCAGTTCCCTGTATATACTATGTGCTAGGCTAATCTATGCTGTAAATAAAATCAATTTTTAAGAAGGTTAAAAGATGTTGGCTAATGTTGACAAAATGCTAGATAACAAGATAGATCAATGACAGATGTTGATTAGCTAGCTAGTAAGGTAGTGTTTTGCTAACATTAGCCATCAGATGTAACTTGCTAGCTAATGATAAATGTAGACTATCTATCTATCTATCTATCTATCTATCTATCTATCTATCTATCTAGTTAACTATCTATCTAACAATTAATACATCAGACCGGCAATACGTCATTCAGCATCAGCAAGGCCACACCCACTTCTGAGGGAAACTCACAGTTTCATATAATGAGAGAGACAGGGGAAAATACCAAAAGCTGCTGTGTAGAAGGTTGTAAAACAAATAAACATACAAATCCATCACACTCTGTGGTTCCCCATTGTTTTTCTATCCCCCCCAAAACAGGGGTATGGGCTGTTCCGATGCATGTAGATTAACTAGCTAGTTAGCTTATGTTTTGCTAACGGTAACTTAAGATGTGACTATATATATAGTAGTAACCACTATCATGTTCAGTTTTTCACAAACCACATTTAATGATAGATTTTGTAATGAAGTCTACATTCCATTTATTTACTAGTGGGCTTTGAATGCTCCAATATAGTGACCATGCAGACACATAGTTGAGATGGTGGCCAAGCTAAAAAAAAAAGTGGGACTTTAAGCTCTCAACATTTATCGTTCCTAACTTTTGTGGTTAAAATCATACTGGGTATGGAATGAATGTGCAGATGGTCCGATTTAAGATGCCAGTTTTTGAGCCAAAATGTGGCCTGGCTGCAATAGACAAGGTAAGCCTTGTTTTTAGCCTAGCAGTTTTTGAGGACTTGGAGACTCCACTGGCTGATGAGGTGAGGAGTCAACAGTTGATATGTAACAGGGCTGTCAGTGGTCTGTCAGAGGTTAAAGAGAGTGGAACATAACTCTAAACCAAATCAGACAACAAAACACTTACAGATCAGTTAAAACACTTGATTATAAATACATACACGTCAGCACTCAACGCTCTTTTACTGCTGCTATCTATATGTGCTGCTTGTTTGCAATATTTGTCTGCATACGTTGTTCTATATGTGGATATGTCACTAGTGCTTTGTGTGTGTATGTATGTATTGTGTGCTTTGTATATCTCCTGCTTCTTTGCATGTGTCACTGCTGCTTTTACTGTTTTAAATAACTGTCTTTTCTGAAAACTGCATGTGCTCTTTGTGCTCGGTTTTCTGTATTTTAGGAAGCTTTACAACACCTTAGCCAGGGACTACAGATGAAAAATACCCTTTGGCCAATTCTGGCATTTTATTACTATCTGTATTTATCAATTTGCACTGTAAACTAAATAAAACAGTAATATGTAGTACTAATCTATTAACATAAAATACTGTAACATGTACTTTTCAAGTGTATCATCAACTTTCATCCTCCAGTCACCTTTAAGAGGTAGTTTCAGCCACGTTCTTGTGATTTAAACATACACAAAAGCTAGAAAAACAGTGAGAGCAAAAGCAGAATGCAAAACATCCAGAGCTTCCAGCTGTGAATGAGTGAACACATTCATACCTCAGACAGCTCAGCTACCACTGAAACTGAGAGCATAGCAGCACTCCGCTCATATTTCTTCCACTGGATAAGAAACAACAATGATGTAATCCTTCACTGAGTGTCATTCAGAGAAGAGGAGGCCCACAAGCTACTTATTGTAATAGGGTTGAAGCTTGCTGTGGTTATGAATGCTTTACCTATTAAGTGTATTGCTGGCACAGTCTCATAGCTGTCAAACAGATTAGAGGAGGATGATGCGCGTCTCGCAGTTTTGTTTTTGTTTATCACTTACTGAATGCAAACAGACATCGCAGGAGAGTCATGCTGCAGAAGGCCAGCATATGCGTGTGTGTGTGTGTGTGTCGTCACTTAATGAGACTCATCAGTCAAGTTTGAGGAGCTGCACAGTGATAGATGGCAGTTTAACAACCTATTGTACACACATTTCATATTTCAAGGATGTTTTTGGAAGGAACAATTTAGCTGCAGGCATGTAAAGCAGCAGAGCTTTTCAGGGAATCAGCTGACACGCACGCATGCACACACACACACACACACACACACACCACACAACGTGCATGCAGTAAAACACAGATGCCAAGCAGCCTGAGGCAGTATGTTGTTTTATTACATTGTGACCTTTCAGGATCGATGTAAATCTAATGAAGTGCTTGTTAGTGAATCAGGGCCTCGACGAGAGAAAAAACAAATGCTGAAAGCCTGCAATAATTGTTTGAGGAAGATAATCCACAGCGGGCCACAGGAACAGGATCCATCTGTGTGGATGTAGCTCTCATCTCCTCATTAGGCAAAGGGTGTTATGACTGTCCTGTGATGAGAGCTGTGGCTGCCGCAAGGCATGCTGGGAGAGGGTGGCGCAGTGAAGTGGCCACAGAAGCTCATAAGTTCAAATCCCTGGGTGATGGGTTAAAACAAAAGGAGGATCTGGGTGACGCATCTTCACAATAATGAGAGGGAGATTCTCAACTAAAATGCAAGTCATCTTTCTGTGTTGTTTTCTCCTGCAGCCATTAAGGCCGTAAGTCAGAGATCTTGCTCCCATAAAACGGTGATATCTAGTTTCACAAAGTCATTACAGAGGCCGAGCAGCAGGCTACAGCATGATGAATGGCTGACGGGCAGTGCAGACTATAATAGGAGAAAGGAGAGGCGAGTCAGCCTGCTGTTGCCAGGGTGACCTTCAGTGTGAAGCACCTCGATGTCACCCAGAATGAGAGCAGCTCGACCGCTGAGCTGCCGATCTGTGTGGAGCACGTAGCGAGTGACGTGGTGATGATGAGCTGAGCACACAAAACTTCAGAAAAACAACATTACTCCACAGGGGCTGTTTTACACAAACTTCTTCTCTTAAGATAGGAAGAGTCAGAGGATTTTTCCCAATTTGGTACTGTAGAAGCAAATTATAACAAACTTTAGGAAACTTATCTTATCTTGCTTCATTCGATCTTATCTCAAGTTGGGAAATCTTAAATGCTCAATCCAACATCGCTGATCAACTTTTATGGCTGTTACTTAGCAACGGACAATACTTTTCTTATACTGCCAAGGTGAGTTAAGATTTTGGTAACATCTGTAGAGAAAATTTAAACCAATGCTAACTTGGGAGATAAAAGATAAAAGAGAAAAAAGTGAGTGGGCTAACATAACAGAGTATCCATCATCCATTGTGTTAGAAAAAAAAGAGCAGCCACAGTTAGCTACTGTTAGCTACCACCACTGTTAGTTACTGTTAGCTAACACTGTTAGTTAGCTAACACCACTGATAGCTACCGTTAGCAAACACTACCAATGGCTAGTTAGTAAGTCAGCTACTTCTACTGGTGGAAAAGTCCAAGTAAGGACATCTTAATGGTTATCCTAAAGTTTATTTAAGATTTTGGGAAGTTAAGATGCTTTTGTGATACTCTTTTCCTGTCTTAAGTGAGGAGGAACATTGACTTTGAAATTGTTGATTGGTCTTTCTCTGAAATCAGGAGCTGTATCATAGAAACTTCCCTTCTTAAGCTTTAAGTTAAGATAGGAAGATCTAAGATAGATCTAAGTTAGGATGCTTGTGTAACATACTTTTCCTATCGTAAGTTAGGATAAGAACATTGACTTAGGGAACTGTTCATTTTAAATGGCTTTTTTAAATAATGGTTACCAAACAGTTAAGACAGGATCTGCAAGTTAGCAGTAATATGGTCACAGCAGCTGTTTTCAATTTTAACAGCACAGCATGTAAATTCTGCCGCTATGGTTTCATCACATTTGCTGAGTATCTTCATCACTCATTCTCATATCCAACATATACAGGGTTTTCCTGGAAGTTATAGCAACTACCTGGCAATGACTACCAATGGCTAACAGGAAGCACACTGTTATCTTGAATAAATCATGGATGTGTTTGAACATTGTTGAAAACATTTGAGATAATGTAAATACACGGCTAAACAAAGTACAATAGTGATTGTATATGTTTTATGCTGAAATATTACATATTAGATCTTTAAGCATATAAACATGAAAGAACATCTCATCTCTCATCACATCTCTACCTTGGACCACTTAAGCAAAAGAGCAGTTTGATTTCCTTGCCTGAATATGTTCAGTTATTGAGTATCTTTCAACAAAAAAGCAAAGATTTGGGGAAGGGAAAACTAGACATAATTTTGTGCTTCCAAAATAAGTTTTTTTCTGCTTTCCTATCTTGTCATCATGTCACAAACCCTCAGATTTATTCCACTGCTTTAAACTAAATTAGTACTGTAGGAAGCCTTTATTTATTGTTTGTTCACATCCACACTAAAGAGAAGCTCACAGTCTCCTGTCTCTCGTCTCCACTGCTGAAATGAAGAACTAATAACATAACAGTGCCATCTAGTGGCAGATTAACTGCTGCACACTCAGCAGAGCAGTACAGAGATATCTGGGCAATAAAATCACTGCCTGTGACATTATAAAATCGTGTGTAAATAAATGAAAGGCAGAGGTTCATAGACAGTGTAGGAAAAGCTGTTTCATCTGTTTTATTTCACGAGTCAGCATTTTATGAGTGACTGTAAAAGAGCTGAGATTTAAGATGACTCTCAGAGCAGCCGGGGTTAGTCAGAGCAGATAAATCTGCAGTTGATATAAATCATAACACAAAGTTTTTCCACTGACAGCAGCATCTCCCCTCATTGAAACACCAAATCACAGTATGCTTACTCAGATTCAGGCAGGAACAGAAACTGAAACGCATGCATCCATGACAGAAATCTTGCAAACAATACAACTTTTACTCTCTGGCAGTGTTCAAACAGCCGTGCCATACAAAAAGGAGCTAATCTGTGTCAGGCCAAGACTGGTGGTGGAGAAAAGAGGCGAGGAGAATAGAGCGAGGAAGAGTTTCCTGCTGACCCACAAGCTTTGACTCTATTTGTGTGTGTGTGTGTGTGTGTGTTTAACCCGCCATGAAGTGTGAAGCGTTCAGTTTTTAAAAAAAGAATGTCAGAAATGTGAAGCAGGTCGTTTAAGTGTTGGGTTTCAGTAGCAACATCTAGCACTGCGTGTGACAATAATACACAGGTCTAAAGGAAGGAAGAGGAAAGGCAGAGAGCGGCAGACAATGGTTAATGACAACAGAAGGGCAGAGCAGAGGGGGGGTGGAGGAGGTGGTAGTGGTGGAGGAGGAGGAGGAGGAGGAGGGGTGGAGGAGGAGGGCACCCAGGGGAGAGAGCGTGGAGAATTCAACACAGGCTGCCTTTGTTGGCTGCAATCAGCCAGACTAGGAAGACATTTACAACATGGTTTATGGCTCCATCAGGTGAGTGAATGTGAATGGTGGAGTGTGTGTGGTGATTAAGAGGAGAGCAGAGGGGAGGGAGGACGACTAAAATTAGCCGAGAGACAACCAGGATGAAAAAAAGAATCTAAAAGGAACATGTGAATACTCATCACAAATATAGTTTACATTACTGCTGACGAGGGCTGAACGATTTTGAATAAATTTCGCGATTATTTTGACTGATATTGCAGCTGCGATATGATTTGCAATATTAGAGGTAACGATAATTTTTAAATCATTATTGTTATTTTGATTGAAAAACATGTTAAAATAATGGTATGATTTTTTGCAGGAATCTGTACCTGTAGAATCTGATTTGTAGAACAGGACATCTCTGCCTCACAACATTCATTAATTTAAAAGTTTTGTTGACAAACATTTTGCCTTTAACAAATATTCCACCTCCTGCGATTTGAAAATTGCAGAAGTTATTAAAGTTTCAATTAATTGCGCAGCCCATCTACACTCTTACAAATAAAGGTGTTAATTAGAATCATAAAGGGTTCTTCGGCTTCTACTTGGGTTCTACCGAGTAGAACCTTTTATAAACATTTGATTTGGAACCCTTTCAGAGAGTTTTACCAAGAACCCAACATAAAGGGTTACACCTAGAACCATCTGTGAATGGTTTCACCTAGAGACCCTTGTGAAAAGTTCTGTCCACCCTCTAAGGGTGCTAACAAGAACCCATCCAGGGGAGTTTACCAAAAACCCTTTTATGTAAGGGTGTCATTTAGAACCCACCCAGAAGGTTCTCCTGACTGAGAACCCTTTTATTTTCCAAGGGTTTTATCAAGAATGCTTTTATAAGGGTTTTATGTACCCTCACCACTCATCAAGGTGGTTCTGCTGAGAACCTTTCTATATTCCAAAACTTTTATCAAGGACCCACCCAGGGGGTTCTACGAAGAACCCTTTTATTTCATTCTACAAAGAACCCTTGATGAACGAGTTTTTATGGATTTCAACAACCCTCGAAGAATTCCTTATGGAACCCTTAGTTTTACATAGAACACTTGTCGAAGGCTTTCTTCAACAAACAGTTCTTCAGAAACTAATGGTCCTGGGTAGAACCTGAACCCATGAGGAAGAGCCCTTTTGGAACCCTTATTTCTAAGAGTGTACAGCATATCATCATATCAGTTGTTGATATGATGATATGGTGATATGAGGAGATTGATTTCCAACCTTCCAGGCAGCTGCTTGTTTCATTTCACAGCGGTTTAAAAATCAACTTCCGGACATTTGAGATGGGTAATTGATTTTATTGTCAGAGTTACATCATCAGCATGAGAAAATGCAGCTGCAAGCCGAGTCCGCTTTCAAATCTATCGCTGTCAGAGTGTTTCGGGATGCTCTGAATGACACACTATCCTTTTAACAATGTTAGTGTTTGGTTATTGGCTTGCTTGTTAATGCTGAACTTCTCAGAAGCTGATCTGAGTGTCCTTGAAAGCACCACCACGGGGACTTTTGTAACACTTCCTGCTCATAAACAGAATGCCACATAAAATAATCCAGTGGTTCTCAAACTGGGGGCGGGGACCCCTGGGAGTGCAAAGGCGTGGATGACCAGGGCAAAAATGTGGAGTGAATGAATATGATTTATGTCGGGGAAAATAAACAAACAAGAGTTTGCTGATGCTATCGTGCTGACATTTATTTCACCAAAACCCATATTCCCAGACAGGGTGCATGTACTCCCAGGGGTGTGTGAAGTGATGTAGGGGGTAGACAAAAAAAATGTGATTTGCAAAATACAGGCACAGACTATGTGTGGTAAACAATGTAAGACTCTCTCAAATTCAGCCAAACACTGCAGAGTTATGTCCATCCTCTCAAGCACATCCTTCAGTTTCAAGTAGGTTTGATAAATAGCCTGTATATGTACGTACGTATGAAGGGGTCTGAAGGGATACAGGACTGTAAAAAGTTTGGGACACACTGCACTAAAATTCAACTTGGATCATTTTCTATTATTTTCTTCTTCCCCTGTCATTGATTAATAATTAATAAAAATTGTTGAGTGAGGGGTTGTGAACTTTTTTTTAGCTTCTGACGGGGGTTGGGGGCATGCCAGGAAAACTTTGAGAGCCACTTAAATAATGTAACCTTGGAAAAAAAATAATAACCTCAGATGTGTTTCTGGAAGATTTTTATACCACAGAGAAATCTATGGAAACCAGCTGCTGCCTACAGAAGATAATACTGTAAATAATACATCAAAAAATATGCTCTATACTTTGGAGAATATCAACACTAGAGCCCCATATTGGATTTTTGAGTCGATATTTGACCAATTAAAAAACAAAACAGATAATGATCAGCATATATTAGATACGTAACATACCCAGTCTTCATTAAGACACCTTAAAGTTGCAATAAGTGATTCTAGAGAAAGCTGATTGATTGATTGCCAGGTCATCAAATACTGAGGTTTTGGGAATGAGACTCAACAATAAACTATCTTAATGACCTGTGATTGGCCAAAGTCTCCTGTCACAGGTTAGATTTTGTAAAGCCTGAAAACAGATCCAATAGGAAGAGCAAAAGTCTAGTTTTCTATAGTTTTCTCTCTCACTTGAATTACATTATGCTTAAAAGTTATTCTGTTAATTTTGCCCAGTAATGCCAAAAATAAACTGCCTACCCCAGCTTTACGTGCGTTTCTGGAAGATTTTATACCACTTTGGAAACCAATTTCCACCTCAACTATTTGGTTTTTGAATTAACAAATGAATGATTGGGATCCCTTAACGTGTAAGGCTGACTCTTTATTTTTGTTTTTGTTAACAAATCACATGAAAAGGTTCAAACCAACAATGCAAGAGTCCATCTCTCAATACTTGGTGACTGTCTGAGCCTGATCTGTGGCCAATCTGATCCCACTGAAGATGTAAATCTTTAAAAACAGGACAAGAATATGTACTTTCAGCTGGGCACTGTAGATTTTAGCCAACATTACTTGAACAGGAGGAAACTGTGCATTTGTTGGGGACTATTTTCAGCTGCAGATTTGGTGCACAAGAGAGTATTTACAGCAGCAGGACAGTGTATAATGTGTGGTGTGTGTGTGTTTGAGAGATATGTGTGTAAGTGTATCCAACCCACAATAAACTACAGTGATCATCATAATGTCATTCATCGAAATGAAGGAACATGTCACCCTGTACAACAGTGTGGCTCATTGATGTGTTTAATTAATAGTTTTTGGACAAAAAAAGTCTATGGCACTGAGGATTCAGCTATAATCCGGCTTTAGATATCACCAGACTTATCCTTTATATTTGATTATTAAAGAATTGTGACCATACCTTACCTGTTAGGGGTGTGCATCTCAGTGACTGAGAGATTCAATATATATATGTATTGATATATGTTCAACTATATGATTTATCTTAGAAATTTTTAAATGGCTAATGATTTGCTACGATACAATTCAGCCCTGTCAAGATACACATATCGAAAAATAAGACGATGTAATGTGTGAATCTTTATCTATTTTGATTCTATTATGCTATATTTGTAGGGACCTATTAGTTACAAGAAGAAATCCTGATTGTTTTACTAAATCCGGTAACAGTAGAGAAACAGAAGGAGACATGACAGTGGTGTTAATATCTTATTAGGAATCTAATTTGTAAGTGAGATACTGTAGCCTAAATGAGAATCTGGGAACAATACTTCAAAGCCTGCATTTTTGCAGTAAAATGATATGTAATTCTGTGAGTGAATCATCACACCCCTATTAGCCTGCACCAGTTTTGCAGCTGAACATCTTAATCAGCCATTATCCGCCTTGTTGAAAGCAATAACCAATAACATGGCATTCACTGATGGCAGTGGCTGACATTTATCTGTTGGGTCTAGATCCAGACAGTTATATCAGTCATATATCAGTATATTTTAGTTTTATAGGTAGCATCTTTGTATCTTTGATCCTTTTCCATAATTCAAGTTGTTCTATTTCTGTTTTTTATGCTTATAGTTATTTAAATACCTGTGACAGTTTACTGTTTAAGTGCCCTGATGTCATTTAGTAAAGTCAAAGCGTTTATTGTCATATGCACGTTTAAAAGCAAGTTCCCCTGTACAATGAAATTCTTCCTTAGTCTTCGATATCAGAATTTTTTTTTTACTCCCTAATATCGGTTTCAGCATCTGCCACAAAAATAAAGCATTAGTCTGGCTCCAGATGTGTCGCATCAATTTCTGGCTAAATGTTGTGCTGGTTATTTACAATTGGACTCGGATGACTGTAGCTCGCATACCCAGCTGCTGTTTTGGAGAAGAAGCCACCAACTGGACACAACTCTGGTATGACCTAAGCCATGTTTTTTGTTTTTTTTTTTTAATGAAGATTTTCTTGTTTACGTGACAGAAAAGGGGGAATAAATAACAACAAAAAACAAGTAAAACACGCAACAAAAAATCAGTAACTGGCCAGAATTTCAGACTCAAATCAATCCCTACTATCCATCATATTAATGTATGAGTTGACACAAATACTGTATGAAACTATTTTCATGGCTCAAGCTCACATTCAGGATTCTCTGCTGCCATTAAAGCTGTGAATCAGCACCACCACTATCTAACCTAGAGGTGACCTCCACCTGGCTCTGCTTCTCTCTTTCTCCTCCTCTTCCTCCCTACCCCCCACCCTTTTCCAGATCCCCCTGCCTCACCCCAGTGTGTACAGGAAGCCGTGATTCCAGAGAGCCTGCTCTTCTGATGATCAGAGAGGAAAAACACAATGCCTTCAGTGTGCTAGAAAGGAGCTCGACTCATAAAATGCACACACATACACACACACGAACACACACACAAAGGCAGAGAAATAGAATGGAACATGCTTTTACTATTAAGGCTCTGTTTTTTTCTTTCCATATGACTTTCCCAGGAAAATCCCCCTCATCAGGGTAGGTCCAATCCAGACAGACAGCAGACTGGAGAAGAGACACAGATACAGACGGACACAGAGCGCCGTGGAGAAACTGACCTCCCTGTCCTGTGACTGAGACACTAACAAAGACTTTTAGGGTGTGAAAGGCTTGTGAACTGAACCATTTCTCTGTTCTATTTATCAGATCTCACAGGAAAACTGAGAGAGATTTTTTTTCCATTTTTAGACCACAGAGATCCTCAATGAGCACGCTCACTCTCAGAAGCTTAAAAGTTCTGCAGACAGCATCTGGCTTAAACACGGCGTGCTCTATCTGCACGACCATGATGAGATTAATTTCTCTCTGGGGTAATGCACATGCCAGTCCTTTATTTGGTGACACCGAGTAATTCTGTCCATTTCTAGAAGGCCTCAACAGTTGGTACCATTTAGGAAAACTAGGTCACTTCCGCCTTCTGTGTGTGTGTGATGTGTGTGTGTGTGTGTGTGTCAGCCAGACCCCACTATAAGCCAAGAGACCTCCAGTATAAACATATTGTGCAGGAAGGACTGCTACTCTGAACAGAAACATCCTAACACCAAACAGTGTTCCACTCATAGTGCTATCTGTGCTGTCACACTCAGGCTCACTCTTACTAACGTGTTAAAACACTCAGAGTGTTGCTGTGATCCTCTGATGTGGTTAATATGAGGTCATTCACATTTGTACCCATTTTTAAGCTAAAATATACAATTTCATAGCACTGCCTCACTGCATACTTCAGCTCAGCTCTGGAAACCTGACTGTGTCGTCACAGGCGCCAGAATAAGCCTCTGTTGAAAGATGAGTCAGTTGTTTTAAACAGCAACTTGTTTGTTGCATCACAAACGCTACTATCACCAGGCTGCCGCCCAGCTGTGGCTACCATTTTCATACAGATCATTTTTCTATGAACTGTGGTCATTCATTAATATTTTGAGTCTTAGTAGCAATAATAATAATAATGATAACTGTTGTACAACCATTAAGTCACAGTGGAGAAAGAGGGGCATCGTTTAGCACAGATCAATGGGAAAAGATTTTGCAACATCGAAATTACCTATCAAATTGTGTGAGGTGGAAGTTTTTCCAGTTAAAAATTATTTCAGGTCATACATTACTCCACAAACAGTGAAGAAAATGTATTGAAATGTTTTGGATTTATGTTGGCATGGCTCTGGTGGGACAGATACATCAACTGTGGTCCTGCCCAGAGAAAAAAATTAGGTTGAAGTTTTAACTTTATTAAAATCTATTTTATGCAAAAATAAAAATACTAGGCTATAAGGTATGATCAAAATGGCTGAGTGGACCAGCGTGTCCCTCAGTGAAGACAACAATACTGATCCATTGGAAAGTGAGGAAACTAGGGGTGCCGCAATTTTGATATTAAATCAAATATCAATCGAAATTAGCATTTCAATTTCAATAAACTAAATCAAAGTATTCTTTTCCTCTCTTCACCCTTGCCTATGGTGTCCGGCATGAATCCAAAGAAAAGAATAAAAATGTAAATGACAGCTGTCTGTTGATCTTTACAAATCAAGACTCCATTGTCTAACAATGGCATAGAGGTCCGTGCTAAAATAAAATATGTTTAAATAGAAAAAGCAAATACAATCGCAACCTTAAAATCAAAAGTCTAAACAGTTTCAGTTGGCTTGAGGAATATGTGGACTTGTTCTCGATAAGTGGCCACAATCCTACAAAAGTTGGACAGCGGACTTTAAGTTCATTGGACTTTAATTAGGTCATTCTTGAACGCACCACGTCTCATTTAGATACACATTCTGGTGGTCTGTTCATAGAGTTTTGCTTGTTTTTAGTTTCTGAAGTTCCCTACACTGTGATAAATTTAACCTGAAATAACATGGAAATTATGATTGAGTTAAAATGACATGGAATGACATCAAAGTGTGACTGTTGTCATAGTGATAGACGTTAAACTGTCGGCTGTAACTCGGTTTGCTGGGCGCTCTCTGCCCTAACGTATTTCTGGATGGTGGTGCTGTTGCCTGAACTTATGTGAGATCTCCAGGCTAGTGACCGTTTTCGATATAAACATAAACCATAAACATAAACTCCTCTCACCAGGGACAGAATGAATAGCATATTAAATCCCTCCTCATTTCACCATAACTTTTGCTCCTCTTCAGCTCATAGTTCTCCTCCCCTGCATAACTCAACGTCTGATCCTACTGCACTTTGCACAGCCTGAAGGCCGTCACACAAAAATCAGCCTTCTCTCTGTTTATAACAACTTAATTTATCCCATCATACAAAAATCCGACCCTCCTTCTTGGGAAAAACAGTGTGAATCAATTTATTTTCATTGTGAATTAGAAGATTAAGGATCACGTGTCAAAAAAGTTAGAAACCTCTGTCGTCCAGGCTACTTCCAGCTAAACAGAACAGTTAGGTGTGGTGAAAAGTCATTGTGTGCCAGTGTGACGATATGATACTGTTTTTTAATTACAATTAGTAATAGCAGACAATAACGATTTCGTGTAATTGCAGTGATGCAACAGTTTTAAGGTGTAACACACCTGTCAGAGAACGTACCAGCAAATGCCTCAAAACCTGTTTAACAGGAGTGTCAATATAAACCACAATCTGTTCAGAGTGGTTACCTTTAGGAAATAAGAACGACATCATAACAAACCAGTTTCTAATCCCACCCAGTTCAGTTTTTAAGCTTTCTATCCTGTGTAAAGTCATCATACTACTGTATAATGCAGTCTAATGTTAAGTCAGCAAAACTAATAAAACACTATCTTATCTAGTGAGGTAGACTTGTAGTCATTTAACACAAACACTCCAACAACTTGATATTTTAAGTCTACTCAAAAGCTCAGGCAAAGGCTTTAAGATGGGACTTTTTCAGGACATTCAGGGCAGGAAAAAAAAACTTCTAAAAATTGAGTCAGAAAAGGGGTCAATCACATCAGATGCCCGTCTTCCACACACGCACACACGCTCAAACTGCAGCGCCGTCTTAGCTAAAGTCTTTGCAACAGCAGGACCCACACATGACCACCATTAGGAAAATCAATGTGACACTCAGGCAGGCCGGGAAGGAGCCTGAAGCTTCTGAATGGCCCTGAACTGAGTCATGCTGTCTCACACACACACAGACTAACAGAATGAGACAGGGAGACGGAGGAGTAGAGGGATGGAGGGGATGTTGGAGCTTACAGGAATACGCCGAGTTGTTGAGTGACTGGTCAGTCAGTCACCTCGAAAAAAACACCAGAATCATCCATTTGCAGAGCAGTAGGTTGTTTGTTTAAGTGACACCATGTTAAGTGATGACTGACACTATACCAAGCAGAAAGACTGACCTTTCAGTGATAAAGGCTGAAGCTCAACTGATACTGGATGTTACTGGCTATTTTTAGCTTATTGCCTCTATATGTCGTTATCAGTGCATATAGCCGATAAGTGACATGAAATGCTAAAGTTATGTTTGAGGACATGAAGAAACTGTGACTGCTGTTTGTGACACTGATAGAGCAGAACAGAATAGTTCAACATTTAACAAAATGCACTTTGCTTTCTAAGAAAGAGGGGGGAATCCCAAATACCATTTTTGGGGCTTTCAAGCTTCCATGAAAATTATTTGTGAATATTTGAAGCTTCATCGAGCTTTTGCATTTGTGCACACGGAGCAGAAATGCTGTTCCTCAAGGATACTGGGCGCTTGTATCACATTCACACACCTGGTTTTTTACGTGCTCTGGTTTTGAGACTGATTTAAAGACATAAAGGAGCACAATTTCTCAGTCTTTATCAGTTTTTTGCCTGTTTTTCAGTGCATCTGTTGCAACATCTCCTTCCTCTCTTCAAAAAAACCTAAAAAATGAAGCATTGGAATACTGACTTGGATGTCGATTACCATGGCAAAGCTTCAGAGCATTTGGGTCAGCCATAGTATGAAGCTGGGGTCTGTTCAGCCTACCTTAGCATAAAGGTTAGAAGCAGCAGGAAGCGGCTAGCCTTGCTCTGGCCTAAACTAAAACATACTTCTACAAACAACAGATATGAAAAATGACAAGTTGTGATTTTAGATGGAGGTATTTGTTGGATTTATTTCTCAGCAAACACCAGCTTGTCCAGGGCATCTGCACAAGATCTCTGTGGCTAAAGAGCCGGTTGCCAGCTGTACTCATATCCCTTTACCACCAATGTGAACCTAGTGCTGCTAGTTCTAGGCTGGTGCTAGTGCCAGTTTGGAGCTGTTGCTGTTTTTGGAGCTGTTGCTGTTTTCTCAGCAATGTTAGTCCCATCTTCAAGCACAACAACAACAATGGCGGACCACATTGTATCTTTATAAGTGTTGCTCTTGGATTTCCCGGCATACATTAGCATCCAAACATGACTTGTCCAACAAATTTGTGCCACTCCTCGTGTTTGATCAGTGAGCACAGTTTTTGGTCTCTGTACAGGCAACAGAATCAAACCACCAACACTGTGCCAACAAAGCTTTAACACACTGTGTACCGGTCCTGCATGATATGGTAAAAAGTAATATTGCCATTATTCTGACTGAAATTGCAAATGCAATATGTAATTAGTGGGAATGATCGTTTTTGCATTACAATTTTCATTTATTTGTTGGGGTCTATACCGATGTCTTCTTCAACTGGAGAACAAGATTTGTAGGCCAGGGCACTGTTGCAGCACTACAGGTCTTTATTATAATGCTGTGCTCTCACACAGGTTTCCTTTTTCAAAATAACTGCAATTTGGTTCTGCAATTTGGATACTGCACTTGGCCACATTGCAATTTTGATAATGCAATTAATTGTGCAGCCCTACAAAGCAGCACCTTCCCTGAATTACTGATCCCCCCGAGCTGCCTGAAAATAATCAGCGGGCTAAATACATTAGTGTTATTAGAGGGAATGTACAGCAAGTGGAAACTGTGTGCCTTTCATTACCAACACATTTACTTCTTATATGGAAAGAAAACTACTTCCTACTAATTCTAATCAGTTCATCATTGTTTTCATACCACCCTATTTTGTGTACATGTCATTTAAGCAGAACCGGATTAACCCTCTGGGGGTTAGATAATTCTGACTATTTGAATCAAACGCCTGTCCAGTGATTTGGATTCAACTTTTTCCAGACATCACACCACCAGGATGATTAAGTTCAACCGCTCATCACCTACAATTTCTCACCAGCGGCAACTTCACAGGCAAACTGACAAATGAGACAGTCTTGCGAAAAAGCAGTCAACCAAGTTCATGAAACTGAGTGAGAGCAACAGCAGTCAGTCATCTGAGCTCCAAAAAATAAGTGGGAACAGGGGAGAACTGGGCAGACAATATTCTCACCATCCTCCTCCCTGACTCCTGTGTTTATCTAACACAGAGGGGAGATGTTTACATTGGCTTGGTTAAACACAGACAAGCCCAATAGCTTTTGTTAATAATAAATAACCCAAACAGCCTGCCAGGCGTCCACACCAGAGCATCTAGCTGGCACACGAGGACCACCATTGTCCTGCATCATTCACCCACTTCTGCTGAGTGAGACAGATAACACACAGAGTGAGAGTGAAGGCTGTCAGAGGAGTTTATGGAGCTGGAAACAAGAATTCAGACGAGATAGGCGTGTTATCTATCCCACCGCAGTTGATTTGTGATGTGGTTTATTTTAATAGATTCTCTGATGATCTGATGTGAGCAGCCTACAACCCTCTGACCCTCCCATCATAAACATAAAAATAAGCATTGGAGGCTTTAGGGGCTGCTTCAGTTAACACGCACTCTTAGAAATAAAGGTGCCAACTAGAACCATAAAGGGTTGTTCAGCTTGTCCCCATGGGAGAACCCTTTTTGGTTCCTGTTAAAATGTTTTATAAAGGTTCCACTTGGAACACTTTCAGAGAGTTCTACCTAGAACCAAACATAAAGGGTTATACCTAGAACCATCTGTGAAAAGTTTCAACTAGACCCACCTATGAGAGGTTCTACAGAGCACCATTCTATGGTGTAATGGTTCCACCCAGAACCTTCTCTGGTGGTTCACAGCAGAACCCCTCCACTCTCTAAGGGTACTTTTTTATATTCCAAGTGTTTTATCTAGAACCCATCCAGGGGGTTCTACCAAGAACCCTTTTATATTCCAAGGGATTTATCAAGAACACAATCAAGGAGCTCTACATAGAACCTTTTTATGTTCCAAGGGTTCTATCTAGAACCCGTGCAGGACCCTTTTTGTATTCCAAGGGTTTCATCCAGAACTCATCAAGGGGGTTCTACTAAAAATCTTTTTATATTCCAGGGGTTTTATCTAGAACGCACTCTATATTAAGAAACATTTTATATTCCAAAGGGTTTTATCAAGAACCAACCAGGGAGAACCCTTTATATTATGGCACAAAGAACCCTTGACGAAAGTATTTCAAGGATTTCAACAATTTTTGAAGAACTCTTCCTAAGAGGGTTCTCTTGATTAAGCAGGTTCTTAATGAAACCCTTAGTCTTAAAAAGAACCTTTTCTTCAAAAAAAGGTAAATGGCTCTGGGGAGAACCTCAGCCTTTCAGGGAGAACCCTTTTGGAACACTGATTTTTAAGAGTGCATGCGGAAGGGAATAGAGTTAAGGGAAACTTCAGAAAAGACGAAAAATATATTTCATGTGACGGTGGCTGCAGCGAGCATTAGAGCAGCGTGTGTGTGTGCGTGCGGTGTGTGTGTGTGTGTGTGTGTTGTGTGTTGGGGGGGGGGTTTAGGGCAGGCAGGCAGGCAGGCAGAGGGATGAGGGGGCAGCAGAGATTGATCTGGGACAGTGTGGGAGAGAAAGAGGGAACTGTAAAAAAAAAAGGCCTTGGGAATGAGTGTGTGTGTGTGTGTGTGTGTGGGAGAGAAACGATACACTGCTGGACTGCCGGAAAAAGAAAGTCAGCCAGGAGGACGGCAGATCGATTCCTCCCCCGAGTCTCACAACAAACACACTCTTTTTCTCTCTGCAGTCTGCATAGCTCACCTCTGCTGCTGCAGCCTGATATCGTCCCATCAGCACTTCATCTCTATCACTCTCTCTATTATACCCCCGCCCCCGTCTTTGTCTGCATGCTATAGCACTTTATTCTGAGGCCTCTGTGAAAGATCTTCAAGAATTAGCTGAATTTTCTATGGACTTTGGTTCTCATAGGACTATTAAGCCAAATGCCCCAGATCTGTCATCTCAACACCATGCAAAATACTACACATAATAACACGTGAACAATGACACAGACACGCGGAATAATGCACAGTCAAAAGGAAGAAAAACAAAAACAGTTCCCCTCTTCTTCCTTTGTGACTGTGTTGGTGGAGAGAAGCTGCTCTCGAGAGGTGTATCTCATAATTAAAAATAACTGCAAAGTAATGCTCGAGAGGAAACCACACACTCTTCCTTCAAACACAAGCACAGAGTCGTCCTCCCCTAACACAGATGGACACACAGACAAACTCGCAGATGCTTTCAACACGTCTCTAATCTTATGAGCTCTGCATCACACACCCCTCTCCTCCACTCAAATCCCATTCCACAATACACACTGGGACAATGTAGCTGTCAAGGCCTCACACAAGCAGGGAGGAGGATGAATGACTCCTCCTCTAATCATCATTATCACAACTAACATTTTCACTGACCTGCTACAGAAAGTACGGATGTAAGAATACATTGATACATTGTGCATCATGTCATTATACTTTGTGATACTGTATAGATTCTCAAAAACACTTATCTTAATTTTTATTCAATAGTTTCCGTGCCAATATTTGTGGCAGAGTTGCAATCTGTCTTCAGCCATTTGACCCATCCGATCTAACATAACAACATAAACTGAGACAGGAATAAGGAAGCACATCTCTTTGCTCAGATTGCACAAAAAGCAGCGCTATAATGTTGCTTGTTGCAGGGACTGTGATAAACACAAATGCTACTGTTGTGGCACAGCATTGTGGCTAATGCTGTGCTGTGGCAGTGTCCCTAAAATTAGATTTTAAAAACCCCAGCAGTATATCACCTATACAGTTTCATACTGTATCACAACTCCAGTACCTGAACTTTGTATATCAGCTGATACCGAGCACTAATCCGATACTGATGCTTTTTTAAAAAACAAAACTTTTAGAATTATAATAACTACTGTAGTGCTGCTACTGTATACTCTGACAAAATCTTCAAATATAAGAAAACATGTTTGTTTGATTCACACTCGAACAAATGTCACATCATCATGAGTGTAAAGAGTTTTTTTAGTACAAATGAAAATTGTGATGTTAAAATGATCATTCCCACTAAATGTAATGCATATAGCAATTGCAGTTTCAGCCAAAATAATCGCAATATGACTTTTTATTTATTTTTTTTTTACCATATCGTGCAGTCCTAGATACCACCATTTTGGGCAGAATCTGAAAAATTTTTGGTTTCTGGTGTTGGAACAACCCCACCAAGAATGTGGCGATACGATACGTATCACAATATACAGGGGTTACAATTTACTATACTGCAATATATTGTGATACTTTATGCAAGGTGATATATTGCTATTTTTTAAATCTAAGTTTAGGAAAACTGTCATACAATAGGCCTAAATAACAGAGTTTAGTTTTTATGCAATCATAACAGTGAAGATTACAGGTGTCATGACTTTCAATTATAAGGTCATGATTCCATTCAATTTAATCATTTTATTTGACCATTGTTAGACTATCAAGTCTTGATTTGCAAAGATCAACAGATCACTGGTTTTATCTCCGGACAACTGTCATTTACATTTTCAAATTCTTCTTTAAAAAGACATATATCGTCTATATGGTATCAAGTGTGATATAACAGCCAGTAAGCAACGCTGCATCATCTTTTCAGTGTTGTTTTGGTTTGGACACCACAAAGATGCTGTAAGGCGTCGGGGGCAGAAAGAAAAAACAAACACTGGGAGAATTGCAGATTCTGCCTTTGATTTTGATTATTGAAGTTAAAATCTCTTGAAACTGTGACACCCCTCATTAAGATGGATAACAACACAGCTATCTAGTGGTCAGGGGGTTAACCTCAAAACAAAATGAACCCCTGCCACTAATTTAGGTATCAAAATAACACAATAGTGTTCTGAAAATCGATACAGTACCAAAAAAAACATAACACCGCGATACTCAAGTGTATCGATATTTTGTTACAGCCCTATTGAATCGTAACCACTGTATCATGATACGCACCATTTGGCCAGATTCTTGCCAATATACAACCCTAATACAGATACTATACAGATAACTGTGTGGTGTGTGTGTGTGTGTGTGTGTGTGTGTGAGGGGGCCCTGCGTCAGATTGGGGCAGTTGTGAGGTCAGAGGAGCTCCTTCTCTCAGGGTTTGGCACCGCTCTGCTCCAATTCTTGCTCTGTCAGCTCACCAATAACAGAGCTTAATGCTCGTCTCTCTGTCTCAGAGTGTTTGTGCAGCAGAAACAACTCTTCGCGTTGTTTTGGAGTTGATGCAGGCCCGCAGCAGCTGCCCCGTTGACAGCTGGCAAAAGCATTTTGGAATTCAAATCCTGTGCGCAATGCAAGCCGTAGCCATTTGGAAACAACTTGAGGAAAAACCGCAGAGACTTCTTAAAGAAGACAGAGGGGAGAAGAGACTCACCAGTGGCTGAAACCCCCTGCATCCTGCACAAACTTCTTCTTCTCCGGTCTTTCTCAGCTCAATCCGTCCTTTTCTCGGATAAACTGGCAGCAGCAGCAGCAGCAGCGGCTCCAGTGTCCCACTAAACTCGGAGGAGCGCGTCCACTTCAGAGACCCCCTTTTTCCTGTTCGCCGAATAAAAAAAAAAAAAACACACTCACACACGCTCAAGGACGCTTCATCGTTTCCTAACGGATGCGAGAGGGTTTTACCCGGGTCATTTTGTGTGCAGAATAAGCGCACTGTAGTCCTTCATGTAGTCCCTTTCTCCTCCCTCTCAGAGACACAACTCTTTCCTCTGCTCGGTCTGTGCCGCCGCTGGAAAAAAAAAAAAAAAAAAAGACGATGCGCGCTCCCCGGGGCGAGGCGCGCTCACGACAGCCCCATTCATTGAGTCTGAAGGCTAAAATCAAAAATTAGGATGGAAAAAAAATATCTTATCTTTAACTCCAGGCTTGAAAGGGTCACTTTAAAATGTGCTCTTCTGATACAGTCACCTTTTAAAAATGTAATCTGGTTATCACAATATTAAAGTAATGTAACTTGATTACTTTTGGATTGCTTCAATACAAAATATGGTGAAACTGTTTACTCTAATATAACGTTTTATGTTGGTTCTTAGGTTTTTTAACTGCTATTCATCCCTATGTTATGTTCAAATGCACGTGTAATGGTGGTAATTTAAATGTATTTTTAAAGTAAGCTAGTCACACTTCACACGCAGACCTTAAAGTAAACTGTCATAAACTTATTCCAGTCTGAGTATGTTTACTCACAAGCCATCCCAGTCACGCCCCAACATATTTCTCAGTAGTAGCAGTAGTAGTAGTTTTGGCAGGTTAGCCAGCTAACTGGATTTCTGTGTTGATAATGTTAGCAGTTGGTCCGTGTAGCTAATATTAGTGTTTTAGTCTGTGTAGCTAACGTGAGCAGTTGGTCTAACGTGTAAATGTTTTATTTAATTAGATGTTGAGTTATTGATGATGACAGTATTTTCCCAGCTGAAGGCATGTGATGTTGTTCCTCTTCTCTGATTTAAAGACATAATAACCAGAAGCTTTGAAAATTAACTGACTGTAAGATGAGCTGGTTTCATTGAATCCAGAGTGTTGTTGTGGTCCTATAAATAATCCCCATCCTTTCTAAATGTATCTGTAATCTTGATTATGTCTTTTTTTTCTGTAACTGTAATGGAATACAGTTACATTTTTTGTATCCTAATTATGTAATCCTGTTCCATATAATTTGTTACTTCCCAAGCCTGTTCAATACTAGCCTTTAAAGCAGTTGCAACAATCTAAGTCTGTACTCTATTTTCCAAACTGTAGTTTTCTAAGTGATGTTGCATTTTCAGCCATGATGAATTTGCCCATCGGCACACAGAGGCATGACCTGGGTTGTCACGTGAAGTCATGAAAAGGATGAGGTCTATTTCAGGAGATCGCTCCGCTTTGAAAACTCCACAGCTGCCTATTAGTGTGGAGAGGAAGGATACTAACTGGCACACTGAGTTTCCATGTCACTGCTCAGGCTTTCTCTCTTCCTCCTGATCTTTTTTAATTGATTATGTTGAGTTTGCAGCCTGCTGAATGGATGCTGCCTGTCAGCTGTCTCTGCAAATCGCTGTACACAGTCATAAGGAACTGACAGGAGGACAAAACAAATCTTGACTTTGCAGATTGTTCTAGTCAGAAAAAAGGAGTTTCTGTTGCTTACTGTGCATTCAAAGTTCAAAGTCTGCGTGTATTTTGTTATATTACTCTTTGAAAGCATTGCTGTTCTGGGCATGTTGTGGCCATTAAAGATGCTGTGTGGCTTCACAACTTTCTAGTCTGCAGTGGTGGCAAGTAACTAATTTACTCAAGGACTGTGTTTAAGTGCAGGTTGGAGCCTCTACTTTTTTTGTGTATTTTCCTTTTATGCCACTTTATACTTCTACCCCACCATTATTTGACAGCTAGGTATCGTCACTTTTCAGGTTTAAACCTTACATAAAAAATCCTAAAAATCTTAAAATACGACGCAATGTTTAAGATTATACCAGTCATTCTGGCTTGTGACGTCTTGCAAAGTGTCAAGTTGTCCTTTGTCACCTGATGAGTTCCTGTGCTCTCCCTGTATCTTGAAGAAATTTGATATACTCTGTCCGATTCCCACCCCAAGTTCCTTAAGGTCCCAAGAGGCTTTATTGGCTTTATCAGCCTGGGAACTAATTATATTATACTGTATTGTACCTTACTGCTCTGTATTGTATTATGCTCTGACCCGTCAGGTAATCATTTTTCTGGCCTTCGTCTCCGGCTTTCCTTGACCTCGTCCTCACCTATGGACTCTATTTCTGACCCTCAGTCCACTTGTGGACATTTCGGTTATCATCCAGATTGACATGCATGTGTGCACCTTTTCTGTGAGCTGGCAGTCTGTTTGTTTTATTATGTCATGTTCTACTTTGTCATGTCTGTTCATTTTTGTTTCTCTGTGTTATGAAATAATGACATGCACGAGAAAGTAATTTCCCCCTAAATTTCTTTGGTGGTTTAGTTTAAATAACTATTTGAGGCCCAGAGAGGTAAAATTATCCAATATAATATAATATCATAATATAAGTCCACAACATGATTAGATATGTATGTTGCAGTTTTTGTGTCTTTTCTTTTTTCCAACCCTAAATAATCATCTAATGATTAGATTGGATTTATTTTTTTTTCCCTTTGGATGAGGCCCAGTTTCTTGGTTGGGAACCACTGGACTAAACAACCTGACTAGCTCCACCTCAACCAGCTGCAACCATAAAATGCTGCTTAAACACTGATGCATCAGGAACGGTCTACTGTGTTAATGCCAGTATATTATAATAAATGCAGAACTTTTATTTGCAGTGGAGTATTTTGTTGGAAAGTATCTGAGTACTTCTTCCACCACTGCTTGCTTTGTGTTTTGATGTGACTGTTTTAAACCACTCTTCAGAAGTGTGACTGTGTGGCCTCCTCACCCCTCTGTGTGTCTGTGTATGTGTGCAGCCCCCCATCATTTTTGGAAACCCGTGTCGACTCAGCTACGCATCATTAACCCCTTTTGTGGCTGGCGCTGTTGCTGCACGCGTTTCATCTGCCTGAGATCAACACATACAACAGCAGGGTCTCTAATGATAATGGCTCCCCGTCTGGCTGCTCGCCACTTCATTGACCTGTACTCCTCTCTAATAAGCTATGTCTATATATCACCACAGCTCTCTGGCTGCGCATTAATCACATGAAAATTCATTATTGCAGATGCAAGCAAATACAAGAATAGAAAACACCCCCCCCCACCTTCTTTTCCTTTAACCTTCTCCTTCTTTGCTTTAGAGAAAAACCTGAACATGTCAGTGCAGAGTCTGAAAGGCCAAGTGTTTTGTGGATGACTGAACTCGTGTTTTAAAAAAGACCAGGGGCCCGGTGCCCCTGTTAGTGCCTCCGAGTGTATGGAGCTGCCTGTCAGCCCGTCTGGGACATGCTGGTCCACAGAAAACAGAACACCAAACAGCCCCCTGGGATACATCCTCTCCTCCGCTTCCCTGGGGCTACTGCACAGAGCAGAGTGAAACAACAGCATGTGCAGAGCGAGGGGGAGGGAACTAAAGGGAGAGGGGGGAGGTGAGGACAGACAGAGTGAGATATATGAAAAAAGACAATTAGGAGAGTGGCAGATGAGCAGGATAGGTGCGAAAGTCTGCGCAGATAAGTGTGAGATGAGCTGCATTCTGCTTTTTACACTTTCTGAAACCCTCACAGTGTAAATGTCCCAATCATATGACTAATCACACTCCAGACTCCAGGGGTGCCAGTCTTTACTCATTCACTCCTTTTTCAGGTGCAAATTAAAGCCTCATCCTGATTGAATCAACACTTCTGTCTGCTATGTTTCACCAGAGGTAAGAAGTAACTAAGTACAAATACTGTTTTACTGTACTAAAGTAGAGTTTTCAGGAATCTGTACTTTAGTATTTATTTTTCTGACATCTTTTTACTTTTTTCCCTACACTTTAACACATTTATTCTTTACTCCTTACATTTTCAATCCATCATATCATGCATGACAGATGTAACAAGACAAAAGCAACCTAAAAGATGTAACAAGACATAAAAGACATAACTGGACAAAAAAAAAAAAAGACACAAAAAGATGTAACAAGACAAAAATGTTGAAAAAATATGAAACAAGATGAAAAAGACGTAAAAGATGTATTAAATCAAGAAACACATTACAAGAAAAAAGACAAAACAAGAAAGACTAACATGACAAAAATGTCATAAAAGACGTAACCAGACAATAAAGACGTAAAATATGTAATAAGATGAAAATGCCGTATAAGAGAAGAAAGATGTAACAAGACAATTAAGACATAAAAGATGTAACAAGATGAAGAAGATGTAATCCAATGAAAACAACATAAAAGATGCAGCATGACATAAAAGATGTGACAAGACAAAAATGACAAAAAATATGAAACAAGATGAAAAAGACGTAAAACATGTAACAAGACAAGAAACGTAACAAGAAAAAAAAAGACAAAGCAAGACAAGAAAGACGCAACACAACGAAAACTTCATAAACGACGTAACAAGACAATAAAGACAAAAAATATGTAACAAGATGAAAATGATGTATAAAGAGAAGAATGATGTAAACAAGATGTAAAAGATGTAACAGGACAAAAAACCTCTGGAAAAGACAAAACAAGAAAAGAAAGACCATGGAGAAAAGGTGAGGTTCAGTTTTACATAGAAACAGCTGGTAAAAAAAAAAGTCCTTCAGAGGTCTAAGTTACTGTTTACTTTCATACTTTGAGTACAGAACCTGAACTTTTTAACTTTTACTGGAGTAAAGGAGAAGAATCACACAATTATCTGCACTTCTGCTTGATAAAGTATGTGTGTACTTTTGCCACCTCTGCATGTCACAGTCGATACTAGCCTGGCACTCTGATTATTAGGAGACCACACCAACAGTTTCGTGGAGATAATACATGAGTCAGATGGGAGGACACTCACACCCTGCGTCCAGTGTCAGGACTCAGGAATGTTTTACTGCATCATGAGGCTGAGCTCACACTCCACAGGTCATAAATTTGTTAACATCCTCAGTGGTATTATTTCTGCTCCACTGGAGAGACGTGTGTGTGTCTCTGTTTGAAAACCATGTGAGGCATGTGTGGTGTTGCTGATTCACTGTAAAAAAATTTCATGGCAACTGGCTTCACAAAATTTTTTGAATTTTACAGAAGCACTTATTGTTGTCAGCAACACTAACTGTATATTAAATTGATTGAAAACCTATTTAATATACAATCGATGATCAAAGCAAATTGTTTAGACCCCACCCCCTCCTCCCCACAGTCCAAGAAGCTTGAAGTCTGACAATAACTTGGACAACGAGTCCTCCACTGGAAGTTGTCAGGTGTCTGTCAATGTATAGTTCAGCCTGTTTTCCTGTTATCTGCTCTGAAAAAACGCTCTGGAGTTTGAGCTCAGTGACTGTCTGCCTCACTTCCTGCCAGACTTCACCTAAAATATTGCTCAATTTAACTGTAATAAATATCTACTCCCTCTGGCACCTTATTAACAATTTTCCTATGACTTAATTCATTCAGTGAACACTCAGCATCAGTTTGAACTCTGAGGTGTTGATGTCAGAGAGGCAAGTATTTCAACTTAACAGGTTTTCCGTCATTTCTGATGACATAACATGGTCATTTTCTGATTTGTTAGAGTAATATAATAATAATGCTTTAAAATAAACTAAAGCAAATTGTGCTGACATATAATCTTTCATTGAGATAATTTACTTTTCTTCCTTCCTCAAATCTGAGTGTCAAAAATTGTTCACAGTGAGCTGTGAATGCATATTAAATTATGAACCATTTTTCACTTTGACTTTGAAGGAAAAATAATAATATATTTACTGTAATAAATCATAAAATGAGCATGATATCAGAAGTTGAAATACATGTTTATGTGACAACAGTGCTACAGCTGAAGTGTCCATTTAACATTTGTATTCCAGCCATAACGTGTTATTGTTTGCCCATTTTAGGTTATTTAGAGTTCAAATTCATGCTGAATGTTTGCCAGATGAGTTGGTGTCTGTTTATGAGTAAACAATTTATAATTTTTTTAGAAGGAGTAAATGAAATGGTTAAATTAAGCAATATGTTAATGGAGTCTGGCAGGCAGTACAGTAAGTCTTGAAGCTGCTGTGCTTTGGACACTACATGACTGATCAGAGACAGGGGGTCACTTACTACAAAATCTATTACCTGAGAAAACCTGTCTGTTCTCCAAAATATGTTTTTTCACAAAACCACGCTAGACCTGACATTAGATTATTATTACTGAAGCATCAGTGTGCAGCACGTTACTGCTGTGTTTACATCTCCAGCTCTACAGTACATGACCTGGATAAAACACAGGCAGTCACTGAACGCACAACTCCAGAGTTTATATTTTCAGATCAGTAGGCTTTTGTTTTTAGGATAACAGGCTTAGTTTTACATTGACAGACAACTGACAGTTTTAACTGATCAGTGTAGACTCATCATCACTTGTTACTGTCAAATTAATAATGTTGCACACATCTTGTGCTCCTGCAGTGTCCCTGCAGCCTGCCTGAGCTTCCTCAAGCCTGAGGAGGAGAGGGTGTGGGTAAACTCACTTCAACCATAGACGGTGGGATTCAACTTATTTAATATACAGTCTTTGGCTCCAACTCACTATGTGAACAGCAGTGCTCATTTTGGATGTGCAGTTGCTGCAGATTGTGTCTAAAACTCAAATATACAAGTTTTTTTTTTGAAGAAGAAAAGTAAATAATCTCAACAAAAGATTATATTGGGAAACTTTTTCTGTTTATGTTTGATTTAAAACTCAAGAAGTTAGTGAACACAGTTTGCCATGAAATTATGAGTTTTTTTCTCTTTTCTTTTTAACAGTGTTAGTGCTGCAGCTCCAGATCAGCTGATCTCTCTGGCCCCCTGTCCCTTCAGGCTCCACATGGATCCATCACATGATACACAAAAAGAAGACTCTTTGTAAGTGCAAACACACTGTCTCTCTTCTGAGGCCAGCACCAGACCTTACAGTAACTTTTTAAGACTCAGGCTGCCCCTGAAGATTTCACTCACCAGCTGTGTTATAGTGACCCCAAGTGGTGAAACAGAGCAGTGCATCAGGTGAGATGTGAAACAGCTGCTCTGCTGTGTGAACCCCCCTCCATATAGAGTATAATAATCACAGCACCTGTGTATTAATAGAGCCGGACCAATGCCATGGAATGAATCCCACTGACCCATATTTCCTCTGCCAGTCGAGTCCTGGCTGGGTGGGGAGGACATGAGAGGGAGACGGGCACTAACAAAGGCTCCACTGTTGCTACAGTGATGTCAGTGAAATGACCTCTTCACTCTGGCTCTCATTAATACTCTGCCATTCACATTCAATCAGCGAGGCATATGGCGAACGGCAGCAACTGGTTTCACTGTAAATCATAGCAGGGTAATTAAAGAAGTAGGCCTTTTTCCATCGGACCAATAGCAGGGTAAACACAGGTGTTACCAATGATACTAATGAAGACTCAGTTCACTCAGGTCACACAGAGTCAGAGAGCTGCTATTGTGCATGTTGGCTCACTGGAAAGGCTCCGACAACGGGACCTTAATTAGTGTCATTGTTAACACCTGTGTTTAACTATTTCATGTTGAAATGGTCTGATTTAAAAGGTCTTGACCAATACTAGGGACTAAAAGTGAGGATGTCTTGTCTGCTTCTGCTTCAGTGTGGACCTCCCCCGAACTTTATGGAAGTGCAGTACTAACTTGTAAAACCCAGTTCAGTTTCTACCAGGCTTCTCCTTAAGGGAGAAACACCTCACTGAACAAGACCACAAATAACTGTGAAAGACAATTAAAACTGCTTCAGAAAATCACAAGATCACTGTCACATGCTCAGGACATTATACCACCCGCTGCAGAAGGAAAGCATTAAGCATCACGAAAGGACAAAAGCTACGCAGCACATGGTCTGTTCTCACTTCTTCTCTTGGAAAATTAAACTGCTTATAGTGCATCAGAGCTTGGACCAGTGGCCTAAAAGGCAGTTTTTCCCCTCAGGCAATCAGAATAATGAACAATAGACATTTTACATAACTTCATTATTTTGTGGAATTTTTGATTTCTTCTTGATTGTTTCTTATTTTATTTACTTTTCTTTATTTATACGTGGGTTTAAGGGCCAAGAGAGCCAGGGTGCAAGCAATTCATCACATTTGAATGTAGGTGGTACTTTTAAAGTGTACAGTGTATCACAATAAACTCAAACTTTGATATTAAATTTGATCGGTTTCAACTTAATTTCCCAAATAAATCGGCAATAAATGTTACTTAAAGGGACAGTATACTCTATTAGAACAGTTTGTCAGATGGTTGAATAGCCTCAAACCCCCCCTCCACTTATGTTTGACATTTTTGTGTAATAAAGTAAAGATGGTTACCACTTTGTAGAGCCTCTCTGAACTGGACAGGAATTGTCCAAACAGTTGAAGTGGTTTAAATCAGAATGACACACTTGGCCTTTTATGGCATGGAAGTGTATCAGAGTCGTCTTCATAAGAGCAGACATTAGACATTGTTTTACAAGACCTTTATTCAGAATATATTAACCTTTTGTATTCAGTGCCGGGGGAGCAGTTTGTAAAAAACAAGAACAAACTGGACAGGGTTGTTGCAAGTTAATTGGGAAACAAATGTGCACTTACATGGCAGATCAGTGCACCATGAATTTAGCTCAAAAGAACACAGCAGATTCACTGCAGCCTCTGTGACCTGAACATGCATGTGCATGTAGCATTCAGTCACAATGTCTTAATTAGGTACTTTCTTGAACTTTCACTTAATGTCCTTTATCTATTTTCAAAAATGATACTTTTATGATGCTTTTATAATGTTTATGTTGTATGTTATATTATGTACTGTCATATATTGTTGTTGATGTTCTTTTGATATTCTTTAATGCTTTTTGTGCATATCAAATCCCCCCAGGAACAATAACTGTTCCATTCATTAGATGTTTGTTTTCAGAACAAGAGGCTCATTTTTGTTTGAGTAATACTTAAATCAGTAATTCCCAACGAGGAGTGCTGCACAAAAGGATGCACCTCAGTAGCTGCCAGGGGATATGAGAGAAAACTGTGTAGTAGCTCAGCTAATTTGAAAAAATCAAATAATAATAAACAAAATTAAAATGAACACACACAAATGATTACAAATATGCATGAGGCTGATGTTTTGTATTAATTTTCCATAATAACCAATAAAATACAAGCTACGATAAAGCCGACAGCACAGGAGACACCTCTAACTAATCAGAGTCACTTCTAACACCTGAACGTCACATGCTGTGATTGAGAAATTGAGTGTGAAAACTAATTAGCAGCAAGAGAGCCGAAAACTACTACATTGGATTGCATGAGGTCAGGGATAAATGGTTGAAACATGCTGCTTTTAACACGTCAAGTGGTATAAATGACTTCGGAAAACCTACCAAAAAAAAAAAAAAAAAAAAAAAGAGCCAAGCCTAGACTTTGACAGTTCTAGGACAAAATGTAATAACCACTTTTATATACAGTAATTAATAGTGTTTCTGGTTTAAAATCTATTTAAAAGGTGAGGGGTGTTACTGGAGGTACCTCTTCTCATCTTTAGTGAGGACATCAGACAAAAAAGGTTGGGAACAAGCGATTTAAATCATGAAACATTATCTGCACATTAGCAGTTTATCCTAATAATATTTTCATCCTTTATTATGGAGGGCTAACTCTTTGCTTCTCATTGCTCTATCCATTTAGAGTAATGCAGTCCACATATTTAGGACTTTTATTTGCACTTCCCACGATACTCACAAAGTCCAGACAAAAATTCATCCAACTTTTAAAAGTTCATTTGGTCTCTTGTGAATCATTATGAATAACTTTTAGGCTTTTTGAGGAATCAGCACTCTAAATTTAAGTGTTTCTTTTTTTTTATTTTATTTTTTTTTTAATTCATGTGTGGGCTGTTTTCGAAAGAGCCCAACAGCATTTCTCCTCCATTTTAAACGACCGCAGCATTAATTAGGCCAGTGAGCACTGGCCTCCAGAGCCTGGACAGGAAGTGGCGAGTGCACCGAAGGTCAAAAGAAACTGGCTTCGATCAGTGTGTGGGTGTATCTGCAGAAGGCAGCGAGGGAGGGGAGGAAAGGAAAAGAAATGGGAAATGGAGAAAGGCCGAGGAGGGAGAGGGAGGAGCAAGGTTTAAGTGAGACAGCAGAGGAAAGAGAGAGAGAGAAAGAGAGAGAGAGAGAGAGAGAGAGGGGTCGGAGGGGGGAGGGAGAGGGGAAGAGGTGGTGGAAGTGTTTTTGTGCATTGTGTGAAATGTGATCACGTCCTGGAGCTGCTCAGCCAGCTGGGAAGTTCCCCTGCCTCTGGCTTCCAGCTGGGAACACTCTGAGGAGACACTGCAGACCATTTACTTCCCTGGTTAACCCTTCATCTGCTCCTGCAGAGGACCAGACCTGTGCCTTTTCCGTCCCCAGGACATTACATGTATAAATGTGCATGAAAAGTTATATTATCAAGCAAAGTGTCTTGCACTTTAACTGCACTTTTCCTAACCGTAATTTGAAGATACATCATGTAAAACCTTAATAAAAACAAGTAAGAACTGAAAAAATAGGATTTTTGTCCATCCCCACTTTTAAACACTACATTTCACCAAGAAATAAAATGATTAGAATCCCTCAGAAATCTTATTTTTTGTATTGTTGTGTCTCTTTTTTCGATTTAGACATTTAAATACATTTTCTCATCAGAAATATGTTGGTTAAAGTAGACATTTTTGTCATGTCTCCAAGTTTTCATACATTCCCACCTCTAAACATTTGGGAAATTCGGAATAGCATCATTTGAGTCTCCTGAAGGCCATCTGAAGAATGAAAATACATTTTTGTTCATTATATTTGACTGAGAATGTCAATCTCAATGTTGAGTTCTGATACATAAATTATTTCTTAGATGTTATGGATGTTTTTCTGCCTCTGCGACATTTTGTGAGCACGATATGTCAAGAACACCTTGTCAGAATTTCTTCAAATACAAATGTCCACTTGGACTCAAGGATGAACTGATTAGATTTTGGTGGTCAAAGGTCACTGTGACCTCACAAAACTCAAGATTTCATATGCTATCAGTTATGACAAAATGACACAAAAGTATCAAATAAGATAAAATGATGAAGTGATGACATTTTATATCCAAAAGGTCAAAGTTCAACTTCCCTCTGACATCATAATGTTCAGCTCTCTATTAGTCCTTTGTACTCCTCTGTAACATTGTCTCTAAATGAAGACAGCTCACTGGACGTTATTCACTGGGATCATGCTTCCATCAACTTCCATTTTGACCAAAAATACACTTAATACCTTTTATTAAATTCCTTCAAAGGCTTCGCTACATATATTATATGAGTCTGGACAGACATGGACGCAAACTGCAGCTTCACTGGTTGGCAGAGGTATACAACTGCAAGGTGGTAATTCTAGTTTTAAGGATGTTTTTTGGCCTTTTTATAGCTGTGTTGGCAGGACAGCTGAAGATTCGGCAGGAAAGGTGGGGAGAGAGAGTGGGGGAGATGACATGCAGCAAAGGGCCGGAGGCAGGAGTCAAACTCACGGCCGCTGCAGAGGACTCACAGCCTCAGTGCATGGGGTGCATCCTACACCAACAGAGATACCTGGTCACCCCTTAAGGATAGTTTTGATAAATCACTTGAGGATGCTGGTATTGAAGTCATGTGGATATATTTCATGTATTTCATGTAATGCGGAACTGAAAAACTCAGTCCTGTCAGTTTCAATTCTGTTATGGAAGTGCAGGGTTCTTGTTAAAAAATAAATAAATAAATAAATAAAATGTTCTGAGATCGACAATTACACATTTTGAATAGTCTAACATGTGTCCTATTAGATACAGTTCTGAAAAAAAGATAAAGGATGACAAATTCTAAAATGCGAATGGCACTGAGTCAGTGGAATGACTATAAAAAACAACACTTAAACACCCAGGAACTTAAGTCACATTTATTGATTTTTAGCCAGTATGACTACCTTTACACAGACATACCACCTTCTCTACTGGAAAACAAACAAAACACTTTCAGAGGATTAGTTCAGCAGTAATACATCAGACTCAACTCTTGTCTTTTCATTTTTTTTTTCACCGTATTTTTTTTTAACACCCTGACAAAAGTTTACATGTTTGTTTTCGATTCTGTGTAAAGGTCCCATGACTGAGGAACATGCATATGACATTTAGCCGTAATCAATATGCCACTAATCATAATGCACATTATTTGATAAGAATACAGTACTGCATGACAATTCAAATAAATACCAACATACAGGTGAAGTCGTTATTTCATATAAAGATATCAAACTCTCATTATGGATCAATACTGAAACACAATATAACAATATAAAGTTTGCACAGCTAATTGTATTATCACAATGCTATCGCTTCCAGCAAACAGAAAACCTTTTTTCTTTTTTAATGTAAAACAGTATCTGAATTGCACTTTTGTTTTTTGTTTTTAGCTTCTCATCCATATTTGTAACTTTAACGCCTCAACAAACAAGCATTGGCTTTCATGGCACATTTCAAGCTTGTTGATGCTTATTTTTGTTTTCTGTTTCCTGAAAACATAATGCTCAAAGATGATGTAAAAAAAAAAGATTCAAGAATATAAAAAAAAACAACAAACAAAACTCAAATTGGACAAAAAAGAAAAGATAAAATGCGCTCTCTGCACATTTTTTTTCAACAATACTATTGATATCACATTACCTTCACCAAACAATGCTAGAGATACGTAGATGTTTCCAATAGTACACTGATCTACCCCAACACATTACAGATGCTTGGAGCATTTTGTTCAATAACAGGAGGCCAAAGGGATTTCATTTGGTTCCCAAAGTTTGATAAAAAAACAACCTTTTCTTAATACCCCTGAATTTATTGAATGGATCACTGACCTGCAGAATTCAATACAATTTCACTTTTATTGAGCTAATTTTTAAAACTATCATCTCACTCATGCAGACGGGGGAAAATTCCCTTTGCACTTATTGCTGCTCACAGTCATTTTGAACCCAAAGTCCTCACCTATATAAAAAAACATAAAACATAAAACACTAGTCTAGATTCTCCCTTGAAACAATGAAAGGCACTACTGGTCAGAAACGAAGAACTAAACAAACCAAAAAACAAAACCCCGGCGCTCGCACGGAGCGCCATGGCCCGAACTACGTCTTCCTCAGTGACGGCTTGTCTTATTTCCGAGTCTTGATTCTTTTCTCAACCTAAATGGTGTACCAAGATTTGGCACGATAAAACGAAGAGAGAATGAAACAATTCCAATTTGGAATTTAATTGTCGCACTTGCAGAGAATTCTGAAAGCCAGTGATCCCGTTTCACGTTGAACGCCCTCGGTAAGAAGCTAGGAAAAAAAAAAGCATATATCACATCACTCAAAATTTTTCCCCAAATGCAACTTACCTATTTGAGTCAGAGCGTTGTCAAGTTTCATCGTGTTATTTTGAACTATTCCTAGGAATAATAAATACATGAAAAAACCCCAGAATTTGATCACCCTGGATTTTTTGTATAGAACATGGCAGTAGAACAAACATAAGAGGAAAACCAACAGCATAACATACATGTAGGATGTAACAAAACAATTTAAAAATGATTATTTGATGGATAAAGTCTCGAGGATAAAGTCGTAATAGTAGGTTTGTGGTTTGTGGACTTGAGTAAATAGCTTGTGTTATTTATGTTCAGATGATTCAGGAGGACGTATAATCCTATAGTCTTATATAACCTATACTGAATTACTCACAAACCATAGTACTACGCTTTCCTATTGGTTAATAAAAGTCTGTTATAATCCTATATAATGAAAGTGCACAGATTAACAAAACAATAAACTAAAAAAAGAAAAAAAAAAGATGAAACCAGACAAAAACAGCTTGTTGATTTACATTGAGAAACAACCCCAAAGTCCCCTGGCTTATCATTGGAGGGTTCGATTAGCCAATCAGTTCATTGGACCTGTGAGAAATTGGCTTCCAGCAGCAGCAGCACGCAAAAATGAGCGTCATTCCGATAGACATCACATTTTAGTAGTAGTAAGAAGGAAATCAGTGTTTTCATTTAGCATTTAGCATTTTTTTTTGTCTTCAAGTCCAAATGGCCTATTAGTGCTAACTCTTTTCGGCGAGCTCAATCAGCAGTGAGAATGGACCTTGTGTTGGTACTTCGTCATCCGCGCAGAACTACTGTAATTACTGCAAAAATGGAGAAACAGACAAATGATCAGCGTTAGCATTATTTGTCAATTTTTAGAGCGACTGTTAGCATGGTGAGCAGCTGAGTCCACACAGACGGGGCAGGCGGCGGCTGTAGTTAGTCAAAGCAACAGAAGCCGATGTTATGTCAGGAGCTTTTCCTGTCACATTCACCACAAATTCACCTGCGGGTGCAGTTAGGAAGCCATGACTCACGGGTACCAGAGTTGAAGCCATATCCCACCACCCAAGTCAGAAGAGTGGGGTGTTTCTCAGATGCCATGCAAGTTTATGACAAATGGGTTATGTTTTTGACATGCAGGCTTACTATAAATCAGAAACTAGATGTATCATGTGTAGTAAAACTTAAAGGTGAAGTGGGCGGAGCCTGCAAGCAGAGGTAGGAGGAGCTTTTTCAGGTGGCAATGCTGTTATGACACCAGATAAGCCAGACATTGATTTCAAACTAGATGGAGCGACAAGGGAATTTATTAATCTAGTCACAATCACATCCTGGGTTTCTACCTATCTACTGCTCAGTGATACCACGGAGCCTGTACAAGGGGAAGGGTTTTAGGGGCTCAGCTAATTTGAATCAATGTCCTCTGGTTGATTGAGCAACCAGGTTTCAGTTTTTAAAAAAATTTTCCTCCAGAATCTACCTGGAGTTTCTCCCTCGGGAAACCCCTGGACTCATTTCTCCACAGTATCAGAGTCAGCTCTTGGCCAGACATCTGGCTTTCCTCACCAGCATGTCTGGCTCTCTTTACTCTCTCTCAGGAGCTGGTTTTACAACATGAGGAGTTCTCCCTCCTCGACTCCCCGAACCTTTTCTCAGTCAGCGCAAACTGATAGAAACTGAATATATCACACTTTGTAAGTTAAGTGAATCTCAAACTTAAGAGTGATTGACCTCTACAGTGGAGGTTTCTTCTTCTTTTTCCCTAATGTGTGTACGATAGCCTCGTCTCCATGCTGTGTGCTGCAGCTTATGGATGCACACTTAAGCAGGGTTGACGGCTGATCCTTTTTCGGAGGAATAATTAAGCTCCCTCTCTTTTTATATTAAAGAGGAAGGAATACTGTAGCAGGATCCTGCAAGATTATAACCTGAACATGATCATATCAAGAATATAGAGTTTAATATATAGCTTAGTGGTAGTAGAAAACGTTTGATGAATCTTGCAGGATTTTCCTCACATCAACCCTGCTTTTAGCATCATAAAGCTAATGTGTCTATGATCCACAAGCAGTACATGGATTTATTAAACACAAGCCCCACTTATATTTTTTCCTATTTGCGTAATGCTAGCTTGCTTGCGAAGGGGTTAAAGCTATTGTGGATACTAAAAAACAGTACGTTCCTTTGTCCTCATACACCATAAAACAAAGGAATGGGTGACCCTCCATTTGCAAAAACATCATACAAACATGAGGGCCCTTCACTTGAACGCTCATGTACACACAGGCAAACATCGGGAAACACAACGCACGTGAGGACGTTACCTGACAAATATATTCAGAGGGCAATTTTCCCCACAATTCCTCATTCTAGTTAAAGGGTGAGTGGTGATGCTGGGGGAGCAAGCTGCTGACAATCTAAAAGAGAAGAAGGTCGTTGTGGCGACCGAGTGACAGGACACAAGATTAGAGACATGAGGAGAGGGTTTTCAGCCACATAACCACACAGAAATGACTTGAGAGGGGGGGAGAGGAGGATAAAAACAGTGACAGCTCAAGTTGAGACACGAGGACAGGGCTTTACATCAACAGATAGATAAATATATCAAGTGTTTGGGGTCAACAGGCACAGGTTTCGTTTTGCAGATTCATTGCCTTTTTGATTTGTGCTCTTCTAGGATTTGATTTAAAAAATCATCTTTGATCAAAACTATATTGTATCTCTGTTCACAGTAATCATTTATATCCATTTTTAACAGAAGCAGGAACCTGAGGCACCTATGCTGAAGCTGAAGTGCACTTAATTTGGGTGTGGAGATCGATTTGTCAAACTTTTCTTCCCCTCTTAGAACATATGGCTCTGAAAGAATCCATCGCAACATAATGGGTCACATGGAATAGCCCTCCTGTGTTTCACCAGACACCAAATAACTCCCCTCTTTTTTTCTTTTTTACAATGTAGAGCCCTGTAATACATGAGTTCGTCTTGTACCACACACCTGACAACAGAAAAACAAGTTAAAAAAAGCTCATAAGCTGCGAAGCCATGCGATTCTACTGACCCTATTGTATTGGTGTGCTAGCATCACAGCTTTAAAATGATCCTGAAGTAAACACCTGCGGTCACAGGTGCTCCTTTTCCACCCAAAACAATGCCATCATCATCAAACCAGCAGCCAATTTCTGTGTAATCATACTGTCCTCCCCTTGTGAGAAAGCAGGGGAGATTGCATATTTTTGTTTCTTCCTGTCTTTGTCTTCAAGATCCTTTTTCTTAAAGAGTGACCTGATTGGACAGAGGGCTGCTGGACAGGTCAGTTCCAGGGAGAGGGATAATTTTTTTTTTAAAGGAGCACCAATGCCAACAGACGAGCCAAAGAGCAGAGGATGTCATGTTCAGTCACATGACCGTCAGATTGACATCCTCTTTACAAGTCCCCACCTCCACGATGTGTTACTGTCACCAGGCAATACACTCAGGGGGGCCAGAACGAACGAGCACAGAAGCTGCCACCTTTTACATCATACAGTACGTACAGCACCATGACAGCGGAAAGAATAGACACTCCAGAATATCCACAAACCCCCCCAATATGACCGGGGCCCTATGATCCACATGCCATATATGTCTACTACAGTCCAAACGTCTAGTGCACACTGTACATACATCTGCATTCCCCTAAGCGTTTACACTAGCACACACGAGCAGCTGGTTAGTCACACGGCAGTCCCTAGAGGAGCGCAGGCTGGCCAGGGAGCTAAGCGAGCGAGTGGGGCTCTTAACACTAAGGCAGGGAGGTGACCCCTCCCCTCTGTACACAGCAGTCCCTTCTCAGCCGCCTCAGTCGCAGTAGATCTTGTACTTTTCGCTGCAAAACACCACGGGGCCTCCCAGAATGCCATTGGGCACGGCGTTGTTGTGCTCGGGTCGGCCAGAGCCAGAGCAGGTGAGACTCTGACTTACTGGGGGTTGTTGTTGGAGGTGCCGCTGGCGGCCTTGCTGCGGGCCTTGGCCCGGCCGGAGTTGCCTCCCCGGCGGGTCTGCTCGTGGTCGAACTCCAGGTCTTCCAGACGCTGAGTCAGCGCCAGTTTCTGCTGAATGGCCATGCGGAGCAGCGAGTTGAGGGTCTTCTTCTCATCCTCTGCTGCAGCCAGCTGCCTCTGCATCTCGTCCAGCTGAGTGACATACTCATCACACCTGCAAGAGACAGACAGAGAAAACCATATAGTCACGTATGTATGTATCACTTCAAACAGGAAGAATATCAGAAAAATGTTTGTCTTTTTTCCCCCACGTAGTGTTTACGTTAGTGTTTACCAATGAGTTGGTGCTCATAGTGTCTGTTTCTTGTTGTCTTTTTTTGTTGCAGCTTTGTGAAATTATTAAGGCAGCAACTAAGGATTAGTTTCATTTTTGATTAAACTGTTAAATATTTTCTTGATTAATTGATTAGTTGTTTGGTTTACAGCTGTATAAAATGTCTGAAAATGATGAAAAATGTCGATCTGCGTTTCTTAAAGCTCAAGACGACGTCCTTAAATGTCTTGTTTTGTCCACAACCCAAAGATATTCAGTTACTCTCATGAAGGAATAGAGAAACCAGAGAATTATACTTTGTATTGTTTCTAAAGGGAGGAGATGGTGTTTATTGTACAATCATGCAGCTTTCTGACCTCTCTTGACACATTTTTTCCCATTATCTGGATTTTATGCAGTTTTATATGTGTACAAATAAAGAAAATGTTTTTAAAACATCAGTGCTTTCCTGGGCCATACCACAAGGGGGCACTGTCAGGTCCAATAATAATAACCACCAGCCTTGGCCTCAACTGAGCATGTTGCCTTTTTATTATATTCGCAATAACATTACAGCAAAACTTCATACATGATACACATGCCTCGGGTAACAGGTAACCTGAGCTGCACGTCTGAGATACTGACACCCACAGTCATGAAGACTACAACAACTGAAAATGAACCAGTTTCATCATGACCTTTCGCCTGGTTACACAGTGTTTTTTTGCCACCACTAGGTGGAGCCATCGATCCACACACACAACACACACACACACACACACACACACTGCAGACTTGGTATGACTTGCAGAGCTCCTAAATTATTAACTTATGATTCATCAGGCATTTCTGTCCCCTCCACTTCACAAACTAAAATGTTCATTTTGAGTCATTTGAGCACATATTTTACAAGATTCAGTAGCAACCTCTGTCTTTCCATCATCACTTTGTAATACATAACCTAACTCCATACTGCAGCGTCATAAATGTCACCCTGCTCTGCCTGAAAAATGACTTACACGCATGTTTTGGGTTTGTATGGCTTCTTCTACGGGGTAAGATTACCATTCATGAACAGGTGAGACAGGTGAGAGTGTGGCTCACAGCTTCTCTGAATAATATGAGGAGTGTTATGTGCCGTGAAGTTAAGAATAGATCACATAAACAAAGGATGAGGGCATTAACCTATGGGTCACTGAGAATATCCTTCCTGCGTCACATGATGGACAGGCTGAGGGAGGGGAGTCAGAGTGAGGAGAAAAATGAAGATGGCGAAGAGCGGCGTACGGTTCATTTGCTCTGAACTGTAGCTGTTTGCACCTGATCTCCACTTTTCCACATGGAGAGAGACTGTATCACCTCTATCCATCTCCTGTACCTCCCATCTCACATGAAGACAGTCTACCTGCCGCTCAGTATCACCGTCTGCTGCACTGCGGCATTATCACCTGTTCTGTTTCCTCTGCCCTTGTGTGTGTGTGTGTGTGTGTGTGTGTGTGTGTGTGTCTAATGCTGGACAGGTACACAAACTGGGTCACCCAGAGGGATTTTTCAGGTGGGTTTTTTTTTAAAATCTCCACTCTCCCATCTGCTCAGCCTTTCATTTTCATGCTTTTCTCCTTCACCAAACCTTTCCACCTTTTTCATTACATTGCTGTCTCATTCATCTCTTTTTCAATCACGTCCTCTCTCCTGGCTCTTATCTTGCCTCTCAAGCCTTTTTTTTCCCCCTCTATCTCTTCCTTGCTGCTGCCTCCGTCTGTCTGCCTGCATCAGTCACTTTCTCCCACCCCATCATCCCTACTTTCTGTGTTGCTGACGAAGCAATCTGAGTGACATTCTCCAGTAATGACTGACACGCCTGTGCTGTATGAAGGGAGGGGTTGGTTATGTTAGTAAGCGAGTGGCGCCTTATCCTCCAACGATGCCACACTACAACCGTTCAGCTGGTAGGTAGCCTCACCCTTCTCCCTTTTCTCTGTCTGGTATTAAAGTATTTACTTTCTTTGGGAACGCCCCAACCTGTGGTGACACTGTTTAGACCACACCACAGTGAAAAACCACAAGAATGCAGAAATCTTACTTATGTCATGACATCTGTTGTATCCCAGTGCCTGCAAGCTATAACTGTCAATTTCCCAGCAGGCATGTCATTATTTGGTCAGCGGCTGCTTGAACTGCTGCACTGTTAAAAAAACCTCCAACTTAGATTTCAGCTGTTGCTCAGTGATAGAGCTGGGCTGTCCACTGATCAGAAGATCACCGGTTTGGCTCCCTCGAGTCAGCATGTTGAAGTGTCCTTCGGCAAGATACTGAACCCCAAACTGCCCCTGAAGGCATAGCCATCAGTGTGTGAGTGTGTTTGAATGGGTAGTTTCTGAGGAACAGAGACACCTCGCATGGCAGCTTTAGTGTGTGAAATGTTGTAAAGCACTTTCTGTGGTTGTAAGACTAGAAAAAAGCTATATAAATGCAGCACATGTACAATTTTTATTGTTGAATCATAAATCATTTTCTGGAAACCACAAACTGCCAATATATGGAAGCCCATTTCAACCAGTGTGATGAAAAAAAAGGGTAATAATATGAAACTTTCTTGAAATAATGCCTTAATATCACAAAATAATGACTTATTATCTCAAAATATGAGTTTGTATCTCAAAATAATTAAATAATATATCAAAATAATGACTTATTATCTTAAAATATTGAGTTACTATCTGGAATTAATTTCTTATTATTTCAAAATAATGACTTATCCTAAATAACTTAATATCTCAAAATGATGACCTTCTAATCTCAAAATATTGAGTTATTATCTCAAAATAATGAGTTGGTTTCTCAAAATAATAAGTTAACATTAGTTTATTAGTAGTTAAGTTTCTCATTATTATCAGATAATAAACTCTTTTGGGGTAAGTCATTATGTTGAGGAATATGAGGAAGTTTCTCATCATACTGACTTACGGGATCTTCTTGATTTAATCACATTGGTGGAAACAGGCTTCCATAGCCAGTATGATGAGATTCTTGACCTGTTTCCAACCAAAATAAACTTGTTTTGAACATTTTCTGATGTGATTTCATGATAGTTGTTCTGACATTTAGAAGCTGCCCTGAGAACAAGTTGAATCGTCTAAACCTACCCACAAATTATTTTCTTGTTTTAAGAAAAATAAGTCTTGAGGACAAAATCTGAGAAAAAAATAAATAAATAAATAAAAAATCAGTAACCAGAGATGTTTTTGCAGTGTGTGGGGTGCTGCACGTGGTTGTGCGCCACGTGAACTCTGGCCCTGCCAGACCACCATACAAACATAAACCATACCCTCCCCTCTTGTGTATGCAGTTTGATTCCCAGTGGGACACACACCCAGACAATACGGATCAGTGATGCTTCATTAAACCCAGTATGAGATGGGGGGACGATCCGGGTGGGAGGAGAGGAGGGGGAGGCTGGTGTGCCTTCAGACGGTCCAGCCACTTCTGCATGGGGTGAGGGCGTGCGTTTTCCGGGAAAAACAGAGAGTCTATTCTGGGACTGGAGGGATACAATGGGGCCTTTCTGGCTGCTGATGGGCGTGTGGCACAATGGTTGAGGGGTCGGGAGGCGACTGTCGGCTTTGAGGATGAACAGTCATCATATTACACTATTGACAAACAAGCATTATCTGCACTTGCTGTGATATTAAGAGTGGCAGTGTCATTTAAGGTTGCATAAGAAAAGCTCAACTATTGCAACATATTCACAGAAATGATTCATTACGAAATGCGTCTGGATCCACAAACAAGCAGCCTCCTCAGCTGTGGTATTGTCTGAGCTTGATTGGTCATGTGGATGGATATCATAGACAGAGCGAGGAGGAGGTGAGAACAGAATGAAAGAAAGAATGATGGAGAGGGAATACAGCTAACAACAGAACAGCAGGATGATTGCGGGTGTAAGTTTGAGCAGAAAATGTGGCTGGGGCTAATGGTCTGACTGTTCATCAGTGGGAGCCAGAGCTGAGAGCATGTCGAGGCATGTCTTAGGAATGTTAGAGGCAGGAGCTTACTGTTAACATGACACCCGAGACTGCAGCTGGAGGGGCACACAAAGAAAAAAGCACGTACAGACACTTGAACATTTAACCCTGTGTCTTTCTCATGAAATTCTCACAGAGCGAAATACACTCAAGTAACTCTAATCTGTGGGAGGCACAAAGCACACAAAGGATCCCCAAAAACTTAAACATTCTTTCAGTTCCACTCCATTTTTCTTTCCTTTTGTCAAAGACCACACATTTGTATCTGAGAGTTTTTTTCACGTCTCAGAAATCCACCTTTACAGGCTTTTTGTGGTGGAAAAAAAAAAAGACTGTCAAATTAGGCTCCTGTAGTGGGCTTTAAACTGAAAGCCTGCCCCCTTCCTCTCTTTCTTTTCCAGATGACTAGAGAACCGGGTGTTTGGCGGTGAGGAAGGACGGAAGGGGGGACGGGGATACAAAGGGGGGGAGTGTGGGAAACCTTGCTCAGGCGAGTCCCCCAGCCTCTCAAAGAGTCCCCTGACCCAACTCTGCGCCGTATAGGACAGAATTTACATACCAATACGTGAATCACATAAACAGAATGTAAATCATGCATATGCACCAGAGGCCATATTACAGACACTTCCTCTCTTGAGTCTTAAGTTAAGATATGAAGAGTCCAAAATATGCTTTTCCCCAATTTGATATTACAGAAGTAAATCCTGATGAGCTTTAGGGGTTCTATCTTCTCTTACTTCATCCTTCATCCTATCTGGGAAATTTACAACAATGCTAATTTGGGAGATCTAAAAAACAAAGTGGGCTACGATAGCAGACACCGTCTCCACCGCATTTGTTATCCATTGTGCAAAAGCAATAAAGGAGCAGCCATACACATTAAACATTACTGTTAGCTACTGTTAGTGAACAATAACGTAATATGCTGTTAGCAAACGTGACCATTAGCTACTGTTAGTGAAGAGTACTGTTAGCTACTATTAAGTAACACAACTGTTAGCAAACACTATTGTTAGCTAGCTGGTAAATTAGCTAGTACTACAGGTGGGAAAATTAGCACAGCTTAATAGTTATCCTAAAGTTAGGAGAGTTAATTTAGTATTTTAGGAAGTTAGGATTGTGTGGTAAACAACTCCCATCTTAAGTTATGATAGGAACATTTACTTAGGACATGTTCATCTATAATTGCTTCTTCCCCTAAATCAGGACCTAACCCCAAGAACCATGTTTACTCAAATGTAAACTGAAAGGATTTGCAAATTAGGAAGTCCCTGTAACACGGGCCCAGAACAGTGACAGACTACTGGGACTGGAGACCCAAGAGCATCATCATCAGGGAGGTGCTTTGTGTCAGGGAGGAAAACACATGCGTTGAAGCAGGCGGTAAACAGCAAGCTGTAATGTGTTGTCAATATCTTAAGCCTCTCTGGTGAAAAGAGGCTTAAAGACACAGAGACTTCACAATGGCTCTGCTTCTTCACAGTAAATATGATCTCACACCTTGACGCCTCTGCTGTAACAAAGACAAGTGATAGCTACAACTCGTGGACCCTGAGGGAGCAAAAATAATATCTTAAGTAGGAGCGAGATCTGGTTCTCTCTCTGCCCTGGCTGCTTTCAGTCCAACTAGTTTAGCATTATACCTACATCCTCTGACCATCTGGCTCCGCAGTGCGCCAAAAACCTATGACAACACACACTTAGACATTCGCAGACAGGAGTTTTCCTCCTGTTACTAATTGATTAGACACTGCAGTATACAGAGCAAGCACACCTCAGGGACACGTATTGAATTACTGTGTGGGTAAGATGAGGGGCGCTGAGTTGCCCACACATTCCCCGCAGCCTCTGTAACCTTCGTTCCATTATACTGTCTGTCCCCAACCCTCCTCTTCTACCTCTCCTCCCTCTGCACAGCTCGAGCTTTGCCTTGGATTGCGGAGGAGTCTTAAATGCAGGAGGAAGGACTGTCTCAGCATCTCAGGCAGCCATCTGGACCAGAGCTGATTTTATTTATGGCACAAGTGGGCACAAAAAAATAAAATAAAAATAGAGGGAAAGCAACTCAAAAAGAAGTTGATCATCCAACTTGGAATCACTGTAATCACATCTAAAAATATATAAAAGTGCCCATACAGGTGCACTACTTCTAGCACTCATTTTCTGAGCTTTCTCAATATGTGTGCACACACACTCCACACACACAAACAAATAAACAAACCAGCAGTGTGTATGCACTTAGTCCAGTATGTGTTAAGGGGTGAATGTGTAATCCAGACCAAGATGAGGTGGGATTATGCACAGAACCTTTGACCGGCTTCTCTCCGGAATCAGAAAAGATTAGTGTGTGTGTTAGCCCATCTGACACACACACACACACTAAATCACTGGTCAAAAACACTACTTAAGTGACATATTTAAATGGTAGCCAGATTAGATACCTTCTGTCCTTTATAGTATCAATGCCAGGATCCCGTCCTGACCGTGATTCTCCAAAACAAACAACATCGTCCTTAAACATGTCACGCTACAATAATGCCAGAGAGGCATATCTAACATCTGGTGACCACTGATAACATTATGATGATAACCTTGTTTTAAGCTTACCTGGTTATATTGTGTTTGGTGTTCATATGGTGCATGGGCAGTAGTTTTACGAATACAGTGGAAACCAATATATAGTGATTCATAGCTACAGTCATCAGTCACTTATAAACATCAAAAACAATGGGACAGAATGATTCCTGTTAGGGCTGGGTATGGATGATTGTCACCACTGTTTGTCATTGACTTCTGAGCCCACTACCATCGTAACATTGTGATTTAAAAATCCCTCTGTATTGGAGGTAGTTGCTGTAAGGCAGGAGTTGTTGGCAAAGTAGCGTTGTTGTGGGACAGAAAAAAAAAAAATGTTGCTGCTGGTCATTACGTATGTCTCCATGTCCTATTCTTTTATTAAATCTGCTCAGTTAGGTGGCAGCTGCCTCAGCTTTTCTGTGGGTCATTAGTGTGTTTCTTTCAATTGTGCCATTTGTTATTTGCACTATTTTTTTTTTAGCTTACCTTCCTCAGTATAGCTAGCCGGCTAACTTCGTTTCAAGCTTCAGAGTCTGAACACAACTAAGTCAGAGACATGTCGTGTGGAGGCAAAGACGCCAGACGCTCGCCCAGCAGGGATGTGAGACAAACAATAAAACATTGATATCATCATCCATCATGTCTCACTGTGGACGTTGTCATATGCCACTTCAGCCGACATCGTCCAAGCCTTATTCCTACACAAATGGTGTTTTAATGAGGAAAAAATATTAAAATTATGGTAATTTTTTTGTAAACTTTACTCCCATTATAGTATATTTTGACTCACAGTACCTCATCAGTGACCACATCTTATTCATCCTGGCTTCCCTGCGCTGGTTACCTGTTGCTTTAAGAACTGATTTTAAGATATCACTCACTGCTTACAAAGCTCTGAGAGGCCTCACCCCTAGTTATTTAGCTGAGCTTTTAGTTCCTTATGTTCCCTTCCTGCTCCTCAGGGAGGCTGCTGGTTGTTCCATGATCAAGATTTGTACTTAAGAGTGATAGAGCCTTTGCAATTAGAGCTCAGAGACTGTGGAACAACCTGCCTGAGGAGATCAGGGCAGCAAAATGTGTCCCATCTTTTAAATTACTTTTTAAAACCCACTTTTTTATAATGGCATTTTACTGATTCTGTAGTTTTACTCTCCTTGTGTTGTTAATGTGTTTAGTTTTTATGTCTTTTAGATCATTTTTTGTTTTAAAACGTGTTCTGTTTTTTCTTGTATAGCACAGTATTAATGTGTTTTGAAATAATAAATAAGGAAAAAGGATAACAAATCAGTTATAATAATCATCCACTTGTAGTGTTCAATTGTGATCCAGACAAGTGATCTCTAGAGGAAGTTTTCACTGTGGCACAAAGCCTGCTGTGTTACTGTTGCCTCCTCAAGCTAATCTACAGCAGCACAGCACACCAGCACGGTTTGGGATTCCTGCCAAACCATGTGGGAAAATGACAAAGACTTCTTATGTGACAATTTCCCACAGAAACGTAAAGTGGGCAAACATTTTTTTGAGGTTAGGAATTGTATGTCAGATCAATGCTTTTGTGTTTGAAACTTTATTTTTCAGTGTTTCTTACCGTGTGGCGAACATGGCTCGGAGAGAGGAGAAGGTGGCAGCGTCCTCCTTCAAGGCTTTGAGCTCGTTCCTCAGCTTCATCATGGTCTCGGTCACCATGGCCTTCTCGTTCTCATACTTGCTCTTCAGATTGGCCAGAGCAACTTCAGCTGTCTGTGGGTAGACAAGGAGAACAAAAGGGTCAGAGCAGCTGGAAGGCGTCAGGGGTCTATTTCCTGCCACAACAAGTCTGTTAATATGGACCATATGACCTATTTTTTTCTGTTTTTCAAGTCATTAAGGCAGCCCAGTAGCCTGTAATTGCTATTGTTAGTTTAAGAAACATAGGTGTGTGTGGTTTATGAGGGGCTTTCATGTCTGAGCTGTAATGGTCACTGAGTAACCACACACACTTTAAAGGACTACCAGAGCAACTGCACACACACTATCTCTGGTTCGTTGTGCTTTAGAAGGCTGTTCTCTCATCCTAACCACACAGATACTGTGGACAGCTGCATCATGAGGTTGCTGTCTCCACCAGTGTTTGTTATAGATCTTGTCTGCATTTGCTGCAACAGCTGAGTAGACCTGAAATAGCTGAGAGCCTCTTCTTCTGTTTCTGTCTTTCAAGCAAAACTGACAAATGTTTGAGAGTGATACCCAGACAAATATTCAGTGTATAAAAGATAAAACTAAAGAACCGACCTGCTTGTTGGCCTTCAGGACGGTCCTCAGGGTGGCGATCTGCTCCCTCTTGGTGCTGAGCAGGGATTTCAGTTTGAGGATCTCCTCCATGCAGGCCTCCTTGTCCTTGTCGGCCACGGTGCCGAGCTCCAGAGAGGCCACCCTCTGGCGCGACAGCTCCGTGGTGCGGTCCACGGCCAGCTGCAGGTGCTTGATCTGGTCTCTGATGATGGCCACAAGGTTGTAGATGTTCATGGGCTCGCGGCGGTGGTCAGACACAGGGGAAGGCAGAGAGGACACCGGTGAGGGGGCTCCATCGCTCAGGTCGGTCTTACCGGGCTCAGGGAAGAGGCCCTTGGTCAGCAGAATGGGAGAGCGGCGACCACGGCCCTCCGGGCTGCTACGACCACCCTTACCCTCCTTGTAGAAGTCGAGCATGACGCGGTTGGGTGTCTCGTTGTTGCACATGCAGACGTGGTTGTAGAGGGTGGCCAGTTCTTCACTGAAGGTGACCAGCTCGTCCTGTGCCACGCTCAGGCTGCCCTGGGACTCGCCTGCCACTCACTCAGCTGAGGTCACAAAGAGAAATGTGTCAATTGGGCACTTGTTTCTTTTATGAAGTTTATAAAAACACCCAATCAGCCATTCACCAGAGTGTCAATTAGGGCCTGACCAATATTGGATTTTTGGGGCCGATCCCGATAACGATATTAGGATAAAAAAAACATTCCAGTATCGATATATCGGATAATATGGCAAAGATCCCTCAAATGTGCTTATGAAACACATGTAGCAAACACAAAAGATATGTAATAGCAGCAGGATATTTCACAATTTAACAATAAACTTAATTATACAAAAAATGTTACCCATAAAACTAAAAACAATCTGCAAAATTTTCTGTCAATAAGTTTTCATACTGGCACATACTGGACAACATAAATGCAGACACCAATATGGATCGGTAAAACTGTGATAAGCCAATATCGGTCAATAATATCAGCTGACTAATATATCTGTCTCTAATGTCAACATAAAAAGCTACATCTCACCTTGCGCAGCTCCTTCTCCAGCTTAGACTTCTGTTCTCTCTCCAACTGACTCGTCTTCTCCAGAGTTGCCAGCTTCTCGCCCAGCGTGGTGACATCATTCTCCAGACGAGCGCGCTCTTCATCGTAACGTGACTGACAGGTCTGGAATTCTGCCTTCAGAGTCTTCAGTTCCTCCTTCAGCTCTCCTGCCTCAGACACAGCAACCTAGAGAAGCAAAAGAAATGGTTGACAATATATAAATGCTGAGTAAAAACAAAGACAATATGTGCCGTAAGACAGGGTTGGGTGTCAGGATGAATATATCGGCTATCTGTGATTGGCTGAGTCTATCGCCAGTTGTTTTTCTGCACGATTTTTGTCACTTTATTTTGCTAATTTGATGGTTTGCAGAGTGACCGCTGATACTCAGTGACAGACAGTGGCACAGTAGAAAGACTGACCAAGATGGTTTTGGTAAGTTTTATCTAGTTTCTGTCTGTCGAGTTTAAAGATTGTCTTGGTTCAGATGGGAAACTTGAATTCAGAAGGTGTACGGTTGTATCTTTCTGTTTAATAGGGAAAATACGGTTTCATTTGTTGACACTTTGTAAATGACAGTTGGTAAAGTTTAACATATCGGCCAGCCCTAGTGGGCTATTTAATCTGACATTTTGTCCCATCTATCCTAAACGATAAGAGGACAGGTACCTTGTACTTGCACTCCAGAATCTCAGGTCCGTTGATGTCCACCTCGTAGTAGTCTCCATCTTCATGGCTGTCACGTTCCTTCTCGTTGTCCAAGGCAGACTGGCGCTCTTTGCTGGCCTGGAGCTTGCGGATGGCGTTGAGGTTCTCTGTGAGGCGGTTGACCTTCTCCTGATGCTCTGACAGAGCCCCATTAGCCTGCTCGAGCTGTTTCTGAGAGTCCTGCAGGGTGGACAGCAGGTTGACCTTCTCACGCTCCATCTGAGGGGAGAGACAGAGACACACAGAGTCATCATACTGTATGTCTGTAAAGAAAGGCCACTACTCTCTGCTTGGCTTATCGCACTCATGTAAGTTCTCATTTGAATGTCTTGGTAACGTGATGATGTGAATGAATTCCTGCTTTGAAAACAGATCATATTAAATCAGTGGATTATCTGTCATGTGGTAACTAAACCCACTATCAGACTTGGGTTGCCAAAGTATGTGAGGCTCAGTGCCCAGAAGCCCAGCAGTAGAGTCAGGATGACCTTGACTATTTGCTGGACTGGGTTCAGCTCAGCGCTGGCAGAGACCCTGGCTGGGTCATCTTACACACACCACACACACACAGTTGTGCTGATATGAGCACTGTGCTATTTCAGAAGCTGATCTGTAAATAATAGAGAAGTATCACAGTCCTGCTCATCTGCATACATATTTTATCAGTGTGGAAAATATGATGACGATTCATTTCAAAAGAGATTGAAAGTTTGTTTAAAATGGCATGTCATGTTGAGGAGCAATCTACTCAACATTAATTTATATGATAAATATAATCACATATAATCACATTTCTTTATTCTTTATTATCTGGTTTGTCTACATTGTTCGAAAACTTATTTGAAACTATTGTTTTTTTTTTATTACTGTCATTATTTCAAAGAAACTGTTGCATACTCAACATGTGAAATGAAGCATGCCTAAGGGCATGTGTGTATGATATATGTTTATGTGTTTGTAGTTTGTTGGGTGATGGAGTCATAAACAAAATTATCTTTATTATCAATTTATCTTTATTAAATGTCCGACTGGTTATTTCTTCAGCAAATTTGCAATTTTTGTTGATATTCTTGTTTCTGGTCCATTTTTCTGTGTATTTTACATAATAAAATACAAAGTATGAAACTGTACAGTGCACAATGCATTTTGCATGTCACATTTAAAAAACTTCCTTAATTCAATGCTGACACTAATCAGGATTTCTGCACATTTCAACAAGTTAAATTTAAGACCCTTTTAAGAACAATATGAAGGCAGTTTAACCTATTTCACGCCAGCTTAACGTCAGCTTTTTAATCCAATCAATTTTTAAGACCTGTCAGAATCGAATATAGGATATTTTAAGACAATTTAAGGCCTGAAATTCAGAATTCAGACTTGCAGAAATCCTGCTAATGCTCTCACATATTTACAACATCACTTAAATTTGGAAGAGGGCTTGTGGGCAGCTAACACCATCCCACTCCTGCACAATCCATACTTGGATGCTGTTATAGATTGCCGGGGACTAAAAGGGTGATATCTGATGAGCGGATATCTATGGTTGATCACTGCCTGAGTGCCTGATCAATAGAATGAGGTAAGGCAGTAGAGTGTCAGAGTAAGGCTAAATGAATGAAGGAAGGTTTTTGTTTTCTCTGCTCTGATTCCTGCCTGGAATCTGAGGAATGACCTGGCAGGAGGCTTCATGCCACGCAGCTGGGTCATATCAAACACACGCTCTGTCACAGGGTAAGAAGCAGAATGGCACCCATAGCGGGGCAGCGCTGAGGTTAACTTCTAGTTCACACATTAATCCAGCAACCGTGCTTATGTTTGATGAAGGGAGAAAAAAAATCCTTAATCCTTCGAACCTAAAAGCAATTATTATCCACAGGTTCCCAGTACTTTCTGGTAACCATGGTGCCCAATCAGGCGTGGACTTGGGACTCATGGGGTGATGAGCAAGCAGATGGCAGGTCCACTGGTGCCACCACCCGCTGCCTTGCAGCCCAGCGGAGCCTGAAGGGTGTGTGTGTGTGTCTCCCTGGATTAACTTTGCTGAAGGGATTTAGATCCCTGCAGCAGCAGCCTGGGTCAGGATGTGGCCCAAACACTCCACTGACTTGCTCACACACACCTCCTACCTGCTTAAATACATACACGGTCCTGCTGTATTGAGGCATTTTGTGATAACTCCTGTCAAATCTGGTTTGTTTTGAGGATAACGAGAATTTGTAAGGTAGGAAAATGAGCAAAGACATGTGACTAATCTAAACTCAGAGGGAAAGTCAAGGTGCTTTCTTTTGACGCTCATTAGCCTGATTGATTCTCTCTTCACAGAATACAAGTGAACACAAACACTGCTGAAACAATTTGTTTACATCACAACCTGTAAGAGCAATCGACTCTTGGGCGATCAATTTCAAATAATTGTAAGTAGATAAGTAGTGATTCCAGTTTTCCATGGTGGTGAAGAACAAACCTGCATCAGCTGCTGTTTGAGCTTCTGGATCTCGGAAATGTTCAACTCGCTCAGCAGGTCGTCCACGAGGCTCGGCGCGGGATGGAACAGCTCCTCCTTCTTGGGCGTGGAGATGCAGTTGTCGTGGGTGATGGCGTTGGCCAGTTTGGTGAAGCCGTTCTCGTATCCAAGGAGTGCCTCGTCGTTGTTCGGTTCAGTGGCGGCATCGTCGCTGAACTTGAGGCCGTCCAGAGAAATGCTCAGAGGACTGAGGAGAAAAAGGCAGGAACAGCGTGTCATTTTGTTTTGTTCTCCAGTGTACACTGCTGAGGTTCCTGAGTGCCTTGTTTGTGTTGTTTTTACCTGTGATACAGGGTGTCTCCGATGCTCATGTAGTGGGAGAGCTCTTTCCTCAGGGAAGCCTTCAGCTCGCGCTCGGTCTTGATGGTCTCAAGGGCCTCACCCAGCTGACGCTCAGCAATCTCTTTCAGTCGGATGGCATCCTCCAGCTGGCTGTTGAGGAACTGAGTGTCCTCCTCCAGACGACGGATCTCGTGCTTCAAACCCTCAAACTCCACCTGGGCAAATGAGAACAGGGAACACCTTTAATGAGTTATGGATTCACAGAGAAATAAATGAAATGAGCCATCAGGCTGGTTAATGTGTGGCGAACCAGTTGGATCACAAAGAATTACATTATTTAAAATTTATCAAGAACATGTCCACTTAATTTCCCCTTCTAATTAGTTTTAAGTTAATTGGATTTGGGAATCCTTTTTATATCGGGTGTCTAAAAAGTAGAAGTCACTTTTGTTTGTTTCATGCCCTCTGCGATGAATTTAAAAAACATTATCCAAGATGACAAGCGTGTATGGAGAGAATTCACAGCTCAAGCATAAAAGCCACCATCAAATGAAAAATATACTACTTGGAAATGTTTCATGTTTGCAGATGTGCAGAAGGGATTTTTTTTTCTTTCACTCGTTTGTCTTAACCCAGGAAGTGTTAAAATCTCTGGTGTGAAGAATGATAGCTGTTAAAGGGTCTAATTTATATGAGCAGACGGCAGCTCGAGGCATCTGAAAAAACAAAGGAGGCTGCTTATCTCTTTAATGTGTTAGAGGATGTTTTTATTATCGTAATTAAATCTGAATATTAAAGCGCTCACACTTCTTTTGGCAGTCTAATCAGTTCGAGAAGGGGACAGACTGAGAGCTGATGAGTGGGAGGTGGAGGGCCTGTAGGGGAACTAAGATGGTGTAAGACAGTGTACAGTACAAGTGCTTGAACGAGATGCCTGAAACTACCAGTTTAATTAAGCCAAGTTAAGAATTTAAGCCAAATTTACCAAGAAATGGGTGTTCTGCTCTTATTCTTGTACCCATCTCATCTTATTTTTAGACTTCAACCCCAACAATCTCACAGTCAGAGGTGGCCAGTATTTAAATTGAATATATTTATAACACAGCTTTGTTAAATACTTGATTCTGATTGGTCAGTTATGGCATTGTACAGTCTGTTATTTCTGTGTAGTAGACCATTGTTTTGAAGAACAGACCGTTGCTATGAAGAATAGACCATTGCTAGATATGATCATAGACTCTGGAGGAACAATAAAATCTATTTTTTAAGTAAGTAGCCATATAATAAGCAGGATAATGTATAGTGAGAAGGTCATTCTTTTTTATGTATTTGTACCCATCTCTGCTCACTGTTGACATGATTCAAACTTCGTGCAGCACCGCTCCATTCTCACCTGGCTCTGCTTGAGCACGGAGACCTGCTTCTGCAGCGAGATGTTCTCCTCCTCCAGCTCGGTGTAGTCCTGCAGCAGACGAGCTTCCAGGAACTTGTACTCCTTGATGTCGTCACGCAGCTGATTCCTCTGGAGCTCCACCATCTGGCTGTTCTGTATGGCCAAACGAGGTAGACAAGAGAAGAGGAAGAGCTGTCAGTGACCAGTATTTCAATCTCATTTGACTCAGTGTGGGAGAGACAGCGATTGATTGGATATTGTTGCCTTAGTGTAACTGTTAGTGTCATGTTGGCTCTTTAACACTCTAAATCTCACTAGATAAGAAAGGGCTCCCATCTGGCCAAACCCGGCGTGTGTGTGCGTTTGGTGTGTGTGCCTGTTCATGTTTGAGAGGGAGGTGCCAGGTGTCTCTCTGGGCAGTGGGCCACAAGTGTGCCAGCCTGCCAGCCCCGATAGCACCAAAGAGACTGAAGCCTACTTATCTCTTTCATGGAGGCAGGCATTCAATGGTAATGGCCTAATTTTCTAAAGAAGAGTTAAATTATGCTTGGTTCTTTGTAAGGGGGATACAAGGACTAATCAGCATAATTGAGGAAATGTTGAAATCAGAAGTGTGCAAAAAGTGTCAATGGATTTCAAAATCTGAAAGTTCAACCAATTTCAGTTGATACACCACTGTGGTTAGATAATGCACAAAAAGTTCGAAATTCTGACCATTTTCAGGTGATTTACTACTACAAATAATGCACAAAAAATGTGAAGTTTCAACACAAAAAAAAAAATCTGAAAATTTGACCATTTTCAGTTAGTACGCTATGACAGACAATGCACCACAAAATCTGAAATTTGACCATTTTCAACTGACACACTACTAAAGATAAAGTACACAAAAAATTGAAATTTCAACTATTTTCAATTGATACGATACTACAGATAATGAGACCATTTTCAATTGATACACTACTACAGGTAATGAGCAAAAAAATCTGAAATTTCAACTATCGTCAGTTGATACACTACTAAATAATGCACAAAAATGTTATCTAAGCAGCTGTTACAAGCTAGCACCATAGGACAAAATATACTGCAAGTACAGCTGTCTCTCTGCTGCTGCTCAGGAAAGGCATCATCAATTATATAAAGGTTAGAGAGGTATGAGACGTGCCCTTTCCCCCACTTGTAGACACACAAACTGAAAGCCAGAAGGATCTGATCAGTCCTGCTGAGCCACCTGTCCCTTACTACCTCGTCTATCGCCCTGTTTAACCCTCCATCCTCGTCTTTTGAGGTTCATCACTGCCCTCTGTCCCTCCCCTGTTGACTGGCTCATCCCAAAACACTGGAGCCCCACAGGACTTTTGGGTGGGGGACATCTTAGCCTGCAGCCCGGCTCTTAGAGAAATAGATAAAAGCTCTGAAGTAAGGGGATACTCGCTGAAGGAGGGTGGGCCTCACTCTTTTTGAACCGAAAAAATGAACAGCACATGTGTGTGTACGTAATGTGAGAAAGAGGGAGGAAAGGACTTGAAATAGATCTCTGTGTTCAGCACTGTTGGAACTGACCTTGAATGTTAATGTGTGCAAGCAAGCATTAATGTTTAGAGTCTGTGTGCATGTGAATGTAGTGCTGCTTGTCTCTCTGCCTACATGAATTTGACTGAGCATATATTTACGTGTGAGATAGTAAAAGAAGTCTCTGTATCCATGATATGTTTAGGATTTGCATGTGTGTGTTTGTGGCTGTGTGTATATGCGTGTGCTGGATGCGTGTGCTGGATGCGTGTCCTTCTCTCAGGAGAGTTGGCGGAGATAACCTAATACCAGTGGGACAATTAGCCTCCCAATCCCCTGCCAGGTGGCCCCTTCCTCTCACGCCGTCACCACGTGGCCACATCACAATCCCTGCTCTCGGATCACTTCAGCGACCACAGGAAGTCAATCCTGAGAGGCTTTCACTTCGCAGACTTTCTCATGTCACCGCTGCTGTGAGACTGTATACACATCAGTAATATTACTCATCAAGACACAGGGGGTAATAAGCTGGCAGTGACAGGGATCCTGCTGGTTAAACACCTTTTAATTACTAGAAGATGAATAGTTTGATCCCCCTTAGAGGAACAGTGTGTAGGATTTACACAGTGCTTTATTATAGTTCTGCATTTTTTCATTAGTTTTTATTTTTATTTTGTTTTAAATTCAGTTTAATATTTTCCAGAGTAGGTTTGCTCAATTCAGTTTAGGATTTTTTTTTAAAGTCTCGTTTAAGTTTAGTTTTTATGAGTTCTCAGTATTAATTTTTATTTTTTTAAATTATAATATAGGGGCTATTTGTCAGGGTCAAAATTTAAGAGGTTCAGAACAGGTATTACAATACAAATACAACAATTTCACAGTCTCAGTAAACATATGCAGCAATGCCTCCTCATACATGCTGTGTTGGAAAATTTGACCAAATTGACAAAGACTATACTTGACAATACTTTATTGTATATTTATTGTATTTTTATTTTATTTTAGTTAGTACATGATATTGTTTCATTTAGTTTTCCCTTTTTAAATCTATTTTTTAAATTTCAGTTATCTAAAATATTACTTCACACCTAGTTTTAGTTTTTAATTTAGATATATAATAGCCAAAAGGTGAAAGGCCATTTCTAGGGCTAGTGTTTGGTTTGTCCATTCTAGACTACTGTAGGAACATTGTGGTACAACACGGTGGCCTCCATGCCCCTGTTACCTCTGCTGATATTAATGGCTCACTCTAGGCTAGCAAACACACACACACAAATAAATCTGAATTTCAAGTAATTACGCACTATTGAAAACATACTTGTAAATATTATATTCCATTTGTGCCATATTCTACCAATAGTCACCATAAACATACTGGATCTCCATGGTGATGTGTTCAGACTCCATTAAAGACAGTTTCCTAGTCACATAGTAATAGAGGTTTACTAATAAACAAGTCATAGTCCAAAATATCTCACGAATGTGACTCAGGAGACTATCACGTAACAAAAGCCAATTTGTTTTTGCTACTCCCTCTGTAATTCGGATTCTTTATTTGGCTTAAAGAGAGAGGAATTCTCAGACAAAAATGATGTTGGTAAATCCCAACTGATGAAGAGTACATGCTCCTCGTTTGCTCTGTGTAATAATTAATCACTATGTGCGGAGCTGAGTTGAGGCTGACGTTTGAAGAAGCATTAATATTCATCAGGGTTTTGCGCATGTCTAATGAGCGTGGGTGTTTGCTGTGCGAAAGCCCTGATGTTGCATTACTGCATAATGCATGAGCTTACAATACAGATCAGTCCTCCCACTAAGCCTCTAGCCTATACAGTGGTTCTGACTTCGGAGAGAGAGCTGAAATTAAAGCAAAAACATAAAAAAAGGAGCTGGAATCACTCAAACCATTAATAGATTCAGATACTCTAGATGTCAGCTGTGGAGTATCAAACAACATATAGACAATTATTTCATAAAGATCTTCAGTATAATCATAGCATTGCTGGATTAACCGCTTGTTTTTAACTCAAAGCTGTGCCAGCTGGTTGCTCAGGTCTTTTCCTGGTCAGGGTTATGTGCCTCAGCTGGAGGGTCAGTGCTGTTTGGCTGCAGTGAATACAGGCCACCAGTGAACCTGATTAAGGTCCTCCTCCAATCTGATTACAATGCATACCAGGGCCTTGACCTTTGACCTTGCTTCCACATCCTCTGCTACACTGAACCCCTCAGAGACTGGTGGGCGGGGTTACGCTGCCCTGCTGCTTGACAGAAGTTGATTTGAGTAAACTCATCAGGGTTTGTGGTGGCCATGTGCGTCTGCCATAAAGTGTAAATAACATTTAATCATATGAGGAGCACGCAGCTCTCCTGGGAATGCTTGTGAGAAATTTTGATAATGAGTGTGGCTGGGTAGATTCTGGGGGGTGGGGTGAAGGCCATCTGAGGTGCTGCCAATTGAGAGCTTATCAGTGAGAAGCCTTTCATGACCATAAGCCTATGTGTGGTAAGTGATGACCCCCTGCCTGCTGTCACTACAGGTGACGTCTGGACAGCTGCTTGAATACACCCACACACCACACACATACAGACAAATGTGCCACTTCCATGCAAAGTGGGTGGCAGCTAAAATGTCAGCCTTACCATAAACATGCAGGATAGGTGTGATGTATTAGATTTTTAATGGGATAGTTTGGATTATTTAATGTGAGCAGGCCCTAGTTTGAAGAAGCAGACACAACTACCAACATGGAAGCTAAGCAATGAACTGCTGTGGACAGAGTCAGTAACAAAACGTATTTTATCAATTTAAAAAGTGTCAACCTAAAAAAAACAAAAAAAAAACAGTCAATATAAGTGTACACTGTATAATATTTTCACTGCTTTACTTTGCCATCTGACAGCCTTTTCGGTCTGGAAACTGCCATTATATAAACCAAATATCGCTCTCTCCAAACCAGACTTCATGGGTGAAATCAGTCATTTTACCTGGCAGAACATGGAAGATGTTGGTTTACCGTTGCATCAATCTGTTGGTTTGTTTGTGTTATTGTGTGACTTGTTTTTGTTTGTGTTTTTACATTGTTTTAAAAGGATAGTTGGGATTGACCTAAATCACACAATGACACAAACAAAATAACAGATCGAAGCAGCGGTAGACCAGCAACACCTGTGTTCTGCAGGGTAAAATTACCGATTGCTGAGTGTTGGTTGGTTTGGAGAGAGCAATATTTGGCATATATAATGGTGGTTTCCCATTGGAAAAGGCTGTCTGATGGCAAGGTAAAGTGGTGAAAAAAATTCTAAATAAAACTGCACTTAAAGTGATATTGATTCTTTCGGGGTGGGCCTTTTTAAAGTGGCTAAAATACCTTTAACTTCAATGCTAGTGCTACTGCAGGCAATACTCTGAATATCAGTAAGTAACTCAAACTATGCTTTAAAAGCAAAGGAAGCCTAGTGAAAACATGTGTATGATAAAGCCTATGCCTCTGGGTCATACAGAGCTGCAAAATGTCACAAGAGCAGCACCCATTTCTGTGGGTCAGAGCTTCTCCCAGCTGTACTATATGAACTCTCACTTTCAACTCAAAAGCTCTCTGTTCACCATTAAACTGCTTTTGACAGCATAGTGGGGCTGAGCTTGTTTAAATCTCACTAAAGCTCTGAGTAATTTCTCAGTGTGTTTGAGCTGCTATACCCTCTACTTCTATGGGAAATAGCTCCATCACTTAGAAAAGCCACGTTAGGAAAGTTTGAGGCTTAACACAAGTGCAGATTAGGAATGTTTTAATGCTTTGTTAAAGGCTCCACTCTGTTCTTAATAACTCCACAGAAGCCAGCTTGCGATTCTGCAAAATCCACATTTACTAGCTTCTTACCCCCTGGTTAGTTCCCTTGAAAGTGTTGCCCAGAATCCCAGATGGCACAAAACTGTATTATTGATATAAAAGCACAGACAGACTAGATATAAATATATATTTGCCTTTCTTTCACTCTCTCTCCGCCGACCTCTATTTCACTCTCCATTCTGCTCACTTGCACTTCAGTAACATGCACATGCACTGGATTTTTCCCCCAAATTAATATTCCTACAAAGTGCAGAGGAGTTCCCAGATAGTATGACACCAAGTGCAGGTCGATAGTACTTTTGATTTTTCTTTCCCAGCTTCTCTTTGATACCACTGACCTCCATTTTGCCATTTCACCAACATTAGTGCTTTCATTTTTGCAACCCCCACCTCCTCCTCTCTCTTCTTCCAGTGTGTCAGTGTGCTTTTAGAGGCCATGTATCAATCACAGTTTAATTCCTTCCCCACTGAGCTTTAGTCCATCACATCTATTAATAAGATATTTAAAAAAGCAGACAGGGACAGCCATGTTCACGTCACGCTTGTAGATCTCTGGTGATATCGTGCTCAAGGGAGGACTTTTGGACTTCAGAGAGCTGATGAGAAAAAAAAAACAACTTTATATGTCCTGTAGGCTCTGCATCACGTCAAGGTCACGTCAGCTCGAGTTAGATCCAACTCTACCAAGCCAAGCCCATCGCAGGATTACCTTCCGGAGAGACGAAAAATGAATCACAGATGCAGCACAGCTCAACCCCCCTAGTATGGCTTTAGACAGAGCAAAGGAATAATGAAGCTCAGGGATCTATTGCTACTGTCAGAGTGGAGAATGTGGGTGAAAGCAGATCTGCTTTTATCCTCCTCTTTGCTGCAAGCAATTGTCATTCTATTCAGGCTACCCGGCCTCCATTACGGAGAAAAAAAAAATACAGTCAAGGTCGCACTTTTCAATGAGACAATTAAAGACTAAAAAGTGAAAGGAACCTTGTGAGAGTGTGGCTGATGGTGCTTTGCCCAGTGTGTGACTGCTGAAAAAAGCCTGCAGGGTGAAAGTGTGCCCGCATGCACTTAACAGTGAATTAGTGATTTTGAGGTCATTTGGATGAGAGTGTAGAAATGTGCATGTGAGCACGTTTAGACCCATTAGTCTAAGTGAATGTGTATGCCTGTTTGTGTGTGTTGTTGTCAATTTATTAGGCTCTATTGATCGGGCACGGGAAACCTCTTTGGTGCTGTGAGCGAGGGGCTTAAATCAAGATCGATGCCCTTTCAGAGGTTCCTAAAAGATGATACCAAAAGTCAAACATCATTAGGGATCAATGGCAAATCTTCTAAATGTATTTGAGAGACTCGCCCCTCTTAAGGACTAAAAATAGGCGTCAATCTGTGAGACATGTGGCAGATTAGGTGATGTCGGGTGCTGTGGCCAGATAACCCAGATATCATGTGGAGGCTTTAGAGCAGGTTGTAGGTCACTCGTGACAGCAGTAGTGACAATGGCCGGAGCAAAAATGATAAATTAAGTAGCTTTTTCACACCTCTTCTGTGCCACTATTCACTATATTAGGGGTGGGAATCTCTTTGCACCTCACAATTCGATTTGTTTGTTTCAGAAGGCTACGATTATAATCATTATATTATCGTATTATATGTGATCCATAATTTGTTTAGTTTGACGCAACTTGAATAAAGCGTGGCTCTTGTCTAGAATGTAAACACGAGGCACATGTTTATGTTTGTTACGTTTCACCATCCAGTTTGTTCAGCCTTAAAGAACATACAGCCCAGTCTTACAAAATTGGTTCAGGCAATCTTAATATCAAGAAATGTGTTTTAAATTTCTGATTATTGATTTTTCTGCATTGATTCATAATCTTTCCAGAGAGACTTGCAATGCATCTAAGAATCGATCCCCCCCCCCCCCCCCCCCCCACCCCCCTACCCCACCCTTACATTATATCCCCCTGCTGCCTCAGTCACTCTTTTTTTCTTTACTTACCAATTGTTCAACCTTTTCTCTGTTTGACTTTCTATATTGCCCTTCCCCCCAACTAGCACGGGACAGGAGGTGATCTGTCTTAGCATTAATGTCACAAGAAATAACATGGCAGCCGACACCCCAGAGGCCTGTAGGAGTCTTATTAGCCTCATGTCAGACAATAATAACATGGAACAAAGAGCAAACCTCCTTGGATTTCTTTACCGCTCCACTCTGACCTTTCAATAATCAAAGTAAAGCTTCAGCTGAACTGAAATTCTGCTCTCATGTCCATCTGCCCCACTCCAATTTCTTCTGATTGCAATAACAACAATGGCCTTCCTCTCAATGAGCTTAAACTCCTGGCCTGTTCCAACCTTTTAAACTCATCCCATCAATGCAGACACCTCCCTCTCTCAACCCCCCCCCAACCTCCCCGTCAGGTGTTTAAACCAGTCAGTTGAAACAGCAGCACTTAAATTAATGTGTGACAGCTCCATCCACTGTGCCAATGAGGTGGAAAAACCAATCATGTTTAACATTTGACTAGCCTCACCATTATGGCGATTGACAAAAAAGCACAACACCATAATTTATGTGTCTGTGAGGAAAAAATGGTCCAAGGGAAGGCAACAGTTACCGTGTCAGCCAGGCATCATCAGTGATGCAAATGTAGAAAGCAAGTAAAGTAATCATGTGGTTATGCTGAGGTGGAAATTTATCTTTGAGTAAAGTAAAGATAGACATGACCTATAATGAGATGATTTTTCAGCGTTTTTATCTGTGGCTTTGCTTGATAATTTCCTACGAGGCAGGCAATGGGAATCCCCATTCAGTGAGGATAATGGCAGCCATCACTGTGGGCACATTCCTCTCCAGACATGAGATTGAATTTAATGAAGACATGCCTATTAGAGTGCGCCTCCTTACAATGTTACTGGCTCTTTGTGGAGGTTTAATCCTGTAGACTGCACCGTAGCAGTGAAATATGTCTTATCAGTGCTTGGGGCCAACATTCAAGTCTTTGGCATCAGAGACACTGCCTGGGAGGTTTAAATTGTGGCGGAAGCATCCAGCTGAAATGCTGTAACTAAATGGTTGTGAATGAACTGGTCTGTACTGAGACAAAAGCAATTTTACAAGGAGTGAAGCTTCCAGATCTGTGGGACGGTTCAATGATGACATTATCTAGTGAGTGATTTGTGAACAACACACAGTTAAATTAAATTTGTAAGCTTTTCGCAAGCTTGCTTTCTGCTGTACTGATGCCATGAAAGCCTAAATACATCTTTCAGGTTTATTAGAGTTAAAAATTAATGCTGAATGTTTGCCCAATGAGTAACTTTATGAGTCATAAGAAATCATTAACAATCTTTTATTAGCAGTAGATGCTTGTAACGGTTGAATTAAGCAATATGGTAATGGAGTCTGGCAGGCAGTAAGGCAGGCAGTCACTGAGCTCCAACTCCAGAGTGTGTATTTTCAGAGCAGTGGGCTTTTGTTTCAAGGATAACGGGCTTAGCTTTACATTGACAGAGTACTAACAGTTACTGATCAATTTACAGTGGCGGGCTTGTTGTCCCCTGTCATTGTCAGTGTAAGTGTAATTTTGTACTCGTGTTGTACTGTTGTCTTGCGCTCATGTCAGTTTATTATCTCTGTGACCTGCAGGCAACCTGTCTGAGCTTCAAATCTGGGGAGGAGGGGGCAGAGGAAAACAACTTGCTTCAACTGTAGGTTGTGTATTAAATAAGGATTCAACATGTTTAATATACCATCTGTGGCTCCAACTCGCTACCTGGCCCAATACTCATTTTTAAAGATTATGGTTTTACATATTGCTCCTTTAACTTTATGGGAAGACCTTTTAAATATGCAGGGCAAAGAAAAAACTCACTTAAACACAAAAGGCAACAGTTACGGCGCCAACTGTCAGTTGCATTCCATGCTGAAATTGAGTCATTCAATCATCCTCCAGTCTCAATATGATTAGCCATGCTGTCTCAGACAAGCAGCACCATCCACCACTGGTGTTGAATTTACTCTCATTAATCCTTTCTCCTTCTTCAACGGATTTTAGGCCTCCTCTTTCTTTCGTACTATTCTCATCGTCTCCTAGTGCCCACCCCTCCCCTTTTTCGCCCTGCCTGAGCTTTCGGGCTAATTTGAAACCCAGGAGACAAAGGCCTCTTTCAGTCCCGTCAGTTTGGTCACAATGCCAGCCTCAGTGCCCAAGCTCCCTCCATTTGCCTGCCACACACACTCCTCATAGCACCCGCAGAAGTACCATTAGAAGGGTGTCATTATCTTCCATACATGGGGCGATTTACACTTCAGCCCCTTTTATCTAGCCAATTAGAGCTGGCCGGGGCCCATGATGCTGCATCAGGGTGTTTATAATGCGAATGACACCTGCAAAAAGGCCATGAAGCAGACCACCAGTGCAACACCAGTTACACCAAAGCTGTAAATCACTGTATTCTCTTTTCCTCAAATTCAAATTTTATAATATATAAATACAAGGTAAATAAACTCAGAGGCATAATATCTTTGTAGAGAGTAATCATGTTCATGATGACTCTTAAATGGCTCCAGGCAGTAAAGTTTTACACGTTCTGTTACAAAAACATGGTGAGGCACATCTGGCTTCCATAATGCCAAACTTATACCAATGTAGTTGCAGAGCTGAGCAGCAGCTGACCTAATTATAGAGGAATTTGGAGCTTTCCTGAACTTAAGTCGTTGTGAGGAGCACGCCATTTTAAAGTCTTTTTCACTAATCTCAGCAAGAAATGCTCCTGACATCTGTCTCAAGCAGTGACTCACAAAAAACAGCAGTGATTCCTGCAGTTGACGGCCAAAGACTTTGGATTCACTCAGGAAGGGACCTCCTTTTTAACTTGCCCCCCTTCCAATTACACTGGAATTACCAACTTGACCTGCAAAACAGTGGATCAACGAAATCTGCTGTGCACAAACACGAAAAGATTTGCAACACTGGCGGGTTTAACTACCACATCATGAGGGCATTATACAGGGAGGAGAGAAGGGAGACACCAGAAATAAAAAAGATGTGCTGAATAGGGCTGGGTATTGTTTAAAAATGTTCAGTACATGTAATTATCAATTAATCTGTCAATTCTATCCTCAAGTAATCAATAAGTTGTTTAGTTCAGAAAATGTCAGAAAATGGTGAAAAATAACAATCAGTGTTTCTTAAAGTCGACAATGATGTCCTCAAATGTCTTATTTTGTCCACAACTCATAGATATTCAGTTTACAGTTATAGAAGAGTAAAGAAACCAGAAAATATTCACATTTAAGATACTAGAATCAGAGACTTTTGACTTTTTTCTTTAAAAATTACTCAAAACAATTTGATTATCTGAATAGTTGGCAATTCATTTAATAATCAAGTCATAGTTGTTGCAGCTCTAATACGGGTACAGATTCAATACCTTGACTTTGATCATGGTTCCTGAACTACATTTTTTTAAATATCAATTTTATAAAAAATAATTTCAACAAAAAGAAAATAACATCACGGTACAATTACTGTCTTCAAAGGAGGAAGCTGTTTGAAGTCCTGGGAGCAGGTGGAGAAACAGTTTTTTAACTGGACACTTTACTCTATTTGGACAACTGCACTAAAATAAAGAAAGTGATGGAACATCTGTATAGTATTTTACTATCTAAAAATAATCCAAAAAATGCTGAACACAGAAATCATGAACAACAGTGTAACTTCAGACTTCAGAACTACGTAGTTCTCAGAGTGAGACATCTTACTTTGCCCATGGTGAAGAGCAGCTAGCCCGGATCTGACAAACATTTACCACACTGACTTTGGTATTTCTCTATTTTCACCTGTCGGTCTTTAAGCAACACCATGTTATCTGTTAGAAACGCTCTCCACCTCTGTATTAACAAGCTAACAGGTTAGCTACACTGGCTAACTAAGAAGCAGCACAAAGTTCACTTAACATTAGTTATATGTGGAGATAACTAGCTGGTGGCAAAAAACGAAAAAAATGATACCTGTCTTAGGATGTAATGTTCTGGCTCGGTGCAAGCATTCTCCATGCTTACTGGCTGGTGCAGATGAGATTTACTCCTTAGGTATCGAAATTTGACACCGAGTGACAAGGCCTTTTTCAATACAGGTACACATGGAGCAGTTAACAACACTGGTTTCATAATCAAACCAAAGTACAGTTGTGGTTTATTGTTGTTGGGACCAAAGAATCCCTGTACAAAATACTGATAGGAGCTAGGAACACACAGAAAATGGATCTCCTTGCCGGCATGAGAAGGCTAGTCTGTTCCTTCCCTCCTCCCTCCCCCTGAACTCTTCAAACAAGTTGCTTCTTCAACCCCCCTCTGTTAGACTCTGTTATCTCTTTTCATCCTTTCATGTCTCACTGTCTTTGTGTCAAACGGGCTTCCTCAAAACCTCTCTCAGTCAACCTGTACTGCTCTCCTGTTAATTCAATCTCATCATCGCCCGCTCCATCACAAAACAACAACATGCACGGCCACTGGCAAAGACACACAACCCACGCTCTGCCCTGCGCTCTTGTCTCTTCTAATGAGGTCAATTAGCTGTGACTATATGTAAATGGAAACAGTGAAGAGGTCAGACATTGTCCAAAGTGGGGCGCAGACAATAAAGATTCACATTATGATAGTTAGGGAAGCTTAAAAGAGTAGAGTATGATAATGTTTGCTGGAATGTGGCATGCTCTGATTTAGGGAAAAGGTTTGGTCAAACCAGGCGGGTAAAGGGCTTGTCGGAGTGAATTTTTATAATGATACATGTCATTAATGCTGGCTCAACAGGTTAAGCACTATTGTCATGCAACGGTTCACACAAATTTAAGACATTAAATGATTAATTACCCATGTAGGAGTATGCCATCCTTTACAGAAGAACACGCTTCCCATGGATTCAATGTTTTTCTTCGATCTGTAATTACAACTCCACCCTGCATCACAATATGGGTGTAGGACACTTTAGCCTTAAAGGCAAGTCTGTCTAGAGTCTAAAGTCATTATGGTATGATTAGTCCTGTTTTAGCATGTCAGAAACACAGCAGTTGTCATCTCTGCAATCACACCATAAATAATACAGGTCTGAGCAGCAATACTGAGGGGAACGGAGGTAAATGACTGTAGGTGCAGCACTCATCCGAGGACAACTCATCTGCTTCTTCATTTGAAACTTGATTCTTTCCACCCATTAAACTTAATAAAAACAGAAAAGCTGTATGTCCCAGTTTCCTCCTGGGCTCAACACCCAGCTTGAGATTGACCACTGTTGAATGTCTGTTATGTTTTCTGCAGCTTCAGACAGATTAACAGCAACAGATGATAGCATCAACAAACACACCCGTTGTTCTCAGTAGCTGCAGGCAAACAAGAGCAGACAGAACCCTCTGCTTCAACTCAGATACAAGCTCATTTTCAAAATACTGACACAAGGAAAATACCACAAAACAGTGCTTTATCATGAACAGTAATAATTTCTGAACTGACATTACCCAGTCCCTTTATTGACGTTTCAAAATCATATGTGCAGTGTGCGTTCGTAGCATCCTATGATACAAATCCAGCTGACCATATTGAACAGATCAAGTTGTAACCCGCTTTTTAAAGGAGAAATATGTAGCAATTGCATGTCTAAAAATGAGTAGAGCAGTCCATATAGTGAGTTGGAGCCATACACTGTATATTAAATAGGTTGAAATCCTATCTAATATACAGTCTATGGTTGATGTGAGCTGTGGCCCCTCCTCCCCAGAATCAGGGAAGCTTAGGCAGGCTGCAGGAATACTGCAGGAGTGTAGAGTTAGGGTTATCTGTAAATATATTACAGATTTCTCCTTTAAAACCAGGAGTAATTCTGTTATAATTTTGGTTGTGTATCCCCCTTTCTTACCTCTCTCATCTCTTGGGAGATGGTGTTCAGGCGTTCGTTCTCAGACTGGTGTTGGTGAGCATGTTGCGTGTCTGGCGGAGCTCATTCTGCAGCTCCAGGACCCTCTGCTCGTAGTAGGCCTCCTTACAGGCGACTCCTGGATGAGGGACTCCTCACGGCTCTCCCCATCTGCTGCCACCTTCCTGTGGTTGGAGTAGGCTTGTCCAAAGGCCTGGAGACACAACAAGAGGAAGAGAGTTGTTGGTTAGAAGTTATAGTGGGATTGGTTGTTATAAAGCATTAACTGTTGTTCTATTATATTTCTTTATATCAGGATTGCAGTTGAAAAAAAGTTTGCCATTTTTAAGTGACATTAATCTGCACTACTGAGGTTCAGATGGGGACTGGGGCTCAAAAAACCTCCCAAAATACTGCCGTTGCCCCATGGAGATAATCAGTTAGGCTCCATCTGGGCTGCATCATCCCGTCTTCCCCCTTGTCCCCCCCCATCCCTCCCTCCCCTACCCTACCCGCAGGACGTTAGCCTCCCCTGCACGTGCTCTGCAGTGACTCCACAGATGGGAAAACCAAACAGGAAAAGTAGAGCAAATGGACTAGTGTCTGGGCGATCATGAGAAGCCTGTATTCTAATGCTCTTAATACCTTAGGAGATGATATCCGAGTGCGCTAAGGTCAGCAGATATTATTTGATTTTTATGGATTGCCCGAGGGGGGTTGAAGTTTATGAAGATTAAATAACAATGTAAGACATAGGCTGAGGCTTCGACCTTCTGGAGGGGGGTATTCTCTGTTCAAAGGCTGAGAGGAGTCACATAGTTGGACTATGCAATATGAAACAGTCACTGTTATTAGTGCTGGTTTAATTTTGACCTTAATTTGTTGGTGGCCTGCAAAGCAGCAAAATATGCACAACCTGAGAGGACAAACAGAGTCACAGAGAGATCTTCACTGCAGCTGAATGTAGGTTAGGCTACTCTCCGCCTTCTCAAAATAATCACCCTCCTGATTACAGATTTCATTTCCAATCCTGCAACCAGCAGCGATCCGATGGAAATTCTGATTCTCATCTCGCCTCACAGCTCGAGCACAGGCAGTAATCTGAAATCACCTGAGGCGCTGATTCTGACCTTGTTTGCAGCTGCAGTGCACTCTCTCTTCTCTGTGACCTGCTTGCCACCCCTTTATATCTGCACGTGACTGGCTGCTGCTGCAGGATTTTCTCTGTTTGACTGCATATCGTATTAATCCCAGTAATTCCTTTAGAGGAAGGAAAATCTGGAAAAATTTGTATTAGTCGAACTGGCCTACTTGCGGGACTTAGATGAATACGTGAATGTGGAAAACTGGTTTAATGGGTTACAGAGGAGCGTGACATCATGTCTCGTGCAGGGTGGCTGCAATATCTCTCACATTCCAGGAAAGATGACGGTTCAAACTGGGAGATAGCAATGTTGAAGAGATACAGTCTCACACTGAGGCACAATATGCTTTTTATAGAAGCGGCAGCAGTTTGAAATAGTGCTAACTTTGTCAGCAACATGAGGAACTTCATCTGCAGACCTTGTTTGGGCAAACCTCTTCACAAACAACTTCATATTAGCACATATCTGATTGTGCTAATGTATTAAAGAATGTCATGAAACTTCTTCACTGTTATGACAGTGAACTGATTTCTCCCAACATTTTTTAACCAGTTACAGCACAGATCAAGAACTGACTGAGCTAAAAAAACGAGAGCTGAGTTTTTGATTAATCCAGTGGTTGTCAAACTGGGGTCCAGGAATCAATAGGAGTGGGTTGTAGGGCGTCCCAAGCTAAAGGAGGAATAGAATATTTTAAGTTTTACCACATTTTTTTGGGGAATTGGAACATCAAGGGAATACATAGGGTTGGCCAGTTTGATTGATCGTAATTTATAGTGATCCTAGTTTGATCATTTATTGATCATGAAGATTTTAATATCTATCTATTGATTTTAAATAAAAAAAAAAGACTTGAAGGGGATTCCTGAGGCAAAAATCTGCTCAAATTGGGGGTCTGTGGTCTAATGTGCATCGATCGTGATGGTCCTCGACATGAAGAATTTTGGGAACCCTTGCATTAATCGATTAGTTACGTGACAAAATTAATCAGAAACTATTTTGATGATTGATTAAAAAATTGAGTTATTTTTCAAAGCAAAAATGCCTCTTGAATGTGAGGATCTCCCGCTGTCCTTTGTCTTATATGATACTAAACTTAATATCTTTGGGCCTTGGACTCGAAAAAATAGCAAATTAAGGTTGGGTTTCAGGAAACCGTGATGAACATTTTACACTATTTTCTGACATTTAATGGAACAAACAATTAAAGATTCATAAAAAAATATTCTGCAGATTGACTGAAAATCAAAATAACAGTTGCTGAATACATCATACATACATCGTTGTCAATATAAGCAAAAAAAAAAAAAGTTACTTTAACGACTGGGAAGTAAGGTTGTCAAAAGTATAAAAAAAATTGGCCTAAGTGCTCATTGAAGACCTCACTTCAGTTCAGTAATTATTGCCATGTCTGAAATTTGGCTTGAAGCAAAACCAGACAGTGGTCAGTGACTTTTTATGTACCAAAACTGTGTGCTGGTTTTTAATTTAAAAAAAAATACAAAAACAAAAAAAAAATTTCTATGTTGTGTACCTAAGACTTTTTTTTTCTTTTTGCCCTCAAGTATGTTTTTTAATACTAGTATGTATCAAAGTATCAGTTAAATACCAACTCATACCTTCGCTACCACCTCCCTCCTTTACAAACTCACACCATCAATCAGCAGTAGACTGTATTTATTTAAAACGTCATTACAAGAGACGGGATTAACCCAATCAGAAACCAGGGAATCCCATCATTATAATCTCATGGTGGATATCGAAGGGACTCCAATCAATCCAATCTCAGAGGCCTGTCCTTCACACATGAAGTAGAGCCCCTAGCCAAAACCCACTGACCCAGGGCCTTTAATCTCAGCTCCCTCAAGCTGGGTTTAGGCTACTTTTAGGGGAGGGTAAACTGGGGACGCACGCGACCAAGCCCATAATCCCACAGTGAGCTGCCCGCCCAATTCATAATTCATGTTTAGTTTGCCATATGTTGCAGGGTTTTTCTTTTACATTGGATATGTGAGCATGGATTATTAATTCTTTGTAAAGCTAATCAAAGGCAGGTTTTTCGTCATAAGCACACTGTCTAGACTGGATTTCATCACAGATTTTACTCACAGAAGGCTATGGCGAACATTATGATTGTACAAAAGGAAAAGTCAGTCATTTAAGAGATTTATCATTCTACAGAACCACACGTCTGATTCCAGATGAGTGCATACATTAAGGGTTGAGGTTAGACACCCTGCTGGGCTGGTCTTTATACTGTGGGCTGCCACGCACAGATCAAAGTGAGTAATCACTGTGATCAAAAGCATCATGTGATTGAGGAGATGATACAATGAGACGAGTCAAGTCTGATCTTTTTTTTTTTTCAGCCGTCAGAAGTATTTTCATGACTTCCCCATTCGTTGCTCACACCATGACAGAGGATCTGACTACCCCAGTCATAAGATTAGCACATGGAAGCCTTCGAAGGTATAAATAAAGTGCGTGGGTGCATGAATGCGGGCTAATTTAAGGAAGGACCTGTTGCCATGCCTTTACTTTTTGTCTTATGTGAAGCCTATATCAAAACACTGGTTTCTCCGGTAATTTTACACCCACGGTGTTAAACTCAATCAGCTATCTGTTGGTTTATCTTTCAGCAAAACAAAACGTTGCTACAACAGTGTGATCCTCGCCAGGAAAAAAAGTCTTTGATTTGATAAAGGCTGCTTGTGTGTTTGAGTTCAAAGCATGCTGCAACAGGGTGTGATTGTTGCGTCGTCCTCTAATCTGACCAAAGACACAGCGTTCAGAGGCAAAGTCCACTGATTAGAAGGTGAGACAAATCAGGACTCAATGTTTTGCTATGCGATCCCTGCTGAGTAACTGAAAGGAAATGTTAAACATTGGGTTCTGAAAGCTACGGCCCTGCTGCTTATGTTCACAACACCTTACATGGTGTAGAAAGTTAAAGCGGGGAGAATATAGGTCACAGAGTTCACTCCTGAATCCTCCTGCGCACGCTCCTCTGATCCGGTGAGTCAGGATCACAAGGGAGATGGGCTTCGGGTCTCTGACAAGTAACAAACAGATCAATACTTCCAGTCTCAGAGGCCCTGTGGAGCTGAAGTAAACCGAATCTAAAATTCTATTTTAGTTTCTGTCCTGCTAGCAGAGAACAGTGATTCTGTGGCATTAACAGTGAAAACAGTGAGCAGATCAAGCTGCGTCAAGAGATGTGGTGGAGAATAAAACCAATGGGTGCATTCAAGTTAATATACACACGTACACAAAGAGGCCTGGATTCGATCAATATGGTGAGTCCTCATGAAAAGCCCTGCCTTAGGTCCAAAAGCCAATTAGGAAACTCTCTGGATTTGGATCTGATTCTCCTATGTCTGGTCCAGCTATAATCATCTCATTGTTAGAGTTTCCATTAAGCCCCCTGTGGTCTCACGGTCTGCATCTAATGGGAAAGTAAAGCTTGCTGAACAAAGACCAGGAGGAGGCAGACAGAAATGGAAAAATGGAAAGAGGATAAGACAGAGAGAGGAGACAGTCAGCTTCCTTGTGGCTGAGCCAGATTGAAAAGAGCTGCACCTTCCATTAGTGCAGCTGGAATAGTGAAGATTTTAGCCTTATCCTTGCTTAGAGCCCAGTCGATGTTGGATTTTTGAGTAAAGTAAATATAAATGAAATCAGTAGATAAATAAACATCGACATCAGTCAATTGCTGATTATTTTAATACTGTCAGTCATTTGGAGGGTAGATTATAAAACAAGGCATAGCCTCTCTGCCTTTATACCTGCCATGGAGCTCCTCTTGTCCTCCTAAATGTTCCCCATCGTGCTACATCTTAATCACCTAAAGCATCATTTTCTGCATTATAGGTTCTGTAAGAAAGGTTTTCATATAGGTGCATATATTAGAAAATATAGGCCAATACCAATATATCTGTGATAGGTCCATATCAGGCCCATATTGGTCAATAATATTGGTTGACCAATATATCGGTCAGGCTCTACCTTTGCTAGAAAATAAGTAGGTTAATGCATCCTCAAGATGAGAGGGAAATGAAAATTTGGAGACAGGGACTGTCAAACCCGGAGTAAAGTCAAACCAGAATTCCAGACCCATGAAAGACTGGCAGTAAAGATGTCAGTGGGAGTGAAAATCAAAAGAAAAAATGAAGCCAACAAAAGTCTCATCTAGTGAGAATATTTTTTGGCATAGAAGATAAAGTCACATCTGCATACTGTGTGGGGAAAAGCCCACATTTAAATCCAACAGGACAGAATCAAAAAAAGAGACAGTGGGCTGGCTCCTCTTATCCAAACACTGATTTTGAGGCATAATGCTGACATGATAATCTGACTAGATGATGCCAGATAGGGCACGGCAGGACATGCCGACTGTGCAATACCAGACGATACAACTTGAGATGCAGAAATGTGATATGAGAATGCATTTGGCAAGTGTTGTGGAGCAGAGTGGGCTGAGGTTTTCAGTCTCTTCAGCAGCATTCTTGTGCTATGACAAAGACAATGCTGTGACGAATGCTGAACAATATAACTCTATGTCATCTAGATGAGTTTAGTCACTCATACAGATGGTCAGAGTGTCGGGGTTGACCCTGGATGCCAGAGCAGTGTTCCAGCAAACAGTGAATGCTGGTCAGCGTCAGTCATTGTAGGCGACTGCAGAGGAAGAGAGGAGGAGTGGGAAGAAGGAAAAAAAAAAAAGGCAGTGAATGGATTCGCCTGCCTCGTGAATCCCAGCTCACGTGGAGTCACAGTTTGTGATAATAAACAGAGACATGCTCTCTTTTTCCTGTCTATCTCCATTCGCAGGCCACTGCGCACCCAGTGACTTAGAGGGGACGGATTGCTTCGAGGTGTTTGTTGACTCTATATTTAGCTGTCCACTATCAAGTGTTCATAATATAGATCTCTCGAGGCATGAGGTCAAAAAGCATCTGGTGAGTCAGTGGCTTCCTACAACACACACATATGACCTAGCCCTGCCGGCTGACCCACTGTTCTGCACTAAAAAGCCTCACTACACTATAATTAATTTATTTCTTTAGTACATAATACCCTCACTGTGTTATTTCTGTGTAAACAGGCCGTTTAACATGGTTCTGTGAGGAATGCACACCATGTCACGTGGCCGTGTCTGCTTGTTTGAGTTAACTCAATTTACTGAGAGGAGCACTGTTGCTGATTAGTGCATGTTATGCCAAAGCCAATGACACTCGCTATAATGAGTAACAGAGAAGCTAATTATTTACCTCAGACTTTACTCTAGTGGGGATAGGAAGGAAATGGGAAAGACAGAGATCCACTTTCTTCCCTTGACAAATCCTTGGAGGTTATGATTAACTCTCCACTCATTTAAATTATCCCCTTTCTGCTTTCCTGACAGTTTCTTAACACATCAGCAACTCTAATTCTGGACCCTTCAGGCAGGGATTTTTTTATGGCAAACTCTAGACTCTAGAACATGTAGAAGATACTGTCATATTTAACAGTAACATGGACGCGAGATGTGATATGTGCCAACAGACTGAGAAGGGAAAGGACAAATAAAAGGGTGAGAGAAATGCAAACGAAGGAAGCAGAGATATTAGCTGTTGCCTGGCACAGAGCCACATTGATTCACTGCATAGCACAGAGCCGCTGGGTGATTATTCACACACAGGCCTGGACAATTTCACACACTCAACACACACACACACCCATTTCCAATTTTCCCAGTGTGCCCTGCAGTCAGCCATACTGCAGCACCTGGTGCTCCAGCCATGTCGAGGCTTGCTGCTCTCCCCTCTGAGATAGAGAAGCGTTCAAAGCCTTGTAGGGGTTCCAGCAATGCTGCATGCAACTCATGTTGCCAACACATACAGGGGATGCACCCTGCATGCCAAAGGCAAGGAACACACCACAGAGAATATGAGAAAGCAAAGGTTAAACCACATGTGAGTCTATAAGGCACATATTTCCTCGAAAAGAAATTATTTAGCCTCAAGTAGACTGGCTGAATGTTATATTCTCTTCACTTGAAGGGCGTGAACCTCCTAAAAACAACCACAAAGCTGTGCCAGATTGTGGATCTCCTGAGTTGCAGGGCAGGACAGAGAAAGAGAGTACGCTAGAGGGGATGGAGCCACTGGGAGAAGGTAGAAACATGCACTTTACGCACACACATGTATGCACACACATACATACAGGTCTCTGAGTAGCAGTGGTGTACTAATCAGACTCATGAGGCCCTTTACACGCCTCAGTGAAGAAGTCGTCCTCAACCATAAAAAATATCAGAATAGCCTAATTGGGCTGCAGGAGCTCAGTGATACAAAATCTCAACATAAATTCTCCCTGCTTACATCAGGGTGTAGTGATTAAGCGCTGGTGCTTTCATCACATGTGGCTGGGGAAAACTACATTTCATGTTTTATTCTGACTTCACATAGGCCACTAATCTGAAGTCAGCATTAGAGATTCTGTGTGAAGTGGTCAGATCAGACATGCTGCTGATCTATATTCATCATACGTCTACAAAGACAGGAGCTCAAAGAAAATATTTCTGCTTTATGAAGGTGAAACACCTGCAAAGGGAGGACACACAAGCCCCACACTGCCATTATTCTGTCTGAGTCAGAGTGAAGGCTCTATACAGTGGGTGTTCATGGGCTCACTCCTGTGTTATTAGAGGGTCAAAACAGTCATTATGCCCCTGGCAGTGAGCTGAAAAAGCAGGGTCTGAGCACAGTTTATTAAGCCTTCAGTATATATGACATATATAACATGAGGGCTGTTTTTACATGTCACACAGTCCCTCCAGGATTTCGTGGGCTTTTTTTTAAGGATTATTGCAGCTTAAAATGCTTGATTTCACTGCAGCTTTTCTAAAAACTGCAAAGTGAAAACTGCAAAAAAAAGTGCTTTCTTCTGTTTGTTGGATAATTAACCAAAAATAACTTGTTCTGAGGAGGATAAAATGGCACTTTTTTTACCAAATAGCTCAGGATTACAAAAATTCTAACAAATAGTGCACCTGGGCCGTATTCCACAGGAAGCTCAAACTTAGTGAAAACATCAAGCACAAAATTATAAAATATAAAAGTCCACAGAGCATTGACAAATCCCAATGACAATAACAAACCTTGTGTTCTTTTTAGTACCAATGACAAAATAAAAAATAAAAATACCAAAAAATAGTGAACAATAAAACACAGAGGCAGTTCAATGACACGTTCATGTATGATGTTTGTGCAGGGGACCGCTACAAGTGGTGGAATGATTATTGGTCAAATTTGCAGAAAAGCTGCAGTGGTGATTTGATCAAAGTGCAAGGCCGTGCAGAATTCTCGGGGATTGGTTGAATTTGCGTTAATTGTTGTGATTGCAACATCGCAATTTCCTGGAGGGACCAGGTTGTGTAATGAGAAAGGGTTATTTTCACACCACTCATGAGTAAAACACAAGCTAAGCCTAAAAACAAACCATGTTCCACTGTCAACATTTAGAAAAAACAGATTTTGGTGGGGTTAAGCGTTTCCTGAGAAGGTCTGTCTTGACTTGAGTTACCGTTTTTGTTTCTCTCTTCTATGATGAAATGAAAAAATGTCTGTTCTGTCTTGAAGGTTTTGAACTCTACTTTTGTCTTCAGTATTAAATCGCAGCAGTCAGTTAATCACAGGGAAGCATGTGTTTATCCCCATCTGTTTATTGGGTCTATTGTTCAGCTAAATCTGCCACAGAATGGAGGAAAAAGCCAGTCTCTCAAGGGAGAGCACAGATTCAATGGGCCTGATATATTGCACCACCATATCGGCGTCTGGGCTGGAGTCTTGGCTTTTTATCATCCCTCATATCACGGCTGTGTTCCATACCAGCTCCAGCTCTGGCATTCACAACCTCAATCATTTGCAATGCAAAGACAGCCTTATCTGCCCCTGCCTGCAGTCAGCCTGTCGGTTCCCCTTTCTGCCTGACACTCTGCGTCTGGCTGCGATCTCCCAGGTCCACGTGCCCGCACCCCAGGGGAACAGCCGTCGTTATGGTTACTATGCCAATTACAGTGACAGAGCGAGAGGCGGTCAGTAGAGGCAGGGCAGGAGGGTGCCACCGACACAGATGGCTGTTTCAGAGCTCAGCCTTGCGCAGCCTGTTCTCCTCCCTCTTCCTCTGGCAGCAGTCCTCCTCAGCCGTGTCCCATGCCTCTCCAAATTGAGATTTGTTTGCACAAAGAGCACGCTGGTCTGAGGTTGCTTTTAAGTATTTTGGTTTTTGCTCTTTGCTATCTGGCCAAGTCCATATCAATCATCATAGTAAACAAGCAGTGAATCACACCAGAGTCTCTATTTAGTGTGTATTTCACCATATTTCCCAAAGACACTGCTCCCCTGTGGAACTTTTACATATGACTTCCACAGCTGAACAGCCCTTGGTGTTTCTGACGTAAATGATGGAGGAGGGGAGCAGCTGGGGCTGCAGCTGGGGCCAGGCACACGTATAAACACACACCCGCATATATACATATATTTGTGAACTCCCACACACACCCACACACGTGATTACATTTTCTCCCAAAGTCCAAGGTCAGGTTTGCAGGAAGACAGGGACCGTGAAGGGAAATGGTATAGACATTGTTTGTCTATTCATCAGGGCTGTATCAATACCAAAAGCTCAAGTTGCGAATACAGTAAATCTGATGAGTTAAGCATTTTTGTTCATATAAATTTGTTTTTCCTTTTAACTTAAAGCACTTCTGGTTTCCTTCTGCAACAAAATAAAATACAAGTAGCCAGCCATGACATGAACATGGGCTATAAATGTCTTGAATTGTCTTTGGCAATGAATGTTTGAATTATACAATTAAAATAAAAAGAACTAAATAAAATAATTAACCATGTGATATCACAGCAGATATCGTCAAGGTCCTGTATAGTATTGAGACATTTTTTTTATCGTGATATTAGATATTTTGTTCAGTATTTGTTCATTGTTAGTGGAGAAGGTTTTCTTATCAAACCCTTCACCTACCGCCATTTCACCTTACCAATAATCATTTATTAAATTAATGTTGTATGTGAGTCCCATTGCATTTCCCCTCATCATCCCAGACCCCATTAGAGTCGAGACACGTCTAATCAATCAGGCTGAAGCATTGACAGATGGGGGCGGGACTGTAGAAACTCGATTTTCCTTCTTCCTGAGGTTTTCCATCTGAGCTGCTTCATGTGTTGCCGCTTGAATGCAACTATTCATCACTCCTGATCTATTCTGTCAAATTTCCACTCACAAACATGGCTTAAGTTATCTCCCAATCTATCCTATGTACTATCCCTAACTCCCCTGTCCTTCCTCTCTCTCCATTCACACTCCCAAACCCAAAGATGGTCTCAATGGGCAGGTCCTGCCCTTCCTCCCGGCCAGACAGAGACTAATGGCCTCCCCTCCGCATTTGCTGTAATTAAATCCTGTATGTGACTGTGTGCATGTGCATTCTCTCCACTACTGAGGTTAAATCTTGGGTCAGCGTGGCAACCCTTCCATATGAGGCAATGTCAGTTTGAAAAGAATGAGGTTCGCCACTACTCTGCAAATGATAGATCATATATGTGAGCAAATAAAACACTGAAGGTTAAATAGAAAACAGTATCAGACAAACAGTACAGAAGACAAACAATTGTGCTTGGTTTGCTTTAAACAATATGTTCTTTCATTCCTTTTTTTTAATACTTGGATGAACTCTACAATACCTGACCCTCTCTCTAACCACAGAGCATTCAAGTAAAATAATGAAAAAAAGATGAAAGATAAGCCAAAACACAATGCCCTCCAGTAAAGCTGAACAAATGCAGGAAAACAGCCTACCACTCTCTCACAAGATACATATTTATTAAGCTGTGTTTGCATTAGGTTTGTGGATGGGCAAGAATCTGGCGATTAGGGGTGCCACAGTTATAATATCAAATAAAAAATTGATCAAAATGAGCTTTCAATTTCAAGAAGAAATAAACACAACACAAAGATGACACGTACCGGCCCTTATATCACACGTGATACTGATTAGACTAGACCTTTTTTAAGAACAATTTGAAAATGTAAATGACAGTTGTCTGAGCATAAAACCAATGCTTTGCCAATCTTCAGAATTCGATAGTCTAAAAATGGCATAGCCGTCAGTGCAAAGAAAAGGGCTTAAACTGAAAAACCTAATAAATCGTGAACTTGAAGTTGATAGTCATATCCAATCGTGGATTTGGAAAATCAAGACACCCCTGCTGGTGAAACTATGTGTGTATTCTCTGTTTAAAGTCCCAGCACTTTAAACTCATTAAGCCAGCTGATGGAGGAACCCCCATTCTTCTCCCATCTAAGAGAGTGAGCTGGTTCCCACAGGAAACCCAGGGAGTACCCAGCGGTGCCCCTCCCATCCAAGCCTCTCTCCCTTTCTCTGTCTGTATCCCTGTTTTTCAAGGACCCCTGAGAGACTGGCACACATCCAATTAAAACCCCTCCTCTCTTGCTCCCTGTGAGCCCAAATTCTAATGTTGTTATTGCTGTACAGGCAGCCCCCTGCCCCACCATACAACTCTGTCTTCTTATCTCCCCTCCCTTTTACCCCCTATTCTATTCCCAATTTTTAACTCTGTCTCTCTCCCCTGTTCAGTCATGCCTGAGGGGTTCAAAGCGTGGGCTCCGTGAGACTCGGGTACGAACACTGCGACAGGAGGACCCAGACCCACTAGCCTATTTACAATAAGAGCCTGGGGAAGAAGGAGGAGAAGAGGGTGGTGTTGGGGAGTGGGTGTGGAGAGTGTAGACATACTGCTGTTCTCTGATTGCACTGTGCTGCAGAAGTTAAAAAGACCCCCAGGGAGAGGGGACAACCCTTTTAAATTGGGTTTGCTAATGTTTGAATAGATGGTCGATTAAAACGAGGAGACTCTGCCCTCTGGTTTAATTAATTTAGGTGAGATGGGAGGCACGACTCTGCCAGTCAGAAGATAATTGAGATGAGTGGACTATGTAGAATTTCAGAGGAAGCAGTAAGGGGTGTGCCAGAATATGCGTGCATGTAAACAGAGAGCACTATCTGTCATCTCATCCCTGATCTCTTCATGTGCTGCACCAAACCACAGGGTGCAGTGGGACAAACCAAACAACAAAACTCCTCTTTAGTTGGAGGAAATGGGTGGAGCAAGTCATACACATCTAGGGGTGGGGTTGAGGTCAATCACCACCCATCTGTCCACTTATAACTACCACATGTTTATTCCTGCTCTCGATATAAACTAAAAAGCAAGGAGTGCTGCACCCCCATCTCATATCTTTTGTTTCTCTAGGGATATTGCCTTCAGCGTGATAAAAAAAAATACCCCTAGAAATAATACCCCTAAAAACCTCAAAGTCCTCTATGTGTATCCATATGTCAAAGCCCAGGAAAGTAAGCCTCCAACAATATGGCGAAGTTGACTTCTGATTCCAAGAGGTCATTAAAGGGTGTGGTCTGACTGATGGCCAGCGGCCACAAAAAGTTACTCTGGCCACCAAGTTTCGATATGTCGGGGCTACCTAAATATGGGTTTACTGAGTCTACTTAAATTGCTAACACGAATGTTACAGAAGAACAAGAAACACAAACAGCAGAATAAAAAAATGAAACAGCAATGTGTTCACAGGATGGACACAGAGAAAAACAACCAGTAAACCTCATATTCACACCTACGGGCAATGTAGGATCATCAGTTAACCTAACCTGCATGTCTTTGGACTGTGGAAGGAAGCCAGCCCACCCAGAGAAAAAAAAACCCTGAAGACATGGGAAGAGCATACAAACTCTGCACAGACAGGCCACAGCTGACTGGAGGATTCAAACTCAAAACTGATAACAGCACTAACACTGCACCATCGTACCACCAGTTTCCTCAGCTAGTTGAAAAGTTTAGCTTCTTTTTCATTGGAAACAATGCCTTCAGGAAACACCACATCGACAATTCATCCGAAAAGTGTGACGTTAAAGAAGGCTGTGTTAAGTTGCATTTAAATTGTCTTTTCTGTAATGGTTTTACACAAGTTTACATTTAGACCACCAAAATTATACTTTGGCCACCAAATTTATGGGCTTGATGGCCCGTAGACCAATGCTTAAAAATATCAGTGTCTATATCTGACTAGGTATAGATTGCTGTTGGAAACTTGAAATCCACCTAACCAATTTACAAGGTTCCCAGTGCATCTGGGATGTTAGTTAAGTGCTAATGACTAAACAAACTTTATATGATTCACATATTTTTAACACCACAGACATAGAAAAAAAAAAAACTACTGATGAACATCTTCTAAGGCACAAAATATTTTAAAGAGTGCAATCTAAATCTAGGGTGACTATACGGATGTTGACTGTCAGTTCCTGTCTCTGTTGCCGTGGTAATGGCCAGAACATTGTGAGGAAATGCAGCATAATGCTTGCCTCCCCCTGATGTTAACACACCAGGGGAGGCAAGCACATTCCTCTTTTCTCATAAAGAACCTCTATTGTTCAGTTTTATCCTTCGTTGTTTCCTTGTTGCACACAGGTGACAGAAGTGACCTGACTGATGAACCTCATGCGGTCATTTCCTCTGATCCACTAAAAAGATATCCGGACTGATACTGAGCCACATTTACATATGCTTCCCATCCACTATAAAAAGCCAGACTCCTCGCAAGTAAACAGGATGCAGAGTGGGGGGGCAGGGGATGTGAGCACTGATTTCATTTGAATAGAAGGAAGAAGAAAGACTTGATGGACCAAAGCTTTGCTCAGACTCAATTCTTATGGTTACAGGAAACCCATATCCAAGATTTATTATCCAAACACAAAGCCATAAACAAGTATTCTGGAGGGCCCTTTGACATAATTTATGTGACGTGGCATTCTGTGCCGATCACGTTGCTTGGATTCTGTGGCAGAGAAGATAAGGAAGGTTGGGCAATCTGACACAGCCCACAGATCTTATTTTGAGACTCTATTAAAGGAATGGTGCAGGCAGCCTTAAAAAACAAACTCAGTCACTAACTTATACTCTACCCACACTCCTAGCTGATTCATCTGCTTATATAAGACACTTTAGTCTCAATACAAATAAATATGGCCCTGCCTTGAACTGATTGAGTTGACCATAACTGAACTGAATGACAGCTCAGGCCTAGAGCAAACTCAACCACGTGTTTCAATAGGAAAAACAGAGTATCTATCTCAGATATTATGCAACTTGGTATCTTGGGTTACCAAAAATGTATAGCCTACAGCAAGGTTGTGTTACCGTGGACCAAACTTACCTAACACACAGGCTTGTGTTTTTCTTTCCATTACAGACCATAGTCACAAAAAGCCCACAAACAGGCTAATCTGAATCAATTTAATACAAAAACAAAATGCCAAACTGACCAAAAATAGGCTGTCTGTGATGACTAAAGTAAAGGAAACAGCTGGTTTAGGTTTAATCAGTTGGTGAAAGTACAAAATGGGATACAAAAGACAGTGGAACTACAAAATAAAGCCAATTCAACATGTAGGAGAGAAGGGATAAGTGGCCATTGTGTTTCTGACACACACACAAACACACATCTAGCTCAGTCACGTGCATGCACACTGGCTTCTTTGTTGACCAATTTACAATCGTTTATAGTCATATGAGAAGGCAAACTGGAGAATGGCCTGTTGCCTGAGTGAACCATGTTGTATTGTCGGAGGCATACAGCCATTACTATGACCTCATCCTCTGCTTTTAGCCTGGGCTCCTGTCTGATCTGGCTCTAGTCTTCAGTAATTGGATTACACTGGCAGAATCATGACCCTGCTGGGCTACCATACCGCTTCTCTACATGCACTTTTGACTTCTGTGGAGGTTTTAAAGAAATCTTTACACATCAGGGTATTTCAAAAGGTATAAATTTAACATGTATTATAAGTGTAATGGCAGGCTTTACAATATGGGGGATCTAGTACCATAAATACTCAAAACCATCCACTTCATTGCTGCTGAACTGTGTTTGGGTTAAATTTCATGGACACACATTATTGAGATTACCTAATAAATACATTCACATTTACCACAGCCTGAAGGCAGTGTCTCTGAGTGTGACTTGACGAAAAAAGGTAGGTTCCAAAAGCCAAAAAGGTTCAAAATGTATACATGTAACTGTGTATAATAACTAACTGTAGACTTTACAATATGGGGAATCAAGTACAGTAAATACCCAAAATAAAACCATCCACTTCATTGCTGCTCAACTGTGTTTGAATACAAATTGAAGGACACACATAATTGAGATTACCAAATAACTTCATCCATATCTGCCCCAGAAGGCAGCGTCTCTGACCTGTTGATTCCACTGAGCATGGCACATCTGTGACATGGTTTTGATCCATCTTCTCCACAGCTACCTGTCCCACCAGCAGCGTTTCAGCAGCACAGTGTTTTGCATGCATGATTATGTTGACTTGCTCAGATTCTGTGGGTTTGGCTGTTTTTTCTGTGATTTTTGAACTTCTACCAAGGGTAAGTGGACTACGTATAGTTTCTCTTTTGTCTGTTTTTGAGATCACAAGTCTGCCCAGGGTTTCTTATTTTGAAAACAGAACGGATTTCAAAAAAGGTTCAAAAGGTATAAATTTAACTGTATATAACAACTGTAACTGTGGACTTTACAACATGGCGGATCAAGTATACTAAATACTCAAAATAAAACCATCCCCTTCATTATGGCTCAACTGTGTCTGGATTCAATTTTATGAACACATATTATAAGGAATTACCTTTTATCTTCACCCATATTTACCACAGTCAGAAGGCAGTGTCTTTCAGTGTGACCTGATGACGCACACGAAATTAGATAATACAATATTCCCTTGAGCAGTCACAATGCGAAGTTTATCTATCAGAAGGCCACAACAACTTCTGAAAGGCCTGAGGGGAAACATGATGTAAGTTTCATTGAGGACCTTCAGTCATATGAACAGACAACACACTGCTGAATACAAGAATTCTGAACACATGCTCCTTTTACACTGCTCCATGCTAATGCAGGACTTAGCTGATGCATGCTTATTTTCATTCAGACACACTGTGCAAACACTCCACTCTTTAAACATGAAACTAAAAACATTCCAAGCGGCCCGAACAATTCGCCCAATGAGACCTGGAACACTTAAAAAGCCTTCCACTAATGGTGCAGAGTAAATGTGGCCTCTACTTGAACTGTGGACGGGTGCGGGTGGTATTTCGTTTATCAGAGTTAAGGACAAAAGCCCTTAAAATCATTACGGATTAACAGCAGGCCATTTTACCTAAAACTGGGTAGAATGATTCTTTCATTACTTTAGAATACCATATGGCTGTCCTTCTGTGACACAGAGGGTCACATTAGTCCATGTGAGTGGATCTTATGGATAGACCCAGCCTGTCTGGACACTTCATCAATTTTATAGTAAAAATGTCTTCATAGAAATAATGTGTGACTGGTCTTTATAATAATTTGTACATCCTTATAGAGGCTGAGATCATAAAGCTGAGTGCCAGCTCTGACAGTACCCAGAGAACAGACTGCTAGGCTTGGCAGCTGCTTGAGTAGGCTACTGGGCCAGGAAAAGAAGAACAGGGCAGATTCCCAAGAGCATCTGACCGCTTTACCCCCAAAACGCACCTACCTGCCCCAGCTATGAAGGCTGCCGAGTGTGACTGTCAGCCTGGCAGACTCCCAGACCTCCATAAGCCCTGTGCATAGCGGCTGGGATTCATCCTCTTAGGCCCAGAGGGTAGGGGATTTGGGACTTTATTTAGTGCCATTTAGAAAAGATTACCCCTTAACTGCAGACTTGTCGTCCAGCAAAAGACATTATGGATAAAAGGCCTGATCAGAAAGAATACCCCAAAACAGTGCCAAAAGGTTTAGCACATGCTAGGCCATTGATTGAGACAAAAATATTACTGAACAGACCGCAAGCCCATGTGAAATAAGACAACTAAAAATGATGTCCTGAATGAGTTATAGGAGAGGTTGGGAGTTGCTGATATGAGAGTGAGTCATGAGCAGCTGTTGATGAAACATAGCTTAGTGTAGTGATAATAAGAGACTGACTTTATTTATGACTCTTCATATAAGGGACCAGATGTGTTTTGTGTCCTCCTCGTATTTTCTACCGACGTCCAATCAGCATTCAACCCATTTGACACTACAGAAAGGGCTTAGAGTCACACCAGATATCTTTGTTTAAGGACATTGGGATATATCCTTTAGTGATCTGCCATTTCAAAAGGGACAAAAGTGACCAATCCTTTCAAATGTAACCACAATGGGCCGCCTCTCTCAATCTGTCCTTTGTCATACACTGTGTTCTGCTGGCATTTAACCCTCTCTTTGCTTGTGACACCCAAGACCCGTTAACCCCAGCTGACTCGAACGCACAAAGGGCCAGCGAGCAGAGCACAGAGAACCCAGGTTTTACTGAGCTTAACAATATTTAGGGCTCTGATTGTCTGGTTGAATTCCACAACTCAGTACACAGCTGCTGCTACACCAACAGGAGAGTTGCAGGGGAGGAACAGGGTCTGTGTGGGACTGAATGACTTCAGTGTGGTCTCTGACACTTGCCGCAGTGCAACAAGAACCCAAGGAGCTGCAGGCCTTTGTTTAAGTGCCATTGTCTAAGTGTCTGTAGTCTGAAAAATAAAGAAGAAGTAACAGTGGAAAAATAAATAAAAAGTGAGGACTGTGGGATGCTTTGTGGGTCTGTTGTCTTTAGATGAAAGATGACGTCTTTGTGGCCCGTGGTCTATCTCATTATGTATTCACACAGACCAAAGGCCAGTGGGTTCATGATGAGCCCAACACAGATACAAAAGCCTCTCCAGTTCTCCATACAGGCACAGAATATGTGCAAGACATCCTGCACGTCCCTCAGAACTGCATTAACAGTTGGAGGTGTGGCACATGATGTCATCTGTGAGTGGCTTACCTTAAGAATATCAACAAGAGTTAAGGGAACACCACCTCACGCTCTTACACTGCTGTGGGGAGTGTAGTATAATGTCATTAGTGCTTTACGCTGTGACTGGCTGCACTGTACTCTGCAATCTGCATGATAACTGGGTAAAAGTCCACATAGTTTTATCATATCATGACTAGCAGCCTAGCATGGGAGAGTGCTATCACAGCAGTGTTTGAAGAGTGAGCGGCTTATTGTAAACAAATCGGCTGTTGACCTAAGATATAATACACTGTGTGACAAATGCTCCCTTTAGGAAACGTTTTATACTCACAAAGGAATGCATGATCATGTCAAGTAATACCAATGTTACAGTACACATCTCCATGAGGTAGCAAAGGGGCAGTGGGCCAGTTGACTCACAATCAGCCTAATATAGCAGCAGATGGATCTCACTGTCATTCTAGTGCACTGCAAACTCTACCAATGGGCTACAAGGAAACAGTAACTATTGCTAAATACAGCCAATTTAATGCTTTACTTCAGCAATGCAGGAACATATCCGCCTATCATTGGTATGAGCCAATAAAAGCTTTAAAATTAAACATTGGTATCGGCCTTAAAATAACATTTCTGCCCATAAGATGACACTTTAATTATGCACACCCAATGTGTGTGGAGGTTTTTTTAAAGTGTCTAAAATGGATCACAGTGTCGCCATTTACAAAGATTCCTCAGCACTGGTCAGAATGTGGAGAAGCCAAACCACATTCCTCCAACGCCACAAATAAGGGTTGTCACGAGCAAAATGTTTAACTTTAATACAATACTAGTATAAATGCAGTGATTTATTTTATCCAGTGAATGTGTATATTTTGAAAAGCGTTGTATTTTATCTTCACATCTGCCAGTAGGCCATCATGATAAGCCATATTGGTAATGGCCAAAATTAGTTGGAAAATAAAAAATCGAACATGCATCCCCACTTTGCTTCCTTTTCAGTGGAGTAAAACAAGGGAAGAAGATGGATGAGCATAAGGGGACATCAGCATATCCATAGCAGTCTGTCCCTGGTGACAAAAGCCGGCGCACCATCAAATAACGGATGGAGAGCAATTTTGTGGTTGGAGGGCTACGAAGTCAATGAAAAAGATGACTGATAGACCATACGATTTATTATGCAGACAAACATGATAGCTTGTTCAGAGAACAGATAGGAACATCCTATGAATATCATTAAGCAGAGCATGGATACCTCTGGCCAATTACCATGTGTATATGTTCTGATGTGTATTAAAGCTAGCTGTGTGATGCTCCCCAGCAGCAGTCACCCACACTGCTCAGAAAGCAGCACCTGCTGAGGAAGCGGCATGGCTGCTCAAATTAAGGCACAGAGCTGAGCCGTTACTAAGCAACAGCGGCGCACAAAATTCCTCCATCTTCCTGCCTCCAGAGTAGCGTATATGTGGGGGTGTGTTTGAGAGTGAATGTTAGCGGCCTGTCCAGAAGAGTAGGTGAGAAGGTGGAGGGGAAATTTGCTCACTGTCATGATGATTTCTGACTGGCTGTTTGCATCCAGCATGAGACAAAAGAGGTGTTATCTGGGCATTTAAATCGCTCTGAATACACATAAATCTCATATATTTCCTCTTTGTGTTGTGTTTGTGCATACCAGCAAGTTTGAGGAGAGGTTTATGGTCACTGGAGTCTATTCCAGTGTGTCTGCGTCCTCGAAAAAAGAATGGACACCCAAACATTGTCGGCATCAGTGTAAATAGTAAAAGAGAACATGTAATTTATGTCTGGCCGAATAAATAACTGTCTTATGTGCTTTTGCAACAGCTGTAGACAAAGCCATGGTGGTCAGTTTGACCTCCATACTTCAAAACGTCCCACAAATCAGAGCAGAACAAGACCTTGAGGCTGATTAATATGACATTTGTCTTTTCACAGTGTCATTATATGTTTAGCTTCTGAGTGGAAACAAGGCACTGAGATAAGCTTTTATTTTAGCTCCTGTTGTGACAGTAGCTTATCTTGTGTTTGCTCCCCACTACCTACTGTTCTGCAGCAGACAATAAAGAGGAAGTGCAGAGGGATGTCAGAAGAATGTGTTTGTATTTCTCTTGTGATAGCATCACATCTGCCCGTCATACAGAGGCTGTGATGAGGGGGGGTTGGGTAGAGGGATAAAAGAACATAACTATGGGCTTTATGGTCAGCATCTGACTAGTGATCTACAATCAGTATAACCCGACCCCGAGGCACAAGAAAGAACCTCTGCAGCAGCTTTGAGCAAACAATTGAGTTTATTGCCCACACAGATGGATGTTTGTGTTCCATTATGAGTCAGAAAGAAAGACCAGAACTAGTCTCAGAGTCCAACCAGACTCACAATGAGAGCTTCTTTTTAAAACAAGACTTCAACTCACAGATTTTCAAAAAAACAAATGTCCCCAGTCCTTTTTATTTGCTTTAGTTTGCTGCCATGGTTACTCTTTTGGAATAGTTTTCTCTTCTATTCAGGGCTTTTTGCTGTCATTCCTCTGTGGCAGAGCTGGGCCTTCTTGCCAAAGACATGCATGGGAAACTAAGCAGGAGTTGCTGAGACAGCCCCAAGAAGACCTCCTCCTTTCAGCATTAACAACAACTAGAAAGAGGGACACTGGAGGACAGACAGAGAGGAGTCAGAGGCAGAGAGCTGAAAACATCTCTGCATGTGTCTCTCTACTGAAACACAAAAACCCAAAGGAGAAATGAGCAGGTTTCTGGCAAGCTAATAAGGGGTTTACCATGAAGCCAGCTGTCTCAGCTATTGGCTATGTGAGAGGAAGAAGTCATATTTCAAATAAGGATGTGAGCAACCATGAACAAGCCTGTGTCAAAGCGGGAATCTAATTTTTTTCCATGACTATTTGTGGGCACAGAGGCCGTTGGCGGGACTGTCTGCCTACAGCTTAACATCACTCTGAAGCCTTACTTCTCTCCTTCCAAGTCACAAGACAGTGACAAACTGCTGCTCTAGTGAAGAAAACTGGACACAAAGTGAACAGTGGGGAATAAGTCCGGCCAGTATCCAGAAAAACAGACACATCCTTTATCTCAGTCTCTAGCCCAGCTTGAACCGTCCCTCTTGACATTCTTTCCATTCCCAGAGGTCGTTACTCGTTTGGTTTCCTCTGCAAGCTGTTCATCCCTCTCTCTTCTGAGCGGGAAGGTTCAAAATTCAAACATACTCCCGCCCCTTTCTACTAAACTTGTAATTCTTGTTCACAGAGGAGCTCAGAGATACTGTGACTAGATATCTAATGCCCATCAAACATCTAAAAATGTTGGTTTTGAATGTGATCTCAACCTGTAAATGCCATTTTGAAAAGTTAAAATATGCCCGAAGAACACAGTTAAACAAAATACAAACTCATGACTCAGATCATTTCTTGTGTCTCATATCAAACATGCACAAAAAAATACTGCAGATTACTGCCTGAAATAACGATCATTAGAGCTGCTATGATTAGTTGATTAATCAATTGGCTGTCAACTATTAAATTAATCGCTAACTATTTAATAATTAATAAATCATTTGAGTCCTTTTTTTTAAAAGAAAAAATATCTAAATTCTCTGTTTTCAGCTTCTCAAATGTGAACATATTCTGTTTTCTCCAGTCCGCTGTGACAGTAAACTGAATATATTTGGTTTGTGAACAAAACAAGACATTTGGAAAGCAGTTATCAACATTTTATGAACAAAACAACCAATCGATTAATCGAGGAAACAACTGACAGATTAATCACAGATGAAAATAATTGTTAATTGCAGCCCTAATGTATAAATCATATCTGTACAGTCTGCAGATCTAGTCAAGATTAAAACAGTATGGTTGTTGGGGAGGAAGGGGCCAGGCCAAGACTAGATGTGAGTCAGATAAGAATGCCATAAGAGCAGCATAAATAAATAAAGGTGGCAGTGCAATGGGGGATACCCTGAGTGAAGAGGGGGTGGGGTGTGTGAGGAGCATCCCCTCCTCATCTGGCAGTTTTGACCTTGCAGGATGAGGCAGCGAGCTATTTTATGGCTGGTACCTGGAAAAATGTCCCACCAAACCAAGCCCCTAAGTAAAATGTTACAATGATGAGACTACATATATAATACAAATTCATTTTTCAGTGTAATAAAGGGGTATACGCCCCAAATAAATGGTTATAGGACTGCTGCGTAGCTAGGGCCTATAAATACCGCATGATATTATTTCTAAGGTATATTCTGTGATTTTTAAAACCTACCTCTTTGAGTTGGTCGAGCTCTTGCCGGACGGCCTCGTACTCGATCTCCAGGTCATCGTACTGCTGTTTCAGCTGCTGCTTCTCCTCCAGCACCGCCAGCCCGTACTCCGCCGCCTGGATCTTCTCGTTCGTGGTCTCACTCAGCTCCCGGGAGAGACGCTCGATCTCGCTCCGCATCCACTCCGGCGCGGCCTCCAGCAACAGCATCGCGTCGGGGTAACCCTGCTCCTCCACGGACATGGTCGGTACCGGGACGGTGGCGATCGACCAACCAACCAGCTGATCTGCGACAACGGTGGGGATGTCGGGGCGTCTTCAAGAGGTGTAACCTTGAAGAAGAAGAAGCGGTTGCTCAAATTCGTCTGTATTTAAACTGCATGATTGTTACGTTTGCGTTTCTCGTTGCCGGTCTCGTTTCTTTGGTCATGTAGATGACTCGGTTCAGTTATCTCCGACGGGGGAGCTCGGCGTTGGCTCCTTAAAAACGCTCCATCGTTGAGGTCCTGCGTTTGCTTCTCCTCTCCCCCGGCTTGTCGGAGCGATAGCGCCGAAGCACAGGAGCACCGACTGCCAAGACAAAACACGGACACACGACTTCTGGTTCGGACTTTCAAAATAAAAGTAGTGCGATAAAAATGCTTCAGATCATCGATGTGTGGCTGTATGTTTAATTTTAAACCGGAATAAAAATACACATTTAAGAAAAGAAGTTTGGGATATCGCGCGGTTTATAATAAGTTTATAATATGTATTTTATAATAACCATCATTTATAAATTGATTAAAATTCATTAATTATTATTGTTATTTTACTATTAATTGAATTATGATACAGAATATTTACTAACTATTAGTCAGCTATAATTTATGCCGTTTTATTATTAGTTTGTGTATTACATCCCGATTACATTAGTAAACTATTTTTTGTTGCACACGTAACAAAATGACTCAAACAAAATCAATTGCGGTATTACTAATAATTAGTGAACATCATTAATTATCACTTAATTGTTTGCTCATAGTGAAATAACTAGATAGATAGATTTACTTTATTGAATATTAAAGATACATATCTATAGAATATCTGAGAAGGCATGATATAGAAAATATATACAAAACAAAGTAACTAAAATATGAAAAATATACAAGAGTAATATACAAGGACACACTATGCCAAAAAAGAAAATAGTTGTTGTATACAAGCGTATACAAGAACACTATACAAAAGAAATATCAAAAATGCAAAGAATAGGATAACATTTCTATTCATAAGACAGGTGTTCAAAGTGAAATTAATTTACCACTTATTAATACAATGTTACCTAGTTTAGTTTTTTATTAGTTTCAGTGTAAGTCTTTTTAAAAAAAAAAATCTTATTATACTGTGGGATCTGTTTGTCAGGGGCAAGATTTAAGAATCATAATCGGTATTACAAACACAAATCTTTGTGAGGCAGTTAACGCACACTCATGTAGACATCCCAGTCTTAATAAACTATGCATATTACCTCTTCATTTCCTGCATATTTTTTATTTTAGTGAGTTTTGTAAATATACAATATCGTTTCAGTTGCTTTTTTCTAAAGTTTAGTTTTTATCTTTTTTTTTTTTTTTCTGCTAACCAAAATATACATTGTTAGTGCGTGAAATTCAACTCCTAAAGCGCTCTCCCTCTTTTATTTTGAAGACAGAATCGATCGACTTCCGGCATGCGCCAGCTATCAAGACCGGCTTGTTTGAAACAGCTGAATGGTCCGTTTGCTGAAACGCGATCACCTACGCAACCAGCTGGGACAGCTCCTACACGGCGGCAGGGCTTGTCGGGAAATGTTGTACTTGTAGTACGTGAAGCGAACGAAGGGGGCCTGGAGACACCAGGAACTGGACTCATTTCCCAATAGGCTTTGTTTCTGTGCTTATGTGGAGCACGGAAATCTCTGCCCGGGCCGTTTGTTGTCATGAATAGACAGGCTGACGGCGGCCTTGTAGCACTTTCAATACGTATATCTGCTGCCATCTGTCGGAATAGTTAATGAACTAACATGATCTTCCGAGGAACTAAATGCGCTGCATATTCATTCATACCGCTGTTCGCACATATTGTTACTGGGGTCACATGAAAAGGTCTCATTTACAGTAAAATCATCTACATGAAGTGAAATATTGTATTCGTATTTACAGTAATTTGATTGTTCTTGAATGTATGCTTTTTTAAGAGAAGCCACCTGATTCTTAAAGACCTTTTCACTGCAAGCAACAGACCCTTTTCATGACAGCCATATTGATATAAAACAGTAAACACAGGTGTTACCAATGATGCTAATTGAGATCCTGTTCCATTTAGTGTGGAGCAGAGCCTTTACAGTGAGTCAAAATGCACAGAGCCTTAATTAATATCACTGGTAACACCTGTGTTTACCCTAATATTTCATATCAATATTTGACATGTCATTGTAGGACAAACACAGGTTTAATTAAAAACTTTTAATTATGGCTGCAGGAGAGATAAAAAAAAAGTATTTTAATTTGATATCATGATTAGGGCTGGAACAAACGATTATTGTCATAGTTGATTAATTGGTAGATTATTTTCTGGATTTATCGATTAAGAGTTGTTTGCTTATAAAATGTCTGTCTTCAAAATGATGTCTTCAAATGTCTTATTTTGTCCACAACCCAAAAAATATTCAGTTTAATGGCAGAGAGGAGTAAAGACACCAGAAAATAGTCACATTTAAGAAGCTGAAATCAGAGAAATTTGGTTATTTTTTCTTTAAAAAAAATCACTCAACCCAAATAATCAATTATCAAAATCGTTGGTGATTAATTTAATAATTGATTCATTGTTGTAGCTCTAATCACAGTTATAGTGACTAAAATAGTCACTATAAAATAGTGCTATTGCAGTATTGTTGAAATTTGCTGAAAATGATTTAAAAATACTGATGATACACACACTTACATCATTTCACCAGATTTTATACAGAAAACCTCTCAGTGATTTAAAATGGCATCATATCATTTGTGATGTCAGTGTTTTCACTGACACAAAACAAACCCACACTGCAGTTGTGCCTGCACCTGGGAGACTGCTGCTAACTTTGGTTGATGCTGGACAGTTTCTCAATTTGCTTTACTTACTAAATGGAACAGAGCCATCATTATTCTTATCAGTTACATCTTCCTGCTGTGACAAATGTCTGCTGTGAAAAAGGTTTATTGTCCATAGTGGAGCATAACTAAGTACACTTACTCAAGTAATGTACTTGCATACAATTTTATATACTTCACTTAAAACTTGCCTTTTACTTTGAATTTTTAGCTATTTCACAACTGATTTCCTGCCAGTTGTTTATCCCTCTCTCTTCTGAGTGGGAAGGTTCAAATTCAAATATTCTCCTGCCCCTTTAAACTAAACTAGCAATTCTTGTTCACAGAGGAAGAACCATCACAACAGAGAGACACTTTGACAAGACATATCTGTCCATCAAACATCTAAAAGTGTTGATTTACAATGTGCTCTCATCATGTAAATGCAAATTTAAAAACATAACATAATTACACCAAATACAAACACACAACTTTATTATTTACTTTGCAAACTGATTCAAATTTCATATATAACACCTATTATGAACTAATAAGATACAATTCAGTATTAAAGATTTAACTACCTAACTAATAAATTAGATAAGCTCCACCTCAACCAGCTAAATAATGCATGTATTAACAAGGCTGTAATATATGTAATATAACACTCACAGGGACATTTTTTGCATAACATTTGCTTTTATATTTGAGTTATTTTTCTGATAAAATGTATCAACTTTTATTCAAGTAATATTTTGAATCTGAAATGTGTACTTACTGTGCAATATTTCACACAGGTGAATTTTAATTTCATTGTGCAATAATCAGATGTATTATCATCATTCTATGGGCAAAATCAGTACTCTCTCCATGCAATGGTGTAAATTCATTCAACTGCGAGTCTGGTAATATTGTATATACTGTTCCTATATTTGTATTTTCCCTGTTTATATTGTTCCTATTTTTTGTATTTCCTCTGTAACACTGCAAGTTTCCCCGTTGTGGGACAAATAAAGGAATATCTTATCTAATATTACTTATAATGGAGTAGACTACTTTATAGTGAGGTACTAGTATTTCTACTTAAGTTGAGGATTTGAATACTTAGACCACTGCTCAGTGCACTTAAGGGATACAGACTCACAGCTGAAAGATAACTATTATGTTCACGGTCACATATAAGAAGAGTGTACTCACCTTACAGATGGAATCTAAAGTATCACATGCCTGTTTGAAGGGATCACAAGACGTGTTTCATGCAAGGATATGAAACATGTGATTGATTTTTTTCTGTCTGTGATCACATTTTACTCATGCAGTTGCAAAATGTCATGACATCTGCAATATTATAAAAATGATTAGGCAGCAGTGAATTTATTACTTTTATTTTTTATAACCTGATTTATATAATGCACTATTGCCTACTGACCACCTATTCTGATGAACTGTTTTGTCTTGGTGTAAATGTGTTTTTTCTCCTTCTTTCTGTTTACAGCTCTGTATCTTTTATGATGGCTCCCAGGTGAAAAACACAACATTTCAGAAAATAAATTAAGACTATAGAAAACACAACATTTCACAAAATGGAAAAAGGAGAGACAAAATATCTTTCCCCTTTTTAATTCTTACCACCACCAAAGCCTCATTAGAACTGGAGGTCGATGTTCTGTTCTGTTTATTTTCTTTTTCTTTATTTGTTTTCTGAAATGTTGGTGTGTTTTCTGTCCTCTGCCCCCTCAGAATATGGCATAAATACGGCACTATGGCAGCAGCCTGTGTTTGGCTCTCAGCTCTGCACTCCACTGCATTTGTCACAGTCAGACTGGTGAGATATGCCTTAAATTCACAGTTATGCATGTGATTAACTCTGGGCCTAATCTCACCCATCTGTATATACAGCACACTACATGTCCCTGTTCCTACTCTTATCATGTTGCTGATTGTTTCTTTCCTCATCACAGCCAAACTGAGCTGTGCAATCAGTGCATTTAGATGACAGACATTATATAACTCTAAAGCAGCTATAAGGAATGTTATATTTTGCTGATTTTGGCGGACCCTGTGGACAAAAACGGCACTATTTTTTTACAGCCATAACCACAAATTATAATATCAAAAATAACATTATCAAAAGAAAAATCTCCTTCTATTTGTTTTAACTGGTCAACATTCTGTTCAATGTGACTTTTGCCTGGGAAAATGTAAAGATAAGTTCTTCTGCGTGCCATAAATCTGATTTCAAGGAGAATCTGATCTGGTGGGAAGCATTAATAATAGCTACATAGAAATAGCTTATCTTCTTCCTGATACTCTCCTTTGCTTATAGAAGCATCAGTATTAAACTGATCAAGTTAAAAACTCCTTGTAGTACGTTTAGGGAGCATTTTTGGACAAATGATATACTGATACAGTATACAGTTCAAACAGTTCAAATTAGATAACAGATTCATGATTCATTTGTATGATTTAGTGAAAATATATCATATATTTATAGCGAACATTTACACGATGATGGTGGGCTACTCAGTTGCTACACTACCATGAATAAATGAGCAGGATTAAGCAGCAAGGATGTTAAATTAAAAAAAAAAAAGTATGAAGTAAGAATAAACAGTCAGGATCCACAATTTTAGGCTAAAAAAGCAGAAATCTCTGCAATCAAAAATAGATACCGAAAAAGTTATAGGAATAGATCATTCTGATCATACGATCATCCAAAGAGGGTTTCTGGTTTTACTTAAGAACATGGATATCGGCATTTTACTGTAGCATTGTGCTGTAATCATTGGCTTTGAAGTCTCTCTAAATGCTGCACATCATAGTCTGATCTCTCCTCAGTAACCTAAATGCAAACAGCTTTAGCGAGGTGCAAGGTAAGCCAATCAGATTTTATCTACTTGCTCTGCCACTGAGGTCCCACTATTTGTAGCAGCGGGGCAACAGAGTTTTAGTGTGTTAATTTAAATCCTATGAAGTCTCTCATACAAAAATCCTTCTAAGTCTTATACATAACAACAGACTTACACATCCTCAATCAAATGTGTAGTAGAGATGTTTAGGATCAGTTTGAGGAACTAATCATAGTATGTTCATTAACACACAAATATATTGTAGATCATTTTCTATGATAACAGTCCAGCAGAAGGTAATAGTGGTGTGGCTGTAGTATGAGTTTTTGTTGAGGAGTGGGCGCTCTGTTTTATACCCGTACGGTAATAAGATTAGCAGTCTAATCCAGGAGGAGTCAGGAATAGCCCTACACTCCCCTCAGAGCCACAGACAGGAGAAATCTGTGCATGAAGGTAAATACAACGGACCCAATCTCTGCTACTCCTCAACACATTCCTGAGATTAATTTATTCCTGGTCAATCATCCTGGTGAGAATCATGGCTTTGCACAAAGGAGCGCACAGGATCCTGTGGGTGCTTGTGCTGCCCCACCTCGCAGTGCAGAGATAATCTGAGACGAATCACATCAAGCGAGGCCACAGGATTGACTTTCCACAGGGCTGGAGAGGCAAAGACAACGTCAGAGCTGTGGAGGTTCATGTCAGAAATGTTGGCAACTGCAGCTATGGACCTTATTTGTTCTGAGATGGTGGCTGAAGGCATCTGGGCTTACTTACCACAGGTAAATCAGCTTCAAATGAAATTATTCTTTTTTGTTGTATTAACCATGAGATTGTCTGCATTTCTTCCCTTGTTAGCTAGTTATGGTTGGTTGTTTTGCAGCTTGGGCCTTAAGAAAGCTCATTTTGTACTGTGCTGTAGGTCTACTCCTCAAGTAAAACTACCAGCTCAGAACAGCAGTTTGCCAATCCCTTAAAATGGATTATGTCTGCTTTACATTTGACTAAACATGATATATGATGTTGGTCTTTGATCAAAACGTGTATTTGTAGTATATCTAACTCATCATGTCTAAAAACACATTGACCACTCAGTGTCAAACTCTGACTTTCACAGTCCAAAATAATAAAATCTGGCACACTAGTTATGTGTTTCAGGCCTACAGCCACAATTGTTTACAGGAGTCATATGATAAAGTGTATAATAGGATGTAACAAGGTAAATCTGTGTGCAGGTTCTGCTATGACTGTGGGTGTCTGCCTGACTGTTCCTATGGCACTGAATGCAAAGTCACCAGGTGGAGCTCTGATGGAATACAGTAAGTAAAGATGTTAGTTTGTCATCAATAAAATCACTTCATTCAAAGAGATGGTGAGCCACAAACACAGTTGACAGGTTTTTATCTCACCAAAATGCAACATTAAAATGAATTTCAGACGTTCCAGAAGAGCGGCTATTTTTACTGTAATGCTCTGATGACAGACTTGCAATGCCAGACAAGGATTAGACACCTCTGAGCACTCACCACTGATGATCTTAATTATTTAGGTGTTACAGAACAACCTACTTTTGGTGGAGTCTCCTGCCCCTGTTGCTCTGTGCAGTTGAGCGAGCTTGGTACCTAGTTTAACCTCAGTCCAATTTATTCTTTTTTACTTTAATTAGATGTGCTATGTGTTAGGCTTGTCTGTGTTGAAAAGAAAACCAAATTTTGCTAACAATTGATTAGATTAGCTCAGGGGGTTTTCAAAATCTGAGACTGTAGGCCTCTCCTCAGACAAAGCTTGGAAGAAGTCACCCAATCTTAGTTTACTTACTTAGTTTTGCTAACACCTAGATGCCTATGGGTCATGATTATGTTATTTGATGCCATAAACACTCTACAGTTGAGCCAACATATCCTAATGTTACTGTTTAACATAACCAAATACATTTAAAAGGTCTAGGTAGCCAGCTAGCCAATAATCTAGTACTTTACCTTGAGGAAAATTGAGGACTGAGCAACTTCCACTTATAGTTGAGTAATATTTGACCAAGAGTATCTATACCAAGTACTGGGGTTGAGGACTTTGTCCACCACTGTGCCCCAGCAACATCTTTTAACCATCTTCAAAATGTGATTTTCTTTTCAACATAGACAAGTCTAGCACATAGCATATCTAAGTACAGAAAACAGGAAAGGAGAAGGTTGACCAAGGTTCCAAAAGGGGTGGGATTTTTGAAGAATTGCTCACAATTTTAGATGAAAGACTTTGTCTAATATCAAATTTTTCCTCTTTTCTTTTCCCCTATTATCCAGTCAGAGCTCCCAGGGCGAAGTACACAATAGTAGGAGAAGCTATACGCTATGTTATTCCTGCACATATGCAATGTTCAATCGGCTGTGGAGGTCAAGCCTGCAAGTATGACAACCCAAGTTACTGGAGGGACGACCAACAGGCCATAAAAGGCCTCTACTCATCCTGGTACACATGCTCGTTCCACCTTTGCAGGAGTTAGACTGAGAAGGGTGTGAATTACTACATAATACACACACACCACTCACTTTTTTTTTTCTGTTGTTTTAGGGTTACTGATCATCTTCTTGCTATGTCCAGACCCTCAACAGAAATCATTGAGAAGTATAACATCATTGATCAGTTCAGAAGGTACAAACAAAACCTTTCTTTCGAGGTCTTTCATCAGTTTCCTGACAAAGAATGCTCAAGATGTGCAGAGATGAGAATAATGAAGTGTTCTTGTCTCTGTTTGTGCATGTGTGTTTGTGTCAAGGAATGGTATTAAAACAGTGATCAACCTACAGATACCTGGTGAACATGCCAGCTGTGGAAACCCTCTGGAGCCAGAGAGCGGCTTCTCATACCGCCCAGAGGTCTTCATGGAAAACAACAGTAAGTGCTAGAAAATAGGGCTGGATTGCACCAGGAAGGATTATTTTAAAAACCCGCTTGAATCATGGATTAACCTTAAATTATTTTTCACTGCACTTTAGAAGCTTAGTTTTTACTCAAACTCGAAAGTGTGATTTAGGATTAACTTTAAACTTACACTTGCAAGGTGTAACTTTAAAAATGGCTGCCTTTTGAGTTGGATTGAGCAAAATAATCAAGTTCCTCAAAGAAAGTTAAAGGGCAGACTCAACACAATTGAGTTTTATGATGCGTCTCTTCTTTGTTTCACTCATGTCGATCAGTTGCAGCGGTCTGCCACAGCTGCTGCTGGCCAGTCTTTTTCCCTTACTGAGCTGTTGTCCGTTTTTAAATCTTCTATTATTTGGCAATGTTCCCTCATTAATGCAGTCAAAAAGTTTTTCTCAAATGTGGAGAAATTGGAGCTTCTCTGTTGAGTCATCATGAGTATCCTAACTAGGCTAACTAACTTTTTAGCTAGGTGGCAAACAATGTAATATTTTGTTAAGGACTACAGAGCAGCTGAAAGTTAACAGTTTTCCACCGTCTTTTGTAATTACTAGGATCAAACAGCATGCAAATTTATTTTTTATTCATTTACTTTAAAGTCTGTGTAGAGTTTTTCTTCTAAACACATCAAGTGAAAACACTAAGAACTATGTAGTACTGAACTCTGGAGTTAGACCAGTAGACTGTACACGATTTCTGTGTTTGGGATTTTTTTGGGCAGAGCCAGAAATATGGCTCGGTAACATGCCGGAGCCATGGTCCCCCAACACTATATAAGCCCCATGATCCGACACACAAATGGCACTGCAACACCCTCACTAACGGTCAGTTACGAATGTACCTTCAGCAACACGCTCAGTCTAAATCAGCTCAACACTTCAGTTCACTTCAGTTCCAACAGCCAACACAAAAGAAAAAAGGTGGTTAATAACACGTTTCTTTGGTGTAACAAACTCAAAACACAAATTTATTGTTGCTTTACAGTATCTTTAATTTGGGTAAGCAAGCATCTCCAAATTGATTAAACTCTTTAAACTTTAAACTTGGAGTTATTAAGCCAAAAATAGTTTTGCTAAATTCTGATTAGGACTAATCTTCAATTAAATGAATCTTTGTTGATGCAATCAAGTCTAACTCTTGATAAATCTGTATTGTGGCTCAGCTTTAACTGAAAACATCTTACTGTTTCAGTTTATTTCTACAATTTTGGCTGGAGTGACTATGGAGTGGCCAACCTCACCACTGTCCTGGACATGGTGAAGGTCATGGCTTTCGCACTGCAGGAGGGAAAAATAGCGGTCCACTGTCACGCTGGTCTTGGAAGAACAGGTAAATTTAAAGGAATGCTGTGGAAAGTGTTTTGACTTTTGAGGATAATCTGATCTTTCATCTCCACAATCTGATGGACAATGATGGCTTTCTCTTTTCTTCCCCTCAGGTGTGCTGCTAGCAAGTTTCTTGGCCTATGCTACCAGGATGACTGCTAACCAGGCTATTTTATATGTACGTGCTAAACGGCCCAATTCCATCCAGACCCGAGGTCAGCTACGTTGTGTCAGAGACTTTGTCCAGTTCCTTGCCCCTTTGAGGAGTGTGTTTTCCTGTGCTGAGCCTCGATACAATCCAGTCACCCTGTCGCAGTACCTGAACCGCCAGAGACACATACTGCACGGCTATGAGAGGAAGGAGCTGAGATACCTACCAAAGATTGTCCAGCTGGTGTCTCGGCTGCTGTTGGACATTGCAGAGAATCGACAGGTGATTGAGGAGGACATTCTGGAGGCCCCTGATATCCATGACATTGAGATGACTCTAAGCATCATTGAGCAGATGGGCCCTAAGTTATTTGCAAATGAGCCCCGCTTGCCAGGTACGCCACCTTACCCAGACATTTCAACGAGCCTCCCATCTTCTACCATCGCAAAAGTCTGAGCTACAGTGAGTCCGACTTGAGACGTCTGGGCTCACAGCTCAACCTCCTCACACAACCTCTCGGCCCCTTGTCGCAGAGTAATATTGATATGTCCATTTCTCCATCCGAGCCCTCTGTCCCTGGGGCCCACTCTCAGCGTTACAATAGCAACACATCTGATGTCTCACACAGCTCAACAGGCTCACTCTGGCAAATCAAGAATGTAGAAAACAAAGACGGATCCATTCTGCTGAAGAAAGTCAAGAAGAACACCATCCAACGTAGTGAGTCTGTGGGAAACAATGAACCTACCAAAAAGGGTACCATGTTGTCCAGGTGGAAGGCAGAGCAGAGGGAGGAGTTAGTGTTGAACGGAATGAGGTCTCAGGGTTACAAAGAGGACCAATCAGAGAAGTCAGAGGTGCCCTTTATCACGCTGCAGTCAGAGTTGTCCCTGGACGCCAGAAGGTTGCTGGTGGCACAGGCCATGGCAGTGGATCTTTTTCTTGAAGGGGAAGAAGAGCACAAGAGCAGAGTCTTGGCCTGGCAGGTAACTGACCATTGATGTTGAGGTATTTTTGGAGATGGAGGGCGTGCATGTAGAAATGCATCAAAATTTATGTAAATGGATGAATTTGTTCATCACTAAGTTGATGTTACATCGGCTCTTAGCTGTTCATGACAGACTATAAATCATAGCCACAACAAAGGCATTTCTGCATGCACCATAGTCATAAAGTTACAGTTCTTACCTTACATGACATTTTATTTTGAGTTGCCATTTTTTTCAGCATAACAAATAACAAAATTACCACTTCCAATTAGAAGTGAAGAACAACAACCCAACACCAAGACACAATGATCGTGACTGGTAAATGACATACAAATATCAATTATTAAATTGAACTTTTGACTTGATGACTCCTGAAAGTATTATCAAAGAATGTCTCGAAGAAAGTACCTGCCCTTTTGGAACCTCCATCAACTTTCTCCTTTCCTGTGTACTTAAATATGGGATGTGCTAGGCTCATCTACATTGAAAAGGAAACCAAATTTTTAAGATGATTAACAGATATTGCAGGGGGACCTGTAAGAGCGAGCAAAGAAAACAACAGACAAATCTAGCACAAAGGCTTGTATATCTAAATACAGGAAACAGGAAAGGAGAAAGTTGACCAAGGTTTCACCAGGCTCAACTGCACAGAACAAAAAGTGATAGGACTCATGAGAGGTCAATGCCAAAGATGTAATGACAAAAATTTTACACGCTGCTGTTCTAACACAAAGTGTCTGCATAAGTTGCCTCAGTCACATACAGGCAGACTGGGTCTAACATAGCTACCTGACTGTGTGCAGACAGAACTGAATCAAGGTGGTGGCTGGGAGAGGCTGTGTATGGAGCGTGATCCCTTCATCCTCACTGGGCTCATGTGGGCATGGCTGGAGCAGCTTAAAGAGCCGGTCATCTCCATCCAGGCAGCCAAAACCCTGAACCCTGACAACACCGATGCTCAAACTGTCCTCAACACGCTCGACCGGGTCAGTATATACTCTGTGCTGCTGATTCACATGTGAAACAACAGCAGTACTGCAAAGAAGCATAGATATAGATATAGATATAGATTAGATATAGATATAGATAATTTGTTAGTGTAACCCTCATTCTCATCTCTTCCCAGGCCCCTAAAGAAACCTTAATGTGCATACTAGATTGTATGGCTCATTTGCTGACGATACCAGAGGAGGTTGAAAATACATTCCTGAATCGTACTATCAAGGCTTTCACCTGGGTAAGAAAACCAACACACCTAATTATTTAGGATTAATTTCAAGAGTTAAATTCATTTCTTCACCTTTGGTTTTGTTTCAACAACTTGACTCTTGTTTGCCTTTGAACAGATGGACAGTAACTCAGAGGAAGGAAGCAGAGTATACAAGTCCATGACTACAGTCCTACAGTGTGTCCTTGAGGACATAAGATCCATCGCCATGGATGCAGATGAGACGCCCTTATCTCCTTTCGCTTTAACATAGAAACTACCTGTAATGTTTATGTGCTGTACTGCTTGAACCTCCATGTGGAGGCATGAAAGAGACAAAAATGCTTTTGTGCCTTGTGAGAAAGTGATTTAATATGTAATAATAGATTTTGTCAATGTGAACTAAATATAAACATGTATGGCAAGTAGGTTATTGTCACTAATATATAACTAACACACCTCAGTATTTTCTTACCTCAGTAGTGAGTGGAGGTAACACGAGGAAGCCCATTTCAGCCAATGTGATTAAAAAAAACTGTCAGTCATTTAATGAGAAACTTTCTCAAAATGATTTATAATCTCAAAAATGAAAAACTTTCTCTAAATAATGACTTAGTATTTTAAAATAATGACTAGTGTCTCAAAAAATGACTTAGTATATCAAAATAATAAGAAATTATTTAGATAGTGAGTCATTGTTTCAAAAAAGTTTCTGATTATGATCTTTTTTGTCTCATCACATCAGCATAAATGGGCTTCCATGCATACTGAAGAACAGGTGACCGAAATATATTTTGCAGTACATTATGCCTTAAGACCGGTCACATTCAACACTGACATGCCTCAGCTCCAGAAGCGTAGTTATAGAACATTTAGCTTTTTACATGTACAGACTTCTCTTTTCTTAATGAGCACGTTGTTCACACAGTGTGTCAATGCCTTTCCCATAACATAGTGTTTCTTATCTGTAATCAGTGTTACATTCTGTTTTCTATAAACATAGGCCAACCAATGAACATCTTAATGTAAACATATAGATATGATGAGATTCATAATAAAAGCAAATGTTCCTCCTTCCAGCAGGTAGTGCAAAATGTTTGTAGGCAGCTTTTTGTAGAGCAGTGATGCTCAGGAGGTGAAAGAATAAGCTTTCAAGACGTCTTTCCCATCTTTCCCTTCTACTGAGGCCACAATGCTGGAGTAGTCACAGGCGACATGGGTGAACCCCCTAGAAAACAGCATACAAACCATGAAGTAAGATTCGGAAATGACATGAAGATACAGAAAAAAAAATATGGTAACACTTTACTTGAAGTGGTAGGGACTCTTATTACACCACAATAATCATTATATGACACCTGTCATGAACATGAAGGAGTCTTTATGAATGTTTATGGCTTTGGGATTGTCATTCACATTGTTTGAGATGTCTTTGTTCTGACAACTTGACATTAACCTAGACAAAAATGTATTTGTTATGACAACCTGACATTACCAAAACTTGAAGAAACGATTACTTTGCAACAAGTAAACAAGGTATCTGTCGATCAGGTAACTCTGTGAATCACTTCAGTACTGTACTCTGTTAAACAGCCTTATAATATTTAATGACATCTTTATGACAAGTCCAAATGGTACCACTTTAGTTTGAGGTCAAGGGAATTATTCAGGACAAAGCGTTTGATAGTGCTATTACATATAATGGCATCTTAATGACAAGTCCAAAATTTTTCACTTTACTTGATGTCAAGAAAAATATTCATGACACACTTATAATGATCTCATGACAGTCAGTATCCAAACCAACCACATATGACAGTGTGATGTAATGTTAAAACATAAAGCTAAACAGTTTCTTTAAGTTTGATAATGTCAATTTGTGAAAGCAAAGACATTTCAACTGTCAGTGATGTCAACTTTGCATTAAAAATGTCATACTTGACCAAATGACACTTTTTGACAACAGCCATAAACATTTCTGAAGACTCTTACAGGTGTCATGACATGGTTATGGCTTTGTCATGTCAGTCTTATGCACAGCCCTTCAAATAAAATGTTACCGAAAATACTGCTAATTCAGGATGTTGCATTACTAGTAAATATTGATGTTAACTTGTCCGTTGTTGATACTACAGGAGACAGCAGACAGTACCTGGACCTTGTGTGAGAGCCTCCCAATAAGTGGTATCGGCTCTCCAGGGTCAGCCCGTGGTCTCTGTCGTTCCTCCATGTCAACACTCGTAAGGACAGGTCCCTTGATGCTGTCACCACCCGAAAGCTGTCCTGTAAATGTGAGGACAACACTAATTGGTCCTCAGACAGATACTTGGCTCTTTTCACACAGAGGGTATATTGTGCTGTATAACACAAAGAATTTATTTCTACAGATGGAGGGGTGTTTATTTGAATTCCAAATGAGAAAACAGCCTACCACACATATAGAAGAGATAGGCATCATATGCTCTACAAAGCTGGCAAGCAGGGCTCCTTTCAGAGAGTAGACCCAGAGCGTCTGGTCAGCTGCCAGCACTAAGCAGTTGCTGTCCTTGGCCTCAAGAAGGATGTCTGATGACCTGGTGTTTAGTGTCAAAGGGAAAGACTCCACCTGCTGGACTGATATGAGAAGAGATTCAAAATGTCACCAGCAAAACCATTCAGGAAAAAAACACTAACTGTAGATTTCAGGATTTATTCTGTGATGATGAGTTATCATATACACTTTTTGGGTTATCCACTTTCACCTAACGTGTTTAAATTACATCTGTTTTAATGTGTATATAATTTGTACCTACATTTCCCAAAATGACCTTTTACAGACCACAGAGAACAGGCATGAACTTTATGCATTCAACTGCAACTGCGTGCTGCAGGGTTCCTACATCTTTTGCAAAGTCATATTCAAGCACTTTTCAGGAATCTTCAGGGTGCATTTTCAAGATTTTCAAGCACGTTACAGTTGTGTTAAATTACATATTATATACATATATTCAAAATGGTTATTTTACTTCATTCTCCATTACTTTGTTCATCACATTAAATCAAAATTATGTTTCGCTGTAGCATTCTCCAGAAGGGTGACAAATTAATATTGAAGGAAAACACAACAAAGTTTCAGGTTTCAGAATGTGTCCCTTGTCTTAACGTAGACTGAGCTAATATTTGACTTGTTTTATTTCCTTGTCTAAAAACAAATCCAAAATCTAAGCACTTCCCAAACCTTGAAAACGCTACATTTTAAAATTCAAAATTCAAGTTTCTCTGAGTGCCTGTTGAACATTACTGTGTAATATTCAGTCTAGAAACAAGCCTCTTCTTCTTCCATTGTAGTTTTATTAGAAATGGCTTGAAGCTTTGACATGCCAGTCATCCATGGTAATAAGTAAATTACAAAATAACAAATGCATCAAGTTTAGCAGTATCTGTATCAGCAGATTAATATCAGCTAGAATGATTCACCAACTGATTGAAATTTTCTCTTAGTTTGGATTTACCGAAGTCACACAATAATACAAACAAACTACCTAATCAATGCAGCAGTAGACCAGCAACACCCGAGTTCCTCTAAGTAAAATGGCTGTTTTAGCCAAACGTTCTAGTGGCTCAGGAGGGCGCAATAATTGGCTTATGTAAAGGCGGCTTCCCGTCTGGAAAGGCTGTCTCACAGAAGGTAAAGTGGAGAAAATATTTTAAATATAGCGTACACTTAAATTGAAACTAAAACTACTGTAGGTAATACACTGACTATGGATAAGTACCTCATATAACCCCACTTCAAAAGATCCAAACTATCCCTTCAGAGGACATTAAAGCCAATCAGCACATATTTCAGTCCTCACCTTGTATCTCTGTCTTGTACCTTGTCTTTTTAATGCTGACATCGAAAACAGTGAGGGCTTTGTTGTTTGGGTGCTCAGTGTGGTGGATGATGGCCAGTCTGGCAGGCTGGGTGGGTATGAAGACAGCAGCCTGGCACCCAGCAACTGGCACAGACTGGCACAGAGGATCCTCGTCCTCAGACGGAGAGGTCAGACTCTCAGTGTAAATCACCTGCCAACACACCCAACAACAGAAATCTCAAAAATGTGTATTAACATTTTATTCTTATCTATGAACACCTATTTTCCCACGGTGTAATTTACACAGAAGTGATGAGGTAACACACACGAGACCAGGCCAGAGCAGGAAACACAAAAGTAAAGTCAGCCAGTCAAAGACAACAAGAAATACCTTTGGACTTAAGTCATCATTGTCCTTGGTTCCAGCCACAATCCATTTCTTGTCAGGTGAAACTCTGAGCATGTTGACTCTAAAAGAGTCACACACCATCACGCTGGACTTTTTAGTCAAAGCTGAATCAGCTAGTGTGCACACAGACCCCTGACTGGTGCCAATCTAGAAGAGAATATGAAGCAACATGAGAGAATATGAATAGGAGAATATGAAGCACATGAAAAATAACGTATTCGTTTTACTTGAGCTGAACTATTGAGTTAATCTGCAACTATTTGGATAATCGATTCCTCTTTTTTGAGTTATTTCTTACAGAAAAAATGTATAAATTCTCTAATTTTAGCTTCTCACATCTGAATACTTTCTGGTTTCTTTAGTTTCTATGGTAACACACTGAATGTTTTTGGGTTGTGGACAAAACAAGACATTTGAGGACGTCATCTTGGGCTTTGGGAAACAGTGATCAACAATTTATCACCATTTTCTAATATTTTATGGACCCAATGAGTATTTTCATCACCATCGATTAATCCGTCGATTATTTTTCCTATTAATCAATTAGTTGTTTGGTCTATAAAATGTCAGAAAATGGTGAATGGTCAATCAGTGGTTCCCAAAGCCCAAGGCACGTCCTCAAATGTCTTGTTTTGTCCAGAACCCAAACATATTCAGTTTACTGTCACAGAAGAGTAAAGAAACTTTTTTTGTAAGAAATTACTCAAAGCAATTAATCAATTATCTAATAATCCATTATTAATTGATTAATTGATTAATCTTTCCAGCTAATTAATCTCTAATGAAAATAATCATTAGTTGCAACCCTAATTTTTATATTTACAAATCCAGATATTCTGAGGTCACTTACAGTCAGAAACCAGTTGTTGTTGACATTGTACTGCAGTAATGTACAGTTTGAAAATCCAGTAGAAAAGGAGGCCAGCTCCTGACCAGTCTGACCCTGCCAGGTCTTGATGAGGCCTGTGGAGTCTGCTGTGATCACAACTTCATGCTGTTCATCACTTATAATCCCTGTCAAAGGACTCTGTGCAGGACTGCACCACAGAAGTTCACCCTGACAGGAAAAAAAAAACAAAAAAACACGCAACATCAGGTTAATGTCTCTGTGAGAGTATTCATTCCACCGGCTTTTCAGGTTTCAAACGAGGAGGCGAACTACTGGAGAAAATCTGTTTAGCTGGAATGAAACCTGCAAACATGTGGTTTGCAGTGGCACATGACTGCAGTTAAGATTACCGGTTTGGTGTAGGTAAAAGGTCTGAATGCAGCATGACGCCCGCATCAAACACCGTTACTTTCACTTCTGGGTTTACTTTGTGCCATCTCAGATCTAAGAAGTTTTAGATATGGACCAATAAAGACTCACCCATGTGACACTTGTTGAGATTTACATATTTTATGGGACGTTATCTGTAATACTTCAGAAGTCACACAATCAGTTTCAGACAGATAAAAAAAATCTACAACTTATATGCATATACATACGTATGTGTATATAAATATGCATGAAAATTATGTAAAAAAACAAAACACTTTGCAAATACTTCTAAGTCAGGGTTGAGGAGTAACAGATTACATGTAATCAATTATGTAATCAGATTACAAAAACTAAGAAACTACAATCATTCCAGATTACACCTGAAAAAATGTGTAAATTAGATTATAGTTACATTTTCAAGGAAATTACTAGATTAAATCTTTAAAATATGTAAATTCTTCATTCTTCCTTTTCTTGAAGGGTAATTGTTAATTGCTTCATCTGCTTGTGCTATTTATTTATATACAGTCATATTCTTGTATAATTTATGACTACATAATTTTTTATTATTTTTTTTACATATATGCAGTTGTGGTTGTTGTGGATTGTTGGTTTGTGTTGGGATTTTTCTGTTTTGTGTTTTCACTCTTTTTTCTGTTACTGTTGGGTGTGTTTGTATCTGTTATATTTTATTTTATTTTCTAATGTGGACATTCTTACGTTATGAAACTTTTTTCATGAAAACCAATGCTCTATTAACTCATGAAAAGTGGATCTGACATACTAGATTTCTAAGAGAAGTGCTCAAATCTGTGGCGTACCAGGTAGAGAGAAGGACTTGAAATGCGAAATGCATTTTGTTTACATTGAAATGAGTGACTGTGTCCATTTTCTTAGTATTCTGTGCAATGTTTTCAATGTTTGATAATAAAGTATTCCAAAAGTATTCATTTTAGATCACATTTTTTTGTAATTCAATAGAATGCCTAACTAATTACAAAAAAACTGCCATGTAATTTGTATTCAGTTACTACACTACCAGACTGCATTTCAAAGTAATCTGACTCAACCCCGATTATACTGAGAATGCAGGATGATATGTTCAGGATTATGATGTACTGACATTTTGGATGTTCCATGCTCGGACTGTACCATCTAGAGAGGCACTGCAGACTGTGGCACTGCAGTTCCAGAGGTGAGGAAGCTGAGCTGAGCTCCCCCGCAGGTACACAAACCCCTCCACCCTGCCTGATGGACAGCAGATAGTGTCAGACAGAAATAAAAAAATGAGATGAGAGACATGATGAAGTCACGCACAGGAGATTCCAGAGAGACAAATAAACATACGTACACAAATATACAAACATACTCCTACATAACCTTAAAACCAAACATCAAACATCCATGTGGAGGTCTGTCTGAATGTGTTTGCTTAAGTCAAAGCTCAAATTGGTTTCCTCACATTAATTTTAAATTAATTCATTAAAAAAAAATGTTACACTATTTATCTAGTTCTCACTGTATTTGTGTTATTTTTAACCCTGTCTACATTTGTTTGTGCGCATGTATAAAATATAAATAGGAAAAAAATCACAATTCTTCTTTTCTGTACATTTTTCAGTTGTTTTTATGTAAACGTGTAAACATCTGTTTCTCATGCCAGTGACAGCACACCTGTGTGTCCTCTGAGGCTCTTGCAGGTGTAACCCCCCGTGGTGCCTTTCGTCATCTTCATCTCTAAGTGGGAACGTCGCAGGAAGTATCTCTTCCACGAGTGATTCACTTCTTCACTCCCCAAGACAGCAGAGTTACAGAAGCTCCAGCGCTGCAGACACATCCTCCTGAGAGGAGCGCAGACATGGATGTTTACTTCACTTTTGATTTGGACGTGCGCTGCATCATCTATGCTACTCTGTGACTTGACGTGAGAAAAGACCGAAAAGCACAAAGACAGCTCACCTCCATAACCAAGGAGTCTCCGCAGCTTCGTGCCAGTCCTGAAAATATGAAATCAGACACAAATCACACGCTTTGGTTAATCGCAACATGTTCGCTGTTATTGCGCATGAGCTACTTCCGCGAGTTGGACGCTCCTCACCTTACAGACACTGGAGGCTCTGATTAAATCTTCCTCTGTCAGGAATGAAAAAATATGAATGAGACAATCGCCGATCAAGTACGGCTGATGAGGATCCATACTGACTGATATCGATTATACCTCGCACGCCCCCACCAACTATCTATCTCTTTACCAAACGTCAAGGCGGAGCAGCAGGTCCAAGTTTGGGCAAACTACGGAAAGAATACAGGGACAAGAGGTGATTCAGCCTTTTCTTTTATATTTAGTTATTTATTTATATTTCAGTTGTTTTAAACAAATAACAACACTCTGTTTTACACGTTTTACACATATAATACGAAAATATAGAGAAGCATGAATAAAAAAGCGAGAAATTCATAGTATCGTAATGATAATAATACTAAGTAATAATAACACATGAACACAAAATATGTCTTCAGTCAACATAAATAGAGAGGAACTTAAGTGAAAACATTGAATTGGGCGCACAGTCCTACAATTTCAATAGCTTTTTGGTTTTTTTTGCTAAATATTGTCTCAATATTATCGCTCAGTTTCTTTCTTAAAACTGACACTGAGATTTTACCTCATGAAATTGAATTTGGATTTATGAATGTAAACCTTTGCAAATAAAATAATTTGATTAATCAGAAGAAAAATTGTTGATCCTCAAAAAACCCAAATCATAGAGGCTGGTTCGGTCGTGTCTACAAGGGAACCCCATACCTGCGAAAGACCTCGCGAGAGTTATAATTTTAACCCAAACCATGGTCCTTCCTTAACCACTAACCAAGTTTTTTTCTTTCCCTACACTTATCCAGATCTCACCACAGCGTTGTCACGTCATAAAACATAATTAGTTTGTACATGGTGCGCAATGAAGAAATAACTCGTAAAAATCTCGCGAGAGTTTCGCCACAAGGCGAAGAGCGAAGTCGTGTCCCGCTCTACTCCGACTCTGATTGGCTAGTACCCTACGTTGGTTTTGGTAATTTGGATTGGCTAGGTTTTAGGCATGAGGAGTGTGATTGGGTAGAATTAACCAAGGTAAGCCAATGAGAGGCAGAGTGGGGCGGGTCATGCCTTCGCCATCCTGGGAGAAATAATGTCAGGCAGTTTTTTCTCCGTCATTTTGATGAAGATTGTATTTTTTGCAGTCATGAAATTAGAAGTATTTGTTATTTATTTTATGAATGCCTAAGTATTAAATTATCATGGTTAGATTCGGAGTTTTTTTTTTATGACAAGAATGAAATTCATTGTAAAAATATTTATCTTATAGCTTGTTATGTATTATGGGAAATATTATATTCATAAATGGAATATGGAATAAAAAGAAGTCACAGTACAACAACTCAAAATAGAAACTGGTCATTTTATTACAACATTACATAGACTGAAAAATAGTAAAGCAGTGGAAACGATACAAATCTGTAAAAAGTTAAATCTTTTATATACTTATTGATTGTTACCTAGTACCCGTATATAGTTTGTGCTGTTTTTGTTTTGTTTTGATATGATGTTGATGGTGATGTTTTTGATAACTGTATGGCTTATGATGATAAAATAACTTAATTTATTTTATTTTATTTTATTTCTAAAAAGGATGGTTCGTTTAGTTTTTACCCTGCAAGCACTTCACTGCGCCACCAGATGTCGCCATTATAAAAGGTAGGGGATGCAGAGACGTTGTCCAGGACTGAGGCGCAGTACAGGTAGCGCGCACTAGATACATTAATATTAAGTGGATGATTTCGACTTTTGAGTACAAAAAACAGTCATGCCAAAGGCAATAAGTGCATGCAACCTATTAAATCTCATAAACGTTTGATTTAACCACCTGTTACACGATAGAGTGTAGAGATTATCATTCAATCTGACGTAATAATTATCTACTTTTAAAAAATAATGTATCATACTTTGTTTTTGTTTTAATATCATTGCAGCTTTTTGTGATGCCTCTTTTTTTTCACTTAGGCTATGTAATATTGGTGATTTCAGTGAAATAAAACTTAATGTCTGCGTAAAAATAATTCTGTTTTTACGCATTATGTTCAGCACCGACCCACTTCATAACCAAAAAAAAAAAAAAAAAAAAAAAGCCACCCCAATCAGTCAAGGTGAATTCACAGCACAAGAGTGTGTGTGAGTGTGTGTGCTGAGATTCAGCCCTGGCGGGATTCTTCAGCAGGGCCCCATGTCTCCTGTGAACACGCCCCAGATAGATGAGCCAGATATATAGCCAAGACCTGCGGGTAGCAGAGGAACTGTGAGAAACAGATAATCGCACTTGCTCACCCCAAGGGTTACCTGTGACACCCTCGCAATGACAAGAGGGCCCAGCGGAGAGGGGGCCACGTAAAAGGAGTTTGGATGATACCCTGATAGCCGGCAATTTGTAAAAAACTTCCCGAGCGAGTACTTTCTTTTTCTTTTTTTATGCTTTTCGTCATTTTGGAGTTCCTCTGGAGTTACTACCTGTGCTGTGATCGATCGGAGAATAAGCGAAGCGAGTTATTCATCAGCTACAGATCGTTGCATGAAACTGAGAGCGGGGCCGCAATGAGTCGGAGAACACGACGCTGGATTTTAAGAGTTTTACTTTGTCTGGGGATTGTTTATTTGAAAATTGGGTGAGCTGCGCTTCTTTTTTTTTGACTCCTCTTTGGTTTGTTGTAGGTTATTCTCAAACACAAAGGACTTAAATAACTGACAGTGATACTTTTATTTGTTGTTGGTCTCTTAAAAACGCCTATTGTACATAATATTTGCTCAAAAGCAGGCAGCTGATTTTATAAAAGATAAATAAAACATTTAGAGAGGAGCGTAAACTTATCTCGGTTTGACTCGTGGCAACTGCGTCCTTATCACTTAATGACATTTCCTTCATTTAAGGCTGGCAAAACTCATAGTGGCACAATAACTAAAAAGTATCCGCAAGTGTAATGCAGCTTTTAAACCTTCAGAGGAAATTTAGTGGTGCATTTTAGCCCAGACCGAATCTCCTCTAAATACATAATAGATAAAATAAATAATTTTGGTGTTAATTTCTCATTTCTGAGATGCAATCATCCAAGTAAAACGGTGTATTTTATATAGAAATATGTTAAATGTTCTGCTCATGACTAATAAATCAAACAGTGCAAATATATTTGATTTCAAAAGATTATTAAAACTCTTTCGGGTGAAAAATAATCATAAACTAATAAACAAGGGAAGAGATTAGAACAGAAAAATATCAGTGGTTGATGGCTCCCTTTTCTCAGTTATACCATCTTCCATTCACAGTGGCTTCTCGTCGGTGGTGGCCCTAGGTGCGAGCATAATCTGTAACAAGATCCCCGGTTTGGCCCCCAGACAACGGATTATCTGCCAGAGTCGCCCCGATGCCATTATCGTCATCGGAGAGGGAGCCCAAATGGGCATCAACGAGTGTCAGTTTCAGTTCAAAAACGGGCGCTGGAACTGCTCTGCGCTTGGAGAGAGGACAGTCTTCGGAAAAGAGTTGAAAGTGGGTATGTTGCTGTCTGTTAACGTTTGTTTACAACTTGAAACTTTTGATTTTTTGCAGCAGGTGTAAATACCAATTTATTTGTTGTGATTTCTTAAAGAAATGGGCAATAATTACAAGTTAATGGAAAGTGAAATTGAAATTCAAGATTTAAGCGAAAAAGTTAAATTATGATTGATGCCTTGAAGAAAAAATAGAGAAATGCATGTATTTGTAAATTTATGACATGCAACCTTTTTCATGTCTTAACAAAATATTAATGAACAGCTGTGGCTCTTGATCAAACCTGCACCAGACAAGCTTCTTCTGCACTTAAATGATGATCAGCATCCGCTATAAGGATCATCCCATAAGGATCCAGTGTCATGTACATCAGGCCCAGTTCTGCTCCAGACTTCTCATTGAGCAGGGCTCCTTTCTGAGCGTTGTAGAATAAAAGGCATGTGAAGCCAGCACTGTAACAAAGCTCTTGTGAATGTTTGCAGCCTTTCTTTTCAGCCCGGCAGAGTCTCTGGAGACACATTTTCACTGGTCTTTATCCTGTCTAGTGATGGGTGCTGCGGCTCTCACTGTAAGGGACGTAGCTCTTACCACGGGTATAAGTTACAGTGGAAGCAAAGCCAAGAGGAAAAGCAAGACCTGAAAGTAGTAAATTAGAGAAACAAACAAGTTGAAATCAATGTTCCTACTGCTGAGACAAAAGTCTCCTCTAAAGAGCGGATGAATGTCAAGCGACTATTAACTGATAATAAATGATGGATTAGGGATATTGAGGATATCAATACCAGGAAGACCTAACAAGGATTTAATGAAGTATTTTTTGTCTAATGATGTCTTTTATGGCTGCAGTCAGTGAGTAAGATTTTTTATAATTACAGAGGTGGCTTTAAGAAAAAAACTTTAAAGAATTTAAATATATTTTAGGTCTTGGTCCTGAACTATTGAAGTGAAATACAATGGTCAGTAGCTTGCACCAGCTGTTTGAGGCCATCTTGCCTGCCGCTGTTGGAAAGAAAGGATTATCTCTTCATGGTGTTGAAGTGAAAACAGTGCTGTTTGACAATCTGTTCCTTTATGAATGAGTGAGAGGTTTTAGCTCATCAAGAGTCTTGGTCTGTGTTTCCAAGACTGGAGTTTAAGTCTATGGCTTGGACAGCCATACCAAATAGATTGGTTTCACTGATCAGATTAGCGCAGAAGGCCAATGGCTGTAAATGAATGCCATTGTTGATGCCCAGACCGAGCAGAGCTGTGGAGCTCGCAATTGTCCCTAAATGTGATGGAAGAATGACCAGCGAGCTGACATAAAGCTCAAGGGTGATGCAAGGTGCATCAGACTTGAGTCATTCTGCACTTGTAGCTGTGTAGTTGAACTAAGCTGTGTGAGATGAGGCTGGATGAATCTGCAGAGATGAAAGAGAAAACAAACGTGGCAGAAGAACATTGAACCGGCACTTCTAGTTCAACTGATACCGGCTCTTGAATCCGACTCTCTTTTTAATATCTTCCACCTCTCATTACAAGGTTATGAAGAATTCATACCATCTCTTGTGGTGAACCCATGCACTCAGAACTGCAGGGGAAAAATTAACAACGGTGCAGTCAGAACTGGCTGACTGCACTCGCTGACACACCTTCTTTTTTGGCTCGGAGCCCATCAAGTCTATAAAAACGTCCACATAATTGATGCCTCAATATGAGTTTTTTTTTCAATGGCAAGGGCACACATCCAAGATGTTTATCAAAAACATGGCAGCATTACATAGTGAAGCGGGTGGCAGGAGGAAGCACAAAGAAAGTATGATGTTTGTTTTGAACAAACAGAGACAAGAGGAGTTTATTTACACTCAGATATGATGGATGTTGCAACCAGGAATCACAGATCTGGAAATTAAAACATATGACTCGTTGAATATGGTTATAGACATGCATGTTCATTGCATTTTGGGCTGTTTTTACTTTGAATGAGACATATTAGACTTTCTCTTTGTATGTTTTCTCTGCATATTACTTGATTTGAGAGCTTTACGTCCTGTCAGATTAACCTTTAGTTATTTGTCGATATTTCCGTGTGTGTGTAAATGATTTGTTAGCTGGACTTGGGCTGAGATAACGGCAGGATGAAGATTCTGGTGTCAGTGCCTTATGAGTTTACACAGAATGTGACAGTTTTCTGAGCGGATCAATAGTCTTTCCTCGCTGACAACCCTGTGATTCATACTGCTTTGTTGACTATACCTCCAGCAGCCATTTTGGTTCACGGGCAGGACAGTTTCCAGGTCAGGTTTCAAAACACTGCAGCCCTTGAGGGATGTGTCAGTTAGACTGTGATGTAAGCACACATACTGTTAATAAATAATCTAGTTTTGCTATTTAAAAATATTGTTACATGCTAATTGTATTTCTCTTAAAGCTGAAGTAGGTGTTGTTTATTTTTGGCATCTTTGGGCAAAAGTTCCACAATAACCTTTATGTGTAATGTAATTCAAGTTGTCTGAGAGAAAAGTAGAATTCTGCTTCTCCTCTTGGCTGTGTTTTCAGACCTAAGAAGATTTAGCCCATGACAGGAGATTTTGGCCAATCACAGGTCCACAACATACTTGATTGTTGAGTCTCATTCCCAAAACACCAATATTTCACAACCTGAGATTAAGAGTCAACAATCAGTCATCTTTCCCCAGAATCCCTAACTGTACCTTTAAAGTTCCCATGAAGTCAGAATCAGTGTTTAAGTGTTTACATTACATAGCCTATGTATTGTGTTATATACCACCTATATGCAAAAATCTGGCCCAAGGATGACAATAAAAGTATTTTTGTAGAAATACCTGGGTATTTTAATGGTATTTTTGAGTTGTTGGTTTTTTTCTGGAAAATTATGAGAAACTGTTGATGACTCATCTTGCACTCAAGGATGTTACTCAATTTCTGGGCCTCACTGTACAAAAGAGTTGTGTGAAACTGGTTGATGGGTTTAATCAGTTCACTGGTGGACAGATAGCTTTAGCTTATTTGTTGCTAAAGTAGCTAACACTAACTGTCAGCTACCGTTAGCAGGCAACAGACCCGATCTCTGCAGCCTCCCAGTGAGCATGGCTGGTCACTGAGATGAACACAGCCCCTGAGACCGAAAGGGAATACAGTACTGAGGATGTTTATGTAGTTTCCAGATGAAAAGATAGCTTTACTTGTTGCTAAAGTAACTTAGCTAACCACTAAGTACTTTTAGCTCAGTTAGAAAACCACCCCAGTACTGTAGTCTATTCCTGGCGTCAAACTGGCCTCTGTTAGTCTCAGTTTTTAGTCCCAGTCGGATCTCTCACTGGGAAGAGTCAGCTGTTATGACCCCTCTGTGTAATGTACATTCAATGCTACTGGCTACTGTGAATGCCAATCAATGTTCGCAAATCAAAGTCGCTCCCTATATACCTGTTTCTCGGGAAACACGTAAGCAATAAACAGTTCACTAGCCGTTTCATGAGAACTTTAAACAGGAGGAGAAATCGGTGACATTCTCTATTTCAAAAAATCTCAATGCATATCTGCAACATTTTATTCATCATCATCTTTTTCTCCTTCTCTGCTAGGTAGTAAAGAAGCTGCGTTCACCTACGCCATCATTGCAGCAGGGGTGGCCCACGCCATTACAGCCGCCTGTACACAGGGTAACCTGAGTGACTGTAGCTGTGACAAGGAGAAGCAGGGTTTCTACAGCAGAGACCAAGGCTGGAAGTGGGGAGGCTGCTCAGCAGACATCAGCTACGGCCTGGGCTTCTCCAAAGTCTTTATTGACGCTCGGGAGGTCAAACAGAATGCGAGGACGCTCATGAACCTGCATAACAACGAGGTGGGACGCAAGGTAAGTGATTAGAAATAGGATTATGTCTCCTTATTCAGCACAATGACTTTATCGTCAGAGACTTTGTTCCTATCTCCAGATTTAAGTACAACAACAACAACAATGATAATAATAATAGTCATAATACATTTTATTTGTTAAGTCACAACAGTGAAATATAAAACAGAATTGCCATAAAATAAAGGCATTATAAAAGTAGATGCAATTAAGAATAAAGTGTACAGTAAGATATTGAAATTAATAAAACAATAGAATAGTACTAGACATGCACATCAAGTAAAAGCACATTTTAAAAAGAGATTTAAAAGAGCTCAAAGATGGGGTTTGCCTGGTCTCCTCTGGCAGGTCATTTCAGGGCGCCGATAACAAAGGCCCAGCCGTCCTTGGTTTTCACTCTCGATCTTGGAATCTCTAAAAGGGACCCACCAGAGGATCTCAGGCTACATTTGGGCTCATAAGGATTTAAGCAGTCACTGATACACTTGGGGCCAGTCCCATCTGCGCCTTAAAAGTAATAATTAAAATCTTAAAATCAATTCTGAAATGCACATTTAGCCAGCGTAATGAAGCTAAATTTGGGATAATGTGTACCCTTTTTTGGGGGGAATTAGTGAGGTGTCTAGCAGCGGAATTTTGAATGAAATAAAGTCTGGAAAGATTGTGTTTGCTTAAGCATGAGTACAGTGAGTTATCCTACACTAGTCTAAACAGGATGTGATGAGTGCATGAATGACAGTTTCCAGGTTTTGAAAGACAGAAAGAAACAGATCTTGGAGATTCTGTGTAACTGAGTCAAACAAGACTAAACAACGTACCCTTCCTAAGTACTGCAACTTTTTGCTCTGTGGTCCAATAACAGTTCGGCATCAGTGGAACCCAAACCCTCAGGAAGAGCGCCAGGCTTTGAAGCCAATTTGACATAGTGGCCAAACTGTGTAATGACAATGTCACGTGATGCTCTATGGCCCAAACACCCAGTAAACTTATATTGTGAAATAATTGGCTGTAAAATGGCAGACATTTGGGAATTCTAGAGGAGCCGCATGATTTCATAATTTTATCCCATCCAAGTTATCAGAGGCTGAACTGGTCAGCCAAACGAAGCCTCTACAGTGCCAACAGCAAAGTTGGCTACATGCGCCACTGAGCAGCTCTTGTAGGCATGAACGCTATGTGCTAGACTGAAAAGAATTTTGAAGATAGTTAAAAAATGTTGCTAGGGGACCTGTAAGATACCTATATTGTCACATCTTAAGCTAGTTAATGTTAGTAAAAAGCTAGTGAACTGGCTAGCTAACAATTGATGTAGATTAGCTAGCTAGTGAGTTAGTGTTTTGCTAACATTAGCTATCAGCTGTCTAACGATTAATATAGATTACCTAACTAGCTTTGCTAATGATAAATGCAGATTAGCTAGCTACTTAGCTGGGTTTGTTAACATTAGCTAATTTAAGATTTGACTAAATATGATGCTTTTACAGATCCCCCAGCAACATATTTTAACCATCATCAAAACTCAGACAAGCCTTGTACAGAGCATATCTAAGTACACAAAACACAAAACACAAAATGAGAAAGTTGACCGAGGTTCCAAAAAGTATAGGACTTTGACATGCTGATTGAAATTAAGATCACTATCAAAATGACACCAAGATTTCTCCAGCTAGTTTTGACACTGGTGGAGAATGAACAAAGCTGTTATGCGATGTGATTAAGTGTAAAGCTTGGGCCTAGGATAATGACTTTAGATTTGTCTGTATGCAGTTAAAGGAAATTATTCGATAGCCAATTTGTAACTTTAATTAGCCATGCCCTGACAGTATTTAGTTGGGTATTACTGGTGGGGTTGAAAGAGAAATAAAGCTGTGTGTCATCCGTGTAAAAATGGAAACTAATATTGTGTTTGTGGATTGCGAGTCCTAGTGGTAATATGAAAATGGAGAAGATCAACGGGCCAAGGACAGACCCCTGAGGTACTCCATAAAACAACCAATAGCAACACTAAAAGTCTTATTTTCTAGATATTAGTAAAAGCAGTCCAGAGAATGTAAGTGAAGACTATCTATAATGATGAACCGGTGGTTATCAAGTCTATGTTTGGCCTCAGTGACTGTTAACAGTCGCTTCCATGATGTGGTTTGGGTGAACCTTGCCAAAGATCTGGGCAGCAGGGCCAAGATTGAACAAGCAGTGGAATAAAAGGCTGCTTTTAGAGGAAGAGCTGTCTAAGTGGCAGGATTTGATTACAACCCAGATCTCTGTGCTGAAAACAGATTGACACTGTACAAAAAGGCATTAGCCCAGTCCCCCCCATGCTTTGCACCATTGGGACAGTATACAGTTACCTTTATGACAATCCCCACCCACAATTTCTCCAACATCATAAGCCCACATCAGGTGCAATGTGCTTGTACATGCACCACAGGGGGTGTTTACTGTTTTGTTACCAGGTTTGATCATAATTGAACAGTATGTGTCTCTGCTGCTGTATAGAAGAGTATAGTTATATGTAGTCCATCACAGTTTTTATTAAGTCATTAGGCATGAAGTCCATGTTGGGTCTTCATCAGGTCAAAATTCATTTCAATATGCTGTGCAATCAACGATGCTTGCAGCCAGACAACAATAAAATAAGAATTGTTATTTTAAGGAGGTTAGAAAATAAATAACATGATACCGTGCAAATAAGACAAATTTAGCAGAAAAGGATAGTTTTCATGATGTGTTGACCTGCTCATTTGATGCCTTTTGTGCATGCATGGCTGCAGAACACTGCAGAGTGACAAAGAGACTCCAGTAAGTCTAGAGGTTAGAGATTGAGTGGAATGATGTGCCAAACAGCTAAAGTGAGGTAGGTCTTAGTGAAGAATAGAGAAGCAGCTTTGCCCAAGTTAACTCATATCCTCTCCCTCTCTGTCTCACTGTGCCAGAATAGCCTGATTCACACAACCGACACGTCCGTGCCCACACTGGCTGAAAAGCCTCCTCACACAAACACAATTGTACCTAGTAGATCATTTTCTACGTGCGTTTCAGGAGCATGAATTCAAATTGGCTTATCTGGACAGCTAAATTGCCTCCCAGGGAAAAAAGACCTGCACTTGTGGATTCAAACTTTGCACAGTTTTCCCTTCGTTTCTCTTCTTTCTGCTAATAAATGGCCTCTCTGTTTTGATAGTTACCCCCCTCCGCCTTTATTTATGCTAATCAAAAGCAGTGACACTGAGCAGGAGCACCGTTCACAGCTCCCTGGTCGAAGACATCCAGACAAAGGCTGTCACAAGTGTTGGTCACAGAACAACTGATGGATTAGGGAGTTGAAGCCAAGGGTTTTATGAAGTGGTTTGCTCAGGGAAAAGTTGTTTTTTTGCTTCTTGTTCACACGTCTGTATTTGGGTTTTATTGTTACAGTTTACTTGCCAAGAACACAGAGGCGTAAATATCTCGTCAACGGCTTTAGGAGACCGTATCGCATATCGAACACCTCGCTTTTTAGCGAAAAGGAAATCGCAGCTGACCTTGTTGTTAAAGAAAATTCCTGTTTCAGTCAATGGCACTTCTCATTGTCATCAGTTCAGGGTTTAGCAGTAATCCTAGTCACTCGGCGCCTTGTACAGTCACTCTGACATTTGTGTGTTGTGTGTGGTAACTACACACACCGAGCCTGAAATCTGATACATTATTTTGGCTTCTGTGTGTATGGTATCACACAGCAATGTGGTGGGGCTGTATTTAATCCTCAACTGTAGTGTATTTGTCAGTCACATTGTTATTAAGCCGCACGTTTGTCACCTGCCTCGAAGTGCAAGAGTTGAAATGTGACTTGATATACAAGGGTTTTATTGAATATGTAGACATGGCATGAATTGTAATTTTATTCAGTTTTGAAAATCTAAATATATATTAAACTATAACACAATCATTGTCATGGGTTGCTCTTTGAACTAACAGGGCTCTGCTTCTTGACTCACATGTTACAAGTGTATTTAAGTACAAAAAGTGCACTTCAATGTCTTACTTAAATGTACTTTGAAAAAATAGCACAAACAAGGTAAACTCTAATTTCATTAATCAAGCATGTATGTTATTATAAAATATACTGCTAAATGCTAAAACCTAATATACTTAGTATATTTATTTTTCACCAGTGTATATACAAGAATACAACACAAAATAATGTCTCTTTCTTCACCAGATCAGATAAAACTGAGAAATCATTATTCTTGTACTGTCTGATAATTTATTTTAATAACCTGGTCTGGCTGTTATTAATCTATCATGAGAGCATAACTATCACTCATCACATGCAGTGTGTTTACAGTTGTTGCTTGTTACTACGTTACTAAGTTGTTTTTGTGTGTCTAGATCCTGGAGAAGAACATGCGACTGGAATGCAAGTGTCATGGTGTCTCGGGCTCCTGCACCACCAAAACCTGCTGGACTACACTTCCCAAGTTCCGCGAGCTCGGCTACATTCTCAAGGAGAAGTATGCCCATGCAGTGCACGTGGAACCAGTCAAAGCCAGCCGCAACAAGCGCCCTAAATTCCTCAAGATCAAGAAGCCTTACTCGTACCGGAAGCCCATGGATACAGACCTGGTGTACATAGACAAGTCGCCTAACTACTGCGAGGCGGACCCTGTGACGGGGAGCCTCGGCACGCAGGGCCGGGTGTGTAACAAGACTATGATGCAGCACATCAGTGGCTGTGACCTGATGTGCTGCGGCCGGGGATACAACACACACCAGTACTCCCGCGTGTGGCAGTGCAACTGCAAGTTCCTGTGGTGCTGCTATGTTAAATGCAACACATGCAGCGAGAGGACAGAGGTGTACACATGCAAATGAGAATATTTATTGGATGGTGTGTGTGTGTGTATGTGTGTGTGTGAGTGTGTGTGATGGTGCATGTGAGCGTGTGGGTTCATGTCTTTGTATTTTCATGGACAAACTGGAACTTTTAGGCTGTTTTTACAGTCTTTTCACACATAAATGAGGAACTACTGTAGCTGAAGATGGGGCGTCATGATTCTTTTGCACACAAAGCTCTTCAACCCTCTTCTTGGACTGTTTGTTGGGGTGCAATGTCAAAACACTGCGACTACACTCCGTTAAAGGGAAAGACTGCACCCTGCCATGTGGGACTGCGTGACCACGGTGTTAGTCAGTGAAGCAAAAAATGTCAAGACTTTAAGCTATATGGACATGTGCTGACATTTAGGAAATGAACTTTGCCAATGCAAGTGAATTATGGTGGATGTGATTGCTGGGCAGGACACACTGCTGTAGTTCTCACCCTGTGCACAGATGAAATGACACAGCCATAGAGGTGCAATGTCCCTCCCCTTCCAGTGTGACGCATGGAACCTTATTTTGGAAAAAATGTGTCAACAGCAAGACACAAATAATCTTTTTTTCCTGTTTTGATTGTGTCAGGAATCACGCATATGATGTTTGTCCATTTAAAACATGGTTCTTCAGTAGGGGGTCCTCAGAGTTACTGCAACATTTTTTCTCCCAAAATGCATCTGAAAGAACAGATTAACATGAATACAACTTAGGAAAGATAAATCCATAATGGCGAACTAGTTAGCTACATATTATTGAAACATTGGCCAGTGAGCTGTATGTATATTATCCCAACTGCACAGACACTCAGAGCCACAATGGATCATTTCATAAGTTCACAAGGAGGAAACTCTGGCATACCCTCCACCTCAGTAACCGCTGATGAAAGTGCAAAAACAGACTTAGCTTTTGGAGGGAGAAGTCATAACCTAACTTATGCAGCTATTGGTGAGTAGTCTAGGGTTGTCCCGACTAAAGACTCTCCTAATCGACCAGTAGTCGTCAGTTTAAGCCAATGGTCAACTAGTCGTCACACATTTATGATATTAATTTAAGTATTTAAATATATATTTTGGGGCATAAAGTGAGGCACCTGTTAAATGGCAACAGCAGAAAGGGTAGTGAGTCTGAATGTGTCCGAACAACCAGCGGGAGACTGAACATTTTGTTCATTTGTTTCAACACAGTCTAACCTCATACATTTCTCATTTAAAGCACAGGAACAAATAACTTCACAAAAATACTTGCAGACTTATCAACACTATGGACGACGTGTACCAACTAATTAAGTCAAGACTTTACAAACTTGCTCGCCGATCGTTTCACGCCACCTGTCCCCACCTGAAAACGCCATGTCTTCATAGTGCCCACAGTCAGAATCCCATTGGAGCTGCTGTAATGTTAAATCCCATCAAGTGCTATATTCCCTGTCAGTTTGTCCCCATTGATCTCAGAGGCTTTTTCCCACAGGACCGCTAACTGAGCTAACATGCAAATGGCCGCTACAACAGAGTTAGCAACTGACCCAGATGGACTAAGACTCTTGGCACCGACTAATGGCTAAGTCTGCTATTAGGGGGGAGCTTTAGTGTTGTCTTTCTAATTACGTATATCTTCACAGTCTTTTTCTTCAACAGATTCATGACAAACAGCAATTGTCTTGACCTTAAAAATGATCTTTAAATTGACAAACATCATGTGTGAATTCGTGACACAATTCAGACAGGATTGAAAAAATATTTGTCTCTTGCTACTGACTACTGCTCATATTTTTTCTGAAGTAAGGTCCCATGGTGGTCCACCGGAAGGGGATGGGCTTTGGCTCTCTATTTGGAATATTTAACATACTGTATTTAGAGAATGAAAATAATTAATATTAATTTATTCTATTAAAAAAACTACTGATTTTGTCCATTATGGATCAAAAATGACTAAATGTTGGGAGGTTTTAGTGTATTAAAGCAATCAAAACTTGTCCACTCTGAGGTTAACACACTGGATTTGAACCTGCCTGGAATAATGTTGTTCCAGATGAAAACTGCTGTAGGCTACTCACATTGACCTTCTGACCCTCTCATGAGTTTGTCTTCCCTCTGTTTGCTGCTAGTCTAGAGAATTGTTGAGGTAGAAGGCTGTACGCTCTACTGACTGTCTTCAAGCCGATTTAGCTTAACAGGACTTATACACTGATCAAAAACACAGGCACATTTTCCACTTTTTGGTAAATATTGGTTAATAGAGTATATTTTGTAAAAGCCTATTTTTATATGAATGTCTTATTTATATCTTTTTTTTTTTTTTTTGCATATTCAATGTCAAGTTCTGATCCTGACCCTGTTTGTAAATCCTTGTGGAAAAAAGCTGATATATGTTAAGTTGGCCCCTGCTGTCACTGCCATAGTTGTATATTGTAAGTGATAGAAACTGTTTATATGTGTCTGTGTTCAAATGTCTGTGTTTACTGCGTTTCATGACTACTACTGATGGAATACAGGAACAGAATAACACTAACAAGACATGATTTCCATTATTGCTTCATCATGCATCAGGTCTCACACTCATCACTGGGCTAATGTCATGTCATAGAGACAAAAATCTACGGAGGTTTAGTTGAGTAATAGTTTTGGAAGGATAAAATAAATCTCTAGATTAGGGCTGTAAGTAACGATTATTTTCATTATTGATTAATCTGCTAATTATTTTCACAATTAATTGATTAATCATTTAGTTTATAAAATGCCAAAACTGTGAAAAATGCTCATTATAATGTTCCAGCGCCCAAAGTGACATCTTTAAACAGCTTTTTTGTCCAACCAACAAATCTAAAACTCAAAGGTTCTTCCTTTACAATTATTACTTGAAGAAAAGCAGCAAATTCTCACATTTCAGGAGCTTGAAGCAGTGATTTTTAGTCATTTTTCCTTGAAAAATAATTGAAATTATTAATTGCTTATCTAAATAATTATCTAATCGATTAATTGATGGTAAAAAATGATATAGAGTGTAAAATTATTGAAAACTGAAGAATACAAATTCTCAAATATATGGTCACCATGGAGGTAAAACAATTTTCAAACAGGTTTTGGAAAGATAAAATATTCTTAAACAGCTGTAATGGGCTGTAAATAGCCAAATAACAGTTAAAAAAATGACCAGGTGTAAAAAATGATTGAAAAAGCAAAAAGAACGTTGACTTGCCATAAACGAGCATAGCATAAGTGTTGTCAAACTTTTATAACATAAATTACCTTAATGCTCTTTAGGTATAAAGGTATCGATTAGTAATTTATACATTTAAGTGAGCATAAAAGTACGTCTTGGTTGCTATAATGTGTTTAGCACCATTAGGCAATAAAATATGGTCACCATGGGGCTAAATCAGTGCTTTTGCAAAGATAAACTACTTTTGAACAGTTGTAATGTGGTTTAAATGTCAAGAAAACAGTAAAAAATTAAGAAAATTGAAGAAAAGGAACATTGACCATACCATTTTCTTGCCATAAACCAACATGGCAGAGGTTTTGTTACATTTTTATGACCTTAATTGTTCTTTATATAGGAATCAATTTATAAATTTCACTTTAAAATGAGTAACTCGTCATCAATGGTACCTTTATTTTGGTTTGCGTCATCATCAGGCAATGATAAAGTCATAAAACAGTGATACAAATTCTCAGATATATGGTCACCATGGAGGTAAATTAGTTCCCTAAGAACATTTACAAAGATAAAATATTCCTGAACAGTTGTAATGGGCTCTAAGTGGATAGATGACAGTAAAACATGCACTGTAAAAATTGAGGTAATCAGTTGCCTCATTTTTTTTAGCTCATGAACTCAAAAGTTGGAGGTTATCAGAGCTTAAATATTTGGAGTGTTACATGTTCTCTTTGATGCAGTTAAATTAAAATTATTGATGAAACCAACTCAGAAATGTTCAATATATGCAATTTTGCATTAGTTAACAGAACTGATTAATTTTAAGTACAAAAAGCTCTTATTTCATGTTCAGTAAAGTTCATATGAATCAAAAAGTTGAATAAACACAAAAGAACATTTTACTGGTACTCTATTTTTAAGTAAGTAATACTTGTTAAACAAAGTTTTCACTATTTATTACAACTGATTAATGTGAGCGTTTGGTTTTACAGTGTGACAATGTGTAAAAGTATTGAAAATTGAAGAAAAGGAACATTTACTTTCAGATTTTCTTGCCATAAAACCAACTTTTATGACTTAAATTATCATAATTGGTAATTATATGGCAATGAATCAACCATTAGCATCATAACTTGAACATTTAAGTGAGCAAAGTACATCTTTATTAACGGTAGGTTTATTGTGTGCATCATTGTTAGGCAGTCACAAAATAGGGATACAAATTCTCAAATATATGGTCACCATGGAGGTAAATCAATTTCCTAAGAGCTTTTACAAAAATAAAATATTCAGTTGTAATGTGCCTTAAATCTCCAGATAACCGTAAAAAATTATTGCAATATAAAATTATTGGAATTTGAAGAAAAGGAACATTGACCTTTACATTTTCTTGCCATAAACCAGCATGGCAGTGGACCTGTTAAATTTTTATGACATAAATTACCTTAATTGCTCTTATATAGGTGTCAATTAACCATTAAAGTCATAGCTCATACTTTCAAGTGGTAAAATGGTAGCTTTATTGTGGGTTGCTTTATCATCAGGCAATCATAAAGTCATAAAATAAAGATAGAAATTCTCAAATATATGGTCACCATGGAGGTAAATCAGGTTCCAAAGAGCTTATCCTACAAGTCCAATGTGTGCGATCCTCAGCTGCAGAAAGAGAGACGTCCTTTGAGAGGGGAAAGTTATTCAGACTTAATTGAGGGCCCGTCCTGCAGACTGGGAAGCAGTTGAATGTGTCAGAGGAGAAAAGTGTTTGTGCTCTAATGGTAGGGTACCAGTGTAATTGATGAGACTGGTCGGGCAGACTGTCACGGAGATGACTTGCTCAGTCGGGGGAGTGGGAGCTGTCAGGTGATAGATGACTCGCACATCTGCTTCATTCACTCCTGGGCCACTAGTTGCTACAACAACTCCAGAGCAGCAGAGAAAATGCAGGGCAGTCTCCAAGAGAGGCCGGCCGACGTGTCAGGGAAATGTTAACGATGCTAAAGCCCACAGTCGTTACAGATTCCACTCTCATCGGCCTGGAAGTGGAGTTGGGAGACAGGCCCGAGGTGTTGACGGAAAACCTGCTCCCAATAACCTCCTGGGATTGACAAATGTGGCCTGTAAAGTTTTCACCTGTGCTGTATTTTAGAGCATTTCCACACTGGCATTTTCCTTGTAAAACACTCCCTTTTTTTCCCCCTACCAGTTTAAAAAGCTGAGACACATGAGAGTTCAGGTTTAATTTACAGTAGATTAGCCCTATCATGTGTCATTGGCAGTGATAATCTGCCCAGAATAAAGAGAAAAGGGCGTTACGGGGATAATAACAGAGGCTTGTCTCTGTCTGACAAAAGCTTCCAGCTTTCATAATATTGATACAAAAGACTTGCGCATAAGAAAAGGCAGCAGCTCAAAAAGCTCTGGTTAAACCTAAACTAGGGTTTTGTGTGTCAAACGCACATCACATTACCCATGAACAAAACACTTACATCTCAAGAGTCTTTTATGTGTCACTTATTTACTTTCCCTCAAATGTTAGAATACTACATTTGAATGACAATGACAAAATCTCAGGTTTGTGTGGATATCCAGTAAAAAGATTCAAAAGTGAAAGTTTTTTCACCAACTATTTGTTGACATTATACTTGAACGTTCACATTTAGACCATATTTCAGCTCTTCTACAATGTGCAAATAATAGCCTATCATCACTTTGGACCCTCACTAAGAAACCACAGCCTAATTTCTCAGTTGAAAGCCAGAAAAAAAAAAAAAAAAACCTCACCTCACATGGGACCTAAACCCCACTTTCCTGGATGAAGTTCTTTTTTTAACCCACTGATCCACCCTTTTTTCTGACCTATATGGACTTTGTTGCTCTTTATACCATTTCTTTTATACTACTTTATACCAAGTCCTGGTGCATTATACCTTTGGAGTAGTCAAAGTTGTAGCCAAATATACTTGTAAGTACTTGTGCATGTGTGTTAGGCTGCAACAGTAAGCACAGTTTCTTCCAAGTAAGCATTTTTCCGTAGAAAAGATGAAAAAAAAGAAAGAAAAGAAATGACTATGGTCACTGGTAAAAAAGACTTTCAGAACTGGCTCAAAACTGAATGTTTTTCAATAACTATTTGAAGAGGATGATTGAATACTGACATTTAGACCATATTTCACCAGGATTTGCAATAGTGGCATTCATCATCTTTTACAATGTGCAAATACTAGCCCAACGTCACTTTGGACCCTCACTAAAAAAGTTGAAGTCAGTTAGCTGAAAGCCAAACAAAAACTCACCTTGCAGGGGACTTAAACCTCAGTTGCCTGGACCCACTTATAACCCATTCATCTACCACTGCTTTCTAGTCAATCAACTACTTTGTTGCTCTTTATAGTCCATCCCATATATCCCAGAGTAGTCAAAACTGTGATCAATATGCCTAAGTACTTACACACGTGCATTAGGCTACAGCAGTAAGTGTAGTTTCTCATTTTATATTAAGAATGTCCCCATTACAATGTCCTGGAAGCTTCTTGTTTGCGGCGCACAGCCTGTATAGTTACATATTCTTGACATTTACAATGAAACCACGATTTTGTCCACCAGTGAAATATGACTAGTGTTGTGCAACATACAGCATAAATTTCAGTTTCAGTTTTGAACTAAGTTCACAGTCCTAAATAATTAACTAGCTAAGGAACCTCCTCCTACCAGGGAGGCTGGAGTCTATAAAATGCTGTCATCAGCCTACTAGATGGTGCATGATATTCATGATTTTTTTGCATTAACTAGAATTACCAGAATAACTTATATCTATAATTAACAATTTACAACAATTTGAGAATTTCTACACAACAACAGACAGCAAACTTGAACACCAACATACTGTCGAAATTTCCAGCTGTGTACTCAGAAATTCCAAATTTCCATTTCAAACTGAATGCACCATAATGCATGAAAAATGCAAGGAGATGAAGAGGGAATCTATCTGTCTGTTTGTCACCGTAACAGAGACTCCAGTCTGCAGTGTAGAACGGATCATTCACTTCATGCATGACCAAAGAAAGATTTTGGGCTATATCACACTGACACTTCTGTCCATATTCATTACTTTTCTCTCTCTCTCTCTTTCTTCTGCAAGTCTGCATCACATTTTTTCAACCACTGACACCATTCATTAGTTGCAAACTGATTTGATCAGTTCACTGTGAACATGTGCAATGAACGATGCTATTTTAGTGCATCATGCACAACACTAAATATGACTTTGGAGAAATCTCTTCACACTAATTAGTATCATCCCTCTTTCATCCTAAAACTGATTTTATAAAATCAAAAATCATTAAACAAATTTGTATTGTTTGACATGCAACCGCATTTTAACTGCATGAAAAGAAGGCACAAAAAGGTTGGATGTTCAGATATAGAAACCAACATTGAAATCCTTGTTGGTGCACCATCAAACCATTTGGAGCTATACTTTACAGCATAACATGTCTTTAAACAAACAACAAACACAAACAAACAATGTAGTTGAGCTTCTGTTCCAGATAATCCACCTGCAGTGTTTTCCAGTCAGGTGTAAACCTCCTCCACACAGGGGCCACAGTCATTCACCCACATTGAGTCACAGGCGCAAAACACCACCTTCTTTGATATGGCAGCCTATAAGTCAGACACCCTGCAGGATCACTGAAATGCTAATTATACTCTTAGCTGTGTTTCTCCATAAACAGGACCAGGCCCATGCCAAGATGTTCTGGGGTGTAATATCCATGTTGCTCTGAAGTGGGGTTGCGTTACCCTTTGGAGTTTTGTTTATAAAAAACACACACACATTGACACACAAACGTACGCACTCACCCATCACCTGCAGTAGTTGGAAATTGGTGGTGGCTGCAGATTTATGGTTGGTAGTCTGGCTCACTCCCTCTGTTATTGCTGGAGAGCTGCCACAGCTTCCCTATCTGCTCCCATGACCTGTTACATCAGGGCGGCCTGGCGGCGTGCTCCAGCCAGCAATTAAAGCCATCAACGCCAACAATGACTCCTTTAAAACATATTTAAGCAAGATCCATCCTGCTTTTTGTTTTATCATTAGATCGACCTTTACTGCACCAGCGATGAGATTTATGACTGGAAATTAAATTTATCTAAAGATGCAGATGTTTGTTGAAACCAGCGATAGAGTGCAGGATTTATTCCAATTCAGGTAATGAACCTAAACCTATACACTGTAAAAATAAAACATTTGTTCTACTTTAAAAAACTTAATTTCCGGGCTGCCTTAAAATTTTAGGTTGAATTTAAAAACACAAGTTGATTCAAAACAAATGAACTTTTTCTGATCAGATAAACTTGATATTAACTCACTTGCACATGAGAAAACATGCAAAATAGATCCTTTTCTGGCTAGTGTCATGATTATGTTACGGTCATAGCTGGAGGCAAACTGAAGCAACAACTGGAGCCAAAAACACACGCGTACCAACGCTAAAATGTCATCTTGTTGTGTTGTTGGGTGCCAGAATCGAAGTAGTAATGGCTGAGAATTTAAGTTTTATTGCATACCAGCTGTCACTGCCTGTCAAAAAAACAAAGACAACAGTAAATGCAGCAAGACTGGGAAAGCTGGCAAAGGTGCAAAATTACCAAAATGAACTCACAAAATCTCAAGAAAGAAAATATTCTCACACTCATCTTCCTTGCAAAACCTGAATTCTACAGTAGTTTCTCTCTTTTACTGAACTAAGGCGAACTTTAATTGCCTCGTTACCTCCTTAAATCACACTTCATTTAAACTTGACAGAGAGAAACAAAATAAAACTCACCAAAACCATCTTGTCCAGTTTTTCTTTTCCTTTGTCAATATAAATCCTGTTTTTCAATGTTTTCATTATTGTGAAAATAGACACATATAGCTAGTTTTCATCCTTGATGTTTTCTTCAACTATAAAAAAGAAAGGTTTTAGGAGAGTTTTAACTCTCAAACAATGCATGCTGGGAAGTCTGCTGAATATGCAGACTATGTTCAGAAAAATAATTTAATGAGTTGACTGAACTAGGCTTGCGGCTATAGTAGGTGTTACCAGTGTTAGACAGTGTTAGAGCATACAGCAATTACATTACTTGTCCCCACGTCTAAGCTTGTTAGTAATGATTAGTCAGACAATGGACACTAAAATTATACAGCAGAGTCACAGAACAGAGTAAGAGTCAGATTTCAAAATCTGTAGAGTTGAATATTCGACAGTCATTCACCCCGGATCCTACTCAGTCTCACTTGGTACGAGGAGTGGAATATCCAACTGAAAACTAACTTCACCATGGCACGCTGTAAGCAAATCACAGATGCTGCATATTGACACCTGGATATGGACGTACAGACTGAAATCTGCTGGAAGGGCAACTATACGGAGTCAAACAGTTGTGGGGTACGTGCAGAGATAGAAGTAAGTGTTCTGTTGTTTAGTACATTACCATGAAGGTGTTAGCTGGGGCTAATGTGTTAAGGCTACTGGGCTAAATTAAGGAGCTAACATTACAACTGATGTGTATCTAATGTTAGCATTACTTTACAATTTGTCTGTGGATATTTGTTGCAGTCAGGAGGGAGTTTGACCTGACAACTCGAAAATTAACAATGAACCAAACTTCAAAGTGTTCATTTTGTTCAAAGTAAGAGGAAGAGCTAACATTTAAGATCAAAGTAGGTAGGTGAGCATCATCACTCACATCTCTTGTCCAGTGTAATCACCAACACCAGTGTAGTAAAATGTCCTCACTGTGGCATCCCTGGATTGAACTCTTTACAATACATTCATTCAACTCATCATTTCAGTTTCAGCCAAAAAACTTCAAGTTAGAGGAATCAGTGTTTATAAGTACTGAAGTGTTCTGTTTAATTAACAGAAATAAAACTTTACGATTTAGAAAAGATTGGTTGATTCCAAAAATTCCTGTTTGATTTGTTACAGTGTACAGAGGTGAACATATTTCTTTGTGCAGTCTTAGCTGTTCTGCTCTCTTTTTTGAGGGCTGCTCACAGAATTAAAGTTACACATGAAACATAATATTTTGCAGTCACTTTTCCAAAGAAAACTGGTGACAACTGAAAATATGCCACCAGTGAAGAAGGAAATGACTCACAATTCTAACGTAAAAGAGTTGTTAAATCATCCATTTTACAGGGCTTTCATTAACACAAGGCTATATGTGTGTGTGCCTGTGTGTGTGTGTGCGTGTATGTGTGTGAACTATTCTGTTTCAACAGCTTCCAGCTTTTCACTCAAACAAGTGGACAGCGCTAAAGACAATAATTTGAAGGAGGAGGAGGAGGAGAGAGAAAATGTGCTCTCCAGTTTTTTCTCTCCCCTTCGCTCTCTCTGACCATAAATCTTCTGACACATGATTATGTCAGTCATACTTTTGTTTTTCCTCTGGTTCAGACATGCACAAGCACCTGAGCGCTGCACAGTAAATTGCAGAGCACAAGGTTGTCTTTATGTGATTCCAGAGATACTGTATGGGGCGCAGAGCTCATTCATGCACTCTCTTAACGGCGTACCTGTTTGAGACTCCTGCGATGGAAGGCAGAGATAGCCGACAATATCCACTCCCCACAAGAGAGATCTACAACTGTTTGGCCCTCACAGGGTCTATCTCACTTCCCATGGTCTATCTGATTTTACAGGTAAACACAGTGGTCAAATGGCTTCCAGCTATTGTCAGCAGCATTAAGGTAAGAACACAGGCAGGATCCGCTCTTTGAGGGGATTTTGAAGGAGCCATTTACAATGATTTGACTGAACATACCAGCCCGCTTAACCTGCCTTTGAAAGCTTTTGAAATATGTAATCATGGAACAGTAATGCATCTGAGAAATGGGGTAATGAGAACTTTGAGTGAGTATGTTAAAAGCTGCCTTTGATGATGTGTATAGCGTTGTATCTTGAAATGATCTGAGCACCCCATATGATACTTTTCCCTGTTTTTGGAGTGGTTTGGATCAGAGCGATGGAGGGCCCTCATACCTGCTCCCCCTCCCTCCACCCCTCCTCCCTCCAACCCCCCCCAGAAGACGTCACCTGAGCTAAGCTTACAGTAATCCTCCTACGTCTCGGGCGTCCTGACACGGGATGTTTTGAACAAAAACACAAAACTCACTACAACCCCATAAGACTCAGGGACGCTTAGGAAATATCACTGATCTTCACCCAGTGTCATGTCAGTCAGCCTTACCCCCACAGCCCCTCTGTGCCCTTACAAAGAAGAAACTGGCATCTGCTCACCTTGATTTGATTGTTTCATGTTGGTTTGACAAGATGACAGGTTCATTATAAACTACAGTCTCACTTAAGAGGCTTCACTCCCACCATGCTGGGTTTCATCAAAAAGGATTAATGTGTAAACCCGATTAAATCATGGTTTAACTTTAAGGTATATTAGCCAAATTTTTAGCTTAAAATTAAGAAAGATTACATTTAAACCTCTCTTTATACCTCAGATTTATTTTTACTCTAAACCTAGATTAAATTTAACTCTGTTACACAAAAAGACTTTCACTCCAGTTGATAATTTGGCCAACAAGTTTTCCTCAAAAGAGAGAAAATTAGAGCTTTTCTTGAGGAAGCTAACTAGGCTGAATAAACGATGTAATGCTTTGTCATCTTTTAGCTAGCTAGCAACCAATATAACATTTAGTTACCTTTGCTAGTTAGAAAAATAAAACATTTTTATTTTACCTTTTAGCTAGCTAGCAAACAATATAACGTTTAGGTAACTTTTTTAGCTGGCTAAAAAAAACAGTATAACATTTATTTATTTTACTATTTAGCTATAGCTAGCCAACAATGTAATGTTTTTTATTTTGCTAGCAAACAATGCAACGTTAAGGAATACAGCACAGACAAAAGTTTACGTATTCCCCCATCGTTCATGCTTGCTAGGTTCCAACAGACTCAAAAGTATTTATATTTTATTTTATTCTATTTTATTTTGAGAAAGGAACTCTATTTATTTTTGATTTACATCACTAAACACATACTAGACTGAAATTAGTTTTTAATTGTGTTGTGCAACAGAGCTTGGCTTAATTTTAAACCTACTTTTCCTAACCCAGTGCAAGACCCATTAAAAAAAAAAAAAGAATAAAAATAATACTGAAATGAAACTGAAAACAGCCAAGTATGTATCTTTTCCATCTGCATATTAGGCATCTGTTAATCACTCAATGTTGCTGGTGTCTCAGTTTTTGATGTCTTAGACTGTCAGCAATGGAAAAGTGCACAAACAAGTTGCTTGGAAGTAAACATTCTGCGTGTACTTTACTGATGGTGTCATAGCTTCCAAGCTGCTGTCTCTTGGCTGAACAGTTCAGAGGGAGTTGCAATGAATTCTCTCCTCTAGCATCTTGTAACCTGTCCAGACACGCTCCTAAATGTATCATTGCAGAAAGCTATGAAACAATTTGAGCTGATGCTGCCAGTTTAAATAACTAAACCGTGTGGTCAGAGCTATTATATCATTAATCTTCTCCCTCTCTCCACTCATGCTCTGCCAAGATACGGAAACACCCTCACCTTCAACCCTAGAAGAGGTAAAGAGATACCTGAAAGTGCTTCTTTTGATATGTATCCCACAATGCTGGTGACAAAAGTGTTTTGAAGTCAGTGCCACAGACCTTTTCAATCATGTTATCTTCATTTCATCCCCCTGCTGCTGGATTGAAATGCATATCGCAGAACGGACTTAAAAGATTAAAGCTAACAAAGGTTCTGCACAATTAAATTTTGTAAGTGTGGGTCACAAAGTCGATACTACATGTGGTTAATTGTGTACACAGTTGGTGTCACTGATGTCATGAACTGTAATAACCACTTGTATGAAGTTTTATGTCTCCGTCTCCCTGTAAATAATAGCCAGTGTTGGCTGTAAACAAGGTAAAGGCCTCCGACAGGTGGTATCTCCGGTCATTCGGCTCATTCCTCTAAACATATTTCATTTTTTCCATTCGTCACATATCCCCCCTGCACAATCACTCTGCAGTTCCTTATCCACTTGAAAAGAAACCGAATAGAAACGAGTGGGTAATGTGCACCAGGTGACCTCAGAGCGGTGGAGGTCATTCGGTGACAGTGCTAGATGAGGCAGTGACAGTGGTAGATGATCCTACAGTTCAGCTCAGGGTCAGAGGTTTGTCTGTAGGGCAGGGGAACACAGCTGGATGCTCCGCTCTGAGGTCGGCCTCAGTGATGGTAATGAGATAAAGAATAGGACAAAAGGGAAACGGGATAAAGAGAGCGATGGAGGGGAGAGAATCTCACTTTCACTCGCCTTTAATGATTTTACAGAGGCTTTACACCTACAGTCTGTTGATTTATGGTGTTTGTGATGTTATATTGCTGTTGTTGTCTTTACAATACTGAGAGCAGGCAATACAAATGGCTTTTTTTTTTTCTTGGGCTGCCCATTCATTAGTGAGTGTCTCCTCTTGGCCTAGTTAAATCCAGAATGAAAGCCTGATGAGCAGTGACTTCTGAAACTGTGCCAGACAGTGACAAACACCCTAAAGGCTTTCTGGCAGGAAGGCTTTAGATTCTTTGCTCTTTTTCAACCAAAGAAATGAACTTACCATGCACTGACAGTGATATTAGGAGGACCTGTAGAGAGAAATCTGTATCATGACTATCATAGCCAGGAAGTAGAGGTGTATCTCTACAGCTGCCCTCAGGTGGGAAGTAAGGAAGGACAAATACTTGATTACTGTACTTAAGTAGAGTTTGCAGGTGTCTGTGCTTTACTTGAGAATTAGTTTTTTATCTTTGCTCCCTACATTTTAACACAATTATCTGTACTTTCTACTCCGACAGGCTTGCTACTTGAATTTTTTGATGTGAAAGATGTAATAAGGCATAACAAGACAAAAAAGACGTAACATGGCATAAAGGATGTAACAAGAAAAAAGATGCAACAAGACAATAAACAGCATGAAAGAGGTAACAAGATATAACAAGACAAAAAAGATATAACAAGACAGCGTAAAAGAAGTAACAGGATGAAAAACAGGTACCAAGACGAAAAATGGCATAAAAAGACAACAAGACAGAAAAGACGTAACAAGATGTAAAAGACGTAACAAGACCAACATAACCATAACCATAACCAACATAAGATGTAACAAAAAAGAGGTAACAAGAAGCAAAACATGTAACAAGACATTAAGAAACAAAAAAAGACGTAACAAGACAAAAACAACACAGAGGAAGAATTGACCATGGAGAAAAGGTGAAGTTCAGGTAGCTTTGCACAGACACAGGCGATGGAAATGTTCTTCAGAGGGCGACTTTTTACTTTTAAAGCTTGAGTACATTTCAGAGCCTGAACTTTTACTTGATTAAAGAAGTAGAGTCAGTACTTCTACTTTTTTTTACACAAGTATCTTTACTTTTATTTTAGTAAAAACTGTATGTACTTATGCTAGGTCTGCGGTCACCACAAGGGAAGTGTATAAACATGATCCGGACTATGATCTGATGTCACCTCGGGAACAAAAGCAGTCGGAGCATTGTCACTGTTGGCACAGATACCACAGTGATCACTTCCATCATAAATCACAGCTCTTCAAAAGGATGGGTGTCTGGTGACAGGACGAGTCGGTCGAACAAAGCGGCGTCTGCTGTGACAGAAACTCACATGGAGTGGAAGCGGTTCCTCATAGCACCTGAGCACCGGATGGTTTCTGCTGAGAGGACACGAGCAGAGCAGACTGGGAGAATGAGGACGCATTCCAGCAAGGGCCTTAGAAAACTGCGCAAACAAGTTTTCTTCATCTCGAGGCAGTCTGATATTGTCTGTGGCTGAAAGGGAAATGAACACCATGTTAAATATTGATAGAGATTACTTTCTCTGAAATTTTAAGTTAAGTCTTGCATCTGTGTACGATTTTAAAGGTGCTAAATGTAAGAATTTTAGTGTAAATCATTCAAAATTTAAAGCAAATTAAAATGTCTAAAATTGCTAGACCTATGTTATATATTTTGTTGGGTTGTGTACATAAATTATCCCAAATGTTTCCAACAATATTCAAATACAAAAAATCCGTAATTTATTCAAGGTAACAGTGCGTTTCTTGCTAACTGTTGCTAGCTAGTTGCTAATTGCTATAGCTCCTGTAATATGAATAAAACTCTAATATTAACTCATCAATGAACATGATTCCTGCCTGAGTCACGTCAGATAGATCAGCTATGGGGTTTTGTTTAAAAATGAAGATAACAACTCCCATGATCCCACACTGCTTCACTACATCATCAAAGTATGTCTTTAGTCATTGTTCTAATGTGAGAGATCCCAGAATTTACACATTGTGTATTTAACTAAAATTATCAACAAATGTGAATAAATAACAGTTTTGACATTATGTCAAATATGTGTATTGTGTATTTGTGTATTTACTCAAGTTAGCATGCTAACCAACCAGCACTGGCCCGTCCTGTGTCGTAATACCACTTTGTACCTCAAGAGGTGATTTTGAGTCACTGTTGCATCAATCTGCCTTCAGTCCAGTATGAGAGGATGAAAAAGCAGTGCTGCCTCGGGGGTAAGAATCCATGTTTGGAAACAAAGAATGGAGTGAAGTTCGATGCAGATCTTACAACATTTCTTCTATACTGGCGTGTAAACAACTAATGCTAACATTTGCTATTTAACGATAATTAGTAAAGGGAAGTATTGTATAACGTGACTGTGTTAATATGTTTGCTAAATTAGCTGTTTGTTGAACTAAATAAAGGGACTGTGGACTGGGAGGGACTGTGCATTTCCTTGTTTTTTAAACAATCCATAACATCATTCAGAGATTCAGAGAAACTAAAGAAATATCTGCATGTAAGAAGCAAGTCTGGAGACAAACATTAAATGACCCTGACCTTTGACTCTTCACTGCATTAAAAACCCACATCATCATCAATAAAGACAGCTGTCCGCTGCATCCACAAATGCAAGTTAAGACTCTACCATGCAAAGTGAAAGCCATAAATCAACAACATCCAGAAATGCTGCTGGCTCCTGTAAAGAGGAAAAGGACCCGTCCAGATTGTTTCCAGCATAAAGTTCAATAGCCAGCATCTGTGATGTATGGGGGTATGTTAATGCCCATGGCATTATGGGTAACTGTCACATCTGTGAAATCACCATTGATGCTGAGAGTTAGTTGCTGAAAGGAGCAACATATGCAGCCATCCAGACTACATCCTTTTCAGAGACGTCCCTGCTTAGTTCAGCGTGACAATGCCAAGACACATTCTGCACGTGTTACAACAGTGTGGCTTTGAAGTGAAAGAGTTCAGGTACTAGATTGTCTGCAGTCCAGCTCTGTCTCCCACTGAAAATGTGTGGAGCATTATGAAGCAAAAAATACGACAACAGAGACCCCAGACCATTGAGCACCTGAAGTTGTACATCAAGCAAGAATGAGAAAGAAATTCACTTTCAAAACTTCAGCAATTGCCTCTGTTCCAACTTTTTTGGAACACGTTGCTGGCATCAAATCCAGAATTAGTGTATATTTACAAAAAACAATAAAGTTAGAGTTAACTTTTTTGGAATTGGGGTTTGTAGAAATATTACTTACTGTACAGCTGCCCTAAAGAAAAACACTGGTTAATAAAAGAGTGGTGATGCTCACTCTGATGACAACTCTTACAAGATGAAGCTTGGCTGGAGACGTCCGCACAAGAGCAGCCTATAACAGGTGGAAGCTTGCTGCAGGTGGCAGGCCTTCAAAGGCATCAGTAGGAGACATGTTGAGACATTAAATAACTGTGCTGCAGCATATAGTGAAGCTGCATGCTGCCATTGTAAAATCATGAGCACCCACAGGGTGAGTGAGGAACAGACTGATAAACAGCACAATTATAATGTCTCACTTTTACACTGGGGAGTATTATAACTCTTAATGGTAATGAGGAGGAAACCTGGGAGCACATGCATGCTAAATTATAACTGTTATTATCATAATTATTTAACAAAGCATCACAGCAGCCCTGGGGACAATTAAACTGACTTAAAATAGGTCTCACATGCAAAAAAATATTATATTATTATTATATTTGGTAATTTGTGGCAGATAAAAAAGCCACATCTGTCTGTTTTTAGTTTTCAGTCTACTGATGTCACCATTATTGATGGTCAGGGAAGAGAGGAATGATCTATCATGAGAGAATGCCAAGTAACAGTCGCCCCCTACAGTCAGGGACCAGTATCATAAAGAGTCTCCTGATGAGTTCCACACTGGATTTCAATATTCTGTCAGGTCAGGCACTATTTCTCTGAGAAGGAATAAAAAAGGAAAACAGAGTCCCAATGTGACAGGTTTGTCAGTGCTCTAATGACAGGTTTATCTTGAAGAGAGACAGAGACAAACATTACCTCAGAGTGCTGCTGCAGACCTGCCGCACACCCAAAGACAGCGTCAGTTCACCGAGTCTGTACTGATCTGTCCTGGGGGAAATTCCTTTCTACTACTGTCCCTCTCTGCAGCAGACTGTAGTTGTCAGGTTGGGTCATATGATGATATATTTGTGTGTTTCTACAATGGAAAAATTCCACCATCGTGAACACATGCATGAGCAGCAAGACTGTGAGCTCAAAGTTGGAGACACGTGCAGGAGAAAGATGGGGACCAGAAAAGCTGAGAGAACACAAAGCTCAGGTAAATTCTACTTGGTTGATTTTTAAAGCCAAATTGTCATCCAAATGTAGAAAATATCCCCTAAAAACCTCTCCTATCCCTCACAAAATAACACATCTTAAAGCTTTAAGTAAGAGTGCATGAAGTAGAACAGTGATTGATCTTGGCGGTGGCTTGTGATGTTCAACCAGTTTACTGTGACACACCTTCTGTGTAATGAACTCTTACATGTGTTGACAAAACTGGACTAAAGACTGAAAGTGAATCAAGTGAAATTACTCCTTGCTAATAGTAACTGGTTACATGTACTGTACACTGTAACAAACACTTAGTCCCTCCTTTCACAAGCTGCCTCAAAGCCAGTCAGGCAGGTTTTCTGTAATTACATGAAAAATGGTTTAGTCCCTCCGGGATTTTGGCCACGTCTGAGAATAGAAGAAGTGTCTTTGCATGCTAATGTGCGTCTGTGTAATTGAGAAACACTGACATATAGACGAGACAGGAAGAAGTTTGCAGTTGTGGAAAGTAACTAAGCACTTTTACTCAAGTACTGTACTTAAGTATAATTTTAAAGTACTTTTTGTGCTGTTTAATACTACTCCACAACAATTTGGGGGAAATATTGTAGTTTTCACTGAACTATATTTATTTGTCAGCTGTAGTCTAGTTACTCTTCAAATCAGAATTTTACGCACAATATGTTTGGCCCTCGTCACGTGTCATGGGATTTTTCCGTCGTCACATTTGGCCACGCCAAGTCAAACCACGCTATGCTGATTTGCATTTAAATTTTTGGTTTTATTGAGCCGAGTCACACCTGAAATGAGGCCACAGCACGCCCAACCTGTCACGAAGCGGGTTGCAGTGACGTCTTGCCTGCCGCAGCCAACCCGCGACAACCTCCTTTTCTCCTCCTCCAACAAGCACGTGTTGCAAGCGGTTGCCAGACTCAATTCGTGTGTGCCCGACAGCAAAAAAAAGTTTTTTAAAAATGTTCGTAGCATCTAAGGCTTTTTTGAGTTCAGTGCACCACACTTAACTCATACATCAGCCTACTTGAATATGTTTTACCAGTCAGACTTGTCATTTTTGATGTGAAAACATCATAAATAAAATTTGAGTCCTCCTACAGTCCAGTTAAAATCAGTGGACCTGCTGTCCGGTGTCGCCTGTCCTGCACACTATGCACTCCTTAATGCTGTGAATTAGGGGTTTATTTTGACCAAACCAGAGTTGGTGATGGTTGGAACAATGGAAATACGAACATTTTCGATTTTGTATTTGAATGAAGCTGACGATGAGGAGGAGGAGTCTTATTAGTTTGGTGAGAGCAAGAGCTGCTTTTGGTTAATCGAAACGTATTTTAATCTTTAACAAAAGGTCTCCCTCTGTAGAGATCCTTTCCATAATGTTGTCAGACACTTAGAATAACAACATGAGCCTGTCAGTGGGAAAAACAAGCAAACGTTATCTGCCCCGTGCGCTCTGTCATTGCACACTGGTGGGGCCCAACCACTGGACTAAACTTCAAAATTTCACCTATAATTAACTCCACTGACTGCTGATAGTGCATTGTTTCATCAGTATTAATAATATAAATGGTAAATAGATTAATAATAACAAGTACTTTTCAAACTTTAAGCCTACATTTTGATTATAATACTTCTTTATTTGTAGTCAAGTAATATTTCAAATGAATGACTTTTGCATGTACTTGTACTTATACATTGTGGTATTTGTACTTTTACTTAAGTAAAAGATCTGAGTAGTTTTTCCACCACTCGAGGTTTGTATGTGAAATGTGCTTGGTCATCTCTCATTTTGTTACCTGTCTGTTTAATTCCAGTGCTGGAAAGCTCTTAACAAATTTAATCTGACACAGCAATCAAATCTGCTGTCAGCCTTTCTTTGATATAAAGTACACAACAGTCAGTAACATTTAAAAACTGACATCAGTCAAATCTCAATTAACAGATCTGTCAACATCATGAAAAAGACCAGTCGTGCTGCTGCAGCCTGTTTCAAACTAAAACTCTAAATGCCACGGGCATCCCTGTGCGAGAAATTGCAAATTGTGCGAGATTCCTCCCTAAATCCTGGTAATCAATCAAAACCTTTCGAAAACAAGCCTTGGGCAACATAGTCAGGAAAAACCCTGCTGGTTCTAAGCTGTGGAGGAGATGTTGATGATGACTGAGGTGTGTATGAGCCCTCCTCTCCGGGGAGAGTTTATGATTAATCTATGTTATGTCAGCAAAATCAATATTTTGTTCTGCACAAGAAACAAGCTCATTGAGATTCACAATATCAGCTAACTAGGCTAATCTACGGCCCAAACAGATGTTGTCTGTGGTTTGATAGATTTGGGTGAGAGCAGAATCTGTCTGGAGCTCAGAGGCCTGCCAGATGCTTCTGTATCAACACCTCTTTTATCACCTGAAGAGAGCCATCCTGCCAACTATGACAGTAATTCCATCTGAGAGGGCCACACTGACAGAGGTATCATCCCAGCATGGAGGAGTGCGATCGTCTGAGCGAGTGCACACATTTTATATTTGGTAACGTGCTTTCTGAAATTCACCCGGGTAGTGAGCGCTGTCGATGAATGTTTGGACTTCCTGAAATTTATGCATTCAATAAAAAGAAGAGCAGCACATTCCTCCAGAGTTCTGTGCCAACCTGCATAACTGTATTTGCACATGGAAGCCTCTTTTCATGTGCAGGAAAACGGCAATAAAAGGGCAGCCATGATGGCAGGTTAATCCTCCCACATTAACACCCAGGAACACAATGATTTAACATCAAAACTCCAGATGCTTGCAGCTGGTAAAAGCAACAGAAACAGTCAACATGCTGCCTGATGATTTCTGGCTTAGGTAAACAGAAAACTTGTGTTGTTTTACACTTGTCTGTTGTACAAACAATCATGAAGTGCGTCTCATGCTGTAATCAACTAATCAAGTGGCAGCAGTCAACAGGCGTACGGCGGAGGGAGCGTGCCACAATGCAGCAGTGTGCTTTAAATAGCCCCAGGTGTTCAGGTAAGTTGACTTGTGCTCTGTTTTATGGGAAGGATAAGTGCCCCTGCACACTGTGGGAGACTTAAAAGATGGATTTGGCAGCTGCTCATTACACTCACAACTGATAATTAAAATGTGGTAAACACTTTTGTTTATTTATCTTTGTTTATCCTCTTCTCGCTGCGTGAAAACAGCAGAGTTAGCAAGTTTGTTTAAGGCATACCTGTTGTCATGTGCGTGTCATAACTCCACCACATGTGGTGATTCCTGCCTGTTCTTGTGTGCTGCTGGAACATCTTAATTTGAAAAGGTTCATGATTTGCTTCTGATTCAAGCCTAGAAATAGAACAGGCATGTTTTTAGCGAGTTAGATTAAGGCAATTTAATAGGGATGAACCTGAATCCGAATGCGTTAGTCACATATAATGTAATGGAAACAGATATTTCCATTGCTCATTATTATTCGGAAAAAGTCAGCTGCATGATTATGTCAGCACAGGAAAAAAAGGCTTCATCCATCTGCCTTAATGAATCACGCTTGAGTGCTGCATGATAATTCCATTCAACTGTAGAATATTTCTATATACTTATATATCTTTAGAGTTTGTCAGCTGTTGACAGCTGTGTTTTGTTACAGAAAGTCGAAGTTTGGCCAGCTCATCAGACACCAGCGTTTTGTAACTGCACCTCTGCGACTCATTTAGACGCACATGGTGCATGTTTGTGGCCGGAAAAGTCGCACAAGACTTTCAAGTCACTTCACTGTAAACCCATCCAGCACAGTCTTGTTCTAAACCTACCTCAGTACCCCTAAGTAGGTTTTGTTCATAAACCTACACAAACTGCAACCGCTTCAAAACATTAACCACGTGTTGAAAGAGGCTTTCTGGCAGCGTCTGATACAGCCACTCAAAGGTACCTTGTGCGTCTGTATGAGATGCCGAGGGGCGGTGACAAAATTTTGGTATCTGACGAGCTGGGATGAAAACGGGCTGGGTTGACAAAAGGAATATAGAGGGTTTGCACTCATGTCACTTTCCCACCTGGACATGCCACTTGGATTGAGTAACAAAACATTCTGCAACACAGCTGCCCTCAGTGGGGAAAACTGAAACTGGGAGTAAAACATTATCTGCATAAATTAACGGCAGTTTGACTCAACAGTGATTCTAAGAACTTAGTGTGATTCACAGTGATTCATGGACATTTACATTTGACCTGCAATCAGGTTTTCTGTGAATTGCAGTGATCCATTTGCTTTTCCTTTCTTTTCTCTAGCTTTTAAGAATTTGTAAAAAAAAAAAAAAAAAAAGGTCGCTTTGATTTCTTGTTGAATCTATTTGTAAAGTCAGTCGCACAGCTCCTTCCTATTTTAGATATGCTTTTTGTGTTTTCGTAGCGTTGAAGCTCAGTATAATCTCCTGACTTCTGACAGCTTTGTGTATCTTGCTGATGTTAGTCCAGTGTACAAAGTGATCAATGATCTGGCTGCTCCTCCATTAAAAGGGTTCATATCAAGTTTGGCAGATCAGTCTTCCCTGTTAGAGCCACTATTATCATTATTATAATTATTACTATCTAAGTGCCAAGTTAGGTAAGAGAGTGCAACAGCTTTGCTGGTTTTAACAACTGAAACACTTGATCTTAATGTTGTGAAATCTTGTAGTGCTTTCATTGTTGTTGTTGTGGTGTCCTAATGTTGTGTAATCTTCTTATTGTTACTGCTCAAGGTGTTGTATCGTGAAAATGTTCTGTCTCATAATTGTGTTTGTATATAATAGTGTTAGGTTTCTTCAGCAGAGAAGTTTTACTCTGTTTCCTACCCAGAGACTACAGATGAAAATGAGCTTATAACTAACTCTGGTACAGCTACGGAGCGGAGCATTGTCCCTGTCAAATAAACAAATAAAATAATAAATTTATCAGCTGAACGCTAATGTTGCTACACAGTGGGTGGAAACGCGGTGACATCACATGCATACTCTCCGTAGGAACGGTTTTCTATGCTGCAGCAAATTAATAGAATCCAGTGCAGATGGTAGATGAAGATTCGGTCGAGCAGTCAAGCAACAGTTAAAAAAGTGCAACCCACTGCAACAAAGAAAAGAAAAGAAATCAATGTATGTGAGTTTTGCTCCTTTTTGATTTGATTTTGTTTTCCAAGGCCCATTTTATTTATGAATGCCCTTAACTTTTTGTTTGTTCCGAACAAGCCACTACAAAAACAATGTCAAGAACAACTTAATGTGAGTACCAGCATGTTGGAACTTTACAACATGTAGAGACTAATTGTACAAAAAGAAGTCATTGCATCCAGTTATACTATTTTTGGATTCTGGGTGTGTTTTTTTTACAGGCTGGCAGTATTTTTGGGAATACCAATGACAAATCCCTTTCGACGTTTTCTTTTGAGAACAACATGCCACAGCACAGTCCACAACTGTATGACGATTGCACCTTGAGAAAAAAATGCCCTTTGAAATAACAAACACTTGAAGCCAGCTCATTACTCGGGTGACATTGTTTCTTCCAAGGCAAGCCTCAACTCTTCATCATTATACAACTCTGCCCATTGCTCACCCACAGAAAATTTATTACCCTCACTCAAATCCGCGTAGAGTCGACAGTAGGCTAGCATTCCTAGCTGGTTGGCTGTGAGAGAAAAGCACTTTGTGAGGAATGTCTTGTGCCAGCTGATGAGACGTCAGGTATGAAGACACACACCTCCAGTGCTTTTAACCACAAATAGATTATTGAAGATTAATCCGAGCAGAGACACAAAGCGAGAGTGTAAGAGCTCAGTTCTGTCTGTACTAAATGCAGACGTCACCATGCTAACATAATGACAATGCTAACATGCCGACGTTTGGTGAGTAAAAGCAATGTTCACCGTCTTACTGTAGCACATTAGCATGCTAACATGAGCTAACAGACAGAGGCGAGACCCCTCCCCTTCCAGTGCCTTTGGAAATATGAACTGTAGTCAATGGCGAGAGGCCAATGATTTTTTGATGCCATTTGAATTGTGCCACGAAACACACATATGTTGTGTGTCAAGTTAAAAGATCATTTTAGAGATAGTCACCATTTGCTGTGAAACTGTATCAGACTGTGAGAATACATATTTAGAAAGACTGCACACCCAGAAGTTGTGTAAGTAACGTTGTAATGTTCTCTCTCCAAAAGCTAATGTTAGCTGTTGAAGCTACGATACCTTTATATATATCTGTTTTAAATTATTGTTCTTCTTTTATCATGTACTTCTTTTCTATCTCCTCAACATCATTGTAAATGAGGGTTTTGCCCTCACTGATTTTCAAGATTAAATAAAGACAAAATAAATTTTAAAAAATAACCCTGTCATCGCAATAAACAAAAATGCTTAACAACATTTCTATTGCACATTAATCAAAACGCCTTTGCACTCTGCTCACAAAAATGAGCATATCTAAAAAAAAAATAGAAAGTGTAAATAGTGCAAATAATTTACGAGTGTCGAGAAATATTTTGTTCATGGTTCTACATTTATAAATCTTTTGAATTAATGACCTGTTTTGTGCAATTATTTAGGTAAATTTGCGGAGAAAATCACGTCAGATTTTTGTGTTTTTGAATATTATTTATGAAACAATTTCAAGACTTTTATCAGTTATTGTGATTTAATGACTTGCATAACCTTTCAGCTATGTTGTACATACTTTAGAGATATGGGGCATTTGATGATACCAACGCAGTCATTGGTGCAGCGTTTCTATTTTAGAATTTTAACCAAAAACAGCAATGATTTAAGTGCCTATATGGCAATCTTTAACATTGTATTCATCAGTTTCAGTTGATGTCTCTGCTGTATCACAGTCCATATTTTGCTGATATTGCCATTTTTGCTCTCGCGTCACTCTTATTTTAATTTGCAAACTAAATCAATTACCTTCAGCAGCTTCTGTGGTTTGCATAACCGATCTGATGCAGAGGGAACGTAACTGGGTATGGACTGGGAAAAGTACTTGCCTCAGGACCTCAGGGTTTCTAATCTGCACAAAGTACAGAAGTAGAGAAACACAGCTGTCCTGCCATTTTCTGCAGACCTCTGTGCTCCGTGTTTGCTACATTTAGCTGTCTTTGAAGCTTTGATTAAGGTCTGCAGGATAGATCACAACAAATCCAGTTGTTTCAGACCACAAAGATCTGCATTCTCATCATGCGTCTTTGAAATCATTTTGAATCATCAGCTCCTGTGGGAACAAGTCTGAAGATAACCCATTCAGGAAGCCCATATTAGAGTCAATGAGGCAGAGTCGAGCGAAAACACAGAAAACACAGCCCTGCAGGTAAAAATACTTATGTGAGGAGGAAGCTTGAAACTGGTTGAATAGACTGCCGTGCAAAAAGGGAAAAGGCCACGTCAGTAAATGTCAACAGAACAGGAAGAAAATGCATATGCATGATTTTATGTCATTGCATCTGGAACACAAGATAAGCCACCAAGTACTATCTAAGATGAAAGACAGACGTAGAGATTTCGTCATTCAGACCAAGCAGAACTCCTTGTGTCAGGGGCGATAAATCTCACTGAGTTGTTGTAGTGTCGTGAAAGATCTGTCCCCATCATGAATTTACCTCACACACAACTACAAGGCCACTTGATTTGAATAGCAAGGACTAACATAAGATAATAAACAAAATGTTTCCGGAGTTGCAACTTCAAAGCCTGACTGAGATTGACATAGAGCAGATAGTCACAGTTGTATATCCAGGTTTTGACTCTGAGGAACCTTATGAGGCCACCCAACTGTGTGTCTCACCAAACAAATGTCATCAAGGTAGTCTAGATAAGCACCAAGCCAAAGCAAATAAGACTGCGTCACCTCCTTTTTCTTTTATACTTTTTTTCCCCAATACAAAGTGCTTCTCAGAACTGTTTAAGCACAGGAAAAAGCTAGCCTGGCTCTGTCTAAAGGTAACATAACGTCTAAAATTTTTCAGGTCTAGAGGGGGGAATGGCCAGAGATGCGCCAGAACCAGTGCCAGTTTGAGTCGGAAACATAATTGGGCTCAGCAGCATCATGGGCATCATGGGGCCACCGTACAAAAAATGTTGGGCTGGCTTTTGGTTATTGCTGAAAGCTTCATGAAATAAAAGGTGGCAAGACAAATACTCTGGCCAAACGTTACAGAATCTGCCTACCAGCACCTCTAAAGCTCATTAATTAACATTTTACATCTTGTTTGCTTAAAGGAGCTGTAGATAAGATTTGGCCACCTGTCAAACTCATGCTATGAACAAATAGGGGGCATTGTATTACCAAAAAATTAGCCATTAGCTAATTAGCTCAGTTAGCCATGCAGCTAGTGGTCCTATAAGCTAAAGGTGCCCAGAGTGGGAGCTCAGACCACTAGGGGAGTGTTAGGGGCAGGGGGTACCCCATGGGGGAATGTTGGCGGGGAACCAGAACACTGAACACAGAGTTCAGGTGGGGTGGGAGAGGAGCCACAGGGATGGTCAGGCACCAGTCAGGCTTGAGTGGGTGTTAAGAAAACCACCTCAGTGCTGTTGGACTGAGGGCAGATTGGATGCGACAGTGACTCATTATTGCCTCTTGAGGAACACAGTGGTATTACAAGACAGGACAGGCCGAAGTTAGCTGGTTAGCATGCTAACTTTAGATATTTATGCAACACAATTCATAGATATCTTTGACAAAATGTAAAAACTGTCATTTCTTAATGTTCTGTTGATAATTTTAGCTCATCTTTGAATGTTGTGTGTGCATGTCTGTAAAACAAAACAAAATGTTTTTTAATTAACTTAATATGCTTAAAATATATTTTCCAGGCAGAACATAAAGGTTTTTTTTTTCAGAGTTAGCTATTAACAATTACTTATTAATAAAAAATACATTTTAAAATGATTTCAGTAAAACACAAATTTATTGTTCATGGCATAACTGGTAAATTGTCTGTTAGCTTTTTTTTCTTTTCTTTTTTTTAATTCAAGGAAGTCTGTTTATATCAATCACCAACAATAACTGGGACAACAACTAATAAAAAGGATTCAGATTGAATTTTAATAAAAGGTCAGTATGACAGCATCAGTAAACACTTGTTGTTATTCTCCCTACATACATCATTTCATTTAACTTTGCTTCTATAGTTTGTCCTTTTTTAGGCCCTATTGTCAAAACAAAACAACAGCACAAACTCACACATTCAAGATTATAATACGTCTAACCATATTTCTCAACAAACTTTCATGTGGCTGTACTTTCATAATGTACTGCAGTCACACCAAATTATTTCAAAAACTCCATAACCCAGCTTTTTTTCAGGGTAAAATAATTTGACGGGATTAACAAGGATTTTGAGTGCCACTCAAAGCTTAAGCAGATAAAAACATACATTCCTGTGTGTTTTTTTCTTATGCAGCCCATCTGTTGTCTGGTCAATTACAATGTTCAGCATTTGAATCTGAGTACAATCAGGTGTTTTCAGGGTTCTGAGCAGATATGCATCTGCAGGCTCTGGCCTCAGTGCAGGGCTTCATTTCCACTGAATTGTTGGCTCAGAGCTGCCCTCTGTGTGCATACCTGTGCTTGTGCATGAGTCTAAGCATGTGTGAGTGCGGTTCTTTGTGTGTTTGTTGCTTGCACCTTGCCTGCACCGAGACTTAAACACAGTGCAAACAGGGCAGCAGAAGTAGACGTGTACATTTTTGGTGCCAGGATCTCTTGTATGACCTCACAATGTTTTGCTATATACAAACAAATGCCATGCATGTGATTCAGAGCAAACCTTGTTCTAGTCTGAGTTGGGTCATAAACTACACCTGAAATCAGCTCTTTTATCTTCAGTTTCTCAACACTTGAATGCTTTCCCTTGAAGCCTCTAAAACTTCAAGAAATCAGCATTAAAGGTAAATTTCCAGAAAGGTCACATGACTTCTTCTTATAATCATGATTTTCAAGGAATGCCTCCTGCTCATCTCTGATCAACTAAGTGCATAAAAAAGATGAGACTTCTCTTTTAAATCAGGCAGAAAGGAATGCACATTTACTCTCTGCTGCCTTGGGGCCTTGGCCTGCACCAAACATGTTTTTGGAGTACAGAAAAGAAGACTAATAGCACCAACTGGGGGCTCCCACATGCATACAACTGTATCATAAACTGCTCTTATGGCACACTTCCAAGTCCTCCTGTAAGAATGAATTTATATTTTTATGGCATCATATACAAATGATTAACAAATTGCAAACAGTGATGTCTGAACCATGCTAATAAAAGGGTAGACTGAGCAAAATGTACTAATCAGATTTTCTGTATTTACTTTTCGACTACTTTGTCTTTTCATCTGTAGCCTAAATGTGTAGAAAATGAGGTCAAGAGGACAACAGACTTGAATTTTATTTACTTTGGAATTGCTGTAATGCTATTGTCATAAATTACCCCATAATTAGTTATTCTCTATGAAGATCTGATGCTAATCTTGCAAAATACTGATTCTTTTTTCCAGAGCTGACTTTATAATCCTATAATGAATCTGTCCTTTAATTTTAAAGTCAAAAGACGTACTGTCATTCCCTTGTTGTGTGTGTGTGTGTGTGTGTGTGTGTGTGTGTGTGTGTGGGAGAGAGAGAGAAACACATGCATGCAAGTGGAGGCATGAGTGTGTCTGTACACTTTCACCAACTTTTCTAGCATGTTCGCCCGCTGCTGTGCTTCTCCTGTGGGATTTTCTCTCTGTATTAACATCAAAATCCTGACCTACATCCTAGAAGATGCCCACAAATTATATCAGAGATACTTCACTTGTCCTTTTCTGGTGAACTCGGCCCGAACCAAAACACTTGCAGTTCAGTAGATCCTCTTACAAAGGCTGTAAGTGAGACAGAGGAGGCACGCAACCTTCCTGGCACTGTCGCAGCTTTGATGAACCCTCACACTTTAAAGGGATAGTTTGGATTATTTGAAGTGGTGCTGTTTGAGGTACTCATCAATAGTCTGTGTATTACCTACAGTAGATGCCGGTCTGCATGCTCCAAGTTTGAAGAAGCAGCAGGAGTACTGTTGTAGGAGGCAATGACAGGGTCAGCTCATCCAAAAAAATCAGTTTAAACATCCAGTATATTTAGAATAATTTCACCACTTCACCTTGCTGTCCAACAGCCTTTTCTGATGGTAAAATTCCTTTATGTATGCCAAATAGCTCTCTCTCTTCCTCAACCTGACACTTTTGGCAGAAATAGTCATTTTACCTCACAGAACACGGGACTTGCTGCCATAGAGCTCCTCCATCTGTTTGCTTGTTTGTGTTATTGTGCAACTTCCAGTAGCATAAGGTAGGTAAGATGGGACCCACTAGAGCACTAGAGCCCTATTATGATGGGTTCTAGTGCACAATAGTTGCTAGTCAAGAAGCACATACACACACACGCACACACACACGTTGCTATCCTAACCATACCTGCTGCATGGTTGTTGACAGACCAATGTTGACAGTGCAGCCGAACTGCTGCGTTGCTTCCAGGAGTGGGGTCATCCATGTGCTCTGCTGGTCAGTCTGGACAGATTTTGCTTTTGTTTATGTATCATCTTGTCAAATAATCAGCTGAATTGTGTTTATAGATTGTTTATAGCTTGTGTAGAAAAAGCATACAATTTTGCTATGTTTACAGGATATGTTACCAAAGGAAAAAAGGAAAACCATGATGGAGATGGGTTTGACTTTGCGAGGGCACATGTAGCAACTGGCACCAATTTTGATTTAATGCAAGTTCTTGTTAAGTTGCAAATTTGAGGGCTTGAAACTTGCTTGACAAACATTAATAAAAGACTCAACTTGTCTTGTTATTCATGACTTTGAGACTTGACTTAAACTTAACTACTACTGCATTGACCACAAACCTACTAGGACCTGGCAGACCAGCAGAGGCCAATGCATGAGGCAGCTTATCATGGAGGAGACTCGTCCAAAAAAATGAGAAATTTTGGATTCAACGATTATGTTGTTGATGACTGTAGTAGGAAGAGAACAGTGGCATGCAAAAAATCAGTGATAACTTCATCTGTCACTACAAAACCCACAAAGAAAGGTGCGTGAATGTATTAGTTGGTCATGTTAGACTTGGGTTAGACCTCTGTTTTTTAACAGATTAAAATGAGGAAACTAGGGTAGCTCATCAGAATCTTGTGTGGACTGACTTGTGACTTGCTTGATTCTCACCACAGTAGGGAAGCAACGATTAGTGGGCAAAATTCAATGACAAAATGGCAAAACTAATTTTGCCATTGAATTTAGTTGTTGACCATTCATTTGTTATGTAATTGCTCATGTTTTTAACGCTTTGGAGCTGAACTAAACATAATTTTTCCAGAGCGGATGGAAGTAGCGAGTGAGCCATCTTCCCGATACTTTCCATTTCTGTTGAGAGGTGCACATGTGCAATAGCAACCAGGAAGTGACAGGTAAACAAACCATAACAACCACAGCTACATTCTGGGAGGATTTCAACCTCAGTGCAGTCAAGAAAAGGATTACCTGCAAGATTTGTAATGTGGACAAATAGTGCACGAACATTTGAAGAGGAGGCACGATGGACATGTGGACGATGAAGACTTGGACTTGCTTCAGTAAGATAGCTCGTTAGCTAGCTTGCAGTTAAAAACCAAGACAGCTCTGTCTACACCTGTGTGCAGGATTACAGAATCAAGAACAAAAAATAAGGCTTGAATGCCCGTTTCTCACACACGTTTTTTTTGTGGCAACACAACACAATGAAAACATTGGCCACCACAAACTGATTATCTATTTTTCTCTCCCAGTCGTGCCTAGAAGGGAATCTTTGACTTGCAAAACTCTTGTGACTTTTCGGATCTCTGGGGTTCCCTTCCGGACATGGCCCTCTCTGTGTGTCTCTCACAAACTGAAAACGTGTGTTGTATCTTTTGGGTGACTAGTCAATCAATCGTTGCAATAATCAATGACTAACTGACTATCAAAATAGGTGCTAGTTGCAGCCCTACACCACAGTAACTTGGGACTAGCTTGAGTCTTGAACGGTTAAGACTTGAGACTTGCTTGTCACTTACTCCCACCTCTGCCTCATACAACCCCACTTTTAAAAATCCAAACCATCTCTTTAAGCTTCCCAGTGAGAGAAAAAGATCTAATGAAAGACTACCTTAATGAAACAATGACTAAGGTTTTCAAATTGGGAATACCCTCTCTCATTAAAGACACTTAACTAAGATCCATTTCCCAAGCCATCTGATTCATCAGTTACAAAAATATACCAAAGCGGAGGGGGATTTCATATCACACACATAGTCAATTAAATACACTGTGTTTTAAGTGAGTAATATATTGAAAATAACAGGGATACAACTTAATATGTTATGTGTTTTCTTGTGTTCTTAGCGTTGGATCAATGATACCACCTCTAAATGAGCAAAAAGCCGCGATGACAAAGGTTGAAAAGCTTCTCCAGCTTAGCCTTAACCTTAATAGTGGCACCGTGGGGACACCTAACATAGAATTAAATGCAATTATGAAAAAATGTTTCCAACCCGAGAGGTGCCTGTGAGAGGGAAACCAGAGAAGCTATATTCATTTCACACAGCCCCGGGTGCTGAGAGGATATGGCAGTCCTTTTCATATTGGCAGCTGTTTGATCAGACTAACAGCGCTCCTTAGTCGAACCATAGCTGCAGGTCTGATCTAAACTCCTCATCAGATTCAAAGGAGACACGCGTCTCCAATGCACTCCAGGCTCTTTCCATAAACACAGCTGAATTATTCCTTTGAGCGCTCTTGCTTGATACTGGCCTCCATTTTTCTTTCTTTCAGAAGGCAGAAGAAGAAGGAATCTCGACAACTAACAAACCTCACAGAGGGAATAATGTTGCTCACAGTGTGTTTCACAGAGTTATTTCTTCTGGCAAGGGATCATGGGAGGTTGTTTTCGCTTTGTAAACAACCACCATAGCTGATGAAAATCTATCTGACATGATTGGGTTGGGATGGTTGCTTTAAAAAATGTAATGTGATACAATTACTAATACCTGTTAAAGAATGCAGTCAGTAACCAAGTCCAAGTATCACAATATTAAAGTAATGTAACCTGATTGCTTTCTGTTATTTTTGGATCAGTTCAATACTAAATATGGTGATATTGTTTACCCTAATGTTTTATGTTTGTTTTAAATTTATTAATTGTTTATCAGCTATTTTTTCCGTTGTTATGCGCAAATGCACATTTTGATTAATAGCTGTATTTATACATTTTTAAATGCACTATGTTAGTACATTTTTATGTATATATTACATACATGCAGACATGTAGTAGTAGTAGTTGTAGTAGTGCTAGTATTCAGAGGTCAGCTAGCTAACAAGAGATCTGTGTAGCTAACATTAGTGGTTGTTTTGAGTTGCTGATGTTAGCAATTGGCCTGTTTAGCTAACATTAGCACTTGATCTGTGTAGCTCACATTAGTGGTTGGTCTGTGTAGCTAAGGTTAGCAGTTGACGTAACCTGTAAAAACTTTCTTTAAGTAAGATTTCTTAAGTCCTTGGATGATGACAGTATTTTCACAGCTGAAGGCAGAACTGTCACTGTACCGTGATGTTGTTCCTCTTTTTCAATTTAAAGACAGTATAATGCTCCAGTGAGATGAAGCATTTTTCATTAAAGGACATGATAATAAACTAACTATACAATTAGTGGATGTTAATATATCCTTCTCTGTTAAAAAAGAATAATAATCCCCATTTTTTACCTTTCTTTTGGATCCAGATGAGGTAATCCCATTACGTGTAACCCAAGTCCCCAAGGCTGGACATGAAATCATGTTCATGGACGAGTTAATATGATTGATGATATGATGAATATTTTTTATTCACATTATGTTTAGTCACGTTTTCCTGAACCAAACTCCTTTTGCAAAAACAGTCATTTTACCTCAGGGAACACAAAAGTTGCTGGTCTGCTGCTGTCTTGATCAGTTGGCTTGTTTGTGTTTCTGTGTGACTTTAGTTCAGTTCAGACTCACCAAAGTCACACTATAACACAAACAAACGAACTGATCGAGATGGTGTTAGCCAAGCAACTCCAGTGTTCTGCGAGGTAAAATTCATTCATTCATTCATTCAAATTCATTTTGTCAGTGGAGTCTGGTTGATTTAGAGAGAGCGATATTTGACTCATATAATGTTAGTTTCCTGTTGGAAAAACCCATCTGATTTCAAGGAGACACCGCGCTCCAGTGCACTTGAGGCTTTTTCCATAAACATAGCTGAATTATTCCTTTGAGCGCTCTTGCTTGATACTGGCCTCCATTTTTCTTTCTTTCAGTAAGCAGAAGAAGAAGGAGTCTCAACAACAAACAAACCTCACAGTGGTAGAGAGGGAATAATGATGTCCACAGTGTGTTTCACAGAGTTATATCTGCCGGCAAGGGTGTGAATTTGAACTGTGAGGACACCTGACAGCTTGTAGATCAAGTGTGGCTGATAGTCTTCTCAGCGCATTGTGAGAAATAACAGAGAAAGTAGAGGGCAGCAAAAGAAAGACGGAAAGAAAGAATTCACCACAGACACTGACAGTGAATGGAGGTGTAGTGTGTTGTGTGTTGATCATGGTTATCAGAGCCATAGTAGATGACTGATAACTGAGGTGTGGTGTTGTGTAAGTGTGTGTACGTGTGTGTGTGTGTGTGTGTGTGTGTGCGTGTGTGTGCCTGTGTGATCTGAGTGACTGCACAACAAAGAGTCTGAATGGATTTAGTCAAAGCTCAAACGCTGATGCAGCTGCATTCCGGGAGGTTTATGATGTGAAACACCAAAGGAAAGGAAACAATGATCACATTCATGAGATGTCATTTTCTTCCACTTTTGGAATTTGTTGAGTTTTTTTTTTCCTTACTTACTTTTTTCATAACGTAATGTGTCGACCTTATCCAAAGTGGGCCTTTGTTAGAAGGCTTTGTTTGAAAAAGGTTGACCTCATTCTCACTGATACAGCGCAGGTCAGTTGACTTTACAGTCGCATCTATCCTTACATATACATGTAAGACTGATGTAGTACGTGCAGAGTTTGTTTTCACATTGATCTGCTGAAGAGGAAACATTTATCTGTGCTCACTTTACATCTAAAGTGAAAAACATGAACAAGAACAAACCATCCGGGTACTTTGCTCCTGCATCATGCAGGGTGAAGACCAGTCAATACAAATTCTGAGGTTTTTGCCAGTTTAAACACATAAAGTAAGAACACCGTATCACTGTTTAGCTATTAGGAGCCCAAATCCTTTGGTCAAATGTCTTTGCTGATCAACAATCAGATTAGATTATAGATTAAGATTAGGTATATGGCTGGTCAGTGCGCTAAACTGTGGCTAAATTGTTACACAGATAATCAGTGGTCATGTTTATAATATGAATCCCTGGATATTAAATGTTCCTCTGCATTTTTTTTTTTTTTTTTTTTGTATTTGTTCTTGACGTGTGCAGAAGAAGCAGATCGTGTGATGTGGTCAAACTATGTTTGAGTCAAAAAATGTTATACATGCAGTTACAAGAACAAAACTTTCCACACCAAATCTTAAGATGTTTGATTTGAACTTATAATGAAGCAAATGACAGACAAAGTAAATGGAGGTTTATTAATTAGTCAGTATATTATACAGTTTATACAAGGTGAAAGGTATGAGGATGTAAAATTTAAAGCATTTTCTGTTTTTTCATTATATCCCAACTTGTTTTCAGAAATGTGACCATGTCACCCATCGTAACCTCAGTTTATTGACTACCAGTCAATTAAAAACTTATTTTTAAACGTCATTTAATTAGGCCCAAGTCCAAATCAGCACTGGCTCAAAGTTACTTGTTACTTCATTTTTCAGGTTTTTTGTCCATATAATGGTGTCATATCATTGTCTTTTGTCCGTTTGTTTGTTTGTTTGTTGTTTTAAGTCTTGGCATTATAAAAATGTCAGAAAAGAGGAAAAAGATGGGAGAAAAATCAAGAAAACTGTTATTTTCTTGATTTAATTTAATGATTCTTCTTTTATGGCTTGGCAATCATAATATCCTACAGTTGAAAGAGCAGAAAGCCACTAAAGGTTGTTCTGTGGTACTGGTCGTCCCAAATACTTCCAATATGTTGTACCGAAAGAACATCTCCCACTTCTAACTGCAACACTACGCCATTGGATGCATTGTCTTCAGGATCTGTGGAGGTGGTATGACGGTCACCTGCCGTAACTATGAAATGTCCATTCTTGACAAGTCTCATTCTCATACTATCATCAGCATGTGCTACATGGCCAGTAAATCTGAAGTAATACACTCCTCTCACTGGTGCCGTGAAGAAACCTAAGACACAGACAGAAAAATACAAACACAACTGATACCAGTGAAATTACTGAAAACAAAAAGACAATTTCTCAAATGAAGGAAGACAAATCAAATTACCTGTGTTTCGGATTGTAGTGGTTTCCAATGTTGGTAATGACATTTCTGTAGATGAGTGGATGATTATCATCGTAGACTGTGTTACCTTCACCAGATGCCAGAAGTGAGGCAGTAAAGGCCAGCTTTCTTACTGTGCAAAATAAAAGAACACACAGGTAATTCTGAATTATTTTCCATATTTCCTGTATATACACAGTCACACTTGCACAAAACACAAAAATTATTTACCTCTTTCGTATTTTGAAGCTCCTGCACGGCCGCCTTTTGTCCTGAAATCACACACAAGACACACATTCATAATAATGTGCACACATTTCATCACACAAATCATAAACCCTTCAAATGTAACTGGACCCTATTTTCCTGTTTTGTGTCTAATGGGGACAACAGTTTTGAAATTTTGGCATTTATTCAGAGTGTGCTGCAGAAGCAAAACTAAGCTGCAGCATAATCCCTCCAGATAACTGCACACCCTCAAAGTACACCCACTGAAAGTACTTGATTTTGCCACTGACAGACTCAGATTGTGTCTGACAGCATTATGGAAAGTATGGCAACAGAGACAGGCCCTTTTTTAAAGAGTAAGATATGCTTTGTTTAACCAGAATTATCTGTTTTATTGCTCTCACACAAACTCACCAGACTCCCTTTGCAGACAGTAATTTTTGATTTGAAAACTCAACCACCATGTTGTGAGGCACATGGTGGCTCTAACTTAGTAATTTGGGTTTGTGGGGGGGTATTATTTGTCACCCCTGAAGTCTAATTGGCCACCCCAAGTGCCACGCCGTTACTCCTCAAGTGGTGGGACCATAGTTTGAACCAACTGTTTGACAAGTATATTTAAATGTACATTGCTTTCTTTTGTATGTAGCTACTTTAATTTTTGACAAGATTAATTTAATAAATTGAATAAACCATAAAAATAAAAGTATTTTATATGATGGAGTGTGGAGGGTGAATTTAGGAGTCTCACAACCTGAAGATAGATGTACAGCATGGCACCCCCCTGCATGGCACCCCAGTTGGGCCACCCCTGTCAAAAAAAGTCTAGAAATGCCCCTGTGTTTCTGTAAAGAGTCTCGTTGGTTTGACAAGAGCAATAAAACAGCTGTTTCTGATTAGACAAAACATAGAAGGTCTCTCTTTAGGGATCTTTTCCATAGACGTTTACAATCTGAGCAAAAATAAGCACTTATAGTGGGCTTACCTTTATGGTGCACAGTTACCCAGAAGGATTATGTTGTAGCTTAGTTTTGCTTCTACTATATTACTATACTGTTATACTATACTATACTACTGGACCAATTCCAAAAAATGTTGTCCCAAAAACATAAACAAAAACATGGGAAAATACAGTCCAGGTTGAAAAATACCAAAGTTAAACTTAAGCCTTTATTTCTGATTACCTTCCTGCTGTTTCTCCAGCTCCTCCACCGGTGTTCACTGACTGTCAGTCTTTCCTGCAGAGAGCTGAGTTTCTGCTGAGCGAGTGAAAGTTCTGTGGCTTGAGCTAATGTGACAGAAAAAATTGGCAGGACAGTGGGATCATTATTGTAAAAGTTTACCAGTCAGAGATTCAACACAAATATCTCAGTTATGGTTAGATAATGTGTCAGTGCATGGCACGATGTTTACCGTCATTCTCCATCTGCATTTCCTCTGCCAGGCTCTCAGCAGCAGTCATCCTGGCCTCCATGTCTGTAAGAAGAGTACTCACATGAGCTCAACTACATCTATTTTGTTATAAAGTGAGTCTTTTATTACAGTGTACCTGTATTCTCCATCTGCAGTTGCTCCACCAGGCTCTCAGCAGCTGTTACTCTGGCTGTCAGGTGCCTCAGCTCCACCTTCTGCTCCACCACCATGTCTCTCAGACTCCTCAGCTCAGCCCAGATGTCAGACTGAAGCACCAGCTCTGGTTCACCTCCCTCAGCTTCAGTCCTGGGCTGCAGTCCGCTCTCGACAGCTTGAAGCAGGATATCATTGTCACCGCTGTGTGTCTGAGCTCTGCAAAGAGTGCAGAGTATCAGCAGCAGGGAGAAAACCAATGATATCTTCATCTTCACTGCTCTGTTTGCAGTCTGTGGCACAGCTGTGTACTGGAACTGTTATTTATGGTGTGTTCAAGGTCAGATGTGTCAGGTGGATGATGATTTGCTAAAGTTGTGAGAAAGCACACCTGTAACTTCATGTGGCAGGTGATAGAGGTAGAAGGAGGGTAGGAGCAGTCACATGACACAGTGTTTTTCAACCCAGATGGTGAGTGGGTGGAGTTGTACCCTGGAATCATGCCATCTTTCATTGGCTGATTTTTATTTTGGCAAACTTTGTTTTCTTCTTTGAATCATTATTTGTTGAGTGAAACTAAAAAAAAAATCAGTATCTTTTAAAATATATGTTAATGTGGTCACTTTATTAGGTACAATTGAAAGAAATTCAATACAACTGTTTAGCAATAAATTCTCCCCATTTGAAGTTAACCCTCTATGGTATAGTGCTGCCTCAAGGTAACATACCCATTTTTGGCCCTTTACACTCACAATTCATCCTCAATAATGATGCAACACTTTAAAAAAGAGGCAGGATCCAAAGGAAACTGACAAACTGAATAATTTGTCAAATTATTCTCTGGATCATCTCTCTCCCCAAAACTGGTCTGAGAATGTCTTTTTCTGTCATTTAACAATCTGGAATTGGGAAAAAAAGTTCAATTTTAACTGTTAAATGTGCTTTATTTGATAGTTTATTTATGAAAAACTCCATACTGTACAATTATGGATTCCCACCATGACAATGGAATTATGTTTTTAGGTTTATATATACAGTATAAGGAGGCTAAAAGACCATAATCACCCCGGTCACAGCCTGTTCACCTTGCTGTCATCTGGCAAGAGATACAGAAGTATCCATTGCTGCACCACCAGACTACAGAGCAGAGCCTTCCCTCGGGCTGTGAAACTGCTTAATTCATCTTCAACACTGCTCTATGCAAAGTAGTTTGTTTTATTTTTCTCTGTTGTATACCATTTTAAATGTTGTTTTTTATGAGTAGCAAAATGGGAAATCTCGCTATACAACCCTGTGTTGTATAACGCTAAATTAATCTATATTGTATCTTGTATAATCTAAATTTTATAAGAATCTACATTATAATCTTCAACCTTAATTTAAATTCTGTGGCAGATCAGAAGCCTGTGCAGCTGTGTATAAGTTCAAACGAAGCCTAGTTGTAATGTAAATTATGTTGTGTAAATTAAGTTGTGATTTATGCATTGCCAAAATAAAAGCGGTCACACCACAGAGACAAGCTACAACATAACTCTAAGTAACAACGAAACATTTAGTAAGTAGCAAGTGCCCCTAGATAGGTGTGAATCATAAAATATCACAGAATTATAGTCAGTTATGCTGCCAGACAGCATATTTTTTTTAAATAATTTGTTTATATGAAATTTAAAGTTGTAAGTTCCATTCAACCTGGTGCAAATTCAGATTTGCATCCTATTATTTCCTGGGTGTATTTGTGTATATGTATAGATGTAAATAACTGTATAATGTTGCTTTATTTTGATTTATTTTGTTTTGCGTTCTATTTGTATCCTATTCTATTCTGAATGTAATTAATTATCTGAATTGCATGTGTGTGCAGAATGAAGGAACTGCAACTCTAATTTTGTTATGCAATGAAATGATAATACATAATCTTGATATCTTGATATTTTCTCACTTACATAAAGTTGAATCTAGCTATGCAGATAGTATTCTGCCAACCAAGGTTTTGAAATATCAGTCAGAAAGTTTTCCTTTGTCTTCCCAGTACAATGGAAGAGAATAAGAGTTTTTTCAATGTCAACTTTTATGAATTCTGTCATGTTCAGGGTTTTTACACTGTCAAAAAGGTGTTAAAATGATGTCTTTTAGCATTGAAGTTATAGTTAGTGGTGTTGTAGTTGTACTGGACTGCATTATATTTAGACACATTTCTAATATTCAGCCCAGTGGTGCACTCAAAGGCACCCTAGAGGGAACTTCACCATGTTTTGTCTGATGGAAGGGCACCTTAGAGGAGTGATTCCCAAACGGTGTACCGCCACGTGAGGCAAGTCCACTTGTGACAACCATACATTACTACTGCAATATATAATTATACAAAAAAGTCCATAATTATTTTTTATTTTACTACATCAGTACTTTGTATGACCTCATTTCCCGGTACAGAGGCACATCCTATACACTGTACAGACAAACAAATCTCGTAAAAACAGTGAACCCCAGTCTCTGGATGGTTGGAGTTATTAGAGTGACACGTCAGAGGCCCTGAATGACTGACACCTCATTGTTTTTTTCCCACCTGCACTCCAGGAACTCAGGTAGGCTAGCACTTGTTGCCTCTGTTGGTTAGGTTGGTTTTATAGGATAATTTGCAAGGATATGAATACAGGTGTGCCTTGAGATTTTGCTAGAGGGCTCTTAGAGGGGACTTTATCATGTTTTATCTACACTAGCCCACGATAATATTGTGATTAATTGTGGAGCCCTTACACATATACTCTCTGGACCTAAGACAGATATCTCCGGACATGAGCAAATAAAACCAAAACTCTCTGCATGGTCTGATAAAAGGGATTTCTTTCCTTTTATGATTTGGTTAAAAGCCACGGTTTGAATTCAGTCGACATTAGACTTATTTTCAACAACACACACAAACAACGTGTGATGTCACTGTCCTCTTTGTGTCAGGGGAGGAAAACAGATCTGACAGGACTCAGAGCTCATTCTCTCTGCAGTGACACTGTTTCAACATGATGAGACTTTCCAACGGTGCTCTGTGGCTTTTTTCTCGCTGTCAGACAGAAAAATGGCCACATGTCAGTAGGTGAAGTTTTCCAGAATAGATGTGAAAATATCTTTAAACGCCTTGAGTGCGAACGGGCATCCTCACAGTCCCCTAGGCTACCCACAAGTTATTGTGAGGAGTGAGGGAAATTTCCCACTGCTACAAGACCATTATCTGGGCGTGTTGCTCGTGAGTCATAAGCGTGTGCATCAGTGACAAGTTAGACAATTAGACAGAAATAACAACAAATCAACCTGTCGTTAAAAAAATATTTCTTGAAGCGTATAAAGTGCAGTGAATGACATGATTTATGCTGATTGCTGCTTGTGTTTGTGAATAAGAATACTGAGCAGCTGTCAGTCAGAATGAACCTGCTCGCTGCTTCATACAACAGGATTTACACCAGATAAAAACACACGCATCAATCCTTCTAACAAAACACTGCCAGGCAGACAATGTTGTCTTTAGTAAAACAGCAGATATACTGCACGGTTTCATATCTAATCATTCAAGCATGTGCTGAATTGTCTTTATCAGAATCCTGTATCCACTCTGCTTTCTATAAATGACAGACCTGCCGTAAAAAAGACTTAGCTGTAGGGGTAAACACAAACAAATGTACATATCCCACGAGAAGTTTTAAAGAAGAGGTTTTTCTGGAAAGAGAACACAGGGTTTTCTAGCCTGGTGCCGGAGGGGGCAGAGATAAAGAGAGTAATAGTTAGACTGCGGTCACATTGGTATGCAGACAGTCATGAAAGCAGTGCAGTACCTGTTGCATCTTGCAAATTCATTTGCTGAATATTGTGAAATTTCAACGCTTAAATTGGGGAGGCCCTTATTTTTTTTATCACAAGTGAAGGGATTGTTGGTATGGTTAGATAAACACAAATGGTTTGGATCACTGATGATCTACTGATACGGTGTACTCCTGCATCATCATCCTCTTCATCAATAACATCATCACCAAAGAGACAAAATAAAGGTTTAATTATGATGAACAGATGTCAGCACCAGTAATTTAATTAAATCAATTAGATATCAGTTTGAACAAAAGTTTACACCATGTATAAACTTTACAGTGCTTACTTTGGTTATTATCTTTACAGTATTGTCAGATATTTAAACTGGATTGTATTAGTCAACTAACATACATGAATTTATCCCTGGTCCTATATCTGCGAGGTAAGGTGCTAAAGAGTTTATCCAAATGACAAACAAGACTAAAGGCTAATTTATGCTTAATGTTCTTCGCCTTCTGTCTGTGCTCTGTGTTCATTTCGTCCGTTTTCATGCACATTTTCTGAAAACTTACGCATGTGGACAAAAGGGAGCAGTACCATCGGTAGTCGTGGGGACAGTGTAAAGTGAGACTTTAAACTTTAAAAAGCTATGGTCCAGGCTTTCTTTGAATTAAGAGTGAGAAAATTTGGCAGCTGCTCCTGTTGGAGCTACTTTGTTCCAGCATTGGCACAAAGATGATATGCAAAACTGCTTCTAGGGAATTTATTACATTTCAGGTGTGAGGAGGTTCAGAATGAGTTCAATCATGGTTCACAGTGTTTTCATTATTGTGAAAAAAAGCAACCACGATGATCTTCAAGCGTATTAGAGACACACAGTAAGTTTCCATCATAAATGTTTTCTTTAAATATAAAAAGGAGGATTTCAGTGCATGCTGGGACGTCTGTTAATATGATGATCATGTTTCCTTAGAAACTTAATTTAATGAGTTGACTGAACTCCGTACGGGACATTCATTCATCATTTCAAGTCAAAACACTTCAGATTAGAAGATCTCATGTTTAGAAGTTCTAAAGTGTTCTGAGAAAAATAAATATGAGGAATTTTGTGTCTTATTAACTTGAACAAATAAAATGAGTATATTTACCACACTCCTTGCCAGGAAATTAATTCTTGTTAATTGGAAGAGCCCTAAGGCTCCAACACATAAACGCTGGATTGAGGAAGTACTGGCCCATTTAAAGCTAGAGAAAATGAGGTACTCCTCTCAAGGCTGTACTAAAAAAATTTTGTTTATGTAGTAGTAAGTTTTTGTTTGTTTGTGTACCCCCCGCCCCCCCTTTTTTCTGTCTCTGTTGTTTTTTGCCGTATGTGTGGTTGTATATGTAATGTAATGTTTGTAATTGTAATGTTTGTAATTCTTAATTCATATAACTGAAAACTCAATGAAAATATTTGAATAAAATGAGTATATTTACATTAAGTTAATGAGAAAAGGAATAGTTGATTTAACTAAATTCCTCTATGATTTTATTTACAGTGATGGAGACAATTTCTTCATTAGAAAGTTTCATTAAAACTTTTTCTTTCAGAATCTCAAAGATGGATGTCTTTGAAACCTCAGCATAAAAAAATGAAAATAATCAACATGTCCACAATTTAATTTAATTTAATTTAATTTAATTTAGTCCATTTTTTGATTTTCTGTCATTTTATTTTGTTTTTTAATGTTATTTTGGTGAACTGACCCTTTACTCAACACATATTTCATACTATACAGCCCTACAAGCGTAACCCTAATTTTGAGTGAGTCAATACAGTACATCTTGAAGGTTAAAAACATGGTTTGTGGTGTCAAAAGTCACACATGCCACAGATGTCTGGCATTACATTCTGTCAGAATGGCAGTTAACAAGGCAGCGCATCATCTGCGGCTCCGCTCCCATTGGTCAGAGTGTCGACCTGTGATTAAGACTCCAGTAAATCTTCCCACCCAGGGAGCCTTTAGGAGAAGAGCTTCCCTCAGGTCATTTCACTCCTGCAGGGCTAATGAGCCTCGCTTTCCTCTGTATCTGCCCCCGGGGCTAAATCTCACACTTTACCCTGGATCGCTGCTTCCTTCTGGCCTCCTCACGGGTCAGACTGGAACAAAATGTCAGGTTTTAGGGCAAGACTTGGTCCTTCTGCGCATGTATCTAATCAGTCCCACTGAAAAAAGGTGGAATATTAGGGATGTGGTGCAATATCTGCTGGAGTGTGATGAGATGACACCTCGGCAGAGCTATCAGGCGCCTCAAAGTGACAGGCAACCTCACATACCTTCCTTCATTCTCCTCTCAGGCAAATTCCTCTGCCGCTGTCTTTCTGTCTGTGTTTCTCAACTCTTCTTCTCTCGATTTCATGAAGTCAGATCAGCCTCAGTATTAATGAATGCACATAGACACAGGGATTCACAAATGCATTTCAGGATTCATATATAAATGATTCTCTCCACAAAAATAGTTATTAAGTTTAGTCTGTTAGCACGCTAACATTTGCCACTCAGGGTAAGGCTGTATATAAAGGTCACTATAATAAGCTTTAGTTAACGTAAGGTAATATAATTAGGTAATAAGGCCATTATTAGTCCTTATAAGCTACTTATTAACATATGTGTTAAAAGACAATCTAGCCTAAGTGTTGATAATAGCATCATGAATGTGTTTAGTGTTAGATTATAAGACACTTAGAAGCACTTACAATAAATGTGTTAACTGTTTATAGACTTCTTAAGAATGTTGATAAAAACCTTATAAGTTTCTTATCATTTGTTTATAATTGCATTACAAACACATTTATTGATTTTTAATAACTTACCAAGCATTGCTAAATTTTTACTACGTTTTTTTAAATTGCTTTATTAAAATTAATACATACTTAATTATGCATTTATTAACAGTTAACTCTCCACTTATCAATAGTTAACTATACTTTTAACAGCTGACTTAATAGGGCCTTATTGTCTATTATTATGCCTATTATATTTTTGTATATAAATGTCAAAAACAATAATTACAAACAAACAAATGCATTTCTGATGCTCATACAAATATTTCTTTCTATTTTTTAGTATAAATACACAATTATATGCATTTAAAAGTGTAAACACACACACAAATGCAGTGAAGTTCACACATGACAAGCAGTTTGTAAATGCAGTTCAACCGTTGGTGTGTTTTTTTTTGATGCAACAAACTGTCAAGGTTTAACCTTACTGATATTTTCAGCAGTGCTTGTCCTTTGTCTTCTCATGCCCAGTCTCTTGCCCAGATAACTGTGACCCGCCCATGTAAAACATATTTGCTGCAGGGTTGTTTTTCCTTTTAATAAACTCAGCAGCTATTGGGTTTATTCTCAGTGACTGAGCTCTCATGCACATCTCTATTGTCTCCTAATGTAATTAAAAGTGAAAACTGTCGATGATCAATCATCATACCTTATTGTTAATTTAATTGCATATAATAGAAATGTTGACACATAACATAATCTACAATAATAACTCTTTCTGTGGTGCAGGTAATCACTCCACTGCTGTGCTTCAGGACCCAATTCCTCACCCAGCCAATCGTAGTGAGCAGGGAGGCTGGAGGCTGAGTCTGTGCACTCTGCTCACTGTTAGCTACTGTATGAAGCAGTGGGCCTGACTGCAGGTAGTTAGCCTCCTCAGCCTAATCTAATGATGCATACTTCCCCCTGTTTATGGCAGCCGGGGAAGAGGGAGCGCTAGCCTGTGCTTGTCTGCTGCTGAGAATGCCCATTAACGCTCTTTTTCGCCCTCGGGTGATGACCACCTGAGCTATCAAAGACAAGCGTGTCTGTAACACCACCCCACCCCCCACCCCCCCTCCCCTCCTCTCATCACACTCCATCCCCACCCCGCCTTTACTCCGACCTCCACCCAGACACATGCCGTACAGTTGCCTGCACTGTAGTTTACAGTTGTTTTTTTCCCCTCCAGAAGTGGCATTTTAAGATTAGTTAGATTTGTATATCATCATCATCATCATCATCATCATCATCATCATCATCATCAGCAGCAGCAGCTCCATGCAGTCTTCTGTCTTCTTTTCATTCAGTGTATTTTTGACAGTAGTGGAAGAAGCACTCAGATCTTTTACATAAGAAAAAAAGTAGTAACACTGCCGTAAACAAAACAGAGTAGGGATGGCTCATTAACACTTTTTCATTTCCAGTACCGATATAGATACACAACCAATATGATGCCATCTTTTTGTTTAAACTATTACACATTTCAATGGATGCACTTTGCTTAACCTAGCCATCTAAAAACATGATGCTCAGACTGTAAACAAATATTCTGCAACCATAAAGGAACAAATACACACAACATGACTCAGTTCAGCAACACTAAACTTTTTCAAACACAGATCGTTGCTCCACCAGGCAACCCAGAAAGAATATTTGGACATAACCCCCTTGGAAATCATCAACATTCTGCTTATTAACTGTAATTTAATGACATGTTTTTTCTCAGTAATGGAGAAAAAAATAATTTTGTAATTTACTAACATGTAACTAGTTACATTAAGTAGTTACTCTCCAGGACTACTAGTCCTATTTGACATTTGTGTGAAATTTTGTCACAATTAGTGCACAAATTCTTGAGTTATGGCCAACATGTTTTGTGAGGTCACAGTGACCTTTGACCTTGTGGTGTGTGTTATTAGTGACACATCTCTCTTTATGGCCTGTCACTCAAAGTATTAAGCATCTAGATGATAGTTTAGGTCAGGGAGCTGCAACCTTTACCATCAACAGAGCCATTTTTGGTCAAGAAAAAAAAATTAAATCTGCCTGGAACTGCAACTACTGAATTTTCTATGTTCCTCTGAATCCTTTCTGTATTTGGATTTACATTTAGCCGAGTGAGCTCAAGACAAAGGCAACAGCTAATTTAGAGGAAAAGGTGGTGAGCCGCAGATGTAAGTTATGATGCACACATTATTTCACAATCATTTCATGCCTTCAACAAAAAAGAAAGATGACAGGAAACAAAAAGACAGAGAGAAGAGAGAAATTTACTGTCAGTCATAAAAAACAAAGTGTGCATCATTCAAAACTGCAAAGGAAAGGCATTATTTTCAATCAGTGACAAATACTGACAAATGAACCTCTATTTTCAGCTGACAAACCATCTCTTCTGTAGCAACGTGGCCTGAGTGCCTCACTCAAAGGCATGTCATCAGTTACTTCTGACTGAGAGACGGGCATTCCCCTTTCATTCTCCTTACCCACATTTTTCTAGACAGTTTCTCAGATCCCCTGCAACCAAAGATGATTGAATTTAATTATTTTAAAACCTGTTGATAATTTCCTCGATTAATTGATTATGTTGTTAAGTTGAATTAAGTTGAAAAAATGTTTGCTGTCTCCCGAAGCCCAAGATGACATCCTCAAATGTTTAGTGTTGTCCACAACCCAAAGATATTCAGGTTACTGTCATAGAGGAGTAAAGAAATCAGAAAATATTCACATTTAAGAAGCTGAAATCAGAGAATTTGGGCATTTTCTTAAAAACAAAGACTCAAAACAATTAAATCAATTATCAAAATAGTTGGCGATTAATTTTATGGTTGACAACTACTCAATTCTTCGCCTAATCATTGCAGCTCTAATCATATCATTGAAGACCTATGTGTGATTTACCTTACTCAAGATTTGTTTAATAGAAGCTACCACATCAGTAGATGTTTTGCACACACTGAGGCTACATACCAAACGGGCCTAATGATCTTCAGCCCAGTGACTTTGTGGTAGTCTTCTGTCTCTTCTGTAACTATCAAATCCCACAACCCTCTTACAGTCCCTCTTCCTTTGTCCAGGAGATTTCAACACTTCCTGTCAGTGTCCCTAAACCCGTAATAGATGTGTGTGTCTTCCCCTGTCTGTGATGCGTGATTCACTGTCCCTGAAACGCAGCACCACCTAATCTTGAAGAGCAGATAAAACTAATTAGGGGGAAAGAGACATCAATCACAGCTCGAGGGCTCGTTATGAATTGTACATACCAAGAGTGGCATCTCCACACACACACACACACACACACACACACACACACACACACAGCTATTATTATGAGTTATGTCAGGAGGAACGTCGAGAAAGCTCTATTGAATGTTTCCTTGATTCTTTTGGGACTATTATTACAGTATTATCACTATTATTAATTTCACCAAACAAGCAGCAAGGGACTAAAATTAGTCCAGATATCAGTCTCTTTTGTTGAAATGACCTTTGACAGTATAACTCATCTCGGAGACTAGAAAACTGGCGAGCAGTTCTGTTTGGATGTGCAGCGTACATTAATACAGCTGTCACAAGAGACACACACACCCTTTCCGATGATTACAGCAGGTCCAGGAGGTTCACTGAACTCTGAAGCAGGGGTACAAGATCACCTCATAGCTGAAAGTGAGCTTATTGAAAAGAAAATGATCTTAACTCCTGTGTTTATAAAAATTTATGCTCAAATTGGTTCAAATTAATGAGAATTTGGTGCACGTTCCCCTGTGTTTTTGTTCTGTTGTGTACGACACAAGTGCTGCCTAGGAAGGAAGCCAAAGTTTGGTGTAGGACTGCATTCGTCCTGTAGGTGGCAGTGTAACTCTTTCTATGTTACAACCAGCAGTAGATTGGGTTGAATTTAAGAGTTTATGAGACCTTACACATAAATATAAGAGGACTATGATATTTTACTTCACAAATAAAACACTACATGATCATTGCTTTTATTAGTCGTCGTTAAATGTGTGTGTGCGTCACACACAGGCATGTGTCGACGGGTGACGCTCATGTTGAGCTCACCAGCAAGGTGTGAACAGGTATGTAAATAGGCATGGATATTTACTGTGTGACATGCCCTGACAAGAATGGATTATATACTTTAAACCACTTTACTGAGGAATAATGTTCACTATTTACCACATATAGGCAAGGACATGTGCATAATTAAAGAAATATGTCAAATTAGAGGAATGAGGAATGATTATAGATTTTAAAAAAATCGTAATATTCCTCCTAATAAATAAAATTGGCCACCAAACCACATTGGTGTTTTTTTTAAATGTTTTACTAAAATACTTTGCAGCTTGTGAATCTAGCATAAAAATATGATACATCCATCCATAATGTGTCTGATACAAAAAATACATCATAATGAGTAATACAAAATTATTATATATATATAATATAAAATACTTTGAAGACAAAACAAAAACAGCAGCGCAGGGTCAAGAAAAGTTGTTTAGGTACTGTAATGGAAGCACTTACAAAACAATTTCTTCTGTATTCACCACATTGTTATCAAATTACACATCATCATCTGATAACAGAAGACTGGGATACAACAAGTCTCTCAGTATGAAAAAAAAAAACAAAGAGTCTGGCAGAAGCAAGAAGTTGCCTGTTATTATTTTATGCTTTACTCACAACTTGTTAAGATAATCAAAACAATGGAAAATTGTTTCATTCTGCTGGTTCAATAAATATCGTTGCATCTCCAAACTTATTATTTTGGATTCCGGATGGATTTTAATGGTGTTTTGAACATGTGGAACGTGTTTTTTTGAGCCGTGGAAATGAATGACGTGTACTGTGTGTACTCACAATTCATGTGAGAAAATTAAAAACAGAGAATTTGAAATTACAGGGTTTTCATGCATTTGCAATAGAAACTGACACAAAGCAAACAGTTTCTCTCTGAATATTCCACTAATTTTACAGCAATGTTTTAATATTAAAGGGGCAGTTCACCCCCAAATCAAAAATACATATTTTTCCTCTTACCTGAGGGGCTATGTATACATCTAGATTGTTTTGGTGTGAGTTGCTGAGTTTTAGAGATTTTGGGCATAGAGATGTCTGTCGTCTCTCCAATTTAAAGGGACTAAATGGCACCCAGCTTGAAAAACTCAATAGAAATAAAGAAATCATGACCCAGTTACTCCAGATAATCCACAGACGTTGTTATGAGCAGTTTAATGTAACTTGCTACTGAAGTACACCTGTAATCCATATCACCATGCTAGCTAACTAAGTGCTGTTAGTGTTGCAGCTCAGCTGAGCCAATAACGTTTACATCCTGCACTGTAACGAGGATGAGCCTCGAGTCCATGATTAGACGAGCGCTTCCTTCTGTGAGGTGATAGGTTGGTGAGTGCACTTCGGTGCAGATCCCAGGAGGGATGGAGGGGACATGTCCACGCCAACTTCCAAAAAACAGGAAGTTGTCCTTCAACATAAATTATTTCTAAATAAATTAAACAATTCAAAATATATTTAATAGAAACCAACTCCCCTTTGAAATGATTCACACATAAACACAACAATTTTTGAATTATTTTTGAACATCCCTCTATCTATCACTTCGTCTGGTGAAAACGGCCGCTCACTATGTCTAGTGTACATCCGTGGCAAACACTTCATCACAGGTTAGTTAATTATGTATCACAGTAAATGACATATGTGACTGTGCCTTCAGATTGAATTGAATCACAATAAGTCCCAGAAACGGTCTAACCAAAGTTTTTACTGTGAAAAAAATATATCCCTACACTGAAAAACTAATTTTAGAATGGAGTTTGGTTTAACAGTCTGTCCACTCACCAGGAGCAGACAATATTTTAATGTGAATAATCACATAATTAATTTACCTTCTAATAATGAACTTTATAAACAGCATAAAGTAGCGTAGGAAATGGAGCTAAAACCGACATGTTTTCTTTTCTGTCAGCTTGTAGTAAAAGTTTTGCACAAACTGCTCTGTACCACAAACCGAGAGCCATCTAGTTTCATTATATTTGAGACAAAGCAAACATCTCTATGGCTCACATCTCCAACACCTGGTTACTCACACCAAAACAATCTAGATGGATAAACAGCACTACAGGTAGGAGGAAATATGCATTTTTTGATTTAACTTCAACTGCACATAAGCAAGGTTAACTATTCGAATCAATCATGACAGACAGTGGTATACTTTATGACATTGTTAAATAGTGATATGAAGTCCTCATGAGCTGAATTCAGGTCCATGGCGGCCACAGCACGTCTCTGACAGTTAGAGCGAGCTGGCTGTGATGAAGACGTAGATCCTGGCATGGAAAGTGGTAAACGTCCCCTGTCTCCAAAGCTTCATCTCCACATTGATTAAGAAATCTCTGGGACCTTCGACCTGTCGATGCAAGTACACGGCACCTGTGTAGGCGTTCAGCTTCCGGGTGCTGAAGTAGTTTTCCTCGTTCCCCTTCGTGATGCTGACGATGACGTTGTCTCCCGAGTAGGCGGGGGAGGGTCCGATGCGGAAGATCTGAGCCGGGATGACGATGTTGGACTGGAAGCTGAGGTAGTAGTAGGTGATTCTCAGAGGAGAGTTTTGACACTCCAGGTAGTTAGGACAGCTGATCCGCTCACAGCGCCTGTAAGGGACACAGAGAAGGCGAGGCAACTTTATTTTTCAACAAAAAGGCAATTTAAATTTCAATAAATCTAAACTACATGAAATGTATCCTGATTCCAATCCCATCTGTGATCATTGTGGCAGTCTACAGGCTTTCATGTATGTTCTAGTCCTGCCCACAGCTTGTAATGTATTGGTCTCTACGACGTTGAATAACAGTCTACAGACTTGGCGGTTACTGTCCATCTTCAGGGTGGCAGCAGCGCCCGTCCCTTGCAATTCCAACAAGGCTTCCAGCCAGATGAAGAATACTCCTTACCTAGAAATCCAACCCCCCATTCTCTACATGGCTCAAAGATATGATATTGTTTTTGCATCTAGAAAAGATAAAGTTTGCACATCCTCAGCTCCCCAGTTTGAACCAGTGGATTTCAAACTGGTGTCCAGGAACCATCTGGGATCCTTGAGTAGATTGTAGGAGGCCTCACACACACACACACACACACACACACACATGCACGCACGCACGCACGCACGCACGCACGCACACGCACGCACGCACGCACACAGCACGACACACACACACAAAACATATACTTTAGTAGGCCTATTACTGTATTAGCTTTCCTTTGGTATCACTGTCCTCTTATTACTATTTTTTCTTACTTTAATTTTAATTGGTGATGTGTGTTGTTGTGCAGGGGCTGGGCAGGCTGAAAGGTGGGTGGGGAAAAGAAAATAAATTTGGTAATGTTTATTGTTGCCTATGCTTTTCACCAATAAAAACTATTGGGAAAAACAGGCAATGGAAAGTTATTTACTTAAGAGATAGTGATTTAAGATGATCCTTCACAGAATTATCCAACCTCCTGTGAATCACAAAAACAGAACAGGAGAGAAAGCATCATCTTGAACACTGGTATGGGTTTTAACTTACGTGTCGGACACTTTGCGGTAGTTTGGTGGACAGTTGAGAGAAAGGCAGCGGTACCCTCCTTGGATGTTGTAGCAGGTTTCAGCTAGAGAGCAGTTATGGGCCCCTGTGGTACACTCATCAATATCTAAAACACACAGTTAATGCACAAGAGCCGGTTTACTGCCTGGAGCTGAGGAAATGTGTGTTAGTCAGAGGACAATTGAACTCTGAGGAAAAGCCTCATTGCTGAAACATGTAAGACAGAAACTTGCCCTTGTGGGAGGAAAAAAACTGCTCAAGTAAAAAATTCAAATTAGCCAGACAAGATTTTTAGTCCAATAAAGTTTTATAGCCTGTGTAATTACTGAGCCACTGTAAAAGTACCAATTATATTTATCTGAGCATAACCATTACTATACACTCTGTGTAGAGTTAAATGGCTGCAAAATCTATTTCAGAGCAGAACTCAATGAGGAACACAGGCAGCGCAGCAGCCGCAGTACAGAGAGTGAATGCATCTTGTTTTTGTTCTTTATAGAGGGAACTCACCTCTGCAGGAGCGTCCATTTGGAGACATGGTGTATCCATATTCAGGACAAGCACACTGGTAACTGCCAGGAACATTAACACACTTATAGGTGCACAGATGGCCGATGCTCTGGGAACACTCGTCGATGTCTGGGCAGAAAGGACGAAGCAAATCATGTGAAACTGATTCATAAAGGGACTTCCTAAAAACTTGGTACTTTCATCCAGATGGGTGTGGTTTTGCAGGAGGTAGCAGTACACACTTCAGCTCTGCCTGAGTACATGCATACAATATGAGATCAGTTTATTGAATGCATGTCAAGTATGACGGCATACACAATATACTATTCATGTTTTCCTATTATTTGTATATTTAGTCTCACACCTGGAAACTGACAGTCTGTCATGTGAGCCAGTTTGGGCTTGATGATAGGGTAGGCTGAGTAGGTTTTTGTTGTTGTGACATAGTTTTTTAAATGTTATTATATTTAAGCACTATTTATTAGTTAGAATATATCAACAGTCTGGTAAAAGTGGTCTGAAAAGCTGCAGGGAAGTCTAGTTGCAGTTGCTGTCATGCAAGCAGTACAAGAAGTAGTAAGTATATCTACATAAATCGACGATCACAAAAACCCAAATAATCTCTGTGTGAAGTTACAATTAAGCGTGAGTTCTCTTGTCAGCAGCCCCATTTGAAATTTTAATAATAAATGCCAAGCGCAAAATGTGGTAGGTGATGTGTCCGTGGTTTCTGCAGGTGTCAGTGTACGTGCCCTCTACATGGAGCAAGTTCAGGCCACAAACACTTGTGTCTATGTGTCAATTTTGGTTCACTTGTGGTTCATTTCAGATGCACCCTCACTCATTTTGTTCTTGAACCGGGCCTGGCTCTCAGATATTTGGGGATTAAGAGAAAAATTAAGTTAATAAATAACATTAAAGGTTATGGTTTTGCAAGCTTATCCAAAAAGTGGCGAGACGACCAGGCACACAAGAATCTGTGTGATGCAGGACGTAAGCAACCTCCCCGAGTCAAATGCCACGTTTTTAGGTAGTCCCATTCATAAACCTGTCCAAACACAAGTTTGTTGTAAATCTGGTATTTGTGATGTGTAATGGAGCGTGCCCCACCTTCACAGGTGTGCCCATCCTCCCTGAGGTAGTAGCCCTGTCTGCAGTAGCACTGGTAGGAGCCGTAGATGTTGGCACACTCCTGACTGCATGGGCTGGCCAAACACTCATTCACATCTGCAGATTAGAGGTTAGAGCTCATTACTGTCACAATTCACCTGATCAAAGGATTTTCAATGTTTTTATCCCAACATATAAACAAGATGTTGTTATTAAAGCCAATTATGTTTTTACTGGTTTGTGCTGGAAGGCATGGCATGATGTACAGTATAATACACTAATACCTCCAACTGTCATCTCTCTTCAGCAGTGTGCTGTACAGTGGCCAGCTTTAATATCAGCTCAGTCTAGGAGTATGCGCCTTTCAAACACACACAAGGCTGGCACACTAACACACACAGGCATATTTTCACGCACAAATTCACAAAAACATACAACTGCATGCACCAACAGTACACATGGATGCACACACTGTCTCACACACCCATGCAGGCAGACATTAATAACACACACACACACCTTCACAGGTCTTGCCATCGCTGGATAAGCGGAAGCCAGAGGTACACGAGCATTCATAGGAGCCCGGGGTGTTCTCGCAGGTCTGGGCACACAGGCGGCCCGGGTAGCGCCAGCACTCATTTACATCTGAGAGGAAGAAGCAGCGTCATCAAACCTCTGAGAGTGTGTATTGCGTTTGTGTCTTTGCACCCATGTGTGCAGGTTCTCGTGTGCAACCGAGCATGAGCGGGTTCGCTGCCCTGCTGCCTGGCACGACCGCGTACGACGTGTGCATGCCTGTGCGTGCTTGTGTGCATGTCAACGAGAGTGTGATGTGAGGGGACCAGCTGCCTGCTGATAGTCTAAACACTTGAGCAGAGTCCATTATCATGAGAGTCACAACACGTGAATCACAAACAGGGGGAGCAGCAGCAGCAGCAGGACAGGATTCTGCAGCAAGAGACGTGATCGGCCGGGTGGCTACTGCAGGAGGCAGTAGCGGCGGCAGCAGCAGCAGCTCTCCACCGCAGAATAATAAACAGGAGCAGCAGAGCAGGCAGAAAAAGAAGAAGGGTGGCTGAACAGTCTTAGAAATAAGGGTTCTATAAAGATTCTTCCTAAAGGGCTGAGACCTCCAGAACCATTTGCTTTTTTTTTGTAAGAAAGGCTTCATCAAAGGTTCTTTGTAAGAGTAAGGGTTCCATTAAGAACACCTTTCATCCAAATAAGCCTTTTTGGAAGCAAGAATACTTCAGGGATTGTTGAAATCCTCTTTCATCAAGAGGTGGTGAAAGGTTTTTTTTGTACAATAATATAAAAGGGTTTCTAGATATGCACCCCTTGGAATATAAAGAGGTTCTCGGTAGAATCCCCTGAGTGGTTTCATGTTAGCACCTTAGATCGGTGTTCTAAAGAGAGGGTTCTGGGTGGAACCATTACACCATTGAAGGGTTGTCTACAACTGCTTTAGGGGGTTCTTGGTGGAACATTCACAGATGGCTCTAAGTATAACCTTTATGTTGAGTTCTAGGTAGAACCCTCTGAAGGGGTTCCATGTGAAACCTTTATAAAAGGCACTAACAGTAACCAAAAAAGGGTTCACCTATGGGAACAAGCTGATGAACTTTTCATGGTTCTAATAAGCACCTTTATTTCTAAGAGTGTACAGTACTACAGAAGAACGAGAAGGTGATGAAGGGCGAAAGGAAGGGAACAAAAGAACAGACTGAGCAGGGAACTGAGAGACAGGAGGGTGAAGACAGAATCAGAATCAGCTTTATTGGCCATAAACTGTGCACACACACACACGGAATTTGACTCTGGTTATTCATTGCTTTCAATGTACTTAGACAAGAATAACAGCATGGAGTAGAAATAAGAGCTAAGAACAGGGACAACAAAGCTAAACAAATAAAGGTAAAGAGCTGAGGACTGCTATGCGCACAGGAATATCGTATATACAGTTTGCAGGATTTATGTTTTTTTTAACTTAAATCTTGTACATGTACTTTTTCTGCATGATGGTGTGTGTGCCGTCCAACATACCTACACACATCCTCCTGAATGAGTCGTACTGATAGCCTGTCTGGCAGTCACAGCGGTAGGATCCAGGCAGATTGTGGCACAGCTGGCCGTCTCCACATCGATGCAGACCGTTCTGACACTCGTCCACATCTACACGACACACATGAATGGTAAAGAGATGGAAAACTCGATAAAATGACAATGATAACAGCTAGCTGCCACTTCACTTCATAAAGGAATGTGACTTGTTTTTGGTTTTTCGAGACTAATAACAAGAGTCACATTAGTGTATGACTTAATATTAATGGTAAAGGTGAGGGTACCTGACTTAGTCATTAAATTCATGCTGACTTTAAGTACGGAAGAACATGAATTCATCCATCTTGCACTTGAATGTACATGAATTAACAGTATCCCATGCAGGACGAAACGCAAAAACAATGCATTAAATAATGAGACAACTAAGGTATTTAAATCATCATGATTTCTGAGTTATCAGTGATGTTTGTGTTCTCTTCAGAGGTAAGTCTGCAGTTCAAAGGGACAGTAAATACATACACTGTATGTATTCTTCTTAATTCCAAATGTTGTGATTAACACTTCTTAAGTCCTAACCTTTTCTGCCCTGTGCTCCAATAACATTTGAGCACATTTTGTACATCGGTCAACTTTCTTCTTTTCCTGTAAAAGTGGCATGGGGTCACATCTGATGTTAGCTAATGTTATCAAAATGCTAGTTAACTAACTAGCAATTACAAATCATACCAACACATCTGGAGCCATCAGGACTGGCGTGATATCCACGGCTACATATTATCTTCCTCTGGCATGTGTAGGATCCCATCGTGTTGATGCAGTTAAACGCGGGGCTACAAGGCTGGGCCGCAGCGCCACACTCATCAATGTCTGTTACAGAGAAATACAAAGACAGAGAGAGATGAAGATGAAGAAAGACAGAAGAAGAGGGACGTCCAAGAAGCACAAAGGCAGGGCATGAGAGACCGGAGGGCAGGTCTTTAGCCACACTGTGAAATCAAAGCAAACACACATCACACACAGTTGCATTCCCTTCTTGGATGACTTTGTTGTATGTGTGCGTCTGACATTTTCTCGATTTTCTCATTTCTCAGAGCATTTCTTTTACACTTCTTTTACAGGGGCGTCAGCTGCCTCGACATGCCCCAGTTCCTGCCCCTGGGGGCTAATTCCACAGCATCAGTTTGTACTGAAGGAGGACAGAGGATTGGCTTTTATCCACCCCTTGCAGCCCCTAACAGCAACCTCTCTGATCTCCTGTATGTGTGGCATTTAACCCCTCTGTCACTGCAGCCGCACTGATTCACCTGCATGGCGTACAACCACGCGTCTACATGGACTGTGATTCACCAGGGGGGGAGATTTTGTGCTCGGTCTGGTTCATTCATTCGTGCTTGTGAGCAAGACTGGGGATCTCCAAAAAAAACAAAAACAATAGACTGTTGTGTAAAACAAGGCTGGAGACTCTTGTTTGCTTGTTTAACCCTCATACAGTGACACATATTCATACATAATGTCATTTTCTTTACCCAAACAAAAACTTTATCAGTTTATTTCTGCTACCAACAATAAAACCAGAAAAAGATAGAAGTATAATGGAATGAAAACCTCCATTTTGCTCTCAAGCTCTTGCCCAAGACTGGGAACAACCTAACTGTAGTGGACAATAGCAGTTTTATCATTATCTCTGTAAGAAACACGGGCGGGTAGTAACCAGTTACAACTAATGCACATGGGTTGTTATTTTAGGGAATGAATACTTTTCATGTTACTGTACCTTTACTCCTTACTCAAGTATATATGTTTGAGTCAATAATCTCCTTTTTACTGTTACAATGTTACTGTTACCATGCTTATTTTTCATATGTTACATGGTACCACACTTTACAACACTTTATAAATCATCAATAAACAATTATAAACAAGTTATAAACACAGTTTTCATACATCTGGAACAAACTGCCCTACAGGGACACGAAAGTATATTTTATCTGATCTTATGAGAGCTCACTTTTTGGCAAGATCCAGTTATTGTTTGAAAGTTCTTGTTTGTAGAGGCCAATTTTCAATAAGAATTAGAGGTTCTAAATAATGGAATGACTTTTTCCACATGGCAGAAAGCTGCATCTCTATGAAATGTTACAAAAGATGCCTGAAAAAGCATTTAACTGCTGTTTTGTAATCGCTTTTCCTCATGTATTATTGTCCATATTGTATTTGTTTTACTCATTGTGATGCATTTTTGCTGTTGCTCAGGGGTCAGTACAGTATTAACTAATATCCCCCTCACATACACACACACGCCCAAGTGTACTAACACACACTCACACGCTCACACACACACTCTTATACATCACATACCCACATTTTCTGCTTTAAAATTGATATTATTATCAGTGTTGTTTATTGTTGCTGCTATCAAAGATATTTTGTTATTATTAGTATTATTATATATTATATTGCCGTCAGTTGTATTATTTTTGTATTGTTCTGTATTTTTATGTATTTTAAAGTTCTTAATAACTTTGTGAACTTTTTATTTATGTGGAGGCTTTGAATAAGCCCTCTGGGGTTTTTTTGCCTCCCCCTGCACTGTATTTTATTTACCATCTTTGCTTTTTTGTGTATATATCTTTTTTAATTGTGCAAAATATATAATAAAATATACAACTCATCACCATTTGTTTCATGATTTGCTACCATCTGTAACTGGCAAAATGGAGCCTTACTATAGTGTGAAACACTGCGTTCTGAAAATGTCAAGGTAAACAATTTTGCCAAAGCCTTAGTGTATAAATGGTCATTTATTATGTCAATTTGATCTCCAGAATGAAACTTTTGGACTATTAAGATATGCTGATGGTGGTTAAATGCTAGTAATGTGATGTAGCTGACAGGTATAAATGCTGCTAATGGAGAAGACAAAGTAAGCACTGGGATCTGAGATGTGGGCTCACTATTTGGCAAGCAACAAGTCACTGTTGCCCTTTTTTTTATTAAATGTGTTGTAACAGCTTATTGACGATTAACATATGTTTACAAACCAATAATAATGTAATTATAAACCATTTAGAAATCATTTATCAGAATAGTCTTGTTGTAAAGTGGTATTTGTAATGTTAATCTTTGATGTTATTCATGCTGTTCACATTAACTTATCTTGTAGCTGCTGGTCAGTTGGGCTTTTAAATTTACTTACGAGAGCATTTAACCCAACGTATTGCCTCATTAACATTAACAGTACTATCATTATTGCAGTACACCCCAAAAAATATTATTATGATAGGTAACTTGTACTTTGAAATTATCCATTATTTTTATTTTGCATCACTGCTCACTGCCTCTCCAGCATCAAGACAGAGTTCAATTAAATGGACGCTTGGATTGCTAACAATGAAAACTGATTTGCACATGGAAGCAATGATCATTATTTTCTTTTTATTTTATTTTATTTGAAGTTAGGATGGTCTAGGTTAATAGTCTTCGAATTACATTAATAAGATGTGAGGTTCAGTTAGCTTTGCACAGAAACAGCCTGTAGAAATGTCCTTCAGAGGGCTACTTCTTACTTTTATGCTTCAGTGAATTTAAGAGGTTGTGCTTTTTCACTTTTACTTGAGCAAAAAGTTGAATCAGTACTTTTTCTTTCACCAGAGTCTTTTTTTTTTTTAAATACAAGAATCTGTACTTCTACACGAGTAAAGAATGTGTGTACCTTTACCACTTCGGATTTTCAGTACTCTACCCACAACTGGTAATAAAGTGATTTCTCTTACCTACACAGTTGCCCTGTGCATCCCGGTTAAAACCCACTGGACATCGTGGTTTAGGATTGCACCTGAACGAGCCCTCTGTATTCACACAGTCAAAGCCGGGTCCACAGTTGTGGCTCTGTAGCACACACTCGTTGATATCTGAAGAAGATGAATACATGAGCTGATGAGGACTGAAGAAATGATTAATTACTAAGGAAGCACAAATTAAATTGTATTAGTTTCAGTCTAATAATCCACTACATGTGTTAGCTACAATGCATGCCACGAGATATACATGTAATGCCACATTTCACCACTGGATGGCACTGTGGTTAAATGGCAGATTGTGGAGGCGCTCTCTTCTACTGCAGTTCATCTATCGTAAAGCGCTCCCTGTCAATACTCCAGAGGTTAATCAAGAGGAAAAGAATTGTATTACAACGTACGAGTCTTATCTATACTAATCACTCATTACAACCACAATGGCCTGAGTGACAGTTTATTATTTCAGCTGGATGAATACATCTCATCAGTCAAACCAGCAGGAGTCACATGCAGCAGTCCTCTTGAGCAGTGTGTGTATGAACGGTGCAGTATATTCCCCCAGAGCCTTCCACCACCTGTCTGCTGTGGGATTTACCTCCTGTCAATCATCCTTCCACATCTGCTGCTGTAGTATGAACCAAAGCTGGAGGGAAATCATAATCTCCAAAGAACACAAAATGTGCTGCATATATGAGTGTATGTGTGTGTGTATATCTGTGTGTGCATAATGCATGAGTGTCTTATGTTCTCCAGCAGGTTTGCAGGATTTCACCTCTGTAATTGCCTAAACTGGCTTTGGCAGGCAGCCCTGCTGATTTAGGGTAGGTCTCTAAACAGCAGATAGTGATTGAGCATCTTGCTCCTGACACAAGCCTGGCAGAGTCAGTGGGAGCTGAGTGAACCTGACATCAACGGAGACAAAGACAGAAAAGCCAGGAAGCAGGATAAATGTGTGAGGGATTGGCAAGTGACCTCCCAGTGAAGGCAGAAGCTCAAGGATCTGACGAAGGTCAAAGAGTCCACTTTACTATATGTGAGGAGTGAACCTCTTGAATCCTGGCTGTGTTTTCTCCCCTTTTTTTCAACGCACAATTAGAGCTCTCTCTCACATTAAAACAACAACAAAAGATGTAGTTTGATGGTGTCGTGAAGGAGCGTGGGATCATGGGAGTTCTTGTCTTTATTGTTAAACAACCACCGTAGCTGATGAAAATTTATCTGACATGACTCAGGCAGAAATCATGTTCACAGAGGAGGAAATATTAAAGTTTTATTCACATTATGTTTAGTCACATTCACCGACTTTCTTCCTCACTCTCTGATGTAGCTGACTTATCCCATGTTTTCACAAAAGTTATAGCAACAAGCTAGAAGCGCACTGTTACCTTGAAGAAATTATAGATTTCTCTGCATTTGAACATTGTTGGAAACATGGAATAGAACAAGTACTCAACTTAACGAAATATATAACATAGGTCTAGTTTTTAAACATTTTAATGTGGAAATGTCACATATTGTAGCTTCACTCCCTTTATTTACATGCTTATGCAAACATGCGAACTACATGTGCTATCAACACATGAAATATATTGCTATTTCCAGAACAGAGATTCTATGCATGTGCAAATACAAAGTTTCACACAATTGTTTGGCAGGGCAATAGCGACAGGGCACATTTAGCTCCACCATGAGGTTGACATTTGTGGTTTTGAATGAATTATCTCTGTTCCTGGATGGATTAAATTCAGTGCAAAACATCCATGTCCCCTTGTGGACGAATTGTAATAACTTTGTGGATCCTCTGGACTTCATTTAGCAGCAGCATCAAGTCAAATGTTTAATTTACCCAATACTTTAGTTTATGACCAAAGACATAGTTTTGCATAGGCAGACCCGTCTCCACACTTTGTTTTGGCGCTAAAAATCAGTCGGTTATTGTTGTGATTGTGAGAATTTTGCCTTATGAAGCTGCTGGTATGGCTACAGACTGTTCTTGCCTGCCTTTATTTCCTACACTATCTATATATGAATGAAATATGAATGTACAGAGCAGAATATCGGTGTTCCAAGAATCTAACAACCACTACCGCTGCCAAAAAAATCCACTGATAGTGTAAAATAGAGAAAACTTTTCATTAAAATTTTCACAGATTCTGTCACGCCTTGTGTGTACATGTTTATTTTTTAACTTCCATTTATAATTAATGTGTTTCTGCTATAACTGAAAACAGTGGCTTGCACTGATTTAGGTAGAATAGAGCAATAGAGTAGAATAAAGAAAACTTTAATGTCCTCCATGGGAAGTTTGTCCGAAGTCTGCTGCCTCACATGAAAACATCTTAAAACACAGAGACGTTTGTCTTTACATTTGAAATTGACAACAGGGCAGCAAACTGTAAAAAATTAAAATGCAAGTGCTGAGTGCCAAGTGCTTGTATATTTATTGCACATTGCTCTATTGCTTTACAGTGTAGCATTAGAGTTCAACAGCTTGATGGAGGCTGGAACAAACGATTGCTTCAAGCAGTTTGATTTATACTTTTGGCACATGGATAATATTTATATGACATTCAGGCATTTTGGTCTATGACACTGAAAAGAAAGGCTGTGATTTTTTTTCACAGAATCATCCAACCATCAATATGGTTCAAAGTATTAAAGACTGTTGAACTCTGAGTTAGGAGGACTGCGAATATTGTTAAATAAGATAAATAAGCGCAATCTCACTTGGTCTTAACTGAGTCATTCTGTTTAGAGAAGGGAGCGGGACACAGTTCAGTTCCTCCCTGTGTGGTGACTTTGCTTCATTTGTGAGAGCAAGCAGAAGGAGCTTTTCATTACAGTCTCTTAGTAAGTCATGAATAGGGAATAGGTAGTGCTGCACAAGGATGTTTTTTCACTCTGCACTTATGTCGATGGTCTGAAGTGGCAGCTGTTTTGAGGCTTACCGTTAAACATACTTTCCTGTTAAATGCTCATTTTGCCTGATTGAACATTCTTCAAGTTCACAAGTAGCTGCAGATTAGCCGGGTCTCCTTGTCTAAGACCTTTAGAAACCCATCTGCAGTGGCAAACAGCACTTATAGCACATCTAAAACTCATCTGAAGGGTCCTTCTTCCTGAACACTGCTGCTGCTTTATGAGTGAGACCTCTGCACAGGCCCAATTTATGGTGCATGGAAATAATGAGATGTATTGGGAGGTTTACTATTGCATCTCAAAGTTGGGTGCCACCCACAAAGACAAGTCAGGCAGCTCTGGATACTGAGAGTTAACAGCAAGCAAACTGTATGGAAACAGCAGTCTCAAGAAATATGTTATTATTCCCTCTTATCTGTGTGCTCATATGTGAAATTACATGATCACTGAATGTGAAGAATAAAATCTCATTTATAATACTCTTGGCCTGAACTGTACCCAGATTATTGTTTAACTCTGATTAAATCATGGTTTAACTTTAAATTGTTGCACCAAACTTTTAAACTAGCTTAAAATTACAAAATTATGATTAAATTTAAACTTCTCTTTAAACCTCAATTTAGTTTTTACTCTAAACCTAGATACAATCCTGCTGCACCAAAACTTTAAACTTCAAGTTACACTTGACAAGGTTTAACTTTTAAAAAGACTGATTTTTTGACATGGACAAAATAATTCCCTGCTGAGCTAACCAACTTTTTAGCTAGCTTTTTATTTTAGCTTTAAATTATTTTAGCTTTAAATTTTAGCTAGCTAGCAAACGATATAACTTTTTATTTAAGGAATACAGATCAGGGAAATGTTCTCCCCTTTTTTATACTTACTAGTTCCCATCAGCACTCATATTTATTTTGTATTTATTTATTTTAATTTGGGTAAGTAAGCATCTCTGAATTGATTAAACTCTATTTAATTTCAATTTACATCACCAAACATGGACTTACTAAACAGAGATTAGTTTTTAATTGTGTAACAGAGTTCTGCTTTATTTTATATCTGGATTTACTCCTTTTAAACCAAGTTTTGCTAAACTCTGATTAGAACTGCTCTTGCATTATATTAAAAGAGCAATATGTAGCCATTGCATGTCCAAAAATGTGTACAGCAGCAAGTTAGTTCCTCCTGCACTCTCCTCCCCACACACAGCAGAGACAGGCAAGCTGCAGGAGCGCCACAGGGGCGCAAGACGCACACAACCTCGTAAACTGACAATAACGCGCGACGATGAGTCCTAAAAACAAAAGCCCACTGTACTGAAATAACACACTCTGGATAATGAGTTAGGTGGCTGCCTGTCTCACTGCCTGCCAGAGTCCATTAACATTTTGCTCAATTTAACCGTTATAAACATCTACGCCTTCTAAAAGATTATTGATCATTTCTTATGACTTATAAGTAGTAACTCATTTCGTCAAAATTCGGCATTCATTTAAACTCTGATTAATGTGAAACAGACATGCAAAACAGTTATTCCTGTCTGGAAAGGAAATTTCAAAGGGGGATACATAACATGTTTCCTTGATGTCTGATAACACATTGTGCTCATTTTATGATTTATTCCAGTAAATATATTACAGATTTTTCCTTTAATCTTTGTTTGGTGCCACCCAGTGTTAAGGGTGGTAAAAGTGATTGTTCGCCTGAACAATGTCCTTTCCTTACATTGTGAACATGCTGTAATTCAAATGCTCTCCTGCTGGTATTTACAACACATTCACCGTGGGTGGAAGTCAATACTTTGATGCTGATAAGGTGCGGTGTACCTTCACAGATGTCGTTGTTGATCTGGTATCCCGGGGGACAGGTGATCAGTCTTTGACAGGCATAACTCCCCGCAGTATTCACGCAGCGCTCGTTCAACTGGCAGGCATGTGCGGACAAACACTCATTTATATCTGGATGTTTAAAAAAAGAATAAAAGACAAACGCGTCAGTGTGAAGAAAGAGAATAAATAATGAAAAGTGTGCAGTAGAAGACTGGATGAAAAGAAAAAGCAGACAAGGAGATGCACAAAAATACCCATCAACTGAGTCGTGGTCTGTGTGTAACAGTCAGCAGTTAGAGGCAGATTAAAGAGACAGGTCGGACTCTCCTCTGGGAGAGAGATTAGGGCCAAGGCCACTGGGTATAACATCCACACAATGAGAAATTTGTCACCACACTGAGCCGCTCTCAGTGTCACTGCCACAGTTTGCTGCTGTCAAGCAGGAGACAGACCAGTGGTTATGGCTTAACTTAAAGATTTATCCCGAGGGAGACAGCTGAGACACACAGAGCGGGCGCTGATCAGCCTCATGATAAAAGACACAGTCCAGCACCACCATTCTGAGTGCAAATAAAGGGTATATGGCGAGATATGCAGCGTGATAATGCATGGACAGTTGGGATGATCCTTCTGGTAGAGACTCAGTTCAGGAACGAGATGAGAAGAGCATCTCACATTTCTATATTTTTTTGTCTGCATCACAGTGTGTTGCTGAGAGTGAAGGGGATTAGAGCTGTATCTCCTCTGCAAATCTAGAGGCGCTGATTACAGAAAAAGACAAATCAGTGGCAGACAAGTCTTGCCAAGAAACTCTCCTCAACTGGAACCAAACTCCTCTGGCTGAAAAAGAAACCTGTCACAAGGGCTTCAATTGTGGGACTTTTTTTTTTTTTTTTTTACTTCTCTGATTGCACAAAATTTCCACATGCAACCTTGGTGTGATGTAAGAAAATGTTTTCAGCATTATAACAATGTTTTAGTTTCTTACCCTCACAGGAGCGTCCATCAGACCTCAGGGAGAATCCTGGGAAACAGGAGCATTGAGGCCTTCCGCCCACTGAGGTGCAGTGTTGCTCACATGGGCCGTTTCCTGAAAGCGATACTGTAGTGAGGTCAAATGAAATATATATGTGTGTGTCTGATTGTGCTCCTGGTGTTTGGGGTTTCCATGCTGTGCACACTCTGCGTCAGACAGCTATTCTATCTTTTTTGGGAGTCCATAAATCTACTTCAGTTTTGGCCTTTAGTGGAAATATGGGATGGGAACCTCACATCAAATGTGAAATGCTTTAGCAATGAAAGAGACTTCTGAAGATGTCTGATCAGCGACATATTAAAAAGATATGGAATTAGGACATTTTGCATGGTCACGCCTGGGCTAATGAGTTGAAATCCTTATTTTATCCACAACAGATTACTTTGTTATATGGAAGAGATTAGAAACATAATGTTTTCATGTACAGAGAAAAATGGTGTGTTAATATATGATATAAACAAAAATTAAGAACTTTAATTAAGATTAATTTAGTCGAAGATCCAGATTTAAATGAAACAGAGCTCTGTTGTACAATTAAAAACTAATCTCAGTTTAGTAAATCCATATTTAGTGATGTAAACTAAATTAAACAAAGTTTAATCAATGTGGAGGTGCTTGCTTCCCCAAATTAAAATAAATAAATTAAAAAAAAATAAAATAAATTTGAGCGCTGTTGGGACCTAGTAAGTATAAAGGAGAAGGGGAAATTGCTAACTATCAGCTGCTCTGTATTCCTAAACAAAACGTGACATTGTTTGCTAGCTAACTAAACAGTTAGTTCACCTAGTTTGCCTACTCTTGATGAGAAGCTCTGATTTCTCCTGCTTTGAGAAAAACTTGTTGGGGAAATTAATCAACATGGAGTGAAAGAGAGAAGAGACACATCATAAAACTCAACTGGGTTCAGCCTGTTCCTTAACTTCCTTTGAGGAACTTCATTATTTTTCTTAATCCATCTCAGAAAAGGCAGCTGTTTCAAAAGGTAAACCTCCTCACGTGTACGTTTTGGTGCAACAGATTAAATTTAATCTAGGTTTAGAGTAAAAGCTAAACTGAGATTTAAAGTGAGGTTTAAATTTAATCTGTCTTAATTGCAAGCTAGTTTAGTTTGTTGGAAAATAATTTAAAGTTGAACCATAATTTAATTGGGTTTAAAATGAATCCCTGTTGGTGAAACAGTCTCATTAAGAACAGCTATAATGCAGCACCTTATGTGAAATAATAATTTAAATAAACGACAAAGATCTCTATGTGCATAGTTACATGCACAGGCTTTGTTTATTGTATAAGGTAAGATTCATTTTTTGTTTTTGCTGTCCTGTCTATGAGGGCATGAGGGATGTACTTTTTACTAAAATATCCTCCATTTATGTTGATTTCTTTCAGCTGGTTGGTTATGAAAAATCTGTTATGCCTCAGGAAGGGAACCTTTTTTGCAACAGACTTTATTTGCCAAGCTTGTGAGAGAAGGCTGAATATGTTGTTTAACTTGTAATTTTGTAATGAAGGGAAATGTAACGAATTGTTTGAACTCTGCAGCTGTACTTTTGGTGTCTTGAGCACTGTGTGTGCAAGACACGAAAGTAAAAGAAATCAAATCAAATTAAATTTGTACTACTGCTCCACACGACCGTGTTTAGGGTGAAACAGAGGAGAGCTTTGTGACTCTGGGTGGGAGACGAGGACATTATTTACTGTATTGCCGTTCGCTCATTTCCTTTTTCCAGGTTGATCCCTGACCTGGTCAGATTGTATTTCCTACTTTTGGCCCACAGTGTGGTAGACCTCCACCCTGGTGTCATGGAAACCAAACAAGAGCAACAAAATGTGTCCCTGCACAGATTATAATATGGAGAGCTTGTGAGAATGAGTGGCTGATGCCGAAAACAAGCTAACCTTTGATACCATCTCACCGCTTGTGTTTGACATTTGCAGCACAATTAGATTTCATGGGAAAGGTGAGTGTGAAATAACAGCATGTCAGTCTGTAGCAGCCTGTGCCGCTCTCTCCTTAAACGCATTCGACTACATCGAGATCCATGTTCCAGTCTCTGATTAAGACCTGAGGATGAATGAAAGTGCTCATCGTGGGCTGTCAGGCCTGCAGCTCGCTCATTCCTCATAAAAGAGATGGTTTGAATTATTTGAAGTGGGGTTGTGTGAGGTGTTTATCAATAGTCAGTGTATTACCTACAGCAGATGCAGGTCAGCATGCTCCCAGTTTGGGGAAGCAGAGAGGAGTACCAGCAAGGAAGCTAAGAGAAACATATTTTAGCCACCTCAACAGGTCAAATCAGTATCAGTTTAAGTATTTGCTATATTTAGAATATTTTCACAGCTTTATCTTGCCGTCAGACAGCCTTTTCTGATGGAAAAGCAGCATTTTATAAGCCAAATATCGCTCTCTCCAAACCAACGAAACTCCATGGGTGAAATCTTTCATTTTACCTTGCAGAGCATAAGAGTTGTTTGTCTACTGCTGCCTCACTCTGTTGGTTTGTTTGTGTTATTGTGTGACTTTTGTGTTTTAAAAGTTTGGATTCATAAAATTTCCATAATAACACAAACAAACTAAAAGATCAAGGCACGGGTAGACCAGCAACTCCTGTGTTCTGTGAGATAAAATTACTGATTTCACCCATGGTATTTGGCTGCTGTGGAGAGAGCAATATTTGGCTTATATAACAGTGGTTTCCACCCCAGAAAAAGCGGTCTAATGGCAAGGTAAAGTGGTGAAAATAATCAAAATACAAAATATAGTGTAGACATGGATTTTTATAGGCAGACCCTTTTTAAAGTTTTGCTGTTGGTCCTGTCCACAGCAGGATATTTTATGTTGGTGTCCCTCTCTGCTTCCCCAAAGTGGGGGCGTGCTGACCGCCATCTACTGTAGGAAATACACTGTTGAAACCTCATACAACCCCACATCAAATAATCCAAAATATCCCTTTAAGATGCACGCTTCTAACCTTCACAGGGGTTAAGTGGGGCAGAGGAAGGCTCAGTGGGAGGCACAAGTGTTGAAGTGGGCTCCACTGCTGCTCTGTCATCCTCCTTCAGTCGGTTCTCCTCGTCCACTGTGTCTGCAGAAACATGAATAATCTCATCACACTCATGAATTGCACTGTAATCAAGAATATTCCACCTCTCAATCTACTGCGCTCTTAGTTAGAGGCTTGTGCAATTCCTGCATCTTCATCTAACGATATGAGGCTACAGATGAAAGTTGTAATAGCAGTGAAGGTGAGACAGGAAAACACATCGCCTGCAGACAAACATTTGGTTTTATTAGTGAGCCCCATCCCTCACTGTAATTTGCAGAGAGCTCTGGCATTAGTATCCTGTTGAGACAGGCTTGTGTTGGTGAAAGCCACTGTTGATTAAAGTCTGGTGCACTGCAGAAACGTCAGCATTACCTAAAAATACCACCAAACTGTACATCTGGGGAGATCAGTTTGTGCAAAGAATGAATTTTAAACAGTGAAAAGTTTTTTGACAACAGCGGAGATGTGATTAGTTGAGCATTGCTGTCAGTCCAGGAAAGGGATGTTAGTGTGCGATTAAAATGACTATTATTAGGCAGTATCAGTGCTTGCAGACAGGAAGGAAGTCGCAGAGACCAGGAAAATAATACACTGTGAATGTGTGGACAAATTACAACAAATGGGGTCTTCCTGACAGGAATGCAGACTGTAAATCTTATTTCAAAGAGCAAATGGCACAGAGAGTCACTTTCCTGTTGGAAATGTCTGTTAGCACCCTGCTACAAAACAACATTGGTGGTCTTCACTTTACCTCGTGCACAAGTGAAAGCGTCCTCTTGAAGCACGTATCCAGGGAAGCACTCGCAATAGTAGGAGCCTACTGTGTTGACACATCTGTGGTGGCAGACGTTGCCCATCAGGCACTCGTCCATGTCCTGCACCTTAACAGGAACCTCCACTGCATTCTCCCCATCCCGCTCCTCACCGATGGAGAAGGCCTCTTTCGGGTACGGGCTGTCAGATACTGCAGCACACAGAGAGAGCGGCTGTTGTTCTCACAGACAATAAAACTGTGTAATGATGTAAAACTGCATAAAAAGTTTAAATCACTTTCCCTAAAGGAAAACTCCTTTGAAATATAATAATTACAGGGAAGGCTCAATGGTCACAATGATAAAGAAGATGTCTATTTTTGTTTGTTTTTATTGAGGGGTTTATTTTTGCAGGGATAAATACACAGCAACAACCACTGCCACACACCACAGTATTCACATTCTAAGCAAGTTTGCACCGCCTTTCCACTGAGATAGGATCTTAAAGGCATAATATACAACATCTTCCTTAAAAAAGAATGTATAGACTCATATAAACATAATGCTTCTAAAATGATCACTTATGACCCACTAGAAGTTGTGTGGTGGTGGCTGCATGTGCACAGACCCTGTCATCTGACTATTTGCTCATGATGCTTCTGTGCTTCTGCCTGTTTGGTAGTGGTGTAGACCAGACCAACAAAGCACACAGTTTTGAGATTGGAACTATGAAAAAAAAAACCCTAAAACGATAAAAACACAGTGAGCAACAGTTATACCATATTCTCTGTCTCTTTCCTCTGCTAAGAGCTGCAGAAAGTGTTTTTTACACATATGCACACACACAAGCAGAGCAGACTGAGGATTTACAAGTAATCCTGCATATTTTACCTTAAAAAATACACTTGCAGCATAACAAGATGCACAAAATACAAAAATCAACTGGAGTTACAATAAAAGAACCATGTAGATGTACAGGATATTAGGATGGATTATTAAGGCCATAAGGGAAAAAATAATATTTTTTTTAATTTGCATTTTGAGAATAAAGTTGAAATGTCAAGATCAAAATGCAAACAAAGACAATTTCCTCTTCTTTTTTCTCCTTATGCCTGGCCTTAATATTCTTCTGTAGTATATAATGTTATGATTAATGTATTTCTGTCTGCTTTGTGTTTGTGTTAGCAGAGGATGTCTTGCTGTATTTCTATTGTTTCCTATACAGCGCTGTCTGATCACAAATGAGATGTGCCACATGTTTCGTCATCATGTGAAAATATAAATGAACTATCTAATCATAACACAAGAAAACTATCTACTGAAAAGCACTTGATGCTCCATGATCACTCTGACTTTAACATGTGTTTTAGATGTTTCACTTTGTAGTAGTCAAACCAAATCAGTGCAAGAATACGACCACCAACATACTGTTTTACTGAAAAAGGATTTAAATTCCAGATGAACAGCATTTCTTCAGTTTCTGTGTTGTAACATATTTCAGAGTGAAACAGTGTAGGTAGGCAACAAAATGTTGGAAGGACTTGATTTGACACCGACTTACCCTGCAGTTATGATCTAGCTGATGAATATTAGCTCAAAAGTTTAAGGCTTATTGATGGGTTTATGTCATGATGTTACTGGTTGAATTTGAATCAAGCCAATGTAAGCACACATCATGGTTTGTTTTACAGGAGGAAAACATGATTGGATTTTGATATACTTCCTTCCCTAGATGAGCTTCTAAAAATGCATACACAGCATAACAACATGCACGAAATGTATCAATACAATACAAAAATAACTGTGTAGATATAGGCGAATTTTATGTAAGAATAAAAAGAATTTGATCTTTGCAGTATAGGTGCACAATATGATCAGGGAGGTGATCTAACAGGGTTAAAAAAAGGCATTTTTCATTTGATTCTGACTTTAATTCAATGCCAGGCAGGCAGACAGGCACTGCATCTCTTAGAATTACAGTACAGAGGTGATCTGGGCTCTTATTCTGGAAGGTCAATGAGGCAAGCTATTTTTCAGCAGCGTTGGAGCATCCCACCACAATGCTTAACAGATAATAAAAGGAAAATTCATTGTCTTTGGTTTAAATCAGTATTTTGCCCTAGCAGTGCAGCAGTGTGCATTACATGCCCCAACAAAACAACATCCCCTCCCTTGGCATGGAGCAGCTATGCATAGCATTTTGGGTTTGAGTGTCTGTGTGTGTAAATATTTCCTCACAGTACCTTTTGTAGGTGGTGGAGCAGAGGTGAGAGCGGGCCTCTCTCTGACTCGATTCCCGTCTCTGCTGTCGTCATCCTCGCAGCAGGTTAGAAAGATGTGTCTGCAGTGGAAGCTCAGGTACTGGTGGGCTTCACAGCGATGCCCCTCACTGCGGAGCTGCAGCCCCAGAGAGCAGCAGTCGCAGCACTCCTGCAGGTCACACGATCAGTCTTCACACATGTAGTCATGGCTCATGTAGGTCGTTAGAAAAGTTGCGCTACTTGACAAACATTTTATGCAAAAGGCTACACTCAGTGGTCACTGTATGCAAGGTTTGTGTTTAGCTGTACCAGCCCTTGCAGATAATGACTTCGGTGATTCCTTACTTTTCCTCTCTACTTTGTTTTTTGACTAATTACTGCAGTAGTAATGACATTCCATCATTCTCAGCTGTGCTTTGTATTTAATATGTATTAGCAAATATTAACATGCTAACAAACTAAACTAAGATGGGATGCAGCAAAAGTGCCCCTGCAAAATAGTGTCAGGGAGAATTTGTTTTGGTGAATCATTTGCACATCAGCAGATGAACTCTGGCATTAAAGTGGCTAAATCAACACAAAAGAAAAGCTAACAGCTTATAGCTTGTTTTTGTTTATATCATTAGCGACCCAGGTGCTAATTTGCAGTTTTTAGCATGTAGTTCTGAGAGGTTTTGACAACACAGGCGGCAGGTGTCACCTCACCAGCTGGGGCAAGAAACCAATGGCAGGTTTATACCCACAGTCAACATCCGCTGAGTCAGACCATTATCATGCTGATGTATGTTCAAGTGTTCATTTTTCTTGGTTTGAATTAGTTATTTGATGCTACAAAAAGGTTTCACGTCATGATCGACAGCTAAGCTCAGCTTGTGATTGAGTCAGTCGGTATGGGCTGGGACCTTGATAACACAGCTCCACCCTGATTTCTACTGATCCTCCAAATGATGTCACCACCATAAGTACAGTGGGGTTGAGTGGAGATGCCATCAGCACGTTAGCATGGTCATTGTGAGCATGTTAGCATGCTGACATTAGCATTTACCTCAAAGCACCTCTGTGTCTCAATGACCTCACAGGAACTTTGATAGTTACAAGCATGAATTTGGAGCAACTCTCCCTTTGCTCACAGCCTCTCACTCTGTTGCCCTGCAGCTCTCAGCAAGATCCTCCACTTAGAGTGCACAGGGGCATAGCGAAACATAAAACTGAAGTAATGACCACTGTGATGTAGCATGGCTGTAGATGGCATAATATTACTAAATCTACAGGGGTCCAACAGAAAGGTGGTGAAAGCCAATTTTTAACAGCTGTATGCAGCATAGAGTCGACAATGACCCCATGCCGCTCCAGGACCTCTGGGCAGGCACGTGAGCAAGTATCCTCCCACACGCAGGTCAGATGGCAAATGAGTGGCTATGGGAGGCTGGACGAACACGATAGAATTACACAGTCACCACAACTTGACCCCCTGTTAGCAGCCATAATAGCCTCGTGTCTACCACTGCTACTGTTTTACCACATCAATTATCAGCCCATGTTTGCACAATTTCAGAGAGGCCAAACAATTGACATCTGACATTTCCAACTGATCGGGTCTGCTTTGAAGATACTAAAGCTTTAGGACTGTGGGAATCTTCAGTTGTAATTGGCCCTAAATCATTTTGTCTAAATTAAATAAGGTAATTGAATAACAGGGAATTGGCACCACAGCAGTAATGCTCAGAGGAGATATCTAGAATAAAGTGACTCAAACACTGCAGAAGACTCTACAGACTAGTATCATCCACACGTGTTTTCAATTCTTCGGTAAGTAATGCACTTATCAGTTGGTAATTCAGACTGTATTAGGCTGAATTTGAAATGTACAACATCATTAACTGTGAACCCAGTGCACTGTGTGTGCCCTTTACCATGGTATCTGCTCACAAATACTTGCCTTGTAGGGATCGATTCCACATTTATCGTTGGCATTCTCCTGACACATATCTCCTGCCCTGGCTGCATTAATTCCAGCCAAACACCGGCTTCCTCCCAGGGAACCAAGGCAGCACTGTTGTTGGGCAGTCCTGGCAGAGAAAAGCACACAGGAGGCAGAACTGAGGAAGTGTTTGGACTGCAACTGTGGCCCTACGGCAACAACGAGTGGGCTGGCTATTCTTCCCACGAGTGCTGCTAGAGAGCTGACTGAACAGTGTTTTCAAGTTTCTATAAATTTGATTAGAAGGAGAAATCGAAAAGTTAATAATTTACCAGACAAAGCTCTGAGGATTATTCAGTATTTCCAAAGAAAAGTGGGTCACACTTTATTTCACAGTACATTTATGGGGCATAACAAACTGTACTTTGTCGCAAGTAGCAGATTTCAATATAGTTTACAGTACATTTCTATCGTAATGTGTCCTTAAATATCCTCTAATGCAGTCTAATAAGGGTCTATCAGTGGGAACCAATACACTTTAGTTTACAGTACAGTCCTGTTGTAATGTGTCTCTAATTAATCTCTAATAAAGTCTAATAAGGGTCTAGAACAGGGAAATAATACACTTTAGTTTACAGTACACTTCTGTTTGTGTCTGTAAATACCCTAAAATAAAGTCTAATAGGGGTCTAACAGTGGGAAACAATGTACTTTAGTTTATAGTACAAATCTGTCATAATGTGTCCTTAATTACCCTTCAATGAAGTCTAATAAGGGTCTAACAGTTGGAAATAATACACTTTAGGTTACTGTAGAGTTCTGTTGTAATGTGTCCCTAAAATACCCTTTTTTTTTCTAATTTGGTACCAAATACAGCTTATTACATCTTATGAATGTGCTGTAAAATAAAGTGAACTTAAACATGATTGTGAAAAATACATCATATATAAAACAAATATATGAACATTTCTTTGTCCTTGTGTCTGTTTTCTAATCCATCTTCAAGTTCACCTTGTTGATAAATCAAAAAACAGCACATAAACAGCCTACTTTTCCCACGGAGGACTGCGTAAGATGATTTACAGTGTGCAGAGCTAAATGACATGAATGGGCGTTTAATAATGGCCTTACCAGCAGATGGAGTGCCTATCTTTTGTGGGTGGCTCCATGTTGCTGCAGTGACCATTAGCTGAAGCCCATTTCTCCCCTGTCTCACAGCAGGTTTTCACCAGCTCCTTGGCAGACACTATAATGAAACACAAACACCCAGTTCCAGATTTATCCCACTCAGTGTTTCAAAGGAATCACATGAAATGATGGTTACAGTTCAGCTGGAGGAGGATGGTTAACATTTACCTTCATCTGTGAGGTGCTGTAAAATCTGGTCACAGGATATTTTAAAGTGGAACTCTTGTCTCATAGGCTGGTTTTGGTGACTAAACACTGAGAATAGCAAGTACAATCTGTGTTTTTCTTTTCAGACTCCTTGACTCTGCTCTCATTTTCATTGGCAGGGACAAGTATGAAACCCAAGACTCTACTGTATAAAATTACCTTCAGAGTAAAACTGGCCTTTTTTGTTACATCCTGGCTAATCAGACCTGGACTGGAGTGAAGAAGTAACACATTAACACTTCATTTCAAACTGGGTCAGGGAACAGACAGGAAAATGTATATGTGTTCCTTCAATAACAGGGCAGTGCATTCCAGCTTTGATTTGTGGCTCCTGCACTACTGTAGAAGACACATGACATTCATTCCTTTACAGTCAGTCACACCATACAAGACAAAATATCTGTCAATCTGGACTTTTTTTTTTTTTTTTTTTTTTTTTTACATTGTGAGTGTTTTAACTTCAACTTAACTTAAATCTAATCAGAGCCAAGCCACTGCATTTAGGAATATTACTGATCATCTTTATATTTGCTGTTAGATTTTGATGATTGCTTAGTCAAAATAGAGCGATATATTTATATGTAAGGGACCAGTGTGCAGGATTTAGTGGCATCTACTGTAGCAGTGAGCGTGTGGATTGCAAACATCTTGCTTCACCCTCCCCTCCCTAGTGTGTAGGAGAACCTACAGTGGCCAAAAAACTTGTGAAAAACATGAAAGGCCCTATCTAGAGCCAGTGTTTGGTTTGGCTGTTCTAACATGTCAAACTCTCTGAACAAGAACCCGCTCCCTCTTTGGTATAAACAACTCATTCCAAGGTAAAAAAAACAAAATTATTCTTATTGTTGGGTGATTACAGACTAATGAAAACATACGTATGAATATTATATTCCATTTCTGAGGTATTCTGATAATATCCCTAGAACCTTAAATAATGTGTAATTGTTTTGTTGCATTTACAGGCTGATAGTTTATATATGTAGTACAGATGCAAAACCATAACAGAAAAGAAAACAGCTTATAGTCACTGTTTCTCAGAGTGCGTCCTGTGGGCCAATGGCAGCCCTCTGAAACATCATGTGCGGCCACCATCTCTGATATGAAATGCATGCATTGTATTTTAATCATCTGTAGTCCAATTCAGTACTTTCAGTTTCAGTAGCTCTCATTTAATACTCAACTTGGCTACTGTGTGTGCATCCTCCATCTGTCAGCTTAGGACTAACAATTTGTAGAAACTTGCATGGCAACTAGTGGCACCTCCTAAGTGTCGCAGGAATTATGTTCCATCATCAGTGCTGGTCTCATTACCTAAAGTCGATTTCGATTTTGCTGAACAACTTGGCAGTTTAATGTAGACGTGAGATGGAAAAAGCCATCACAAAAAAACGTTGTATGGTTGAGAAGAAAAGGAGGTTTTGGGGAAAATGGATCGACTCTTACTTCAAAATGGCATTTAACGTTAAATGCCATTAAATGCCACCAATTACAAATCCTACAACAAGTTCATGGGTTTTCCTGTGCAGTCTTCAATCATTTTCTGGCCGCCTAAATCTGCACTCAGTCACTAAAACTTTGAGAACCTCTGGTCTGAAGTGATGCTCAAGGCTCTTTGTGGCTGTATTTAAACACAGCAGTGCATGAGCTAAATGCTAATGTCATCATGCTAACTTATACACAATGACAATGCTAACATGCTGATGCTTAGCATGTTTGCCATCTGAGTAGGCTTTGCTACAGCCGAGGCTGATGGGAATGTCATTAGCTTAGCACCTGTGGCAAACCAAAATATAAGGCAAATTAAAATTTTGACCTGATAATGGCATTAGATGACATGTACTGCTACAATTCATCTTGAAGGGAACATGAATATTTTCACCAAATTTCATGGCAACCCATGCAAATGGTGGCATTAGGGTGGTATTAGAGAAAAAGTAAGGGGGTCAGCAAAGTCAGTAGCTTTCATCCTACGGGGACCATGAATATCTTGTCAAAATTTCATTACAACCCATCATATATTTGCTGAGATATATCAGTCTAAACAGTGCCGGACCAACAGACCAACAGACACTGTCAGGGTGATGCTGCAGTCCCTAGAGCCACACAGCTTGTGTGGCTAAAAAATGATGTGAACAACCTTTTAAAAGCTTTAATTGGTCTCTCAAAGCTCAGTCTGTTAAATGAGGCTGGAGGTTGCGCAGAGGAAAGACCAAGCAAAAATCTTATTGCAATTCTAAATAGATGAAGCTCAGCACAGAGCGCCTAAGGTCATTCTAGCATTTTAACTTCCACATCCACTTTATTTTTGTTGAAATACCTCTTCTTGACTTACCTATGCATAATAAGGCCGAGACAATTACTCAAGAATAGAGCAAGTGACTGCTGCAGTGTGCATAATTTAAAGGTTTAGAAATGAGAAAATCTAAACCTTGAAAGGCACAATGACTCTTTGATACATAACTACAGTATCCGTACCAGCCGTGCAGTTAAACAAGTCTCTTTGAACCTGAGTGAATGTATATTAAAAGACAGAGAATGTAATTATTCATCCTCCTTCTTCTGCTTCCTATTCATTTTCTCCAGGTGGAATCAGTTCAGCCTCCGTGAGCATTACACAAATTTGCTCCATCTGTCCGTTGGGATGTATACAGAGTTAAAATACATACAGTTCATGCCCATGTTTACAGAGGATTTAGTTGATCAAATGACTTTGGAGGGAGATTGCATTTCACCAAAATAGCTACTGAGGATGAAAACAATGATGAACTATTCTAGCTGCACTATATCTGAGTCTAACCAGGTCTCTTCCTGTCTCTTTGACAGACCTTCTAATTAAGCCTGTATTGTAACTTGTTCCATTCAGCTGTGCAATAATTAGCTAAACTGATTTACTGTGCTTGCAAATATACTTGAAAGATGGCTGAGTGAGGAGCATCTCTCTCAGTTCCAGGTCTGTCATTACATTTGGCCATTAGACTAGCATTTACACCAGATGCTTTGCTCTTGTCCAAATCCAAAACTGGTGACATCACACCCTCTGAAAATATGGAGCTGGAATAACAACCAAAAAGGGCAACTCTCGACATGTCTGGAAGTGTCATAAATGAGCGCGCTGCCACTAATCAAGGCTCATGTGTCTTTACTTTTGTGGACTTGGCAGTGATTTACAAGACAGGTGGGCTGCTGGAGAGAATGGGACCAACAATGTGAATAACAGCACAAGTGTCCATGACATGCAAAATCATGTGGGTGAACATGTCAGATGATTGATGCTGAAAGCTTAAAAGCATGTCCGTGTGTGCAAGGCAGGCCTGTGTGAAGCTCAGGAGGGAGTGACACAATGTTCTTCTCGCCTTTAACATGAGTATTTGCAGAGATACAGCGTCTTTTGAAACACATAATCACTGTCCCAGAACAGCTGGCTGTGACATAACAGGGAGGACTGCTGTCGCCATGACTTCATTTCCAAAAAGGCCAATTCAGGTTTCAATTATTGTCAACTCACGTCTTAATCTCCCTGATATTGTGATCCAGCCATCATGCGATCCATCTTTTTGTGGTATTAATCAGGGTTAAACTTAGTTGATCCGAGCCCGGGGGGCTTGCCTCAGTCTTTGATGGTTTCATAACTTCCAAGCCTTCAAACCAATTACACCTCCTTGTGGTTAAAAATCCTGACAGAAACATTAAAATACACACTGCCAAGACTTGTCACTAATGGTGAACTGACTTATTCCTGTGGCTTTCTAAAGATGCCACACATGTTCTTGGCACACCCAAGCACACACATGCAGCCATGTTGTTTTGTAAAGTTCTCAGCATTAGAGATTAGTTTTGCATATTAAATTGGTTTAAGTGTATTCCACTGCACGCCTCTGATCAAATTTTCCCCCACAGTCAGTGTTGTCATCTCAACCTGTTTCCCATTGCCTTATTATGCCTTATATATTCCAAGGTGTGTTCACAAACCAGACCACAGGAAATTTTGTCATTTCTTGCCAGAGGAAATCCGTCCAAATCCTGATTTTGGACCTAATGGACGAAAATAACACGGAGGAATAATATTACCTGATTGGCTGTTTTCCAAGTCTCATTACAAGTAACTATTTTCTGCATTAGCAATCATTATATCACCGAAGCATAACTATAGATGTTAGACTTCATTTGAAAGGGTTACTGTATTTCATATTTGGCACTGAAAGATTGCTTGTATTGTCAGCAGCAGTGGACAAAGTACACTTAATTATTTGAGGCAGGTATAGATGACTTCTGGCCAAATATTTCTCCAATACATGTGAGTTGTTCAGTCAAATTAGTGTGTACTTGCTTTTAAAAATACTTAAACTGCTTTTAAACTGCTTATGAAACAGTCTCAATTTAATAGTGATGCTTGTATGTGACATACATAAGCAAACAAGACCATCTGCGAGAACCTGCGTTTAAATTTTCCCTGGCAAAGTTGCAGTGAGCAGTATGTTAGCCAGTTAAAAGGAAGAAGGAGATTTTCCTTTAGATAATTTTATTTTTGATGTTATATTCTGTGGTTATGGTGGCGGAAACACTACTGCTTTTGTCCACAGGGGCCTCCATAATTAATACAATATGAAAGTTCCTCGTAGTAGCTTTAAATATTCAAAACTACATTTTCTTTTTAATGTCAATGCATTGCTGTATTGTTGCCACGATGCATTTACAGAACCTAATGAATCAGCCCACTGAATGGACTGACTTACTTGTAGAACCTATAGAATAAAAAGTTTGTAGAATATGTTACAAAGCTTAACAATACTTCTGTATTTAATAATTTAGCCTTGGTGCCATCCCTACTAATGGTACTGTGTTTGTTTGACAAGATGAAAACCTAGATTTCTGAAAGGGCTTTATTCAGTAATGTAAACTCTGTATTTTCATCAGCTAACTCTTTGTATTATTATGCATCAGCAGTGGATTCACACAGGACCCGGTCCCCATACGACAACTTCACAAGAAAATCCATAAAAAGTACTTTGAACTTGACTGCAAGCATAGCGGTAGTTTGCAGTGATTGTTTTTCCTCCTGTGATGAACACAGTGTTTGGGCTATCACATTTTAGAAAACAAAAGAAAGACTTAAATGCTCTGCTTTAAAGTAACAAATAACAGGACCCTCATAGAAATGTAGTGGGGTCGAAAGCACAAAGTTTGTATCAAATGTTTTCAAAAACATTAACACTCAAGTAAGGCACAGATACTTGAAAAATGCACTTAAAGGAGATCAAAAATGAGCAAATGGTGAGTTGGAGCAGCAGACTGTACATTAAATAGGCTGAATCCCTATTTAACATACTGTCTATGGTTGAAGTGAGTTGCTTCCCCTCACCCCCTCCTCCCAAGATTCAAAGCTCAGGCAGGCTGCCTGCAGGCTGTAGGGACACTGAACATACATGAGGGTAAGGCGAGCACGATATTATACAACTGTAGCCTTCTTTGTCACTGACAAATGGCGATGAGTCCTACACTGTTCTCACACAGCTTTTACATAACTTTGTCAGTTTTCTTTTGAGGTAAGCCCGTTATCCCTAAAAACAAAAGCCTGGAATCTGGAGTTGGAGTTCAGTGACTGCCTGCCTTACTGCCTGCCAGACTCATATTATGTTAACATATTTCTCAATTTAACTACAAACATCTTCTCCTTCTAAAGATTATTAATGATTTCTTACAAGCAAACATTCACAATTAATTTGAACTCCATGTTAATTGAATAAATGTGAAACGGGAAAACAAAATCAGCCATTCCAGACCAGAATGGAAATTTCAAAGAACACACTGGCTGTAGTGTTGTTGCCGGAGAAGCCAGTAATTCAACTTAGCATGTTCCCTTCAACTCTGATGACATATAATGGTCATTTTATGATTTAGCACAGTAAATATATGGCAAATTCCCCTTTAAAAACATAACAATGCTCAAGTAAAAGTAGCCATGATTGAAAGTTGGAAAACATCTGTATACAGCTGCATTTGTAGATGTGTGCAAGAGGCAATTCTGTTATTGTGTCACAATATATCACCAATCTCTGTCTACTTATACAGTGGGTGTCTTTTATGAGTAGCTTCCTGGATCTGCAGCAGATGTTTTCTTTTATTTATGAGCACGGGTGACATGTGGATCAGGCGGTTTTTCAGTAAGCACACGTTGTGGATGCGGAGATACGCCAAAATTCCTGGAAATGACCTGGAAGGCACCCTGGATTGACCAGAGTGAACCATCGTCTTCAAACTGATCTTCACAGTAATGGTACAGTGGGAATGAACTCTCACATGACCAGCTCTGGAATTCACCCTCCTTCTCATCCTAAGGAAAATTATACATCTGCTCAGCCCACTCCCATATGCAGCATGTTGTGACAGTGCTGTTGATAAAAACAAGCACGTCTTCAGTTATTCCAGCTCACCTCGGATTATTTTACTGCTTATTAAGCTATACATGTGTAGCACGCTTCTAGGGTAACACTTCATATTAAGGTGCTTATAATATGTAATATAAATCATAAATTATAAATTATAAAATGCTAACAAACATTAACACTTCACACTTTAAATCCAGGTCCCCTAGATCAATAGTTAACTGTTAACAAGTGCATAAGAGGATTAATTAACCTTAATAAGAATAGTTCATACTTTGGATCCAGTATCCCCAAAATCCATAGTTAACTGTTAATAGGTGTATAATAAAGGATTAATTAACCTTAACAAACATTGCTCACACTTAAGATCCAGTACCACCCAAATCAAAAGCGAACTGCTATTAAGTGTATAATAAATGCATTAATTAACCTTAATAAGCATAGTTCACTCTTTAGATCCAGTACCCACCAAAAGTTAACTTTTAATGGGTGATTATTAAAGGATTAATTAACTTTAATAAGCACTGCTCACACTTTAGATCCTGTACCCCAAAACTGCATAGTTAACTGCTAATAAATGCATAATGATGTAAGTAGGTAAGAAATTGACCTAAATAAATGTGTTTGTAATGGTATTATAAACAATTATAAGAAGCTCACAAGGCTTTTATTAACAGTCTACAAACTATTAACAAGTTTCTTATGAGACTACTTATAAATGTCTTATAATCTGACGATAAACATGTTTCTTATGTCATTATTAACACTTACATAGTCTTATTAACTCATATTAATGTTCATAAACATCTCATAAGGGCTTTATTACCTATTAACTAACAGTTATTACAAGCACTTTAATATAAAGCGTTAATCAATCGAGGTGAGCTGGAGTAACTGAAGACGTGCTTGTTTTTACCAGCAGCACTGTCACAACAGGCTGCATACGGGAGTGGGGTTGAGCAGATGTGTAAGTTTAGTTCAATGTCATGGCTCGGTGCTTGGTCAAGTAGGAAGGGAAGTTACTGAGAAGAGAACGTGTGGAGGTGTGCTTCACATGAAGTGATTACTGAGAAGATTGGGAAACCAGCAGCCTCACGGGAGACGGGTAATCACAGCGGCTCATGAGGGAGTAGTGAGTAGCGTCTGGCAATCAAGCCACAACAGTGCTCTCATTCATCACATGGGTATTATGCCGCTCACAGGTACAGCCCCCAAGAAATCCTATACCAGGTCCAGCCCAGCATCAGAAAGCCTAAACAATCCCATCCCCCCTCTGAGCACACAGTGTGTCTGGCTGGAAAGAGAGTGAGGGCAAATGAGCAGGAATTATTGACTGAAAGAAAAAAAACATTTATCTTGGGCCGTGTTCCACTGCAAAGGCAGACCATTTATGTTCAGTAAAAAATGGTCGTGTTCTTCATGCTTTCTATTTTCCTCTCCAAATATCTTTGGCATATTCTGCTAATGGAATTGATAACAGACCCTTATCAGCTGGGTTTTTCCTGTACTTTAACATGTCACCACTCTGGAAATCTTCCTTTTCAGTCCAATGACCTTCAACAGTGAACCCTCACAGTGTCAAATCATTCTACAAACTGAGCGGCCAGACCAGTTAGTTCAAGCGCCTTGTCCCTGGAGGGAATAAACATTCCTACTTTGACTTTGAATTTAAACTCTCCTCCATCAAGCTATAATTCACAATTGAATTGCTGGATTTCATCCTAATGCACTTATGGACAGTGTGGAAAACATTTTAGGACATCTGTCAAGGCAAATACCTGTTTTTTTTCTCCCTGAGAAAAGAGTTTCTATATTGGCTCACAGGCATTCACTCACAATTTGAAAATGTCTCATGGCAAACAGCAACAAACAGTCAATTTCTAACCTATACTCTCCAACTTATTGCTGGTAAAAGTACCTCTGGGGATCGCACCCACAGATACATTCAGGGTATACTATACATACCTATAGAGGCCAGGTGCTGAAAGGAAAGAAAAGTCCTGACAGGTCTCAACAAACATCATAGTGCAGTAAAGTAGGTTAACTACACACCGTCAGATTGCAGTTTGCTGGACAGCACACCACCAACAAGAAAGTTCTCAGAGTCCTGAACCAATTTCTTTAGTAACTCAGCCACTGAAGTGGTTATACAGATGAAATGACAAGGCTAATAACTTTCACTCATTCATAATTTAGTTCACTCACTTCATAGGGAAGTATTACAATACAGTGGAACTACCTTGTGCCATAAAGCCATAAAGCGCAGGGAAATTATGATCTAATTAGGTCTTCCTTGGCAGGACGTTCATTAATAATTAACACTTACGGAGCTGCATAAAATCACATTATTCTTTGAAACTTAAAGGATCAGTGTGCAGGATTTAGTGGCAGTGAGCTTGAAGATTTCAAACACGTCACCTCTCCCTCCAAGCATGTAGAGAGAACCTATCGTGGCCATGAAACTCACGAAAAGCCGTACCGTACCTTCCAGTGTTTGGTTTGACCATTCTGGGCAACACATGGTGGTGCAACATGGTGGCCTCTATGGAAGAGGACCCATGCCCTCTGTAGATATATAGGACTCCTTCTGAGGTAATAAAATTCTTCTTTTCAAGTGATTATACACAAATGAAAACATACTTTGTAAAGTTACTTAACAGCTGCGTACATGAAATAACGTTAATGCTAAAAGACTGAGGTTAAAGCTATTGTAACATCCAAGCATGGTTAACATGCACCCCTAAGAGCCAAAATACAGAATGTGAAGACTGGGAATTTGAACTAGCGACCTCTCGTAACACAGTCAGCTGCAGCATCCATTCAGCTAAAGATCCAGGCCCATTACACAGTCACACAGCTCTATTAGTGTGTTACACTAGCTTATATCCAAACAAATTTTGGTTGCACAGTGAAATACAACATACACATACGCTAACCTGGGTGAGCCAGAGAGTGAGCCAGAGTGAGATGCGGATGTGGTGACCCACTTTGATTCTGTGCCAGCCCACAAGAGTATGTTTGGCTGCAGGTATCGTTAGTGCAGGTAGTAAGCTAGTTAGCCATACATGCTAATGTTTGCAGCTTACATTAGAGCAGATAAAGACAGAGTTTAATCCATTTCTCACACATTTGCTTCAGTTTTAGTTTTCTGAAAGTCTACAAAGATGATGCCACCCTGCAAACTTATGAGACACAGAACATCATCATCTTCTTCATAGAGCCCCATGCAAACTGCTTCAGCATGAAGAGAAATGCAAAGCTTGACAAGCCTCTGGTGCCCTAGTTACAGTTGCTACTCTATGACGGAGAGAGAGTTGCTGGATGGAGGAGGGGCTTCGCGAAGGGACTATTTCTGTCACTTTTGGCTAATAGACACCCATAAATCTTACACACTGGACCTTAAAAGCTAAAGCATCTGGTTTATTATGTGGCATGACATGACATTAAGATTATGAGACATATTTTCAAATGTATTGTACTGTATATATGGAACCTAACCTCATATGTTAGAATAAGACATGATGTTTTCCAGTGCACTGTAACTCATCTTCTAGACATCCTTGTAATCGCTTCACCATCTGCCTCCCATCCTAGTGCCTGCAGTAGATGGCCCTGTATGCCCTGAAGGAGGCTGATCTGTTTGAGAACATGCTGATAATCACATGAAAGAAACAGGCAGGAGGCACAACCCCAGGACTCTCAAAGGAGCAAAGCAGGGAGAGAAATTGCAATTTCAGCTGCTCTTATAGGATTTATCAGATATATATCAGATACATTAAGCATAACAATGTAAATATGCCATCAGGCTCAGTGTTACAAACCTCTAGAGAAATACATACAGCGTTTTCTCAACTTGAATGCATGAAAATGAGTACATACGAAGTATAGTTCTTTTGTCCTCTGAATAAGGTAGATAAATGCTATCTAGGGAAAACAGCTTTTCCATGGACAATTGTTTTTCCTGGACCGCTGCCAGCTTGAATAGAGTGATTATGAATTCCTCCTCAAAAGACAGGATGTGAGAGACGGAAAGTCTTCTGAAAAAGCAACAACCTAACATTGTCATTACTGGGCTATAAATCATGACACTGTGTTGTATTGTGATGTAGGCATTAAATGAATCAAAAGATTTCAGATTTCTTTCTTTTCAACTGCTTTCACTTTTTTCAACCAGAAGAGTTTGGATATTGTTGATCATAAAAGGTCAGGATTGCTGAAAGCCATAGTTCATATTATTTGAAGTGGGGTTGTATGAGGTACTCAGTGTATTACCTACAGTAGATGGTGGTCAGCACGCCCCCAGTTTGAAGAAGCAGCGGGGGTATTGGTGTACGCGGTGGACAGGATCAGCCAAACGTAATTTATCAACTTTAAAAAACACCTATCTAAAAAAGTCAATACAAGTTTAAGTGTAGGTTGTATCTAAAATATTTTCATTGCTTTAATTTGCCATCAGATAGCATTTTCTGATGGGAAACGGCCTTTAACTGGGCCAAATGACTCCTTTTGCAAAAACACTGATTTTGCCTCATAGGCGACAGAGTTGCTGGTCTACTGGTGTCTCAATCAGTTAGTTTGTTTGCGTTGTTGTGTGACAAAGTAACACAATAACACAAACTACCCAATCGAGACAGTGGGATACCAGCAACTCTTGTGTTCTGCAAGGTAAAATTGCTGATTTTGCCAGTTGAGTCTGGTTGGTTTAAAAAGAGCGATGTTGGGCTTATATAATGGTGGTTTTCCATCAGAAAAGGTTGTATAATGGCAATGTAATGTGATGAAAATATTCTAAATATACTGATATTGATTTTTTAGGTGGCTAAAATGCTAAAAGACATATTGGCACCGCTGTGTGCTACCAATCTACACTCCATATTGTGATCCATGCTGGACTTGAACCAGCCACCCTGAGCCAAGTCCTTGCAGACTGAGCTACTGCTTCCCCTAAAGGTTATAAAAGGAGGCTCTCAACATTGTCAGTTCTAACACATTATTCAGTGCAGGAGCTGTGCTGACCCTGTCCACAGCAGTACATTGCTTCCTAGACTGTGCCAACCACCATCTACTGCAAGTAATACAGTGACTTTGTATAAGGACCTCATACAACCACACTTCAAATGATCTGAACTATCCCTTTAAAACTCTTTACGCTATCTTACCTTCTGTGTCTCCGTCCACACCCTGGGACTGGTAGTTGTAGAGGGTTTGGGGTTGTCTTTCTGGCTGCTCTCCATCCTCCCTCATCCTGACTGGAGCTCTGCTGGTGGGACTGAACTGTATTGTGGGATATGAGCCCTGCTCCTCTTTACCGGCTGGCTGCCTGCTCTCCACTGACGCTTTTTCTTGTTTCTTGTTATGGTTGACAGGACGGGAGCTGCCATGGCTCCCTGTGCGGCTGCCTTGACTATGTCTGTGATGGCCAGAGTGCCTGTTGGCCCCCTTGTTTGCACGGGTGGTGTGTGTTGTGTCTCTTAAAGCGTCCTGTGCCGCTCTGTTTCTGTCACTGTTTTGTCTAATGGTCCTTTCACTGGTTTCCTGTTGTGGCCTGTGGTTCTCTGTGGTCACTCCCTGTGTGGTTGTTGATGTTGATGCGGCTGCAGTGGTTGGATCCATGTTAGCCTCGCTACTCCTCTGTGGATCAGGGGTTTTTGGCGTCTCCCTCAGCTTGTGTCTTCTCCTGTCATCATGGGAGCTGAAGGAAGTGAAGCTTGACTCTGGGTAAGCTAGTGGTGCTGTAGTAGATTCCAGTGGTTGGCCCAGATCTTGGATGGTAGAGGATGTCGGCCCTGCCAGTGTGTAGTCATAATCCTCTGTGCCAAAACTGGGTGGGTCCGTCTTATACAGTGGTAGAGTGTTTCCCAGTGCCAGCTTGGAAAAAGGTTCTACGGGACTCGTCTGTCGGCTGTCATGGCGACCACTAATGTCTCTCAAAGGGTTGTTGTTCTCAGTGGTCGTAACCCACATGGGCTTACGAAGATCACAGCTGGGGATAGGTGAACACATTAACCTTCCACCTTCATTTGGACAGTGGCAGACCTGGCACTCGTCCATCTTGAACGAGTGTCCTGCTTCATATTTCTTGTTGCCATGGGTACAGCCGATTCGCCCACATTCAGCACATCCATCCGCAGGTTGTAAAATATCAATGCAGTTGGGGGAAATTTCCGGACACGGAATGAACTGACAACTTATCTTCCCACCACCCTGGGGACAGGAGCATTCAGTGCTTCCGAAATCCACAAAGTACGATTCCCCCTCTGGGACTTTCCCATTACGGAAGCCTGCTTGGACGCAGTCGTAGTACTGGTAGCCCTCACAGGTGCAGCCTCTCTGATTGCAGGTGGGACAGCAGGCTCCCTTCTGTAAAACAGTCTTGATGCAGTTCTGCAGGACAGGACAGTCCACACCTGCGCAGTCTTTCTGGCTCAGACAGGTGTCCATGCACAGGATCATCCAACATAAAAACAACGTTGCCCTCTGAATGTTCATTTTGAATTTAAAAAAATTTAAAGTCCGCTTTTCAAAGTAAGCGTCTCTTCAGGCTAGATTTTATTCCAGATGAGAGAGAATTTGTTGTCTTTGAGCCTGTGAAAGCAAACAGAGATTAATGATATATTTACTGTGCAAAAGTTATCTGGCATCAGCTTGATGACAATCAGCGTCCTGGTATTTTTTGCTCTGTTTTCACAGTTATTATCGAGAACACATGTTTTAAATTAATAACCTGTCTGCTTTAATTTGAACACCTGCCAAGTGTACATTTTTCCATGCCCACTCCTTTGGCACCACAGGGGGATGAAAGCTGTGGTTTGTGTTTGATTGCATGTGAATATTTTGGCCAAAGGTTGACTGAGGGAAAAATGCACGATAATAGCCCAACAAAAATGGTCAGTTGTTGAAAAAACAATGCTGAAATAACAATTCCTCCCTTCTATGACAATGTTAGAGTTTGTCACACTTCCCCAGAATTCAGTGCAGTGATTTGAGTCCATTATTCATTTTAGCCAATAAGAACTGGTGGTGTAGGAATTGTTACAGCAAATCATGCTTTTACAGGGATAATGCACAACTAATACTGTCTAAAATAACAGAAGTATAAGAAAAAGTCATATTGTAATGAATTAAGTATTATAAAGTGTAAAAAATAATGGATTTCTGGTGCTTTTCTTTCTGTCATACTCTACAGAGACAGTGACAGCACAGTCAGTATACGACAGGCTTGATCCTGTGCGTAAGTGATGTGACTTTAAATCATACAGCATATTGAAAAATCCAGGTGTTTTCTATTTAACTTTTCCTGTTTTTCCTCACTGCTTGCATTTGTGCCAGCCACAAGAGACTTATGTGACATTTCATGGTGAAAAGTCCTTTTCAAAATTAGAGATTAGCTCAAAATCGGTTCTGCATGACAAATTTTTATTCTTCCTGAAAACATTTCCTGCTGGAATGTTTCTAACCAGTTTCAGTGGTGCTTTTTCACTGCCCTATTTTGTTATCACATTTTTCCCAAACGGCATGTCCTTGGAATAGATTCCCACCAAAAGAGGAACAGCTACAGAAAGGAGAAGAAGTTTTCAGATTACTTTTTCTTCAGTAGAAACAGCCTAAACTTGTGTCCTGGAAAGTATGGAGCTGCAACAGACAATATCTACACCCACTTAAGACACAAACTATAACACTCGATCTTTTTAGAAAAAAGAAAGACATATGGAACAGGGCTAAACGATATAGCTTATAAAGAATATATATATTTATAAATGATATTTTTAGGATTTTCTGTGATATACAATTATATATCTCGACATTTCTTTAAAATAACATAACATACTGTAAATTCTCAAATAGTACAAACATATTATGACCTATAGAATATGATGCATTGTAGATGAAATTACCCAACCATATATAAAGTAGTTAAAATGGTACAAACTTTAAAATGCAACATTCTCATGAATGCAGCTGTAATATTAATCCAAAGACATCATATATAATATGATTTTTGATAAATAACCATCAGTATTGTGGATATAATGACTGAGTGGATAAAGGCAAATAATAGAACAGCTAAAACAGTCTTGTAAGTTGAGAAAGATTTTCGCTTTTTTTATTCATTTTGATTGTTTTGGTGCCAATTGCCGAATTTTGGAGATATCTGCTGTAGAGATGTTTGCCTTCTCTCCAATATAAAAGGGCAAAATGGCACTCTGCTTGTGTTGCACAAAGCTAAAACAAAACAAAATTTTAAAAAAACACTCAACGGCAATGTCTCTTTCCAGAAATCATGACCCTGTAAGCAGTTTCACGTCTGAACTACTTTCTTTCTAGTAGAAAGACAGTTGTTCTGGTAGATTCTACCACAAAGAGAAAATAATTCCTACATGAAACTGCTCCAAACAAGGTCTATGGATTATCTTGAGTAACCAGGTCATGATTTCTGAAAGCAGACATTGCTTTTGATTTTTTAAAATGTATTTTTTGGCACCACAAGCGAATGCCACTTAGTCTCATTATATTGGAGAAAAGACAGACATCTCAACAGATGATATCTCCAAAACTCTGCAACTCACACCCAAACTGTCTAGATGGATGAATATCACCACACTAAGAAGAAAAATGTGTATTTTTCATTTAGGAGTGAACCTTTCCTCTAAAAAGGACAACATTTATGCCAAGACCTATGTCTTGTCTCATATCATGATATTGATATAATATCAGTCCTACATGGGAACCTGGTTATTTCAAGTGCATCTGACTGTCTGCCTGTGCTCTGATATTGGGGAACTCAATTCCAACCTATGTGCTGAGCAAAACATGCAGTGCACCTATTTAAGACTAACAAATAAAATCAAAAAGCCTTCAAAATAAAGCTACAGATGTTATGTTCAAACATCTGCTGCTCTGACTTCCTTCATAAAACAGACTAAAGCCACAGGACAACACAAAGTGCACTGCAGCTGAATCAATGATGTCTTTGTGTGCTGTGGGTTCAAAATCATTTTACCAGATCTTGCAGTTCTTTAACAGGCACACTGCCCACTGCTATGGTGTGTTCAACTCGGCCTGAAAAACACAAAACCCCCAAAAACCTTGTGTCCTTAACATTCATAGGAAAGTGAAGGGGAAATTAAACACAGAAAACGACCACCTGATGATAAGGAAACCTGACTGACTGAGCATGACACTCATCTGGTTGTACCTTTAAAGCTGCTGAATGAAAAACAGCCCGCTGGGTTGTTTGTAGAGACTATCAGGTCAGGGAATGTCATACAAATCCTTTTCAAACAGCGACATGTGTGCTTTGCCATCCCAGTAGCCAAAAACTGACCTTTATCCTTTTGCTCACCGTGTGCGCCCACATACGCATGTGTAAACACTGTTTTCCAGCATCGAACAGGCTCAAACATCAATCCCTAAATATTTCAATGACGGGCAATTAATTAAAGCATGACTCGCTTATTTCTGCACAACTTGGACACTTCTCTGTCAAACTGAAGACTTCAGCAGCAGTTTGAATTTCCGTATGGGCACGCATTAAATAAAGTATAAAGTCAATTAAAGCGTCTTTCTAATTCGCAGCATTATGATATAATGCAGGAACAGTAGATTTAGACTATAATAAATTACCTCTCAAATACATATATTCAGTATTGATCTAAATCTAAAAATTTGTACCTATGCTCACATGTTCTCCAGAGGGATCAGTCAAGTGAAATTCAAAATAGTCTCCTCAGTGTATGAAAACGTGCGCTGGCACTGAGTGTTTTTATCCATAAAAATCACGTTGCCTACCTTGCGTCTCTGACCAGTGCTGCTGCTGTGTGCTCCCGAAGGAAACTTGTGCGTAAAGTTTAACATGCCCTGACTCCGACTTGGGAGGCTGGAAGCGCCCTCGTTCCCTTTTTTTTCTCTGGGAGGGCGGGACAAACTTCCATACAATTGCTCCCAACTCTTCGGAGTTAGTTTCTGTTCCTTTTTCTGCATTACAAGCATACAAAATACGGGAAAGGACAAATGTCAGTAAAAAAAAAAAAAAAAAAAAAAAAAAAGATGACAGTGATGATACCAAGGTTATTAAGGATGCTGTGTAAAAAATATTAATGATCGGTGTGATCATTATATATTTTTTATTTTTTTATATTATATATATCATAGTGTCTCTGGTCATATAACCCCATATAAATCTTAGTTTATTTACATATGGCATATTCACAATTATTGGGGGAGACAGACATTTTTTTACATACTTCCATATAATTGTTTATAGCTCCTTACACATCGTTTCTGTTCCCTTTTCTGCATTACAAGCATCCGAAATACGAGAAATGACTTAACATACGGTGATGTCAGTGGGAAATATGTGTAGTCAGTAAAAATGTGATGATTCTGAAGCTAATAAGGATGCTGGGTAAAAGATTATAATGATCATACAAAGATGGTAGTGCCTCTGGTCATATAATCTTATAAAATATTAAGACTTGTATTTATGCATAATACATGTTCACAGTTATTAGGGGAGATGAGGGGCAATTGTAACTTTTTTTTAACATTTCCTTCATAACTTACAGGACTACTTGAAATACACTAGTCACCTTTCGATATAAGAAACATGTTCTAATTAGTAATACAACTCATATATTTTCACTAATAAGGACAAGACTTTTGCCCCTTGGGGGAAATTCTAACAGTTGTTAACAGTAGTGTGGGTGTCACATTAACCCACTGTATGTCAAATAAATGCACACCTCAAAGTAATCGCATTACTGCTGTAGTATCTATTAATGTTACTAAAGATTTTTTTTTTTTTGGTATATGGTTCAAGTTCTTTTAGATGTCAGGCATCACATGCATTCAAAGCAAACATCTATATCTCTATTTTTGTAGAAGACAAGGTAACTATTCATGTGGGCACAAGATTTAATAATTCAAATAGAGTTAAAAGTAATTTTGCATTAAAATTTAATGAAATATAAAGATCAAAAAGTATGTTAACACAGACAAATAAGGTGTTTACATTGTCCCGATGTTGCCGCCATGATAAAATCACCTTTACCAAGAATACTTTGGTCATGTAATTCTTAATGAATAACCAAGAGACAAAATTTATTCGCGTTTTAACATCTAAACAGCCATCTAAACTTTAGACAACAGAAGAAAAATACTGTATATAGTGTTCTTTTACCCTGCTCCTTTTCGATGGACAGAGACAAGATCTTTCTGAGCATGTGCAGATTAATGTCATCACTCTAGCTTGTTTCTGATTGGAGTGTGTTACAATGGCCTCTTGTTACAGCTTGCCCAGTCTCGCTACTGTTTAACTTCAGTGTATTTACAGCTCTACAGCTTCCAATTAGATGTCAAATTGTTGACTGATGTACTGTTTACTTACCAACAAGCCACGCTGATAAATCAAACTCATACAAGCATCATTAGACATCACATGATGTCTGCGATCTTTTTCAGCAGAGCCTTTCTGATGGGTTAATTGCATTACAGCTGAAATGTGATATACTGCATGCACGAGTCTGTCCTAAATAGACTAGAGTGAATTTTATCTTTTCAGTAAATCTCCAATTTTCTCTTATTTTGATCTTCAGTGTCATTGAGTCACTAGTGAGAATAAATACAGACAAAAGCTGCCACAGTGGCTGAACAACCTGATCAGACAGGCACAGGGTCCATCAACCACTTTGTTTTCAGGGGTCTCCCTTGACTAATCAATGACAGGGATGAGTCAGTGGCCCCATTATTAGTTTTCACTGTTCATTAATCAAATGCAGCTGCACCAGTCAGTCACGCTCTATGAAGACCCCCCAGATGCTCTTGAATGTCTGTCCTGATTGAATGAAATGTTTATCTCCAATCTAATTCACTATTCAGCTTGAAAATTACTCTTCATTTTGCATATTTGTGGCTTGGATTAAAAACCAGACTATACATAATAACACTCCAAGTCCTTGACGACAGACCATTTATGATCTAAGCATCTATTCATGTGACTTGTCATACTAATGACAGCTTTATTGATTTTCCTGGTGCAGAGTTAAATGTTATCTCAGTCTGATATGTGCTTGGTAGTCAAGATGTATTATACCCCTACACAACACCCTGTCACAGGTCCACTAAGCGCAAATTCAACTTGAAATTGATCCACTTTTATGATCATTAATAACCTGGACACATGAGCTAAGTGGTCTTAATCTTCAGGGAGGCTGTTGTCACTTTTCTGTGCAGCCCTGCCCTGCTGTCGAGCCTGAAACACAACCAAGCAACACCCATAATCTGCTAATCCTCAGAACTGTCAGATCCTTTATGTGAGTTAAAGTACTAATACTCTGCTATAAATCAAAATCTTGCATTGAGAATGTATTTAAAATGTTAGTTAAGTAAAAGTACGCAGCTATTATCAGCAAAATTTACTTAATGTATTAAAAGTGTACTCAATGAAGAAAAATTTCCTCTTTGACTGCTATATGATTATATACTATAATCATTAAATTATTGTGACTCATTAATTCGTGTAAAAGCAGGATTTTACTGTTGTAGTTGGTTGAGATGGAGCTCATTTTACACTATTTTGTTTAGGGGCCTATTACAGAAACTTCATATCTTTAGTCTTAAGTGAGTCCAAGAAAGGATTTTTCCCAATTTAGTACTCCAGAAGCAAATCCTAACTAACTTTAAGAAGTACCTACCTAACTAGGGAATCTCATATACTTAATCCAACATTGCTTATCAACTTTCTATGTCTGTTACTTAACAACCGACACTACCTACCAAACTACTGTTAAATACTGTCAGCTAACACTACTGTTAGCTTGTTTTAGCAAACACTACAGTCCGCTGTTGCTAAACAGTTAGGAAGTTAGCAACTATTACAGGTTGACAAGTGAAATTAGAACAGTTTAACAGTTATCCTTAAGTTAGGAGAGTTTTTCTCCATTTAGACTGTTTGGTTTGTAAAAATTCTGAAAATAGTGAGTGAATGCAGTTACAGTTACCAACTCAACTGTACAGTACTTTGTAAATGTACTTAGTTGCATTGCATCACTGCCTCTGAACATAAAAGTGCTGCCATTTACACGAGTCTCTCTTCCACAGATGTTGTCCAAATGACAAAGATTATATAATACACATTACCCATGACCACCTGCAGTAACATGTCTGTCGCAACACACTATGCTGTTTTTCCAATTACCACTTTGGATGTAAATTATCCCTTGTGCCATTTCAACAACTATACATGCAGCTTTTTGTTCTGAATTGTACACTTTCAACAGTCTCTACATAAAAATAAATCATCTCTGTAATAAAAAATGAAATGAGCCCTTAAATGCTTAGTGCCTTGCAGGTTTAGAACATTTGAGGCCCTCTGACTCCGCAGAGAGATGTCCTCATGTCACAGGCAGGGACCAAATGGTCTGTTCCCCCCACAGTAGTTGACCTCTGCGTACTCCTCTGGGGCTAGAAACCCTCACTTCAGTAATGGCTCTCTGCCGGCGAGATAATGTCATCTGACACGCACTGATTTGGGAGAGGTAATTGCACTCCACACTGTTGTAATTTCTCATTCATGCATGTTTGAATGATGACTTATGCCACTAGTAATTGCTCAAGCCCACTGACTGCAACCCTGCCTCGCGATAATGTACCTAATGGGCACTTTCTCTATTTCACACTAGGAATATTGAATTAAAGTTTAAAGTTTAATGCGCTGTGTTTATTATTTGTTCTCCGAGCAGAGTGAAGTCATTCTTGCCTCAGTTCTTTTGACGATAGCATAGGCTTGATATTCTTCAGGGTTTTCATTAAAATTGATGCCAGTGGTAGTGACATCATTGTCTACTCGGGCCCCCCTAATGCAGCAGGCGTTAATGTTATCTGTCCATTGTGTGATACATTGTCCTGATCTTCTGCCTTTGTTTAAACAGGTGGATACAGCCTCATAGTATTTGTTATAACCTTTGTTAGGTCATAGAGGTGGGGTGTAGGGTGGTCTAAATTGATATATTGTATACTTCAGTTCACTATCTGTTCATTTCATGAGTCACTGAATGTAGAATCATCCTTACACATCATCCTAGGACAGCATTATGTAAGAATTACACAAGATTCCCAGCAACAAGAACATAAAACACATGCAAAGTGCCAGTGCCCGGGTGTAAAGCCACTTAGGCTAAGGTTTCTCTTAAATTTCATCTCAAGGATGCCTTTGGAAAAAATTAGTGGCATAAAATCACATTTAGGATTTACTCGGATGTTAACCCTTTAATCTGTAAGAGAGGGACACTCAACTTGAGCCTGTGGGCCAAATCTGGCCCCTGATATGCATGGGGCTGTTACAGTCAAATTCACTGCTTTGCAAAGATAAGTGAGAACAGCATATATGGTGAGATGAATTTGCTTTTATTGTGCCATCTCATACTAGTCCTAAACCACAGTGTTTAGTTTGGCAAATGATGCTTGGCATTCCTGTATACAAAGCAGCTAATACCAAGTGTCATCACAAGTCAAAACATGTAGCTTTAGCGCAGTGTCCCACCCAGTAGCACCACAAGAAATTAGAAGAAATTAAAATGCTAGTTGATGAATAACATCAGCTATTTCAGTTTCCCTTATGTGTTGCTAGAGGGTCCTTAGCAACCATTTTCTTAAGGAGCACAAAATAATTCCTTAAAAGTGAAATAATTTGTGGAACATTAGGCAATTTTTCGAAGTTATGGTGACTGAAGAAGAGGTGGAGATACTAAGTCATGTTTTTCGGGATAGGGAAAACCCACTGGACTCTATGAACAATGCTAGCATTGTTCATAGTCATCATCATGTGTAGACGTAAGCACTAGCAACTTTATAGCTGAGTCTCATGTATTTACCGTAGCTGTGCTATTTTAATTTTAAGTTTTTGCTGACTCTGTCAATCTCTTTTCATCACACTGACATGTCTTCATTACTTCATCTATGACTGACATATTTCACAGCAGATTCTGCTTGTGTGTATTTGTTATGGCAGTTTAAACTTACTTTGGATTATGTGTTTTTGCTTTTCATTTTCTTAAAGGAGAACAACATTCTCAATTTCTGTCCAGTTTGACTTTTTTTGTGTTCTCTGTTTTGGAAAACCAAGCTAACACTGGTTAACTAAGGGTATTAGCTAAGCATGCTGTCTAGAAACATTAAAGAATTATGTGAGTGAAGCATAACCATGGTACCTGAAGAGCACATGTGCTGTATTATGACAGCAACCGCCACAAAAGCCTCAGTCTAAATGTTTAGGTAAAGAGACAACTTAAGAGGCTTAATGCAACACTAGGGCAATATTTTGTTTAAGGAACAAATTTGAAACTTAAGGCACAACAAGGTACAGATGGTTATTTCTAATATTCTAATAACAGTGTTTTGGTAATAACATGTGGCTAATGACCAATAAATGTTAAATTTTCTAAAAAAACAAATCTTTTACTTGTGTAGTCAAATATGTTTTCTATCAACACACTGCTGTGGGTCTGTAAGATAAAGCGAAGAGAGGAAGTCTTTAAAGTAAAGCAGCAAAGACCAGCCACTGTGGCTCTGCAGGGGGCTACACGACGGGAAATTAAGACCCAAATGTAATGTGGTGAAAGTGACTGCCCACCTGTGGCTTGTAAAGACTTTCCAGGGTGTCGTTAAAATGCATGTCTGCTGTAGGGTTGAAGCCCCACAGTACAACAGCTTTTGGCTGAGCTATGAAATAGCAAAATGTTTATTTCTGTGTCACTTCTGCACTGAATATTTGACACATTTAATTGTGGTGTGATATCAACACCATGATTTTAGTCTTAAAAAGGCTAAAATTAATATAAATATACTTTTGATTACTTTATTATTTAATTTTTCATTTTTTTACATAGCAGATATTTGGATGGTGCATAACACAAGTCTAACTTTGTATAAAAGTTTTAATTTTCAGTTGCAGATTTGCAGTCACTGGCTCTATTATGTAGTCTAAAACCTTTTCAGTCTCTGCATCTACTAAATTATAGTTGGTGGTTTTTGCTTCCAGTTCACTGTTATTCAGTTAATTTTCTTGGCAGTCAATAAAAGTATCCGCAGTATGTATCTCTGATCTGTGCCATATATCTCTTTAGGTACAGCTCCAAAAAAATAAAAATAAAAATGGATCCGAGGTGGCATCCAATTCCATAATTTTGTCATTTTCTTTCTTAACACTTCTCCAAAATCCTTGAATTATTGTGCCATTCCCAAAATATATCTATTTTTCCAATTTCTCCAACATTATCCCACAGAAGGTTCTTTCACATATGACAAATTAATGAGAGGTGTATTAAAATATCTGATTTTCAAATTCCAACCGAAGTTTCCTTACTTGAGTACTGATTCCTTCATGACAACTTTTAGACAGGTCTCATCTTTGATAAAAATATTTATTTATTATTAATTTTCCGTTCCAGATATTTTGTGAGATATTGGTTGTAAGCTTTTTATATGACATTTTTTAGTTGCAAAGCATTTTGCAATACTAATGAAGTATTTGTATATTTATTTGGGTTTCTGCTGACCACCTCTCTTTCTTTATGACTTGTGATATAGTGTCACATTTAGAGGTAATTATACTTGATGTGAATTTAAATTAATATAAATGGTGATTAATATGCATTAAATGTGGGGCCACATGAAAGCATTTAGGCAAGATTACACCTCCATTGTCCATGATCATGAATGCATAGAGCTGCAAATTCAAACCCACTCAGCTCCATCTGCCTAATGCCATGCCCCTACAATGTAAATGGCAAGGGGATTAAAAGCACATAGTTAAGATTGTGTAAAGGGATTTAATACTTACAGCACAGCTCTGTAGGCCTGCCCTGTTTTATTTAATGGAGACCAAATGAATCTGAAAGTGAAAAAGGTATATTACAACTTCTCCAGGGAACGTTTGATATTTAAGGAAATTTTTTTTTCTTTTCATTATAATCAATAAATCCTGAAGTTCACCAGATTCCCGAGGAAACTGCAGAGTCAAGGTGCTCTGGACATCAGTAGTCGTATCACACACAGGGCTGTACTGTGGCAATCATTCGAGCCAGTTCCACCTCCTTGTCCTTTTTTACATTACTTGGAGCACACAGGATAGCTCCCTGAGGCAAAGGCTGATTTCATTGGATAGTAACACCTTTTATTATGCCTACCTACAGCAGCTTTAACTGTGCCTCACACCTAGGGGACCTTTAAGCTGCGTGCTTCCCAAACTATTTGAAGCAGTGACCCTTCCAAAGCCCATTACATTTCTGCTGAAAGCTGAAGCACCAGTTGAGAACATTGCCATTGAGTAAGCGTTTAAAAGTAAGTGCTATGGCCTTCTGCACCCACTTGTTTGGACCAAGCCAAGCACGGTGGCCAAGAAAAGTTCCCTGACTTCACACCAGAAAGGATGTGACTGCTGATGCATGCCAGATGAGGAGACACTGGACAGAATTGCAAAGCAGCTGCAGCCATTTCTGACAGGAAAATATTTGATGTGAAACATATGGGTGTTGATGTAAGCTTTTAGTCTAATAGCAGAGGTGAAATGCTGGTTTCAGGGGTGGTATATTGTGCCATTGCCGAGTAAACAACATATCTGAATCTGAAAGGTCAACCTTTTAGAAATAATGGAGGATTTACAGTTAGTTCTCTTTTAAAGTTTATGATTATTTGACAAACCAAATACACACTGTAAAAAAATCATAATTTCAAGGCTAACTAAACTAAAAAGTTTAAAAAGTTTCCTAACCTCTAATCTTTTGTTGAGATGATTTACTTTCCTTCTTTAAAACAAACTTGAATCTTTGAATTTTAGAGACAAAAAAAAGATTTAAAAATGTTGAGTAAAAGTGAAAGTGAATAATGGTTTAATAATTTGATCTTTTCAGTTGCAACCAAATAATGACAAATCTGGTTCTCATTCAGCAAATTCACATGGCAGCCGTTTTCCTCTGACGTCACTCTCAGATTGAGGAGCTCAAATGTTGTACTGCTGTGTTCCAGGTTACGAGTCATTATCATTTCACCGCTTCGTGACTGATCAGCAACTGAAAAGACGATGGATAGTGAAAATCTGGAGGGACATTGGGCCGTGTTTCAGGATAAAATACATATTTGATCACCCATTTGCTGCCACACATAACACCAGCATTCAGCCACTTCCAAGCTTAAGTTACCAGTTGATATGATTATGTGAAATGATAGGAAAAAAATTTAAATTCATTTTTAAATATCAATGCACATTTTGAATACATTTATTTAATGCTAAGCCTGAAAGTAAAATATGTTGGATGTAATCAAGCTTGCAATGTATGCCAACGCTACAATCATTTTAGCAGTGGGAGTTTTGAGTTGGCAGTAATGATGTCAGTATTTGAATGCTAGCATTAGCTGATGTCTCACGGTAGCTAATGAGTCATCAAATATGTTATTTTAGTTTGAAATATGTCCCTATTTCCCTCTGGATTTTCACCATCCATTGTGTACATTTTCAGTGGCTAAACAATTGGGAAACAGTGAAATGATAATGGTTTGTCAGATTTACACAGGATTTACAACCTGAAACACAGCAAGATGATGTTTGAGCTTCCCACCGTGAGTGTGGTGTCAGAAGAAAATGGCCACCGTGTGAATATGGTGTTTTGGGGAATTTCTGGGGCTTCTAAAACTCCGAGATTCAAGTTTATGTAAACAAGAGAAGTAAATTACCTCAACAAAAGATTACAGTTCAACAAAGCTTGTTTTAGTTTATTATGCGTTTTCTCAACTTGTTTTTACAGTAAAAGCCAGCAAAAAGCCAGAACTTCCCCTTTTTTCACACGTACTTAATCGTTGCTCTAACAAGTTTATTTTTAAAACATAAAAGTTCGGCTTAAAGTTTGTCTTTTTTATAATTCTTTTTACAGTGCACAAGCACAAAGTCAGACAGTTCTACAGAAAAAAAAACATTTGAGAACTTCCCCTTTTTTCACAGGATATTGTTAATGGTTGCTGAGCTCTAACTCTGCCAGATTTGAACTGAACTGAGGAAATCATGTAATAATCTATCCGAGGCCCAGAAAAAGACACTACGTTACAAGAACTTTTCCCTTTGACTGAGTTCAGTCTGGTGCTGAAATTTGTGTTGTCTAGACATGAGCCTCTGTGTGAAGTGCTACAGACACAGAGTGTGACATTCAGGTATTGTTTTCCATGTTCTCAGACATTACATCATTCACTCACTCCTAACATCAGTTGTTCACGCACTGCCCAAGGATAGGGTGCAAAGATGAAACTGAATGTAGGGCTGAAGCCCACACAGAGCGGCTTTGTCAAAATAAATGAAAGTTGTGCACTCTTCTCGGGTTTCGTTCTCAACTGCCGTCATTGCGGTGAAGAAAGATATCTCATTTTATTTCAACCCAAAATAACTTGAAAAAGTAAAACCAAGTTGGACCAGTCATCACTTGAGATCATAATTTGTTTATAGTGTGAATATAAATTATATTATATATGTAGATTGCTGCAGTTGCAACTATATGGCCAACTGATTGGAACACAGCCCCAGTCAGTGATGGGCTTTTATTACTAATGCAATCTGACTCAAACAATATGTCACCTTTGGCACATTGCAGCATTATGTAATACTTCAAAACCAAAGTGTATCTGCTCATCAAGCTGAGCATCTCACTCTGTGTCTAGAGAACTAGAGGCAGAAACTGGCAGAACTGCTGTAATAACTTCAAAGCAGATGAGAGGATGGATCAGAAATAATGCAGCCAATTGAACAGAGACTGTATAATTTTGTTAACAATTCATGTTTTATCTCAGGGCCAATTTTAATGCCAGAACATGATCTCACAGACACACAAAGGGACAATGAGATTTCAGATGCTCGTAGAGTTTTGCTCTTGATTTTGAGCGGCATTACACTTTCAAACATGTTGCCATGTAGCTCATTTTCAGCCATAGTCTTTTCAGTCACTGTTTATTTTTGTTAACTATGCCGTTAGTTGAAGTACACTGCCAACACTTCTCTTTTTTCAAGTTAATGTCTTATGCTGAACTTGTCCCCTACTCACTGCTGTCATCCAAACCTTGGTGAGAATAATACAGAGGTAGCTGTCAGTGACACCTAGGGGTGAAAAGTCGTGCACTGCATGTTTTTCACTGAATGCTGAAGACAGTTAAACTCCAGGTACATCCAAAAGACTTGCAGCCAATTCATGATGGTCTGCCTCATCTGGTTATTTAGATTAAAGCATAGTTGAATATAAGACAATACAAAATCAATCATGTTGTGCACAAATTATTCAGCTACCTATGTCAGCCAACTTATAAATGCCCTACATGTCAAATTCATTCACCATGCATTGCAGACCTTTCTTATGTGGTGGGGCAGGACGATGTTTGATTTGTGTTATCTTACATGGCCAAAGTCCATATGTAGCTCTGCTGGCTATGATTGTCAGGGATTAGTCAAACAGGAGTTATTGCAGTCGGTGCTGTTATATGGACTGCATTATGGTGTTTAAAGTTTTGTCCACCACAACATACGAGACAAAACATGAGAGACAAAACATCAGAAACAACCCTCAGTATACATCACAACACCACTGGAGCCTTAAAATAGAATAGAAGATCTGAATGTACGTTTCTCTGACAGTGCTGACAAAAACAGCACGTTAAGCTTCAGATAGATGGGATGAATTTAAGGGCTTTGGGGTTGGATCAGATTGTGTACATATGAACTGGTAACTGAGTGTTTCAACAGGGCAGTAAGTGACAGTGAGTGTTGCTGAACAAGGTGTGCCAAAAAGCACATTAGGCTGCTAATGTTGCTTCGTGTACACTGTAAGAAAATATAATCACAATAAATAATAATAATAAATAATCACAATGCTGTAATTATTATTACAGTAATAATCAGCATGCTGTATTTTTTTTTTATCACAACACTAATTCAACTACTGCAAAAGGATTTACTGAATTAATTTTAAATCTACAAATTAATAACTGTTGAATAATTACATACTGTAAAATTAAGACAGTTTTTTAATTACAAACATTTAAATGACTTCATCAATTCATTGAAATTTTGAATAAATAAATAAAAAAAAAAACTTTTTAAAGTGTTTTAGTTTGGCTGTTTCACAGTAATTAGAGTTCAAATTAATGCTGAATGTTATTTGAATGATTAAGTGTGATTATGCACACTTTTTTCTGAAAATGTTTTATTTTTTTCAAAGATTTCCACTGGTGGCGGCAATGTTTGTAATGTCTCAGTTTTTGTTTTGTTTCTCTCAGTGTTTTGTTTTCCTTTTTACCTGACTTACTTCACACAGGTGAATATTCACCTAACAAAGGTAAGTTAAATTCTGGGTCAGTTACCATGGTGACTGATGCCAGTGTGAAAAATTTTACATGACTCAATTAAGTTGAAAATTGAAGACAGGTCACCATTCATTTCAATTGTTTGGAAGATTCTGCAACATCATTTTTCTGTGAAACTACAAAAATAAACCCGACCCTCAATCGGCATGAGGGTGAGTAGAAAATGACTGAGTTTTCATTTTTGGGTGAACAATCCCTTCAATCACATTACAGTCCTACAGACAGTTCAGGATACAGTACAGCTACACCAAGCATACCTCTGCACTTTTGATTACTCATTAACCTCTATTTACTCCTCCCCCATGGGCCTCATAAAATCCCATTAGACATTCATGATATTTCAACACCATACACTGCATAGTAAACAGAAAACAAAATAAAAAAATGTGCATTTAAATTGTATTTCTAGCTGCGATGAGTGCCTTCCTAGCCTCCAGCATACATTTAGCAGTCTTTTAACACAAGAATCAAAAGTTGAGTTAAGAATGCATATGCTTTTGCCACTGTCTATATATGGCAGGGTGTAAATAGCCATCTCAGGTGCAAATAGCATTGTTGGCTACTGACACCTGGATACTAATAATATTTGCCTTTGTCTGAGTTTGAGGCCCCCGGGAAGCTGTCCACTCAGGCAGAAAATAAATCCAATTCAATTCACTTCAGTGCAACTGTTGAAAAAAAAAACTGTCCCTTTAAGAAACAGCGTCATCACCCCGCGGCCCGCCCTCGTGAATGACGTTTCCCCACTCCCGGCATGCACACTGGAAGTCGAATTATTGCTAATGGCGGGTACTTCTACAAAATATGCTTATTTTTCAGCTGTCGCTTGCTAAATGTAGACATTAATATGAAACCGGGGATTTCATTGTAACAGTCGCTGTGTTTCGAAGCAACTCCGAGGATAAACAAAGCGAAGCGGCGTGAATTTAGAGGACTGCGAGGACACATTAAGTGTTATCATCATGCGGCTGCTGTCCGTTAATTACTGAAACTGAGCAGGAAGACAGCAGCGTGTGTTTGAGTTGAGAAGTAGCTTCAGCAGCGATGTTGTCTGTCTCAGAGCCAAAACTCCCAAACTATTGCACAAACAGCTGACTTAATGGGGCGGAGGAAGTTTAGCTAACAGTTGGTGACAGAAACTCATTCATTCATTGGATCGTTGGTTTCGCTCTCATTAAATCTGAACAATCTCATGAAGCGGAAATGCTTTCCTTCAAGTTATCAGTGTTGGTTTTTCTACCGTTAATACAGTGATTCAGTTCGATTGTTCCTCGAAACTAAATATTCCCAAAGTGTTGCTACCGCTTGCTAGAAGTACAAAGATTAACTTCACACTTGAAACTACTGAGGGCTGCTACAGATGGTGAGTAGAAAAAACATGCCAGGCTCATGTTTCATGGGGCATTTCAGGCCACATGGACAAGTATACTGTGCTGTAGTCAGGTCAGGGCAATGTGGGGGGGTCAGAAAACTTCAAAACACTCTGAAATTAATAGGTTATTCAGTCTCAGCTTTTCTAATATTCACTTTCTTTTGATACACTGTTTTGTTTAACTTTGCAACACAATGAAATTCAGCCTTTTACATCCATGCAACATACAGTAAAACTCCACACACACAAAACAAAAAAGAAAAAAAACAACAAACTCCAAACAAGAAAGCTCCAGCTGTTATAACAAATAGTTATCTATGCAAAATAAATTATATTAATTGCAGTCAGTGCAAAATATAATACACATATAGAGGAAAAATTTCACAAAGTCAGAAACTGCATTGTCCACATTGTCATTCACTTGATCATATGTTAAATCAAAACCCCTTTACTAACCTCCAAGTTATCCTTTCTAATGAAAGGCTTGCTAACATCTGTATTATCCATTGAGAAGTGCTTGGTCTGTCAATATTTTTCCATAACAGTGAAATACATTTTTTTGGCGCAAAGCAAGCTGAGGTCTATAAATGCTCACTCCTTTTTACTATAATTATGTTTCTTTGGATATAAGCCCAACAGAAATGGGTGAGGGTCCAGTAAAATTTGTTTTTGAATAATCTTCCCAGAACAGTTAAACCCGTCTGCATTGCCAAATAAAATGAAACAATGATGCTCTAGTTTCCATACATTTTGGTGAATATGTCTGGTATGTTTCATATCAGTTTAATTTCCCTGGTGTTACATCTGTCCTTATTAACCATACTGTATTATTTTAAGGTGTGTATTTATAGAGTATCAGCATAAGCTGCTTTTTATCCACTTTTTAATCCATCCAAGTTTACAAGAAAGCAATGATTCCACTTCAAGTGTACAAATGTTATTCCATGTCAAAATCTTCTCCGATGAACATAAGTTCAATGTGATAAATCTAGAACTACACTGCTAACACACTCAACTCAAGTATATTGCCTGTTTTTTTCATTCAGGTCCTCCACCAGACCAGAGGTAGCAAGCATCCAGGCTGTGGACGAAGAGACCAGCAGAGGCTGCTCCCGGCGAGCTGTTCTCCAGGCTCTCTCCACCCAGCCCTCCAGACTGACCAGCATCATTCTAGCTGAAGACATTGGTAAATACATAAATGCTATATTAATCATTAATCAACAATGATGGGTAGCATTACTCTGAAAACTAACTTGTACATTACAAGATTACTGTCATGAAAAAGTAACAGCGTTACCACTACTTACAGACTACTTTAGAGCAGGGTCCAAAACTAACACTCGCCACTCGCCAATTACGGGTAGATTTCGTCTCTGGCTGGTAAATTTTTAAGACCACTCGCCACTCTGGCGAGTTATTTTTTACTGGCGAAAATTTCATTTTTTCGTTACTGGAAGAGAACGATGCTGGTATCTGCTGGTTTCCTGACAGAGTAATGTGTCTTTCCAGCAGAGACAATCTTTGGTCACGTAAGTGCGTCATGCCGTCACTCACAGCATCGTCGCGCCTTGGTCGTACCCAGAGCCCTAGAGATATATATATATATATATATATATATATATATAAGATATAGATATATAGATAGATAGATAGAATGGCGGCCCTCACACTGGAAAAAACAAAAATAAAAAGTCTTCTGCTGTGGAGGTGACGTGTTTCCTGTCAACTGTGGAGGTAGGAGGTCTGCAGCCAGGTCCCTCTCACTCTAATCAATAAATATTAAAAGTTCTGTGCAAGTACCTGTCTATGCAATTCTACTCTATGCAACTGGCTTGTGAACCCTGCTTAGAAAAAATCCAAATTCTTACGACATATTTAAACTTTTTTTAAAAAGTAACGCAAAAGTTACTTTCCCTGGTAACTAATTACTTTTATAGTGGAGTAATTCAGTTACTAACTCAGTTACTTTTTGGGAGAAGTAATTAGTAACTATAACTAATTACTTTTTAAAAGTAATGTGCCCAACACTGCCCACAAGTGCCGCGACCAAGAGATGGAGGGTAATGCTGCTGCTAAATCAGAAATCACATTGTGTAAATATTTTGTGAAAGCACAGACAGTCATTCCTGCAATATTGTCAAAATGTCCATAGGTATTTGGTCAAAACTATTGTTATAATTGATTCATTTGTATTGCCCAGCCATGTTTACTTCAATTAAAAAAAGTGAACAACTTTTACTTTCACTTAAGTCATGTCGTTGAATACTTTGTCCACCACTTGTCAGATATTCATGTTTATATAGGGCCGTTGCAGTCTGGTTGAGCTAAAATCTTACTTTCCAAAGGAGAATAAGGTCAGTGATTCAGGTAAAATTCTGTACTGAAAGGTTATTTTTGCACTGTAGTAAGAATACTACAGAATTTAAATATTACACTTAACCTTTGAAACATATTTTAGCATACATTGCTAGTATTAGTGCATACTATTAAAATATTGATTGAGAATCGCATATAAGACCCAAATGACATGTTAAATAATACTGATAGTAATTTACAACACTTAAAAGCAATTTTTATTTTGTTGGCTGGTAAAATATCTGCCTGGCTGGTAAAAAATTTCACTTACCAGCCAGCCTGGCTGGTAAGTGAAAAAGTTAGTTTTGGACCCTGCTTTAGAGCAGGATAAATTAGGGAACTTTTGCATTACCAAAAATTCAACCACTTTGCAATTCCTTGTGTGTGTTGGGTACTAAAAACTACTAACTAAAAAGAATAAAACTGGTTCATATAGCATGTCTCAACTTGCTGCTACTTAACTTGTTAGCGTCTCCTGCATACAAACTTGTCAGATCATGTAGACTTACCCTACCCATGTTCTCTGTACTTTTGGCTTTTAATACAGGAGAACTTTTTCAAAACATGTAACAAGCCATTCTGTCATTGGGAATTCAGTACATCCATGCTGAGACCTGACTTGAGATATTCCTTGATTTCAGTATCTGCCAAAACCATTGGCTGTGTCTCCCCTCTGTCTCAAATGCAAAAAAGTCACCCTCAGAGTCTCCTCTGGTGACGGGTGCAGGCAGGTGGCAGTAGTTTTTGTACTGGTGGAAATATGGTAAAATTGTAACAGAAAGAAATTGCTTATTTGAAAACCTAACTAAGTATAAAAAATAATCTGAGTACTCTGTAAACCGTTAGTTCCATCGCTCTTAATCAACAATTAGTAAACAAAAGTAACTCATTCATTCATTCGTCCTATGATTGAACAGGAAATTATTTTTTGTGTAGAAGAGGTGGAACTTTCATAGGGATTTTTTTTTTTTCATTTACACACACACAGACCTTGAATACACACATGCACAAACAGAACCTAAAGATATGCATCAATTGTGGAGAGATGTCAGAGAAATTGGGCTATTGCATAGTACAGGGCATGAAGTAGTTACTGGTTTGGTATCTTGTTCAAGGGCACCACGGCAGTGCCCAGTATGTAAGGTGTGATATGCGTCTGTTATACTAACTCGATGTTATTAAAAGTCCTTGAAATTAATCTCCTGAAAACAAAGGAAACACTGAAAAATGTGTTCTGTTAGCTATTCAGATGGTCTCAGTTCAAATAAAAATGTGCTCTATTCCCTTCAGAGTAGCAAATCCAATGAACATTCTGTCATTCTGTTGCACAACACTTTTTTTTATATTCTTCCTTCCTTGCTGTTGTGAAATGCTGTATGTCATCTGTTGCCTGCAGCACGGTTGACCAGTCATGGGCAACTAGCAGTTGTGGCCATTTGCTTTGTAATCAGCAAAATCAGACACACTGGCCGAAACACATAAATCTTAATTGTTTCTTTTAAACAAAAACAAAACAAAGTAAGACTGTGATCTGTTTAGGCCACAGTTACTGACTTTTAATGTGGCTTAACGTGCTCCAGCTGGTTTAGGTTTACCAGAGCTTAATCTAATCTATCGCTCATGTAACTCCACTTAGTGTAGCAGACCAGAAAAACCACATTATTTGACTGCGAAGATAACTGTAGAACATTTTGCCAGGGACAGAGGATGAATTTGAGCAATGGAAACCTCTTAAAATGATCACGTCTGTTTGAGTTGAATCAATCACTTGTTATCTGTCTTTATTTCTCATGCAGATTACCATCTAATTGATTTGTATATTTATTATGTGAATATAAAGTAATGAAACAGACAGCTTTGCTATTTTTCACTCACCAAGGACCTACTCAAGGGGGCATTGCATGACCAGATGTTATCAAACCACTTGACAAGGGTGCCTTCAATGACAGGTGCTTTCCCTGTGCACATTTGTTTTCTGTCTCCATCACTACCAGACTGTTTTCATCACTACATGCGGTAGTCTGAGGAACATCGAGTTTCAAGTTTCACTGCTGCATCTTGTTGGCTCATTTATGGCAGTTTGTCATAAGGTTTGGGGAGACTAACTTTTCATTGAGGGGAAATTACTTTCTTTTTCCCATCATGGTTTCAGTGTGCATGCAGCACCAGCCTCAGGTTGAGAGCTAGAAGCAGACAGGTTACCACAAGGCAAAAAAAAAAAATATCACAGGAGTAAATAAAAGAAAAAGAATTACTGTAATGGCAAAATAAAGGCAAATTGGTCTGTCCCTTTTTCATTCAGTTTTCATTATTGAGGTTATCAAGTTTTCTGTCCTCACTCATTTTAATCAAGCGGCATATCTGACCGCCGCAGCCCCGCACAGATCAGCTGTATGCAAACAACAAGGGTCACCACTGGTGGAAGTTATGGTGGAACCCAGGGGCAGACTTTCCTTCCTGGTAAAAATAGTGTGAATCAGTTTATTTCACTGTTAATTAGAAATAGTTGGAGGGCCACCTGGCACCCTATTAGGGGCCAGATTTGGCTCTCCTGTGAGCGGACTATGTGGTTACTATAAGCAAATAATTTACCCTAAACAGCATTTGTGTAGGAATGATTCTGCCCCACACTTTTTGATCCATATAAGCAATCGATCAGTGAAACTGTGAGTTCTACAGGCAGTTTCATATGATAAAGTATGTGTTTCAATCAGGAAATATATTTCTATACTTTGTGCCTCAACAAGAATTTCTGTTCTGCCTTTTTGAATTATTGTTCCTTTAAACCCCCGATATCTGACCTTTTCCTGATATGATGACAGTAAAGCACTGTGCAGTATGTACTGTGTGTATATGATGTTTTGTCTCCTCTTCTTTTTGCAGTTACGGGACAGGTATTGCGTTGTGACGCTATTGTCGACATCATCAGTGAGATCCAGATAGTGTCGACCACCAGAGAGCTACATCTTGAGGACTCACCACTGGCACTCAGAATTCATGCACTGGACTCCGAAGGTGACACATACTGGTTTATCATAGTGATGCTCATTATTGTACTGGTGTTGTTGACAATTGAATAACCCCTTAAGACTACTGAAGTCATTTACAGTGGTAATTTTAATCCATTCTCCTGTTGTACGGAGTCCATGCCGTCTTGTTTTTTTTTTTTTTTTTGCTCATCTAAAGACTTCTCAGAGTAATGACTGAGCGGACTTCATACAGGAGTTTCTTTCCCCTCAGGCTGCCACTGTGAGGTGGCTGTTTGTTCTGTTCGACTGGTTCCATTTAGGGCGGACACACTTAGTTTAATGAGCTGTAGCTACAGCCTGATTCTTTCTGATGATGACTCTAGGGCCTGGGGTTTTGTTTTTATTTGCTTTGGTTTAGAAGTACATTTCAGATTCCTCAGTTGGAGTAGATTGCAAAAGGATGGCAAGTGTCCTGTAATGAAAAATGTATTGGTTTTGTTTTAGCTAATTCCACTGCCAAGAGCATCAGAAAATTGTGCTCTGCATCCGTTATACATTCAAGAATAGTGACCTCAGCCTTATAACGAATGAACTTGAATTCAAAGTTTGTGATTTAAAGAAGTAAGGTCTGACTCTTGTCCGTTTTATGTTGCAGGAAATACCTTCAGCACCCTTTCAGGTCTAGTGTTTGACTGGACATTAGTGAAAGATGTAGATGTGAATGGATTCTCGGACTCTTACAATTCATTACGGTAGGCTGCCACGTGTTAATGCCATTCCACTCATCTTTTCTTTTTTGCTGGCCAATGTGGCCATTAATATTCCAGAATTCTGCCCATATAGAATAATTACCAGACATCAGAGATTGTAGACAAATAGTTCATTTGTGTTCAGCCATGTTAAAGTCTGTGTAAAGGATAAAGGAAGCGTTTCTTCTTAACACATTATTACATGTTTGAACATAGTGGCTGGAAACGTGAAAATACTGAGAACTGTGTGGTACTGAATGCTGGAGTTAGACAGGCAACCTGTAGTTCACAACTTTTGTGTTCAGGATTTTTTGGGCAGATGTGAAACATGGCTTGGTGACATGCTGGAGCCATGGTCCCCCAACACTATATTAGCCCCATGAACTGACACAAGAACGACATTGCCTCCTCCTCCCCTCTCCTTCCCTAACGTTCAGTTACAAACTTATCTTAAGTGACTCTCTCAGTCCAAATCAGCTGTCACCGTCCTCTGGCGGCTCAGATATGTCTGAATATGTCCAATAAAGCTGCTCAACTGAGCATCCAAGTTTCAGGTCATTTTCAGGTCAAAGTGGTGTTTGACACTGAGATAGTGGCGCAGACACGCCCCCGGTGCTTCAGAGCAGAGAAAACTGCTCGTTTTTTCAAGATTTTGAGGCCTAATGTTATATACTCAGCAATTTTTTTAAATCATTCAAATTTGGCTGGGTGGTTAATAACACGTTTCTGTGGTGCGACAAACTCAGAACACATATTTTTATTGTTGTTTTACAATATCTTTAAATAAACAGAATTTATGGTATTTAGAGAAGGAAATACTCATGCTATCCCTGCATGAAAGCAGTTAGATTGTTTTGATGACCTTAACTGACCCTTTACTGGTTGTATCAGAGACCTTATCATTGTTATTGTTGTAGAAAAAAAATATCTCCTGCGACTAGCCAACAACTTTTGGGGAGTAGTCGATGATTACTAAAATGTAGCAGCCGTGAATGCCCTGCCGGATCCATGTTTTAAATAACCACAGTTTCCTCACTTGGAAATAATGCACTCCAGCAGCACTGCACCTATCATGTCAACTTCATTTCTTTGCCCTTTCCTTAGACGGACACATAGGGGATGTGATCATATATAACAAAACAAAGTATTATAGTATATAGTAAAGTATATTTTATATGGTCATTTGATGTCTTGGCTGTTGATATTTTCATCTGCTGGGCAACAACCAACAAAAAGCTGGAATATACTGGCTAACGTAAACCCTAGTTAATTTTCCACTCCAACTCCACTCAGCAGTCTATTTGTTTTTTTTTTGTTTTTTTGTTTTTTTTTTTTCTCTCAGAAAATCTAAAGGCAAACCAAAAGGAAGCAAAAATATCAACCTACACTCACTTGATAACCTAACCATAACACTACTGATACAGATAAATTGTTGTTTTGTCAAACTATTGTAATGTTTGTATTTTACTCTTAAATTCCTCTTCCTCTGAAAACAAATCATTCTTGAGGGCAGATGCAAGGGGTCACACTGAAATATATTTTCTAATCTATCTCTTTTCTCTCTTCAAGGGTACTTAAATTCTCTGAGTCCACATACACACCCCCTGGGTACATCTCCGAAATGGAGCGTGTTGGGAAACAGGGAGATATTATTTTGGTGTCAGGACTGAAAACAGGACATGCCAAGTTGAAGGCTAAAATACAAGAGCCATTGTATAAGGTAAGCTGTTAAGTGATACAAAAAGGTTTTTTCGGTGTTGTTGAAATGTTCCACTTTATAGTTTCAGTCATAGACAGCCTGAAGGTTTTTCTGCTCTATTTTTAATAGAAAAGGGGGAATCAGAAGAGTATAAGTTGTTCTGGTTAAATTGTGCCCTCTCTGTGATATCTCATCTCCTGAGATGCTTCATAAAAATAGCAAAAGGTTGCATAATAGTTTTTCCTGTCTTATAAATGATGTCACACTAAAAGTGACACTGAAGTTGTATTTCAGTCTGTTTATTCTCTGTTTTTGAACACTGCAGCCAGTTTATGCTAGTTTGAAAAGGCGGGAACCTGAGGCTTTGTTGTTCTGTAACTATGGTTTCTTTGCCACAGGATGTGGGTGCAGCCGAGGTGAGATTACTGATTTTAGAGAACATCATGCTGAGTCCCGCACACGATGTCTACTTACTGGCGGGAACTTCCATCCGGTACAGAGTCCTGAAGATAAGACAGGGCACGATCACAGGTGTGGTTTAGTCACTGTACTGTTTCTAAAGCTGCATTTAACAAACCCTCAACTCAGAATGTCACAGCTTCAGTTTGATACTTACAATATGAAATAAAAATGTGGTATATTCAGTGATGTCACTCATTGTGACCAGATGAGTGGAGCAGATATGAAGTTTATACAGTTTTAAATCCGTCTAGTATAGAAATGCCAGCTCTTGAGCTAATTTGTTTGTGTTTTGTGTGTTCAGAGCTCTCCATGCCTTGTGATCAGTATGAACTGCACCTTCAGAACAGTGTGGTTGGCCCTAATGGAAACCCAGATGTAGCTGTGGCCAGTCTGGATCAAAGCACCTCCACAGTTACAGCAGTGCAACTGGGACACATAAACGTGGTGCTGGATCATAAGAGTATCCTTTTGACTCATTGTGCTTGCTCTCTGTAGCGGTTATTCAGTTACATAACATATTGTACATATTTTTACAATTATTTTATCATATATTCTTGTCAGTTTTATATTTATGCATATTGACTTGGAGTTCTTGCTTTTTATCTTTCTTTATATTCTTCTTAACATGTTTATCATTATGCACCAAAACACTAAAGCACAGTCCTGATGGTAGGATGTCATGTGCTTTGCTTTAACATCTTAAACTGATAATATAAAGTCTCGGGATTTGTTTTAACTGCAGTGATGTGTGAAGTGTTTTTATCTGTGAGCAGAGACTCTGATTAAAATACTTAACAGTTTTGTGCATTTGGCATAAATCAAGCAAAGTTTACAGTTGTCATTCGAAGAGAGTGTGCCCGTCTTAATTTTCCTTAGCAGCATCTACGTAGGCCTTCGAATGCAAGGAGTGTCCCGCCTGCCCAACAGCACCCTGTATGTGGTTGAACCAGGCTACCTAGGTCTGTTTCTTGCTCTTACCATTGAAAACATAATGAGAAGTGTTTCATAGTCTCAGTGCTTAAAAAAATGTAGCTAACCTCTGTTTTTTTTTCTGTAATTTGTTTAGCTTTTAAAATTTATCCAGGAGAGAGCTGGGTTCTCGAAACAGGCAGAATGTATGATATCCTCATTGAAGTATTTGATAAATCCGGCCACAAAATTTACCTCTCTGATGTAAGTATGCCTCAGTAAAATCACTATGTTCATGTTTTAAAGAATTTAATTTTGCGTCTCTGCTGAAACGCTGTATCTGTCGCTGGAGAATGTGACATAATTGTGAAAGTCAGATGAGTTTTCTTCTAAAATAAATTCTGAACTCACCCAGTGACCATTGTGGATAAAATCAAATATTCCACATTTCATTATTTGTAAAGAACATAACCTCTGCTGTAGTTATATAAACAGTCCAAACAGTTTTCTTGCTTGTTTGTCACACAAATATTTTTTCTGCTTTTACTTGCTTGGTTTTATTAGTCGCAATAACGGGCCTGCAGTCCTATAATTTGAACAGAATTTTCCTCGTTGATGTAGAATGGAAGATTTGACAAGAGCTTTGGTCATCTTTAATCAGATGCAGCCTGAAAACACATCTGAGAGACATTAGAGAGGAGATTTAGTGCACATTGAGCTTTCCTGCACCGGCCTATGAGTTTTATTAGCCAATATTTCAAACCAGTGATGAGAAAATTGTCACCATTGAAGTATGAATAAATCAAATTCTTGACACACAACATTATTAAATAACTTCAGAGTCTTTAGCCTCTCAGTCATACAAACACGCTAGTTTGTAAATCTTTGTGTGGTTTATTGTGATTTTTCAGAATGTCCGTATTGACACCGTCTTCCCTGTGGAGTACTTTGAAGTGCAGCAGTCTTCTCTGAATGGATCATATCATCGTGTTAAAGCGCTCAAAGAAGGCCTGACTATCATTGATGCTACCCTAAGTGCTGTTGTGGATGAAGTGAGTTTAAATGCAGCTGTGACCCTAATGAGCGTATATTTCAGCTGGAGTATTATTATTGTATTAACCTTCTGCCCCTTTCCTCCACTTCAGTAAAGAGAGCTTGATCATTTCCTTTGGCTTCTGTTCTGTTTTAGGCTGGAAACGTCCATCCACTTGCCAACCCAGTCCACAATGAACAGGATGTAGAAATCTATAACCCCATCGTTCTTAGTCCCAGTATCCTCACATTTCCATGGCAGCCCAAGGTTGGAGCTTATCAGTACACAATAAAGGTAATTAGTCCTTTCCAGAATACAAACTTGGTGCTTGAATGGCTTTTTAATCAGTCATACGAGTTTGTATGAGATGAGAGGTGTTTGTAGCAATTACACTCTGCCATAAAACTGTAATATTTTTGTCATTTAACCACTGAGAGGTGTCATTCTGGTACTTGTGATGACTCCTTTTCTCTGGTGCTTGCAACAGGCGACAGGAGGGAGTGGAAATTTCAGCTGGTCTTCATCCAACACCGCCGTTGCCACAGTTACTGTGAAAGGAGTGATGACAACAGTCAGTGACATTGGCGTCAGCGTCGTTTATGCTTATGATCTACGCAACCCGCTGCACTTTGGCCAGATGAAGGTAAGTTGACCTTTTAAAACAAAACACTCATTAAATATTCATATGGAGGTTAGGGCTCAAATGATAATCCTGATTACCATGCAGTAATATTTGTGGCATTATTTTTCTTTGGGTAAAATGTTAATGTGAAAGTGGCAGCACATAATGTCATATTGCCACTCCTCCTTCACACAATCCACTAATAAATAATTAAAATTACACTTGAAGGGAAGGTAATCAAATTCAAGTGATTACCTCAAAGATAGGTCAAAGGAATTTAAAGAGATTAAGATGTTAGTTTATTAATTTTCACTAAAACTATATTTAGTTTACTTGTACTTGTGGCAACTTAAAGGGACAGTTCACCCCAGAATCAGTGCACTTATTTGACCTCTGCCCTGTAGTGCGATTTATCCATCTAGTTTGTTTTGGGATGTGTTGCCAAGTTTTATTATCTGTAGAGATGTCTGCCTTCTCTGTCAAGGTCTCTTTATGGGAATTATGACCCGCTTACTCAAGATAATTCACAAACCTTGTTTTGAGCGGTTTTATGTAGGAACTGTTTTCTTTATACCATTGAAGGAAAGTAGTTCCTGCTAATCCTGCACGGTATTGCAGACTTGCAACTGCAAATCTGAGTACTAGAACCCACTTGTTGCCCGCAAAAAAAAAAAAAATCTCCAAGTCAAATCCAGACTTGCCCATAACCATATAAGTCCCACAACCCGATCCACACCCGTCATAAAACACGCATACAGTTGCTCACTTGTGTCCTCAACTGGGGCAGCTCCTCTGCTCCTGTAGCTGTTAATGTATTGCCTCAGCAGCGACGTGCCTAGCTTGTGGCTATTAAAAGCGAATAGTTTATAGCACTTATTACAAGCAGCAGAGCCACCGACAACTTTATTCTCACTGTCTCTGGTCACATCAAATTTTGCCCAAACCTGTCACTTGGCCTTTGATGAGGTAACGTCATACACTTTCGTGCTCTCCACTGGCTATTTTTGCATTTATGTCATCCATTTTGGCCAGCAGCTGGCATACATCACTGTCAGACATCCCATCCCATCCCATTGTTTGGCAGGATGTGGGCTCAAAGGTTGCAGTTTGTGTCTTAGGGTTGCACAATGAAATCCTGGCAGCTGATTAGCGGCTTTAAATGTCAAAAATACTACATAAACATTTTCATTTCTGATTTCTCCAGGGGGAAAACACATATTGTATGTGTTATATTGTTGTGTTCACCCACTGTCTGCCCACAATTACTTCATTTTTACCTGTTTCCATATAGGTGAATTTATATAAATATATTTTTTACCCATGACACAACTTTTCTGCGGGTTATCTGGTGGGTACCCGACCCAGTGCAGGACTCTATTTTGAGCAGCACAAGCTGAGTGCTATCTAGTCCCATTAAAACTGAGAGAAGGCAGACATTTCTGCAGCCCATATCTTCAGATCTCAACAACTCACACCAAAACAAACTAGATGGATAAATAGCTCTACAAGTAAGATGTTAAATTTGTATTTTTGATTTTTGGGTGAACTGTCCGGGTGCACCAGTTGTTGTGGACCTTGTCTCTTTATTTCAAAAGCCAAAAAAAACCAAACAAAATTCTCAATCAGCTTCTTAATATGAGGAATGAGCGGTTTCCTGCCAAGACAGATGTTTTACCTGAGAGATTTGTCTGTGCTGCTTTAATATGTGCTCTTCTTGCTGGGTTCATGTGGTCAGGTCTCAGCTGGAAAATATGTCACATGCACTCCCATGCACCAATCAGTAACTAGCAATATTTGATTGAAATTGTTATGACATTTGTGAATCTCATGTCGTAATGCCACTGTCAATCAAATCTGATAAACCCGCACCACCTACATGATCTTTTTGTTTTTGCTGTTGTTGTTTTGCGTGTTTGTTGCTTAAAATTTGGTGAAGACAGACACTTGAAAAGTGCTCCTCATCATTTTTTTTTTCCCCCAAAGTAGCTCCTGCATAATTTCCTCAGAGTAAACCTTCACTCTTGATGCAGAATTGTCTTGACATCACTGAGTTTTATACATATATATTTATATTTAAATATATCTGTCCACTTTTTGGAACTAAAATAATTTCAATGAATGGAGAACTTTAACAACTCCAATTTGGCCTCATTCTATTTCAGTTTGCTTGTCACTGCAACTTTTTCAATATTATATCATAGTATATCATACCTGATGGAAGTATTTTTTTATTCTTAAGGTGGTCATTCAGGAGAATTGAGAACACAATTTTAACTCTAAGTAATTGTGTGGTAATAAAAGTACATTCCTTTTTTCTAGCTTGAATTTGCCTAATTTACCAACTCTCACACTCTTTTTCTCCTTAAATATTGTTTTCCTTCAGGTGTATGTTGTTGAGCCTGTAGCCATGGACTTTGCTCCTTGCCCAGTAGAGGCCAGAGTGGGCCTGGTTCTGGATCTGCCCCTCAGGATTTTTGGCCTGCTGGAGGAGGTGGAGAACGAGCGGGTCATGTTGAGCGACTGCTCCCACTTTGACCTGCAGGTTGAAGAGGAGAACCACGGCGTCTTCCAGCTACTAGACGGTGAGTCCGGGTGATCTGAGTGTGTGAAGCACCACATTTTCAGAAAAAAAATAAATAAATAAATAAACACAATAACCTGTTGTGCAACAGCTGGTTTACTGTCATCACATATTGTGGGTGATTTCACTCATGGACTCCAGGTAGAGAGGTATTCAGTTAAGGTCAATGGATGCTCAGTCATGGGACTCATTCATGGATCACTGATTAGTGTTAATCAATATGAGTGATCATGATTCTTGGCCAGTAATTGGTCAATTGAGCCAGAGCCAGGCACGAAAGAGTGTTGTGGGTGTAATTTACCCTTTTTAACTGGATGCTGGAGTGAATATCCGTGTGGGGTTTACATGAGGAGGATAATTATGTTGCTCACTCTCATTCATGAAAATGGGAAATGTGTCAACTACTTAGTGATATCCAGCTGTGTTAAGTCCATTGTGTTTAGTAAGAGGGCACCTCTTGTGTTCATTGTGTCTGTTGCAGTTATGACTATAATATACATACATATATATATGTGTATATATATATATATATATATATATGTATGTATGTATATGTATATGTATATACATATGTATATATGTGTGTATATATATATGTATATATATATATGTATGTGTGTGTATATATATGTGTATATATATACATATATATATGCACACACACATATATATACATACATACATAGTGATATTTATCTGTCGAGATTGTTTTGGTGAGTTGCAAAACTCATGATAATCCACAGACCTTGTAGTGAGCAGTTTCTTGTCAGAATTTTCTTTCAACTGAACTCCGTCTGCCAAATTTCAAATGTATTTTTTTTTTTTTTTTTTTTTTTTTTTTGGCACTTTGAGCACCACAAGCCAAGTACTGTCCAGTTCCATTATATTTGAGAGAAGGCAGACATCTTTCTGGTCGATTTCTCCAAAACTTTGCAACTCACAGCAAAACTATCTAGATATAGATAAATAGCTTTACAGGTGAGAGGAAGGAGAGGAAGAGGAAGAAAAATCTGTATTTTTGATTTTGGAGTGAACTGTTCCTTCAAATGATCAGTCATTTTTTCAATCTGTACAAAGTTTCATGGAAGCAGTAGTGCAGGAAACATTTTAATCAATTCACTCCTTCAACTGTAGTTTCACATTATAGAAGTGAGAATTAAAGAAATGATAAATACAAAAAAAAAAAACTTTCAGTATTCAAATCCATATTAGTCAACCACCCAAAAGCAGTTTAATGTGAAACACTGTTATTGGCCTGTACTTGACAAACCATATGAGCACAATCCTCTTTAACACTGAAGCATTTTTAAACTTTTATGGCTTGTCCTTACAAAATTTATATCTTTGAAAGTTTCCCTGTTAGCAAGATCTACAGTTTTTCATTTAGGAAATGTTGTTTTATTAATCAGAAGAGTGGGTTGGGATATGTAATAAGACCTTTGTACTCCAGTGTGGTTTAAAACAGGAAGATAAATGGGTTCACCTGTGTGAACAATTGTGGTTATTTGTACATTGTCATGTTGCTTTCTCTCTTACTCTTTGGCTTCCTCCAACCTTCTTTGTCCTGATGCAGAGAGGCTGGCTCCAGGCCAGGACCACTGCAGTGGGGTGAGAGCCAAGGCCCTGGCATCTGGGTACACCGTGCTGACTGTCAGCTACACCCATGGCAACGTTCACCTCAGTGCTAAGATCACCATCGCTGCCTATTTTCCTCTCAAAGTGAGTCCAAAGGTTTCATGCTTCTAGGACCTTGCTCATCATGAACTTTGAGGCCCTCCTAATAGATATGTTTTTCAAGGCCTCCAGATTTAATGTCCAACTGCAAATTCCTTTTTGGGTAATTTCTTGTTGTGTATTTAATAGCACATTTTCTATTTGAATGTTGTGAGGCTACTGCATGAAGTAATAATCTTGTTACTTTATCTGAAGTCTTGATTTGCTTTTATTCTCACCTCAAAGCACCAATTAGTTTTTGTCTTCTAAGGAAACTCATGCACACACACAACACACGCACCACACACACATGCACAATCACACACACAGTCTCCCCTTACAATAAAGGCAGAAATGTGATGATCAGCCAGTGTAAAAATGTTCTCCTCCTGGGTTTCTTCTGTGCTCTGTGCATTTTAATTATGCATTATACACTTGCTACACTGATTTGTTTTCTACGCCTGTGCTCCAGCACTGCACCGCAATGAAACTGACTTCAACTGTTGTGGTAGAGGACTTAATTTAACAGTATGACACATATTATGATGAGGTGACTGACTCTTCTGATCATTTTGTCACTCCTGAACCACTGACAGATGTGGTTTTCTTAACATATTACATTCACATCATCAGTACAGTAACATGCTGTTTGATGCACCACTTTTGGGGCATTGTATTTTTTTTTTTCATCATGGGATTGAGTAGTATTCTTCAAAATATTGCAGACATTTTTGTGATGTTTCTTCACTTGTTTTGCCCTGGCAGCAAAAGGTTGACCCAATTTTTGCTTCTTTGCTGTGAAATACTGCTCAACATTTCCTCAGCCAAGTTCCTCTTAACACTGAAGTGGCCAAGCTGATGTAGATAAATACATGCTATCCTTTTTCAATTGAGATATCTCTCTTTTTTTGTTATTAATTTTGTTCCCCCTGGTCTGCTGACATTTGTAAAAGCATTTTTTCTTGAATTTGTCCTGCTTGCACATTTCTTAAAATGATGTCACTTGGCAGGCGATTGACCCTGTATCTGTGGCCGTGGTGACACTGGGATCATCTAAAGACATGTTGTTTGAGGGTGGGCCCGCCCTTGGGTGTTGGAGCCCTCAAAGTTCTTCTGCAACCTGAGAGCTGAGGATGAGGCCAGCGTGAGCCTGACTCTGACCAGTCCCTCATCTCACAACTACAACCAGCACTGGGTCAGAGCGACCTGCAGGGCCCTGGGAGAGCAGGTTGGATCTTCTGAAATCATATTGTTTTTATTTACCTTTCATGCAGCCACCTGAAAAATTGTACGCAGTGTTGGAGTTGTAGCAGTGGTGGTTAAGCATGTGCAGAAAGCGTGCATGCCAAAAACAACTGTGCACTTGCAAAGCGCGCCTTGTCGGGAGATATCTGTGTCAGTGCAGAAGAAGGAATCTTGAGGCCGAAGCACAGTACAGTCCATTTGTTCACAGTAATGAGCAGGGGAAATGTCTAGTTTACATATGAGGAGTCTAAAATTTAATAATAAAAGCATACTCTTTAAAAGTATTATATACATTTATTGAACAAAAATATATCAGCTTAACTTATTAACTTGCGTTGCACACTGTTGAAGTATTAAACAGTGTTAATGTACTTAAATGTAATGACAATTTCAAATATAATATCACATTTATTTAAGGGACTCCTATCCAAATTAGATGTCATAACTTTTTTCTTGTACCTTGATAATAAATACAATAGCTTAAAATTCTAGCTTTATAATCTAACTGTAGTTATTTACATTAAAGAGCATCTTATCTGTAGTCCTGTCATCCAAATAGTTAAAGAAATACAACTGTAGTATTTCGTCATCATCTCTCAGCTGAGCTGTCACATTATTCTCATTTAGGTGCTGGAGGTGACGGTGGGCAATGAGGCCAGTGTGACCAATCCTTATCCTGCTGTGGAGCTGGCAGTGGTCAAGTTTGTGTGCGCCCCGCCGTCTCGCCTCACTCTGGTCCCAGTGTACACCAGCCCACAGCTGGACCTTACCTGCCCGCTGCTGCAGCAGAACAAACAAGTGGTATGTATGTGGTCCCTTCACAAGGGTCAACAAGCTTTTCCTGACTGTGTTTAGGTGTTTACATTTACTTTTTAATAATGGTGTTTGTTTTATATTGATTACTTTTATGATCCATGGCTGTTCATGTTGAAATGTCATTTTTGGTGTTTTAAAAATGATTTTCATATGATTTTGTTCAAAAGGGTAATCAGTTTTGTTCTAAAAAGGACTGCAAAATTATTAACACATTATACCTCTTGTAAAATTGTTAAAAATGATCTTAAGCTCAATGATGATAATGAATATTAATATTTTCTCATAGTTGAAACATGTTGTTGTCAAATTAGTTGATCAAGAATTCCTTCTTCTAGGTACCTGTTTCAAATTACCGAAACCCCACTCTGGACTTGGCTGCTTTTGATCAACAAGGAAGGAAGTTTGACAACTTCAGCTCTCTGAGCATGTTGTGGGAATCGACCAAGGTGTCGCTGGCCAGTATTGAACCCACGCTGCCCATGGAGCTGCTGCCGTTAAAGGATGGCAACAAACAGATGAAACTTCACGGTACAACACTGTGACTTTCCTAAAGCCTTTCTAGTCAGTTTGTGTTTTGTTGTGTTTTTAGGAGAGAGTGGGTTGTCAGCTTAACTTTCTTCCTTTGTTTAGACATTTGGAAAGTAATGAGGTAAAAGCAAGAGAGAAAAAATCTGGCAGGCTTTAATTCTGAGACAGCAGAGGCGCACAGGGAATTCACTTATCACTGGAAATGCATTTTAATTGTGTTCTTGCTACCGGTTTCTATAGATAAGAGATGACAAATAGTTTATGAAATTGCTGTTCTGTTTACATTTTTTTGTTGTCATGTGTGGCAGGACGCCGGACAGTTCTTGTCCATCATCAGACAGGCATTGCTGCCATCATAGTTACCACTCTGGGTTATGAGGTTTCACACCTGACAGCAGCCGAAGTTCCCAGTCCAGTAAGTAAAGAGACATGTCAGAAAGTTTTTCACTTCCTCTTGAAAAGCAGAAGCATCTTAACTTCAAAATTCAAAATCAGTATAATGAACATTTTGCTGAAGTCATGATATCATCAGGTGAGGTTTTGTGACTGAATGCAGATCTGACTGTGATGGATAAATGTGTTATTTGGAGTCAGGGTGCAGGTTTTACTCTTCACATTGATGTTTTTCAGTATACTTGCATACTTGCTGTACATGTGATAATTAAGCTTCTTCTATTGTTCTTTTCTTCTGCTCCAGCTTCAATTTACTTCCTATTTTTATTTATAGACCCAGTTTTGCCTTTACAATCAGGCATAACCAGCTTACTGCCTTACATGTTGCTGTAACCATAACACTAATTTTTCTTCCAACTCTTTCTTCTTCTGGACAGTATGACCCTCTGATACCTGTCTCAGCCACCCTGGAGCTCCTGTTAGTTGAAGATGTGAAGATTTCTCCTGACACAGTGACCATATACAACCACCCAGATGTGCGGGTGAGGGATTATCAGTGCTGTGGCCTCACATACATATTGCTGCTTATCTCTTTACTCTCATGAGGATGAACACTTCACTTCACTCGAACAGACTCACTTTCATGTCTTGTTTTGCTAAAACGAAAAATTACGTTTGGATATTATTTCGTGTTTTGACCATGCACAACAAAAATGGAAATTTCATCTCACAGGTAACAACTGAAGGAATTCAAATGTTAACAATCATTGCTCCAGACACAGTGGAAACGTGTATCTCTTGCCCTTTCCCTCAGTGGGCCTCCTCTCCTAATCCTGTGGGCTATAGGAGCAGTGTTTTTTAGGTGTGGGGGTTAAGCAACAGCTAGTGACCCATGTAAGAGGATTTTAAAGAGTGAGTGTGGTCAGAGGTCCCTTTGATGTCATGTGCAAGACCAGCTGGCTGTCAGAACAACATGACAGTTAACTGTCTTAATTTTCTGAATCACTCTGCAATATGATTCATATATTAATTTTCAGCACTGTCACAAGGCATTGATTGCGTTTTGTTTTTCAGGCAAACTTGGCTCTGCAAGAAGGTTCGGGTTATTTTTTTGTCAATACCAGCATCAACGGGATAGTGGATGTGGTGTTCCAGGAAGCCCAAAGAACAGTTCAGGTAAGAGGGAACATCTGGATTGTGGTACGATTCATTCATGAGAATATCCATACGATGTTGTAGAACAATCCATGTACACTTTGTTTTTTTATTATTCATTCATGAATCCAACACAAAAAACTTGTTTTTCATACTTTGGATTTTATGCTCAGGTCAAAAACAAGAAATGAAAAAAAAAAAAACAGGCCAGGGACCAAATTTTATTTTGATTCTTAATGTGTTTGGTTTGTGTGATCAGGAAGTTGCTGACTTCTTCATGCCTTACATTTAATAAACTTGCAGCAAATACACTTGAGCATTGATGGTGCATCATTTAATGTATTAAATATGGTCTTGAACATCTTACATAAGTGTTTTTTATCTCAAGATATTTTGGAAAATGGAAAACAAGGCTCAATTTGGAGCACACAATGTAACTCACTGAATGTGTGCACTGGGACAGGAATGGGAGCGCTCCAGAACTTGTTTGAGAATCATCCAGCTTTCTTCAGTATCAGAGTAAATTGTCAGAAAATGAACTGTTAATAGTATATTCAGTGAACTTCAATTCCCAAAATAGAAACAAATGTAAAATGGGGTTCCTGGTTGCTGCTCACAGTCTAACTCACTGTATTCACGGCAAAATTATACATCCTGTTCCTTTCAAATGTGATTAAAGACCTTTTATGTGACCTGTTCCAGCATACTTTGTTCAGGTGCTGAGGTGGCAGTGGGAAGCTCAGATTCATTACATTAAATGAGGTAGTGTCATTGACCAAAGTGTCTTTCCTGCAAAGTTGAGCTATGAAGCTGCTTTTGCACCCTTGCCACTTGTTCTTTACTTGTATTGTATTGTTAAATGCATTTTATACAATATAAAATAAAATAAATATTGCTTATTTTTGTATATTTCTGTACTTTTCTATCCCTAATCTTATTTCATTCCTGTTTATTTATTCTTTGTAAATATGTGTGAAACTTTATACAGTGCACCATTTGAGGATGACACAGTTGTGATTTCGTTGTGCTTCCACAATGACAGTAAAGTTCTTGAATTTTGGAGCGCAACATAAAAAGAAGTCAGTAACTTTGTGGTCACATTAGATATCAAAATTATATTTGGTCCATGGCAGTTATTTAATTTCCTGTTTTTGACTTGAACATAAAATCACAGTACAAAAAAAAACAGTCATTAGTTTTTTGTGTTGGATTTATAAATGAAAGACAACATAAGGAATCTTTTTTTTTCATTTTATGATTTTGGATTCCCAATAGAATATGGAAAGAACATAATTTCCTTAGAAATCCATCCTGCTCAAACATGTGCCGTCTCATGCAGAGAACTAAGATTTTGACAATGAAAACATCCACTCTGATTTACTGTATTTATGTCTAGGTTTCTCCCATCCACCCGGGGGAGGTGAAGGTGATGGTTCATGATCTTTGTCTGGCATTTCAAGCACCTGCCACGGCCACAGTGCACGTTTCTGACATCCTGGAGGTTTATGTGCGAGTGGTTGACAAGGTCAGTTTCCAGCCCCCATAATCCCTGATCTCTGAGGGTCCAGACCCTGCTTGACTAGATGATCCCTATTATCAGTACCACACATTCCTGAAATGCCTCAATGACATCTGTGCACTACATATGGTTGTCTTCTTCTAGCACTTTCCTTCCCAGTTTTCATGATGGTTTGGCTGTCTCGAATTAGCACCATTAGGTTTGTCCTGTCTGTGAACCAAAATGTTTTTTTCACTAATGACGTGTATCATTCATCTGTTTTACAGGTGGAGATCGGCAAATCTGTGAGAGCTTATGTCAGAGTCTTGGATTCTAATAAGAAGCCCTTCCCAGCCACCAATTTCAAGTTCATGAATCTTAAACTCAAGGCAGCTTCTGCAATTGTCTCTCTGAAGTAAGTATTAAGTTGTTGTTAACAAAGAGCATTACAAGTTTGCAACATATGAACTATATGGCCTAAAACCCCTCCATTCTCATTATGATTTTTTAATCAATGTGCATTCTAGTTTTCTGATAACTATTGAACACATTGTTTCTATGCAGTCATCTCTAAATGTCTTTTTTTGCAGAGCGTTGGCGGAGTACACAGAGAACGATACAGCTGTTTTCCTGGTGAAAGGTGTTTCTATTGGTCAGACTACTCTGTCAGCTGTTGTTGTTGATAAAGATGGGAAAAAAATCACATCCGCACCTCAGCAAATTGAGGTATAATTTTGTGCAAATTTCCCAAAAGGCAGCTCAGATTGCACTCTTGCACATGCTGCACATATTGTAACTTTTTTTTCCCCCCAACTTGCAGGTATTTCCGCCGTTCAAACTCATCCCCAGGAAGATGACTCTGTTAATTGGAGCAATGATGCAGGTAGGCACAGTATGATATTGATGCTTAAGTTTTGTCTGGAAACAGCTGGCCCCAGTTTATCCTGCCAGAAGAGTTCATCTGGTCTTCAGTTTATCTTCCAAAAGAGCCCTCTGCCAGGACTCTTCTGGAAGATGACGTTGGCCTAATTGCTCTTGGTTTAAACATTCAGCTCGCCTTTCATTTGCCTCAACTCGAGCTTTAATTAGAAAGCATTTACCATCCATCTAAGAAACCTCCTAATTGCTTAACATTAAACTTTGTAATACACATGCACTGCACATTAAAGTGTTGGATCTTCATTTTTCTAATCTTGACTAGTTTAATACACAATGGATAATAGGGATCATCAAATTATTATCAGGCCTTGCACTGATGAAAGCTATTGAATAAACTGTCAGTGGTGTCAAGATCATTCATGTAAGAGTGACGCCCTTTTTTTTTCTCTCTTTTCCTGTTTCTTTCCTTCCACACTCTCCCTCCCCTTTTCAATCCTGCTGTCATTTATAGATCACATCTGAGGGTGGCCCTCAGCCTCAGTCCAATATCCTTTTCTCTATCTCTGACGAGAAAATAGCTTCTGTCAATGGCATGGGCCACGTCAAGGGTGTTGCCATCGGTAATGTCACTGTGACGGGACTGGTTCAAGCTGTTGATGCCGAGACTGGGAAGCTAGTCGTTGTGTCTCAGGTAAATTTGTGGACATCTTATTGACTAGTGTATTAGCTCACTTGAATTTTAGAGATGAAAAGCTCATCTTCCTGTGTCCTCAGGATCAAGTAGAAGTTGAGGTTGTGCAGTTGACGGCCATTCGAATCAGAGCACCTATCACAAGACTGAAGACGGGAGCACAGGTATGATTATTATTTACTGATTTCAACATTTATAAACATAACCACCCGATGAACTGAGAAACCAACAAACCCAAAACAAAAAAAAAAAAAAGAAAAATATTTGTCTGGGAGTTATCAATAACATAATAGTCCTTCCATTCCCTCAGTTTCATCAACTAAATCAGTTGTTGCTGTTTGGGTCCTGAATAATGTTCATTTCTCCCACCTCTCTTCCAGCTGTGTTTCTTGCGAGCTCAACTGATGTGTCAGTTTTTCCATTATGTAGATTTCCTCTACTATCTCTTAGAGTTACAATACCAGAATTTTACCGTTTGATACAATACTATCATTAATAAAATGATACTTAATACCTCTTTTGATACCAAGGCAAAAAGAAAAATCCTAGTAGGCTCACAAACGGTGTTAATTTTTACAGCAGATTTAGTTTTAGTTCTCTTTTGACTAAAAAGCCATTTAATTTTAGTCACCTGAATTGTTTTACTCTAGTTTATAAAATATATCAAAATGTCAAAAGATTTTAGTCAACTAAATTTATAGAAGGTTTATTTAAAAAAGATATATATATATTTTTTACATTAAAAGTCACTGAACATTGTCTGGTTTTGCTCCAAGCCACATTTCAGGCAGAACTCTAAAGACTGAACTGAACTGAAGTCTTGGATGAACACTTAAATCATTCTTTAATAGCCTCAGTACTATTGATATTATAATTAACACATTTTGTATTGTTTAAACCCACATGGTACTTAACTTACTATCTCTATCCATTGTTCCTGGGTAGGAGGATCCACTTTACCCCATTTCCTTATGATTGCTTTTTTTACTAGCTATTAACTATATTTTGACCAGATATTCATCCCTTATTCATACATTCTCTTAGTAAAATTAAAATTAGACAGATAAAGTACACCTTCTAGGGAGATAGTTTAGTATTTTTTGGAAAGTTTTGTATACAATTTTCCAAAACTTGATATTTTGTTGCATTTTGAAAATATATGTGAGGGGTTTGCATCTATTACTTCACATTCTCTCTAGCATGGTAGATTCATGTTTAAATGCTTACTCTTGACCTTTGGTGTGGTTCGGGGAAAAAAAATCGGCTCATATTTTTCCAAGAGAATTCCCTTCATATCTGTGAATTGGTGGATGTCGGATATATTTTCCACACACCAATCATTACCTGAAATTTTATATCAAAATCTGATTCCTATTTTTCTTTTGTGTATTTAGCTGGATACTTGAAAGGGGGGGTAGGGGTGTGACACGCAGCACAGGGCTGTAGGTAGGAGTCGAACCCACAGCCACTGCAGAGGACTCACAGCCTCGGTACGTGGGGCCAACTGAGCTGCCAGGCCACCGTTGAACGCTTATCTGTCATAATTTTTTAATATGTCGTAGATAAAATTCTAATTTGTACTCCTTTGCATGAACTGACGAACTGTACAGGGAGAATGCACAATACATGTATTGTACGAGACAGTGAAATGCTGTTCCTGGGCAGAAGCCGCCATGGATGCACAGGTTTACAGAGATATAAGATCTATCATAGTAAAACAAAACGCCATGTAAAACAAAACAACCACCCCAACAGAAAAAAAAACTGTGGAGCAATAATAAATTAAGACAGTTCATCAGTACAAGAAATTACCAACCAAACATTCAGCACCAATTCTGACTATAATCAGTGACTTTTAGCTTAATATCTACAGAGCTTTCCTATAATAGTCCCTAATTATTTTGATTTTTTTAACTGAAAAAAATGAATTTAGTACTCTCTGTAAGTGACATTGTACTCAGTGATTGCCTTCATTCATCTCCTTTCCTTGTCTAGATGCCTGTATATGTAATGGGCCTGACCAATAGTCAAACACCCTTCTCCTTTGGAAACGCTCTACCTCACCTCACCTTCCACTGGTCCACCACCAAGAGAGACATTCTGGATGTGCAGTCAAGACACAGTGAGGTACACTTCAGTCGGGATTTTTGCTTTTGCATTCGATACCACATCCAGTTTCTGCCACTGAGCCATTCCTATTTTTGGGTCCTGCTGTCCCTTCAATCCTTTTATCAGATTGACTTAAGATGTGTTGTCTCTGCATTACAGCGTGATTAAAAACAGCATCTGCCTTGTCTCTGCTTCCTTGTCAGCCTCTGCCTCGTCCCGGCTTCCTCGTCACTGTTGCCTTTTTTTTATTTGATTTGCTGCTGCTATTTTTGCCATTCTCATAATGGTGCCTGTCTCCTTCAGGCTAATGTGGAGCTCCAGTCAGAGCACAACTTTGGCATGCGGGTGACTGGAAGAACGAGAGGACGAACAGGACTGAAGGTGGTGCTCAGAGTTACTGACCCCAGTGCCGGGCAGATAGCGGGCAATCTGCGGGAGCTCACAGATGAGATCCAGATCCAGGTACAACACTGTGACTACAAGTCTCTATGTACACATTTGAACATTGTATCTGAACAGCAGGATTATAAATATTGTATATGCAGATATTTCATAAAGACCCCTTTTATGAACTACTTTGCTTATCATGGCCACGTCCCCCTGCTGCTTCTTCATAATAGAGAAATCTGGCATTTAAGGCAGCAGAGCAGTGAAGTTGCTGAGCTTTGGAATATCTGAAGTTGTTAACTTTGTGAAGTGATAAGACTGCAGATTAGTTTGAGCTGAATGGATCCAGGCTCAAACTGCATTAAACTATGACATGTCACCAGTGCCGAAACATCAAAGAATGATTAAAGCCCTCTAATAATTGGAGTTTCAACATTTTGCTTTGATCAAGGTCTATGACAAGCTGCACATGCTTAATCCTGAAGTAAAGGCTGAGGAGTTACTGATGGCTCCGAACTCAGCCCTCAAACTCCAGACGAACAGGTGAGTTACAAGTGCCTGCAGGGTGGGTTTTGCGCACGGATGAACGTGCGGATTTCTGACAGCAACGTGCACAGAGGTGAGATAAACTTGACGGGATTGTGTTTCTCTTTGTCTAATAGGGATGGTGTGGGTGCACTCTCTTACCGGATGCTGGATTGCCCTGACCAGGTCGTTATCGCTCAAGTAGATGATAAGGGCTTTCTCTTCTCTGGCTCTCTCACTGGCATCTCCTCTCTGCTGATCACCTCGCAGGAGACCTTTGGTGTCAATCAAACTCTCATCCTCGCTGTGAAGGTCAGTTTGACAGCTGCTGTGTAGAAATCATTTCACATTATTGGTTTTAAAAGCACTTTCCTGTGGATATTAACAGTGAAATCCATGTTATTGACCTCTTGTCTGTAGTTTTAAGTTTAACACTTAATTATGAAAGAGCAGTAAGTGACTAGAAAATGTAACAATAGACACTGTGGAGCTAAACAATGATGCCTCCCAAAGGATAGATGTTTGTTAGTTCAAGCAACTTGGTTAACTTGGAACCTATTTTTTCCATAGTTTTGTGTCTAAATGACTAATGGACACAACAGTTTTTGAAACTGGTCCATTATTGAATGAGACTGCTGCAGCCATCAGCCGCAAAACTGGCTGCAGTTTAAACCTTATGGGCAATTTTGCGCTGTCAAAATACGTCCACTAGCAGTACTTGTTTTGCCGCTGACAGGCTCAGAGAGAGATACACAGAGACAGACCTTTTTGATCACAGAGTAAGATCCTTTTTTATATATTACATGTTCTGGATCTGGATAGGACAGTGTCTGGTTCTAATAAATTATTTACATGGTTTCCGCGGGGTCATAAAAAGTCATAAAAAGTCTTAAATTTAAAAATTAAAATTTTAGGCCTTAAAAAGTCTTAAATATGTAGGGATTTTCGATACAAGGTCATAAATTACGTTTAGTCACGTCTTAAAATTATTTGAGCTGTCGAGTTTGGCCATCAAAGCCCTTTTTGATAGGTTATATATATATATATTTTTTTAAACTTCTCGCTATATTTTTATTTTTATATTTTTTATATTTCACTTCTAATTGCACTATACAATATATCTTTCTTGATCTTGTAAGGAGCACCTGTAACGTCAACAATTTCCCCTCGGGGATAAATAAAGTATTTCTGATTCTGATTCTGATTCAGTCGCATGCTAAGTCTCAGAAGCATACCGTTGCTATGAGGAGTCTGCAGCGGGCCCAGGCAATCACACAGTTTTGTAGACCTACTACATCGACGGCACTACCTCCGGCAGGTCCGAATAAAACGCTGGATTCTGGCAGTGCGTTTGGTAGAGGTGCCACGGATTGCTGTTGATCCGTGTTTCGTACGGTTCACCTTCCACGGTTCGGCACGCATGTGATCCGCAGTCTACGTGGGAGCAACATAGTTTTACCGTCACTGTTACTTTTGTATAAGTTATAATACCCGAAATCTCAATGCAGAGTTGCGGTGAAAACACACATGCTGCTGCGTGCAGCGCATCTCTGAGAATAGCGACTGATTTAAAAGCCGTCACATCGTCTTGAGTGAAATCCAGACCATGACTTTTTTTCACTGATGTAACTATGCTGTCGTCAAAGAAACAGATCATAACACTGTGATAATTATTAAAACTTTGGCAATATCAGCTGTCTTAACTTCTACACAGCTCCTCTCTGATCACCGGTGCAGTGCAGCTGTCTCACCCTGTCTGTGACACAGTGTGTCTGTGCTGATTGATTACTCGTAACTTCTAACCAATCAGATCTGCTGTAGGCGGGACATTGAGCCAGACTACAAAGTAGTTGTGTATTATACTGTGCAGTGTATAATGATCTAAATGTATGTATATACATAGAACAGTAGTCTACTGTATAAGTTTGAAGATTTTAATATTATTACCATTATCATTAGGGGGCCAAGCCCGCGGGGGCTGGGGAACGCGACTGCAAAGCAGACGCGTTTCCCAGCACCAGCGGTGCTGGGAACCCTATTGTAATTGTTCCGATTTTTATTAGGGGGCCAAGCCCGCGGGGGCTGGGAACCGCGTATGCTTGCATACGCGGTTCCCAGCACCAGCGGTGCTGGGAACCCTATTGTTTTTGTTCAGATTTTTATTTTTTTTTTTATTATTCTTCCGTTGATAAAAGTCCGGCTGCAGCCTAAACCGTACAAGGGAGGGTGGTGCAATTTGGAGGGATGGTCCAGACCCCTGCACGTACCTCAGACGCAAAAATTCACATATGTCCGCCACTAGGTGGCGCTATAACCAAGGAAAACACCTTTTGGCCTATAATTCCCACACCGTATGTCACACATGCAAAAACCTCATATCCTCAGATTCCCTGAATAGGGATGCATCACCTGGGCCAGGCCACGCCCATTTCCGCCTAGAATTTTTTTTCGCTACATCGCGAAAACTGGAAAACCTACTTTTTCGAACTCCTCCTTGGGGTTTTGTCCGATCAGCGTCAAACTTGACATGTAGAGTCTACAGTTGTCACTGATCTAAAGTTATCAAAAGAATTTTGCTCGGTAAAAAGATGCACAAATTATTAACGAATGAATTTTTCAAGCTAGCTATAAAAACGCGAACTGTTGCATATCTCGGTCAAAATAAATGCTAACGACACCAAACCTCAGATCCTTGGTTGGCATGCCACTGTGAGGCTAAGATCCAAATTTGCCTGATGTTAGCCACTAGGGGGCGCTGCAGATACGTACACTTATATCTCTTAAACGACAACACCGATTTTAACGAAATTGGCTGGCTACCATGCTGGATGAATCCTGAGGCCACATCTTGAAGTTAATCGCGACTGGTCAAAGTGGGCGTGGCTTATGACGCGATAAACAAAAAACGTTTATTTCAGCACAAGTATTATGCTGAGAGCTCTGAAATTGACAGGGTACATGTAGAATAGCACACAGACTGCCCATACCGAAAATTGTGCATCTACTCCACTAGGTGGCGCTATAACAGACGCAAACGCGTTTTGACGTGTAACTTCCACATTTTAAGTGACATCTTCATAAACTTTATATCCACGTGTTCCCTGCATAGAGCCGCATCTTATGACATAGGCCACGCCCAGTTCCACAACATATTTCTCTTTCTAATTCCCTACACGTCAAAAACCTACTTTTTCGAACTCCTCCTAGGGTTTACGCTCCAGCTGCACGAAACTTTGCACATACAGTCTCCAGATGGCCCTGATCAAAAGTTATCAAAAGAATTTTGCTACTCCAAAAAATGCGGTACTTATAAATAAACAATTCTTTCTGCTAGCTAAAAAACACATATTGTTGCATATTTTTGTCAAAGTAAAAGGTATCAACATGAAACTTGAGTCACTTCTTTTCAGTGGTCACCCAGAGGTTCTGTTCCAAATTTGGTGCAAATTGGGAAACAGGGGGCGCTATAAACACGGTAATATCAAGCGACACAAAAGTAGCTTGGATCCGCACGAAATTCGGGGAGCGTGATCTGGAGTCCCTCCCGAGCCCGGCCGTAAAGTTTAGTCATGTTTGATCAAAGTGGGCGTGACTTGTCACAACAAACATATTCTGCCTTTGACACTTGCAGTGCTCTTCCCATTACAGTAAGAGGAAGGGAGAGACAGGGCAGTCTTGTTTGACCTCACATTTAACGGCAAACCTCGGCGACGTGCCTTCCGGTGACGAAACAGAGCCGTTTGCGTTGCGTGGGCTCCGCGACGCCCGGGGGCCGAGTCGCGCGGGAGGCTTGGCCCCCTTTCATAACTGCTTGCAGTTCTAGTTAGGGGGCCAAGCCCGCGGGGGCTGGGAACCGCGTATGCAAGCATACGCGTTTCCCAGCACCAGCGGTGCTGGGAACCCTATTGTTTTTGTTCAGATTTTTATTTTTCTTCCTTATTTTTTATTTTTCCGTTGGTAAAAGTGGTGCTGCAGGCTAAACCGTACAAGGGAGGGTGGTGCAATTTGGAGGATTGGTCCAGACCCCTGCACGTACCTCAGGCGCAAAAATTGACATATGTCCGCCAGCAGGTGGCGCTATAACCAAAGAAAACACCTTTTGGCCTATAATTTCCATACCGTATGTCACACATGCAAAAACCTCATATCCTCAGATTCCATGAATAGGGATGCATCACGTGGACCAGGCCACGCCCATTTCCGCCTATAATTTTTTTTTCGCTACATCGCGAAAACTGGAAAACCTACTTTTTCGAACTCCTCCTTGGGGTTTTGTCCGATCAGCGTCAAACTTGGCGTGTAGAGTCTACAGTTGTATGTGATCTAAAGTTATCAAAAGAATTTCGCTCGGTAAAAAGATGCGCAAATTATTAACGAATGAATTTTTCAAGCTAGCTATAAAAACGCGAACTGTTGCATATCTCGGTCAAAATAAATGCTAACGACACCAAACCTCAGATCCCTGGTTGGCATGCCACTGTGAGGCTAAGACCCAAATTTGGCTGATGTTAGCCACTAGGGGGCGCTGCAGATACGGTACATTTATATCTCTTAAACAACAACACCGATTTTAACGAAATTGGCTGGCTACCATGCTAGATGACTCCTGAGGCCACATCTTGAAGTTAATCGCGAATGGTCAAAGTGGGCGTGGCTTATGACGCCATAAACAACAAACATTTATTTCAGCACAAGTATTATGCTGACAGGTCTGACATTGACATGGTATATGTAGAATAGGACACAGACCGCCCATACCGAAAATTGTGCATCTACTCCACTAGGTGGCGCTATAACAGACGCAAACGTGTTTTGGCATGTAACTTCCACATTTTAAGTCACATCTTCATAAACTTTATATCCACGTGTTCCCTGCATAGAGCCGCATCTTATGACATAGGCCACGCCCACTTCCACAACATATTTCTCTTTCTAATTCGCTACACTTCAAAAACCTACTTTTTCGAACTCCTCCTAGGGTTTACGCTCCATCTGCACGAAACTTTGTAGACACACTCTCCAGACGTGCTTGATTAAAAGTTATCAAAAGAATTTTGCTACACAAAAAAATGTGCTACTTATAAATAAACATTTTTTTCTGCTAGCTAAAAAACATATACCGTTCCATATCTTAGTCAAAGTAAAAGCTATCGACATGAAACTCAAATCACTTCTTTCAGAGGTCAGCCAGAGGCTCTGTACCACATTTGGTGCAAATTGGCCAACAGGGGGCGCTATAAACTCAGAACAATCAAGCGACACAAAAGTTGCTCAGATTCGCACGAAATTCGGCAAGCGCCATGTGGAGTTGCTCCCGAAGCCGTCTGTAAAGTTTAGTGATGTTTGGTCAAAGTGGGCGTGACTTCTTACAACAAAACATATTGACCCTTTCACACTGCTCTTCCCATTGCAATAAGAGCAATGGAAAGAGAGGGCAGCCTTGTTCGACCCAGCGTTTGATAGCAGATCTTGATGGTGTGCCTCCTGGTGATGAAACAGAGCCGTTTGCGTTGCGTGGGGTCCGCGACGCGTGGGGGCCGAGTCGCGCGGGAGGCTTGGCCCCCGTTCATAACTGCTTGCAGTTCTAGTTTTTATTTCTTTTATTCTTCCGTTGATAAAAGTGCTACTGCAGGCTAAACCGTACAAGGCAGGGCGGTGGAATTTGGAGGATTGGTCCAGACCCCTGCACGTACCTCAGGCGCAAAAATTGACATATGTCTGCCAGCAGGTGGCGCTATAACCAAGGGAAACACGTTTTGGCCTATAACTCCCAAATCCTTTGGCGCACATTCAAAAGCCTCATATCCACAGATTCCCTGAATTGCCCTGAATCACCTGGGCTAGGCCACGCCCATTTCCGCCTAGAATTTTTTTTCAGGAAATCGCTAAAACTCGAAAACCTACTTTTTCGAACTCCTCCTTGGGGTTTGGTCCGATCAGTGTGAAATTTGGTATGTCCATTCGTCAGCTGGACCTGATCTAAAGTTATCAAAACAGTTTTGGTTGGTCAAAATATGCCCAAATTATTAACGAATAAAATTTTAGAGCTAGCTAGAAAAATGCGAACAGTTGCATATCTCGGTCAAAACAAATGCTAACGACACCAAATCCGAGATCCTAGGTTGGCATGTGACTGTGGGGGTGTGAGCCAAGTTTGGTTAACTTTGCCCACTAGGGGGCGCTGCAAATACGCCAACGTTATATCTCTTAAACGGCAACACCGATTTTTACCAAATTTGGTGGGCATGATGCTGGGTCACTCCTGAGGCCATATCTTGATGATAATCACGACTGGTCAAAGTGGGCGTGGCTTATTACGACATAAACAACAAACATTTATTTTAGCTCAAGTATTATGCTGAGGGCTGTGAAATTTACAGGGTATATATAGAATAGGACACACACCACCCACACCAAAAATTATGCATCTACTCCACTAGGTGGCACTGTAATGGACACAATCACGTTTTGGCCTGTAACTTCCACATTTTTGATCACAAGTTCATAAACTTTATATCCACGTGTTCCCTACATAGACCCGCATCTTCTGCCATAGGCCACGCCCACTTCCACAACACATTTCTCTTTCTAATTCGCTACACGTTAAAAACCTATTTTTTCGAACTCCTCCTAGGGTTTACGCTCCATCTGCACGAAACTTTGCACATACAGTCTCCAGATCGGCCTGATCAAAAGTTATCAAAAGAATTTTGCTACTCCAAAAAATGCGGTACTTACAAATAATCAATTTTTTCTGCTAGCCAAAAAACCCATATTGCTGCATATTTTTGTCAAACTAAAAGCTATCAACATGAAACTCAAATCACTTGTTTCAGACGTCAGCAAGAGGCTCTGTACCAAATTTGGTGCAAATTTGTCAAAAGGGGGCGCTATAAACTGAGAAAAAATCAAGCAACACAAAAGTTGCTCAGATTCGCACGAAATTTTGTGAGCGTGATGTGGAGTCACTCCCGAGGCCAGCCGTAAAGTTTAGTACTGTTTGGTCAAAGTGGGCGTGACTTGTTACGACAAACATATTCAGCAATAATACAGAGCTTCCAGTGCTCTTCCCATTACAATAAGAAGAGTGGAGAGAGAGGGCATCCTTGTTTGACCTCATGTGCGATAGCAAATCTTGGCGACGTACTTTCCTGTACCGAAATGAAGCCATTCGCGTTGCGTGGGCTATGCGACGCCCGGGGGCCGAGTCGCGCGGGAGGCTTGGCCCCCTTTCATAACTGCTTGCAGTTCTAGTTACTATTATCATTATTATTACATTACATAACTATGGTGATAATTACAGACAGACAGAGATCAAAGCCAAATGCATTTTTAAAATAATTTAACCCTAATCCCACCATTATTTTCTTTTTTGCTGATCCGAAAAATGATCCGATCCGTGACTCAAAACCGTGATACGATCTGAACCGTGAGTTTTTTGATCTGTTGCACCCTTAGCGTTTGGATCATCCGCCGCATTGAAAGCAGAGGTCCTTTGGGTGTTGAATACGGTAACAAAACATCACTCCTACAGTGGGAACGAAAACATAGCTGAACTTTTCCAAACGATGTTTCCCGATTCGAACTCATCTCTAACTTAGAATGTGTGAAAATGGGACTAATGAAATGAATTTGAGTAAAATGTGTGATGAATACAAATAAATGTTTCAAGTGAATTTTTAATGACGTAATTTTTGCTAATCTTTTTTTTTTTTCACTAATCAATGTAGGTCATAAATGTAAATCATAATGGTCATAAAAAGGTCATAAAAAGTCTTAAATTTCACTAACTGAAACCTGCAGAAACCCTGTATTTAGAATTCTTCAATTTTGATCGAGGCTGTCTTTTATTTTAATCGGCGAAACTTTTCTAGCCTTTATGACACTAGTTCAGCAGTCCAGGAATGATGCTACTCAGCCAATCAAATCTGTGCATTCCGATAAACATTGCAGCTCGTCTGTTAATATGATTACACACTAAAAAAAAAGAGAAAACTGAGAAAAATGTAGTATTTAGTTGAATTCTGTGTTGAGGAGAAATGTTGTCATTTGTTTATAAAATAAAACAAAGATGTTAATTTTTCTCAAACACTTGCCTATAAATAGTAAAACAAGAGCAACTGCTATTCTGCAGTGGTCTGGTTTGTATTAGTATTCTTTAAAAACAAACAGCAAAGTCATGGTTAAAGTAAGAACTGTTAAGGAAGAATACATGCAGGATATTCTGATGACAGATTTTTATATAGCAACTCTGTAAAAATATTGTCAGTATATCAAACAGTAACCATATGTCATCTGTCATTCTGAACCATGCGCTGCCTGTATTCTAACATATATTACAGACTGATTCTCAGTGGCCTGAGTTGTTTGACCACTCTGATCATGAACAGAAGGACTGACCCTTGAAATAACAGCTGCCATTACCCCTGCAGTAACTTGTTCATCTCTTCATTCCTCAGGTGGTGCCTGTGTCCTACGTACGCTTCAGTGCCAGTCCGATGCTCTACACGCACACCAGAGAGAACCTGAAAGCCTTACCCCTGGGCATAGTGCTCACCTTCACTGTCCACTTTCATGCTAGCACCGGAGAGACCCTGCACAGCTCCAACTCCCACCTGACGTTCTCCACAAACAGGTCTGTCACCACAAAATCTGCAGGTTCTTGAACACATTATGTTTCAGGTGTTGCTGTCATTTACTGACATAATTCATACCTTCATAAACAGTGTGACTCTGAGTGAAACATGACTTCTCGACAGACAGTCAGAGGAGGGAGAAGGATATGTTTTGCAGTTTGCTTTGTGCCCCAAGGTTGAGAAGCTATTATCCTGCTCTTCTAGGCTATATATAGAGAGAGCGCCAAGGCCTCTCTTTGAGTGGTCTGTTCGTGCAACCTCAACCAGCCTTGCGTGACCTAATGTCTCGCCGTGTTTCAAATTCTGCCGGACAAGTCATGTCAACCCGCACTCTACTCACCCTCTACCAGCTGAACTGAAAAAATACACATTTGGGATGAGTTTATCCACTGTTTTTTACATCTGCTACAATGTCAAAATCATAACATGGATTATTGACACAATATTGATTTTCTTGTTGTTTTTATTTTGATATATTTGACAGTGTATTTTTATGATACTGATCCCCACAAGATATATCTGTAACACTCAAAATATTGTCTATACTTAGCCAGTGCTATGTTACACCATATCATTCCTCATCGTTCTGTCTGTGTGCATTAATATCTGTACAGCACAGAGTATCTGAGGTCATGGCAGGGTGCGTGTGGAGTTCACAACATTAATTTAGTGGGCTGTTCCTTCAACCTCATTTCAGATGGAGTTGTTTCCACCTGAGTGAGTGAGCAAAATTAATGAGAGTGTTGGGCAACAGGGAGGAGCACTGCTGCTCTCCCAGTGAGGGACTCCCTCATCTGGCTGCACAATAAATTGATTCCATTACCTTGTTCTCCAGGTGCTGACAGACAATTTTAGGGGAAAAGTATCAAAATCAGAGTGGTAAAGGACAGATAGTCTTGGGACTGAGGGGGCAGGCCTGTGATTAGATCTACTTCAGCCTCCAAGGAGGCAATTGGATTTTACTGGTGTCTGAGGTGGGAGCAGTTTGGCCCTATTTCAGAACACATACTTTGAGAAGGAGGCCAAAAGGAAGACATTTTTTTCCAGTGAAAAAATGAGAAATAAAGTAAGCCTGCAAATAAATGCGACAAGAAACAAAACGCTAAACTAAACTAAGGAATGAGAAGTTTTGTTTTTCAAAACAAAAGCTAACTGTTTAAGTTATCTCTTACTGTTTCCCTCAACAGTGTTTCTATGCTGAGCTGTTGTAATCCCCTAAATCAGGGGCTCTCAAAGTGCAGGCCTCAGGCCACGGCCCTCAGAAACATTTTGTGGTTCCCGAACATGACATTAAATGTGTGTCACAGGAATTATGTTCCGTCATTAATGGTAGCACTGTATTTCAACGGACAACTCAGCAGTTAAATTTGGAAGTGAGATGTAAAAGCCACAACAGAAGAAACACTGTATGGTTGAGGAGGTTTCAGGAAAAATGGATCAGCTCTTACTTTGTCTGACCTCGGGGGACAGATAAAGTGGTCTTCAAGTGAATTCTTTGTTGAAGGAATTTAAAGTTAAAACACCATTATGAGACCAATTACAAATCATACGACAAGTTAATGGATTTTCTTCAATGGCTCTCGATCACAGGCTCTCTAACATAGACACAAGTCATTAAAACTTTGAGAGCCTCTGCCATAAATGAACATAGTTGATGGAGGGCACGCAGGAGGGTGTTTTTAATTTTTTTTATGTTAATGTTTGTTGTTTGTGTTCCTAAAACATCCATTTTGTGTGTAAAATAAATGTGCTTTATCCGATGGAATATTGAGATTATTCAGATTTTTTTCATAATTTGTTGTTTCATTTTTCTATGAGTTTCATGCATTTTTTAAAAAAAAAGATTAATATGTAGCCTCCTTATAATGTGCGAAATTAATGTGAATCATAGAAATGATAAGTGAGACAAACTGACAAACAAATCCTGACGTTCTGTCAGGTAGCAGCTTTTTTAAATTGATTATGATTAGTTATGAATAGTAATTAATCCATAATTCAACCTATATTTCAGGGCTCAACAATGACGATCGCCTGCTTGCCAAGGGCAAGTAAAATGTCATGTTGGGCAAGAAAATCTAGCAACTCACTTGCCCAACCAGGCAACTGGTAAAAAAGATTTATAATCTTAAAGTATTTTAAAAATCGATTAATGGTTAAGGTAATTTTTCATGCAAAAATGGGAGAAAATGCTGTTTTTTTTTAATCCTCTCAAATATGAACATTTCCTGCTTTTGTCTGTTTATTATCATATTAAACAGAATATCTTTGGATTTTGGATTGACAGAACAAGACAGTTTTAGAACATCACCTTGGATTTTGAGAAACTGGGATGGATGTTTTTCACTATTTTGTGACATTTTATAGACATTTTACAGCCCTAGATCAAACAATCAAAACAATGACATTTAACTTTAGTCTTTGTTGATGCTTGATAACCGCCCGACCGGGCAAGTGAAAACAAAAACATGAACATTGTCCCCTGTACTTCTGTTCCGCCCTGCAGAGATGACCTGGTGCAGGTGGGGGTCGGGCCTGGTAACCACACTCTGACAGTGAGGACGATCAATGTAGGACTCACTCTTCTGGCTGTGTGGGACACTGGAAACGCGGGTGTGGCAGACTATGTTCCAATACCTGTCGTGCATGCCATCCACCCACATGAGGCCCAAAGACTGGTGGTCGGGGATGTGGTCTGTTTCAGTGCCCACTTATCCAGCCCAGATGGTGAGAGATCTGCATGTTCTTTAATCAACACAAACACTGTACTGTAGGAATGTAATGATACCAATAACTTGGTTTGATAATACCACAATACAAAGTCCACAATACGATATTTACTGTAATATCAAAAAACAAAAATGACAATCTGAAAAAATTTTTTTTATTAAATAATAAATCTGATGTGTACAGCGTTTTTGTTTGTATCACATTACGTTTCCCTTTCAACTTGAAGTGCTTCTGCATTTGTTCTTTAAAAATAAAATAAAAGTAGCCAGGCACGACCTAAGTGTGTGTCTTTGGCAGTGAATCTTCAAATTATGTTTGTATACTTAAAAATCAAAAACAATGTAGCAGTCATTTTATGAAGACAAAATAAAAATAGTAAAACAAAAGTATTTGGAAATAGAGGTTGCTTAAGCACCAAACCCTAAATCCAGTGAGGGGTTTCCAAAAAATTGAAAAGGTAGCACATCACAAAATACTCACATTTCACTTGTTTCTTTTGCTCACAACAGACAAATGCTTATACGCTTACACACTTACACAAGTGTTCATCAGAGCATTTGCAGTGTATTAGAATCCTTCAGACTCTGTGCTGAAAAGTGTTAGTGTCTATTGTCATGTGAGCTAAATAAATGTGAAATATGAGCATTTTGTCCTCCTTGACTTGAAAGCTAAAGATATTTACCTTAATTAAATAATTAAACGTTTAATATCACTTTAGATATCGTCATAGTCCAATATGGTATAGATAGACATTTCTTTAATAATAAAAATGCAGTATTTGATATATTGTTACGTATCTACGGTATTGTGTATATGTGTAAATGATCAAAAAATGACAAACTTAAACGGAGAGAATAAAGGAAAATCTTTTGGAACAGTAATAATGATGACAGCCTGGTCATGTATTATCTGCTTTGGTGTTCCTCCACAATCTTTAGGCAGTTAAATATTATTTTATTTGTTCTTTGTGATTAAAGTGGAATTATAAGCTTCTTCATGACTCTGTATTTTATTAAACTCCCTCTTAGGATAAAGTACCTATTAATCTTAAGCCCATTTGAATTTTAGTACTTCTCTCGGCTGAGGAGATCCCTGTATTTTATTTTACCTTGCGCATTATAAGCCGGTTTAGTTTAGCGAAGTGTAAATATTTTAAGACTGGACTTTATATTCCTTCTTTGCAGGTGGTCATGGTACTTGGAGCTCCTCAGCTAATGGCGTACTTCAGGTGGACCCTAAAACCGGTGCAGCAGTCGCCAGAGACTCTGGGACAGTCACTGTGTACTACGAGATTCCTGGTGTTTTGAAAACGTACACAGAGGTATGTTATCGGATACTAACTACTATCTTTGCTGCAATGCCTCACTGACAGACTGTGGTACATATCGCTTGTCATGGCCGTGATGAATGAGCTACAAGAAAAGGTTTTTAGTGTCCTAATTATGCAAACAGCACACCTCTCTGGTCTCTCTACTTCTGCTCTCGACATCTCTGTTCTCTAGAGATTTTGATCTCCTTTGTCACTGCATCATACTGTATCAATCCCTCTGCAATATATCATAACAAGCGTAAGAGTACAACAGGTGTAAAGTGTATCCATCATCACCTTTGCGTAACGCACACCCTAATGTGTGTGCATTACATTACTGCTGTTGAGATTCTCATACATGATGGAGTGTGGGAAGGATTAATTGGCTGTGCTTCAGAGTGTCACCATACTCCATCCCTCCTGCTCGTGAGCTGAATGTAACCTGCAGTTTTATATGAATATTTCCTTATTATCAGAGCGAGAATTGATGAGAATTAGTGTGAGGCGTTTTATCTTAAACAGAAAGGTGCTCACAGGCATTCTAACGAAATGAACTGAAGGAGACATTGATAGAGGTTGCAGTAATGTTATATTAAACTCTGAGCTCTGTTTTAATTAGGTTTGTTTCACTGACAGACTGCTGTGATTGATGTAAACAATTAGATGTGGATGTAAATTATATTGTGAAATATTCCATGCACATACCCGAATCTTCTTAGGATTTATTGACTGTTTTTGTTCTCTGTTTGACTCTGTAGGTAGTCATAGAAGCAGCTACAAGAACAGCAGCCATGGCGCAGGCTACACCCGTCAGGAACGGCAAGGAAACGAAGGTCCTACTCACGACCAGAGAGAGAGGAACCAACCTAATTGGTACTGAACCGACTCAGTTTTAGTGAAGCATTAGTTGAAAGAATAGTTCAGCATTTTGGGAAATACGCTTACGGCCCAGTGAGAGCTTGCAGATTGCAAAATGCAAAATGTCTGAAAATGCACATTAACATGAATCCAACATATTGAATCATCATACATGAATCATCGTGCAATCATGTAAGCTAGAAGTATTAACCACAAAGGTAAAGTACAACAAGTACTAACCAATCACTCTAAAGATTCACACTATCCGGCAACTGCATTAATGGTTTTTAAATTAATTTCTTTAAAGCGTTCATATTTAACAGACAGATACGAAGGTGGTACCTATCTTCTCATCTAACTCTTCAGCAGAAAGCCTATTTCCCAAAATATGAAACATTTGCTTTAAGTCCCTGTTCTCATTTGTAACGGCCCTCCTGAAAAACTTAACACTTGTATATAAATATGTGTCATTAATGTTAATACAGTTTATTTTGATTTAGTAACAAAATGTGCAATAAAGCACAAAGGTTTTGTATCTCATGCCAGTGTGCTCTCCCCTGCAGGAACCTGCTCCTCTGCCCAGACCGAAGCCATTTCTCAGCTGCGGCCAGAAACCTCTGTCAGCTGCCATCTCAGCTTCACCAGTGATGTTATTGACTTTTCTGCTAATGACGTCTTCAAAACAACCACCAGCTTTGACTCCAGCCTTGGTAAGGCTGACATGAATTCAGACCAGAGAGCAGGTTCATGGTCAAAGAAGCAGTGACTCTTCAGTACATCAGGCCTCATTTGCCCACTTAGTTACAAACATTACTGATGTATCCCTGATTCCTTGATTTTAAACGACTAATGAATTAATTTGGGAATTCATAGCACAGTCCAAATCTCTATGTTTGATTTTGATGTTGGGGCTATCCTCCCTTTTATTTTTTTTTTTTAAAGATGTTCATTGAAGACTGCCTCCAACATCTTTCAACTGACCATATCAACACGGATTTATTTATTTTATTTATTTTTTTACTTTCACATAATTTTCTACCTTTTAGAGGCGCTCTAAATATCCCAAAATAAAATTTCTTTTAAACCAAACCTTGGCACACTGTTTATGCGCACGCCCTGCATGACTGGCAGGAAAATACTGTTTACAAGGGCGTAATCAATACCTGCACTGCACTTGGAATGAATTTAGCAGCGACTATAAAAGTTGTCCAAGTGATGTATTGAACTGCAGAGAGTCCCTGTTGCTGGAAAGCACTGCCCTAATTGTGTTTGGGGTTTGGGACCTCACCCCAGTTGTTGGCTTATCTCTGCGGGGGGATCCACTGTGTGTGTACAAGGCTATAACCACTCAGCTGAATCCCACTGAGGTCCTATTATGGGCATGTGATTGTGAAATGACGCTCTCTGTCAAATTTAGAGATTAGAGCTAAGTGGGAACATATATTACTTGTATGTATTGTGCACCTTTTAAGACCACATTCTTTTCCCACATGCACACATCAATATTTTATCTTGACCCATCACTTTTGCCTCTGTGAATTCTTGCCCCAGGCCTCTACACATGTTCCATGACCTTGCAGCCATTGACTGACCAGCAGACCCGTGTGCTCAGCATGTCCATGACCAACCTGCTGGTGAAGGCAGTCCTGGAGGGCAGCGCGTTCTCTGGGGAACAAGTCAGCGCCGTGCTGCCCATAGAGCCAGGCCTCTATTCCGACCAGACTGAGCTGCTTCTCTCAAACCTGCACCCGTCAGCTGACCTCACCATCTTCGGCCCGACTGCAGCCCTGTCCAACATGGAGGTCAGGAAAAACACTATGATAGAATCTCTAATAGAGTGTGTCATTGTTACGTTATTACAGTTAGTATGAGCCCAAAATTAAAGATTCATATTTTTCCTTTTACCTGTAGTGCTATTTATCCATCTGAATTGTTTTGGCCTGAGTTGCTGAGATATCAGCCAGAGAGATGTCTGCCTTTTCCTGAAAATAATAGAGTGAAAAAGCACTCAAAAATTTTTTAAAAACTTAACAGCAGTGTTTCTTTCCAGCAATCATAACCCAGTTTCTCCAGATAATCCACTGATCTTGTTGTGAGGAGTTTTATGTAGGAACTTTTTTTCCTTTCTGCTGAACTATACCCACCAACTGGATCACTGCACTGAGATGGTGCTGACCTTACAGCTCAGCTAAGGAGGACTCCATTAATAGGGAAGGGTATTGTTAGGATTTTATTGATACTACCACTCTTACTAATACTGCTTATCAATCTGGTACTTGAACAGCACTCTTGTCGGCTCCTTTTCCATACTAAATATTTGCTTTTTAAAAATATACAATTTAAAAAAAAGAATGAATTCTCAACATGATTAGAATGTAATATTTTATGTATAACAAATGTTTCTAGAGCAGCAATAGTATCTCACTCACCACATGTACTCTGTGGTTGCCACTGGACAACTTGTTTGCATATCTGCATTTTAAAAGTCCCTGGGAACCAACAACAACCTCCGAAATAGGAACCTACGTGCTGAAAATGGCAAATTAGTGCCTGGGATGCTAATGGTACAAACATAAACAAGCTAACAGCTGTTGCCTTTTCCTTTCAGTGATGTAGTCATTTTAATACCAGGGCTCACCTCCTGACATGCAAATATTCCACTAAAACAAATTCCCACCCGGCACTATTTTACAGGGGCACCATCACTACATCCTGGACTTAGTCCCACCCAAAACAACACAAGACAAGAATTGTGATTGTTTTAAAGAAATACACACAAGCCAGGGTATTTTTGTTCCCTTATAGCAGAATTATAATATGTCGGGCCAGACCTTACTCCAGAGCCAAGTGCTGTGGAGAAAGGTCTGGCTTTGCAAGACAACAGCAATAGTAATGTGTACAACAGCATATTGACTATATAAACTCAATAATATCTCTCTGGAAACAAATGTAATATATCTATAAGATTAATCATATTAAGAAAAGGAGATGACTGGTTGCTCTGTATATATATAAAATAAATAATATCCTTGAAATCAGAGTACTGAGTGAAGTTTATAAAGAATGAGAAACACAGACTGTATCAGTACCAGTCTTTCCTCCTCTTGTCCACTGTCCTCCTCCCCCTTGCTGCTGATGTGATTGACTGCCTGCAGTTTCTGCTGCCAGAGTGAGGAGGGTTTGGTTGTCTCAGCCAGTAGTGAGTTTACAAGAATCTGACAAATTTTAAGACCTTAATACGTTTAAGACTTTAATACGTTGCAAACTAATCTACACAGTTAAACTACATAGAAAGCTTTCGTTTAAGCTTGTTGTTAACAGTTCGCTACTAGAGCGCCGTGCTTGTATAACACATAGTGGAAGAAAGAGAGAAAGCTGATAAAATATCTCTTTCTACAAACAGATTTATGCTTGCTGCATTGTAAGAGGTGTTTTGGTGAAGTATTTTTACTCGCACAGGTTTTGTTGCACTTACGTTTAGTAACAAGTGTAGTTTTTGTCAACCCGAGTAGCAGCTCGAGTTATGTCACTTCACTGCTCTGTGTGTGTTTGCGCGTGCGTTTGTGTGCATGTGGAGGAGCTGCCCTGATACAGAGAGCAGAGGAGAGGCTGCAGCCTGATAATAAATTACACCAAAATGTTAAAAAGTACCAGTAAAAGAACCAATGTCAGAGGTTATCAATACTCTACACTCCAGTCTTTAATAATTTATCCCCAGGGCATGTTTGATACCGGGCTTTGGTACCCATTCCAAACCATTAATGTTTACGAATGTGTCACAAGCACAAGCCCCTCATCCATGAGTAGATGCATGCTTCCCTCTGAGGAATTAGGTCATGATTTCTAGAAAGAGAAATTGCCGCTGAATTCCATAAAAGGCAGACATCTCTCAAACTCTGCAACTCATATCAAAACAATCTATACTGATAAATAACTCTACAGGTATTATGATTTGAGGGTGAACTGTAACTTTAAGAACAAAATGTATATGTATATAACATGTTTCCTGTAAGAACAAAACATATGTTTATAACACTTTTCCACATCTTTAGGTGGTGTCTACTTCTCCCAGATTGCTGTCCAAGAGAAGGAGGTGCACCATGGCTTCCCCAGTTATGCAAAGTACACCGTCATTGCTGTGGACCCTCAGGCGGCCGTCTCCGCTTCTGTTTCCATAAGCAGCCCTTCCTGCGGCCAGGCGCTCGTCATCCCAGTCACTCTGATTCACGTGGCTGATCCCAATGCTGTCATGCAAGGTCAGATATCCTTTCAGTGCAAATGACAAGTCACTGCCTCGAGCCACAAGGTCATGTTGGTTAAACTGAACTTTATGTGTAAGGTCACAGGAAAGATATTAGTACTGTCACATTTTCAAGAAAAACAAGTTTGAACAAATTTGAACTAACACATAATTAGTTCTAATTAACTTAAAAGCAATCCATGTCGCCTAATCCTAAAGTACTTTGTAGAATTAACATCCCAATCCACTCCAAATGTATTTATGGAGTTGACCAAAGTGCTGCACATCAAATACAGCCAAAACCATAAAAACAGTCCTGTAAAGTAATAACACAATAAAAACAACAGAAACATTAAGCTATAAAAGCAAAGCCATAAGAACAGTGCGTCCCTCATAGTGACAGGTTTTCCATCTGTGGTGTCAAATTCTAAACTCTTCTACATATTACTTCTCAGATGGTTTGTTGTCTCAACTGTGCATACAGCACGGCTCTCTAGGTTTTCCCAAGTCGCAAACTCCTGGCTGAAAGGCGAAGCCGATGCGGAATTGCCAAAAACTGCGGTTCATCGAGTGGCCACTTGAGACTGGCTCGAAAAGCAAGTCAATCTCCACAGACCTCCATATTAGAATGGCCTTTTTAACTGCAGCAGTAAACATGTTTACAGCCTGGTGCAAAAAGCGGTTTGGGTTTGGTCATCTTTAAATCATTATTCTCATTTTCATTGAAAAACACATTAAAATGATTTTGGTGTTATTTTTGCAGGGATCTGTACAAAAGAAAGATATATTCTTAAGTCTGTAGAGTACGATGTGTAGGCCAGGACATCTCTGCAGCAGGACGATATTTAATTTAAAATGGTATTTTGACACACATGTTGCCTTAAACAAATATTGCACCTCCTGTGGTTTGAAAATTACAGTAGGCCATATTACAATTTCAGTAAAATCTTGATTAAATGTTCTAACCTAGCTGGACATTAGCTGAGTCAAGAACTGCCAAGGTGATGACAGCCAGAGCCACCACAGTGAGCTTCTTAACTACTCTTCAAAAATCTGTGGGTGACCTCACAGATGCTCCATCCACAAATTATTGTACTGGCTATACTGGTCTTTTCCTCATCTTCTGTTGACAAGATGACAACTGGGCATGCACAGGACATTTTAGGATTTGTGCTCGCTGGAATACAAGTCATGTCCTGCCTGTTGCACTTATGCACTGAGAATTTTAACTTTGAGGAGATCATTACAGATTGAAATATACAAAAGGGAATGTGTATTCTCAAAACTGTGTCACTATCTTACTGGGTTTAATTGATTTAACAACTTATTTAAAGGTGGTGTAGGCAGTTTATTTTTGGGACCATTGGGCAAAAGTTCCTTAATAACCTTTAAGCATAATGTAATTGATTAATCCTCCAAACAGCAACTACAGTTCCAATCGTAGATCAGCAACCGTAACACGGCAGCACAGGCCTGTCAATCTTTGTATTTATCTGCTTGTTGAAGCAGTGTGCATGGGCTGCTAAGAACAGCATCTTTTTTGTAGATTTTCAAAAACTTAACACAAGAGCAGACGTGTGAGAAATGGATTAAACTTTGTCTTTATCTGCTCTTACATAAGCTGCAAACGTCCGACTTTGGCAAGTCACAGGTTGGTAAGATAGTTGATTGTTAAGTTGTTAAGAGACTCAACAATCAACTATCTTTCTCCAGAATCATTTACTGCACCTTAAACAACAAATAAAACTTGGTGTATTGCTTAATAATATTTGTAGGACTATTTGTAGGACATCTCTAGGACGAGGCAGATTTTCAGAAACCATCATTTCATTGGAATTTCAGATTTCACTGCCACTCTTAGAAGCATCATTATCCCTCAGTGCCATAGTTACTGTTTGTTAATGTGTTGTATGTTCTCAGCTGAAGAGGTTTTGACAGCCTTTTATCACATCCACCGCTCTCTGTCTCAGCAGCTGCTGCTCCAGTTGTTAGCATGGAGGGGGGCCACTCCCTGCACAGCTTCATAAACTGCTACCAGATGATGTTCTTCACCCTGTTCGCTCTGCTGGCCGGTACAGCTATCATCATCATCGGTGGGTCACCACATTTCTGTAGGGAAATGCTATGCTTGTAAAACAGGGGTAGTTTGAGGTGCTGTAATACTTTTTAAAGGTTTGAATACCTGGATTATTTTGTGTGATCATGAGGAATGTTTGGTTCATCAGTTGTTTTCAGCTTCATCTTGTCATTCCTTGTTTAATGGATTTAGGTTTATGCAACTTGAGTCCACATGGCTCTTGGGGATTTGTTGTTATTTATATTTGTAATGGTTTTCACTCTTATTATAATAAGGGCAGCTAAAACAAATGCTTTAATTTCTTTTATATATTACATTTTGAAAGTAAATGCCTCCACCACTGCAGGGCAAGGCAAGGTCAAGTTTGTCTTTCATAACTAAAGGAAACATAACAAATCCCTTCAAAAGCCCTGTCATAACTTGACAGTCTTAGTTTGTTTTCATCAACAGCGCTCCCAGTTTGTAGCATTTGCGGTTGTGAAGAAATTGTGTGATTCCCAAGAGATTTTTTTTATACAGCGCTCTTCAAACACTGATTATGTGTTTTTATCCCCTGCAGTCCTCCACAGTGTGTTCACTCCAAGGGAACAATCTTATCATCCTGCTTTCGACAGGAGGATGTCGCCACACTCTTAGGGTAGGACACCGTCGCTCTGACACTTCCCTGCTACGGATATTAAGTAAATAAAGACTAAAGCATACATTCAAAGGAATATAACACTAAATGTCAGTCCTGGAGCTTCATCGCACTTTGGTTTTACATGAGTAAAGAGAAGTTTGTTCAACCCCTGAATCTGTGATGCCACTAGGCTGTAAAGCTCCACTGAGAATTAATTAGAAAAGAGAAGAGGTTCTGACAGTATCCAGGACAATTTTCTGGCATCAGAATAGATTTTTTTGAGCAAATTCCACTTCACTCATTGTAAATTAGAGCTCATTTGGATATAAAACCCAGCAAAAAGTCTATAAATTTAGTGTAAATGAAGCTGCTGGAGGTGGCGTTTGATGTCACAATTTATAGCCTGAACTCTGGCTGCTACAGTCTGTTTTAAGAGATTTAAACACATTACCACTACAAATTAGGCCACTGATTTCTGTCTTTTAAGCCAAGTGGTGTTTGATTTTAAATTTTGCCATATTTGCCCAACTTTAACTGTTAGCAACTGATTTGCTCCACTTATTTCTTGTTTGTAATATTTTGTCCACAAAGTGACCTGTTATAGATGCTATATTTAGTGCTATGTTTGGCTTGCTTTCAGCTCTACTGGACTCTCCAGACGGGAACGCCTTCAGCTGCTGAATACTGAGGATGGACCCAAAAAGCAGCCCCGGGTCCCGTCTCTATTATCAGGACTACAGGTCCTGATAAAGCTCTCTGTCCTGGTCTCTATTCTTCAAAGGAAGAACACCGCAGGCCATTAATGCATATTGAATGTGCCTCCGTCCCTCAGTGTGAATGATGTGGGATGTGACTGCAAAATCTCAGTTTCGTTCTGTTGTTTTTACATGTTGGTACAGATGCTTAAAAGAAGTTATTCAGACAAACAGATCAGTTAAGAGCTGCAAGCTGATTAATAGGGCTATTATCTTTGTGTGTACGTTTTTGTGTGTGAAAACAGTTTATATATATATACAGTATGTGTTTTCTTTTGTGGTTTGCCATGGAAATAGTTTTTATAAAAACCACTTTGTTATTAACTGACATCTTTTGAAGAGTGCTTAAAAAGCCAAATCACTAGTTTGTGTTTAAAGGGATAGTATGAACGTCTTTGAGTGGGGTAGTATGAGATACTTATCCATAGCTGGTGTGTTACCTACAGTAAACAGCAGTCGACACGCCCCCAGTTTGGAGACGCAGTATGGTATTGGTTTAAATTTAAATGCGTTATATTTAGAATATTTTCACTGCTTTACCTTGCCTTCAGACAGACTTTTTCAGCAGGAAACCATTATTTAAGCAAAGTATCACTCTCTCGCTCAACTAGACTCATGTTGCGAAATCAGTAATTTTACCTCACAAAACAGGGGAGTTCGCTCGACTACCGCTGCTCTGATCAATTATTTTGTTTGTGTTATTTCGTGATTTCACTGTTTTAAAAGGTTAGTTCAGATTCACTAAAGTGACACAAACACAGGAAACACAGGCAGGCTGCAGGACAACTGCAGGAGCGTAACACAAGTCCTACACTGGAAGATGATCGGCTGTTTATAACTATCACTTGTCTGTCAATGAAAATCTGGCCAGTTATCCTGATCCCTTTGGCATTAATTTGAACTCTAACGTGAAACAGGTGAACAAAAACACAAGTTAACTATATTACAGATATAGTGTATAGGTGGATTTGTTGCTGACTCTGATAACAGCAGTGCATTGCTTAGCTTCCATGCTGGTAATCCTCTCTGCTTCTCCAAACTGGGGGGTGTTGACTACTGTAGGTAATAGACTATGTATATGCAACCCCATTTAAAATAATCCAGACAATCCCTTTAAGGTTGCTTTTTTGTGTTTGTTTGCCCTTTACTTGTGTGCTACTTATCATATTTTTGACATGTGACATGTATTAACTCAGGATGAATCGTATTCTTGTATGACAAAAAGCAAAAGTTAACTTATGAGCAGACAACGTCCTTTATATTGTAGCATATACATTTTGTGAAAATGCTGTCCACTGAAACCGTCCGTAAGTGAAGAACCCTTCAAATGTGCACAATCCTAACTGGTAAAAGGTTGGTTTATTTCTGCTTTTTTTTGGGGCATTATTACTCATCATCACTGAAGTTTTTCTTTTTTTGAGCCATAATACATGCAGCTCTTTCTAATTTCATAAATGTGAAACAGTTAAGGAATGTGAACCATCATCCAGTTTTTATCCCGGTGTTGCTTCAGTGCAAAAGCAATCTAATGTGACCTGTCCTCATTTCAGAAAATGTAATGCGTCTGTTTGTTTTCTCCTGACCACATTTCTAGGAGATTAATGTAGCACTGTTGAGTTGCCAGGACATCGGAGTGTGACTTTGTTTTAAATGAGATATTTTTGTATTTGAAAAAAAAAAAAAATGTTGACAAGGAATCATATTTATGTTAGCTAGTGAAATTCTGTTTTACTGTATGAGGAGTGTGTGTGTGATGATCAAATGGCTTCAGTGCTGTTTTTGAGTTTTACATTAATAGTCTTGCCTTACAATCACATCTGAACAGCTTTTGGCACATAATACAGACACAAGTTTGTTTGCTTGTGTGAATATGCTCTTGCTTTTGCTAATTAAAGTTTTTACTTTTCACATTCAGCATCCGTCTTGTTTTGAAAAGTTTACATTTAAACAAATTCACAAAATGACATTTAACAGACAGATAACAAGCATCCTCTCACAGACTCTTGACAGATGGTCATAGGAAGCATCTTTTTTAATCTGAACATTTAGAAACACAGATGTAGATTCAGTCTGAACTTAAATACTGAAGCTTTTCCTCCACTTGCAACACTGATTCTGTCACTCAAGCCCACTCGCCTACAATTTCCAATACTAACATCCCTATGAATTAATTTTCTGCATCACCGCTGTTTCATTTATCTGCTCTTTTGTGCATTTTTTCCCCTCCTTGCGTTTTGTTGACATGTAATCTGCCTTATCCTATTTAATATTGTTTGTTAGTCCGCATTTTTTGGTTGGCTGTGTTCATGGCTCGTTTCATATAGAATCCCATTTCTGCCACTTCCAGATTCTGTAAGTCATTATAATGAGGAACTTTCTCAACATAATGACTTAATATCTCAAAAGAATGAGTTATATACAAAGTCTATTTTGAGAGATCATTTACACTTGTTATTGAAATGGGATCTGTATCTGGATATGTTATCCAGATTGTTGTACAGATTGTGTTTACATCTGCCTAAGAGCCGCACACAACGCAAGCCAGACTACCTCCAGATGCTGTCAGGTGGATCTGATCACTTTACGATCACAAAGCATTTACACCTCGCGTGAAGCCTTTTTCCTTACCTGGATACAGATCACATCTTAATATCACGTGTAAAAAGTGATAATATTTTGAGGCACTAATTCATCATCTTGAGATAACAATGTTTAGATTAAGTCAGTATTTTGAGATACTAACTCATTATCTTCAGATATTAAGTAATTATTTTGAGATACAAAGTCATTATTAAGAGTTACTAACTCATTATTTAGCTTCTTTTAGCTAAATCATTGATTTGCAGCTCAAGAAATACAGTTGAATAATAATAAGAAATATAGTAATGCCAGTGAAGCGCTGTATGTAAATGTAAAGTTCCTCTTTCTGGAAACGGGCGATTTTTTTGTTTTAGCAATGGCTGATTTGCCGTTGTGTCCCAGAGCCAGTACACTCCCGACACTCTCATATTGTACACAAACCGAGGGGATTAGGAGGGTGTCTTTCTCTCTGGCTCCCTGCGATGTTTTAAAGGTCTGAGACCACTGATCAAATATCTCCCATCTGTCTGTGACACTGCTCTGGGCTGCTGTGGAGGCTCCCAGTCACCCAGCTCATTTGTAGGCCCTCGCATGTCAGCAGCTGCTGCACAATCTCCAGTAGGTGAGCAGACCAGAATGTGCACCACAGGATTATTTGTCAAGCAGCAGAACATCAGTTGTGGTACACTTTAGGGTTTCAACCACCTGACTGTCTTAATGGATTCGGTGCATCGTGAATGATTTATTGTTAATATTATTCTGTTATTTTTATCAAGCATCAGCAGTCAGCTATGAAATATACATTCACTGAAAAAAAGAGAGCGAGGCAGAAGTACAGTGCTCACTTTTTCTTTTATTGAATCCCCACTGTTCCCCACCCCCTCAAATGCCTCAACCTCAGGTGACAAACAAAACAGAAAGCGCAGATTAAGGGAAAATAAAATGAAATAAGTGGGGGAAATGCATCAAGAAAAAAAGAGACAAACTATAAATAAATAAGTTATAATAAAAAAAAGATTCAAAAGGACTCAGACATTATATCTAGGAAGTCTATGAGATAAAAACAGCTTCCATATTTTATCAAAGTTCTCTTTAAAAAAAAAAAACTCTAAAAGAGCCTCAGTTTTTCCACCTTTACACTCCACAGAAAATCCTTGATTCACCGATTTTAAGATTGAGGCAAATTAAGAGAATTAAACATCTGGCTAGCAGGGAGCTGGAGGCCGTGGCATGGACTGACTCAGCTGAGAGCTTCTTGTTAGGTGGGATACCAAAACTGGAAGAAAGAAACATTTTGATATATCACCACATTTTAAGCCTTTGTGAAAGTCTGTCAGTTTCAGGCATGATTAAAACATGTACAAGGTTTGCACCTGACTGACTACAGCTACTCCAAGCATAATGTTAGATGATCTGTGGTTATGAATTCTGTGAATAATTTTAGACTGAATCAAGTCAAGTCAAATTTTATTCATATAGCCCTATATCACAAATGCCTGAGGGGGCTTTGCAATCTGTATAGCGAACAACACCCCTTGTCCTGTAGACCCTTGATCAGGTAAGGAAAAACTCCCCCAAAAACCCCAAATCAGCCCGTGTCGGGTACAAACAGAAGAATTATATACGAGATCATGGATGTTACCTCACTGATCATCATCTAGGATAAGCCCCAGATCCTGCTCCCATGCTCCTCCAGTTTGATGGTAGGAAACTGAGCTGAGAGAGTCCATGGAGTCCGAGATGTACGAAATATTCCTTTTCTGATTGGAGTCTACAGTAAAAACGGTGTCAATCATTTTTTTTGGAGTGCAGTTGGGGAAAAATGGGCAAGATGGTGATAAACAGGGGTGCTGTTTAAAATGTCAGAAAGAAAAGAACGAAGTGAGATGTTAGTAGCTGAAATTTGAAAATTTGGGATTCAAGAAGATGGGTTCACACTGCTTGTTTTGCCAAACCAAAAACTCTAAACCCTGTTGAATCAATTTAATGTACAGTGGCATTGCAAAGAGAAGCAATGTGTACATTTAAGAAGCAGAAACTCAAGACTAATTAGCATTCAGCTCTACTGTTATTTATTTTTTTTGGTAATTCACTTTTTGTTGCCTTTCAAAAGTGGTAACATCTCACATAAAAAAAAACTCGCAAACAGAAATTATGGTAGAAAATATAAATCAAACAAATAAAACTAGAAGAGGTCATTCAGTGAGTGAAGATCTCTGCCAGGCATCCCAAAAAGAATATTTGGACGTAACCCCTTTGAAATCATTAACAATTTGATTGGTAACTGTAATTTAATTACATATTTTTTCTTAGTAACTGTAATGGATTACAATCATATTCATTTAGTAATTTAATTACAAGTAACTAGTTACATCCTAGAAGTCACTCCTCAGCACAGCTAGCATCCCATTTGTGTCTAATTTTGCTGTTGTTGTTATTGCCAAAATCGTGCTTTGTGAAGTCACAGTGACCTTTGACCTTTTGACCTATGACAACCAAAATCTATTTAAGCAGTTTATACTTGACTCCAACTGGACATTTGTGTCAACTTTGAAAAAAAAAATCCATCAAGACATTCTTGAGATATTGTTTGTCTCAAGAATTGGATGACCTGAAAACTTAATGCCTGTGGCCTCGGCTGTTGCCAGTGTGGAGCCGTAAAAAGAAGGTTTTTCAAAATAGCATTCAGTCGTGAATGTGCACAAAAAATAGGCTGATGAATCCAGTAGTATGAAAGATTACCTGCAGACAAGCTCCAGGTCCACTGGTCATGCACGCAAACACATGCAGGCAATCCTCTCCAGGCTCAGAGACAACAACAGAAAAAGAAAAGTAATGAAATTAAAATAAAATATTCAGAGGGTAAGGATTGGTATTATCTTTCATATTGCTTATTTACAAATCACTGTATCAATATAGTAAATATAATCATATCAAAATGATAGAAACAGCCAGCGTAAGTATTACTGAACAGCTCTGGTCTTATTGTTACTCAAGGCTAATCACAGGGTACTGAGGAACTTATGTTTACACGTAAAACCCACAAACATGCACCGCTGCACGAAAAATTATCCAGACTGAGACATATAGAGCGCCGACTGTAATCCTAACATTATTTCCCACATGCTCCTTATTTCTCAGAGGGGGTGTTAGGCAGACTGAACCTCAGCTCATGCCTGAGAGGTGTTTATGAGGATGCTCAGGAAGACCAGCTGTGTAGCTCAGACTATGACCACAACAGGGGCTCAGGGGTATTCTTAAGATGTTGGTTGGCTTAGGAGAAGAAAACATGTTAACTGCTGTGTTGTGTTGTGTCAGGAAACACACCAGCTGATTGGTTATCCACTTTAGCAGCTGCTTTTAGGAGACAACACAGCAGCAGCAGCACACTGGTGTTGATTTACTGTCTGCTCTAGTTAAAACGTGATGAAATCCAAAAGTGGAAATGACCGTTTTTAAATTACTGCCATCAAATGATAGCGGCATGCGGGTTTTAGACGTGACTGTACAGTATATCTATAGCTCATTAAGGCAGTCATCCGTGTTAAGCTGAAATGACACTCAATTTATTCTCTCCATTAAGGCACATGGGTTGCATAAACCCCCACCTGTCAGCCTGTCGCGCTCGGAGCCGTCTTGCTGCGTCCTGGGTGAAGGGAAAGCGCCACTGTTCCAGATGGCTTACTGTGCTGTCAGTGGAGGGGATCAATGAGGTGGGCTTTGAATGAGACCTGACAAGAATGGTAAGGCTGCTCCCGCAGGAGGATCAGGACGCTGTGAGAAGGTCTGCCTGGAAAGAAGTCTTACTGTGAGGGGTGTCACAGGTTGCTGTTTTTAACCCACCGACAGCTTTATTAGTTTGGACATTTTGGTCATTTGTTGTTCAGCTGAAAGTAGTAGCAGACATTTAAAGTGGCCATATCATTCTTTTTGGGTTTCCCTTTCCACTGGTGTGTTATATAGCTTTTTGTGCACGTAAAAGGACTGAAAATTTACAAAGACCAAAGTCTGTGCTAAAGAGAGTTACTCGCTCCGACAGTCAACTCATCCTGAGTTGCCTGAAAAAAGTTTGTAATCCAGCCATTGTTCTGTTACTTTGTGACATCACTATGTTTGCATTCTGTGCAGTTTAGTCTGACTCACCGGATGTACTCCGCAGGTATAAGCCTGCCATTGGACGACTTGTTTCAGCTGACATTGCAACATACGCCATCTGCGTCCCCGGGACCACAAGTCCAACTCTGAGACAGTTCCGAGCTGTAACCTACTGCTGATAATGACAAATCAGCATCTGGGATGCTAATGGTACAAACGTAAACCCAACACTATTTTGCAGAGGCACTGTCACTACAGGCTGGGCTTAGCACCATCCAATATGGTTGTGAGAGTGTAGCACTTTCTCCATATCACCTGAGACACAGTGCCCTGGGTTCTTTAACTTTAACTAGTAAGGCTACTTTAGTGGCTGTCAGTCTTTACACTTGGCTTACTTTCGTAGCTAGTGGCTACAGTTGGAGAAAACACACACTCCCTGCGGAGTCGCAGGCCTGCTCTCCTTCCTTCTCTGTGCTTTGGTCTGCCCTGCTCTGCTCTGATTAATCCTGCCCCTTAACCCTCAATTAAAAACATGATGTCTCTGTGAATGGACCAGTCTGAGGCTGATAAATGAACAACACATGCAGGACGGTCTGTCACACCTTGTGTTGGGGGATGTATGTTTCAAACAAACTATGGAAAAGTTACATTCATAAAGGGACATTTTAAAGTGACAGACTTGTATTGTAGCAACTATAGGTTGTCTACTGCAATGTACACATTAACTCTGGAGGTTTTACCCAGGGGTTACAAGAGAAATACAAACAAGCCAGAGCATTTTTTTCCTCTATAGCAGAATTATAGTGTCTGAAGCCAGACCATTCTCCAGCACTGAGCACTATGGAGATAAGTCTGACTGTGTGAGACTACATGCAGCTTGTTTGGAACAGAATTTGTAATGGGTCCCAGGCGGAAAATGACCAAATATCGACTCTGAACTATGGATTTCCAATTGCGGTATATGATTCAGTAGGTGTGATCACTGTACAGTCTACATACATCAAACTTCATGTCGTACCCAAGTTCATTAGGTCCATGGTTGCACAGTGCGGCTTGCAATAAACTTCTAAGATTGCTGAAATGTCACAGTCTGGAGGCGCCTCAAAAGAATGTTTCAGATAGAAGGGGAATAAAGGTGTTGCAGCTAGGGCCATTATGAGAAAAATAATGTTTTTGAACAGGAACATGTAAACCTATTCTGGTAGAAACCCAAAATAAAAGTAGAGATAGAAAATGCATACTGTAATATGGCCAGTTTAAGCATTTTCCATGGTTATGTAAGTTCAAGTGTTTCCTCTGAAAAAGTGTGTCTATGAAAAGAGGAGGACTTGAGTTTATGTTGCAGAATTCATATAAAAAATGACACAAATGTCAATGTAAACCTCATCAAGCTCCCTCTATGTTCTCGCTCTTTCGATTTGTTGCAGGGGCACCACTGAGGAAACTCCCTGACCCATTTGGTTTTGGTATTTATGACTTTAATTATGTATTATATGGATATCAGAAAAATGAGTAAATTACTTTATTGCTTACAATGTTCCCTCTTGAGTGCCAGCTCAGATCCATCACACAAATGCACGTCTATATGAGGTGGTTGAAGGGCTCAGCAGAGACTATTTGGCATTCTCTGAAAGAGAAAAAAAAACATTTTCCACTCTGCTGGTTAAATGATTGGGGCCTTTCTTCCATCACAGCTGGCAAATGTTTTGTACTGCTGAAGTAAGGGCGCTTCCGAATGGCTTTGCCTCAGTGCAAATATATGAGCGATTTAACCGAATAAATCTCCCCGTCTGGCACCCGCACTGGCACCAGCACATGACTGGTCAGCCAGAGGAAGAAAGGAGGAAGCACAAGGGCATAATAATGACAAGCAGCATGTTTTGAAGTGGTTAATATCCTGTGGCTGCTGCTGGCACATGAGCTGCACTACTTCCAAAACTCTTAAGAGCATGATTTGCATGATTTGATTGTGTACTTGTTGACAAGAAAATATGAAAATATCAGCTTTAGAGGAGTAAGATTTTATGATGTGATCTTTTTGTGGTATTCTTTCTTTTCCCTTTTTCTTGTTTTTGTTAGGGGTCCAAGCAGTGTCAGTCAGTGTGGACCTGTTTTGTTTTTGTTCTGATCATTCCTTCTTTCTTTCTTTCTTCACTAAAAGTGTTTGTGCAGCAAAAACTGTGGTACAAAAACCCACCAAAACTGACACTCGCTGATCTCAAGGTGGTGCTGTAACAATTAAGATTATGTTTTTGCAACTATCTTGAAAAAATCTCACCATTTTAATCATTCAATTAATTTGCATCTTGTCTTATTAGTCTTCTGCTTCAAAAACATCAACTTTTATGATATTTTTGCAAATTTCTTCCTGACATTGGGACAGTTGTACTTAAAATGATTCAGCATCATATACAGACTTTGCTGACCTAAAGTTATCAAAGGACTGTTGATTCGTCAATCTGTTTAGATTTAATAGCCAAAAATCTAGCAAATTTTCTCAAATCTGTAATAACTCATGAATGCCATATCAACCTGAAAATCGAGACATGTTCAAGAGTATTCATGAAGCTAATGTATTAAATTGCATTGAATTTCACCTCTAGGGGGCGCAACAAATGTGAAAAGTTTATATCACCTAATTGGCTGCATGAATTGGGAAGAAAATCGGCTTGCACGATCTCGGGTCATTACTCAGTCGATGCATGAATTCTGGTAATAATTGAGTGAAGTGGACATAACTTATAAGCTAGCTGCAATTCTGTTTACTTCCAGGCCATGCTATAGTACTGCTGCCTTTGCCTAAAAACATTGGGATTTTTTCAGCCTTAAGCTGGTTGCTTCACTTTTCACAGTTAGCGTGGTAAACATTGTTAATAGCATTTACCTTTTCTTTAGTGTTTTTGAGCATTTTGATGTTCACCTCAGCATCCTGCAACATAGTTAATGGTTAGTAATGTCAGTTAGCCAGCTAGTTAGCATCAATTCTTCATTCAGACGTGACAGAAAAAAAAAAAAATCTAACTCACCAAAAACGTCTCGGCTTGTTTTTCCACTGTTCCAACAATTACCAACTCTGATTTGGTCAGACAAAAAAAAATACTTTTCTGGGAAAATATCACTAGGAGAGGAGTAAGAGGGTGATGGGACATCAGAGAGGCAGCAGTGAAAAGCAGAGAGTACAGACATAATATTTTCACTACTTTCAGTAAGAATTTCACGACTTTCTACCTCTGTGAATTAAAGGGTTTGTTTCAAACAACAGTTAGGTTGGTGACTGTTGAAACGGTGGAAAGACAAGCCAAGACATTTTTGGTGAGTTTGATTTTATTTCTGTTGAGTTTGGTTGATGATACTACCAAGATAAAATAAAGTCAAGTATGTTTGTAGGTGAGGTAACGTTACTACTGCATTGACAGGAAGTAAACAGATGTGCAGCTCATAAAACAGATGCGTCACACTACATTGTGCAAGCAGAGAATATAGCACGCACTGAGGAATTTATTGCTTCAGTTTATTACATTTATCATCAGCACTGACTGGGCATCCACATGAAAAGTGCCAAATTTCCACTTGGATTTGAATGTAGCCTTGTAGCTGAAGGATGTTCTGTTTTCCCTCTAACACTGCTTGTAGAACATGGAAGTTGTTGTTGTGTGAGGGAACCACAACAGACATTTACCTGGTGATGGTATGTGCTGTTTCTGGGTGGCATATACCACCACTGAAAAATAAATGCGTCAGAACTGAGGAATTAAGCATGGCATTTGGCAGTGTTGACACGCAACACCACCCTGTGACTACTGGCTGTTACTGGCTGTGGACTGTAAATCCTTCTGGGTGGCATGTGAGGCTCCCACAGCCCCTCTTGGCCTCTTGCCATGTGGATTATGGGAGCCACAGAGAAAAACCTAATGTACTCCATCTGAACTCCATGTCCTGAAACTGCTTCCCACTGTCACTGGTTTCCTGTAGCTCAGCCTCCACATTAAAACAGGTTATCTCAGACCATCCAAGTGCAGCCTTCAGGTGGTGTGCCACGAAGGTAAAGCCATCAATTTCATGGACAAAGCATTCAGCGTCTCTATTTGCACTGTGACTGCATCCAAGAATATAAAACCTTAACTGAGCTTTGAAAAAAAAAAAGATCAAAAGGAAAAGGAGTCATAAGAGAGAAGAGAGAAGTGAATAAGAGAATGTTGAGAGTTTTTGACAACTGCTCTAAAGTACAAGTGTGTTTGTAGCTTTGATAACAAAGTTAGCCATGAGGGAGCGATCACAAGACACAGGGAGCAGAGCAAATAATGCAAACTGCCACTTCTCAGTTTCAGTCATCAGATTTGCCTCCCAGTTCCTATACAGATGTCTGTAAAGAGATGTTTTTTAAGGATTAAGTTGTAGTTACCTTTTTTCTCTTCACAAAACAAACATCATATATACAAACATTTTATACAGTAGATTGGGTGAGTAAATAATAAGTCATAGAAATAAAAATAAAACTATTTTATATGGTGGTGTGCCGAGGAGGAATGAAGCAGTCTCTGAGGGCGGAAACTACTCTTCAGTCTGGTGGTAAGGCAGTGGGTACTTCTGTATCTCTTGCTAGACTGCAGCAGTGTGAGCAGGGCTTTGTGCAGGCGCCTCACCTCACTTATTTTTCTATGCTTGGGATGTTTTGTAAACCCAATAGTTGGTATTTGACGTCATGGGAATGAGACTTAACAATAAACACCATCATTCCACTGCATTTACGAACAGCTTGGACAAATCCTACTGACTCTACCTTTAAGTTTAACATACACTGCCTGGCCAAAAAAAAAAAAAAAAAAAAAAAAAAAGCCACTACCTGGTTTTAAATGAGCAAATAGGTAAGAGCCTTCCACTGGATAATTACTGCAGTGATTAATATGTTTCAGCTGGCAACAAGTTATTTAACCCAAACTGATGCAGTGAGTAGCTTCTCATTTCTTAAACAACCATGTCAGAAGACATATCCTGTGGTCGTGGAAAAGATGTTACTCTGTTTCAGAAGGGTCAAATTGTTGGCCTGCATCAAGCAAAGAAAACAACTAAGGGGATGGCTGGAACTACTAAAATTAGGTTAAGAACTGTCCAACGCATTATTAAAACCTGGAAGGATAGTGGTGAACCATCATCTTCGAGGAAGAAATGCAGTCAAATGTGGAAATCACCTAAACGTTTGGTGAAATCAAATTGTAAAAAAATCAACAGTAGAACTCATGGCTATGTTTAATAGCGAAAGTAGGAACTTTTCCACACACAATGTGAAGACAACTCAAGGGACTGAGACTAAACAGCTGTGTAGCCTCAAGAAAACCACTTATCAGTGAGGCTAATTGGAAGAAAAGGCTTCAATTTGCTGGGAAAACGACCTGATGCCATTTTGGAAAGTTTATTGTTGAACGACAAATCTTCCTCAAGTGTTGGATAAGTACAATTGAGGTATCGCTGCAATATTATAATTTTTTTTTACTCCTAATATCAGCATCAGCCCCAAAAATCCTGTCAGGCCTTACTTTAAAACTTTAAAAAAAAATTTATAGTTCCATTTTTAAAATGTCATAAAAATCCTACAACCATCTCACCATCAGTTGTCAAACTGAATCAAGTTTAATGGCATCATATTAAACCCTTGCAGATGGGACTGAGATGGTCACCCATGAAAGTTAAGCGTCAGCCTCTTTATCACAGAGCACTGCTGCAGTTTGCCATCATGCACCCATGGGACACTGCCTGTGAAAATCTGCAGCCTCCTGCCTCACATACAGATTGTGCTGGATTCATTTTTGATTCCAGCACCAACACACACTGCCGCTCCATCTATCATTATCATTTCACTAGAGGGGGTACCAGCCTGCTGGTGAAAATGGCAATACACAGACAGCATGTAAACAACTCTGCAGGCAAGACGCAGCCAGCACCACTCTGTCTACCAGTGATACAGCACGAACACACACACAGACACACACACACACACTACAACAGAAAGTTGTTATCAAAACCTGTAATGTTACGTGCAGTATGAGGATACATGCTTTATGCGCAAACCTGCAGAACAAACGCACTGAAAACTAAACTCGCCATCCTTTCAACAGAGCCCGCAAAGGCGATACTGCGCTCAATGCGACCGCAGATTCATAAAACTTGGAAACCCCGCCCACTTGACATCCAGCGTCTGTTTACGAAAAGTCACGGGAACAGCATGGAGCGAGAGAAAGGTACAGAAAATGTCATACAGCGCTGCCAACAGGGGGAAGAAGCAGACTTCACAGAGAGCCAAGTGCGATCCTCACAATGTAGTCTGTCACAATCATGTGTTTGATTGATATTCTGATGCCTGGTGACATTTGCAGCTTCAGACGTGATTAGGAGCTTCAGTTTGTTGTGCAGAGGGACTTCTTAACGCGCATACAGGGAGTATTATCACCCACACCGACTTAAAACAATGGCGAGGCGTAAAAGGCGCAACCTCCTGAATTGTTGCGCTTAAACCGAGCCGGACTACACGGAACCATCTCCCCGGGATTCTGCGTTACAACAGGGAGCCACAGGCACTCGGAGCGACATGGAAAGCCCAACCGAGAACCCGACCAGGGCTGTGGAATATCTGAAGGAGCTTAACAAGATCATCGAGACCCAGCAGGAGTTGCTGGAGAGGCAGAGGGGAAGGATAGAGGAGCTGGAGCAGCAAGTGTCCGACTTGTGCACGGAGAACGCCTGTCTGAAGGAGCAGTACCAGCGGCACCTGGCAACCTGCAGGCTGCTGCAGGGCAGCAACAGCCTGGCCACTCTGGGAGCCATCAAGGAGCACATCGCACAGGAAAAGTAAGAAATAACATCGTGTTACGTTCTTTTATTAAAGTCAAATGATCTTCATTTAACCACATTTCCCGCACAAGTCTTTAAAGTTACAAATTATGCATGATTAAAGTAATTATTGCTAAATCAGCCCCAAGTAGTTCATGTCCAACACTGCCACACAGTGATCCGCAGCTGCAACTAGACTTCTTTGGCATCAGACGCTTTCCTGTTACTGAGGTTTGCTGATGGAAAATGGGTCCGTGAATTACGCACAACAGAATTACAGAGAATGGGTGTTGTTGGACAGCACAGGGCTTTTCTGACCATGTCTGGAAATATGCAACAGAGAATTCGACCATTTCACCCAGCATCATTGTGAGTGGTGATGGATAAACCAGCAGTTTCCCCAACAAAATCATTTCCAGTCCAGTTGTTTGATTTTCATTTTGTATTAGAGGAGAGATAGATGTGCTTCATTGATCCCAAATTGGTAAAGTCTTATTAAATTTTGTGTAACTGTTGTATGCAGGGTTAAAATATATGGGACATCAAGTTCAGATTGAGATATTCTGTAAATTACACACTGAAACAAACATGCCCATGGCTCTGTACACTTGGACTAGTACTAACACTTTTTTTAAATAAAATGAAAGACTTCAAACCTCAATATCAAATGTCATATCTCACAATTCCATCATTCCTGTTTCTAATGACTTCATCAATCAATTTGCTCGTAATGACTTCATATCATTGTTTTCTGTTTCTGTTTTAGTTAGTGTCTTTTAAAAATACCACAGTATTGGGGGTCCTGGAAGACCCCAAAGTAGGGTTGCAGCTAACAAGTATTTTCGGTGTCCATTAACATGGTTATTTTGTTGATTAATTGATTAGTTGTTCGGTCTAAAAAAAGTTGAAAAAAGTCAAAAAATGTTACAAAATGTCCATCACTAGTTTCCCAAACCCCAAAATGACATCCTTGTTTTTACTACAAGCCAAAGATATTCAATTTACTATCATAAAGGAGCAAAAAAAACCCCAAAAAATAGAAAATATTTACACTTAAGAAGCTGGAATCACTGAATTTTGACTTGTATTTTCTTAAAAAGACACTCAAAGCGATTAATCGATCATCAAAATTGTTGGTGATTAATTTAATAGTTGACAACTTATCGATTTATCATTGCAGCTCTCATAAAAAAGCACCCACTTCTGCCTATCAGTTTAATTAGATGAACTATCTATGGACACAGATTTCCTCATGTGCTTTGTTGACAATCCTAATATATTGTCATTTATACATAAATTATTTGAAATTATCCTAAAAAAAATTTTTTTCCTAATGACAATTACATAACTGATAATATTTTCAGAAGAAATATGTTAACATTTTGCTATGATGCTTTTTTTTCTTACTGTAGTTTATTCTATCCCCACTCTGTAGTCCTTGTATGTTAAATACGTTGGCAAAATGAGGGTTAAATAGGCTCTTATTATTCTGCTTTGTCATCTCTGTTTGTATCAGAGATATTTGTCAGGCTCTGTAACTTCAGCAGATTGAAGCCTAAACTATTCCTGTGCTGTAGCCCTCAGTAGGCTTAAAAAAGGATATCATGAGCATGGACAGGCACATTAATCCATGATATATGGAATGTAATAGCTGCAACCCCTGGGAAAAAGGCACATACTTGGAATGAATCCATTATGCAATTAATGTTTTAGGGCTGGCCCCTCTGCAGGCGCGGGTTAAGCCCCAGGCGGAGCGGAAGCAGAGCAGGTATAGGGCAGATGTAGTGGAGCTTTATATCAGGAGCTGGTAAAGACCTTGATAGTCCGACACAGTGTTAGGATTACCCTTAATGCACTTGTTCTATGAGTTATCTCTGTTTTCTCCAGAATTCCTCAGTATGCAGACATCAGCTCAGCTTTTGACAGTCTGCGGGATCATGTGATCATACTTGACCTTTGTGTTCAGGGGTGTGTTATGTCATGAAGATCAGTGGCAGCAAATCAATACTGATGAGTCATGGACTGTACTATATATGTCTTTGCTTTGCTGGCTGATAAAACCAGACTCATGAGAGTAGGACAAACTGTAACTCTGACCTTTAGCGTGCCCCCTTTATAAATCGCTCCCAGGCACTATTCTGTCTGATTTCCCTGGAAAATCAGTCTCTCATTCTGTGCAGTCACAGTGTCTGAACACCATTTCAGTCCGGCTCTGGTAGACTGGCAGAGGTTAGTGAGGAGGAGTCTGTGATTACCCCTGTGAACCTGATGAAATATGACAGCTGTTAATAATGTAAAGTGTGGTTTATGGAGGATACAGGAGTTAAAATGTCATTTAAGTGTGAGCAATTTAAAGAGCGCAGTGTTCTTTAGCAAGACTGATTTGAAGATCTGCAAATGTCACTTTGAAAATGGGATTTAAATAGTGTGTACGTGGACTGTATAGTCGTACATTTTTGCCACCTGCCAAGGTCAGGGACACTGTGGCAACAGCCAACCAGAGCAGATTTTTTTTAAATTTTTTTTTAGCTTTTTTAGCTCAATACACTTGGTTTTCCAGAGGGATTCCCAGGAATTCCCAGGCCAGGGGTCTTCTTCTAATCTGCCTTTTGACTGCATAGTTCCAAAGGGAGGTCTGAGCAGCTGCTGGAAGGCTAAAAGCCATTTGAAGACATCATACTGAGCTCTGGTGACTTATGGTGGTTATTTATTATTTGCTAGAGAATGGCTGTTGGGACATCAGTGTTTGTCTGTTTTGGTTAGTTGGTTCGTTGATTCACTACTTTGATCAAGACTTAGATATCTAAACGAAGTAATTTTAATATGTAACTTCTACTATCATATGCAAGTGATAAGTGTGTTTACATGTGCATGAGTATCCTGGTTATTATTAGGTTTCTGGAGTATTCTGGTTACGTTTTGTGGATATAAAAATAGGCCTAGGCAATAAAATCTGAAAGCTGGTCTTTGTCAGGAAGGTATTCCTGCAGTTGATACACAAGGCTGCTCTGATAGTTAAGACATGTTAAGGGAGCTGTCCTACTCTGAGCTCCCTCTCGCCTTCATTGCAGTTTGTACTAATTGAACTACTTTCCCATTGCTGTTGATGATGTGTCTATTGGTTTTAGATATCACTATTGTTTTATCACCCAGGCCTGTGGAAATGTCATATCTGGTTTCAGAATCCTGGATAATGAATGTAAGTTGTTACATGGAGTCATCGTATTGCTACTCTTAGCTGTGTTTGGCTAGTTACTATTGAACTTTACTTCCGTCTACTGGATTTTAAAATGTATGGTATTTGTTCCACCAAAGGTAAAAGACTTATCTTGCACTTTTAATGTTTAGTTCAGTTTAAGTTTATTCACAACACCGTTTAAAATACAAGTACAATCATAAAAGACATATTAGAGACATGTAAAATGGGACATAGGGTTGGCGCCGATCAAATTGACATGTGGCATGTCCACAAAGAAACATCAAGATGGACGATGATGGCGTCGAGGGTCTAAAAAGGTCTTCGTCTGGGCACCACATGTCCATAATTTAGTTGTGTTTAAAAGGAAAATAATAAACACAATATGGAGACATAGTGTAATGAATACCAGCAACAACTTATTTTTATTTTCTCTCCCACATGTCAAAAACAAAACTTAGGCAACAGTTCTATGGCAACACAGAAGGGACACACTACCTGAAATACAGAAGGCTTTTAAATCACAATGTTATAATGATAGAGCTTAGTGGTCGATTACTGTCAGCCATCACAATGGACGATGGCATCGTCCATTGTGATACCTAATTATCGATCAGCCCAACCCTAGTGGGACACCCTGACCACGAATGAATGAAAGTGAAAAATGATTTGTGTAACCCCCGTGACTCATTTTCGGTCCATAATTTAATGATTTCCTCCTTGGTTCATGCTGCACCCTTCCACCAAATTTTATGAAAATCAGGCCAGTAGTTTTTCCATAATCCTGCTGACAAACAGACAAACAGCAATGAAAACATATCCTCCATGCCAGAGGTAACTAATGGCATTCCTCAGCCTCACCTGTGCTTTGTGTTTAATGCTAATTAGCAAATGTTGGCACAGTAACACATTAATCTAAAACGGTGAACATGGTAATCATTACGTGTTAGCATGCTGACATTCACAGAGTTGTTGTGTGGCTGTAGACTCTTTGTCTTGTCGATATTTGGGAGACTAAATTATTCATCATAAAACAAATCTGCAATACAGTAGAGAAAGAAAATCTATTTCAGGAGTGTCAATCACCCGAAATCAGTCCTCAGAGAAGCAGCAGCTCAGGTACAGTACAGGGTCCTCCTGGATGGCTGAGCAGAGAAAGCTTCTTTTAAGCTGTTTTTATGTATATGCAGGTTTTTATTTCTTGTGACAAAAAAACACTCATAACCCCCGATCATCAACATGTTTGAAATATATTCCCTCACGTCCCTAACATGTCCACCGGCTCTCTTCTTACCTTAGTGGCGCCACTCGGTGATGATGCTCACTTTGAATACATGCACACTACAAACACTCCAATGCAAACCAGTGATCACATGCCTGAATATCAACATCATCTGCAAACACCAGATGCTAATGTTGTTTAAACAGACACACTTCAGACCTTGGCTTTGTCTTGATATCCTCTATAAGAATATCATCATTCACATTAATGGAGACAAGGCACATCCTGCTCCCAGTGACAGGACTTTTTTTCTGACATCATGCCAGGAATGCGGACACAGCTCTCTTTGTGCTGTCAAGCCTGTCCGTTTGCCCTCTTACCATGGTGGCCGTCGTTCTAGTGATGTTATCAGGAGCTGGCTTTACCTAACTATAAGGAAGAGAGGGAAAGCAGTTACATAAAATAACTGCCACTAACTAGCTACTAGGATGAAAAAGCAACGGTAGGGCATTCTGGGTCTTGAAGACCATCATTTAAGATATACTGCCATCATCTTTTGTCCATCAAATGCAAGAAAAGTGAAGTCCCAGCAGCCCTCAGTTATCTGTGAAAGGGGAAAGGCAGACTTCTGCTTCAAAGGAATAGCTGAACAGAGAAAATATCTGAGAAATATGCTTATTTTTCTTTCTTGCCTCTATTTAGATGGAGGATGCATACCACCATGTGTGTATGCTTCATGGGAAGCTGAAGCTGGGAGACAGTTAGCTTAGCATACAGACTGAAAACTGGGGGAAAACAGCAAGCCAGCCTACAGCTGTCTAATCATTACCTCTGCCAAGGAGGTTATGTTTTCAATTCAGTTTGTTTGTTTGTCTGTCAGCAGGATTACAGGAAAAAAAAAACAGCTTTCCCATTGTCATGAAACTTGGTGGAAGGGTGTAACGTGGACCAAGGGAGAGCCCATTAAAATCTGGGATCAGATCTGAATGACAGGGCAGATACACAAATTGTTTTTCACCGTTGTTAACGTTGCAAGATGGGCTCCAAGGTCAACTGTAACACTGGCGTTCTTCACAAAATGAACTGAATTTGTTGAGTATGCACACACCCACCATAATTAAAGTGAATGTTTCGCAACTAAACATACAACAAAACATAACCTCCACCACAAATATCAATATAGAAACAAAGGCAGCAGGTCTGTAACGTCTTGATTCTGCTTTGGCAAGTTGCATCTGCACACACCTCATGCCCCGCCAGCAGCATTTCAGAAGTGGAGCGTTATGCCTGCCTGATTATGTTGACTTGCTCAGAGTTTGTTTGATTTTTGTGCTTCTGCCGTCGGTAAGGAGGTTACGTAGTTGCATAGTTTCTTTTTTGTTCGTTAATGTGATCATGAGTCTGCATGTGGTTTTTATTTTGAAAATTAGCTGGATTCACTATGGTTTCTGTGTCTGGCTTCCAGTCTGGCTCAATCTGCTCTGCGCAGTTTGATGCGGTTTCCATCAAAAATAGACTTGACACGTGTTCCCCGCGGAGCAGAGCAGAGAGCCACTTCTGCGACGTGCTACGGCGCGTTTGGTGGAATCAGAAGCATTGTCTAGAATGGCTGTGGTCAGCTCCGGTGTCCACGGCACTGTTTAACACAATGCAGCTGTGCCCGGTGGAACTGAGCCTTAAGAAATAAGCAATTGTCTAAATTATCCTTACTGTTTTTTCAAAGTCGGTCTAACCAAAACAAGCCCATTTAAAGGTTATTGTGGCATAACACGCACATCATTTTTTACAACACATTTGCTTTAAGACTCATACATTCTGACTTTGTTGTTGATTAAACGTCCATGCAGATTGTCTTCATTTGAGCCAGAAGTGTTTAGGTCTTAAGATGTTGTCGCAGGATCCTTAATAGTTTTGAAAATACTGTATATCTAGACATATATAGAGGTTGTGCTTGCAGATTTGGTTAGCATAGTAGACTGGAATATTTACCTTGGCGGAGGTCCTCTAGTTCTAGCAAATGCATGATATCTTGTATGTGTAATCTGTACAAAAACTGAAAAGTAAAAATGAGTCTTTATGTTATGTCGTTATGCTAGGCTAACTCTTTTTGGGAATGGTGCCACTCTGCTCATCAGACTCTCAAGAGAGGAAGTTAGCAGATGAGTGTATTTCTGAAAGCCAAGCTAAAGCCTGGAAGGTATTGTTTTATAGAATGTGGTGTTTTATCATTGGCAGGAGTGCCTTGTTTACTACACTGAGTTTCACAGGAAGGCAAAGCTTGTAATTCCTTGGTAGTTGGATCAGATCCTCTTATCATGATTTTTTTCCAAGACTGTGACCACTACCTCAGGAATCCGCACTGAACTGAAGAGGCATGTTGTACTTTCCATATACATATGCACTGGTTATACTTTACTGAACTCTGTGGGAGGATTTGAGAGCATGTAAGCTCCACATTGGAAAGATCAGGACCAGGTTTGAACCCTGGATCATCTCACTGTGGCAACTGCTGAGCTCATGCTGCATGTTAAACCTTTTATTATGAGGAAAAATAAACATGGCAGTGAGTGCAGGGGGAGAGGACGCGGTGGGGCTAAATCATGTATATTTTTTCTTGGCATGTTATGCAGCCTCAAGTGACCCTGCTTTACATTTATGCAAAGTCCTTACATCCATTACATGCACACTCCTGTTCAATACATCCAGGTTGTGAAATAATACATTGTGAATTTAGTCACATTGTGTGTTACTCTGAATAGAGATCTTAATACAATCCAGACGTGTGTGTCAGTTGGAGCCTTTATCTCTTTGCTTCCCTTTTTATTTCAGCTCCTGTGTTTGTCTGCTGTATTTGTATTACAGTCATCTTGAGTACACTGTGTATTGTTTGTTCATACTGTATGCAAATAGTTGCGAGCTGCTGTGCTGTCAGTTTTCAGTTGGCTTAAGATATCATCATTAGGTGACTTCATAGTGGAAAGAACGGAAGGAGGGAAAAAAGGCAAAGAAAAACACTAACAGTCATATTCTGCTCAAAACAAGTGACAGATAAAGAACTCACTGCTACTGAATGATACATAAGACTGTTTGCTGCTATCTTTGGTTTGCTGTAAATGGAAGGCTTTTCACTGTATGTTGTTTGTACGTTTTTCCCCTCTACCCTCCATTAGGAACAAAATGCAGAGAGCAGGAAATGTGATGCACCACTGATAGTGGAACCTGTGGTGCCAAGTCAACAGATTTCTCTGTGAATTCTGCAGAGCAGGCTCCTGGGTAACATTGTCGGGCAGGTTCTCAGGATGTGCCACTGCTGCACAGGTATTGGAAATCATCTTGATGTGCGCTGACCCTGATGTGGATCCATAAACTCGTCCAGCTGGGTGATTGTAACCCCCATGAACTGGGTGAGCAGAATCAGCAGAGGAGAGGCTCTAAGTGGATCGGTTTCCTGTAAATCCAAAGCCAAAACTCCTGTTTCACGGTTTATTCACAGAGTTAGAGTTCAAATTAAAAGTCTTTGTAAAGAGATTGTTGCTGTAGCACTTCGACAAGAATTAGCAGTCACAAACACTTGAGTTTTTTTCTGTTCGTGGCTCCTGAGTTGCCTGCCTTGTCAGCCTTTTAGTCACACAGTATTTATGCTGACCCTATGCAGTTTCTCTCCTAATGGTGTTTGTTTTTAACAGCACTCTACGGTTACTTGTATCCGTTGTGCTCACCTAGGAATAGAATGACAGGTAATACAAGATTGTAAGTTTTTGCACCACACATAAGTGATAAATGGCTTTTCATGAGCAGTTAAAGAGTATCTTCAGTATTTTGCAACTTGCACCCTATTTTCCCATGCTTTTGTGTCCCAGTGACTAATGGGGACAGCAATTTTTGAAATTGGTCCAGTATTGAGGGAGACTGCTGTATCTGTTAGCTGCAAAGTGGGCTGCAGTGTAATCCTTATGGGCAATACGTTTTGTTTCACCAGAAACTGACGATTTCTATCATTGTAAAACTAGGTCCATGACTGTATGGATTATTTCTCACTGTGGTGAAAAAGCAACATTTTCCTGCAGGATGGCTGTTCACGACTGTCAAAATAATTGTTTTATTAGACTCTATTGAAGGATACTGTTATAAGAGAGCAGCATAGCTCCCTTAAGGAGTGTGTGTGTAGTGTGTGTGGATGAGATAGTGAGGGAGAGCGAGTGGCCGGCTAAGAGTGATGGTGCTGCTAGTGGAGCACAGGAAAAGATTAGCAATAAGTTGTCAATTTGGCAGTAAATGTACAGTCTAGGTTAAAGTGTGTCGGTTAATAAATGTTGCAGATTCTCAAGACCCAAGAAAAGTCTCATCTGCTATTTCCCATCTCAAAAAGTTAAGGCAGTTAAGCCCCAAAGCAAGCCTGAACAGGAAGGGCTAACGATAGCAGTATCTTTGTGCCTACAGCTTTGACTCAGGTTGCAGCTCTTTCTGAAGGTTTGTAATCCAGCCTTGAGCTGCAGTGTCTTTTTTTGGAAACTTTGTAAAATAAATCCATAATGATAAATTCAACACTGAATGTCTTCTGTGATTATTTAGCCATTTCAGCCATGGTCCGTGTTGAAGACAGTTGTTGTTGTTAGGATGGTGTTAGATGTCCACTGGAAACCCCGTGATGCCTTGCTTTGAGTCTGTCAACCAATCAGAGGCTGTGTTTCTGACTTGACATGGATGACGGCGCTGATCTCAAATGCATTGCGGAATATAATAACTTTAGATTGACCCTGAAAAACTTGCAGTAATGAGCTGGTGACGGTAGTGAGCTCAACCTCGCAGCAGACATCACATGACTGCAGTGATGCAGTTATCACCCCACGTAAAACACACGATAAATAAAACCATCTAGGCACTACTTTCCACTATTCCAACCATCACTTAGTCTGGTTTGGTTGAAATGTACCCTTATTTCACCGAGGCAGATGTGAGAATATGTGAGGAGAGCAGCGAGAGGGAGCTCAGACATTAGAGAAGCAGTGGGAAGAAACATAGTGTACAGCAAGAATATGAGCCTGTTTGTGGCAAAACAAGCACTTTTGCAACCCATTTTGCAGCAGTGGCTGCAGCGGTCTCGCTCAATACTGGACCAGTTTATATAATTATTGTCCCCATTAGTCACTTAGAATAGGAGTCTTAAATGTTTTCAGGCCCCTTAAGTGATAGACAGCAGGGACCCCGGATACCATATATTGCATTGAATATTTTGGGGTCTTCTCTCGTTTGTGACCCCCTAGGGGTCACAATCCCTCTGTTGAAGACCCATGACTCAGAAACAAAAAGAAAAATAGGATCCAGGTTGGAAAATACCAATGTTACCCTTAAGTTTGATTGACTTAATTAACAGACTTTCAAGCAGCACCTGTTTTGTCTGGTTGGTGAATATAATCTGCCGTAATGTGAAACATTAATTCACAACTTAATCTTTGAATGAAACTAGTCGTGAGTGGTCATAATAAATGTTTTTCCTGCATTATGCAGGAGAGGCTGGTGGTTTAATCAGAGTGGATCCCCTGTGATCTGAGCCCTCCTCTGGGGTTTGGAGTGGAATAGTGTCCGCGAGTGCTTTCATTTCTTATCTCTGTGCCGGTGGATGCATCTGCCAGCCCACATTTAGCATTCAGACTTTGTCCCAGGCCTGGATAGCCAACCGAGTGTAAACAAATATTTGAGATGCTGACGTGATCGCTGGAGAGATAACGTCTTCAACTGCAGATGACAAAAGGGCTGATGCGTTATTTTCTGCACAGTCTTGTTTTAAATTTTCCCAAACGTACTAGAACGGTACTCAGACTTACTGTAGAGCTTTAAACTGAAAGCCCTATTGACCACCAAGACAGTGAACATTAATTGTTTGCCGAAACAATGCAGGCGTTACCACAGAAAATCATTAGATCTCAGATAAGCACTGGTGTTAGATTTGAATATGATGGCTGCGGAGGCAGTGTCATTTAAATTCAGAATGAATCTCGGTCAGTGGAGAAGCACAAGTAATCTTCAGTGATCAAATATTGATGAATAACGTGACAAATCATTGCTAACTCCAACTCCCTCCCTGTTAATGCTCTAATGGAGCTAATATGAATGCTTCAATGCTGATGAACGAGCAGTAAAGCTCTCGAGTTGTTGATTCTGTGCCAGTTCTCAACTCGGATGTGTGCCAGAATGTGACCTGGTTACAATTTCTAAAGGGTTGTGAGAAATGAAAAAAAAAAAAAAACATAAAAAGCTGATCCGAAGGCAGTGCATACACTATATCCATAGTTTGTAGAGTGGTTTACATTCATTGCACATATCCAGCTGCTACTTAACTATAATAGCTTTGATGCTCAAAACCTGCAGTTGAATGTGTTTGACAAGTTCAAGCAGCTGCAGGATTATGCAAATAACAGTTTCTGATGGAAGAAGAACGTTAGAAAAACGTGTTTAGCTGTGAACTAAACCGTGTTCGGATAATGTATTTTCATGTAGTTTGTTTTACTGCTGTTTTGGGATTTAATTTAATTTTCAGCTTGACAAAAATCAGAACAAAGTGTGTTGGAGGGAGACTGATCTTGTTTTAAAATTTCACAACAAAGTCAGATGTGGTTAGTGCATCATGAATAAATTGCCATGTTGGATTTCTTTACTTAAAATTTTCATTGCCGTAGAGCTAAAGTGATTTGTTGATTAATAACAAAAATTAACTGGCAACTATTATGATAATTTATTTTTTTATTTATTTTTTTTTTTTAGAAAAAACACCAACAAATATTTGATGGTTCCAACTTCTCAAATATGAGGGTTTGTTGCTTTTCCTTACATCGTTGTAAACTGAATATCTTTGAATTTTGGAGTGTTGATTGGAGAAAAGAAGAAATTTGAGGATGTAATCCTGGGTTGTAGGGGACTGTGATGAACCATTTTAAAAATATATATTTTTTGGCATTTTATAGAGCAGAAAAATCAGCAGATTAATCGATAATGAAAATAATCGTTAGTTGCAGCCCTACTCAGTATTTTAGAAATACTGATGGAGTTTGATGTAATCATTTGGCGAAATTTGGATGACAAACATGTAAGGTTACAATTCAAGATGTCCAACATGATTAGTGTTGTAGTGTGATTAGTCTCTTTGTGGCATGTTGCTCAAAGTTCAGTTAAGCACTTAAATGTGATAGGTTAGGCTAGTAGATCATATCAGATCCATGAGTCAACAATAAGTATTCTTTGGTGGCCTGGGGGGAAGTAAAATGCCTTGTCAGGCAAGTAAATCTGGCAACTCGCTTGCCCTGATGGGCAAGTGGTAAAAAAGAGTTAAAGCATTATGATAATCAATTAATTGTTTAAGTTATTTTTCATGGAAAATAACAGAAAAGGCTGTTTTCAAACTCTCAAATATGGAGATTTTCAGCTTTTTTGTTTTTATTATATTAAACTGAATAATAACATTGAACAACAAAAAAATTCCTTAAATCCACTGTATACTCACCCATATCGGCAATATGAGGGGGGATGGCTTCTCCTTTGTTAGCAAAATGACCAAAATGCATCCCTCTTGTTAATCCCCTTTTAGCAGAGAGCATGCAGAGGGGGCCTTGACCCTTTATCTGTATGAGCAAGTTAGAATCTGTGGCCCTGACCACGGCTCTGAAATATCAGTAGCCTCACCATGCTGTAAATTGATAAATCCATGGTGCTGTCTGTGGTGCTGAAGTAGCAGACTGATTTGTGATTGTGTCTTTTTCTCTTAGTCCCATAAATTTGTCTCTGAGTTATAATATTCTATAGGTTTCTATACCTAAAAAGTAAAGAATGAAAAGAGTTGTTCAGATTAACAAATCACCCACAGCCGATACTGAGATCGGATTTGCACATCCCTAGGTTGAACATTAGTAAACATAAATCTAAAAAAGCTTTGATGACAACTTTGATCTACGTTACTGTTACACAGAACATCTTTAGTTTGGAATCAAGCCAGAGGAGTTAATAGTCAGAGGACTTAATCAATAGATAATGAAGTATTTGATAGAGGTTGTCCATTTCGGCCTTATCTCTCTGAAGTCACTGGTGGTTTTATATTGCCTTCTGTCTTGGTTCTAGTGACTGTCTCTTGGCTTCTTTGCTGTAATTTGCTGCCTAAGAAAACCTCAGCTGCCCTTCCTGAGTCCCCTGGATGGAGCCTGTAGACTGGAGATTTGCAAGTTCATAAATAGTTCACCCCAAGCCGGCGTAACAGCTTTAGCATGTGTTTTGAGACCCCTGGGCAGGAAAAAAATTGCATGATGGAGAAAGACGTTTCTTGTGGCTGGCGGCGTCCACTCATTTACCCGGCGATCTGCTGAACAATCAGTGTGCCAAACCAAATTTACGAGCACATGAACTCCATCTCTCCAGCAAAGCCCCCTCTAATGAAATACCCTGGCTAGATTAATGTCTGCGCTGGGATGATTTGCATTCAGACCCACCTATAAATCTCAAGCAATGGCTAAAGACAATTTGCAACTTGCACTCAAAATCAACTGCAGGCTGCCTTTATCTGTAATGGACTGTCCCTCCCTCCATCTCAGTGTGACTCCAGTTTTGCTGGAAGACAGCCAGGTCCTGCTGACCTCTTGTTCCCTCAATCAGGCCCATTAAGACGGAGTTAAGGTTGGTGTGTGTCGTTTGATGAAGCGGGTTGTCCCACGAGAGAGGATAATGATGGCTTTAATGAGGACTGTTACCTCTATCTGATGGTGTTACTGGTAAAGGCCACACCGAGGGGGGTCAGATGGTACAGCGTAGTGTGAGTCAGGCTACCATATTACGTTTAAATCAACAAACTCAACTCTGCACCGCTGCCTTAGGTTGATTTAATGTTTAAAGAGCAAGAGAGCAAGAAAAAGTCCTGGTGTTAATTCCTGTGACATTTGATAACACTATGTTCAAATTGCATTGCTGATGTGCAAGTGCAGGATAACGTGGCTTCATTTCAGGCATCTGTTTCAAAAACATTGTGTTTCATATTGTGATCACTCTCAGATTCCTAATCCTTATAGGAATGTTGTCTGTATGGTGTGGAAGCAGCCCTGTGCCTCGTTTGTGCCTCACATCTTTAGTCAGTACCCCTGACCAAGGCACTGGTTTACATCTGGAGTTGGTCACCAGGTGCTGCACACCAGCTGCCCACTGCTCCTAATATTAGGATGTTTTAAATGCAGAGACTGAATCTCACTGTACATTGTTTTCTGTTGTAGGGCTGCACCTAATGAATCCATTAGTTGTTTGGTCCATAAACTGTCAGAAAACGGTAGGAGTGTGTATCTCACTGACTGAGAGGATTCGATAAGTATCTCGATATATGTTCGACAAATCGATGCATCTTAGAAATTTTTAAACAGCCAACGATTCGGTATGATATGATTCAGCCCTTTCATGATACAATACGATATGATGCAATGTGTGAATCTTTACATTTTGATTCTATTAAAGCTATATGTGTTGTAGCGGGTCAGGGTACTAATAGTAAAAAAATCCTGATAGTTTTACTAAATCCAGTAACAGTAAAGACAGATAGAAAGGGGCATTGCAGTGATTTTAACATCTTATCATGTGTAAATGAGATGCTGTAGCTTAAAAATGAGAATTTGTGAACAAACTTTAAAACTGTTTAAAATGCATTTTTGCAGTAAGATGATACTCTTCTCTGTTTCATATGAAGAGTGCTGTGGTTTTGATTAGTGTGGGGGAACAGTGATGCTCTGTGTTACCTGCTCTCACAGTGACATGACGTCTCTGTGGGTCAGGAGACTCGTGGCTCTGTACTCTGCTGTCCCACACGTTCTGCATAAATGATGTGCAGCAGTGTTTCTCATCTTTCTTATAAAACTCAAACTTATTTTACACTTGTGCGTTATGAAAGTTTGGTGGTGCGACGCGGTGCGATGTCAGTTCTTTCACCGTCTGTTTTGAGGAAATGAAGAGGAGACGCAGGAGAGGGAGGGGGGAGCGCTTGTTTTGTGAGAGCGAGGCAGCAGGCGTGCAGTGAGAGCGGCGCAGGCAGAGGCAGGGTGAGAGAGACAACAGAGGAAAGTTACAGCAGCAGTTCATTGATGCCAAAAATGAAACTTATGCACGTCCAAATGAGATGTATCAATACTCTAGTGCTGCATCGATTTTTTTTTCGATTCACGTTTAGCTTTTTACCGATAGAGGCCGTCTGAACCGATGTGAGGTCCTCAAATGTCTTGTTTTGTCCACAATCCAAAGATATTCAGTTTACTGTCACAGAGGGCCAAAGAAAACAGAAAATATTCACATTTGAGAAACTGAAATCAGAGAATTTGGACTTTTTTTTTTAATTAGAGAAAAACTCAAAATGATCGATTATCAAAGTAGTTGGTGATTAATTTAATAGTTGATTGAATAATAGTATTCTATTAATCCTTGCAGTTATACTCTGCATAACTGTACATGTGACAATAAAGTTGACCTTTACCTTTTATGTTTACTTTTACATGGGTGACATGATACACAGTCCAGCCAGTGGCTTCACACTACTCACTGCTCTACAGGTGGTGGTAATGAACAACAATATTTAGCAATGCACCAGCAAAGGAAGGGATGAAGATTGCTAACTAGTAAACATGGATGTAAACAATACAGGATTCAGAACGTAAAAAAAAAAAAAAGCTTTGCAAAAGTCTTGGAAGGAAAATAATGCATTTAACTTGTTTGTTAGACCTCAAAGATACAAATATGTTCTGATGAGTAACACTGAATGTTAACAGAAATTCCACAAGGTTAGTTAATGATGTCAAAGAATTGGTCTTAGAGTGACAGTCAGTCAAGGTTTGATGGATTTAACAACACAAACCTTAAAGGGAGGATTAGTGGGATTTGTCCGTGCTGTTCATAAACACACCAGAAAGACAGTTAATTGTTGTGTCTCATTCCCAGAACATCAAATACCAATGTTTTAGGTTGTTATAAAGTGTCCTGAGTGCAGAAAATAATGAGGGGAGAGGACAGAGTCTCTGCAGATACACCAGCACACACTTTGAGTGGGTCATAAGTGATGATTGAAAGGGATTATTGTTCTGTATAGATTTGTTTTTTGTTTTGTTTTTTTAGGAAAATGTTGCATATTATGCCTTTTAATAGCACGGCATCTTGGGAAATGGTATTGTTTGTTCTCTTGCTGAGAGTTAGATGAGAAGATCGATACCACTATTATATCTGCATGCTAACTATGAAGCTACCGCAAGCAGCTGGTTAGTTTTGCTGAAAACACAACTTATCATTTTAATGTCTGTTTGTGTGCCAAGACTTAACATTTTGTTGATGGTATGTGAATTTTGTTACCTTCGGGCAGAGCCAGGCTAACTGTTCCCACTTGTTTACAGTCTTTATACTAAGTTAAGTCTTTTCTTAAGTCTTTTTCTTTTTCTTTCTTTCAGTTTTTTTCACATAGTTTCATAGGTTTGTTCTCAGAAAGAAAAAACAAACTATAAATGGAACATGGAGACATAAAAAAGCAAACAAACTTTCTGTGATAGACGTATATAGCACTACCTAAAAGCTTTTCAGTTTTTATATTTTTATATTTTTCCAGTTTGTGAGAAAAATCCAATACAGTAGCCAAACTCTTAAATGTATTCTGTAAAATTGATGCACACTTTATGTTTACTTTATACCCTGTTTTACTTCAAGCCAGCGAAGTCTTCACATCACTTTCCTCCCTCTTTTATCAATACAAACTGTGATCAACACTAAAGCAGCAAGGCCGGAGCACGGTCGCGTGTTCGTTCTTTATTTCTTCACAGTTGAACCAATTATCCGTCTCGCAGCTGTCAAAACCAGCTGATGCAGCAGCTGAATCGAAGGCAATTTGTAGCATAGTACCTGTGGAGAGCTGTTTGAAAGGCTGCCACTAGTTTTTTTGCCAAGTGGGAGTGCAGTGTGTGTGTGTGAGTGTGTGTGGATCGCTGACGAGATGGAGGCTGAGTCAACAGCTAAACACAGATGACTAGCTACTGCTCACACTTCTTCTTAGTCATCACGGGTCGATGTCAAACACGGACTTCCTCGCAGCTGCCCGAGCCTTTGACAACCAATATTTGGGCTGAAAACTCAGTGGGAAGTAGTTTCAGGACTCATTTATAAACATTACTCACAACATCACCTCTCCAGCTCTTGTGCTGATTTTTTGTGCTTTGTTTATCGGGTTTCTAACAGCTGACATGTCGACTTCAATAGGTTGAGAGTGACTTGCAGGTTCAACACTTTCCACTGCTTCCACTCATAGGTGTTGGGGCATAAGCTGTGTGTTTCCACCCTGCCTGCCAGTGTGCACTGCTGTTTGTGTTCTGTGTAAACCCTGGAGCTTCTGAGGGGCTGATCTAAATCCAAGCAATATGTTCAGGAATGCAGCCAGAGTGAAAGTGAGATTTCCTCGGATCCAGCTCTCTGTGTTAGGTCAGGTGCTTATAGAGTCGAGGCTTGGGGGATGTGCACTCTACCTTTTCAGCATGAACAAGTGCACAGTCGAAGATCAGAGACATTTAAGTCAGATCCTACTGAAATCAGACTTTAAACTTGTCTTTACATTTAAAATACAAACACTCAATAGAGTTTAGAAAAGTATTCCCACTAGTTGGGGTTTTGGCCAGAAATAACAGAATAATGTTGGGAAATTATAGCCCAAACTATAGCTCAGGGTTGTAGCAGTACCCCAATAGACCGTATTCCTAAGATGGAGGATGAAAAGAACATTTTTCAAGTTTATATATATATATAAGTCTTATAGCAAATATTTTGACTGAAATTACGATTGCAATATGTGATATGATTAGTGGGAATAGTCATTTTTGTGTTGCGATTTTCATTTTCACTGACAAAAAAAACTATTAAAATCCTGATGATATGACATTTGTTGGTGTCTGTGCCAAACAAACATCAAACAACAAAACTTACATCTGAAGAACAAGATTTGTAGGTCAGGACATCTCTGCAGCACCAAAATACTTCATTATAATGCTGTTACTTGTCACATTGTTCTTTTATAAAATAATTGCATATTGGTTCTGGTTCTGCGATTTCGATGTTGCACTTGGCCACATTGTGATTTCAATTATTTTGTGATTAATTGTGCAGCCCTAGTTTCATGTCTTTCAGGACATAATATTTTGTGAAATCATGCATTTGTTTATCCAAAGAAAACAAACAATACATCTGGACTCATAAATTTGTTATACCTTAATACCCAGTAAGCAGTTTGTTAACTTTTGACATGTGGGAGGCCCAATAGGAGCACCCCCATTGACTGGGAGAAGACCAGTTCTTTTAAGTAACCTGGTTTGTTTGTTCACTTGCCACCCTCCCTTGTAGCTATAGTTTGAGTTAATAATTTTGGTACTCTGCAAACTCCAGATTCACACTTCAATTCCTGTGCAGAAATATAAAAAATATATAAAAAATTTGCTAACCTGACAAAAGGCTGCTGTCATCATCATTAGTGGTCTTCCCATCATATATATAAATGACAAATAATAATGACTCGTTGCATTTTGTGTTTTATATCTATGCTCCTCATCGCTGGGTTCAAGGATGCTTATGCTGCCGGTGGATGAGTTTGACATGGGGTTACACAAGCAGTTGAGCACGGTGCATCTATTTGCTTTTAAATTTATATCATGCAATGCCAGATGCTTTCCCCCTTTACACGCAACTCTTTTTAAAGATTTGTTGCTTGTCACATCTGGTGTTGGAATTTTTCAAGTGAAATGCAGCCACACTTTGGGCCATTTAGCTTGGTGTTTTACCCACCACGCTACAAGCTAACTGTCACCTAATGTCACCAGCTACCACTGCCATGCAGAGAGTGTGCTGCTATAATGTTAACCAATGATCTCGTGTGTGTTGATGCCTCTGTTGTCTCTAATGTCTGCACGAGAGGGCAACTATGTTAATAGACAGTTTAAGTGGCATTGAAACGAGGCACCAAAATCGGCTTTGTGATTTTGTCGCTAGGCACCACTTGGCACTGGGTTTCAGTACGCAAGTTTCAGAGGTGTCTGCTGCTTCTGCTCCTCAGACAGCATCAAGATTATGAACACACAACACATTTAAGCTACAGATATTTCAGAGCCATATTCAGGGACATACAGTATATTGTTACTTGCACAAACCTCAGTCAGATAAAGGATCAATGAGTCAGGCAGGCTAACCACCTCTATGCCCCTGCACTCTCTCTGCTACTAGGGAATGTAGAGGGAGGGTGGCAGGTTAACAAGAGGGAAGCATTTTGATCATGCTCTAACGAGGGAGATGCAGAGAGATGTGCAGAGTCAAGCCATATGTATAGAGAAGGGGCTCTGGTGATACTGTGACATTGTGATACTTTCTGAGACGGTTATTGAACTGTGAAAATCTCGTACTGTTGCAGCCCTACTTCATCTTTAGATTCCAGACTTCATCTTGTTGTGCATAACCTAAATGCAGCCAAGATGGATGAAATGTCTTCCGAAGCTTCATCAATAAAGGCACCGCTCCCAGCTCGACAACAATGCCGATGAGTGACAGTGTCAATGTATCAATCATCTTAAGGGCCCTGTCCTGTCGGTGTGTTTCATGCTCCGTGGCAATTGTCTAAATAATATATTGACTATTTGGTCAGTGTCAAAATGAGCAGACCATGAGAAATGAAAGTGGAAGGAAGCAGGTGGACCGCTTTGTGCAGTTTCAGTACAAGTGTGTATGTGTGTGCAAGTGTGTGAAAGACTGCCACCCTCCCTTTATGCGGGGGCAGACAGCCAGCGGGGGTCACACACCAGTAACTCCTTAGAGATGCATAATTTGACAGCGCCATGAGAAGCAAACCACTACAGAGGACTGGACTGACTCATTAGATCTGCTTAGCCAGACACATTTCTGCCTGTAATTAGCTGCTGATTAATACAGATCATTTAGGTCTCAGTAATGTGGACGCCACAAGTATGTAGCGCACAGTGGAGTCCTAACTCATGATGAATGCCCTTCATTTATGCACTGGGCTGAGAAAAAGCCCTGGACCGAGGGAAGCGGACATAAAGGCACACATGCATGCACGTCATCAGACAAGCAAGAGTAAAAATCTACATCAAGTGTTGAAATGCTTCAACTGCAGTGTTTTTTTTTTTGAGACAAATGGATCTTATAAAGTACTGACAATAACCATGAAATACCGTACAAGAGCGTCAAGCTTCACAGTGTGCCTCTGAGGAACCTGTCAGTGTGAATGAGCTGTTATAGCCGACCACAGGTTCAAGCCATTGATCATTTGGTGACATTGTTATGAATGGCGGAGGCCAGAGCCGCCAAATTGCAAGAAGTGCTGTTGTGTTTTCGGTGGAAAGTTTTGTAAACTCAGTGTTAGTCCAGATGTGATTTATTCTTTTTCATCACCGCTCGAAGGGGCGAAGCTTGAAGCGTTTCGTGGCTGTCACGGTTGCCGCAGAATGACACAGTATGTTCAGTAAACCCAATAACTTCGGAAATAACTCAGGTTTAAAGCGGTTCAGTTAAGGACTCGGTAAAGTTCATAATGGAATTCCTGCTTTTAGCGTCTACAAGCATAGTCAAATGAAGTTAGGGCTGCGTGTCCTGATTTCAAAGTCGAGAGAGAAAAGAAGAATAATAAAAGTAAACACACTTAAAAAACCTCGGTACTTGAAAACGTATCATCAATCAAACACACCTTGGACAAACTGTAATTACCTCTGATTTTCTTCCGAATTCAGGAGAGGAAATAGCCATTTCCTTTATTGCCTTAGCACTCTGCTGTTTTTTTCCTTATTGCCATATTAAGGGCGGTAATGTGATGAAGTGCTAGAAGCCATTTCTTCAAGGCTTAACCCTACTCAATATTTTACAGCGAAAAAACAAATAATGGGTTTATAATTACATTGGAGCAGGTCTTTCCTGAAAGAGGCGAGGAAAGTAAAACAGCTTTAGGGAAAAGTGTCCAACCCTTTATGATACATGGGGCTGTATTTGAAAGTGCAGAAACAATTATACTAAAAATAGCCTACAAACACATTTGAAACTGTGGTGCATGGGCAGCCAGATGTAGCTGTTTGCAGCTGTGTGGCCTACTCTATATGATGTTCAGAGTTCATTCGAAGCCAGGCAGGGAGCTATGATTAAATGAGCAGACCAGTGCATTTCTGCAGTCGTGTCCAGTTGCACTTACTCCTGCAGAAAGGCAGATTGATAAACTCTGAGTCAGCATTTTTTGCATTGGGTGTGTGCCCTCTGTCCGTTTCCTCCCTCACAACAGGAAACAGGCTGTCCTCATTTCAACAGACCTGAAACACAGGGAAAAAGGGCACAAATCTAGTATATTCTAGTTTACCATATGTGCCCATGAGAAAGGGACACACTCATATGCATGTGTGCTGAGATAAAGGTTAAAACACAGACAAAAACATTGCTTTTTTCATGCACTGGTCAATTTAGAAATTTTGGACTATTTTGCTTCCATAGCAGTCTTGTGAACTAGTGCAGTTGTTGTCAACCTGTGGATGGGCCCCACTGGAGGGGCGTAGACCTACTGCAGGGAGGGGGGCATGACCAGGGTGAAAATACTGAATGAATGGATATGATTTATATAGTGAAAATACATAAACAAGAGTTTGCTGATGCTATTATGCTGACCTTTATTTCACTAAAGTTAATCTTGAATCCTTTTTATTCATAGCTTCTTCAGCAATTATTGTTAATGATTGATAAAAAAAAAATGTGTCTGGGCGTAGACCATGCCAAGCTTCAGAACCACTGGACTGATGGGGGAAAAAAAAACAAATTACACCTTTAGTTATTTATTTTAGTTCTCATTTCTGCTTTGGAAATTTATGCAAATTAGCACATGTAATAAAATAAATAAGTCATTTGCATATTTAAACAGCAATTTTCAAAAAAACTTGTAATATACATTTGTTTGAATGTAAATTAGGAAGTTTTATGGTGATATCTATTAGATAAAATTTTTACTTGCAGTGTCTTATTTTATGTCTACAATTGTATGGAATTATCATTTTGAGCCAGAAATCTCCTCTTCAGCAGCTTTTACATACACCAAACCTTCGACTTCTATTCCTGTCTGTATTCTGAAGGTTATTCAAGAGGGGTTTGTTTGTATCTCATTCATATTCCAAAAAAATGTGGCAAAATTGATTTTTTATGGCCATTGACAGTATTTTCTGATTTATGATAAAAAAAAGAGATACTGAAAGTTCCCTTGGTAGAAACCTTTGACTCTAATATATCAACAAAATGAATTTTGAAACTGGTTTTTGTTCAGATTTCTGTACTGGAAATTCTTCCACTTCTCCCCTCCCAACTGTATACCATTTTTTTTGTCTTTTGTAGTGGAGAAGGGAGCATTTTCAGTGATTGTATGATGAGCACTTCTCTTGCTCAGAAACCTGCTTTTGAGTGTATACCCATGAAAGCCATCCAACCTCTGAATAACCCAGGTGTCTAGTTTGTGAAGCTTCATCAGGCTGTGATTATCAGATGTCACAGCAGTTCATTTTATGCAATGAGCACAAGATGGTCTCACCACAACCAAGTGGCTACTATGAGGACTAATAATCATCACACATGAATATAATTCATTGAATCCACAAGAGTCACAGCCTTCCAGTCATACCCAATATACGCAATACTGTCCAAATACATGCAGAAATATTCAAATAGAATATTTGAACATAACACATTATACTGCATGCAAATAACTGCATGGTTTTGGTCCAGAACTGTATGGGATTAGCATAAAGTAAGCATGTAATGGGCACCCACTGAATCCATTTTCATTCAGATGTCTTGAGGTGAGAGTTCAAGAAAATGTCCATGCTAGTTTTATCCTCGCCAAAATTTAATCTAAATTTGGAGCTTTATTTAGCCCTCTTCCTTGCATGCTAGCGTGACTCTGTTAGAGATTAATTAGATAATGCCTCATTAGCAGTATTTAAACATGTCATTTCAGAAAATCTGTAATATAAGTAATCAACTAGTGGAGTTTCATGGCGATATCTATTAGTTTAAATATTTTACCCTATCCTCCTGAAAGGGCAGGTTGAGGACACTGTCACGACTTTAAAGAGATCAGCGTGAGATTTGGTTTAAGGAAGCAGCTGGATTGAATTCTTAATTCTGCCACCAGAGATTTTTCCTCTCTTTGGGCCACCGTAGGAGAAACCAATCTCACAGCTTGTGGAGGCCTTCCTGTGGAATGATAGCTCCAATGGGATTTGGCATTTCATGCATTATTTAAAAGTCTTTGGGAACGCACCTGAATGAACCTCAGTCGTCAGTGTCTCTGCACAGTGCAGAAGAAAAACAGTTTAACTTGAATCCCAAGTCCCATTCACATATTCATCTTCATAAGGGTGATAGATTCTGCTTAGATAAGGCAATGAAAGGTGGAATTATTTCATGGCTAGACAAATTAGCTTTGTCTCCACTGAAAATTAATTAATACTTTATCAAAGTCCCTGTCTCATGTAGCCATACGTTCTGAAAGAGATGTTTCAAGTGTGTTAAAGGGTTCGTTCAGATTTTTTGAAATGGGCTTGTATGAGGTACTTATGCATAGTCAGTGTAATACCTACAGTAGATGGTGGACACCACTGCCCCAGTTTGGAAAAGCAGCAGGACTGCAGGTGGAAGAAAACAATGTACTGCTGTGGACAGGGTCAGCAGCAGAACATATTTCACCATTTTACCTCGCTGTCAGACAGCCTTTTTCCAGTGAGAAACCATCATTATCCTAAGCCAAATATTGCTCGCTCCAAAGCAAAAACAGTAATTTTACCTTGCAGAAGACCAGAAAAAGGAGTTGCTGCGCCACCACTGCCTTGATTGATTTGTTTGTGTTTGCGTTGTTTTGTCACTTCTGGGAATCGGAATTATCCCTTTAAAACACCAAAATCACACAAACAAACTAACTGAAGAACATCAACTCTCCTGTCAACTCCTACTGAGTTCTGTTGGTTTGGGGAGTGATATTTGGCTTTTACAATGGCCACTTCCTGTCTGAAAAGACTGTATGATGGCAAAGTAAAGCAGTAAAAATATTCTAAATATAGTGTACAATTGAATTAATATTGTTTTTTTTTTTAGATGGCCAAAACATGTTTTGCAGGTGACCCTTTCAACAGCAGAATATTACAAAGCTTCCTACACCGGTCTTTCTGCTACTTCTTCAAATCACCATCTACTGTAGGCAATACACTATGTACCTCATACAACCCTACTTTAAAAAAATCATCCCTTTAATGCACAGTGTTCCAAAGTTGTAACTCAAATCCAATCAGTACAACTCCTCATGGTTCAGACTGAGTTCTATTGATTCTGTTTCACTCAAAGAGGAAACTCATGCAAATTGCAACACTGCAGGCATTACAAATTCCATGAAAAGGAGACCCAGTAGTTGTAGTAGTATTAGTAGGAGTAGTTTGTAGCGGCCTTTCTGCAGGACAGAGGAGCTGTCCAGGGTTCTGACCACTTCTTCCTTGCTCTGGTTTGCTCTGAGGATGCTCGGTACGCATGGATTGGTGCAAGCAGCAGCATCAGCTTAAAAGATGAACATATAATTCAGCCAAGATTTTGTGAAACGTGGTTTTGCTCGGACAGTTTTTTTCAGTGATGCATTGTATACACAACAATCAATATCTTCAGTAATTGCGATCGGATCTGGACTGCAGCATGTGTGTCAATGAATCTCGTCCTACCACTGCATGAAATTAACTGAGCTCTACCTCATCGTAATTCACACAGTTATAATGGGCTTTGTTCTAATGAAAACCCCGGTGGTATCAAGTTTGTGCTGTGCTTTATGGCATAATTAACGTCTCTGTTGATATACCAGACAATCTGAAGCAAATGTTTAAGTAATAAAAGGGTGAGGAGAAAGGTGCACAGCTAACAGAAAAGAAATCAAACAAGTAAAGTAACTAAGAGTGATGAGAGAGGAAAATCAGCCAACAGAGAGTTGGCCACAGCAGTATACAACAGAGAGGATCATTATTTCTTTGAGCCGACCCAACAAAAAGCTGAACAGTGCACCCCCTCTAAGAAGCACCTTTGCAGCTACAGTACCTAATGGTGTAGTCAGTCACTGTGCTGGCTTTTCACCATGAATACCTCATTGTTTTCTCCATGTGAAAAGTGAAAAGAGGCAACAAGGGGGCTCATAAATTTGCCCTGATGCGGCCATGCAGTCTCTTTATTGCCCCTCAGTGCTATGGTTCACAGAACAGGCTACATTTTATTTCTGTGGTGTAAGGAGTACTTTGCTTGCTGTTGGAATGTCATTTACTGCAGTCTATTTCTAAGTGCCCATGAAATTTCATGACTGAAATGGAGAACGCGGAGAGTGCATGAGAGCAAACACATGATAACATACACGTGACAAAATAAAGCGGTGCGTTTTACAAGGTACCTGATATCTTTCATTTAAAGAAGTTTATACTACAACATACTTGCAAAATATCCATATATACCCAAGACTTTTCCAAGCACTAATCAACACTACATTATTATTACATCTGTGCAATACAATGTCTTTTTTCACATTAGACATTTTAACTTATTGTAGAAAAAGCACAGATGATACAAACAATTTGAAGAAATTAAGCGATCATAATGTGCCAGCTAGGGTTAGGTGATATGTTGAAATTTTCTAACCAGCCGCTGTCAGCATCTCCTCCTGTCTTCCCACATTTGAGCTGGGGGCATCAAGTTTACTACATCATGGATGCTATGTTTGTTCACTATGTCCAGTAAATAAATAAAATAAAATCACAAAGTGCCACAAAGTGCCAAGAAGGGGAATATTCTCACACCTGTTTTCCTTATTAAACAGAAAAATACAACTGTACACATTCAGAATTCAAGTTTCTCTGTTTTACTGAAGCAAGACAAGCTTTCATTGCCTTGTAACTTAAAATGAAACACACTTCATTCAAACTCAACAGAAAAACAAAATAATACTCGCACACAACCATCTTGGTCAGTCTTTCCACAGTTCCAACAATCGCAAACTCTGATTTGGTTGAAATAAATCCTTATTTCACTGCATTAGATGTGAAAATATTCTGGCTCTACAGGCTGTTTTCCTCTCACTTGTCTCCGGCTCAGTGGGTGTGTACTGTGCAGCTGAAAGAGCAGCGGCTCTCACTCTGCAGATCATTAAATTACAAAACTAAAATGACAAAAGTTGCCTCCAAAAACCAACCAGTGATGGACCTGTGATAGTTGATATTTTTGTCCAGTTGCCCAACCCTAGAGCCAGCATGAACAGCGGAGATGTTTGATTAGAAGTCTGTGACATGTACGACCATAGAGTGCAATAATACAGTCAGATTTAGTCTCTGCATTTAACCCATCCTACCAACTCACTCCTGAGTCAGCACCTTGGTCAAGGGTACTGAGTGGGGAATTGACCTAAAACACAGTTTTTGATAAACACAGGAGTCTCCTGAATAATGTAACAATCCTATAAGTTTATGTTGACTACCATTAAATTACTAATACCATTACAGTTTAATTATTTAAACTTCTTAAACTTTTCTTAGAAATAATGTTTGTTCTGTCAGTTTGGCATTATGGACAGCTCCAAATACTGCAATACCCATGAACCTTGGCCGTCTTTGCTATGGAGAAAAAGTGGTAGTTTATGCATTCATCCAAAATTGACCCAGTATTTAAAAGTAAATTGATTTAATTTGCATATCAGTTTAGTCAACAGTGCAATCTTAAGCTCTGACCTGCCATTAGCAGCACATTTAGAAAAATCTTAAGCCCAAAGTTTGTCTGTTTCTTGCTAAAATGCACCCTGGGAGTCATAGTTGACTTCTCCCCTTATGTTTTAATGTTCTTGTGCCTTCACTTTTTATAGAAGAACCGAGGTATTTTCTAATACAGTTGGTCATCTGTTGTACCAATGATGCAACTGGGATTGAAAATAAATGTGCATTTTGCTTCCAGGACAGGGGCTGCTGGAAAATAGCTCCCCTGCCTTTACAACTTTATAGCAAGACCCTGAAAGTGAAGCAGCTAAATGGAATTCAGCCATGATTTATTTTGTTATATAAACCTGTGATTTTCCTACTGTGACATTTCTTCTGTAAAAAAAACGCCCATTCAGTAGACCATAGAGTTTAATCAACACCAAAACACAAAAGAGATTTTTTTTATATATATATTTGCAAAGGCAAGCTGCTGTACTTAAAATAAGTCCTGCGCTGGCAGAGGAGACATTTTGACACACTCTGTAGAATATCAATGTATGATTTTGTGAATGTCATCTAAGTTGTTGCTGGAATGTAAAGTGTGGCCATTTCTGAGGATGCCAGATTGAGGTGTTTTAAAGTGTTGCACTCCCCAGTGCCAGATAGTTAAACTTGGCTGCTGTAATGTAATTGCTGAATCAAGTGAGGGTGGTCAGTGAGGCGTTTTGTTAGTGGTCATGTCTTTAACTGCATTACTGACATACTGCAGCATTTCTGTTTCTACCTGCTCAACAAAATCAATGAACCAGTGTTTTTCTGCCTTCCAGGTCTGAATTGGACTCATCCAGAATGGTCAGGTATGTCCAACTGCTCTAATATTGTACTCTGTCTTCATCAGTCTGAACTTTTTGTGCATATTCTCTCTTAAAGCACTTTTAACAGGATCTCTGTGGGCCCTTAAAACGTCTAAAGCCAATAATCTGAATTTGAGGCCATAAAGAGTATTAAAATGTGTTAGATAGCAGCTCTCAAACATTGTTTGAATTATGAAGTCAATGTTGCTTTTAGAAAGTTCCAATAATCAGTCTCACTCTTCAGTGTGTTTTGGGGAAAAATTTGTATTGATCATGCTGTAACAACTACAAAATGAAACCAACATGGAACCAACAGCTACTAATACACAACTCTGCAGCCTGGTCAGTCATCTCCTCTCATCAAAGCGTTAGATTCACATGGGAAGTCAGAAGAACATCAGGACCAGGCACAAAGCAATTCTGGCAATGGTGGACTCTGAGGACTCACAGGGGGCAATCCTGCAAAAATGCCCTCTTGGTTACCCCGAAGATACGATAAAACATGATAAAGTGTCCTCTAGGGTGCCCATCCAGTGGGGAAAATGTGGTAAAGTGACTTCTATGGTGCCCTTTCAGTGGGTAAAATGCAATGGTTTAATAGTTAATAGTTCCCTCTGTGTTTTTATTACAGAGGTGTAGTAGTAGTTGTTGTACTTGGAGTCACATAATAAAACAATTTTAATCTAAACCAAGGATCGGAACTGTTTCACCATAACTGCATCAAGACTTTCGGTGCACTGTTGCCCCACCGAAAGCAGCTGATGCCCTTTTATTTTTTTCACCCCTGCCCCTCAAACAGCCTCTGAGTCCACCACTCAGTTCTAGGGCTCTGATTTTTCTTCCTAACCTCTGTACTGTTTTTGCCAGTGAACATGAAATAGGTCTAAAATTGTAGCCATGATGGTCTTTAAAAGGTCTTAAATTTAATTTGTTGAAACCATGTTCTAAATCCTGTGGCTTTTGGTGGGAAAAAACCATCTTGCTTGTGGAAAATTCGTCTGTGAAGTCTTTTTGATTGGAGTGTGTAAAGCTGAATATCCTCGCATCATGGCACTAGCCAGAGTGAGTGGTTTTCCCCCCTCTGAAGGATTGAGGCTGGCCTGATATGGTGCCTGTTATTGGTGTTTGTGGATATTACAGTGTGGAGAAAATGATGAGATTTTATGTCAAGTGTGGTCCAAGGTCACATTCCTCCGTTGTTCGCTCGTTCGCTCTGTGAACTTTAGTGGCGGGAGATTTGTTGGGGTCTCTGCTGACAGAGTTGAGATGTGGGCTGATTTAACACTGTAATGTGAATCCATCATTGCTGTGAAGAAATATGGCTTCCATGTAGAGAGTAGCTGGGCCTCTCTGGCTGGTAAACACCCCTTATCTGTAGCTTCTCTCTTTAGGGAGGCCTGCCTCGCTGCGGGATCCAAACAGCCTCTTCCTCTGCATCTGTGTATTAAGGACCCAACCGTGTCTAGACAAGTCGAACAGAGTGTAGCGGAGCCAGTGTTTTAGTGAAAATTTTCCAGGCCATGTCTGTTCTTCCCTTAGGTGCTTGACTGTCTGCGCTCCCCAGGCTGCTTTTCTTCTGCTCTGAATGTCCTATCACAAATTTGAAGCGAGTCCAGAGGGCCACAGCCTGGATATGTGTGCCAGTCTTTGTCTTTCTATCATCACAGAAAATGTGTGTGTGCACGCAAGGGTGAAGTTTGCCACTCAGTCCCATCCCCACCAACAAAAGTGTAACAAAGGAAGGAAAAAATAGGTTGCATCAAAATTTGATATGTACTGTATAAAGTCAGTTGAATTAAAGTATCTCGTCAATGTTTAATATTTTTTGTTTAAGCCTTTTAGGTGGGTTGCAAATATTAATCTCACTCCAAACATCTGTATGTGCTGTAATGAATGTTATTTGAAGACTTAGAAGTTGTTGTTTAGTTACAAAACTTTGCCTCGGGTGAAATTGCTTGTGGACAAAAGAGGGATTTTCTGAAATAACAAACAAGTCATTGTTGAGTAATGTAAGTCATTAAGTGTTGTAGCACACTGGAGAATTTTCTCCTTTAAGCACACACATCTCTGCAAACAGAACTGACCTTCAGTCTCACTCTGCAGCTCTCAGAATTGATATTTGCAAACTGGCAAAAATATTTATCCTAAAACAGGATCTAGATTTTAAAAAGTGTCACTTTCTACTTTTTGGGGCATCGTGATGCGGTTGACATCAGTACAGTGATCAGTATTGTGCAATCCAGCACGCTGATGTTTGTTATCATTATCTAACACTGGATTTTTTAATTAACGTAGCAGAAATACTCAACCTACATTCCACAGTCCACTGTAATCAACACTTATCTATTTTAACAGATTTTTATATGTATGCAGAATCCTTTTGTAAGCCACAAGATTTCAATTGAATTTGTATTCTGAGTAGAACTGACCAATCATGTTTGAGTGGGCTCTGGTTGTATGCAAACAGTCTGTGTGGAGAGCAAAAGAGGCAGAAATGCAGTCTCTGAAATCATCAGCTATCATCTGGCATCCACTAAGGCTTTTACTAGCTTTTTTAAGAATGTATCTGAATTCATATGCAGATATCTGTTTATACAAATAAGAAGAAATCATCGTAGATCTCGTCTCTCAACTCCAACTCAATATTTGCATCTCAAACAACACTGACATAAATAAAGATGGACAACACGTCTCCACTTCCTCCCACTGTACAAAAATGCATACGGGCGCTGCCATTCAGTGCTGGTGACGTCATTTGGAGACAGAATCTGCGCAGTAGTGATCAGTGTTTGAGCCACACTTTTGAGTTCCGTCCACACACCCGGCTGACTCAACCACGAGTAGAGCTTGTGTTTTATAGCATCAAATAACTAATTAAAACCAAAGTTATCAGAAAAATGATTACTCGAACATAGGGTTGGGTATTGTGTGGGTTTTTCCCAATACCGGTGAAAAACAATACCTTTATAATGGTGCCTAAAGGGTGCCTGAACTGATACTTAAAAAAACAAAAGAAGCACAAAATGATGGTTGACAAAATTAAAGAACAGCTTTTTCCATTGCACTCTATATCAACTGAGTGGGAGTGTCAGAGCAAGCTCAAACACGAAAGCTCCTTCGAGCAGCTTTATTGGACATGTCCAGACATGTTTGAGCCACCTGAAATGGAGGACGGTGACAGGATGGAATTTTTTTTTTTGCCTTCTGTGTCAGCTTTTTGGAGCTGGAGAGAGCTGCTGGGCTGATTTGGACTGAGAGTCACTGATGCACATTCGTAACTTGCTGTTAGGGAGGGTGAACAGACTGGGAGGCAGTGTCGCTCGTGTTGGGGGACCATGGCTCCGGCACGTCACAGAGCCATGTTTCAGGTCTGCCCAAAAAATCCTGAACACAGAAATGGTGAACAACAGTGTAGCAGTCTAAATCTAGAATTCAGTACTACATAGTTCTCAGTGTTTTAACATGTTTTCAGCAACTATGTTCTAACTTGTATATATGTTTTGAAGAAAAACTCCCTTTTTCCTTTACAGGGATGTTAACAGTTTAAAGTTTACTTAAATATACCAATATAAATGCCATATTGGCACCACGTTTCAATACCCAACCCTACTTGAACAAACATGAGCGTGATAAAAACTAGCTGAAATGACACAAACCATTTTAGAGAAAAATAATTTGATGTGTGCTTTGATGTTTTAGTTTGGCCAGTGTCCTGTCAGCTAAATTGGAGTTTTGGGGGGGGGGGGGTTATAACCAATGCTGCTGCCAGCTACTGCGGGCAATCAAGATGTTTGGCTTCACTTTTGAGGAGCTGTCATGTTGTCCATTTCTATATGTCAGTAAACGATGACCAGCACATGGAAGAGGAAGTCTCAGCCCCTCTGTTTTCCGGATATCTGCTGGGTACATTGGAAGCTCCAAAACATTAGCTGTTGTTCCCATAGGTTAAATTGTTGTCAGATGATAGCTGCTACCGAAACTGAGTGAAGGCAAACTTTCGAAATAGTTTTCCATGACAGACAATAATGTATACACAGTATATAAGAAGAAGGTCCTCTAGTTATCATCAAATGTATTTGTAGCTTGTGCTGGTGCTGTTGGTTGAATCTAAAAGCATAGCAGTAGAAATGGGGGACAAGGCTTCAGAGGCAAACAATCCCATTTCACCAAATTGATGCTTTGATGTGGCTGGAAACCTCCCAAATGGCAGCAGCCTCCTGCATGCCGAACTCGGCTGTGAATTTGGCCACAGTTCTCAGAATCTTCCCCTCATTAATATAAAGCTGCTGTGCCAAGACTGTTATTGTGAGCTGAGGTTCTGTCTTCACGTTCACATCTCTACCAGCAGCACATTTTGCATCATGTGACCTGTTGGCAGCTGCACACATGGGTTGGATGCAAAAGCCATGACATTTCTGAATTAACGTGATTGCTGACTTCTGCTCAGCTCTGAGCAATAGACATGATGGCACTGATCCTGAAAATCAATGAAGAGCTTCAAGAGCACGCAGCTCATCTCCCACTGAGTCAGGTGCAGCTGGTGATACTGTGGTGATATTAACCTGCTTAACATGTGACACGTTCCTCTATCAGGTCAGAAAGATGTACAAGGTGTTTTATGCAGGGCAGACAGGGATTGTAAAATAAATTTAAATTATATTTAACGGGACAATAAACAAGTGAAAAATAAAAAACTTTACAAGTGAATGAATGAATGAATCCATTCGTCAATAAAAGGACCAAAGAGTGTTGAATAAAAGGCTTCACAAATAAATCAGTCCAATAATTACATTAAAGGGAAATATCCAACAACAGTGTAAAATAAGGGGTGTTGTAGTTTTTTGTAAATCAGCATTTTAATTTAAAATTCACTTTTCAAATTGCCAAATAATCATTTATATTATTCTGGATGAATTTAGCTTGTGATTCATCAGAGCTCTCTTTGGTTATCATGCCTCAGAGTTCCAAACACACCCGCTGCCACAGGTCTAGATGGTGCTGTAAGTGAGAGCTGTTGTTTATGTCTCAATGCAGATGAGCAAAGTGGTTCCACTACAAAGCTGCATTCACTAACAACATAGAAAACAGGCTCATCTGCATTCAATTAATACTACATTAATAACCACATAAGTGCAGCTTGTCCTACATACGTGAATGTTTGCTCCTACTCCAACTCTGTGTTATGTAGTTAATTATAGAAGCTAAGAAAGGTTGTATGGAAATCTTATAAGCAACTGAATGCTTAGTTAAACTTGAAATAATGCAGACTTTTTTTCATGGTTCAAACATTCAGATAGAAAAGTTTCAAATAGTTACAAATAGTATATCCTTGTCAGATTTAATTTGTAATTATCAGGTCAAAAAATTCTGGTCAAGTTTAAAAAAAAGGAGACATTATTCTTGTTAAATAACATGAAGTACAGTAACCCTACTCTTATAAATGTACAATGTTATTTCTATAATAACTGCATGAATACAAGTCGATGCTCTATGATAGGTCAGATGCCTGCAAACAATAGAAGAGGATGTAGCCACTGTGATGTCATCCTGTGGTTTGTGGACGACTGTTTTGAAGCCTCCAGTTTGGCATTTTGGCCCCTGTTATCATGGTTTTTTGAAGCCAGAAGTGGTCATATTTGGATGAGAGGGTGGAGCTGGGGAGGTCGCCTTTGTCCTAAAACTTACTCTGCTTTATTGCCCATTTTACTCTCAATGGGACCGTAATTTATATAAGAACATCATGCTGTATGGAAGAAGACTTGAAACTAACAATTGAGATCATAAACTCATAGGAAAATATTTACTGAGTTGCTAAATCAAGTGAAAAATAGGGTCATTTTCTCATAGACTTCCATACTATCAGATCTCTTTTTGCAACCAGTGGAGTTGCCCCTACTGTGCTTAATTAGCCATAGTTACTTGTGTTTTAATTTTAACCCAAACTGGGATCTTTTCATAAACCTAACATGGTAGTGTGCGTTAATCTAACCAGACTGTGACTGAAAACTGAAAATAATAAATCAACTAAGTCTAATAATAAAACTAACTGATTTTTGGTATCACACAGGACACAAACCCTGGCCTCCTGGGTAAAAGTCTTGTGTTTGACCCATTCATCCACCATGACTTTCTCCCCTCAACTTTCCCCAAGCAAATATTAACACTTATGCTCACAGCACAGTTGACCTGAACTTGTGCTCACATCTCACATCAGGCAACGAGTACCAGCCAATCACAGGATTGTATAGTGGGGTAAAGGCAGAACAGTCTTGCGGGGGTAAAAAAAAATAAAAATAATAATAATAATAATAATAATGCGAGTCAAATACATACAAACTTAGGCAGAATACAAACTTCCTGAGTAAAGTCACATGAATTAACACATGGGCAGATTAGCAAACTATCAGGTATAGCCTCAGGGGTGCTACAAGTGCTACAATGACTCTTAATTATCATCTGAACATACTACTATAACAGAGCAACAATTATCTGATCAAAGATTCAGGCTAGACCAACAACAAGAAATCAAGCCTAAATGGAATCAGTCAGACCTTTGTCCTATCAAGTACTGTCAGTCGTCTGATCCAATGAAGTGAAGTTAATTTCTTTTAAATTGCAAAACTGGACATGACCTTCTTGCAATTTCGAAGAGAGGAATTCAAACCTAATAAATTCAGAGAGATGGCTTTCAGAGTACAATATTTTAATGCTATAAATGTATATTTTAAATGTATGTGTTCACTTGTGGCAAATGTCACAATCAGGAACACAGTAGTTTTTAAAATAAAAAATTGTTTTTGCCTTTCAGTGCCTCTGTACATCAGCGCTCCACTACACTCATCCCTACAGACGATGGAGCCGTTTCCTGTATGCTCCGGCCTCTAATGCTTTCCCCCATGGACGCAGTAAAAGTATCTGAGTGTAATTACTCAGTGCATCTTTTTAAAGCGAAGCAGTAGCCAGTTTCAAATTTCTGTGACCAAGCGACCGTTGCTGGGAATTCCACTATCAGTCACATATTTTATCTTGGCACCGTGTTCCCTTTTGTATCGGAGCTGAACGCTGCTTAAAATCTACTACAACTGCCAACACAGCACTCTGCTGACAACACACAGCAGACTTACAGTCACTTACATCTCTCACCCTGTTAATATGCCACACCATGACACAAGTGAGCCTGGCTGTTTAAAATTTTGTGTGTTACATTGCTTGGTAGGTTTCATTATCATTAATAATGGAGAAGCCACTGAACTTGGCACAGGCGCTATAAATAAATAAGCCCTGCTCCCGAAGGATTGCCTCGCACTGGTTTGATAGAAGCTGGAGTGTGTGTTTGTGGTGTGTGTGTGAGGAGAGAGATTGGCCCTGTTGGTGATGGGGGGGGGGGGATTATTCTCATACACACTCCGTGGCTAATGAGAGAGGAATAACAACATGGCGGTGTTTAATTGGTCTGCTGTTCTGTAATCAGAATGGATGGCTTCATTCAGATGTGATTAGAACCTGGCTGAGATAGGCAGGCGGGCAGGCAGCCGCTCAACAGTCCTCAGTGACCTGCTTTTATTGGATTGTTCTTCAGTGAATGTCTGATGATAAGATGTTCTCCTGCTCCCTGATGCACTTTTGTACAGAGCTCATTCATAAACACAGACTAGCACACGACTAAAGCCTACAGTAAAGGAGTGGTCCGACACTTTATCGCACCCACTGCAATGAAAGTGCAGGATGAAAGTGCTGTTGTCTGGACAGTTTTTGAATGTCCATTTGTGCAGTTGATATTTATACCTGTTTACTTGTGCCCGGTGAGCTTGTGTAGTAATAATAATATTAATAATAATAATCACAGATATCGGTGCAAGCGGCAAGGAACAGGGTCTGAGCAGACTATGAAAAATAGCAAAAGTTGACATTTTTCGAGCAGAGGAACAGATGGAGATTAATTGAGTGATAAAAATGATGAAAGACTGTAGGACAGGTCATGCTTTTTTGAAGTTTAGATTGTGAAATGTCCAGAAATTTAGATTTGTTGTATTAAGTCAGCTTTAATCAATCATTCCAAAAAATCATGCACTGACTGAGTCAGAACCCGACATTGTGCAAAATGATTTTCACACTAATCCATGCAGCCAATTACAAGATACAAACTTTTTGCATTTGTAGCGCCTCCTCAAGGTGACATGCAGTCTGCTTTAATATGTTAGCCTAGTCACCACTCCTGAACGGTCTTGATTTTCACATTGAATTCTTGATGCGTTCATGAGTTATTGAATTTTTTGAAAATTAGCTGAAACATATTGATGTATTGAAATTTCATTAATAACTTTTGATCAGCAAAGTCCAAAGATGATGCTGACTCATTTTTGGGACAATTGGCCCAGTGGTCTCTGACAAGTTTGGGGAAACAGGATTTTAGAAAATGAGAAAAAGTCATAAAATTTTTACATTTTTAAAGGAGAAGATCATTTGAGCAAAGATGCAAATGAATCGAGAGGTTAAAATGGTGAATGGTGAATATGATTGTGAAAAGTAAATATGATGGTTGCAGTGCAACCTTGAAGTCAGTAAGTGTAAGAAATAAAGAATAATACAAACAGAAACAATATCAGGGTCTGCAGCCAGTGGTGCTGCTTGTACTCCTAATAACTTTATTAATATAGCATCTTTAAAAGTACGTCCATCCCAAAATCAAAAATACATATTTCTACCTTTACATGTAGTGCTATTTATCCATCTAGATTGTTTTGGTGTGAGTTTTTGAGTTTTGGAGATATCACCCATAAAGACGTCTACTTTTTCTCCAGTATAATGGAACTAGATGGCACTTGGCTTATAGTGCTTTAAGTACAAATAAAGAAATAAAATAAATAAAATAAAAAAATACATTGTACAAATAAATACATAGTATAATTACATAGTATACATACATGTATACTTCTAGAAAACAAAAACCCTGTTACTCAAGATAATCAACAGACCTCGTTGTGAACAGTGTCAACTTGGCAACTCACATCAAAACAATCTAGTTGGATCAATTGCACCACAGGTCAGAGGAAAAATATGTGTTTTTGATTTTGGGGTGAACTGTCCATTCAAAAACAGACTTTGACAGACAGAATGCAAAAGAGCAGGATACCCAGGAGGCAACATAGCAACAGAAGGGCAAACAGTAAGGCCAGACAAAACCAAGACAGAATTAAGTTAGAATTAAAGAAAAAAACAAAAAACAAAAGACACAGTGTGAACAAAGACATAGAAAGAAGACACAAAAGAGATGAGAAGAATAAAAACAAGTAAAATGTGCAAATACAAGAGAAATACTAACAAGAATAGCAAATAAAAATCAATAAAAAGACATCACATGAAAGCGAGTCTGCAAGGTTTAGGAAGTGATCTGAAAGATGCTGCTGAGTCTGGGAGCCTTATCTCCTCAGGCAGGTCGTTCCAAAGCTGAGGGGCCCTGATGGCAAAACCACGGTCACCTTTAGATTTAAGCTTCAGCTTTGGAGCAGTCAGGAGGGACCCACTTGAGGATCTAAGGCTGCGAATTGGCTTATATGGGGTCAACTTTTCTGCTATGTAGCCTGGGGGCAGACCCAGGCGGGCTTTTAAAGTGATCAGTGAAATCAATTCTAAAGTGAACAGGAAGCCAATGAAGAGAAGGCAGGATTGGGGTGATGTGATGTTGTCAGTTAAAATCGGTGAGGAGTCAAGCTGCTGTCTTCTGAACTAGTTGGAGGTGAGAGAGTGACTTTTGGTTTAGGCCAGAAATGAGTGAGTTATAGTAGTCGAGTGTAGAGAAGATGAACACTGAATTGCTGTTTTTTACAGGGTGGGAGTGATTTTTTAATTCTGGAGATGAAGAAGGTCTGGACTACTTTTTTGAGGAATGGCAGTTGTATTTATATGAAGTGTCTCAGAACGGAGAGGCTAATTGAAATGTCATATTGTTTGGGATGGGGTATCCATCACTGTGGGATGTCTGTTTTTATTGAGCATGTCCGGCTGGATGCATATGAAGACGGATGCATGCACTGATTGGCTGGCTGGTAAATGGATTTAGCTGATTTTTAGCTTGACTGGCCATGACCAGCATCAGATATATGATTCTGTACCAGGCAAATGTGTACACGTGCACCGTGTGAGGGTTGACGTCAGCAACACAGACGATAATGTCACAGCCATATTAAACAGCCCTGGTCACAGCCACACACAAAACACACACACACACACACACACATGCTAGCATGTCATCGGCATTAAAAGCACTTAGTCCTTTAGCTCAATATGAATATATAATGGGAATTACCATTAACATACTAGCAAAAGTTAGCATGATGACCTTTTTAATATTATCTAGTATCATTTTGCTTCACATGCTTAACAAAAAAATGATGTGTGCACACTTTAAGGCATATATTTCTCTCTCACTGCACACTAGAAAAAAAACTGTTATTTGCTGACTTGACTTGCTAACTCAGGCTACTACTCTAGCTTTAGCACTCCAAACTGAAAAGGGTCAAAACTCACATTAGTGCTGTGTGCCTTTTTTTAGGACTTTTTTTAGGATTTATTTTGGCCTAAAATCTATGTGTCATCTTATTTGTTATTCTTATATGACTTGCTTCCTGAGCAGACAAACAGCCAAATGTGGCAGTTTACTTGTTGTCCTGATATACAGTCTCTCAAAGTGTATGATTCAACTTTTTCCCATGGTCTAATATTATCTAGTACACAAGTATTGTGATAGTATCAAATAAAGAGTTCAGTCTATCGTCCCAGCCCGACTCCAGACGTGTTTGGCCTTCTGCTTTTGTTTTTGTTCACTGCAAAGCATTCTTACAGCAAGCAGCTGCACCATGTCACTCTCCATATTTACACCTGTGTCAGATCACATTCCCCATGAGATCACGTGAGATTGTGCTCCCTGTGGCACGATAACCTTAAGATCCTGTAGTGCATCATGTGCCATTATTTTTAAATTTGGAAAATTGTTTTGGCTTTAAAAGTTTGGTACAAACGTGGAGCACTTTTAGAAAAAATGTTGAGTTATGCAATAGTCAGTGTTTTAATACAACATTTAATATTCCCCTTTACAGAAAAATGTAATGTGCAAAATCACATGGAAAAATGTGGAACATGTGTTTTTCGTATGTTAAAAATGTTCTTTGCACATGGTTAAACTACATGTGATACTACATGTGGAAAACATGGGATATTCATGTTTTTTTTTTCCTATAAGGGCCAAAAGAAGAAAAGTTACAAAAATGTTTGTTTATTCAGTCAATTATAGTTTTTAGAAAAGACAATTTCAAGCGGTGCATCTCTAAACTGAAGGCCAGAATTGCCTGTCAGAAAAGAACTGCAGCAGTGAGTGACTGGAGATATTCTGGAGAGCCTCGGCGGGGTCTGCAGCTTTTATTTCCCTGTAATTCTCCACAGAGAGTTGAGGGAAACAGAGAGGCAGGGATTATAAAGCCCTCTCCATTATTGTAGAGATGACAATGAAGAGAATAAAGCTTAGCTGGGCTGTTGTTGTGGAGGTCAAAACCTCTTAAAGTGTGTCTCAAAACAGCAGCAGTCAGCAAAGTGTTTCCAGTCAATTTAAACATTAATTCAGGCCAACTTGTTGTTGCATTTAGTGCAAAACAGTGGGATCATTTACAAAGCAGAATGACATGCCAGAGGAATTAACATAAAATTTTAAATAGGAGCAAAGAGAATGCACTCTTGCAACTTCTTTTGCTTCTAACACATGAGGCATTAGCTGAAATAGCTCTGGAGCTGCATTTCTTCTGTCTGCAGGCAGGATTTTTCTCTAAAACAGCACAATGTGTGGACTGGACTGTGCTTAATTCACACAGAAATCTAACCTAAAAAGACTTGGCTGGTCATCCGGTGTACTGACAGTGTGTGTCAGGGCAGCTGAACTGATATTTGTCTGCAGGGATGAGAGGTGACAGTGCTGTGTTTCAGGGCCGGTCCAGTGATGTCTCTCGCCCTCGGTTGGCGCTCTCCGCAGGGATCACACAAACCTATCGTATTCTCTCGTCTCCTTCACCATCTCTTGTTGCTATGGAGAGCGATGCTCAACTTCAATGGGTAGGACAGTGAGCCCGCTGTATTTGTCCTTGTGTGAGTCCCTTTTCACTGAACAAACTGGATTCTTAACAGGGCATTGTTTTGAAAATAGTTCCCTCCACAGGAATTAAACAAAATACATTGGCACTTTATTTAATAGTACACCAATAAGATGTAAGAAACTGTATCTTGGAATCAAATTAGACAAAAAACTAAATTAGACATTTATTAGACTTTAAGAGATTAATTAGGGACATATTACAACAAAACTGTACTGTAAACTGAAGTGATATATCGCTTCATATCTGCTACTTGAGATACACCTTCTTGGGCTGATCCCGTACAATTGGCAGATTAACAAAACCGATGCCTACTGTTTTGATTAAATCACATTATCTGCCTACAGTATCACAAGTCTGTGCAGTAAACCATAGACAAAATATTCTTCAGCCCAGTCCTGGAATTTTATAATTTTAGGGTCAAGGCCACTTGGTCTTTGCTGTTGTCAGTTTGTTTTCAAAGACTAAAAATGATTCTATTTGAAATGGATTTTCTTTGAAATAGGCCTAAATTTAAAGAAAAAGCAGTTTATTTTACACATAATTTATTATTATTTACAGATTACCAATATTTGTACAAACTCTTGAATCAGAAGTTCATACACGCTGAGCCCTGGACTATTCAGAGTCATGGTACTTGTTTGAATATGGAGAATCAGGGGGACAAATGTTAGGTTTGTTAACATTAATATTACAAACAGACTATCATACTCCTTACACTCGTAACACTTCTTAAGCCATTATATCAGCCAAGTCAGTGTATTGATATACAAGCAATGTGTAACATATTTTGACTTTCTTATCTTATTTGTTCACCAATTTATCAAACTGTAGTCATAAATAGCCTGGTTTTACAGCAGTTCATAACAGGCTGGAAATTTAACCCACTGCTGGGTAATTGTGAAAGGTTTCACTTGGTGCTGCCCAATAAGAATTCAAAACCTCAACAAAAGACACTGATGTCTAAAAACCGTATGGTGAAATCAGCTGAGGCAGACCGCTGTGGCCTCAGGGCATATCATTTTTTGAGGAGCAAAAGTGCAAACTGAGAGGGCAAGGCAGACGTGGTCTTCATGGCCTCCACGAAACTCCTGCCCTGTCTCAACCTCTATAAATTTGGCCTTTACTTGGTAGATCTGGTTCTCATTGTTTTCTTTCTTTTTTTTCCGAAATTGGGAGATATAAGGTATGTAGTTGTAATGTGCCACTAATTACCCTCCTCTGAAGTCTAATAAGGGTGTAGCAGTGGCAAACAATACACTTTAGTTTACAATATAGTTATGTTTTAATGTGTCCCCTAAAAAAGTCTAATAAGGGTCAAACAGTGGGGAAATAATAAACTTAAGTTTATGCTACAGTTCTGTTGTAATGTGTCCCAGATTACCCTCTAATAAAGTCTAATAAAGGGTCTAAACTGTCTAATAAAGAACATATTATTTCTTGATACATAGTACAGCTTGTTACATCTCATTAGCGCTCTGTAAAATAAAGTTGGACCCAAAACACAGCATGAGAGTGCAGTGTGTGGTGAAAGAAAGCAAAGACAATGAAGGATGTGGTTTTAAGTCTCAGAACATCTCTCCTCAGTGGAAAATAACTGGCATTTTTTGTTTATTAACTGCGGGTATTTGTGCATCAGTCACTGCACTGACAGGCCTGAAACAAGTGTTGGACTCTGCAGCACTATCAGAGTAACTAATGGAAGACAGAGAGAGGATTCAGACTAATTCAGGGTTCACAGCTCTCAACTCAGAGAGCCAGAGCAGAGACATTAGCATTTTTGAAATTAATAATTCATTATGCCGAAACAGCAGCAAATGGCAGCAGCCATGACACAATTAGCCATTGATATTACTCAGGGCCTCGGAGCAGGATTTTTCTTACAGTGTCTGAGCAGGAGCTGTGTTAAAGAATGAAGGATGACTTATGCTTTTTTGCTACAAATGCTTTTACAAAATGCATGACTGTGAATTAAGGGAGTCAAGTCTTATGGTTTGATATTTCAAATATATTTGACTTGACAATTATTCCTTCAACATATGTACATGCAGAGTTCGCCTAAATCATATTGGCAGCTATGACTCTTAACACAGGCTTGATGGTTTTCTGTGCTGAGCCAGCTGTGCCGTTATGATTCTGATGAGGACCTCGTCCCCTGAGAGAAATGGGCAGGCTGTTGGTGTTTGACTGCAAGTTGACAGCCTGAGAAATGTGCCTGGCCTGTCTGAGACACGGAGCCCAGAGGTGGCACAGCTCAGTGAGAACCTTAACGAACAAGAGATGAGAGAGAAACGTCTCCGTGGAAATGGTATCCAGTGGACGGAGATGAGAAATGCCCGAGCAATGATCAATAGAGGGCAAACTGCAGGACACTGAACACAAAATATGCAGGTTGCACAGATATTTAGAAGAGATCTATCCCTTATTGACCTCTTCTTTTCTTTGATCAAGATGTTGTGTTTTTTTCTTCTGAAATTATAACATGTTCACATTTCATGAGCTAATGAGCAGAGTCATGAGTAGAGTTGGGATTGCATCAGTATTGGCACCAGATACTGAATTCACTTTTCAGATATCAGCCTGACATCACTGACCCGCAAGTTTTAATGAATTATAAATATGAATTGAGGTGATTTTAAGCCCATAGCCATGGTCTCATTTAATTGGTTTAATTGGTCTTCAAGACAATATAAAATAAACATTCAACCAGACTGCAATTTAGCTTTATTTGCCTCTTGTATAAGGACAACAGCCCGCCCCTCCCATCAAATGTAGGCCTCTTAAGATGGGCATGGTTGCAGCTAAAAAATTATCATTACTAAACTGAAAGTCCACATGTTTCGAGAGGTGGCTCAATGAAATGGTTTCTGTTGCTGAGATGGCACAGATTCTTTTTAGCAAATAGAATTCACAAAACTATTCTCAGAAGGTGTGGAAGCTGTTTTCTGGCATTACCTGGTGAGACCCAACTGTACAACTTATGAGCCCTGCTGCTATGTTGTATCTTTGGTCTGTGCAAACCCTGCCTTATTCCATACTGAGTGATATTCCGGCAGTCCTCCACCCATTTTATCTTTCTTTTTTCATACCCTTGACTTTCCTGGTGGAAGGGACAAGCTCCTGTTTTGCCAATATTGTTGTGAATTCAGGTATCAGGATCAGAACTGATTAACAGTGGACTGGTTTATCTGTAATATTAAATGTACTGTATATTAATAGTTGTATATGCAAAATGGACTTTAAAAATGTCCACTTTCAGTACAAAAAACAGAATGCTTAACTATTTTAATCACAATGGAATACCATTGTTACTGTAAGTATACAGTATGTAAGTTGTACTAATAACTGCATAAAGTACAATGGTAGTACACCAAATGTAGCACACTTTAGTACTTGAAGTACAAGTGGGCTACATTAATCATCAGTCCACACACGGAAAATATACTAAGATACCTACAATTAAGTAGCTACAATTTTTAGTAAACATTTTTACAAGGTTAAAGGTTGTCAGTTGGCCCAGCACGTGCACCACGTACGGAGGCTGTGAGTCCACTGCAGTGGCCGTGGATTGGAATCCTCCCTGCGGCCCATTTGCTGCATGTCATTCTCCCGCTCTCTCTCCCCATTTCCTGTCATATCTTCAGCTCTCCTATCGATTGAAGGCATAAACCTCCCCCCAAAAAAGGTTATGAAAAAGGTCATACAAACTTAGAAGAGGAATTTAAATTTAGACTTTAAAAAGGCAGCGGAAATTAACTTTCTAACTAGATATGTTGTGTTTATGCCTCCCTGCCAGCGACAGCCGCAGCCAGAGTCATTCTGTTTTTGGATTGTCGGTCCATCCCATTCTCGTTAACGTGAAAAAAGAACGCTTTGACTGAATTTTCTTCACACTTGGCAAAAATGTCCACATGGACTCAAGGATGAACTGATTAGATTTTGGTGGTCAAAGGGCAAAGTACAAGGTCACTATTACCTAAAGTCCATCCGTCCCATTCTTGTCAATGTGACATCTCAAGAACGACTTGACGAAATTTCTTCAAACTTGGCAAACCTGTCCACTTGTCTCGTGAACGCAATATTTTAAGAATACCTGGAGAGAATTTCCTTGCATCTGTGTTTACTACATATAATACACAGACATGGATGTAAACCGGAACCTGCCTTGTTGGTGGAGGCTTACAACTGGGAGGTGGTACTTCCAGTTTTCTGACTCATGGGAGTTCACATAAATGCACCAGGCCTTTTAAATAATTATGTGGTTTCATCTCTAGGCCATGCAACAATAATGTAATAACATCAAAAGTAGGCATCACTAATATAAACTGCATCTGACTTGTGGTCACGGGGCCAAAGCACACAAACACTGATCTGCTCTTTTAAGTGCGATATTTTAGTACTTCACAAGCTCAACTCAGCTTTGCCGTCATGTGACATTAGTCATGTTTTTTGTTTATTTTATTTATTTTACTTGATAGGGACAATGCAATTTAACATAGTCCCAATACAGAGTATGAGACTGATGTGTTGCACATGAGAGTTTATAGTGATTGTTGTTTTTTTTTTCAACTCTTGTTCCCAGTTGGACTTTTACATGTAGACCTATAGTGTATGTAGTAGTATACAGCTTCAAACATCATAAAACCACAATACACTATAGGCATGGAAGTCACAATAAAATACATATACCACAATACACCAATACACATAATACTGTATGGTTAGTAGATTGAAACCAGTCATGACTCTTTGATACATTTTTCCTGTAAAGACTGTGCTGTTACTAACAAGATGTCACAAAACAGAATTTCATATTACCCTGTGTGCCACATTTATGATATGACAGAAAATGATGCAGTACTGTTCTAAAATAGTCTTGAAAAATGAGGAAAAACATCAAATTCACAAACACCCAGTGGTAAACCTCTGAGGAAAAATGGCTGATCTAAATGCAGAACATTCATATAACATTTAAAGGTTCTGTTTTACATCTGTCCTTCAGTGTCAACAGTCTGAGACGTGTGTATTGATGGAGTATGGTTTGTCCTTCTGTAGGAGACATGCCTCCCTACCTGTCGAAGTCATAGAGAATCCTGCAGGGAGGATCGTGTCTGCAGGCCACAGGAGAGACGTCCCCTGCCGCAAATGGAAGTCAGCTTCCTTTGGGTACAGTAAGATGTTATTTTTGTGATTATGTGTTTAATGTTTGTCCCACGTGTGCCGCAGCACTGTGGTGCAGCAGTCTTTTTCTTCTCTTTTCTCTTGCCTTCTTAATCTAAAAGTCATCATATCGACACCCTGGTAATTAGCCTCTCTGTGGCAGATATATCCGTCGTGACAGCTTGACGTCTCTGCAAACTTTGCTGTGTCCTGATGTCTGGGTCTTTGCAGCTGTCCTCCACTCATCAGCTTTTATGACACAGCAGTTTAAGTGCTGCAGCGTTTTTCCTGATGTGTACAATGAACTTCAGTGGCCAAATGCACTATAGGAGGAGATCATTAAGCTTTGCCTTAATGAAATATGATGCCCGCGCATGTGAGCCTTCGTTGCTGCTCACCCATTAGCCTGTGCCGATCTTGGAACTCGAGAAAGAAAACAAGGAGAGATGAGCGCAGACAGTCGCCTCGGTGGGACAGACTTAGGGGGCTTCAAAAGGCTGGAGAGAGTTTCAAAGACGCCTCCTAGTGCTGTGTGCTTCATCATCAAAAAGCAATGTGTGCCTAATCCATAGCCCACTTTTGGCTCATGTGCAGCCCAAAAATAAATCCCATTGCATAGTGGGAACGTGTTCTATTTTTAAAGAGCAGTATTCAGGAGTTTCTGATGAGTAGGAACATCTGTGGGTTGTTTTTAGCTTTTGGTAATGCTGCAGAAAAGAGGAATTTGCTGTTTCTCGCTGATTAATGCCTCACTCATTTGCGCGCTCTCTGATTGTCCCCGTGTGATTGTTGCTCTGTAAGTAATTTTCTAGCGCAGCTGAAAGCTAATAGGTTAAATGGATCATGACTGTAAACAAGATGATGGCTGTGATCGGAGGTTGATTGTTTTCCTCTCTAGCTCAGCAGCATTGTTTGCTTCTGTTTAGCCTCACTTGTCTCTAACAGACAAACTATAATCAACCGCTAATTACCAAATGATGACAGTGAAAGGGAACACGCTGCTGTCAAATGCTTGATCGTTCTGACTTTGCAGGTTATTTCAGATGGTTGGTTTATTATTGTGTCCCAGAGAGAATCATTAAAGGGATAGTTCAGATTATTTGAAGTGAGGTTGAATGAGGTGCTTATGGTCAGTGTATTAACTACAGTATAGAAGATGCAGGTCAACATGCCCCCAGTTTGAAGAAGCACAGAAGTTAAGCAATGTACTGCTGCATATTTTAGACACCTAAAAAGGATCCAACTAAAAAAATCATTATCAGATTAAATGTATCCTATATTTGGAATATTTTCACTGGTTTACCTCTCTGTCAGACAGCAAACCACTGTTATATGAACCAAATGTTGCTCACACAACCAGACTCCTTAATTTTACCTTGCAGAACACGGAAATTTCTGGTCTACTGCTGTCTTAATTGGTTAGTTTATTTGTGTTGTTGTGGGACTTGTTCAGATTCATCAAAGTGTGATTCAACCGTGGCTTGTGGACTGCCAGTTTGAATCCTTGAGTTTGGCATCATGGGGGGTTACCATCTTGTTTATTTTGCAACCAGAGCATTCACAGTACTGATAAAGAGCGTGTAACTGGTGGGCGACTTACTGTGACTTGGGTGATGCTTGGTTTTGGCTTGTCTGTTGTGTTGCAGTTTAACAGTCACTAAAATATGTTTATGAATGCATTTTAAGCAGGAAATATGCAAAATACTAACAGAATCTTGATTCATATTTGATCAACACTGCCAGTTTGATCTGAGTTTAATGAGTGTTGTATGTTGTATTGGAGAGACTCACTGAGAATGACTTGTGAATCACACAGTGGCCCCACCCTGAAGAATACCCTGCTTTATTGTCTATTTTACTCAAAATGTTACCAAAAATGAACATCATGCTGTATAGAATAAGACTTGAAGCTGATGATCGAGACCATAAATACATTATGAGTCTGTTTACTGAGGTAATAAATCAAGTGAGAAGTAGGGTCATTTTTCCATAAGGGTACAGATAGTCAAACTTCTTTTTGCAACCAGTGGAGTCACCACATGTTGGCCATTAAGAAGAATACAGATTGAAGCAGTGTTAGACCCGAAACTGTGCTCTGTGATGTAAAATCACTGATTTCGTCAGTGGAGTCTGGTTGAGCGAGAGAGGGCTGATATAACTGTGGTTTCCTGTCAGAAAAGGCTGTCTGATGGCAAGGTAAAGCCATTCCTTTAAAATATAACATTTTTTCTGTTGAATATTGGGTAATATTCTGAGAAAAGTCAGTCCTCATCTTGGTCTTGATTCTTTTACATTTCTGGTCAGTTTTATACTCTGGATGACGGTGAATTACTGTTGGTGACTGGGTGGCACAAACTGAATGCATTCCCTCAAAACATTTATTCAGGGTCAGAATCACACAAACAAACACAAACACATACTCAGTCACGCGCACAAGCGACAGGACTGAAAAGTTGCTGCATAAATCAAAGAGAAGGCAAACATTTATCATAAAGTCCTCGGTCCGTCACAGCTATTTTTCTGTTATATTCGACTTGTTTTTAGTCATTATTTCCTCTGGTGAGACAGGAAATACATGAAGCGACAAAGGTCCTGGGCCAGATTTGAACCCAGGATGCTGCAGTTATGTGGTATGCACTGTAGACCAGTGAGTCAGTAGAAAACAACATTTTCCACATCTTATCTGAAAAGAAACATGAAATAAAATTGTTGGGTAATCATTCTGCATTGAAGCTGCGTTGCTTGTGCGCGGCTCTCACACAGTGATTGATCTTTGTGACTGTATTTTCCGACTGTGTCTGTATGGCATTAGAAGGCAGGGAGGAAGTTAAATATTAATTACTGTGCCATTTGTGAGCTGCTGTGCCATGCCCTGCAGTCTGCTGAATCACTGCACTTGTTTTAGATGTTTCGAGTGGGAAATTTTAAAGAAAATTTGAGTTGTTTGTAGTTGTAGCATTACTCGGCAGAAACGTCTGTTGCAAAAAGAAAGTTTAGTCATCGCCGCCCAGTTAATTTGAGCCTGTGTTATTTTCAGACATCTGTTAGATGCTGTCGTCGTCTAAAAGTTTCTGTAATTCCCGCAGACTTTGGAAACTGAGTTAAAGAAGGTAATGGGAATTAATGGGACAACTTTGGTGTTGCTCACAGAGACTGGCTTGCTCAACATGCTTAATGCCAGTGTCGGTGCGATCTCAGGGGACGACCATTCAATACAAGCAGAGCGGCTGCTTGACTGTAATAGCAGAAATGCACCCCAGGGATTCACCTGAATCGTTGCTTCTGCTGTGTATTTCTTCTTTACCTCTCTTTCCTTGTTTGCTCACCTCTCAGATTACTCTCTACCTGTTCTTTCTTGCTGTCTGCCTCTCTTTTCTCTGCTTCCTGCCCCAGCAACAAAGCAGTCACATGCAGAGGTAGTATTTGATCAGCTATAGAGCTATGCAGGCGATGTAATAGCTTAGACATTATAGCTTATTTCCCTGCCTGAACGTGCATATTTGAGTCAGTGTAGTTAACTAATGATGTGGTTGTTGGATCGCTGGTTACGATTATTCTGCCTCTAAGCCTGCTAAGATGATCAGCAGAGGGAGCGTTGAGTAAATTAGTTCAGAACTACAACAATAAGCCCACAAACCGTTCAAATTGATTGTGTTCACTTCACCACCACCAGAGTGTAATAGCCTGCTCATCCAAATGCTTGGAGCAAAAAGGGAAACTTGTCTCACCAGGTTTTGTGATTGCAGGATTTGTTTTGTGTAATAAAGAGGACAGACTGCACGTACAGTAGTTTTCTTCTTGATATGAATCTGTTGAAAACATTCAGTAATTGCAGAAAAGCATATAATAGTCACAAGGCTATATTATATGAGCTGCTTTTTTTTGCTAGGTTTTTTTAAAGTTGACTTCTCCAGTCCACTGATGAGTTTACCATTTCCACTTTTTATCTAACACACACTTAGCCTAATTAAAGCGGCTTTCCATGATTGCACAAGAAGAATAAGTTTAATTTAGGGCTGAAACTAATTATTATATTCATTATCAGTTACTCTTTCGATCGTTTTATTGATTCATCAGTTAATTGTTTTATCTAAAAAATGTAGAAAAAATTTGGGGCAGCCAGGAAGCTCAGTCTGTAGAGCATGCGCCCCATGCACTGAGGCTGTGAGTCCTCTGCAGCAGCCATAGGTTTGAGTCTCATCTGCAGCCCTCTGCTGCTAAACTCAACTAGAATGTACACGACAGATCATACCTCCCCAACGTAGGCCGAGCAGATCATCATAGTTACAGTATTCCTGCTGTTGGGAACTTGTACTCAGAAGCTCTGCTGAGCTCTTGAGAAGCTGCAGCTTTTATTCACTGACAAACCTTTTCCTCCACGTTCACCGCCACACTGCTACTAGTCCTCTCTCATGCTCTCTCAACTAAAGTTACACACTCAACACTGCGATACTCTGACCAATCACTGGTCTGCAGCGTTTGCTGGCTTACCTTTGTCATCGCGACTAAATCCAAAATACTCCCAAACAAGGACAGAGGAATTTTTCCTTTTTAGATAGTCCTGTAACTTTATCCCCCAGATACTATATTTCTCAGTTAAGCTGCACTGCCTTGTCCACCAGGAGACAGACTGACCTCTTGTGGTGCATGCTGCACACTACAATACATCACTTCAGTATTGAAAATCATACCTTCATGATTTCTTACTGCACCGGTACACTGTAATACCTTTATACTGCCTAGGCCTAACAACTGTAACAATTGATTATCAAAATTGTTGCTGATTAATTCTCTTTTGATGGACTAATTTATTCCGTTTCAACTCTAATTTCATTTAACTGCCCAAATTGCATGTGTCTTGTTATATGTTATATAAATATAAACATACAAACAGTATAATTGAACATATCTAAATATGCCCCAATTTTAAAAGACCAGTGTGTAGAATTTAGCGGTGATCTTGCAGATTTCCAACAACTTGCCTCGCTCTAATATGTAGAACTTAAGGTTGTTGCAAAACTCACGCAAAGCACAAAAGGCCATATCTAGAGCCAGTGTTTGGTTTGTCCATTCTGAGTTCCTTTAGAAACATGGCAGTGCAACATGGCGGCCTCCATGGAAGAGGACCCACGGCCTTTATAGATATAAACACCTCATTCACAAATGATTCTCATTTTCTGGTGATTACACACTAATGAAAATATACTTATGAATATTCCGTTTCTGCCATTTTCTGCCAATAGGTCCCCCTAAATCTTACACACCGGACCTTTCATTAATATAACTGGCAATACCTTGGTTTATTGCATGTTGTGAAAAAGGTCTATTGCATGCTTTTTGTTTAAAAACATAATGGGCACTCAGAGAGCATAGACCACTGCCAAAGCCAATCATGCAAGGTTAACAAAAGTGAAAGATAATTTGTTTGTCTGCCCTGTGATTCGGATCAGCTTCAAAATTTAATGGGCTCTTCCTGGGCCCTGCCCCTGGAGGAAGGGTGCAGCATGGGCCACATGAAAATTGGACGAGTAGTTTTTCCGTAATCCAGCTGACAAACAGACAAACCGAGAAAAAAACACCAACATAACCCCCTTGGCAGGTGTAAGTACGTGTTTTTAACCCTGGTCCAGGTGATAATGGAAATAAAATTGGGAACCAAATTCCATTGGCTGTGGGATTCAGCACCCTGGACAGGGAAATGTTTCTGTTAATGTGACTCCAAGGTTTCACACACGAGCACACACTGTTATTACCAGTTAAATCACTGGGATGTAGCACGTGCGCTGATGTCTCCAGTGCAATAGACTATCTGAACCTGAACGGAGGTGGCAGATTACTTGACCTCTATCAGAATAACCCACATCAAATCAACAAACATGCTCCTCAAGGTTTTTAATAACTTTCCGTTCTGGACTTGCCTGCACCGCTCGATAAATCTGAGCCTGTAGACCCCAGAGCAGAAATCAAATGTAAAGCATAAAAGAGCTAAATGTTACAACAGTGAAAACTGAATTAATAAAATGAAAAAAGGCAAAAAGAGATGAATTATAAATTGGATACTTTAATAGTTGCCGTTAGCTTCAAAAATGGCTTAACTGCCAATGTAAAAAGAGATGAAAATGGCTTCTTGATCTGTTACAGTCCCCCACAAAAGTAGTAGGAGTATATTCCTGAATCCAGGTTGAAGAAGCTCCAGCTGTGTTTGCTTTGACCAGCTCTCTTATTTTTGGGCGATACTGGGTGTCATGCAGCAACATTCTCTTAAATTGTCTCTTACATTTTCTCCTTATTTGCTGAACAGAGAAAAAATAAGAGAAGTCAACACCAGATGCACTAAATGTTCGTAACTATCCAAACCTGCTTGTTTTGTCCAACCAACAGTGAAAACACTGATTATTTTTTGATTATTATATAACTATAGATATTTGAATTATAATTCTAACAATATTATATATAATTTACAGATTTTACAATACGGAAAGCTCATGGTGTGATAATACTGTGATAAAAAGTCCACAATATGATATTTATAATGACGATTAAAATTTGAAAAAATGTCCTTTATTGAATAATAAATCTCATATGAACAGCATTCTGATCTGTATAAAATCTGTTTTTCCTTTTAACTTTTTTTTAATGATTAATAATTAATTGATTAATTGCTGTAAGAACTGGTTGATTGAATTTAACCAATTAAAAATGTATCAATCATTAGTATAGAAATGGCACTAACTGTACCTCATTCGTTATTGTTTTGTCTGGTCATTTGTTGAAAACGGAAACTTAACTTAAAATTTAAAAAAAAATTTAAAAAAAAAGAGCAAAGAAAAGAGAGAATGATTTATATCTTATTAATTATTAATGAATAATCAATTCAGCAATTGTTAGCATTTCCAACTATCAGTTAAGGAAAATGCACAAAATCTGCAACCCTACTTTTAACTTAAAGCGCTTCTGCTTTATTTCTGTCATAAAATGAACTAAAAGTAGTCAGCCATGACTGAAGCATGTGCAAAAAATGAATTAAGTTTGGCAATCAGTGCTTGAATTATGTATGTGCAAATAGCAAAACAAAAATAATGCAGCAGTCAACAGCAATCCTTTTATGAAATAAAATAAAATAGAAATAATAAAATAAGATCATTAACTAATATCACGGTATGTCTTGTAATGGTCTGGTACAGTATTGAGACATATTTTATCATGATATCCCAATATCCAATCTATTGTTACATCCCTAATATGCAATAATCACTGTTAAGATAATAATTAGAAATATTAAAATATTTTTTAAGTATGTATTTCCTTGCATTGGACAAACAATCGGTGGATTGTGAAAACAAGATGTTTTTCTCTTAACCTCTCTCACATGTAAAATCTTCTCTCATGAGAAGAACAAAAATAAGAAACTTTGGTGAATCCCCAAAATCAGTGGGTACTAACAAAAATGAGAGAAAATTTGTTTGTGAATGGTTTCTTGCATGAGGCCCAGTGTCTACCTACTGAACATAATGTCAGCATTACAATAGATTATGAAGGCTGTGAAGTTCTCTGGTTTCTTAAATGTTCTCTTTTCCTTTGTGTCCCACACTTCTCTTTCAGTCACAGTTATGTCCCCCATGTTCTCGTCCCTTACAGCCGTGCAGGAGTCCATTATAAAAGGAAACCCATTGTGAAAAATAGCCCCAGTTTTGTGGCTATTGTAATGTCTTTTCATTTCCACTTCTCTGCTGCTCCTGTATTGTCTTCCCATGTCTGTTGTGTGTGGAGTGTGGCGCAGCAGTGAGAGGTGAAAGCAGGAAGTGTGTTCATGTCAGGTTGAGAAAGTGAAAGTGGAGCAGTCAGTTGGACCAATAGGGATGCAGGATTGCGGCTTATTGTGAGACAGGATAATTGCTCTATATACGGTCTACTGAGTGGAAAAGAATCTGAATTTATCTGAAGGCGTGTGGCTGCAACTTGAAAGGAACTGGTACAAAAGCAGCAGTGTTGTTTTTTTTTTTATGTGACCAGATCTGATGCAGGGATACGGATGACCTTATCAATAGAGGAAAAAACAACTTCATCTGTCAATGGCAGTTCCTCAGTACTGTTAAACCACATAAAGAAAAAAGCATGTTCTAACTGACTGTGGTTTTGCCTGTACAGTAGCTGCTGTATTCATTGCCTGCAGCTGCCTTCCAGTTCAGTCCTGTCCAGAGTTAAGACCTCTCTGCACCCATCAAGCCCAGCTCAAGGCTGAATGAATGCTTTTAAATACCCAAGATGCTCTCCTATTCCTTTATCCTCACTTCACGCCTCTCTTTTGATTCCTTTTTTCTTTCTTTTTTCTTCTGCTCAATTATGAAAACATCTGCTTCTCTGTATCCTTCACCCTGTTTGACTCTGTTTGTCAGTCTGTGCCTCTCTTTTTCTCTCTCTTCAATTAGAAAAACACATCTAACTTGATTAGTAGCAGTATTAATTTTGACAGTAATTTTTAGTTTCATCCATAGTCTTTCGACTAAAATGGCATTTAGTTTTAGTCATATTTAAGTCATCTGAATTGTTTATTTTTAGTCTAGTTTTCAGGATTTCCCCCAGTGTATTGGAAACACAGGAAAAAACATCTGACACATTTGTTTGTCAGTTTGAATGACTATTTTAATAAGTCATGAGAGATGCAATTAAATTTCTTTTGTTGCTTTTGAAAACTGCATTCCAAGACTGTACATTGGAGATTTGAAAATATTACCACACGATGTGACAGTCAGCTTTAGGCACTGACTTGATGTAGGGCCCTGTGAAATTAACTTCTTAATTCTGTGATACCAGCTGTGATTATGATATCACAAAAACTACAGGGCCCAACTTTAACGCTGTGATCAGTCTGTTTCTGGCCCACGATGGGCCTCTGTCAAAAAAGACGCTTAGGTGCCGTCCACCATCAAAAGAAACTTGCCACCGGGCCTTTGCTGGGGGAAACCCTGGTTTTAGTTTACTTAACATGCGAACATTAACAACAGTTAAGATAAAGTCTAATGCATTATTTAAATAAAGTCCCGCCCCTTTTCACGCTGTGCTTCAGTTACAGCTTGAGCAGGAATCGGTACCTCGGTCAACTTCCTCCACGGGGCCGTGGATGACCAGGGGGGAAATACAGAGTGGAACAAAGTCAAATGAATATGATTTATGGAGGGAAAGAAAAAAGAGTTTTCTAATGTTATCATGCATATTTATTTCACTAAAATTCAACTTGAATCCTTTTTTATTAGTTGCTTCCCCAAAACTTTGTTAATGATTGATGAGTTTTTTGGGAACCTCTTATCTAGCTGATCTATAGAGATATATCGCTTCAACAGGAAGCAATAAAGTTGACCAAGGTAACAAGCTTGCTGAACTGTAATTGGAGCTTAGAGCAAAAAGGGGCGGGATTTAGGAAGGTTCTATCTATCCAACCTCCTCTCCTTCCACAGAAAGACATCACATCTCTTCCCAAGTCATCCCTTCCCTAAAATTTTCATCTTGTTTCTATTCATCGACAAAAACGGTCAGTAGATTTTGTCTTGATGAACACTATGACAAGAATTATTAGTCAATAAAAGTTAACACTGATTAAAAGATATGTACAGGGGCTTTACAGAGGTAAAGGTAAGGCTGGGGGGTTATGGTGAAGTGTAAATCATTCTGCAAGCATTTATGTCCCTCTCTTAAAGCCCCCATGGTATTACCAAAAGGCCGTAAAGCTGCTAATGTTGCGCTGCTCCGTTTATTTGTGTTCTCCGCTCTGTTCTGGCCTCTGACCGTCAGAACAGAGCTGAACCAGGAGCTCCATTTCACGTCTAAATAATTCAGATGCCTAATGGTATTCATTATGGTGAATGACTATTTGAGAACAGAACCTGTGATTATCTCCAGGCTCTCTAATAATACCACTGCAGAGCCTATTGATTCCTGGGAATGGCCTGCGTTTGTGGGATCACAGACCCCCAGCCTGCCTCTTGCAAACACCCAGCGTGTTATTTGCTGACAGTTGGAGGCAGGAAGGCGGCTCGCGAGGCTGTGATGTCGCCGCAGGGATGAATATGTTTGGACAAGTGACACGCGCAGTAGAAATGGAGAAGTATTACCATATGTAGGTTCGTGAACCCTGCATTGTGTGTATTCCTGTGCTGCTGTAAGGCCTTGAGAATATCTGAGGTCATTTGGAAAAAGGGCTTAACGACACAGTAAACATTTATTGTATATGGCAGCAAACAGTCCTTGGTAAATGAAGAAGCAGTTGTTGTGTGCAAGAGTTAGTATCGCTTTTAAAAAAAAAAAAAAGCCGCAATGAAAGTGCCTTCCGCCTCCCATAAATTTCAGCCAGTGGTATGAATTCTTTCTTTATTGGCCCTTTTTATTTACTGCTGTTAGTATTGTAAAGTTTTGATTTCACCAGATGGGAAATCACCACTGCACAATGATTTAATAGGCCTATGAAACAGAGGGCCCACTTCCATAATGTGTTTGAACTCTTGGGAAAGCTCTCTCCCGTCTTTGAAGTTCCCAGCTTCTGTTTCGTCATCACATTCTCTGAGAGTTAATTACAGGCTCCGTGCTGCGCTATGAAGCCCGATCACTGGAAAACACACAGTTTTGATTCTGGACTGCATACGGCCACGTGGCTTATGATAAGTTGCTTTGAGTCTAAGTAACAGAGGAGAATGTGAGGCTCTTTGTGCCTTTCACTTCACTCAGTTCTGTTTTTGAGCCTTTTGGCCGAGGGAAAAATGCCCGACTGCGTGTGTGCCTTCATTGTTTTGCATTCAGACAGTCACGCCACACATAAACAGTTTTGAGGGATCATGACACAATACAATAAAGGCTGGCCAGCGTTCAGTTGAGAGAGTATTGGCTGTGGTTCATATGAAGTTTGAGTCTCTGTGCTATTTAAAGACTCTGGATAAATTTAAATTGATGCTGCACCAACATGAATTTGACATTCAGTTGTGCTTCACTGCAAAATGTTTGCTTACAAATATTAAAACACACAGTGTTTCCCAGTTAGGCTTTATTAGTAAAATTTACTTACTGTAAATTTGTATTGTCACAATAATTGAAAATGTTGTATTCATAAAGGCTCATTCACAAGTGATGTTTCAAGCTGCTGCTCCTCTTCAGACTTCAGACAGTCTGAAGAGGAGCAGCAGCTCAAAACGTCACTTGTGGATGAGCCAATAAATTGCACACAAAGGAGCTTCAATGTGCTGACTTTTTTTTTTTTTTTTTTTTTTTTACATATTTTCATTGCTTTCTTCTTTTGGTCCAGCACCTGCCTTAAATGTTTTTTGGATGTGTGCAACTACTATGCTTTGTTTGATTCATTCATAATGGCTAAAATTGCAAGCAACAAAAAAATTAAGGATTGACCCCCACAATCAAAAATACATATTTTTCCCCTGGCCTGTAGTGCTTTTCATACATCTAGATTTTTTTGTGTGTGTGAGCTGCAGAGTTTTAGAGATATCAGTCATAGAGATGTCTGCCATCTCCCTAATATAATGGGACTAAATGGCACTGGGCTTGGGGTGCTTTCACGTAGGAATTACTTTCTTTTTGTAGCAAAATCTGCTGGAACTACTTTGGAGTCTACATGAAACTGCTCACAACAAGGTCTGTGGATTATCTTGAGTAACTGGGTCATGATCTTTGGAAAAAGGCAGTAGTTTAGAATTTTTCAAATGTATTTTTTGGTGCTTTGAGCACCAAAAGCCGGGTGCCATTTACTTCTATTATATTGGAGAGAAGGCAGAAATCTCTACGGTCAATATCTCCAAAACTTGGCAGCTCACACCAGAATCTAGATGGATAAATAGCACTACGTGCCAGAAATATGTAATTTTGATTTTGGGTGAACTGTCCCTTTATGTAGTGCTGAAAGTATTTGTAGATTAATTAGGTTGTTAAATGACAGATGGTTAATTGCCACCAATTTTAATAATCAATCCATCACTGCTGCAAAAAACTCAAAATATTCACTGTTCCAGCTCCTCCAATGTGACATTTTACTCCTTTTCACTATTTGATGTCTCTATAGACTGAATACATTTGTTTGGATAAAAATCAGGCATTTTAAAAGGTTCTGGGAAACTGAAGTGCATTTAAATATATGTTTTTTGTGTTTTAGAGGTTAGATTGATTACAAGAAAAAGATGCTCTAAACACCCATTTAGCCAACAATGTTATTTGCACCAGGGTGGAATAGTCAATGTGGCCACATGGCAAAGAAAAAACATAATTTTTTCTGAAACAAGTACAAGATCGACTTATTTATCATTCTACAACACAGTGCTGTGCAACGAGGTAAAGTTGTTATTCTCTTTTTGCTGGACAGAAAAACATTGTATACATAAATGATATACAGAGTTTAAAATAAAAATGTAGAATATAAGTACAGAAAAAAAGAATTAAACTACTATTTTACATGGTGGAGTGCTGAAGATAAATTAATTCCCTTTTCCTGAAAGCAACAGTCAGCTTGTTGCTGAGCAGTAGGTGGTTTTCTGTGCACCACTCAAGCTGTTGTTTTCCTCCTGACATGAATTCTCATTGTGGAATTTCCATTTTCCATTTTGAACCTATAACTAACAAGTGTTGTTTCCTAAATGTAACCAAAGTGCAACTGAAAACTGGAAATAATTGTTAAAAAAGACAGTTTCACTGCAGGGTGAAAGTTTTGTGTTTGACCGATTTATCTGCAACAACCTCCTCCTTACATGGACTTTGTCGCTCTAGGGGCTGGGTGTAAATAGCTGAGTAGCTGCCATGTGACTATTCTCACTTCGGTGCAAATAGACACTCCATAAAAAGGAAAAGAATTACCTGTTGCAGGCCTACACAGAAGATTATGTCACGTAATAAACTTAGAATATAAAGACTATACTGTACTTTACTATACTTTACACTTGTTCAAGGTCTGTTAGCTGTGAAGATGTTATGCAACTCATTGTTTCTTTAGATAAATCTCTATTCAGTTTGTTCCTTGCTCATTCAAAAGCAAGAGCTATGAATCACTGTTGAACCATGAGATTACCTTCAATCATAGTTTATAGTTTTAAATCTTAAATCTTAATAAGCAAAATGTCCTTTGACACACTGCTATCATTCCGACAGACACACACCTCACAAGCAGCTTCAACCTTAAACCCATGAGTCACGTACCACCCTGCAGACCCTCTCAGTAACTGGCCGTGACATTATCTACAACATGCTGACAGCTAAAGACATGGCACACTTGTGAAATATTAATTCCTTTTTTCCCCCAACAGATGGGAGAAAAAAACCCTTGTATGCATGAAAAAGCAGCTTAATTATAACAAATGTGTATTTTTTGTGTCCCTGTTCAGAAAGGCTGGAGTTTGTGTAATGTTCAATGTGCCTGAAGTAAATTCCACCCTTCAGCAGTAATGAAAAGAGACCCAGGTGTCTATAGCGACAAAATCATGTGTGACAGTGTGATTTTGAAAGCCTTTAGGTGATACAAGCGCAGCGGATGCACCTCAAGCCCAGTGAAAACATCCTTTTTTCTCATCCAATGCTCTGCTTTCACTCTATTACCCATTGTCACTTTCCCTGGTAAAGTAGATATAGTGAGAGATTAGTGGTACTGTGCGACTGTCTCACACAGCTTATCCTTTCATCAGCTCCATGCCACAGTAATATCATGCAAGGGGCCACTGAGCGCCTCAGATCTATCTCCCAGACTGATACGATGCATTTGCAATTCTGTATTCTGTATCGCCGCTCAGCTCGAGCAGAGGGAGGGCTCGCCTCGCAAGGATGAGGTGAGGGAGCAGGGAGTATAGCACACTATTCCCCAGGAAATAAGAGTGGAGAGCATGATCACTTGTTCTCAGCTGCTTTTTCAGCTCCTCTACTCAAAAAGAGGGATTTGTCAGCATGTATGTTGCAATGAGATATTAACAAGATGCTGCTGTTGCTGCTGTTGCCGCCGTTGCGGCTGAATGTGTGATCTGTTTGTGTGCGGGGAAGAAATCTCCTGCGGGTGAGGAGCAGAAAGTGCGGATGACAGAGGGATTGGATTGTTAGAATAGAATGGGCCAATAGAAGCATAAATGAGACATGTTGAAGCAGCACAAGCTGATCAAGGAGCTCTGCACTAGTTTTTCATTGTACCTTTTTTTTATGTGATGTTACATATTGATGGCGTGATAAATATGAAATCATCTTCACATTGGCATTTGACTGAAGAGTCACATGCAATATATTGGAAAGCACACATTACTCTATACTGCATCAGTCAAGTGGGATTAAAGAGAATAAAGGTAAATTACTTATTATTATTTAAAACACAAGTGTGAGCTGCAAATCAATCAATAAATCATTTAATTGGTTTGTTGTATTGAATGAATCACTATTTCAATAATTGATTAATCCAGAGGTTTTCACAGCAGGAGACGGCCACTCCAGGGAGCCTCCAAACAGTTTCAGGGGAAGCTCAGTGAGTAGAAATTAGTTACTACATTAGTTATTAAAAGCAGAGCACAGAGTGCCTTAAACGTGTGTGATTTGATGAAAGAGATTTGCCCTGCTCTCTAAATAACTGCATCGACATCAGTCGTTGGAAAACCCTTATCAGTCGACCACTAGTAGTTTTTACTTCACAAGATTAATTTTACAGCAACAGTTACAGTGCTTTTTAGGTTACACAAAAACAGTGTTTAGTTGGGTAAAATTATGCAATAACCCCCCATAAAGCAAAGGTTAGAGAAAATGGGATCACATAGAATACTTAAGTGTGTGTGATTTTGGTTAAAGAGATGTTTTAGGGAATTTTACTGTTTTCTCCTCACAGATTCTTTTTATGTTTTTGGTGTCTGAGGTCTGAAGTTTTGTCAAACAGCAATATTAGTCTATCTTGACTCAGTTGTTAAGAGTCTATGGGATCAAATAACATAATCATGATCCCGCAGCGGAGGCCCACAGTTTCAGATTTTGAAACCCCCTGTATTAATCGGTTTGCGTTTTTTTTTTTTTTTTAATAAAATAAGTAAAAATTCAGCTTCTTAAATGTGCATATTATCTGGTTTGTTTACTCCTCTGTGACAGTAAACTGAAAATCTTTGGATTGTGGACAAAACATGACATTTGAGGACGTCATCTTGGGCTTTGAGAAACATTAATTTACATTTTTCACCATTTCCTGACATTTTATAGACCAAACAACGTATTGATTAACTGAGAAAATAGTCAACATAATTATAGACAATGAAAATAATTGTTAGTTGCTGCCGTACACGATAGTCTGGTGTAAACCCAGGTACTGACGAGGCAAGTTGATGCAGATGAGATGAACCTGATAATAATCTGTGACCTCTGACACCAATTAATAAAAATTCCATCTAAAGCAACGTGCTACTGGCTAAGATAGACATGTATTTTAGATCATGATGTGCATGGAATAATGATTTTTCCTTGTTTTGATATCAGCGTTATATATCAGCAACGGCTGCCCTGCTCTTTAAATATCTACATCAGCATCAGCCATTGAAATACAAATATCAGTTGACCACTAGTATTTTATACTTCACTACATTTATTTTCCAGCCATAGATACATAGAAGATTTACTTGACCTTTTTGGCTTGTGACCCTTTACAAAAAATAGTGTTTAGTCTGGGAAAATGATCCAGTATTCCCCTCGTAAAACAAAGATTAGAGGAAAGCCCAAAAAAATAAACACAAATTTGTGAGGCAGAACTTTGTTTTTCCTTCTTTCCAACCCATTTTATTATCTCACAACAATGTAGAATCATCTTGTGACCTTCTGGAGAGGGCTTGACAGCTAGGTCTGAAACCACTGGACCAGATTACTGAAGCAGTATAAAGAATAGTAAAAGCTCCCTGCACATCGACCAGCTAGAAAAAAAAAGTCACAGGGGGATTTTTCTGCATATTGAGCACTTATACTTTTAATACTTAAAGTTTTGTTGACTTCTTCCACCAGTGGAGATACCAGCTGTGTCTCAGGAGTGCTGGTGCTGCTACAGCTTCACGTCAGTATTACTGACACCAGCTTATCAAGAAGTCTAAACTTGCGCGATGGCAGCAAAGAGCCTCAGCGCAGGCTGGAGGGGTCAAGAAGCAGCTCTGTCTGTACTTCACAGTCAGAGGCAGAGAGACAGCTCTTTGTTTGGCCTGCTATGAAAAGCTCGTCTGTCTTCTGCCTCTGATGTTCTCAGGCTTAAGGCCAAGTCAGTGACAGAAGGAGCCTTTGCACAGCGCTGTGCCCTCTGCCAGAGAGCTACAGAGAGGCTGTGCTGCCCTGTTAGATGGAAAAAAACAGCAGGGAAACTAAACCTCTCGCCCCTCATCTCCAACGTAGGGTGGAGAGGTCACCGTCTCAGGGGAGTTCAGTTTTTCCAGTTGTTGACACTAATTGGAGTGGTTAGAAAAATGTTTTTGTGGGAAAAAAAAAGGTTATCTGTATATTTTACTGAAAAGTGAACAAAACAATGCTGAAATAACTGTAGGCAGGCCTACAGTAACACATGTGGTGTTTGTCATTTTAACTATAGTTTTGTGTGATAGAGCACATAAACAGCTCATTATTATGTTAGTTCATGGGTGTTAGTGCACCGTCATCGCTCTGATTACTTAAAAATAGTTTTGCTGAATGTGCATAATCTGCTTAATGGTGCTGAATTAACCATGCTTTTCCTTATTTGGTCTGTCATGTGTGGCCTAACAATAACCCTCCTGAGGGAAATGTTTTCCCAACATCAGTAATGGTATTGATCACACCAGGTGGCCCTTGTTCATGCAGAAGAGGTGATGCACTGCCATCTTGTGGTTTGCAGGTCTCAGTGCTGTGGTGAATGTCGGCTCGCTCCTGCACCTCTCTCTCTCTCTCTCTCTTCTTTGTCTCTCTGTCTCTTTCTGATGTGTTTGAAGTGGGCTGAAATCTCAACAGACAAGATGGGACCCCTGCAGAGCAGCTCAGCTGAGGACTAAATAATGCTTCCTGCTGGCTGGCACATTTCAGTTCCACCAGTGCTGTTGTTTCTACACATAGTGCAGACACATAGAAAAACGCTGCATCAAGAACATACAGTTTCTCTTGTAAAAGCTACATAAGATCCAAGAAAGCTAGCCACGCTAAGAAGAGGGAAAACGGAAAGCACTTTGATGAGAATAAAGTGCTGCATCAGTTTTGTTCGGTTCAAGCGAACAGAACTTGCTGTTTTGTGACCTCCAGCAGTTGTGTATCTCTGTTATCTGTCTTTATATCAGCTAAGGCAACTCAGCAGACACTGACAGCCAGTTCTGTTAGAAACAAGCTCTGTCAGGAAATTCTGTGATTTTCTATTCCTGCTGAGCAACTTTTAAATGTTTTTTTTTTGTCTCTTTTTTTACAATGACAGATTTATACAGCGACAACTAAACTAATACTCCCCTCGGCATCTAATTATTATTTTCATCATTGATTAATCTACCAGATTTGTTATTTTAAGAACCTATTACTTGTGAAGTCTAAAAAATGTCAGAAAATATTGAAGAATGTCCATCACACATACACATGTAGTTCAAGAGTCTTCAAATGCCATTTTTGCTAAACTAACAATCCAACGCCCAAAGATAAACAATTTACTGTCATAGAAGACTAAACAAACAGTGAATAATCATATTTAAGAAGCAGAAGAATCAGTGAATTTGGGGTGTTTTTGCTCCAAGTGGAAACAGACAACTTTTTAACTCTCCCTCTAGCATTTCCAAGTGGTATTATTTTAGCCACTGTCACATAGACGACACCTTCACACCCGATCGTTGTCTGTGTCCTCAGAGCCCGACTCCATTGAGAAATTAGAAAACACCAAATTGGAAATAAGAGAGAGGAAAGAAGCCTGTTCACTGAAGAGGTAAATTGAAAGCCGTTGTAATAATGTTTATTGCTTAGTAATAAGTTAGTTTAAGTAACATTAGCCTATTGCTTTGCACAAACAAGTGATTAAAGCAGGGATTGGTGTCGGGGTTGTGGTGGGAGTAAATTTAGAAGAAAACAGGAGGAAAAAGTGCAAGTTTGTTCATATGTACCATATATACCAGAGACATCGTTCATGCCAGGTGGCAGGCAGATGAAAGTGAGGGAACCAGTCTAAACATGAACGGTGTCTTTATCCTACAGCCATCACACTGTGCAACCCACATTTACATCATAAAGTTAAAAAGCATAAACCATTGTCTATTTCCAATTTTTAAAAAATGACTGTAATTAATCATTTGTAAGAATTGTTCTTTGTTGATTGACTAATTGATTCAGCTAAAATTTTCAATGTTTTTTTAAACAGCAAAAAAGTATTTTGTGAGGTTCCACAGGGGAGTTCTTTGGGTCCATTTTTATTTTCAATTTTTTTTTATATTTACTGCATGTTGTTATCTGTGGATGACTCAGCTGTGTTTGTTTCACCAACATTAGTGGAGCATTAGAGGAAGGAATGCTAATGTCACTCAATTTGAATATAAATGGGACATCAGTTGAGCAGGCCACTAAAACCTAATTACCAGGTGTTGCATCAGATAATTTACTGTCTTGGTCTGATTATATTGATCACCGTGTTTCCATGATGGGAAAGGGCATTTCACTTTCCAGGAGATGTTCTGCGTACGTTCCATCTTCTGTTGTGATTAATATTGTTTGGTCCCTTATTCTGGAGTGACAGCTCAGTCATTTGGTCAGGTGCTGCAGAGAAATATCTTCTTCATTGTCTTCATCGATCTTTTCATGCTAATGTGTGTCAGCTGCATGAAGAGTTCTCATGGTTAACTGTGGATAAAAATCTGGTCCTATGTTATTCTTACAAAACATAGTTTGGAATAAAAAGTCTATTGTGGAAAAACTAGCATATCCTGTGTTTTTGTGATAGCTGTTATACATGTCAAGTGAACACTTGTTATCTGGTGACGTCACGTCCATGAACAAATTGTACAGTGAGCGCTGTTTCTGCTCCCTGGAATATACTGCCCACCAACATAAAAAGTAGTCCTTCAGAGAAAAACAAAAGCTGCTGAATGTCACATAGATGTCTGTTTAGTTATTGCAGTTTTGGATCCTTTTTGAATGTTTTTATTTTCTTTTTGTTGCTATTTATCTGTTTACTTTTGAGCAACAATTGTCAGTCTTTTCATATGTAGAGTCATTTGCCTTATTTTCTGATCTTTACTATCTCTGGCAGCCGTAAGCCTGAAGGGGATCATGCAATCACTTTCTCATCTGTGTGTTTGTGTGTGTGTGTGTGTGTGTGTGTGTGTGTGTGTGTGTGTGTGTACTGGACCCATCAGCATAATATTCCTTGAATAATCCATGACGATATTTAATTTGAGCTGATTTTAGGATGTTTAAACCACGGAAAAGTTCAGGTAGAAGTTCAGATATGCTGTCAGACTGGTTTCCTTCATTTTAGTGAATGTGCAAATATATTGGAGACTGGTTGTGTAAGCCGCTGCCAGAATCTCTGCGGCTGTACCTATTAGGAGATGGGTACCACCAGGTACATTCAATCAAAAATTTGGACTTGCACTGGCAGGATTTATTGCTGCTTCAAGGATTGTTTTTTGCCATTGGAAGTCAGAAGAGGCTTGTTTTTGATGAATGGTTAAAGTTAATGACAGACATTGTCTCTTTCAAATCGATTAATAGCAAGGACTAATAATTAACAAGGGAAGTTTTATGAAGTCTCTTCTAATTTTTTAAATTTACATAAAGAAAGAAACATTAAGGATTGAAAATATTTCTACCTTTTTACTGGTAAGTGTGCTTTGAACCTTCTTTTTAAATTTCTTCTCTCTTTGTATTTATTTAATTATATGCAGTTTATTATTATTATTGTTTAGATTGTCTAGTTCTATGATCTGTTGTTTGTTTTGTTAATTGCTTTTCATTGAATTAATGTAGTGTGTTGTATTATGCTGCATTACGTTGATTATAAAATACATTTAGTGAATCTGAGCTCTTTATGCTAATTCTCCAGTTGGCTCCTTCTTCAAGAGGACGGACATGTGGCGCTGAGTTTGGACCTCATCAGTATGCATTTTCTATGACAGTGAAAGCTTCCTCAGTGTGATTTTCGTGTGTGTGAATGTAACACACGTGTGTCTGTGTTTCATGTGTGTTTTGTGTGCTGCCAGGCTGAAGAGCCCTCTGCACACAGTCCTCCACACAATCCTGCTGCTATAGTCCACATCATACACCAAGGCCAGCTGGATTAAAAGGGGCCATATGGTGGCAGAGGAGAGTGGAGGGGTTTGTGCTAGAAGGCTAACGTATGCAATATTTGTACATCTTAAAGGCCACGCAGCAATGTGTCTTGATGTGTGCAGGGCCAAGTTAAATTGAAAAATAAAATGGCATTTTAAACATTAACTTCAACCCTTGTGCATGTGGATACATGTGTGGATGCATTAAAGTGTGTTTGTTTGAACTGAAAAGGGTATCACTGAAACCATGAATTTAAGGTTATTTGTCAATTTGAAAGAGCATCTTGCTCACGCTCTGCTGCTCTGTCTATGTGTGTGTGTGCCCGGACTACTAACGCTCTGCTCAGGGTTTGCAGATACACACACTCCGTGTTGAACAGAATGGAGCTCACCGTTGCCCCCGTCAGAGCCCCTCCCCCCACAACCTTTCGCCATGCGTGCGCACACATACGCACACACAGTGAACAGAGCTGAGTTTTACTGGAACACCTCACTAATGAATTGTCTCTGTGCTCTGTACAGTAAGTGACATTACAAATCCCACTGAGGAATGAGGAGTTAACAGGTCTTAAAGTCTGAAGGTCTGCTAGATAAAGGCTGCAATCTGCAGTACATCCAACAGTCGAGAATATTGAGTAGAAGTGTCATTTGCATTGACCTCAGAGCTTTGTGTGAAAGTGCTTAAATCTCAAATTTGTTCTTAGAAGAAAGGCACTGGGGTTATTAAAATGAGGGTGGTGCAAAAGGAAAATTCATGGATTGCTTAAAGAGATAGTTCCGATTACTTAATATGGGTTTGTATCATAGACTGTATATAGAAATGGACAGAGCCTTCGTGACGTCACCCGTTGGTTTCTGAACACCCGTTTTGAAGCCTCGAGTTTCAGATTTGGCCAGCGCCATTTTGACAGTTTTGAAACCGGATGTGAATATGATTGGTTGAGACGGTGGAGCAGGGCGGGAACTGTGGATTTTGGGATTGTGTCAATTAAGAGGTTCACATCCTGGCTATATGCTGCCATGCCTGTGCTGCTGAACTGGGCAAAATGCGGTCATTTGTAGAGAGGCTACTCGTATTTGCATAATTTAACATTACTCTTGTCCCTAATTTAGGTCGCTGAGACATCATTGCTGCTTGTCCCAGCTGTGACAAGCAGGTAAGGCTTGGCTAGCGCCAGCAAAGTGCATCCCTAATTCACGTTAACGGAACTATTATTAATTGGGGTATTAGCTATTTTGCGTAACGTAAAGCAGAGTTCAAATCATATACATCCTTGGTTGAAACAAAATTAAATTCACTTACTGGAAAAACTGAAGGGCCGACTCCTTGGAAAATCTGTTAGTACATCCAAACGCTGCACAAGACATTTTTAACCACAAAAGGTTGAACTGCTGCCTCAGTTAAGCTTCACGTTTTGTTAAATTAACTTATGAAATTAATTTATGAAAATTAGAATAAAGCTAAACCAAGCAAGCAAACAAAATAGGACTGTCAGAGGTTCAAAGTTGTTAGCTCAGTTTCTAGAACGTGGACAAAACACCCCCCAAAAAATCCCCACGAAATTCACGGCTATTTAAAAGATTTTTTTTTTTATTATTATCATTTAAAAATCACACTGTCATGACAACCGAGATCCAAAATTAACAAGCTGGGGAGCAGGGTGGTGTGGTGGGGGGCGAGCATAGACTGTATAGTCTATGGGAGTGAATGAGTGGCACTACCATAGGGCACTACGCCTGTCAATCACGAAACCACGCCCCTAATTATACAGAACTTTAAGCCTTAATATAAAATCAACGAATGACTTATATGAAAATTCAAGTCTGGTTCAGTGAACATGGTGGAGGATATTAGCGATAGAGACCAAAATCGTTTTTTGACACGGGCTATAAATATGTTTATTTCAGCTGTAAAGTTCGGCATTTTAGAACGGGTGTCAATGGAACCGGGCTTCTTTTTGCAACCAGCTCGCGCACCCCCTGCTGGATTTCGGTGGGAATACAGCGTTACTGCACTTCTGCATTGGCTTCATTTTTCAGAGCCGGAAGCTCCGTCCACTTCTATATACAGTCTATGGTTTGTATGAAGTACCTATTGGTAGTGCAGGTCAGCACGTCCCCAGTTTGGAGAAGCAGAGATGAGTACCAGCAGTGGAATTAAGCTATGTCCTGCTGCTTCAATAAGGTCACCCCAAAAAAATAAATATCAGTTTAAATATATGCTATATTTAGAATATTTTCACTGTTTTATCTTTGTGTCCATCAGCTTTTTCCAGTGGGAAACTGCTGTTACATAAGCAAAATATCCCTCTCTCCAAACCATCCAAACTCCATGGGTGAAATTAGCCATTTTAAGTCACAGAGCATGGGAGTTGCTGGTCTGCTTCTGCCTTGATCTGTTGGTTTATTTGTGACTTCGATGAATCTGAACTGTGCTTTCATAACACCAAAGTCACACAATAATACAGACAAACTAACTGATCGAGGCAGTGGCAGACCATTACAACTTTTGTGTTCTGCGAGGTAAAATGACTAATGACTAAAGAGAACAATATTTGACTTGTCTTTCTGTCAAAAAAGGCTGCCTGACAGCAAAGTGAAGTGGTGAAAATATTCCAAATACAACATACTCTTGATCTGGTATCGATTTTTGAGGTGGACCTTTTTTTTTAAGTGGCTAAAACACATTTTGTTGCTGAACCCGTGCTGGTGCCCCTCTCTGCTTCTGGGGGCGTGTTGACAGTCATTGATCGTAGCTCATACACTGACTATGGATAATTGCCTCATACAGCCACACTTAAATAATCAGAACAAACCTTTCACAATAGAAAGAGAACAGACACCAAATACTTTATCTTTCATCTGGGGAGCGTGAGCACAGTAAATTTCATGGCAGTCTGGATATATGGATATGAGGTGCTGGACAATATTGGAGTCATAATATATACTCTACCACTCACACATGTACAGGAACAAGTGTGTGAAAACAGGCACACATACCCTCATGCACACACAAATGGCTCAGTGACAACAGGCACGTGTCAGCTGGAGGGATCAGCACTTGTGCTTGATAATTAGAACGTACACAGCCTGTGTAATTGCAGCGAGATGATGCACATATACAATTTGCTGGTACACAAGTTAATTAAGAAAAAGACAAAGGTCTGAGAGTACTAGTCACCTTGGCGTTAACACTCAATACATCGACAGTGCTGTGTGCCGTCGAGTCTGCCAGAGATGAAACGCATCCTCCCCTGGAGACTCTGAGCCATCAGCCCAGGGTCTCTGTCTCTTCACTCTGTGTGTGTGTGTTTGTGCACTCTGCGTGTGTGTGTGTGTGTGTGTGGCTTCATGAAGTCCTGATGAGAGCTCGTCTCCATAGACACTCATCTGCGTGCCTACCATCCCACTTTGGATGCTGTAATTACCTGGTTAAGGTGTCAGCAACAGCACTATTTATTCCATAGGTACATACTGGCTAAAAGAAGCCACAGTGACAGCTGTACACATTTAGTATTGTAAATTTTGCCCATTTTGTCCATTTTCCTTAACCGATTAATTAAAGGAGAAATCTGTAATTTATTATGAAATTACCATAATATGCCATGAGAGATTAAGTAGAGATTAAGTAGCCTGACTCACCAGATGCACACTGCGGTTGTTTTACATTTTCAGAGTTTCCAGGAAACGAGAACATCCTCCGAGCCGCAACCTAGATGCTGAAATTGGCAAATTAGGGGGACGCATATCATGTGAGCGTAAACAAGCTAACGGCAAATGTTCAACCAAAATAAGTTTCCCCTCGGCATTGTTTTGCAGCAGCACTGCATCCTGGGCTTAGCGCTGCCCAAGATGTTTGTGATTGGTTTCAAAGAAATGCTTTGTTTTCAGTGTCACGGGCTTAGCGTTACATTTACAGACAATTGACAGTTATAAACAGCTGATCAACTTACAGTGTAGAACTCGCCATTGTTTGTTATTGTCAATGTTGCGCTTGTCTTGTGCCCCTGCAGCATTCCTGCAACCTGACTGAGCTTCTTCATGTCTGGAAAGGAGGAGATGTTGGGAAACAACTTGCTTTAACCGTAGATCATATAGTAAATAGGATTACAACCGATTTTATGTACTGTCTATGGCTCCAACTCGCTGCACGGACTGCAGCAGTAATTTTTGAACACACAATTGCATGATGCTATGTGAAACAATATTTCATGAATCGCAAACAATTTAAACAAACAGTAATAAAACAATATGGCTGCTCAGTGTCAAATGAGAGACAGTTACTGCCATTTCTAGACTAACAAGGCAGACCAAAACAAATCGTGAGAAAACCTTTGAGTTCCAGAGAAACGGTGCATGTAAATTTTTCTTCAGTTAAATTCATAATGTTGATTAATTGATTAATCATTAACATTCCTAGTCCAAAATCTGCAGTGGAGCCAAAACATAAATTTTTGCCCCCTGAATTACGATGGAATCTTCAGTAATGTTGCCTTACGTCTGCTTAATATTTCACACTTCCTTTCTGGTTTTGGCGTCAATTGCACATGATGCAATGTCTGTGCAAGCCACACATTTTCTGTTTCACTAACTTTGTGTTTCTGACAGTATGAAGTCCAGAACTGTATGTGCACAGTTCGTAACTCCTTGACCAAATGACTTGTTTTCCTGCTGATTACCATAATCCCATCTATTGCTTAGTGTTTTTTTCTGCAGACATAATTAACCAGATGCAGCATCTTTACCTGTTTGCACCGCTCCTCATTAGCCTGGAAAGCCTAATCTGTTTTGAAAGACACTACAGAGGAAAAGTGCATTGATTCCAGAAGAGGGAAAGATGGAGATGGAGGGTGGAGGGTAGAGGGGTGGTGAGTATGTGAGAAGAAGAGAAATGGGAAAACAGAAAGAAGGAGAGGAGAGAGGGAGTGAAAATAAAATGGGAGGGAGGGGAGAGAAGGCATGATAATGAGCCCTACCTCTGACACATCCTCCTGTTTCTATGGAGACCAAGGAGCCAATCATGTGGCCCTGCTGAGGACTGTACTACTCAGAGCAGATAAAAGGGTGGAGAGAGGCGTACGCAGATGCTTCTCTGTGTTTATGAGAGGCAGTGAAATCTCCTGCAGGTTGTGTCTTTTTGCTTGGAGTGGCGGCCTCGCAGGAGCTGCCACCTGTGAGGAATTACCCACAATCCACCTTTAAAACAGGGGCTTTTTCATCGGACAGCTCCTTTTAGCTTCTTGGGTCTATGATCCCTCCTCCATCCCTCCTCCTCCTGCACCTCTTATCACCATAACCAGCCCCCCCCACCAGCCGCCAGCCTCTTGGATGCTCCTCGTTACATCACACACACACCGCTCTCTGGCAGCCCGTGTTTGTGACTGGGAGGGAGAGGAAGGAGAGTGAATGTGAGTGAGCCCCGTGTGCGCACGCCATCCCACCGTCGAGTCCCATTGACCAGCATAACAGGATGGACAAACCAAGCGTGTGGCGTGCCGTGGTGAGCAGCACAGGACCCCAGGCGGACGCGAGGAGACCCCGGGTCCCACTCAAGCAGACCGGGCTCCGCCATGGGTTACCGGCTCTACGACATGTGAGTAGCATGTTCATGTGTGTGGATGCTGTTTAGGGCGGCGCTGGGGGGCTCCCATTCATGGAAGGCAGCAGAAGAGTGGGTGGTGGTGGAAAACACGGTGTCTGCCTCTCTCCATAGTGTCTGTGCTGAGTCACCTATGGCATCCAGAGCTTGCTGCATGTCCCCATCCTGTCCTCTTAGTAAACAACATCTCTTCCTCTCCCGGGGAGGGGCGCTGAGGTGGATCATACCTTTGTTTTTCTGTGAATGAGATGCTAAAATCTCACCCAGATGGATTAATACCATGTGTCTTCATACAACCTGAGTGTTGTTGTGTGTTTGTGATCCCACCATTATGACTAAAATCACAACAGAGTCATGTGAGCGACGGATTCAGAGAGCCCTCGGGCGGCTGGGAGAAATGACTCATTTCTGGAGGATGCTGTGACAGCTCGTACTGGGCACATGAGTTCCTCGCAGCTTCTGCCGTATATTTGTGGGTGTGAGTGTGTTCTCGTGTGTGATTGGTACAGTGTGTATTTGTGTGTATGTGGCATTGCTAGTGTGTGTGTGTGTGTGTGTGTGCAAGATGCGGCTGGGTCTGAGCTGTTATTTTTGGGATGGTGATGAGTCCTACAGTCTTGTGTGTGGAAAGCTTGGAAATCATGTGTCATTTCTGCTCAGAAGAAAGATGGACAAGATTAAATTGTGTTCAGAGTTTGTATTTTTATAGAGCTGTATGTAGTATAGCTGTATCATGCTGTATATTCTGCACACACTCAACCCTTGCCTAGTACTAAATACCTTCAGTATTTAGCTGAATAAGCATCCTGCTGCCTTGTTTCTCTGCAGAGGCACAATTAAAGGGACAGTTCACTCCAAAATCAAAAATAGATGTTTTTCCACAACCCTGTAGTGCTTTTTATCCATGTTGTTTTGGGGTGAATTTCCCAGTCTTGGAGATATTGACCGTGTAGATGTCTGCCTTCTCTCTTGAATATAATGGATCTAAATGACACATGGCTTGCGGTGCTCAAAGTGGCAAAGAAATACATTTGAAAAACTCAACAGAAATGTCTCTTTTCAGACATCATGACCTGATTGATCAAGATAATTCACAGATCTTGTGAGCAGTTTCATGCAAGAACTACATAGAAAGTAGTAGAAAGTGATTCCAATGGAAGTAGTAAAAAAACAAACAAAAAAAAAACACTATTTTGGTACTATTTTTTCATGCAAAATGGCAGAAATTGCTGTTTTCAGCCTCTAGGAGAGGAGTAGGAATAGGAGAATTCCTACTCCTACTCTTGCTTCTCTATTTTATATCATATTAAAATTAATATTAAGTTTTGGACTGACAAAACAAGACATTCAAAGACATCAGCTTGGACTTTGAAAACGGTGATGGACATTTTTCACTATTTTCTGACATTTTATAGACATTGCAGCCCTAGATTAAACATGACAGTTAACTTCATTCTTTGTTGTTATTTGTACAGGGGCAATACAAATTGACTTTGGCCTAGTCAGTCCCTCCAGGATTGTTGTGGCCTAAAATGGCTGATTTCACAGCAGCTTTTTTTTAAAATTATGATGCAAGTTGCCTGACCTGGCAAGTGGAAAAAAACAAAACAAAAAAACATTAACTTTGAGCCCTGTGTCTGCATCACTTTGGACCCTCTCATTCCTTTACAACCCCGTGTACTTGCACACTTGCATTTTTGACACATGTACTCAGCAGCTGGTGCATAACGCTGGGCTGAATTGCCCTGTCTTGTCATGATCTAATACCATACATGGGGATCAGTCATCTTAATGAATATGAGACCTTCATGGGTCTCCACTGAGTCCTTCACAGGCAATCTGCCCCTGACACTCACTGGCTTAAATCTCTGCCTTGTTTCCATGTGTACCGCACACATTCATGCATGAATACATTCCTCAGATTCTCAAGTTCCTTTAGCGTACCAGGAAATTATAATTTTATTACATGCTTCGTTCTGGTTTCGTTGTTGCATAATGGGTGATTGAACATCTCGGGTCTGTCTGTGGTTCTGAGATAGTGGCTGATCTCTTTCCCTTCCAGCTTCAGTCCAAAGAAAGCTTTAACCACAGAGAGTCATGTGACTGGGCCGAGGGGCAGAGCTCCGGCAGGAAGGTGAAAGCGTGGTGCAAATCGATGACTTTGTGAAATGTTCACAGTTGTTGTTCGGGGACAGAGAAGATGTGCGGCAGATTGACACTAATGTGTTGGTTTGACTGTCTGACAAACAGACTGAGGCTCACAGTGTCTGGCCAATACTCCTTTAATGAGGAGCTGGAGCGGGATGAGCCTGTTCTGTTGTAAATGTCATTTCATCATCGCTGGCAGGCCCCCGTCCCTCTGGAATTCTAATGCTGCTGTGCTACAACACTGGAAGGCTAAGAGGAGGATATCCTGCGCTCAGTCAAAGGCTTTCTTGGCCTTTAATGATACTACACTTCACTACTTTGGCCTGAAGGGATGCAGAGGTTGCCTTGGGTGGAACCTCAAAAGTACAACAAGGTGTGTGTTTTGTTCAGTTTAGCACAGTGGAACAAACATGCACGCCTTGAAAATTCATACCCTGCATGCTCAGGAGAGCTCGAGAAAGAACAAACGAGGAATTTACAACAAGTAATCAAACCAGAACTGATAATGGGCTGCTATGTGTGAAGCCATTTGGCAAGGGCTTTAGGTAACTGGTTGTCATACAGCTTACTGGTGCAGAACAACATCCAGCTGGACCACACAGCAGGGCTCAATACTGCATGTTCACACCCCACATGTTGTATTTTGTGAAATAGAACAAATAAACTGTTTTGGTATAGAGCACATGAATCAAACTCAAGGCCACGAGCCGAATTGGCCCGGCACCTCATTTTATGTGGCCCACAAGAACAAAGAATGCAACACAACACAACACAAATCTATTCTGTGTTACGGAAGTACGGTGTCTGTACACATTGGAGACATCAAGCCACTAGATATCATTAAATGCTAGATAGTATATATAGTCAGTTTCCAGCAATCACACTCTAGCCATGTGGTTGTAGCTAGCAAAATATTGTCATTTCATTTTTATGCACATTTTTCATTTAGTGTCTAAGCAAATATACGTTTAGTATTTGAGCTTTGCAGGAAGGCTACAGAAACTGAAACAATGAGGGTAACCATAATGTGGATGAGATAATGTGTTTGACATCCCTGGTAAAGAGGTTATGCACTTCATAGTATGCAGAGGTCACTGCGGTTACACCCACTGAGTGGCAGAAAGACGACTGAGTGGCAGCGTTAGCATTCAGCTTGAATGCCGTGAAAACACATAAAGCACATCTAAAGTGGTAAAGAGTTGTTGTGTGATTAACTGTACAAAAAGATTCAACAAGAAACTGGAGCGATCTTTTTACGGATTTCCAAAAGCTAATTTACACGAAAGTGTCTATTAATATGTATTGTCCCTGATTTCTTTATCAAATAAAAAATGTAAATATAAAAGAAAAGATAAGCAAATGTATCACTGCAATACACAGAAATGACTGAAATCCAGGCACTTAAATGGCATTTGTGGTTGCCACTTTGTGTCGGGTATGTCTGATTTTTGGGTAAAAGTATGCCTTAAGTTATATACTTTATTGACATTACTTGCCTAAATTCTGTTTACCTGAGCCTTTTGTTCTGCAGTTGTCACATCAGGCATACTCACTCCGTACATAACTGCAAAAATCAATGCTGCTGCGTGCAAACACGTCTCTCTAATAATGTATTAAAGAAAAATATCTTTACAAACTTTATTTTGCCAGCTAATCTGACCAAGCGTCCAGCCTTCAGGCTTTTGCTTTATATATTTTCCATCACCCAAATAAAATGCATATAAATGTTAGGAAACCCGATTCCTGGCTACAGGTCATTGTCCATGAATCGCTGTCTCTTTGAGTCCAAGTTTTACTCCCGGTTTCGCAGTTTCCCCTACTGAAGGCAGCCCAGTTGCAGGATGTTTTACCACTCAGTCCGACTGAGGGGGCGGTGTTCCAGTGGGAAAGAGACGTCAGTGCATACCCTCTATTCCTAAATTCAGAGCCCCCCACTGTTTCTGATGTAGATCTGTAGATACTTTAAGTTTTGCTCACAGCTTCATTGTTCAGTAGTTGTTAGCCTAGCTTGTGCATGATAAAAGGAAAAATTGCTTTCTAATAATATGCTAATTTTTGTAATTCCAGATCATGAAAGATATGTGCTTGAGTTTAGATGTACATGTCTTTTTTTCTAACCCAAATGCATGTTAATCCTATTGTCCATGACATTACCATCCAGGAGGTTTGATCTTTGTGCATGGATTATTTTCTGGGTTTCATAATCACTCTCCTGTGCTCAGCACACTGAATATATAACATTACAGCGACAAGGTGGCTAATGACCATCAATGGGCTTTACCCTTCATTGAGATAATGCCATGCATTCTCAGAGGGCATTCATGCCATAAAGCCATTACAGCAGGAATACCCATTTCCTATTATTGGCTGAGAGATCCTTAATGCGATGCCCCTGTTCAAGTGACGCCAGCGCTGATGAAAAATAGAGTGCGTCACCGCAGCTGTAAGGCACTGACAGCACATTCCTTTACTTTGAGCTGGAGCCTTTGACAGCAGAGTGTGCTAGGTCTGCAGACTGAGAGAGTGCACAAAGACAACTGCCAGCAGAGCTCTGAATCTGCCTCCAGTGGAGACAGCAGCTGTAGGATGCATGCTGCAATTGCATGAGACAACAACTACATATAATGCATGGCACTGCCAGCACATGGGCAGGCACAGAGCATGCTGTCAGTTCGTATAGCGTCAGTGAATGGGGGCATAATGCTGCAGAGCTGGCACTGAGTCAGTTGTTAAAGCAGGGATACATGCTGTATGTATGTACAGGCCTGCCTTCATAATAACCCTTTGATTTTTCACTTGTCTGATGGTTACAGTGACTGTCTGCTGCCATCAGTGACTACAGTCATTCTGTAAAGTGGACGTGATTACAGCCATTACAGCGCTGTCATTACTACTTCAGTCATTATACCAAGGATTGTATAGCTTATTCATTGATCAACCATTTCTTCTTAATGGTTCTGACAGATAGCAGGACATTCACACCATAAGATTTCCTCTCCTGCTTCATCAATAATGTTCTGACAGAACAGGCCATAATAGAACAAAGTAGAGCAAAATATATCATGAATTAGAGATGTTTCAATACAATTTTTTCCTTCCCGATATGATACCTGAACTTTGTCTATCGGCCAGTAGTGAGTACGAATCTCCAATCCAAGCCAATCCAGTTCAAATTTATTTATAGAGCACATTTAAAAACAACAATAGTTACCAAAGTTCTGTATTGTCACATATAAAAAAATGAAAATAAAAACAACAATAAAATAATGCAATAAATTCAAAAACATAAAACTATAAAAGCAAAATATAAAACACAATAAAAACAGTAAAAACATAAAACTATAAGAGCAAAGCCACAAGATCCGAAACCAATGCTTTAAAAAATATATATTATTATTATTTTTTTTACCAGCTAGATACTGCTTACCCTGTATGGATGTAAAATGATTGCTGTCATTGCTGTTTGGCCTGGCTCAGTTTGAAAACATGTGGCATATGGGATATTTTGGCTTCATTTTTGTACATTGGGAGGAAGTGCAGACACAGTGTTTATCTTTATTATGTCAGTAGTTTAGTCTCATTTCCAGGTCATGAAATACTCCTTTAGTTCCAATACTAATAGAAATAAGATTTAGTATGTCCCAATACATAGTATGTGCATATTTTGAAAGGGCAGCTGCAGTCTTTACTAAAAGTAAAAAGAAGTATGTGATTTGGAATGCAGGGACAGACATTTTGGGAATGAGACATTACTGACCTTTGATTGGCCAAAGTCTTCAGTCACAACATTTTCTAAGGCCTGAAAACAGAGCAGAAGTCTGCTTTTCTCTCAGAATAATTGTACAATGACACCAAAAATAAACTGCCTACCCCAGCTTTAAGCTTCTCAAATGTGAATATTTTGTGATTTCTTTAGTTCTCTAGGACTGTAAACTGAATATCTTTGGGTTGTAGACAAAACAAGACATATGAGGACATCATGTTTGGCTTTGAGAAACAGTTGATAAACTTTTTTTTTTTTTTTTTTTACCATTTTATGACATTTCATGGACCAAACAACTGATTAATTGAAAAATAATAAGCAGATTAATCAATAATGAAAATAACCATTAGTTGCGGCCCTACTGAGGTGTTTTATCAGCACAGTTGTGAAACGAGCTCCAACACTACATCAGTCTGTTAAGTCAGGCAGCACACTGAACCATACTGTACCCTACTGTACCCAGTGCTGCAGCAGCATTCTGGCTTTAGTCAAAATAGCACAAACTTGGCTCGGGCTGAGCTCGGTCAGCTCAAAGACTGTCATTTGCACGCTCAAACGTCAGCAGCTGGACATCTGCAGGCTGGCACAGAGTTTTCATTGGCTGAGTTTGCAGCTGGAGCTGTGTCAGCCATGTGTAAGGATTATCAAACCAATGGGAGCCGCTGCCGGGCTCTCACGGGCACGTTTCAGTGAGTTAAAGTTTCCTCCAGGGAGTAGCTAGTCCTGATGCATCCGTGGTTTGAAACAGCCCATAATAAGCCCCTGTCTTTGCCAATAGCAACGTCAGAAGCGACAGCACGAGAGGAGAGTTGGGTGCACCAGAAAAAAAGGATGCATCTCCAGAACATTTTGTTCCTCTGGCAAAAATAAAAACAGATATGAGGATATGTTTATCAGCAACAATGTTATGTAATAACAACCATACCAAGATATCACTGACTATGTTATCTTGCTTATTGATCCTTATTTCCATGATTTTCTGTTTACTCTTTCATAATTGAAAAAAAGCTTTAAGCCATTTCTGCAGAGTGCATACTGGCTGACTCATGCTTATACAATGTTTTCTTTCTATACGTGCTCTTCACTCTCATGACTCTGGAATTTTTTGCGCACTGTGCTGTGCTTACTTCATATAAGATATAATCCTATCAGGGATTTAAAATGGTGAATGATAGTCATGTGTTAACATTGGCTCAGCAAACCATATCATTTTAAGATTATTAAAGATGCAGCCATCTCTTCTCTCTCATGGAGACTGAAGTGTTGTACTTTTGCCAAACACAGCCTGCTGTGTTGAACATGTCTCCCTGCTGGTGGTCCTGCATCTAAGCATCTTCGGCGCTCTTCATCAGTTTGTTGCCCGGCCTCAGGTTATGAAAGGCCTTCAAGATAGCTGTCAGGAGCTGAAGACTGTGGGATCCACCTCCAACCAGTCATAGAGGGTTTTTTTTTCCCCCTACTTTTGTGTGTCTGTGCCTGTGCTTTCTGCTTTAATACAAAGCCAAAGCTGGAGGAGTGAGTCGGCTGCTATTATGGATGTCTCTCTGCCTCATCCTCCATATGTCTTTGTCTCCGTCTTCCTTGTTTTGTCTTCACACCCTCCCTCTCCTCCTCGTCTTTTCTGTCCTTTTTTTCCTCTCCACCTATCTTGTGCATGTCTGCTCTCAGGCTGGCGGCTGAGCAGCTGTACTGTACAATCTGTGTGATGCAAGAGCAACTGTGCTGTAACTTTAATGTAAGATTTTCTCCCCAGAGCACCCCTGTAAAGTGATATGGAATGATATTATCTGCCCTGTAGCATACACTAACATGCTAGTCAGATGCTCTTGTGCTTCTGTGCCTCCCTTTTTTTTGCCAGTAATGGTATTTCCCTGCTGACTGCATGAATTTTGATTTTATACCAAATAGAAGAGGAAGCATAACTGTGACACATCAGTGAGGTCCACGTGTAAAGAGTTGTGGTTTTACAGTATAAATCGCCATCATAAATCATTCTGATGTTCTGTTTAAACTGCATTTTCCATGCAGCCTTCATAAACTGTGTTCAATGGTCTAAAAACAAATAATTTTTTTTTGTGTGTGGGGAGATGGCCACTAGAGATCTGAGGTCTGCCATTTACTGAATGCTTTTCTGCTGCGACATGAATAAGAAAATAAATGAATTTCCATGATGCATTGTGTTTTTGTGCTCTGAGTGAATCAGCATGCCTGTCAGACCCTTCATTCCCCCGATCACATCAGCTCATTGGCTCCCAGGCTTTGAAAGCATGCAAGCTACTCCGATCTGCCACCAGGGGGTGAACTTTTCTAACACATGCTTTCAGACACGCTGTCCTTCACACAGACAATATGAGCCCAGCAGGCTCTTCTATTACTTTAAATCCAAGCAAGGTTTGTCAACACAACAAGCATGAGGAGACACTGGTGTATATGTTTATTGAGATTGTGATGTCTGCATGACTGTGGGCCTTCACAAAGTTTGTTGTGTTGTGTTTGTGTTGTAATACCTATTCTGAACTTGCTTGCCCCCTAAAAATTATCTTAATTATCTCATTAACAGAAAACTAATGTGGGAAATGGAATGTTTGTAATGAATTCTTTTAATGAAAAAAACAAAATTATGACTCTGACTCCTATCTAATATGATGTCTCCAGCATGGCTTTTTAATCTATATATCTATCTATATAATGATACATATCAATTCTAAATATTTGGGATGCTTTCAGCGCTCATTTTCCGTATTTTCCGATACTCCAGTTGTCATGTTATAGGCTTGTTTATTTATTTTTTTGATAAAAATTCAAAATTTTACACCCTCAACGTTATGACAGTGTTTCCAGTTGGTAATGAAAATGTTATCAAATATCTTTTTTTCCAAGGTATTGTACTGAAGTTAGAAATTCCAGTATCATGACAACACTAGTATTAAATCGAAGCTATATAATTCTGTTTTTGTGACAACTCTACTGCAAAAAAGTCGATATAAGGTCCACTCATAACCGTGATCTTCTTGCATGTCTGCATGACCTTTGGCATCCTTGCTTCAGGTTCCATATTAGAGCTGCAACGATTAGTCAATTAGTTGATTATTCAATCGAAAAAAAATTAGTTGTCAACTATTTTGATGATCTGTTAGCAAAAATGTCAAACCTTTGCTGGGAAATTGTGATGAGCATGGAATTTTATAGACTAAAAGATTAATTGATTAATCATGAAAATAATTGCCAGGTTTATCTAAAGTGAAAATAAAAATTTAATTAATTGTGGGCCTATTTCACACATTGGTTCTCCAGTGTGTTGCACAAGCTGATTAGGACTCCCTGTCTTTTTCATTCAGCTCCCTCTTTCACCCCCTCTCACATACGTTGACCGGAGGATTTTCTGCAGCAGGCCTTTTTTTTTTTTGAAGTGCTTATTGACTGCACATCACCCGCCCAGAGCAGATCATGGTGAAATCTTTAGGGCGGCTTATCAGTGATTGACTGGGTCAGTCGCAGGAAGAAGTAGTGGGGTCCTTGGCTTGCACGGTATTGCTCAATATCAGCCTGCATCAGTGTCCTACAGTTGGATGACAATAAGAGCTCATCACGAGGCTTTTTGCATGAGGTCATTTATTCAGACTGATGGCTGAGCTGATATGATTTTCTGTCCTTTATAGCCTTTTGATCTGTGAAAGCGTGTAGATTCATATTGATCCACCTGCAGTGCAGTGGAGATTTTAGTCAGGAAGGGAGATAAATATCTGTCAAATTTTTATATCCTCACACTACTTTTTGCACGCATATTAAATTACGAACACATGCTTTTGTTACTCATTTCATAAATGACCTTGATTCTGACCTCTGCAGAACTGCAGACACTGAAGGTGGAAAAGATCATCAGAATGAAAGGTGACCTCTGAGTCGTAGCCGTCTGTGGCAGTTACCATGTAACCATGTAGCTGAAAGGTCCCAGATTTAACCTGTCATGCAGATTTGTTGTATGTTACCCTCCTTCCTCCCATGTTTTCTGTCACTTTCCACTTGCTACAAGTCATATTGTGTTGATTTTGGAGGCTCCTGTGGACAAAAGCGGTTGTGTTTTCACAAAATATGAAAATAGAAATAAAGATCTTCTTCTTTTTAAAGCTATAATATGTAAAATTTCTGCAATAAAATGTCTGAAAAATCTAGACATATATATTTTGTAGAGTTGTGTATCAATGGTCAAGTCAGAGAAATCAGTCATTTCATTTAAGGTAGCAGTGCGTTTCCTACTAACCAATGGTAGCTATAATTTGCAGAACAAAGGGGGTTAAATTTGAGCGTGGATTTTCACTCTTGTCCTATCACATGATGACAAAAAAAATCCTGTCCTGTCCAAATTCTGGGAGAATGATTCTTGTCCCATCACATTCCCGTCCACAGTCCACACATGTCATGCAATGGTAAGGTGGCTCCAACCAGCCACCAGAGCAGACAGGAGAGAAAAAAAAATATGATTATTCATATTAGAACTACATATTTATATACATAAAAACTGACCTGTTGTTGTGATGATTCCCACTCCTGTTGACTTTTCTTTTTGTCCCGTTCCAGTCCCATGATGAATAGTGAAATTGACTCCCATCCCAAAGGAATCCTACAGGATTCCTCCCAAAAAAGTGAGGAAGGAAGTCGAAGAATGCTTTGGTAGTGGTTTAACAATGAAGACAACGTCCCCCATGATTTCACAGAACTTCACAACATCTATCGACAACTACAACGTTTGTTTAAAAAAAGGACTAATGCAACGAAAATGATGTACAAAACGCAAAACAAGGCGAACACAATGTGACAAATCGTAGCAAGACAAAAGTGCTGTAACAAGATGAAAACGCCGTAGAAAATGCAACCAGATGAAACAGACAAGAGAGGGAGGCTCGATTGCGGAGAAAAGGAGAGATTCAGTCGTCTTTGCACAGAAACAGTCAGTAGAAATGTCTTTCAGAGGGAATCTTTTTACTTTTGATACTTCTACTTTTTCACTTTTACACAAGTAAACAATACCTCTACTTTTACCAGAGTCTTTTTTTACATAAGTTCTGTACTTCTACTTGGGTAACAAATACGTGTAGTTTTGCCACCTCTGTCTCTTCCAGTCTGCACGGTGTAAATAATTTAAACTGATTTCAAGGAGAATCTGACCCAGCAGGCATTAAGAAGAATAACTATACAGAAATAGCCCGTCTCCCTACTGATGCTCGTTTGCTTATGAAGGTCATCAATAGAGGCATCATTATTAAATTTAAACTCATTCATAACAGTTAAAAAACGACTTGTAGTACATTTAAAAACGTCAGTGAGTAATTTTTCACTGGATACACTGCGCCCCTGCCAAACACTTAAATATGCTGACAGCCTGCACATGTTGACTGACACCCAGCAAAACTGAGGTGGAGGTGGAGGTGGAGGCATTGTGATGAGTGGAAAGAATGTTTATTGAGCAGGGACTATAAGCCAGTTCACCACGCATGTGGACATGCCAATGCATGCCACCTTGAGCAATTCCTCCATCTACTTATAAAACTGTACCCTGTTGTGCTTGCATACACATTTGCTCAGCTCATCATCCTACAAAAACAAATACTAGCCTGTCATGTGTGCTTGAATCAGAGCCATCTGTGTTTTGTGCCAGTTAATGCTGCAATAATTGCTTTTCTTTGCCTTTGACAGACTCTAGTATGTTCTGCTCACAGAAACAGTGGGGTTTCCACCCACTCTTCCCACTGAAGGCAACTTCACATGAATTAGAAACACAGAACTAAAAGGGTTCTCCATCTGGCATGACCCACATGAGTAAAGCATTAGCAGTCATAATGTGCTTTTTGAAACAATGAGAAAAATATTTTTAAGTGCAGTTGCTTACCTTTAAACTGTGGTTGGTGGATTTTTATCTCCAGCATTAGCCTCTATCACTTAATGTTATCTGATAATCTGCTCTAAATGTGTCTTCACTTCCTAACAAATTATGTGAAACCACCGTAATCAGAGTGCAGAAATGTAAAAAGAAAGATAATCACACTTGTTATGTTGGGAGAACGTGAAACGTTAACTTGCTGAGAGCTGTTTTTCATCAGGGCGGATTGAGATGAAGAGCGCAGATAAAAGAGTTTGTCAGTGTGGTCATTTTCTGTGAGATGTGTTTAAATCAGGAGGCCTGAATTGTGACAAAAGGCTGATGAATAGTGTGTAGATTCATTAATTCCTTAGTATCCCTGCTGTTCACACGGGCTCTCAGTATAGCCTTTGTGCTGCCCTGGCCTTTCTATATGTTGAGTCTTCTTGGAAAACAGAGGACGTCCATATTGTGCCAGGAGGTGTGTGAAAAGAGTCATGAGGAGATGACTTGTCAGACGAAACAGATCTAACTATACCAATTAGTGTGTTGACGCGTAAATATGCACACACGTTAATGTGTGTTTGTGTATTTGTGCGTTAGTGTTTGCATACTTGTATAAATATGTGGTATTTCCAGTGTTTGTGTGTGTGTGTGTGTGTGTGTGTGTGTGTGTGTGGACACTGACCGTGGCTGAATATTGATGAGAGGCCCTTCCACACCCCTTTCCCATGACTGCTGGGACTGGGTGGCACTGCAGTGTGGCACTGCATCTCAGGCAGAGAAAGAACAGCACTGTGCTGTGTTCAAATGCAGAAAAAAAAACCCTTTGGCAAGAAAAGACAGCAATGTTTTATGTGTTTAAGCTCTAAGAACTGCAGCATATTTGAACATGCTGCTAATGAAGACACAATAATTTCATACAGATTTAGAGGAGAAATCTGTAACATATTTACTGTTTTAAATCATAAAATGACCACAATATGTCATCAGAAATGATGGAAAAATGTTGAGTTGAAATACCTCCTCTCTGACAACAATGCTACAGCCATGGTGTCCACCCTGCCTTCAACTTGTGTTTTTGTTTGCTCATTTCACGTTTATTAGAGTTAACATCAGTGCCGAATGTTTGCTAAATGACTATATGTCTGTTTAAGTTGTAAAGAAATATAAATAATGCATTGTAGAAAGATAGATGCAAAGGATCTTGACATAAGTTAATGGAGTCTGGCAGACAGTCACTGAACTCCAACTTTTTGAGAGCAGATGGCTTTTGTTCTCAGGATAATGGCCTTAAGCTTTGCATTGACAGACAATTGACATAAATAGGGATGGTGATGGTGACTAATTTCCCTGTTGATTAAACAGAGATTTTAAATTTAGACAAGTTGACGGTTCTAAACATAAGAAAACACTCAGAAAATGGTTAAATTTGAGCACTCTTTATTAAACAAAATATTGTGTGTATTAAAAGCCATTTTAACGGTGTTAACAATTTTTTAAATTATATACAGTATTTTAATGCTGCTGAAAAGCATTATAAACATTTCAAATTATCCTACAAAGCATAACAACAGGGCAAGGTCACAATGTCTGCAGGTATACAAAATCATTTATCATGGAGCTGAGTATAGCTGCCACACAGTTTGGCTAACATTAGCAGTGCATTAGCATGTTAGCACCAGCAGCCTGCACTCCTTACACGTTAACGTCCACATGCCTGTGCTGAATGCAGCTGCACAGTGCTCTGCTTGAGTAGTTATACACCAGTTTATTCTCACACAACTGTCATACAATCTGATTTTCATCAAAAATACTGCCAAACTGTGCAGTTTATGAGATTTCATCTGTCCCACTTTGCTAATAACAACATGCGGGCCATCTGGGCATTAGCGAAGGGAGAGGAGGGCTGCTGCCGGCCAGATTTGCAGCCCTGGGTTAGCAGGTGACTAAGTAACATCTTAGAGGCAACAGTTAACTGGTGTTGTACATTATTAACACATTAATGATCAGATTTAATGTCTAGTATTTCTGGCGCTGACTAGCGAGTGTGGCGACATTTAATCAACTAGACGACTTATTCTGCACATTCCCAGTTATAAATTGTTATTTGTCAAATTACAATATTGTGCTCGTCTTACACTCCTGATGTGTTCCTGTAGCCTGCCTTAGCTTCCTCGAGTCTGGGGAGGAAGGGGTGGGGGAAAATATGCTTCAGTCATAGACGGTATATTAAATAGGATTTCAACCTATTTAATATACTGTCTGTGGCTCCATCTTGCTTTTTGGGCTACGGCACTCATTCTTGAACATGCAGTTGTTTGCATTCCTCCTTTAACATACTACAAATCCAATTTCACCACATTCTGTCTGCCATTGCACCATTCATGTCTCAGACTTAGAGTTTAATCCAGTTCATGAATCACTCCATTTACCATGAATGAGCATTTACTCAAGCAACCAAGGTGCAGTTGTGTTTTCTGTAAGGTTTCCATGACCTTGATGAGTCAAATAATGCAACATTTCCTTTCCTAGACGTGGACAAAACATGAGAGCACTTGCATATTTATTTGAACAAAGCTTGTGTATAAACTCATGTGGTCATACTACATTGCAGCAGCCCCTCCCCGCTGGAAAAGCTGACCAATCGCTGGCTGCTCTGCGAGGCTTCCATTTGAAGCTTCAGTAGTATGGTAGTGTTGCCCAGCAACCAGAATCGGCACATTTCTGGGAGGTCCTGTGTGGATGGCAGCAGCTGTAAGAGGCAGAGGGAGACAGAGAGAGCAAGAGGGAGAAGGGGGACAGAGATAGGAGGAGAGGAGGTTCAGGATTCCACTGGAGGAAGGAGAAAAGGAGGAGAAGGATGGCGTTGAGGCTGAGGAAGAAGCCACGCTGAGAGAGAGAAAAGCAGTCTCTCGCCTGCCTCATTAGAAAGTTTGTTCCTGCAGCGGAGGAGGAGGAGGAGGAGACAGAGACAGAGGCCATTGATGATCCTTGTTGAGTCTGTGCCTGTTCAAACAGGGATGAGCGAGTTTTTGGAGGATTCCTCTTCGTATCCGCGCTCCTACACATTCCAGTACCTGTGCCTGCTGGAGCGGTGCAGAGCTCTGGCTGTAGCCATGATGTCTCAGAGGATCCTGGACTGACGCACTGTGTTGAGGGACCGGCACAGAGGACAGACCGACTGACCTGGATTGGAGCTAAAACAGAGCTGAAGCAGCCAAAATAGAGCTTATTTTGGGAGGTGGATCCCGAGCAGTGGATCCGAATCAATCCTGCAGAGGGTTCCTAGAAAGGCCTGGCTCTCTGGGCTGGTGATGACTGAGACAGGTCCAGGAGTGATGTGGTCGTTCTGGGCGGGTTAAAACCACTCAGGCTGTCATCCAGCGGCAGTGGCGAGGCTGGAGCTCCAGAGAGGGACAGATCCACGCCAGGGATTCACTGCCTGAAGAAATGAGCCTTTGGTGCCTTTTAATGTTGTCGGATCCTGCCGCTGTTCTGCCCTGTTGATTGTCTGAGCTGAGGATGTGGAAGTTCAAAGCATTCTGCCTGGATTACTGGCATGTGCTGTGTCTGCACCCTCACAACAACTTTTATAAGAGGTAGGCTTAAAAATGGCTGCGTTTGGCAGTCATGTTTGGCTTACATCATGTACTTCTTGTACATGTATCTGTTTGGACAACTCATGTTTGTTGATGTTGCTGCCTGTGTGGAAGCACTCCCAACATTAAGCAGATCAATATGCTTTAAAACAGACTCTGGCATGGCTGATTGATAGAGAAACTGTTGCGGTGCTCAGCCCTGCACACTGACATGCTGGCTGACTGAGTGAGACATTACTCAGGGGCGTTATCGATTTGTCAGAGCGAACCAGGTTACGGCTGTTATTTTGTAGAGGCACTTGGTTAAGCAACTTGGCACTTAGGATGATCTTGTTTGTGTCGGTTGTCTGTTTAGTGTTTGTACTGCTGGAGAAGACTGAGATGAGCTGTCTCTCTGGCTGAATTCATTCATTGCTGTCCCACTGGGACCTCTCCTCATTCACCTTTCACCTACTGCATTATCCAAGCCTGATTACTGAGTCAAGCTTTGCAGCTCGCATCAAGGTTGGCAAAGAAATCAATTTTTTATGAATCTATAATGTGGTTTGGGATTTATTCTTCTTTCCACCAAACATGCCCGTCATGTCATCTGATTTGATTTAATGTCTCTCTGTGACTTTTCAAATTGTAAATCAGAGCAGTGAATCAGAGGATGCAAGATAAGATAACAGCCTGAAGATCTCTGAACGCAACATATCAGAGGTTTTACCACTGACGTTATCTTTTTCACAGCTTCCAGGTATGTTAAAAAGGTGCAGGCTCTTCTCTCACATTCACTGTGTAAATTACTCACCCCATCCCCCTGCTGCTGTGTTGAGACCACTAAAAAAAGCCTCTCATGTCTTTTACTGCCTATCACGACACAGATATCTGATGCTCCACATTCCATATACACCTCAAACTGAGATGCACATGTGGTTTGCACAAAACAGCCACTATCTGTTAAAGATGCAAAGAAAAAGACAGACATGGATGGATTTTCCATGACGATAAAGGTGCTTTAAACGTTGGTCTTCTCTGTAATCTCTGTAATCTCACATGTGTATTTCAAGCTGCAGTTTCAGCTTCAAGGGACTGCAGTTTCTCTGAATTGTTGCCTTACTCTTATTCAGCATCATTTAGATCGCAGGTTTTGCAGTTGTACAGACAAGAGCTACAATATTTCTGGTGCAGATCTGCCCAGCTCTGTTTGCAGAGGTTTCCTTCATGTGCTTCCCGCCTGCAGATGTGTTTGATGTCTGAATCAGAAGCGTGCTGTGGTGTTAACACGCTGATCCACTATCTGTGAAATTCAGGGGCACCTGCCTTCTGTCATATCTCTATATGCTAATGCGTTCACACGTACTGTATGTAAACACACAGTTTGTCATAGGCATTAGTATTCTGAAGGTGAGCACACAGTATGTCCATGATTCATTAATAATGCATCACTGATTTAGCTGGCAACTCTTCTCCGAACGTAGGCTTCAGGAAACCCCCCCAGCTGGAAGTGCTACCTCAATACCAAATGCTCGTGGTGTTGTCGTAATCTTTTTAGTCAGATTGTTGGATTTGTAGTGTCATTATGAACAGCATTTCAAATAAGACTTCAAAAGGTGTGTGGGGGTTTAAAAGTTCAAGACTTTGGGCTTCTCCTTAGACAAAGCTTGGAAAAAGGTTTCCCCTCCCTACCTTAAGTTTACTTGCTGGTTATGTTATTTGGTCCTACAGACACTAAACTATTGAGCCAAGGTAGGCTAATATTTCTGTTTTACATAACTTCAGACTACACTAAATACATTCAAAAAAAAGGTCTTATCAAAGGCATTTATTAGTTTTTAACTCTGGAAAAGCAAAACATGCAGTAAAATCCCACAAAAATACTGCCTGTCTGAACTATATCTATAACCAGATCACATACATTTAGGCTATTGTTGATGTCTTTCTGATGAATATTGTAATAACTCATGTATAGTTGCAATGATTAATCGATTAAATGATTAGTTGTCAACTATTAAATTAGTCTGCAACAATTTTGATAATTGCTTAATTGGTTTGATTCATTTTTGCCCAAATTCTCTGATTTAAACTTCTCAAATGTGAATATTTTCTATGGCCCCTTCCACACTGGACAAAAAACCGATAAGCACCCACCAACATCTGACTTTTGTCTTCAGCTGTAAAAGGTACATCAACAGTCCACAGTCAGTTCTGGGTCAGATGACTCTGCAGTAGTCATGGGTATTTATCAGCCACAGCTCTGATCGGCAGAGATGTAAACATGACCCAGGTGCTATTTTGCTGTTTTCAGAGTGTAGGTTGTAGCTCTGAGGTTTTGTGTTGTTTCGTGGGGACTTTGAAAACATAGACGCAGTCACTGTGATGCTACTTGGAGCAAGTGGCCAATAGCAGGACTTACAGCAGCAGTGTGCATCCAGTGAGTCAGGCTAGCACCAGATTGAAGGTGTGTGTTTAACTGATGACTGCTCGTGTTTAGTCAAGTGTCTGATGGTGGATAAACATTTTATTTCCTATAAATTCCTCACAATAAAAGTCCCGTTATTTTGTTATCTAAATGCTTTTATTATGCAGCAGCAAAATCAGGAAATGTTGAGTTTTACTTAACATGACTCCTATACAGCTGAAAGCAAACATGAAACAGTAAAATTAAGTGGATACCTGAAAGCACAGACCAGTGACAAACTTAACTTCAAACTACAGATTCAGTTGGAAGCTACAAAAGTACTGAGAGATTAGCACACTCAGGTTTAATAACCTGCATATACGTGCAATTTTGGTGTAAAACGGTATATGACAGTGGCTCTCAACCTTTTTCAGTCACTACCTCCCAGGAAAATCAGGTTGCTGTTCGAGACCTCGCCGCCCCCTCACTGAGACTGTTCAGGAATCACTGATCACACATACCAAACTCACATCATTTACGTTTAGATGATGTAAAAGCTGCTTCCGGCTCTCATTACATGCTGTTTTCCACAATATGTTATTTTATTTTATTCTCCACAGCCATCTGTTGACCCCGAGAAATTATTTTGCAATCCCCTCGAGGTTCCAACACCCACATTGAGAACCACTGATCTATGACAGTAAACTGTTTATCTTGGTTGTGGACAAAACAAGACCTCTGAGGACGCTGTCCTGGGATTTGGGAAACCAACACATTCTCATTCCCACTCGCCACATACTGGCGACTTGTCACATCCCCTTGGTGCCTGATACTGAGGCAGAAGGGACTCTTTAGCTGCTCTATCTCACAACAGCTTTTTAATATGTCATTAATGCTGTTAAAGGGTTGCAGTTTGGTTAGGTTTGGGCACTAAAACTACTTGGTTAGGTTTAGGATAAGAACATGTTTGGGGTTACAATGACTAAGTGACTTTAGGTATGTCACTGAAGCGACTCACAAAACAAAAGTCATGTGACATGTAAAGTCATGTGCCTTACAACTTTTAATAACATTTTGGTCTCACACAAGACATGAACCCTGGTCTCCTGGGTGAAAGTCAAGTGTTTGTTTGACCCCCACCTCCCACATCTGTGGACTCTGTCCCTCTTTTGCTACATCAACAGCCTGTTTTTTTCTCTGTATGATTCGCTGAGTTGCGATGACAGTTTGTCAGTATCTGACGAGGTGAAAGTGAAACCAGGCTGGAGAAACAGTCATCAACATTTTTCACTATATTCTGACATTTCACGGACCAAACAACTAATTGATTAATCAAGAAAATGATCGTCAGATTAATCAACAATGAAAACAATTATTAGTTGCAGCTTTAAACTAAAGTAATATTTTTTCATTTCCATTCCAGACTCCTCTGAATCAGTTTGGAGCCCCCCCCAGGAGGCCCACCTCCCACTTTGAAAACCTCTGGTCTACTCAGTTCTAAATAAATAACTAAATCTCTTGCTAACTCTTCAAATGTCTGATCTCAGTCCGTGACTCAGTGGGCTTTGGAATAATTTAGGACGATTGTTGATTTTTTTCTTTTCCACTGCTGTGAATAACTCATTATGTGTCTAATCCTGCAGGGTTACTGGAATATCCTGGTCATTGGGCGTAACTCATTACATTTCTCTGGACTTGGTGTGACATGTTCAGATTGTATCCCAGCACTGAGACTGTGTTGTTAAAGCAAGGTCAGTGTAGTAACTCAAAACAGCCTCTCCCAGCTGCTGAACTGGGGTTCACCCTCCCCTCCTGCGTGGCCTTCCCATTGAGAGCAGTGTGATTGTTGGACACGGGCCCGAATATTACCATACACACAGGGACTGAACGCTTTCTCTGGCTCTTCTCTATCTCTCCATCTATCTGATTCTCTCTCTCTTACTTCCACATAAACATGAGCACACATCAAACACACAACATTGGCCCTGCCCATCACCATTGGGGAGCACCAGATGAGTTTAAGACGGCTGAAAAAGGAACAAAAAGGGTAGGGGTGTCTGCAGAGAGGAGAAAGAAGGACTGCTGTGTGCTTCGTTGTGGGTGGAGAGCTTTTGTTAAGAAGAGGGATGATTTTCTGCTGCTATATGTACTGGGCCTTTACCTTACTTGGTCATCAGGCAGCTTGCTAGGGCAGCAACTCTGAGCCCAACATAAACCAGGGCTGGGAGAAGTTCGAAAAAAGGCACAGACGAAGTAACTTTAGCAGCGAAAGAATGAACTTCTCTGTGGCTTTTCGATGGAAAGTGAAGGATGTGGGGTGTAATTTGTGGTCGAGGAGGGAGTGAGCACAGACTGTACTTTTCGTGGCTCTTTTAGGGGGGAGTTGCTGCAGTTTTGTGTTTTTTAAAACTTTTTTTGAAACTTCCTCCTCAGTGCCATGTGCGTGATTTTTTTTGGGCATGTCTGATGCCTCGGGTGATGTCACAGCCATATGGAATGCGATGTGGAAGTACTGCATTTCCAGCCGAACTATAAGGTAGGAGACCATCTGGCTTTGACCAGCGTGGATGGCAGAGGCCTGCAGCATAAGTGGTGGTTGTCTTTGTGACTGACCGCAGCAGTCTGTGCAGATATTTCTGACGTCTGACTGATCAAATAACATTCCTGTCTATATGCTCAAGCTCGGTGGTTTCCTCTCCAGAACCATGGAAATATATTATCACTGGCACACAGCTGAGAAAGTCAGACAGTAAAGACATTTTCAAGGTCTTTCTTTCAGGGCAGAATACTTTATCAAGGACATGTCTTTGATTATAAAGACTTAATAATAATCTGGCCATTCTTCTTCTCTATCTCTTTTATTTAAGCCTTATTATCACTTAACTTTGTCCTCGCATATAAGTGTACAGCAGGAACGTCCTCTGACATACAGGATTCAAATCTCTGTGAATGAACACAAAAACCAGCACGAAGATTACTTTATTATTCTGTATCACATAGAGAAGATTTTCTTTCTGCCTCTTATTATTCAGAGTCTGTATTGATGGAATTATTTGATATAATTTGTGCCGGCTATTGTAGCTTTCTGTTACCTTCACCCTGTGATTATAATCATGTAGCCTGCAGGGAAACTCAAAAGTACTTCTGTAATTCACACAATGTTAACTTCTCCAAACATACAGGCCTTTCATACAATCTGTCGCCTATTGTTCATCTCTGAAATGGTTTTTATTGCTGTCTTGTTAATTTTTCAGTTTCTTTGTTGTTGGTTTTTTTTTGTGTGTGTTCATTTTTTTTAGTTGGGTTTTCTTGGATCAGATTTTCATTTCTCCTTACTGGCAGGCAAAGCAAACACAGTTTACATGGGGGTCATTATATAAGTCACCCACTCAGACATGCAGTATATGCATACTCCTGAACGTACACTATTCTTACATAAGCATCAGAAACATCTAGGCCAATATAGATATTTCAGAGTCTAAATATAAATTGGCCAGTATTCATTTTTTAACATAAATGAATAACATTATCCCTGAGACTCAGACTGTTTCTCTCTCCAGATACTGAATAATCAGTGTTGCCAGATTTGGCAGTTATCAACCCAGTTGGGAAATTGTTTATTTAATTAGATGAATAAAATTATTTTTGGCAAGACAAAAAGTTATATTCCAATAAATCAGCCCTGCCTCTCATCTTATTAGTATGAGTGAGACTGACACTGGTACTGGAGTTAAATGGGCTCTGCTTGACACACAATGACAGATAACTGATAACAGTATGAACCAAAGTTTATTACAACTAAAGTGACAGTGTCCAGTTATTATTCTGTCATAGCTCTGTAAAATGCTTGTAAAAGCGTACATCTGCTCATTTGAGCAGCAATTTTAAATGGATCTATTGGCAGAATATAGCAGAAATGAAATATAATGTTCATAACTTTATTGTCATTAGTGTATAATCACCTGAAAATGAGAATTGTGTTTTTTTTTTACCTTATGAGGCATTTATATCAGCAGAGGGCGTGGGTCAGATTCCATGGAGTCTGCCAGGTTGCACTACCCTGTTGCGCCACCATGAGACTGGCTCTAGATACGGCCTTTTGCGCTTTTCGTGAGTTTTGCAGGTACCATAGTTTCTCCTACATGCTTGAAAGAGGAAGGTAAGGTAAGCACTGTTTACATGGTTGTAATCTACAACCTTACCGCTTGATGCTTTTAGATTCTACATGCTGGGGCCTTTAATGCCACATTATCTAAAATACTTTTATTTCATTTTATTGGATGACTTCTATTATATTTGTTCTTTATTGTATCCATGGTTTTGTTATAGAGATAAACCAGAACACCAGAAATTAAAGATTGGGCAAATTTTACGTCAGTTGGGTGGTTTCTAGGCTCTGATTGGGCTGCTGCCAGATTGGACTGATATTCACTGTCCAGAATGAACTCCTCCTTACTCATCCAACCCTTAGATCCCCCCCTCCCCTTGCTGTCTATCCTTTTATATCCCTCAACTTTTCTGCTTTCATTGATGGGGAAAAAAACAAAACAGAACAAATACATAAACCTTCAGAGCCACTGGAGGTGAACATCCTGAATGCTAATGTTTTTTTTTTGATTCACCAATTAGTGCATACAAATATAGACAATGTAGACTGACTAACAATACAAAAACACAAAAACATGAATATTTTTCCCCCTTTTTTCTTTTCCGCTCTCTTTTTTCTTCCCCAGTTACATGCTTATATTTACATTTACATTTACAGAACAGATCTTAGAACTGTTGAATATATTTTATTGACCTGTTCAAGTTGGTTCTATTGTTTGGAGATCCAAACATTGTTAGCTGTTGATACTGAATGCTAGCACCAACCTGCTAAAATGTAAGTCAGTAACAAGATGATTCATCATGACTGAGACATGAGTCCTGTAGCAGTGACACCAAAGACACCAGCGAACATCTGATCTGACTCTGGATGTGTGTCAAGGAGTACGGCGAGAGCATTACTTATTTAATGTGTGTGGATCTGGAGCTCGTTGCTCGTGCCTCCTCGTCCCAGAGTGGATATCCATGGGACGGAGTGGAGGAGGACGCTCTGCAGTGTCTCATCTGAATGAACCGGGATGTTAAACACCTCCTGACGGAGCTGCACTGCTTCATTATAGGTAAACAGCTCCAGCAGGACTTAACTCTGGGGACATTAGAAACAATCGCTGTTGGCCTGGAGAGTAGGTGATTCAACATCATGCTCGTAGATGAAATGAGAGCAGGCTCTGACCCTTTTGTTGGTCCCCTGTTTTGGTACGCTGGCTTCATGACAAGTGAGGTCTTTTAATTTTTTTTTTTTTTTTTTTTTTTTTTAGAGGAACTGCTTGTAATGGAAAAGTAGCAACCTGCCAAAGCGAGCTTGCAGTTCCACTGTGGTAAGAGAAAAAAAAATACTCTCCAGGGTGGAAAAGCTTAGACGTGTCTGGGATGGAAGCTGTATTTCTGGTCAGAAATGTCAGGATGATGGAGACGTGAAGAGGCTGTTATGGTGGTTTCAATTTGCAGTTAGCCAGAACAGAAAGTCAACTGGTTTCCATGCTTTGCACAATAAATTCATAGTAATGTTCTTCTGGTAATTATAGTATTCATCTAGAGAGGTGGACCAGTCACAGAAGCTAGTGCCAGGCCCAGGTGTAGGTGTTCATAGTTGATTCAGCACATTTCCGCTCACCTGTTTGGAAATAGTATTTTTGTACTCATGCTTGTCCAAATGCTTATCCAGTGGAAAATAGGTTTACACTGCAACAGTCTGTATCATCAGGCTATAGCCATGAGCTGCCTCGCACAGTGGGGTGCATCATTATAGATGTTTTTCTTTTTCTAATCAGTGCCCATGACCAGAAAACAAGCTGGATGTGTGTTTGTGCTTTGGTTTACTTGACATCTAACATACTCTGTATGCACAGGCTTTTTCTGATCTATGCTGAAGTTGCAGGCAGTGTCCACACCGCTGAATAATTTATACTTGTGTCTCTCCCAGAGGGACATCAGCATTGTGTGGGTGGGTATTTTTTTTCTCCTCTTTCTGTCACCTTTAAAGGAAAAATCTGTAATATATTTTTTGTAATTTATCATAAAATTAACATGATATGCCATCAGAAGCTGAAATACACACTACTCTGACAACAGCACTACACCCATGGTGTCCTCCTTTGAAATTTCCATTCCAGGTTGGAATAACTGTTTTTGTTTCCCCATTCACGTTAATTAAAGCTCAAATTAATGCTGAATGTTTGCCGAATGAGTAAAAGTCTGTTAATGAGTCCCAAGAAATCATTAATAACCTTTCAGAGGGAGTAGCTCTTTGTAAGGGTTAAGTTGAGCATCATGTCACTGGAGTCTGGCAGGCAGTGAGGCAGGCAGTCACTGAACTGAGTGTGTTTTTTTCAAAGCAGTGGGCTTTTGTTTTGGGGATAACAGGCTTAACCTTACATTGAAAGACAACTGACAGTTATAAACAGCTGGTCAGTTTACAGTGTTGGACTCATCCTCACTTTTTATTGGCAAATTACAATGTTGTGCTCGTCTTGTGCCCTGCAGCATTCCTGCAGCCTGCCTGACCTTCCTTACATCGGGGGGGGGGGGGGGGAGACTCACTTTAACCATAGACTGCATTTTAATTAGGATTTCAAACTATATCATTTACTGTCTATGGCTCCAACTGGCTATTTGGACTGCTGTATTAATTTTTGGACGCTCAAATTTACTGTAACAGCTTGGCTACCTAGTTTGCTGGAAGCCAGTTGGTTATGACAGTCATAAATGGGCTAATGTGGTGTGGCCGTAAGGGAGAGACTTCAGAACAAACTACAGTCTCTTCACCTCCCATTCTGCTGCTGCTGCTGCTGCAGGGGTGCAACGTTATGGGAGAATATATTTGGGAACGTTGCCTCTGCTGCAGTCTCCACACCGCTCATGTTAAGCTGTGCTTTTGAAATGCTAATCATCTGAGGAAGCCAGTTTGTTTACTCTAATGCTCAAGAATGCCACCCTCCAGAGAGGGAGCGCTTTTCATGTTCAGGGTGTTTAGTTAGGTGTATGATGATGAGGAAAATGCATACCGTACAAGTAAAGATGCATACGTTAGGAAAAATGGTCCCTTTTGTACGTGTTATATGTGTGATTAAAGCGGGGCCGAAATATGTGCTGCCTCTGCTCTGCTTGGCTCTGCTCTTTGTGATCAGCGGGGGACCGTGAAAGCTCAGAGGGAAACACAGTTGCTGTCTCTTTCTGTGGCTTTTTCACTGTTATTCTACTTTTGATGACATATTCCTTTGCATCTCTTCACAGTGCCTGCCTGGAGAATAATGAGGGTGTGTGCTGCATTAACTTATGTAATGGCGAGCGTGAGGAGGGGAGGGATGAGGGGGGGGGGCAGTGAAGGAGGAGGGGGAGAAGAGAAGAGTGATGAGCTCATGCTGCTGCACTGCAGCTCTTCTATACACACTCTGCACCTTGTGGTCTTTACGCTGTGTGCACGCTCCTGCACACGCACAGATGCATATATCCAGTCTCAGTTTGTGTGCAATACTTGATTGATTCTAGGGCTCTACATATGGCAAAAAAAAATCATATTGCAAATATTTTGACAGATATTGTGATTGTGATATATCACAGTTTGGGTGAATGATCATTTTTGCATCACAATTTTCATTTTTGCTGAAAGTAACTATTAAAATCATAATGATGTGACATTTGTTGGTGTCTGCGTGATCTGGACAACAAGATGTGTAGGCCAAGACATCTCTGCAGCACTACAGTTTTTCATTATGCTTCTGTTTTGTCACATATCGCCTTTATCAGAAAATTGCATTTTCTGCAACTAGGATACTGCACTTGGCCATATTGCAGTTTCAGTAATGATTTGATTAATTCTGCAGCTTTAATTGATTAACCTACAAAATCTATATGCATATGCAGACACAGACTAAGAAAGACCAGCTCATTATTATGAAATTACAACCCGATTTAGTCCTCTGCTGCAGAATCCGGAGGCTGCCATGCGTGGTCGTCAGATCTTTATCGCTGATCTCTCTCAGTACTTTGCTATGAATGGGAATTAGCGTGTGTACACTGTCCTTTACCTGCTCCACTGTCAGTACAGCTGTGAACAAGCTCAGCCTCCACAGCTCAGCTCAGGTTGGTAATTGATGCTAATCCACCAACTCTTTTTCTGTGACAAAGCAGACCCTTATTATCCAGAGTGTGTTTTGATTTATGTCACAAATGAAGGAGGTGGGGTAGGGTCAGCAGTGGGGGGAGTTGATAATGGCACAGCAGCGAATTTACTCTATAAAACAGAGTGGTCCCTTTGGGGGCTTTCAGCTCTGTCTCAGCCTGCAATGAATATGTGAATAAATGGATAAAATACTACTCCTAGCAGAAGACTAAACATTATAACATCATTGTCCAAGATTCAGAATGATAATATCATAAGCACATGAATCATTTGTAGTAGGGCTGCACGAGAGGGTAAAAAGATCATATTGTGATTACTGTGACAGATTGTGATTGTGAAATGATCATTTTTGCATCACAATTTACATTTTCATTTAAAAAAAACAATTAAATACCATGATGATATCACATTTGTTGAGGTTTGTACTAGAGCATCACCGATATATCAGGTGACTGATACAGTTGCTCCAGTATTGGCCTATTACAGCTATATTGGCCTATATTGGTATTGGCATTGTCCTATATACGGCTATATCAAAGCTTTTCTTTAAACAGAACATAATGCAAGTTGTTTGTATTTGTAAGCTTTATATGCAGCATTTTATGTATATTTTATATTTTTTTCTTAATTCAGGCTAAATATATATACACAAATATTTATCTCTATTTGTGTTTTTTTATTTAAAGTTATTCATGATTATTAAAAATATCAGTGAATATTGACTGTTTCAGTGCCCTGATGTCATTTTGGATAATAACCATTATTGTTAAAACAGTAAAATATCTCCATTACATATCTTTGTCACAAGTGTGACACTTGTGAGGGATGCGTGTTTATGTATATATTTGATATTCTCTATATTATATTCTGTGTAAAGAATATCAGCTGATATATCGATCAGTTTATTATTTTTTTAAATTCTCTAATATCAGTATCGGCATTGACCCCAACAGTTCAATATCGGTCTGGCAATATTTATAGGCCAGACCATCTCTGCAGCCCTACAGTACTTTATTATAATGTTGTTTTTCACACATTTTTCTTTTATCAAAAGATTTCAGCTTCTGTGACTTGGATTTTTCACTAGGTCATATAATGATTTTGACAGTGTATATTAATCAGTTGTGCCCTAATTCATAGCACAGCAGAGAGGGGACATAAATCTGCCAACAAAATTATTGAGTGTGGTCTAGACCTGCTCTATATGTAAAGTGTCTTGAGACAACTTTGTTGTGAATTGGCGCTATATAAATAAAATTTGATTGATTGATTGAAATCATCTTCATACTTTGTGGCTCTATTATTTAAGACTGATTTAAAGCAGAATTTAATATTTTTTCATCAGCTAATATTTGATCATGAACTGAATTATTTTGCGTGGATTGTGTGGGTCTGTGACTTGTGAAATTAGCACATGTCCCTGCATGAGGGTGAAATCACCATGCTGTCAGGGGGGCTGGGACTGTGTCTGGGTAAACAATCATTAAAGTTAAATGTTTATCCTGACTGGACTAATTGCTTTTAGCTGTGTGTGTAAATGCAGGCCTGTGATTTTGCGCGTACACAGACATCACTGTCTTCTAATGATACAGACGGACACTGTTGTTTTTTTTGTTTTGTTTTTTTTTTCCTTTTTTGTCAGCCATAGCTGTTGCCTTGACAACTGGCTCAGAGATCTGTGCACGTGCATGTAATTGTGATAAATCCTGCTTTCAATCTACGAGGCAACGTCCACAGAGACATACCTAATGTGTGTATCACTCAGGTTCCCATAGTCACATGACTTGTTTTTTTCTCGTCTGTGAATCATTCACATTCAAGGTTCATTCATTCCTTACAGATCATGTCAGTCTGTATTGATTCTTTTTCTTTAGGCTGCAATTATTCTGACCACAATGAATCAGAGGTGCACAGGAGTTGAATTATTGATAAATATCACAATCCTTGTTATAATATTATTATAATTATTTCAGTTTGCTGATGGTGTCGGGGCTTTTTACCCACACTGGTGACAGGTCCTTTCAAAATAAGGGCGCTTCAAGGCTGGAATTGAAGAGTCATTTCTGACAAATTAATCTAACAGATCAAACCTGTCTCCTCGTACAGACCCGAACATGTCCGCCTGAAGCTTAAATGAGCTCCCTCGGGAGCTGTGGAATAAAAATCCTGGAGCCCTGGCTCTAACTCCTTCCTCCATGCACATTTTCTCCCTTTTTAAAACAGTAACCCTCCCACTGCTGCTCTACTTTACATCAACTTGTTTCCTTTGCCCCCTCCTGATAAAGGCGAGTGGGAGTCTTTTGATCAGTCATATATCCCTAAACCCTACATCAATCTCAGCACAGCGTTGTACACCAGCACCATCTGTTGGCAGAGAGACTTCAGGACAGAGATCAGCCTCGAGGTTTGAGAAAATCTCCTGTGACCACTTGATATTGGTCTTATGTTAATCTGCCTCCCACTGTGTGGGTATAGTCCGTGGCTTTGACTGCATTTTTCATAAAGAAACAGATGCAGTCACCCGTCAAATGGCCGTTCTTTCGGCTGAGTTGGGCGTTCTGCTGTGAGCGAGTCAAGGGCAGAGAGCTAAGTAATTAAACAATGGGAGATATTTTGAGTCAAATACACGAGCAGTCGTTAATGCGATTGTGAGCCATCGGTGAGTGGAGAGAAGACAAATTAAGGCAGATGGGGGCTCTTTGCCTTGTCTGGAGTCCCACAGAGGCTGCAGCAGCCTTGTAGCTTTCTCTGGCTGTTCTCCCAGATACATGCTACACAGATTTACTGCCAACATTTTCTGAACAGTTCTGATATAATAATGATTTACCAGGCACCACAAGTATTATTTTTTTACGAGAACAACTCACAAATCTGTGATTTCTTCTAATTTATTCTTGTAATATACGTGAAGGCAACAAAGAGAAAAAGTATCTGGCGGGTTGACGAAGCCTACATGTTTTCAATGGCCTTTGGATGCTATTAGTTTTTTTTTTCTCTATTTATTTATTTGTTCCTTCATTTATTTCAGAAATTGATCTTACAAGAGCTTGACTGATATTTCAGACGGTCAATATTATCGGCCTCATATTGGCCTATCACAGTACTATCTGTATATGTTGTGCAATTTGCACCGGTATGAAAACCTTTTTTTAACAGAACATAATAGAGATAGTTTTTCAATTTTTAATTTTAGATGCATCATTTGGAAAAGTTTACTCTTAAACTGTAAAATATTCTGCCTCCATTACATGCATCCTTATCACCTGTGATTGCAATGATTTAAAGGATCATTGTAAACAAAAAAATGTTTATGTATATATTTTATGTTCTGCATTGGAATGGGTATTTTTAGGATTTTTCTGATACTACTTTTCAATACTCTTATTGATTCTACTCACCATAATTTGGTGTAATAAATAAAGACCTGACATTAAAAAAATGTGAAAAGATTCAATAAGTAATCCAGTAATTTATTTTATTACTTTTTTGCAGAAATAACAAATTAAATTAAATTAAGTTTCCTGAGTTATTGCATGTAGCTGCATTTTCATCAACACTTCTGAACATGAAAACTGCAGCTCTACACTGTAGCACAGTTGTGCACTACAGTGTAGAGCTGCAGAGATGCCCTGGTCTACAAATTCTGTTCTCCAGATGGTACAGACTAGGGATGTCAGTGATTAATTATTAATTGATTATTCACGTTAACCAATTAAAAATGTTATTCGGAATAGTTGACTAAATTATTTAGTCTGTAAATGCCAATAATTGCACCTCATTTGACAATATCACCATTTGTTGAATAAGGAAATTTAAATTTAAACTTAAAATGAGAAAAAGGAAAAAACATGCATTTTGTATGTTATTGAATCATATCATTTTTTAAAAATGTAAACAGCATATTGAATAAAGTGATATCAGATGTTTTTTTTACTCCCCAATATCAGTATGAGTTCTAAAAATCCAGTATTGGTTGAGCTCTATTTAAGTTTTATTCTGCTTTAGTTTTACATTTGTGCATACATTTTGATACTGGCTTGTATTTTATCAGCCATTTGTTACTGTTGTTGTACCTCTTTTACTACTGTTAGAGTCTTTTTGCTACTGATGTCCCTTCAATCACTGGTGTTGTGCTGTTCATTTTAATTTGTACAGCATTTTGGCAAACTCTGGTTGTTTTTAAACGTAGTATTAAGGCCGGACAATTCTGTATATCGATATTATATTGGTATTGTGACATGAGACGAGATATCGTCTTAGATTGTGGATATGTGTTATGGCACAACTGTTGTCTGTTCCTGGTTTTAAAGGCTGCAATGGCAGCATTACAGGGAAGTGATGTAATTTTCTGAACTTACCAGACTTCACAAATGTAGTATTCATATCCCACTTTACTGATGATGATTTATCAATTGTAAAAGTCAGTTGTCAATTCTGCCATATGTGTAGGACATGTAGAGGGTTGAAATGCTGTTTCTCTCAGGCCCCTAGGATAGAAATAAAAGTACTAAAAAAGTAACAAAATCCTAAAAAAGTACTGAGAATTTGATTATTTACAAGTTAAACGGGTTGAAAATAAAATGGCCAAAAAAAAAAACACAAACAAAAACTTTAAAGATATCAAGGCACAGATAAAGAATGCAAAACTGTAATGATAGTAATATAATAATAATCTGAACTGCAATGAATAATCATGGTGCAAATAGAAAACCACCAGCAGTCATCCCTACAATGTTGTAAGTAATTTATAAATAAGTTAATTTAGAGAAAATGTGTACATCCAGATTTATGCGTGCTGTATAAATAAACTTGATTAAATTTGATTTGATAAAGCCACACCACCAAATACATGCTCATTTCTGAGAATCTCTGCTTTTATTTTCTCTGTTAGTGGTGACATACTGTATTTTCATCAGCTGTTGCCAGCTGGACAGAACAGGTCTGAGCAGGACACAGACACAGAGGAAACAAAGAAAGGTGGATGTTTTCAGGATTACAGTTTTAGACAGTGGCACTTAAAAATACAGCGTCAGCTCCCATACTCTCACTTTTTCCTGAATAGAAACTTGAACCTTTATGTTTAACAGTGTAACTGAACGTGAATGATATTCTGATTTCTCCGCAGATCAGAGGAGATTGTTAGACGACCTGTTATCTAACTACATTTTGGCTTGTGCTCGGCCTGTCTGAGGATGTGTTCTGGTTGAGAGCTCAGATTTCCCCTTCGGCAACACCATGTGTCCTGAAGAGGGAGGGAGGGGAGGGGGAAGAAAAAAAGAAACAATCGGTGACCTTGCAGAGCTGCAACACACAGGCTCCGTCCATGTCCCCACTGAAGCACAGACATCAACACAGCAGCTGAATAAATGACCACAGACAGACCAGGGCAGAGGCATGTTGGGGAGGGGGGGGGGGGGGGGGGGGGGGCGAGAGGACAGCTGATGGTGCAAAGAGTGAGAGAGAGATAGACTGATGAAAGAAAGATTCAAAGAAAGAGTGAGGAAAGGCTGTTAGAGACACAGCTGAGTGAGGCTGATAAGTGAGGCAGGGGGAGGGTGCTCTGCATGTGTGTGAGGAGAGGAGAGCCTCCTCTTTTCATTGACGTTTAGGGGAATGTGCTGATTAGTGGAGAGTAAATCAGTCAGATGGAGGTTTCCAGTCTCCTGTGCCTGACGGAGCTCGCTGGCGTTCCAGTAACCACACCACGGTCACCTTTCTGTAAAGAGCCGTAGCAATTTGTCATCACAGCCCGGATCTTGTTTCATATAGCGCTGGGGCCGACCCGGAGACAGATGTGTAGAGGTAGGTGGGCTCAACTATCAAGGTGTGTGTGTGTGTGTGTGTGTGTTGTGTGATCTCTCTGGCTGTGAAGTGCAGGTTCATATAGCGGAGACAGCAGCTGTATACATTGTCTGACACTGCAGGTGCGAGGTGAGCTGTCATGCATGTGTGAGAGTGCAGATAATTAATTACCAGCTATTTTGATAATTGTGTTCATGTCATTAATCAGGCAAGAATTCCAAACATTCTTTGCTTCCTGCTTCTCTGATTTTCGGCTTTTCTCTGTTTAATATCAGTGTAAATTGAATACCTGTGGTTAGGACTGCAACAATTAATCCATTATGAATTGATTATTAAATTAATTGCCAACTATTTTGATAATCGATTAATAAGTTTGAGTAATTTTTTTAAGGAAAAAAGTCCAAATTCTCTGATTACAGCTTCTTGAATGTGAATATTTTCTAGTTTCTTTACTCCTTTATGACAATAAACTGAAGATCTTTAAGACATTTGTGAAACACTGATTGACATTTTCACAATTTTCTGACATTTTATAGACCAAACAACTAACCGATTAATCAAATCAAAATAATCGTTAGTTGCAGAACTGCCTGTGGTTTGTAGACATTTGATGGGATATCGAGCTACAACTAATGATTACTTTAAATATCAATTAATCTGTTGATTTCTTTCTTGATTAATCGATTAGTTGTCCACAACCCAAAATATTCAATTTAATGTCATAAAGGACTAAAGAAACCAGAAAATATTTATATTTAAGAAGCTGACATCAGAGAATGTGTATATTTTGTCTTTAGGGCTACACAATCAGTCAAAGTATTATCAAAATTGCTATATGTCCAAGTGCAATGTCCAAATCACAGAAGCTGAATTATTTTGACAAGGGAAAAATGTGCAACAAAACAACATTATAATGAAACACTGTAGTGCTGCAGAGGTGCCCTGGCCTACAAATCTTATTTTCCAGATGGACACCAACAAATGTCACATTATCATTATTTTATTTTATTTTTCAGTGAAAATGAAAATTGTGATGCAAAAATGATCATTCCCACATCCGTCAAAATAATCCTGTCCAGATGATTTTTTTGTGCAGCCCCTTTTTGTCCCATAAAATCACTCAAAACAGTCAGTCGATTATCATGGTAGTTGCCTTGTGAAGATGTCACCTTGGGCTATAGGAAAATTCTGATGAGCATTCATTTTTCACTATTTTCTGGTGCTTCATTGACCAAACAACTGAACAATTAATTTGAGAGATCATCAACAGTTTAGACAAAGATGAAGATAATAATCAGTTGCAGCCCTACATGAGAGATAAATCGAATAAAAGGACTGATGAACATGTGGGTGTATTTGTGTAGAAAGTGTGTAACATAGAGCTGTTGTACAGCGGGGAGCCGATGTTGCTGCTCTGTAGTCTGATGTCAGACTCACGCTGGTGCACAGTGCCAGGAGGGAGTTTGTGCTCATTTGTGTCTCTTATCAACATGAATTTTGTATTTGAGCAAACGTGTGATTTACCAGCTGCTATAAACTCCAACAGGTTGTTTTTTTTGGCTCTTTAGCCTCAGTTTCTCTCTGATTTATGTGTCTCTGAATTGCCCCCCCCCAATTCCCACCTCAACATCTCTCTGACTGACTCGCTGCACATTCCTGCTGATTGTCCTCCTCATGTCAAGCATCCTGTTGACATCTTTTCAATGAAACCTATAGCAGGACCTCTGCTGATCTGTTTTTTCCCCGATTGTTCATGAAGAGCTTGTGTGCGCAGTCCACCCCGACCTGCTCTCATTAGACCTGTTAACAGAATGGATGGCTTAGAGACGAGGACATCATTAAAGCCTATTAGATGCACAGAGCGTGAGACGGGCTTCTCCCTCATCAGTCACGCTGTACGTGAGAATGGCAGGTTTGGAGAATACAGAGCTGCACTGTACTCACCGCATGCATGCTGATCTCTCTTTATCACATGCAACTCACCCCTTCCTCCCCTCAGCCCATTCCTATCACCCTCCATTTCCTCCTCTGCCCTGTGTTTACACTCCGTCAGGTCACATTTATTGTTATCTTGTTGTCCTGGTGCAGGACCAGGACGTTGCTGAGTTACGTTTTTGTGTTACAGCAAATAAAAGGCAGAATTCCCCTCTGGGATCATTAGGCACACAGAGTGCGGCAGCTATGAATCTCAATTGCTTTATTACACAGAATTCCTCAGTGTTTCATCATTAAATGTAAAGTAATCGCAAAAATGGTGAAGTGGCTGTTCTGTGTGCGCTGCTCGTTATTTCGTAGGAAGCTGTTAAAACAGGGTCTCAAAGCTGCTTAAACATCGAGCATCTCCCAGATGTTTGTGCTGTTGAACAGGAGGTCTAACAGACAATAAAGTGAACCTGCGTCCTGATGACTGAGCTCTTACTGCTCAGTTAGTTCCAAACACATGACCAGATTACACAAGGACAAGGATCTCATCCTGTTATCAGGGTTGGTTTGAGGATGTTACTGTGTTGCTGACTCATTATGTCCCTCCCTCTGAAACTGCACCTCCCAGCTGTCAGTGCAACAATTTCTTAGTGTGCTGTACAATCTAGTGGTTAAAGGTTTAAGTGAGGCAATTGACCTTCTTCACACTGTGGACTTGTTGAACAGCTGGGATGAGAAAATATCTGGAAGGCTGATGTAGGCTGACTGGACTGTGTCTCTCTTTTAAAATACATAGTAAACTGAAACAGTGTCTGTTGTAACAGGGAGGTTACAAGGTAAATCGGTATTTCTGATTATTACAAGTGGGGTTGTAGGTACTTATCCACAGTCAGTGTATTACCTACATGCCCTGGTTTGTAGAAGTAGCAGGTGTACCAGTGTAAGAAGCTAAGCAAGGTACCGCTGTGGACAGGATTAGCAGCAAAATGTTGCCACCATAGCCACATTAAAAAAAAATGGCTCACCTAAAAAAATATATATTTATAATATTTTCACCACTTAAACTTGTCATCCAACAGCCTTTTCTGATGGGAAACTCCTGTTATATAAGTCAAATATTGCTCTCTCTAAACCAACCATTGGTTAAATATGTAATTTTACCTTGCAGAAGTGTTTTCAAATTCACTGATGTCACACTGTACCACTAACTACTCTGGTTGATTTGGAGAGAGTGATATTTAGCTTATATAACTGTGGTCTCCTGTCAAAAAATTTGGCAAGGGAAAGCACTGAAAAACTTCTCAATATAGCTTACCCTTAAACTGATATTGATTTCTTTAGACGGACCTTTTTTTTCAGTGGCTAAATTATGTTCTTCTGCTGACGCTGTCCACAGCAGTTCATTGTTTAGCTTCCGTGCTGGTACTCCTCTTTGCTTCTCGAAACGGTGGGTGTGTTGACCAGCATCTGCTGTAGGTAATACATTGACTATAAATAAGTACCTCATACATCCCCACTTCAAATAATCTGAACTATTCCTTTAACTAATAGCTACTATGTAGTGTAGCAGTTCAGTAGCATTTTATTTAATCTGATCTATATAGATTCTGTAAACAGCCAAAGTTATGAATAAGTTTAGCTGCAATATTTTTATATTAATAATGTTGCTTTAAGGCCCTGCGATGCCACCCGCGACCCTCACGGATAAGCGGTTACAGAAAATGAATGAATGAATGGATGTTGCTTTAAGTGATGAACCCATAGATAATTATGACCAGACTCTGCCTTTCAGCCACTCAGCTCTACAGAGATTTTCAGCATCTCTCAGCTCATGGTTTTACAGTTTTCTTCACTCTAGCTGCTCTCATCAGCACTGTTTTCAGCCGCAGCAGGCAGGCAGCTGTTTCGGTGAAAAAGCTCTCAAACCCTCAGCACACTACCTCCTCAGCACCAAACAGCAGACAGACAGAGCTGGTGACTAGCTGATGAACATAATGGAGCATTTAGTAAACGAGGCATTTTTTTTCTCATGTGTTGGTGGAGAGCTGAAAAGAGAATTAATATTGGATCACACTAATCCTTTGGTAAAAAACACAACTCCAAATTAATGGATGCAAAGAAGTAACTATTTATTATTGCCTACACCATGTTAATACCTGGGGTCACCCTGATGTACTCAAAACTCAAAACTGCAGACGTGGGAATATCGGCAGCTCATAATCTGAGGTAGAGCAGATGTAAAACAGTCGGACTACTGTTTTTCCCACAGACAAAATAGTCCCTTTTCCACAAAGTAAAATTCTGCCAAGCCAATATATCAAAAGTGAAAACAAAATTGAAGGCCAAGTGAACTCCCAGAATTCAAACTGTAACTGTACTGAAGGAGCAGCTTGAGGAAACAGACTCCACCAAAAGAGAAAACATTCTCATGTGGCCCGTGTTGATTTTTACGTCAGTCATAGATTATCATGTGGGTGTGCGAATCACCCTCTGCTGATACAGCCTCCTGCTTTTGATGGACACCTCAGGCTGTTAGGAAGTTCGGTTGATTAAAATGACATAATTAGGACTGTCCTCATTCCATCAAAAGAGCCCCAGACCAACGAGTTAAAACACATCAGTCTCCTGGCTGCGCCCTCGACTTCTCAGGCAAATTGTGGGATTCATAGAAAATGGGAGGTAGAGAAACATCCTCTCTGCCCGCTGATATTTCCACATCCCAGTCCAAACCCGTTTGTTTTGGAAGTGAGTATCATGGAAAACCAAGAATGCTTTAGGGAAAAAGTGTCAGCATTTAGTGTTTTTTTGTATGCTCACGTTGACATCATGTTAATCACTTCTAACTATAAAGGACAGAATCTCTGTCTGTACAGCATGTCACAACTATCCATTTAATTGACTTCACACTTGGTGGGTGTATTGCTGAGGACCAAAGGGTGTTGAATTTGGTGTAAATTGGCTGTATGGTAGTGCTATAACAAACTTAACATTTTGGCCTGTGACTTTCAAACCATAAGTAAAATCAGAATTCAGTGCATCCAGATGAATATATCCATATCAGCTGCACCCTTTTGAGTCAAATCTCTTTTTTCGCTATATCTCACTCAATTTTCAGCAATCGTCACCAAATTTGGTACAGACCATCTCTGGACCAAGACGGAAAAAGTTACTTTGTCAGATTTTTGATATTCCATACAGTCTTGCTATAATTAGCCCCCAAAGCTCACTAAAATGCTGTGGGCAGGCCTTACATTACAAAAATGCCTATCTAATATCTCTGGAATGCTATTGCAATCACATTTGGTTGATATGTGTAGATATGACTGATTGACCATGAAAGATTTGGTGCCATTTCACCAATAGGTGGCTCTGTAGCAGCTTCATGCTGTCTGTTTGTCTGTGTGTCAGGGTTCGTACAGGTGCTGGAAATCCTTGAACCCACTTCAATTTTAATGTGGTGTTTTCAAGGTTTGCACAGCGCTTGGATTTTGGATAGTGCTTGAAACGGCTTGAAATTGTAATTGCATCACTTTCAAAATATATGTGACCGGATAGTGTCCTTTTTTGATTAGTACATACAAGTAGTAGGGTTAAAATTGCACTATAATTGGCTATAAGTTTGTTTAGCTGGAAAATTTGCAGACTAAATGACATTTCTTCAAAATGCACCTGGAAAATGCTCAAAAAGTGTTTGAATTTCACTTTGGAAATTGGCAAACCTGGTGTGTGTATAACTGTCCATTGCATATCTCGAAAACTATTCTTCTGATCGACCTCACACTTGGCAGGTGTATAGCTAAGGACCCAAGGGGGCGTATTGTCGATCAGATGAGTGTTTCTCGAGAATGCTGCAAGCAGCATTTCCGAAAGCCAAGCAATTGGCCCAATCCAAACGGGCATGTGCTCCATACGACCGCACCTTGAACGGGCACTGCACTAGTCTGCTGAAACAGATGTATTTCCACATGATTGCAATTTGTGATACAATGATTCAACTGCATGAAGGAGCAGTTTGTTATCCTGTGGGCTTAGAGAGCCAGGACGGGGGCCTCTAATAAGTAATTGAGGGGCTTCAGATCGATGTGCCCTGCAGCCTGCAAAGACCTGCGCTGTGCTTTCAGCCAATAAAACAGTAAGCTTTATGGAGCTTACATCAAACCTCCAAGGATACAGCCAAGGTAGCAGTCAGATTTACTCTGTATTTGAAATCCATTCCTCTGTAATGACAGAAATTTGTCTTTTTTTTATTCCGGGACTCTCTGATTTGAGCTGGTGTGTTGCAAGCTTTGTCTTAATGTTGATGTATGATACAGTTGGCTGGCTCTTCTCTCGCTCGTCCCTGTAGGACTTGTGTCGTTATTGACTTCCAATGGGCGCTAGAAACCGTCCAATAAGCTTTGGTTGTGTGTGAATTAAATGGAAGGCAAACAACATTAGCCACTGTCAGGTAGTTTGTCATAGAGACGGTGAATTAATCCACGTGCCCCTGTGCAACCTTCTTTTCTTGTAAATGCATTGGCACTGTCTCAAGTGGAGGTTATGGGAGGCATTGAGAGAAATGAAACAATAAACATGGTGCTGTGTAACCCCTCCTCCAGGGGTTGTTATCATGAATTTGAGTCTGCTTGTAATTCTCAGAATGTCTGTATCGCTCTGTGAAGCCGGGCCTCACGTCCTCCCCGTGCAGCCTGCCTGAACGGGGCATATGTTGAAATATAAGATCTGCTGACTTGCACCCACCAGGTCTTGTGGAAATGTGGTATGAATGGAACTTGCATACTCAGGATATCTTGTTCCACTGGAATATGTCAACATGAATCCATTTCTCAGCACAAAAGGTTTCCTCAGCTTCCTTTCACATTCCCGAGCAAAAGGAGCGCAGATCGAGGATGACTGCTTTATCTCAGGGCTTTTGTTCTGTGATTGATTGCTTCCTGGTTGTCTTTGCTACTTTGAAAACATGATTAACTGACCAGTTAGTGTCTTTTTTCTTTCTTTTTTTTTTTTAATTTCTAAACACTGCTTTTAGCTCATTTTAACCTCCCAATACCTTGACATGCATATCTAGTGAAGATATAAACAAGAGAGCCAGGAATCATTAATTATTTATTTTTTAATTCTGCTTTCATTGTTGGGGGGTTTTCAGCTGTGGCTTTCGATTAATATTTGAACACAACTGATCAAGTTTTCATTGCGGCTGGGAGGAGTTCTTATCACATGTAAACTGATCCTTTGAGTTTTTATTCTCTGATGACTCGGTCTGGACTCTGGAGTGGAGGGTGCTTTCTGCTTGCATGTGCAGAGTTTTTGGAGAGAAAAAGAAAAAGAAACAGGATTTCCTTCAACAAATGGGATTCTGACTCAGCAGTTTGACTTTAATTATTGGTCAAACTTTATGTCTCTTAAGAACTAAGAATTAGGGCTTATTTTTTCAAATGAAGACAGGAATGTAATCGCAGATTACAAAAACTGTCCCATTATAGCTAAATTCAACGAACAAATCCTTTTAGATTTGCTTGGCAGTGCTATAAGAAATATTTCTAGTCATTTAGCCTGTGTATTCTGATTTCTTCTGTTATTTCTGCTGTTCCGTAAATCCTCAGAAGGGCTCTCCAGTGCATACTGTGCATCACCATTAGGAAATGAGAAAAAATATTAAATATTTAAAGGACGAGAACAATCGGAGAAAGGGGATTAGATTCCACATACTAGCCAACATCCATATATACAAGTACACAAAGTAATTAAATAAAATTAGAATGACTAATTATTACTGGATGGTTTACAAAGATAATTAAATGGAGACAAAAACAACCCTTTCGTAAAAATTAATGCCGGTGTTAAGTTTAAAATATGAGATCACTGAACCTCTGTAAATTAAACCAAACTGTAATTTCTGTATTTGCGCAGCAGATTGTGATTCTCATAGCTGCCTTCACTTTCCCACATCTGTATTCAGTCATCCAGTTTTGGGCACTTTCTCCTAAAATAACATTATGTTTCCTGAATTATTCTGTCACTGTCAGCCTAATGAGGGCCATTAAAATGAAATACGTTTTGTACTTTCACTTCCAAGTGGAGCAGAATGTGAGAGAAAACTTTATGAAATTCTTCATGGGGCTCAGGATTGTTGTGGTTGTAGTTTGCGTGTCACGACAAGAAAACAACAAATATTATTTGTCAGAGTCTGACATATTGACACATGTCATGGCCACAGGGTAAGCCCCTGTTGTTCAGTCACTGTGTTTTCCCCAATCAAAGACTGGAGAGGCGTGATGGAGCAGACACGAGAAAGGCTGCCTTTATACGCGGTGCCAACACAAACAACGGCCTGTGCCAGTGCAGACGGCCGAGCCGGGAGGTGCTCCTCGGGGCTCAATAGCCGTAGTGTTTCTGCCGTGGGCTTCAGATGCCACAGAGGCACAGTTGGCTTTGCCAGGGAAGGGCGGCAGAGCACAGCAGCGAGTAACTGGAGTCCTGGCTGTGGAGTCCAGGGCTGAAGGAGACTCTGCTAAAGTGATCAGACAGCTGTGTGTGTGGAGAGGTAAGTAGTGGTGGAATGTAAGCCATCGCTGTCTGACTGTTGTAGGAATGTGGTGGTTTTTATCTGTGTTTCCTCCCTTTATCTGTTTCTCTTCAATATTAATCCCTTGTTGGTGTCAGATTATCATGTAGCAGGGTGTGCTTTAGAGCCTGACCGATGTGTGATTTTTGAGACCAATACTGTGACTGATTTTAGAGGGCAAAAATTCACAGATTACCAATATTGTGGCATATTTCATGAACCTTTTGGATTGTACACCAATTTTGTAGTGATACAACTACGCAGAAGATTCAAAGTCTTTATTGTCATGTGCAAAAATAAATACGTTATCAGTCCAATTAAATTGTAAGTTTACTGTGTCTCTCTACCTGGTGCCATCAATTATTCTATTAACAAATATAAAAATATGCCAGAAACTTAAGTTTAAGAATGAAAGCAAGAAGAAGAAACAAGAACAAGATGACTTATACTGCAAAGAGAGTATTTGCCGCATAGTATAAGTATGCTTCTATAGTTGTTGTTGAATCACTAATATAAGAACAGATATGAGTTCAAAACCCTCAGTGTGATAAACACATCTGTTTGTCTACTAGAAATGTATTTATATCACAATCAGCTCTCTAGACCACAACACCGTTTCATGCTTGACTGCTAATGAAATCTTGTGAGTGATATGAATGATTGAGCAACACAACAACATGTTGAAGATCATCAGCTGTTTATCTGATCGCTGATGCAGTCGGCAATGAATGGAATCTGATTGAAACAGCAATTATTATCATTGTAAGCCCTCCAGTCAATTTAGCCAGTTCAGTGATGTCATTTACTTGTGGCTCCAAATTGATTGCCTTGCCAGGCGCACAAGCACGTGCACACACTCATGCACGTGTCAACACACACGCAGATAATTACTTTCGGAACATGTCTGGTTTGTATCAAGGGATAGATATGTTTTTTTTATGCTGAGGATTATGCTGATGGATGGCTCCTGGATATCAGGAGGACAGCAGAGAAACATGATTTTAAAAGTGTTTGGCTGATGTTTTATGAATCGAGAGTCTGACTGATGATTGATTGGCCACCACGGTGCTATTAGGCAGGGAGGCAGATAATTTAGGAAGGTTGTGGATTTAAATGATTGATAACAGGTGAAGACATGTGAATGTTTTGTAGAAGAGCCTGCAACTAACAATTAATTTCATTATCAGTTAAAATCTGCCAGATTAATTATTTGGGCTATAAAATGTCAGAAAAAATGTTAAAAAGTGTTCAACCCTGTTTCTCACAGTCTAAGGTAATGTCTTTAAAACTATAATATGTAACATTTCTACATTAAAATGTGTAAAAACACTTGACAGGTTATATTTTTTTGTTGAGTTGTGTACTTACACTGTCCCAAATGTTTCCAACAATCTTCATCAGCAGAGAAATTTATAATTTATTCACGGTAATGCTACCACTAGGAAAACATGGGATACGTTAATAGATATAAAATGTGAATTACAGTAACTTATATATGTTTGCATTAAAGAGAAGCAGCTATCACTGTTTTCCCAAAGCTCAGGTAACGTCTTCAAATGTCTTGTTTTGTTCACAACCCAGTGATATTCAGTTTACTGTCTAGAGGAGTACAGGAATCAGAAAAATTCATATTTGAGAAGCTGAAAACAGAGAATTTGGACTAGACATTTTTTTCTTAAAAAAAAAGACTAAAAGCGATTATCAAAATAGTTGGTACCTAGTTTAATTGTTGATTAATAATCGATTAATCATTGCAGCTTCATACATTAATTCAAAGCCTTCTGAGAAAACCTTTACTGTTGCGAATTAAGAAGATTGATGTTGGTGATCATATTTGCTGTGCCACATTCTCCTGACATATAGTACATGTAAACCAGAGGTCTCTCTCTGTGTGACTTGAGACAGGTGTGAGTCTGCCACTGCCTCAAATAGATTATTGCCCCGACACCCCCGACATGTCCCCCACCACCAGAAAAAGTTGGTCCTTTTACATCCCGGTGCCTTGAATAACCCAGCCACCCTCCCGACTTGCAACCATGACAAACACGTCTGACCTCAGCCGTCCTGAATGACATCACTGCCACATGTCTCCCCTCCAGGCCCTGTGTCCATCTCCACAAGAGCGTGTTGTATCGTTTCCAACCAGTGGGTGGCACTGTCACTCTGAGAGCCCACTGCGGAGCTGGTCTCATCTTTTATGGGCTCTGTCAGGCCTGTTTTATCTGTCTGGGCTGCGGTGCCACCTCCTGTGTCTATCATGACCACCATGAGTATTTATACTCTGTGGCCTTTGTCACATTCACAGTCAGGGCTGCTCTGAGCACTAAACCACTGGAGACACCAGTCTTAGTCTCAGTCTCTCACTGTCTTCCAATTGACCTCAAAATTTCACAGTGTCGTTGAGAAACGCTGCACATCGGTCTGCCACAAAGGAGCAGATAATGAGATGAAATCAGCCGGGCATTCAGTGGCAATTCTCTTGTGTTAATGTGCATTCTTCCTCTTGTTCTTCAGCAGCATTGTTCGTCTCTCTCGCGCAGTGTTTACTGGAGTGTGTCACCTCACATGGGTCTATTTTTAGCAGGAGAGAATTGTGCTATAGTGTGTTTCTGTGCTGGGGAGGGGCTACGTTGAAGAGCTTCAGAGAAACATGCTATCTGGTAATGGAGTGAACTGAAAGGAAAATATTGTAAATGGACAAACAGAGCCCGCTTCTAATAATGGTAACAGTACACAATACATGACCTCCATCTGCCTTTCACAGAGAGTCAGATAGCATATGCATGCAATCAGAAGGAGAATTACAGCTCCAGAGCCCTGTATTTGCAATGGTTACATGAATATATATATATATATATTTTACAGAACTGCGTACACACAAAGAAGTGCGTAAACATGTGGTTGAGTTGTAAAGTGAAGGTTTGCTTGGTCCCCATCATAAGGGTGTCATTTTATTCATGGATTTTCTCTGCCCACTCAGTCATTTAGAGGACGGCAAAGAAAAGCCCAGGACAGGTCACTACTTGATGCCCACATTCATATTTTAGAGCAATTTAGAGTCTCCACCCCACCTGACTGGCATATGTCTTTGGAATGTGAGAGGAAACCAGAAGAAACCCACGCAAACACTGAGAGAACAAAAAAAAAAAACCTCCACCCAGAAAAGACTGAAGACCAAACCTGGATCCTGTGTGTACACACAGCTGCCATTTTAATACTGGCTGTTGGTCGAGCTGAGTAGGCTATTGTTTGAAAGTTTTTGTTGTTTTTTTTTAAAATTGTAAATATGTTATCTGGGTTTTGAAACAGATACAAATTTAATAATAACATCTTTCCCTTTTTAAACCTTTTTTCATTGAACAATGGAAGTGAAGGGAAGTGTCTCGATGTTAAATGCTCTCTCAACAAAAGCAGCTGTATGAGAAAGTTGTGTGAATAAAGTGCAGTTTAAAACGTGATTAAAGTCGCTCTCTTAAACCATCATGTCTGTCCATTAAATGCAAAGCTGCAGACAGGAGATGGTTAGTTTATAGTATAAGAAGCACTGCCTCTAAATTTTACAAATTTTGCAAACTCAGGTGTACAGTAAAATCGATTTTTTTGTGTGACTGAACATTGACGGAATATTGACTGCTTGGTTAGCTGTCTAGGTTTTCTGCTAACCATAACTAACTATCTCCTGGCTTTCTCTACAAACATAATATATCCTTGCAACGCTGCAATTGTAAAGTATCATTAGTGACATTTTAAGAACGTGTGAGGTTCAGCACTCTGCTGCTAGCAATTGTGTAAAAAAACATTTAGTTGCTTCGAATAAATGTTTTGTGATGCTATAAAACTAATCTCAGAAGTTGTTTCCTGCAGTTCAGCCTTTGGTTTCCATGTGTCTGGACAAACATATTGTTTCTATCCAGATTTGAACTACAAAGTGATGTATGAACAGGAGAAAAGAGAGAGAAGCCTCTCAGACATCACTTGCCACTGATGATCTTTGATCATTCCCATAGGATCCCACAGGCAACACATCTGCTCCAGCTTTGCTGCCAGGATGTGATGAGCAGAGGCAGCATATCCTTTAATTACTCTCATTTCAGCTCTATTTATACATCTGCTGCCAGATCCTTCTTATGGACAAAAATTCTTTGTTCCTGAGAATTTACAGGGGAAATGTGTTTCTTTTTTAAGTTTCTTTTTTTCCCTCCTATACAAAGTCCTCTGTGTTCCCGCGGCGATCCCGGGCCACTACATCTCATTTAGTATGCTGTTGTATCAAACTATGACATCAGCCCGTTCTAATTGTTTCCAGACGAGGCGAGGGCTGCGTTTTCATTTTATTTTCCGTTTCTTTGCGCAGGTCTCAGTCGCTCAGCATCCAGCAAAGGCAGATAATGAGAAACGGTGCATGATGTCATGTAGACAGAGCAAGCAGCGCCAAAATCTTGTGACCCAAGTTTCCAGGAAGCTCTCCTTCCCCCTGTCGTTTCCTTTGGTGTCTTTTCCTCTGCTCTGTCTTTTTTCCCTCCTCTTTGCAATGGGAAAACCCATGTTTTTTTTTTTTCTTCTAATAATATTCAGGTGCTATATCTGTGGGAATGCACCTGATAAAGGCCTTGTGTGTAGCTGACCTGCGGATGCCTCTTTGGCCTCGTCCCATGTGTAATGTATCTAACTTTTCTTCCACTACAACAAGAAGGAAGAGGAAAAGAAGGGAGGGCCGTGAAGCTGAAGGGGGGGGGGGGGGGGGGGGGGGTGATAGAGTAGGAGCTGAAATGCAGAGAGACCATATGTATTGAGTTGAAGAAATGGCGTTTTATGAGCCGAAAGTGGGCCTCTGCTTGGAATTCTGAATGACATCATTCTGGAGCAGAGCGCCGTGCAGCCAGGACTCCAGAGATGGAGTGTGGGCCTTCACCACCAGACAGGACAACTAGACTGGATCGTAACACTAGAGGAGGAAGACAGAGATGCAGAGGCAGGCAGACACAGAGAATTACACAGACTTACTGCAGCTTCTCTTCAGTCTATACATGTTCACAAATAAATGTTCTAACCAGAAAGATATAGAGTTCTTGTTCCCACAGGAGAACACTTTTTGGTTCCTGGTAGGACCCTTTATCAAGGTTCCACCTAGAATGCAACATAAAAGTTTATGATTTAAACCGTCTATGAAAGGTTCCACCCAGAACTCCCTTTGAGAGGTTCCACAGAGAACCCTTCTATGGTGTAACAGTTATGTCCAGAACCACTCTCTCTCTTCCATTTAGAACCTTTCCACATTCTAAGGCTGCTAAAAAGAACCACCAAGATCCCTTTTATATCCCAAGGGTTTCACTGTTAATTCTCTTGTTTTCTGAGAGAACCATATTGTATTCTACAGAATCATCAGTTTAACAATGTGTGTGACCCGTGTTTACATTGAGGAAACTTCTAAAATCTTTCAACAAACCTTGACATTGGAAGAAACGGATTCTTAATGGAACCCCCAGTCTTACAAAGAACCTTTGACAAACCATTTCTTCAAAAACAGGTTCTTCAAGAGCAAATTTTTCCGGGTAGAACCTCAGCCCTTCAGGAAGAACCCCTTTTGGAACCCTTATTTGAACCCTGAGAGTGTACACACAAAAACACAAAGTCTCAATCACATTTTTGCATAAGTTTAAGCACAAATCACATCATTTAGCACACTTCACAGTCCAATTGGCAAAACACTTCAATCACCTGTCAGAACATAAAAGGTGACCTCTGATGTGTTGGGGAACAAATGGAGCAGCATTGAGAGCAGAGAGGAAGAGTGAGGCCAAGAGAAGGAGGAAGAGGAAAGTGAACCAATATTTCAATATCAACTGTAAGTTTACAGTATGACTCTTGCAGAATGGGAGTTAAGCCAAACTGGACCTCAATGGATAGACAAATGTGTGTTGTATGTGTGTTATTGTGCTACAATAATTGTGTCATTGCAATATTTATATGATATATTTACAGTATTGTATTACAGCGAAATATGCCATCAGTCGTTACACTGCTTGTAATATACTGAGTGCGTTAAGTGCATTTTAGGACAACAAACGTAAACTTTTCAGAGAAAGGGGAAGAAAGGAAACAGTTTCTACACAGTTTTATACATCTGATCGTGTAACATCGCCTCTTGAAGCCAAAATATATATAAACAGCATTTCTGTGCTTGTGTTTTAAATTTATCACAAGATGCTGTGAGATATTCACAGCTGTGTGGTATGGTGCAAAGAATCAGCTTTTAGAATAAGGAACATGATTTCAAGCACAGTGTTTAATTTTGCAAGAGATTTGTGGCCAAAACTGTTGATTTTTTCAGTTTAGTGTTTAGAATTTTGAGAAATTGTACTACAGTATAGTTTCAGGAAACATGTTTCAAATGATTGGGAAAAACTGTGAGTGTCCTGAAGTTTGTGCGGACTTTTAAGCTCAGCTTTACCTGGAATTTGTCTAATTGGATGATCTCTGCAGAGTTCTCCTTAATGCTAAAAGTGATGCTGCCCTTGAGCCTCATGCTGAAACAATCATGTCACGCTGGGGGCTTATATGGGGCACATGCCTGCCTTCGAAATGAGACCACGATATTGCTTCATATCTCACTCCCAAACAAATAAACTCTAGTTAGCCACTCCCTGTGGTCCACCAGCCAAACAAAGTCTGCGGTGGGGCTAATAGCTAATATCATGCATGCATTTCAAAATCTAACTGCCTGTCGTTTGGATGATCACGTGCAAACAAATGACAGAATAACGAGGAAGCCAGCTTTATTAAAGCCACATCCTAAATGGGTTTTTCTCCTGTTTTTGTTTGTTTCGTTCACTGGCTCTCAAGAATAAATTGATTCCAGTAAGGATGGCCAGATTGCGTGATACGTGAGATCTGTAAGTTGAGTCAAGTATCGGCAGCTCCACGAGGCATTAGCTGTTGTAGTCACCAGAGAGTACAGGGCCAAGGTCTCACACTGAAATAGATCATCTGGCCAGTCACTGTCTGTCTGCACATAATCATTCTGCCTGAGTCACACATCGCAAGTAGGTCTGTGAATCTCCCCTGCTGTGATCTGTAACACGTGTTAAGATATGCAAACCTTTTCCTTTTTGCTTTGTCTCTCATCCTGCATTTCTCGTTTGAAGTCTGAGATAAAAACAGTCCAGAGAAGGTGATCATTTTAGGGGTTCAGCCTTGTAATTAGAGGACATCAGCATCTCCCTACAGAGACTGGTGTGTGTGTGTGTAGATGATTGGTGTCCCTGTAAACTGGTTACATGTGGGAGCCATTCTCCTCTGTTTCCTGTGCCTGTTGTCATTATATAGAAAATACCTTTGACTTGGGGGCAGTTTACCCCAACCCCCTTCTCTCAGAGGGGTGATTAGTCTCTGGCCTGTCTCAACAGCGCTGTGGAGCCCAGAGACGAGGCACCGTCAGTTTGGGGTCTGCTGCAAGTGTGAAGCTGGACTGGAAATCCTGATGAGCTTGGTACAACTCAATCACAAAATGACCATGAGATGTCATCTAGACTGAACACTGTTATAGTAGTGAATCAGAACAGTCCAGATAAATAACAACACTTCTATCTAGAATAATAGAGAATAAGAATAACACAAAATGAATAACTCCTACTAATCTTTGCACGTAACACAATATCACTGCAATGATTATTCAGTTAACCGAGTAGTTGATTGAAAGAGAATTAGTTGCAAACTATTTTGATAATTGATTAATCGTTTCACTCAATTTTATGATTTAGGATAGGAAATGAAGAGTCTTTGGGTTTTGGACAATTTTGGATTATATAAGTAATTTGAAGACGTCACTTTGGGCTCTGGGAAACTGTGATGAGCATTTTTCAGGTTTTTGACATTTTATACGATTAATCCATTAATCATGAAAAAAATCTGCAAATTTATCCAGGATGAAAATAATCATTAGTTGTAGCCCTAAAGATTATGATTCTGTGTTTTTCAGAATTGATGCAGTATCACTATTCCTTTCCAGTCCGGAACGTCTGTTTTTGTTTCCTTGTTTCACGTTAACAAGAGTTCAAATTAATGACGAATGAGTCCGTTTATGAGTGGCAAGAAATCATTAATAATCTTTTAGGAGTAGATGTTTGTAATGATTAAGTTCAGCAACTTGTTAATAGAGTCTGGCAGGCAGTAAGACAGACAGTCCCTGAGCTCCAGCTCCAGCGTGTGGTCTTTCAGAGCAGTGGGCTTTTGTTTTCAGGATAACAGGCTTAACTTTAGAGCTACAGACAACTGAGTTATAAACAGCTGATTAACTTACAATGTGGGACTTGTCGTTGCTTGTCATCGTCAAAGTATAATGCTGACAATGTGTGTGAGTATAATGGTTCAGTGTCCCTGCAGCCTGCAGGCAACCTGCCTGAGCTTCGAGTCCGGGAAGGAGGGGACAGGGTGAAAAAAAACTTGCCTCACCCATAGACTGTATGTTAAATAGGGATTCAACCTATTTCATATACCATCCATGGCTCAAACTCATTGTTTGGACTGCAGAACTCATTTATGAATGCTAAGTTCTTACATACTGCAAGTTGAAAATAGAAGGGTGAGAGGTGGACAGCTTCTACTCTGCTGTGATTTTCAGCATCAGAAAGACACAGAATCGTCGCTGTTTCTTTTCTTAGTGCACATCTTAGCAGTCACTTCTCAATGCTGAAAGGCTCTATTAATAGAGGTGCACTCTTGTATTTACCATCTCTCCCCACAAAGTCCTTTTTCTTTCATGCAAAAAAAAGGCTAACAAAAGGTACCTCTGACATTCAAACACTCCAAACCCTGTTTCCTGCGACACTATCTTCTTACTTTATGCCACCATTTCCTCATACATTGTCCTTTTACTTGTTTCTCTATTCCATCCCTTTGCTACTTATCTACTATGTCTGTGTGCAACTCTCCCCTCCCTCCTCTCTGTTCTTTTAATGCTTTATCGCTGCCCCCTCACTGGCTGCAGCTCTCCTTTTCATATGTTTTCAAACCCTCTGATAACATGCCTGAGAAACATGATTTTCTTTTCCATGTCCCCTCCTCTAGGGTCACTTGTGTGTCCCTTCCTTTCATGATTAGTGTCGTGCAGGAGGTATTTCATCCCCTTCTCTCTCTTTCTACCCAGCTACAGAGCCACCTCTCTCACACACATACACACCCCTTGCTTGCACCCCGCCCCCTTCCATACTGCTCAGGGCCTGGCAGAAACCCACACTCCCCTGTCTCCCAGCCTCCGCCCCCCTCATACTCCTACCAGCCCGGCTGCACCGAGGACAGAGAGGAAGAAAGAGAAAAAGAAAAGAGCTCCATTTGTCTGTCAGAGATTACAGACTGCCACTTAGTGCTGACCATGGTCGCCTATCATCCATGGGGAGCTGCTTCTCTCACAAGGCAAAGAGATGGGATCCTCTGCAAGGAGATATAGAAGATGGCAGTTTTGAGATGTGTCTGTCTGTGAGAAAGACCTTTTAGGCAGTAATGGGGACCAGTGAGGGGGACTGCTAATGTTTGGAGTACATCGACTTGTGAGTGCCGGTCAGCATGTGGTGTTTGCAGTGTAATTCAGAGAAGACCCAGTCGCTGTTGGAGCTTGAGCTGAATGGCTGGTAAGAGTAATGGGAGAGTGTAAAATGTGTGTTTGCTTTAGCGTGTGTGTGTGTGTCATTGAAGGAGGTTAACACCAGGCTGCTAGAGCTTTGTTTAATAAACAGCAGAGAGACAGACGTGTTGTATGTGTGTTTGCAAGAAGAGCTCAGATCCCACACTGAATTGAGCTGCTTTCCCATAATGCACAACTAGAGGATGACAGGAGTAATGTGAAGCTTCAAGCAAAGTGACGAAGATCATAAATTTTGAAGTGGGGGGTCTGCCATTTCAATGGAAAACAGATCATGTCCCCTCTCTGAGTCACTGTATTCGTGTGCTATCATGCTGTGTTTAGTCTCACTGTACAGAATCCATCTGTGAGTTGTTGGATTGTCCCCCCCCCCACTCGGCTGAAGGGCATTCCTGTGGTGTGTCGTGGCCCTCCCGCTCACTCGCCGTGACTACGTGCTTTTTCAGACCTCGATCTTCAAGGGCAGGTGCTGAGTCTAGTGTGGACGAGCTTAATTATTCATTGCTGAAAAATAATGACAGTGGCTCTGTTTGTTGTTGTTGTTGTATGAGTCTTGACAGGAGGGAGGAATAGTCATGCCATGATTCAGACAGAATGAGGCCTGGCAGTTAACAGGAGAATAGTATTGATTTCTGATTACTTTAACAAGTATGTGGATGCATCAACAAAACATCAAACCACTTGGAGTGGAGTATGTTTTAATTTGCGGCATCTGCGCTGTGCTAATTAAGCTTTTATTTTCAAGTCATCTTGAAAAATCTGAAACTTTAACGAATGCTTAAATCAGACCGATCGATAATCAGCAGGCTCAATGTAGGAAAAATCTGGTGTCTTTCATTTATTCGTCAAGATGGTGTGACTGCTTATTATTCTCAATAGGTTGTGATTGGAGTTCCCAAGGCAAATAACACCTTTATGCTTGCACATTACTTTGCTATTTAAAGTGTAATAATCAGAACAGATGTTTGGTTTATGGAAGCCATCCAGCAGTCAATTGTACATTCAAGTACTTAAAAGGACCGGTGTGTTGAATTTAGTGGCATCTAGCAGCAACCTTGCAGATTGCAAACATGTCATCTCATATATATGTAACATATAGTGACTGCAAAACTCAACACAAAAGGCTGTATCTAGGGCCAAACGCATGACAGACACATTACAAACAAACAAACTAACAAATAGATAAAATAGTGAATTTGCAACAAGTAATGCATCATGGGAAATTGTGCAAAAGAGGGCTGTCTCTTAGCCTCAGCTTCACATGTGAATGTCACAAGTTAGAATTCTACAGCACTTGACAGTGGTTGTAGGACACCATTATACAAGTTACATTACACAAAGTACACAAGCTTTCCAGACTGAGGTTCAGTTTCAGTCTCTAAATCATCATTCATCATCATCATCATCATCATCATCATCATCGTCATCATCAACAACAATAACAACAGCAACAACATCAACAATGAATAATCAGAAGCATTAAGAAAAAAAGAGTGCTGATATCTGTACCATATCAGCAGATATCCAAATTCAGATTTGAACTGAAAAACAAAAAAAAGGATAGGTACGCCTCTAACCCAAACACGGTCTTATCCTAAACCTACCCAAGTAGTTGAAAAGTGTGAATTGCAATTGTTTCATGTCAGCCACATGTTAAAAAGGTTTCTGGCAACATCTTGTACAGCCGCTAAAGGGTACCTCGTGCCTCAGTATGAGACACAGAGTGGCATGACAAATGAGTGTCGGTAGTTGACGAGCTGGGATGACAATTTGTTGGACACTCACAGAGTCTAATAGTGCCCCAAATGGATTGATATTGGGGTGAATGGACGGTCCAGTGCATCTCATACAGATGCTCAAGGGTACCTTCTGCAGCTGTATCAGAGCCTGGAGGGTTGGTGACAAAACACTGGTATTTGACTGATTGGAATGGGTCTAGAAACATGGCAGTGCAACATGGTGGGTCCATGGAAGAGCGATTTTAAGGTGATCATACTCTAATGAAAAAATGCTTATGGATATTAGATTACATCTCTGTCATATTCTGACTGTAAATCCCCATAAATCTTACACACTGGACCTTTAAGACTGCTGATTTCTGGTTGGATTAAATGCCAGATGGCAGTCTCTGAGTTGTAGAGACACTCAGGTCCAAAAGCTCTCAAACTATAGTATACAACTTACAGTAGTTATCAGCCACAAGTCTTACGAGGCTCCAGTTGACTATATACTGTCTGCTGCAAACTCTCCAGAGTGATACTGTCAGTCTGCTAGCCAGTGCAGCTCTCTAGTTTGCAGCTGTGTTGCACCTATAAATCCCCAACCTGCTTTTCACTGTCTTTTTTATAGCTCTTACAAAATGATCCATTAGTACAGTTTTTGGTGCTTAAATGACTGATACACCTGAGTGTTTAATGTCAGATTTACCTTGTAATGCTGGCCTTCATTAATGTGTTACTGTGTGGTCCACTAACCTCTTACCTGAATCTATTTCCTCACATCTGTGTTGTGAGAAGCTGGTGCATGCATCTGTATTTATGAGCATCCTGAGTCCCTATAAAGAGGGAGAAAACATCTGCTTTTGTTGTCTCTGGAGCCCATGTCATCAGTGCATGCGTAGGGTGAGGAGTGTGGCTATATTTATTTTAAGACAGGAAGTCTGATAGTGAATTTACACATGTTGCATTAGTGGTATTGCACATATTTTATCTCAAACCCCCACATGATGTTTGGTGAGGAATCAGATTTCATTACCATCTGCCTTTTGTGAGCAAAAATAAACCTCACCAAGCAGATCATACTTCCTTAGCAACCATGTTTCTATTATAATTGAATATTGCCAGTACGGGATGGTATATTGTGTTCGTCCAACATCATTACTCAAGAACATGTCACTTAACCTACCAGAATCTTTTTTTGGAGCTGCTGTCACTTTTTAAGGGTGAAATGTATAAGATATCGCCATAATTTTAATTAAATAATTCCTCATTTTAAACATTCAAAGACTGAACTAACATTATCAACAGAATGTGGAGAAGTAATAGTTATGATTTTATGTTAAAGATGTCTATGTATTGTGTTGCAAAAATATCTACAGAAGTGAATATGCTAACCAGCCAACCCAAGCACATCCTGCGTGGTTATGCCTCTTAGTGCCTCAGGAGGCAATCAGTGGATCCTCCTATAGTTTCAGCTGGGAGATATATGTGAGCAACACGTTTGCTATGTTTCACAAGCTCTCATTACTTTTATAGTCTAATAAACAAAATAAACTCACAAAACATCAAGAAAGGAAATATTTTTACTCCTGATTTCTGAAATAAACCATACACTTTCTGAAATTTAGTTTCTCTCCTTTACAGAACTAAGACAAGCTTGTTTGTAAAACACACGTCAAATTAGGTGTGGGAGGAAATAACCTATTCTTAGATGCAATGCAGTTCTCTATGGAAGGATTCTGAATTAATGCAGAAAAGTCAATATTTGGAAATTAAAAACCCAATTCTTGACATTATGATTGCCTGTAACAATGGGATGGACTTAAAGGCATTTTAGCTCTAAATTAAACAGGCCAATTAACTTTTGTTTTTTGTTATTTGCTAACCACGACCAAAAAAACTTGTACAGGGGAAGGAAGTAGATTTCTGACTCACTTGCCCAACAGGGCGACAATGAACCCTGGTTAATAGTTACTCTGGTGATATACTGCCCCCTATTTGTTTGGAGTGACCTTTGACAAGTGACTATATGTTACACATTGCTTCTTTAAGGAACCGCAGAATTGGTATACGTATGTGGCCAAAAAATTTTGTTTGGTTTTGTTTGTTTGTTTGTTTGTTTTTTCGGTAGAAATGTTGCTGCGTTTTCTGTTATCCTCGACTCCTTAACTTGAAAATGACAACTAGATCTTATATTTACATCATTGTTGGCAAAGTCAAATGGAGATTATTGCCAAAAATTAGGAAGTAAATAACTAACAAAGAATTGTTTTTTTTTAGCACCTGTCAAGAACTTCACAAAGGCTTCACAATAAAAATAAGGCAAGAGGTATTAAATAGACTTACGGAGAGTAAAAACACCATAAAATAGACATAAATGAAACAATTACACAATGGCAAGTCTAAACAGGTGGTTGAGGAGTAATTAGATTAGTGTTGTGGAAACATTGCATGTGGAAATATTTTTCTGTAAATATTTAGTGTATTGCTCATTGCAGTGGCTTTTACTTTCACAACTGAGCGGTGACTTAAGTTGTACTTTCTGTAAATGCTTTGAAAAGAGAACACAAATTGTTGATTGGAAAAACATGCAAGCACGTAGCACTTTGTAGACTTCTCTGTCTGTCTTTTTTGTGACTTTGTTGGCAGTCATGTAAGTTCCACACCGCCGCCGCTCTCGTCTTCCTCCGTAGCTCCAGCCTGCACTTCATTAGCCTTCTTCTATTCCCAGAACTCCTGTAGATGTGACTCCTCTTTTCCGGGATGGAGGAATGTTTCTCCCTCAGGTCCGGCTGATGGAATGGGTTGAGGCCTGGGTAGGGGTCTGGGCCTGTTTGTTCAGGATGTGTTGAGAGGGAAGGAGGGAAGAAAGAGAGATGGTCGACCCCCCCCCTCCCCTCCTCAACCCACCCCTCAAATCCCTGGATCCCATGGCTGAAAATCACTGCCAGCTGAGCTGACATGCTTATCCATCCCTACATCAGAGCTAACGGGGGCTCCTGGTGGATAAAGAGCCAGACTGAGCGACAGACACCACTGAGCAGTCGTTTCTGATGTAGTGAGATCATATTTCAAGGAGTGTACAGTCACTATGTGGTCCAGAGACAACCATCAGTGCTTCATCCTTCACCTCTCAATGTTGATTGTACACCCCAATTCTAAAAAAGTTGGAACGTTGTGTAAAACTAAAATAAAAACAAGATGCAATGATTTATGAAAACTTTTCAACCTTTGTTCAGCTAAATTTTGCACCGCACATTTTCAATGGGAGAAACGTGCAGAATGTGTCTTGGCATTGTCTTACTGAAATAAGTAGGGCCGTCTCTGAAAAAGATGTTGTGTGGGTGGCAGCATATGCTGCTCCAAAACCTGTAAGTACCTTTCAGCATTAATGGGGCCTTCACAGATGTGAGAGTTTTGTCATGGGCACTACCGCACCTCCATACCAACACAGATTCTGGATTTTGAACTTGGTGTTGGTGACAGTCTGGATGGTCCTTTTCCTCTTTAGCCTGGAGGATGCAGTGTCCATGGTTTCCAGAACCAATCTCAAATGTTGACTCGTTAGACCACAGCACACTGCGTCAGTTCATCTCAGATGAGCTCAGACCCCAGAAAAGTCTGCAGCGTTTCTGGATGTTGTTGATCTGTAACTTTTGCTTTACAGTCTTAACTTGTATTTGTAGAGGCAGCAACAAACTGTAAGTGTTCCTGAGCCCATGTAGTAGTATCCTTTATACAATTATGTGGATTTTTTAATGTGGCACCACTTGAGGGGTCAGAGGTCATGGGCATTGGATGTTGGTTTTAAAAGTTTCTAAATTCCTGCAGTTTTGTGTTGAGAAACATTTTTAAACTTTTGAAGTATTCACCGGTGCAGTTTTCTACAAAGTTGTGAACCTCACCCCGTTTGTGCTTGTAAACAACTGAGTCTTTTGTGGATTCCCCTTTAATACCCAATCATGTTCCTGTCACCTGTTCCCAATTAACCTGTTTACCTGTGGAATTTTCCTAACAGGTGTTTTTTGAGCTTTCCACTACTTTCCCAGTCTTTTTTTTGCCCCTCTCCCAACTTTTTTGAAACTTGTTCCAGGCATCAAATTCAGAATTAGTTTATTTTTACAAAAACAAAACAATAGAGTTTGTCAGTTTGAACATTAAATATCTTGTTTTAATACTGCACTTAATTGAATACAAGTTGAAAAGTATTTGCAAATCATGGCATTCTGTTGTTATTTATGTTTTATACAGCGTCCCAACTTTTTTGGAATTGGGGTTGTACAGGTACACACCTCATCCATAACACCATGCAGACATGACTTTCAGACTTCTGTCTGAACGATGTAGAGTCACTTCTGCTTCTTCTCTGGAATAACTGCATACAACTTTCCTGCTCTGCTGTATTTTCCCTTCAACCTCCATTACAGTTTAAAACATCAGCTCTTAAAATGCTGCTCTCTCATCCTTTTTTCCCCTTTTTCCCGCCATCATGAGCAGCTGACCTCACTCTGGGCAGTATTCAATGACCTCAGAGAAAAAAAAAAAAAAAAAATAGTAGTGCAGCACTTATTTCCGCTCTCTGTCTTCTGTACACCCACAGTCACACACAGTCTGGAATCCTGGCTGGTAGAAAGTGAAGTACAAAGAACAAAATGGAAGGAAAGATGCTGGCTTCAGATCCCACTGGGGAGAAGCAAAACAGTACTGTAACTGTAGTTCTGACTTTTTGCCTTGAATGTTTTTGGAGGTGAGAGAGCAAACCCCAGGGGAGCACTGTCGTAACTAATAAAAGCAGCTTGTAGTTTATTGGTTTATTGGTTTATTGTCATGTCGACTGAACTCTCATTCCCACAGTTATATTGTCAGATTATATAAATTCAAATTGAAATTGGTTTTGAATTTGGTTTGTAAATAATTACACAATTAAGCAAGACAATGGAAAACCAAAAGCAATTACTGGACTACAATAGTAAAGTAGAAAACAGTAAAACAAAAAAATATAACATAATCAAAGTAAGTAGTGATGCACGATGATATCAGCATGTCGTAGGTATTGACCAGTTAAAATGAAATAGTGGCATCGGCTAAAAATGAACTTGTCTCCTACAATAAAGCAGGTCAATAAGATGACACTTTATGCAACACAAACCATTAGCAGGTGCAACAAGTATGTCTGTGGTTTGGAGGTTTTTTTTAATATGTTTCGAAACAGATAGGCAAAGATGCTTTTTGCCATGCTCACTGAGTGACAGTCATACAAGGTGGAGCCAAATCGCATTCTTTCAACACAAGAGATCTACAATTTTTTATAATCTTTAGGATTGTATAGCCACAACAATGGGCTCCTATTTTTTAAATAATTAATTCAGTTAATATATTATTGCATTTAAACAACAGTCTGTGAAGCGTATGCACTAATTTAGGCTCCTTTGTTCAACAGTGTGAAACTGAGCACACTATTTATATCTTTCAGTTGGCTTTAATTGCTGTACAGTTGGACGATGCTCTTACTTTCATATGATCCCAGTGGACAAAGATTACATTTGTTTGAGTGTTTCTTAACTTGGGAAACAGATCAGATTTGTTCTGGATGCGGCTGTTGTTGGGATTGTCACAGGGAGAGCATCATTAAAAAAAATACACCTTTGCTTACATAAAATTCATATGCATAACATAAGTCACAGTAGTTTGCAGTGCTTGTTTGAAAAGCATTTTTGTGTGTGCATCTGCTAGAGGGCCATCACAATAAGAGTAGATGTAATAATATATTAATATGTTAATCTGAAAGGAGAAATTAGATTAGTCAAAGTGTCCTTGAGCAAGGCACTATACCCTGGTTCCCCTGCCACTGAGGATGCACAACCCAGTGCATTTCCAAATTGCTGGTTCCAAGACTGGATAAATAGGGAGGGTTGTATCAGGAAGGGCATAAGGTGTTTAAAAAAAAAAAAGCTTATGCCAAATCAAATATGTGTCGGGGTCTGGTCTGCTTGCAAGCAGATGATCCCCCTGTAGTGACCATTTAACGGGAGCAGCCTGACAAGTACAGCTGAGGCTGATGGGAAAGTTGTTTGTTCTGCAGGTTTTTGGTTATAAAGAAAAGTGTTGGACTAATTAACCCGATGATGGCACTAGATGAAAAGTCCAGGGATCACCAAGGCTATTACAGTTCATCCTGAGGGGAACATGACAAATTTCATGGAAATCCATGAAAATCAGTTGTTGTTGGGATACTGCAGTCTAATCAATGTAGAAATTATGAAACCAACAATTACCACCGGCTGTATTCTGAAGCTGTGACAGCACGCGAGGTGTGACTTTTAACTCCAGGGACGTAGCGTCACAGTTTGCCACGACAGATGGTTTGGGAGATTCGTCTCAGTGGCAGTTATGCAATGAAATCTGATTTTCACTGTGTCGTGCAAGGTTTCATGTTGGTACCGCCGTGTGAGGGCCTTCTCCGTTACTATGTGCTGGTCCACACTTCAACGCTGTGTGTACCTAATGCCACGAGGGAGCTGGTTAGCTTTTACTCACCATGAAGTTCTCCTGTGTCGCGGTGGCCTTGGCTGACCCTGAATGGGTCATCTCCGCTCTGACAGAAGGGAAAGAGGCACTAGAATTGACTGTGCTGCAGCATTTGGAGGAAGTGAACACTTGTGCTACTATTCAAACACCATCTTAGCTGTTTCAAACAGACTAAATATGCTTTAGATGTTGCCTCACGATAACTGGTGGAAGTTTAGCAGCCACAGCAGGCCAACATGTTTTAATGTTTCACATTCAAATGTTTGGTTGAAAATGAGAATTGCCTTCTTTAGAAGAGAGGTGATTCTCATAAGAATTTCTATTGCTCCAGAAAACTGAAGTGTCTGAAGCCCTTGCAGAGGTTTACTTACAGTAAGCTTTGGATTTATATTTATATTTCATTGCACTTTCTCTTAGACAAGAGTGAGCAGAAAGGGACGTGTTGTAGGTCGTGAATTATATTCAAGTGTACAAAATGACAAGGAGGTATTGTAGCAGACTGACCAGTATGCCTGAGCCTAAAATTTCTACTAGGCTTTAAGTAACCTAAGGGTGCAGGTTTCGTTTCCACATTGTGGGGGGGGACACATATTAATCAGGGGGTCTGGGGCTCCTCCCTCTAGAACTTTTCAGCGTCAAATACTTAATTTCCTGCTCCTCCTTTTCCCTTCTGTCTCATTGCATGGTTATCAGCCGTACATAGCCTAGTTGCGTTTTCTTCTTCTTTTTTGTTTTATTGCTGAATGCAACCAATGCATTTGAGTTTGCATGCTGCCACCACCTACATTACTGGAGGCATTGTTGTGTACTCTCAAATGCATGTGTTCTAAATATCAAAAAAAAAAAAAAAATCTATGAAGTTATGAACCGTGAATGACCATCTTTTGTAAACAGTTTGTTGGAGTGCTGTGCTGGGTGTGGTTGCTAATCAATAAATCTGCGTTCTATTTAGAGTAAAACTTCACGCATGTAACATAAAAACGGTGAATAGATACATCAGCTGTTTGAACTTTTGACCATTTCAGTTCCACTTTTTCACTCAGCATTGGTTGCTGCTTGCTGTCTAATGAAGGAAGTGGATTGTGTACACTGTATGGGTGTGTCGAGTCACAGTTCAAATACATTAGGCTGCCAGTGAACAGTGGACTCACTGTACCATGGAGGAGAAGAAATGTTAGTTAATGTAACTGTCAGTTATTGAGCAGGTGGACACAACATTCACCCACATCTTAGCTCTTTCGAAGGGACCACTCTGGGCTGTATTTACTCTGTCATTCAACTCTGAGCTGGACTTTGAAATGTGTATTGGAACAGTGTGTCGTCGCTCCGGCAAACATGATGTAACTCCTGTTTGTCACTGATTGGCTCTTAAGGTGGCATAAAGTTTAGTTTCCTGGAGGAGCCTGTGTACTCTGGACCTCACTTGACTGAGAGAATGGTGGACAAGATATGGAGGAAGAGTTGGCAATTCATAGAAAATAGAACCTCTTTTCGCAATAAACGGTCCTCTTGTAATACGGCAGAAAGTAAGAGTGAGTGAGTAACCTCTTGTTTTCCTTTCACCTTATCTGTATTACAGTTAAACACAAGGACAACAGATGACTCAATGTGTTTAATATTTACAGAGTGCTGATGTGGCATTTGTATTTTTTGAATGTAGCACAACAAAATCTCTGGCAGACTGTATATTTTCAGTAGTAATAATAACAAAGGTACATGTCAGGATACTGTTATACTGTTTATTGTAAAGCTGTACAATCAGCACATTCCAGAAATGGCTGAACTCACTTACACACACTCTGCAATTCACTTATGTAAGTCCATACTTGTTCACATATTTTATCAGTGGTTTTCACACCGGGGTCTGGAGAAAACAGTGGTCTTTGAGTGGGTTGTAGGGGGTTCCCAGAAAAAGGAGGAGTAGAATATTTTAACTTATATTGCGTTTCTTGGAAGTTGGAACAACAAGGAAAAAAATATGGTTGCATAATTAATTGAAATACTACCGAAATCAGAGTATGGCTAACTGCAATACAAATCCTGTTCTTCAGGTGTAAGAAAACATGTTGTTTGGTGCAGACCCAACAAATGTCACATCTTCATGATTTCCATAGGTTTCTTTTCAGTGAAAATTAAAATTGTGATGGTAAATAAAGCATGCACTGAGAAATTTATCACTTCAGTTGACTACATTTACCAACAACACTGACTGGAAATCCATAGTGCTTTTCAAAATCCTCTGAAATTGAAGGTCTCTGGTCTCATATGCATCCATTGTGGTGGTCCTTGACATGAATAAGTTTGGGAACCCCTGGACTACATTACTAATTAAACTTTTTTTTATATATAAAAAGCTTAGCCCCTGAAGTTAAGCTACTTTTTGCTTTGACATTTAATAACATAGATCATAAAAACAGCAATGTAATCTTTACAGTGAGAAGATGAAATCTCTAACCATCCCTTTGCTCTGTTCTTGCAGTGTGGAAGGGGATGGACGCGCCAATGAGAGTGGACCTTCCCTGGATGGTGGAGCCAGCTACGGCCAGGGCCCGGTGACTCACGGCTCCGCCATCAGCCCTGACCGATTTGACAGCCCACTTTACAGCCACGGGGTCCAGCCTGGGCCTCAGAGACCCCGTCGGCCCAAGCTCCAGCACTCGCAGTCCATCCTTCGTAAGCAAGCTGAGGAGGAGGCCATCAAGCGGTCCCGCTCGCTCTCTGAGAGCTATGAGCTCTCTGCTGACCTCCAGGACAAACAGGTACTTTAAAGTAAAGCCTGGATGAATAGTTTCCACACAGTTTCTTACATTCTCGTATAGTAACATGCAATTTTTCTTAAAAACATATGACTTGTTTTTGGTTTACTTATCTGAAAATCCTGCTGTGTGAGATATTCTTGGTAAGAGGGACCAAGTGTGAGCACACCAGACAAAAATCTTCAGGTGCAAGACAAAAAAAAAAAAAAATCACTGGAGGGTACAAAGCAGGAAAGTCTCCACACCGTTAAACTTCAAATAAATATTTTAAGACATTCTCTCTAAAGACGAAGTTTTGATCTACAAGATCTGAGGAAGATCTGAGTGGGATCTTGCAGACCTTTCTCCTTTGTACCCTCCTGATTATTCTTGATACAAATACAGAAGGGAAAGCTAGGAGCTGTCCTAAGCAAGAGGCTTCTTCAGAACTGAAGCCTCTTGGATGAGAGGTGAAATGTCTCAAAGAAACTTGAGCAAATTCTAGTTGCCTGCGACAGCTCCCAGCAAATCCCATGACCTGAAAGACTGAGAATCTTCACTGACAAAGAGCAGGAAAAGCTTTTGTTTGATTGTGTTAGACTGAACCACTGACATCTGGGACAACCAAACTATCAGTTACAACCAGGAGAATGAATTTATAAACCAACTACAACTGAGAGCAATTAAATGTTCCCTGGATGGCACAGTTTCACAATCAATTTCCTCCGTCTTCTTTCTAGGTGGAGATGCTGGAGCGCAAATATGGTGGACGGTTCATAACTCGGCATGCGGCGCGCACCATCCAGACAGCCTTCCGCCAGTATCAGATGAACAAGAACTTTGAACGTCTCAGGAGCTCTATGTCTGAGAACCGTATGTCCAGACGCATTGTTCTGTCCAACATGAGGATGCAGCTCTCATTTGAGGGCCCTGAGAAAGTCCACAGCTCCTACTTTGAAGGGAGGCAGGTGTCCATGACGGAGGACGGCACCCCACTGTCCATGGTGCAGTCTGAATGTGGAGATATTGAGGTCCACCAGCAGGCCAACATGGCGTCTCACCCGGCCCAGCAGGGTGACCTGACGGACGCCATCACGGAGCTGGAGGACGCTTTCTCCAGGCAGGTCAAATCTCTGGCTGAGTCAATAGATGATGCACTGAACTGTCGCAGCCTTCAGGGGGACGAGGGTCCCGACCCCGAGGCTATGGGTTGCCCCAAGGTGGAGAGGGAGGTGCCCTATCAGGTGAAGTCTCACCGCAGGGCAGCTGGACGCATGCATGATGAAACTATGGCATCTTATAGCGATGTTACTCTTTTCATCGACGAGGAGGACATGTCCCCCTCTATTGCTCTGTCAAGGTCAGGGGACCAGCCCTCCAGCACAGAATCAGACTTGCGGTTGCGGTCAGTCAACTCCTCTCAGGAGTACTGGCCTATTGACCCCAAAGATGAGGGTCGTGACACAGACACGAGCTGCCGCAGCACTCCCTCTCTGGAGTGCCAGGAGCAGCGTCTCAGAATGGACCATCTTCCTTTGTTGACCATAGAACCTCCGAGCGACAGCTCCGCAGAGCTCAGCGACCGCTCTGAACGCAGCTCTGTCAAACGGCCGCCTGTGTACGAGCCGCACGGCCACATCGTAACGTCATCCCAGGCAAGCCCCAAACACATTTCCCATGGACCCCCTCCACGGGCTCCTTCCCGTGACGATGATGCACCTCTGCGCCATCGTCACCGCCAGCTGGAGAGCCACTTAGCCATCAATGGCTCAGCCAACAGACAGAGCAAGTCAGAATCTGACTTCTCTGACGGGGACAACGACAGCATCAACAGCACATCCAACTCCAACGACACCATCAACTGCAGCTCCGAGTCGTCCTCGAGAGACAGCCTACGAGAGCAGACGCTCAGCAAGCAGACGTACCACAAAGAGACTCGCAACAGCTGGGACTCGCCCATCTTCAGTAACGATGTGATTCGCAAGAGACACTACCGCATCGGCCTGAACCTCTTCAACAAGTAGGTACTCAGCTCTGATGGAGCAGCCGCTTGACCACCTTATTGTGGTGGTTAAGGGCCGAACAAATGAATGTGATATTAGAGAAGCCTCTTGAGAAGTCATTTACTCACTTTGTGTGTGTCTGTTGTGTGTGTAATCAGCTGTAATCAGGTACTTTGAGTGTAACAGCATTCTTTGTGATTCTGTGTAATATAGACTGATATAGCTGAGATTGTGCTTCATTTGTTCAACACTTGACAGAGAAATGTCTTCCTTTAAGATGCTTGAAAAGGATAGTTAGAATTTTTTGTAGTGGTGTTGTAAGAAGTATTTATCCATAGTCAGAGTATTACCTACAGTAGATGGTGGTTGGGATGCCCCCAGTTTTGAGAAGCACCAGAAGTCTCAGTGTAGGAGGCTAAGCAATATACAGCTGTGGACGGGGTCAGCAACAAAACGTATTTTAGACACCTAAAAAATCAATATCATTGTAAGTATACACTATATTTAGACAGTTTTCACCACTCTACCTTGCCGTCAGACAGCCTTTTCTGACAGGAAACTGCTGTTATATAAGCCAAATATTGCTCTCTTCAAAACCCTGGAAAACTGTTATTGTGTGAATCTGAAATAATCCTTCAAAACACTGAAGATACACAATAACACAAACAAACTAATTGGTGGAGGCAGCAGAAACTTCTGTGTTCTGTCGGTTAAAATTACAGTTTTTGTTGAAGGTGTCTGGTGGCTTTGGAGAGAGTGACAGCAAGATAAAGTGAAAATATTGTAAATATAGCGTACACTTAAACTGATATTGATTTGCTGCTGACCCTGTCCACAGCAGTACTCCTGCTGCTTCTCCAAACTCTCACTGAATCCCACTTAAAAAAATCTGAATGATCCCTTTAAAGAATACTTGACTTGACTACAAATTGTACAAAACACAACTACAGAAGTATGACCTGTCATTTTTAGGTGATACTGAATTTGTTTCTGTGTTAGGGCTGTAGTAACATTTAAGGAATTTTGACACAATGCAGATCAACTTTCACCAACTAACTCTGATCGCTTATTTTATTTTTTCAGTCTGCTTTGATTATGTCCAGATGTTTATCTTCAATTTAATATGAGGACAATCAACAGTTAACAGATCATTATGAAGAAAACTGCTCTGACTTACCTCCATGTACCTGCCTATGTGTATTTTCTGTTAAGCAGTAGCAGATTTTTCTCTACAGTTTTTAAATTTACCTGCATCTAATTGTTGTATTTATCAGGAAGCCAGAAAAAGGCATCCAGTACCTGACTGAGAGGGGGTTCATCCCTGACACACCAGTCGGTGTGGCTCACTTCCTGCTGCAGAGGAAGGGGCTAAGCAGGCAGATGATTGGAGAATTTCTCGGCAATCGACAGAAACAGTTCAACAGAGATGTCTTGGAGTAAGTATAATCTTCCCTAAAGTTAAGTAAAATTAGATAAAAGTGACCAAAGGAAAGATTGAAATGTGTGAAATTAAAATTTATGTAAATATATTTAAGTCTAGGATTGTTCATTCATGTGCACCACAACAAAAAAAGACATTATCTACCAAAACATCTGAGCCATTGCTGTAGATAATTTGATTAAAGAAACTGAGAAAAACGTTGGCAACAATTGAACAAAAACTCCTGCAAACCCAACTCATGAAGATCCTGTAGGTGTTAAGAATGACTCACAGCACAAATACAACCAGAAATCCCTTGTAACATTGTCATTTATAAATACTGAGGTATCATCCGTGATAAAATCTTGGCCAACAAAGCCAACAAATTGGCGATGTTTGTGTCTCATTTTTTGTCTCCATCTGTCCCCTTGTGTGCCAGCTGTGTGGTGGATGAAATGGACTTCCAGGGCATGGAGCTGGACGAGGCTCTCAGGAAATTTCAGAACCACATCCGTGTTCAGGGTGAAGCTCAGAAGGTGGAGCGGCTCATCGAAGCCTTCAGGTTAGATACACACACTGACACAAAACATTTAAACATATAGAAGACAGACCAATAACACAATAATCACAAATCATTACAATGAAAGATTGTGTTTTATAAAAGACAGGAGAGTAAACACTGACGCTGTGTTCATACTTCCACATTTATATAATTCAATATGTTTGTTGCCAGTTGGTGGAGAAAGGTTGCTGACCCAGAATTAATGAATAAACTGCATCCACCATTAAACAACACATCCTGACTGCATATTTCCCCAAAAAAGTGTCCCAAAACAGTAATGTGCACATAATACTGGAAGCATTTTATGTAAACCTTTACTGAATTTCGAAATGTCATTGCTGGGGTTCCTCCCACCTGCGTTGTCTGTAGATAATTATTGGTACATAAAGAGAACTAGGTGTAGCATGACTTCTGTTTTTTTCTGAAAGTGTTGTAAATGTTTCCTCACTATGAGCATGACTCAATAAAGAGTTTGTGCGTGTTTCGTGACCCGAGGTTGGTTGTAAGTTGAGATGGCTCACATTGTTCTCCTGTCCCGTGTCTCTAGCCAGCGCTACTGCATCTGCAACCCCACAGTGGTGCGGCAGTTCAGAAACCCTGACACCATCTTCATCCTGGCGTTCGCCATCATTCTCCTCAACACTGACATGTACAGCCCCAATGTCAAGCCCGAGAGGAAGATGAAGCTGGAGGACTTTATCAAGAATTTAAGAGGTAGCAAAACATATATGGATTTATTTACTGATATTTATCTCTGTTTTGCCTATTTGACCACCACAAGCCCAGTGCCATTTAGTCCTGTTATATCTGAGAGAAGACAGACTCTACAGCTAATATCTCCAAAACTCCACAACTCACTCTAGATAGATAAATAGCACCAAAAGTAAGCGGAAAAATATGTATTTTTGTGATGAGACCCCTTGACTTTTACTGTATATTGCATAGTAACTTGGCTCTCCCTTGTGCTCCAGGTGTGGATGATGGGGAAGACATCCCTCGGGAGACTCTGGTCGGCATCTATGAAAGGATTCGTAAGCGAGAGCTAAAGACTAACGAAGACCACGTCTCACAGGTGCAGAAGGTTGAGAAGCTCATTGTGGGAAAGAAACCAGTGAGTACACTTCATTATCTACTCTACTAAATTCACTAAATAATATTATAATTTTCAAAGTATGACATAAATTTCTGAGGCATCTTTGGCCTGTAAGATGTAGACAGTGTTGATTATTCTTTAATCAGTACTCACAGAGATAGATCTGCCTAGAATTACTTACTATAAATAAAAATGCCACTTCTCTCCTGACTTTCTGACCCCAAAAGTTTAAGTGTTTTTGGTCATAAAAGGAACAAGGAGAATTAAAAGTCTAAGTCCTATGTACCTTTGGGTGTTTGTGTGTGAAAGGGGACACATGCCTGGGCTTAGACCTTCACGCTGCTGATTTTAACACACCAGAAGCCCTTGAGAGATGACACCCAGTGCTGCAGTCTGATGACAAATGGGCGCTTTCTGCCACCTTAGCACATCATAGTTATTATTAGTTTTAGAGGAAAAAGCATTTAAGTAATTGACATAAATTACATCGCAGTAATCCGTTGATTCACAAATCATTAGTCAGTTTATTTCTGTGTATGAATGCTGAACAAGAGCTATTATCTCATTTAGTTGTGACTGTACTCCAGCCCCTCCGGAGCAGCATTTCTGCATTGTTCTGCAGGCACTGATGTCTCTTTCATGTGTGAAGGTTAAAAGTGTGATTAACCTCTGCAGCCTCAGGGAGAGGCATGTCTTGCATGGAGGACTTAGTTTCAGTTGGTTTCCGGTGGGATGGATGGATCACTGTGCCAGTAATAATTGAATGTATTGAAAAATGATCCCTCGTCACCATTTAGCTGCAGAATTAAAAGCCTGGGAGGACTCTCAGTAAAACACTTTAGTATAAAAACCACATTGGAATTCCGCTCCATAATAATCAGGTACTGTAGTGCAGCTCAGAGTGGGCTTCTAGGGGAGGATCTGTTTTCATTCCAACATCATTACAGTCTCCCTCGAGTCCGACAGGAGAGAAAGACCACCACCCTGTATTCAGAAACAAAGAGGTGCATGAATCTTCATGACCACTTTAATAGGCTGTAGGTGCATAGTCTGCAAGGGCAAATCCTCAAATGGGCTCATTAAGAACCAAGAGAGATTAAACTTTCATCAGGAGCAATAGTGTAAATAATCCTGACATCTTCTTTGTCTTCCCTTTTCAGATTGGATCACTCCACCATGGCCTAGGATGTGTAAGTAGGCTAAATATCCATGAAGCAATCTGCATGTGATGATTTTTCCTTCCTTATTTCCCTCTATGTGCACAGCTTCTTGTCTCTGAACACTGCAGTTATAAATACACTTCATACAGGTAGTTTCAGAGATGCAGGAACTTTTGCCCCCTGCAGCATCACATCTGTTACTGAGAGATGAGCAGTCATTGCTGCACCTTGGAGGCAGAATCGACAGTCATAAATTCTTGGGTGGCATTGAGCTGCAGTGTTTACAGATTCTGTGCTCAGCAGGGTGTACATCACTGCTGGGTGCACGCCACGCAGATGCCTCTCAGTCACAGAATACACTGCAGATCCCTCATTTTTATGGAGATTATTAGTTATCATAAATTTATGGGAGGAGCGATGCGCTGACTTAGCGCTAGCTGTATTACATTATGTTGTAATGCATTAATTATAATTTTACAGTACCATTGCAGTGTGAAATACTTGTTTCAGACTTGCTTCTCTTGTATGTAAGTTCAGTTCAAACTCTTTAACAGGTTACGTCAGGGGCATAAGGTGCCCTAAAAATGAGGGTAACCATAGCAACAATACATATGCTTCATCCTATGTTGCCAGCTACCTTGCACCAGTGAAAAAAACCTAGTATGTGTTAGGATAACAAGAAACAAAACATGGATTTTGTCTGTTGTTTATTTGGAACACCATTAGTTGTTACCTTAGCAACAACTGTTCTTCCTGGGTTCCCTTATGAAATATACATTATACAGGATAATGATTTAAACAGGGCGATCTTTTGTTTGTGTCACTAGGTTGTTATTAGTGTGAAAACACATTCTGAGGTGTCCTTATATTAAAAAAGAAAATAAATTCATTAGAGGAAACACCATTCTGTTTCACAATGTTAATTGCCAAATATTTTCGTATGTGAAGACACAATCATTAGTTATTGCAGCTATAATTGCTCAAGTGTGGATCTTAATATTACTGTTTTGCCAAAGGCAACAGTGTGTTAGCCCGTGACTCAAATCTCTCTGACTTTCATACCCTATAAATGGCTTTCAGCTCCAAGCCCATTCATTCTCACTAAGAAGTAAATCTTTAAAAATGGGTCACCAATAGGCTATAGTTCTCTCATTTTAAAAGAAGGCTAAATCATTCCTCAAAACAAGTTGGTCAGGAGTAAACAGTGCATTTATTATGGACTATTTTCAGATGCGGACTGTAAACTACAATACCCAGAATTCATAATATTCATTGGAACAGGTCGCTCATTGCAATAGCGTTGCTTATTTATGGCTGTTTCAAAGTTTTTGGACAACAATGGACGTACAGAAGAATAAGCTATATCAGGCTCAGATTTGGATAAAGTGTAGGTGTCATAAGATAAGGCGGTCAGTGTAACTTGCTTTGATTGGATTTACTTATTTACATGTGCATTTGAGTTGTAAGTTGAAAAATGCTGAACTAAACCAAACTTAAATGGGTTTTGACTTAATATTCTGGTCTTTAATGGGACACATTAAATGACTGACCAGTAGCAGAGCTGAAATGACTAACTGATTATTTGATTATATCCGATTGATTGAGATGAATCTGCAGCTATTTTTTAAATCATATATCAATAATTCTCTTAAACATTCTACCTTTGAGAATTTGCTGCCTTTGCTTGTCTCATCTGCCAATGAACTTGAAATTTTTGAGTTATGGATTGATTTTTAGACAAAACAAGCTGTGTAAAGACATTAATGTGGGCTTTAGATAATTATAACAGGCATTATTAACTATTTTCTGACATTTTATAAACAAAAGCATTGATCGATTAAATAATCAGCAGGTCAATAAAGGATCAAAATAATCATTAGCTGCAGCACTAAACCATAGAATCCAAAATGTCATCACATCTCCTCATACATCACTGTTAATGCTGTGTAGAATGCAAAACACTTAGGAGGAGTAAATTAGTCATCCGTTGGCTGCATCTCTTTTAAATTCTGCCCAGAGGAAGAGGTGACTTCTGTTCCTTATTACCTTGTGGACCGAGGCCATAATGACCTCCGACGTGTTGGTATCTCTGCTCTTTTTTCTCTGCCCTGTAGGTGCTGTCGCTGCCCCATCGCCGGCTGGTGTGTTACTGCCGCCTGTTTGAAGTGCCAGATCCCAACAAGCTCCAGAAGCTCGGCCTGCATCAGCGGGAGATCTTTCTGTTCAATGACCTTCTAGTGGTAAAAGTCCTTTCCTTTAATGCAATATATCGGCCTGATGTTGGCTTCATATGGACCTATCAGATGTATTGGCATCCACGTATATGTTTACTGATATGCTCCAGTGATATTCTTTTGATATAACATTTAATGCAGAAAACAGTGCTTGGGATGATTTAAATTGAGCACAATGGGAAACATTTGTGATAAGAGGAGCTCCCTGGCAGGTGTAGATGCTGAGAAGCTATGCTTCTCATTTTACAATATTAAAATATTCAGCATTTGACTGATACTAAATAGTTCTAATGTTAAATTAGCTATTTTATTTTTTATTTATTGTATTTTCTCCATGTTCCTTTCTGCAGTTGGTTGGTATAGTATAATATTCTCTTTGCATGATTTCAGGTAACCAAGATTTTCCAGAAGAAGAAGAACTCTGTGACGTACAGCTTCAGACAGTCTTTCTCGCTCTACGGGATGCAAGTCATGCTGTTTGAAAATCAGTGTAAGTGGCGTTTGCTTTTATTCTGCTTTATCTCTTTATCCCTGTGGCGTGTTAGCCGACAGGTGTTTACATCACAGAGTTTGATTTAGCAGAGTAACACATCCAGCAGGAGTGGGAAGTCGAACCAATGGGCTGTGACATTGTTTATACGTTGAAACTTCAGACAGATTGGCCCAGTGTGTTTTAACTTGGTTTTGATCAATGGCCCATGTGTAAAATGTCTCTCCCTCTCTGTTTGCCCCAGATTACCCAAATGGAATCAGACTTACATCAGCGATACCAGGTGCGGACATCAAAGTCCTCATCAACTTTAATGCACCCAACCCCCAGGACCGCAAGAAGTTCACAGATGACCTACGAGAGTCCATCGCCGAGGTCCAGGAAATGGAGAAATACAGAATAGAGTGTGAGCTGCCTTTTTGCCCTTCCCATCCCCCTGTCCACCTCAGGCTGTGTAAAGTAGAAACAGGGCAGGGTCCTCATTACTCAACTGTGGCACTTTACGAGGGAGAGTTTTTACAGAGTTCACAGGATGGCTAAAACAAGGAGAGCTGTTTTTTTCTAGACATTCAAAAGGCGGTGCTGTTAGGAAGTACAGGAACAGGATGTGGGAAACTATGTAGATCAGTAGTGCACGTTGATGAGTTTCAGACAGAAGAAGGTGGCTGAATACCAGAGACGTGGACTCGAGTTACATGACTTGGACTCAAGTCAAAATTTGGTGACTTTAGACTTGACACTTTCACAAAAGACAAAACAAGTGACTTGTTACTTCACTTGGGCTTGAGACTTTTGATTTGAAAATACTTCATACCTTACACCGAGCTAAAAGATGAAAATGGCTGTTTTTTTTTAAAAAGTGAATCCACAAATCAATTCATTTCCTGAATCAACTAAGATTCACACTATTCATTTCCAGCGGGTCTGCCCCTGACTTAAGATTTTCCAAATCAACCACTGGTCGTTAGTTCAAGCAATTACTTGACTAGTTGTCACATGGTTTTGATATTAACTGAATTATTTAAACATTATATTATTTTGGGCCACCAAGCGAGACACCCGCTAAATGCTAACAGTAAACGCAATAATGATTTTGAATTTGTGAGCAAGGATATGGAACATTTTGTTAATTTATTTAATCACCGTATAAGTCTCATCGTTTAAAACACAGGAATAAATAACTTCTAACTTCACAAAAACAAATACTTGCAGACTCATCAGCATGGTGGAGTTGTAACTTACAAATTAACTCGCTATGTTACAACCTCCTCAACCGCTTCATGCCCTCTGTCCCCGCCTGAATCCGCTGTGTCTTTGTCATCCCTGGAGTCAGAGTCCTGGTTGGAGCTGCTGTAAATCACCATGGTGCTGTATTCCCAGTCATCAAACTGGCCTCCATCAGCCTCAGAGGCTTTGTCCCTGTCTAATAGGATTGCTAACTGAGCTAACTAGCTAATGGCAGCACAGCACAGTTAAATTAGCAGCAGTGCAACAGTGACTTCGGTGACTGCGGCTATTTGCCTGCTTGTCCGCCTCCGGTTCTGATGCTCATTCCGGTGACACTACCTGCCAGCATTCCTCGCCCCAGGCCTGAAAACCTCCTCCTCCCAGCTGTCCAAAGCTCCTGCGCTATTGGTATAAACAAACTCCAACACTTTCCCAGTTCCAGTTAAGTGCAGAAAAGAGAAAAAGAGAAAAGGTCAGAGTTGCAGCAATCCCCTGATACTTTTGTCCCGAGCCTAATGGCAAGGTGCAGATCCGGAATGGAGTTTGGGATGGGATAAAGGAAAATTTGGTCGACTGATACTTGTCTCATCAACTAATGGTTTAGTTGACTGTTACAGGGCAGCCTTACTCCCAGCAGATTCACAATTCCCCAGATCCACTTTGTTTAAACCAATGCGAGAGCATCCAGTCAAGTTGCAGAAGAGAACTGTGAAGAACTAACATTACGTTACTAAGCTCCAGTTGGAAAAAATTATACCAAAGATAATTTTGTTTGTGTACAAAAAATAAATGTCAACAAAAAATAAATTACAGTATGTAAAACATTTGGGTTGAAAATAACAGAGAGACACAACGACTTCCAGCATCTTTTGACATTTGAAGTTGCAAGAAGAATGGTAAGTTGAGGCTGACATTAGCTTAACAGCTAAGTATCTTAAATGTAAATCAATGGTGATGGAAACTCACTGTTAGATTATGACTAGTTTATGACTTGGGACTTGCCTGTCTCAACTTGGGACTTGAGTGCAAAGGCTTGAGACTTACTTGTGATTTGCCAAACAATGACTTGATCCCACCTCTGCTGAATACATTACAGAGGACTTATAAAGTCATTGCCTGGCCAGAGTGAGATGTAAAACCGCCGCCACTTACCTCAGTCTTTCCTTGGCTTCCTCTCCACAGCCGAGCTGGAGAAGCAGAAGGGGGTGGTGCGGCCCAGCATGTCGCAGAGCTCCGGCCTGAAGAAGGAAGCTGGCAACGGGAGCATGAACCGCGCCAGTCTGGACGACACCTACGCCATGGGAGAGGGCCTGAAGAGGAGCGCCCTCAGCAGCTCCCTGCGAGACCTCTCCGAAGCAGGTACAGCCAAAACGTCTTAGTTTTTAACCAGCCGGTTCATTGATGGAAAAGTACTCTCCTTCTGTCATCCACCTCTGTGTGATGATATCAAGGGGATAAAAATAGCAAAATGTTGTTTCACTGCACCATACATTTGATTTTTAGAGTTAAATCCACTATCTAACTCGCTCATGATTGGATAGTTTGGTCTGGACGGTGTGTCCTTCAATGTTTAACTCCTTTTGTATTCAGCTTACTTTGCTTTAGAGAGACTTTTTTACAATTCAAAGACGAAGAAGTTCAGAGATGCAGTTTTTCTAGATTTGTCTTCTCAGTGATGAATGAAATTGACAGGCAGCTCTCACCCCTGATCATTTGGATGAGTTTATTTCTGAACATTTCCATTCATGTTTTTATTGTCACTTTTTTTTAATGTAGCACTTTTGCACTCTTAAGTTTGTTTAATCAAAATACATTTCATGAAAATCTTCTGTTTGATTCAAACATCATGTGCCATTTCCTCTCACGTATATTTGTGAACCAAACAAACTGGTGCTGATGTGTACCATCCTTAAGCAGATCAAGATTTAGACTTCTCAACAGTCTTGGTGTTAACAGTCATTTCACATCCATGAATATCAGTGTTTAACACAGCCGCTCCGTCTCTGAAGCAAGAATACATTTCATTCATTACAGATAACAGCTATGTGAAGTTATCGGGTGATTAACTTGATAACAAAATGAAATCCAGTCAGGGGTCTGCCTCACTGTTGGTAATACGACACGCTTTGTTCTTATGATCACTACCTCAGTGGGAAATGATAGGTCAGACAGCAAAGAAGTCCGTAGAAGTCCCTCCGCCCTCCTGTCTCCCGTGTTTTTTCGATGCAGGACGTGGCATGTTAGTGGGGTCATTTTTGTTAAGTGTTTTTTTCTTTTTTCCTTTCCTGCCATACTCCATTTCATGTGTATTTACTGTGTTATTTCCATACACATCAGGTATTTTCCTGTATATGTGTGATTATTGGTCATGTATCATCGGCTGAGTGTGCCTAACAAACGGCAAGAGTGCTCTGTTCGCCCCTCAGACCTGTATATGCCTGTACATCCCATGTGCAACAACCACTGTATTGCTTTTGATGTGTCTCCTCCTTTGTGACTGTCACTGAGACTGGCTTTTTGCCAACTTTTGCAAATCTACATCTTGTGACAATGTTAAGAATGAGTTGTCACATTTTATCAAGTCAAAAAAAATCTAGGAATAAATTTGTTTTGGCATCAACCCTGTTAAAAGTTTTAAGAAACAGCCCGCAATTTTTTGGTCAAACTTGTGGACATTTCCTTGGTCTATCAGCCTTGAAGCTTATTGAGTCCATATTTGTTGAAATTTATGGAAATGCATTCAAAATCTAAATTCATAAAGGATAACTTGACTAAGCCTCCATTTCGAAGTGCGTTTTAAAACTTAAATCACTTAAATTACAGTGCAGCTTTAGTTTTCAACCTGAGTGAAGCTACAGTTGGCCACAGTACCACCTGTCACCCACCACCCTCCCAAACCTGAACGCGCTCTCCCCCTTCCCGCCCATATTTGGAACCTTACTCACAGTCACAATCCCACTGCACTGCCCCCGACGGGACTGGCGGGCGGCCTAAACGTCTGTAGTCGATCCAGGAGTGCTGTCGATCTCTAATCTGTGGTATTGCATGTCTCGGGCAGGCAAGCGGGGGCGTCGCAGCAGTGCAGGATCACTAGACAGCAATATGGAAGTAAGTTGGAAGCAGCTGGTATCCAAGCTACTCTCTATGTGATGATGTGCACTGTGAAAACACACCATTTATTTTTTGGTCTTACACCTCCTTTGCTTCATAGACTCAGTCCATTTGTTTGGATCATTTATTTTCCTTCCTGGGATGCCTTATAACCTGCTTGCCTCAGTTAGTGTGCATGCATGGGTTGCCTGCCTCTGATCCTGCCCCCTTTTGTGGAAGCCAGAGATCTCCTGTTTTTTTGGTCATGTTATATGACCAATATACATTTTTATCTTCAAACAAGCATGACTCTACTAATCCCTCCTCTGATCCCTCCCCCTTGTCGCCTGTCTCTGTCTTTCATTCAATCACATCCAAGCGGTTTTCATTTGGTTCTTCTCCTCTGTGGCAGGGTGGTAGCTCTGTGAGACACTAGGAAACTCTCCTGCAGCCCCTCTTTCTGTCCGGGTATTTCTTTTTTTCCCCCTTATCCACAACTTCTCTTAAATGCTGTAAAGGTTCAGGGAGGAACGTAGGCTTCATAGTCAGAGGTCTACCACTGATGGGGCTTCACACGGACTTGTAAAGATGTGGATTTCATTCATTCATCTTTCCCTCATTTCATGTGTCCATGAGTTCATGTGTTGGGTTTGAAGTCTGGGACCCTGAAAATTTCATTCTGCTTTCAAAGACGTCACACGATCGTCCTTCAGTCATAGATGAAGCATGTGCCAAAGGCTTCATTAGGAGAATTCGTACTTTATCTTGATAGTGAGCAGTGTTGGACCCAGAAATGGGGGGAAAGTGTCCAGGCCTGTCTGCACACAAGAAGAGCTTAGTTCTTCCTCCTGCCTTCTGACTTCTAGTTGAATGTGTGGATGACGAGTTTGCCTGTCACATCCTCTGCATGTGGAAACTCTGCCTCCATTGATTATAACAAGTTGCATGTGTGACTCTTTAGAGGGTTTGGCACACTGACTGCAATGAAGATGAAATGTTGTTTTTTTCTACCCCTGTTAATGTCATTATTTATGCTCCTGATGGTGTTTATGTAACTACTCTTGTTACAGATTTACTGTTTCAAGCCAGTTAGCAGAATACTGTAGGCTCCCTTCATCTTGAAGCTGAAATCTTCCTAGTGTTGCTGCTGCCTACCATGAAAACATTTTTAGTTTCTCATTTGCATGCCCTATAACATTTTGCTACTTGTTTATCTTGTTACGTGCCACAGTGTGTATTTCTTGCTGTGTAATAGGTCCTGGGTTCAAAACCTGGATGATCCCCTAATAATTGAAAGTAACCTGGGGAAAATGAGAGAAGGAAAACTGAGGCAAATGCAAAGACAAGGATCCTTTTATGAGCTAATTAAGTCCAAGAAAACACTTAAACAAATGGTAAATGAATATTTGACTGAAATACTGAGTCAGGCAAACACACTAAGGGAGACACTAACTGAACAAACCAATAAACACTTTCACCGAAAGGGAGGAAGGTTGGCTCTACCAAGGAAGCTAAAACACAGACAAACACAAGAAAACACCATCCCTCTGAAAAGAGAGGAGGCCGAATCCAGCCCACACTAGCATCCTGCTCACCACACGCAACCCGGTCTGCCATACAAAGACTGAAGTCTGCTGAATGGCCCGCTGGCCCTGTCTTGTTGCTCCCTCTCTGCTTTTAAGATCAACTTAGTGATCAGCTTCATCTGCTGCAGATTACTGCAGCTGCATGGCAGGGAGGTGAAGTATCTGGACACAGGAGAGCACAGCAAGAAATACACACTGTGGCATGAAACAATCTCAAATAAGAAAACTGTGAGTTCATCCTGCTGGTGCCTTTTAGCTATAGTCTAGCAGCTGTTGTGGCAGCAGCACTTGCAGTGTCTGACGGACATGCTGTTACCTTCTTTCCTGCCTGCAGGGGTCCATCATTAGCAGTCCGCACACACGCCGGAGAGCCACGACCCCACGTGAGGGCGCACCCCGTGGCCACCCCTCCATCCCTAACTCAGCATCAACTTCCATCCTTGGGTCGCTCTTTGGCAGCAAACGAGGCAAACCGTCATCCCAGAGCCACCCTCCTTTACCCCCATCAGGTCACCCCACTCTCATATCCCACAAGCCCCACCCGACCAACCTGCACCACACAGCACAGGTAGCACACACAGTGCAGGCCCAACTCCACGGCCACCACTCCCACTACTGCCAAGTCCCACAGAACCCGCCGCCTTACCACCACCACCACCACTACCACCCACCTCCCCACACGCAGTACCACCAGCACCCGGCCTACGCCTCACACGCACACCAACACGCCCACTCGCAGCACAGCCATTACAGCCAGCATTCCCATCACAGCTCACACTCCCAGCATGCCCCACACCACCACAGTCAGCAAGCGGGTTCGGCGCCTGGCGGACCCAAACCCAAACACAGTGGCATCAGCACCGTAGTGTGATGCTCCAGAGAGGAGGAGACGGAAGGAAGGGACTTAATGAAGGAGGAGGGACACTTGCTTACACCAAAGGGACTGACAGCATAACTCTATGGCCTGTCCACTGTGTTTTACTGCTGCTGTGATGGGAACCAGTCACACGCAGCCACCTTTTTCACCTCCAGGTCCAACTAATATGCAGGATGGAAATCGGACTCAAATCTTCCACCAGGGGGCCTTTTACTAGTTTGCCTGATCATGGGCCTGGCCCCATCAAGGTTTTGTTGTGGGGGTTCTAACCTGTACAGGAAGATGCTCTTTGTTTTTTCCACACACACACACACACCGCCCAGCCGCAACGGCTGCAGAGAAATCGTTTTCTCGTCGAGCCGCTCCCCACTGCTTCATCCCCTCAATAACCTGTCTTACCTTCACATAATCAGGAGGGAAGACGACCCGAGATGAGAACATGGCTGACTGTTTATCCCTGTCACAACAATGGCGTAATTTCTCGTGCACAGCCTTTTCGGAAGTCAACTCTTTTGGTTTGCAGCTCCTACCATCATATGAATGCAATTTGTTGTTGCCTCCCGTAGAGCTCATTATGTAGTGACGAACCTAGATATAATCATTTCACACTAACTTAAATCAACGGACAGGTTAAACAACTGAGTCGACCGTCTCAGTCATTGTAGTTCTAGTGCTGTATTTACTGTAGATGACAGCTATATGTGTTGTCTCCTAGCTCTCATAAATAAATGTGCCAATTATTAATGCATAATCTATTTAGTCAAGACTTCATGTACAGTATATTGTGCGTAAAGTAATTTGTAAGATTATACTTACAATTATTATTATCAGCAAAAATGAATTCTATCAGTATTATACTGACTCTTGTGGTAACAGGATGGAGATCTGAAAAGGAGTGAACTCCCATTCAGTCTGGCCTATAATCTTATATTCTGGAATCTTTTGCCTTTCAAATGGATCAGAAGGAGCTTCTGGACGGCAGCTGTCACATATGGGCCTCGAAACGCTGTCGCAGCTGAAGCCTCAAAGCAGACTTTTCCTGTCAGCTCTCACGAATGATAAACTGGGCTGGTTGGATGGTTTAATCTCAGTTTACTACTCATACCGTGGCTGCTTAAACTGTAAAAAGTAATGAGTGAAAAGACATTTCAAATACTCTAATGTTCATGCACAAATGAACTCCCAGAACTTGTTGAACATGTTAAGTCTGTTGCCTTTAACGTATGCGACAGCTGCTGGTCTCGACCCTTCAAATCAAAAACAGAAACACTTTTTGAACTCTTCTTTTCACTGTAAAAACAAAAAAGTTGAGAAAACTCAAAATATCAAGGCAGCTCACTTCAATAGTTTTTTCAGCTTTTGAGCCCAACTCAAACTCTAAACTCTTTCAAAGTTTTGAAAAAGTTTTACCAACTTATAAAGTTTTGTTGAGATAATTTACTTTACTTCTTTAGATAAATTTGAATCTTTGAGTTTTAGAAATCACCCTAAATTTGTATTTCAAAAATTGTTGAGTAAATTCATTGAAGTGAAAGTGAATAGCGATCAATAATTTAATATTTTCAATTGCAAACATTTAATTTCCAAGCACCCAAGTAATAACAAATCAGGTTCACAGCTTACTGTGAACAAATTTTGAACAAACAAATCTGAAATGCAAATTTTTGTGGTGATTCTAAAACTGAAAGATTCAGGTTTATCTAAAGAAGAAAAGTAAATTTTCTCAACAAAAGACAATAGGTTAGGAAAACTTTGTTAAGTTTATTTCCAAACTTAAGAGTTTGATTCAAAACTCAGAAAGCTAGAGAATTCAGTTGCTTTGAAATTATGAGTTTTCTCAATTTTTATTTTACAGTGTTGCCTTGTTTCGTATGTTTTTTTTTATTCACCAACAAGGTTTGGTGAGTGAATAAAATCAGTTCTTACATAGTAAAGTATTTTTTCATCTTTTTTTCTATCATATGTGCAATATCTTTGTACTGATTTTGTACATTAAGAACAAGGTGTCCCTCCAATTTGTGCATTTTTTTCCATGTTGCGTCATTATTTATTTATATTTGTTTCTGGACCCCTGTCAGAGTCTTTCTCAGTAAATTTAATGTGTGGCTGTCCTCTTATGTGGTCTTATGAGAGGTACAGAATTTGGAGTTCAGTGGAATGTCTAGTAAGTGATTTTTTTGCATGTAATGTTATTAATGTGAGGCTATCCTCTGCACATTGTATAACAAAATCAGTGTTACCATAGCAAGTTTAAGTGCAATCATGTTCAGAAAAATACAGACTTGTACTGAGAGTGGAAGTCTGTTGTTATCTTGTTGTCCAGGACGAGATTCAGGTGAAAAAAAAACTCTTTTTTTTTTTTTTTCATTTAAGAATATATAAATACTTACCTACACAGTTCACAATGGAAAGAGGAATGTGTGTATATATTTTAATAAAAGGAATATGCTTCTCTTTGGGCTGAACGGAAATATTTTGCTGGATAAAGCACATATGGAAGAACACTTTCATTTTTTCAGGAAATGCAACTATAATATACAAAAATGCAAACTGAACAAAGGAACTGGGTATATGTAAAGAATAACTTTCTACATTCTACAAATAAGAGTTTATTCTAGTGTGTAAATTAGTGACAGTAAACTGTTTGTCCCAATATTCAGGTTGTAAATGTATTTTAACATTCACAAATAAAAACCATTTGCCATAAGTCAGGCTTATTCTCACACATTTCTCCTCATGTGGATTAACAAGGAAGGTTCAGATGACAGACATATCACACATACGGGACATTAATGATCGGTTGAATGTGTCTTTCCATTGATTTCGTATCTTTGCTATAATTCTGAAATCTTGGGATGATGTAAAGGAGGAATCTGTTTATTTTTGGTGTGTGTTGTAGTGCTTCAAATGTCTACAAATGTCATTCTTTGTGAGAAAGTACCCCAACGATGCACTGCATGGATCATCATGTGTCCTATTCACTGTGAGCTGATGGGGAAAAAGAAAATCAGCCTATAAATTTTGACTTTGTTTTTTTTTTTGATTAATTTGGAATTTCCTGATGTTGACGTGTTCTTGTTGTTTCCATGTTTGGCTGGTAGTTATCGAAGCTCAGCATGCATTTTCATCAACAAAGCCATTGTGTAAATTACAAACATGAAGAACATTGCACTTCTGTTGCTGAGGGCTTTCATCATGTAAATATGGGATTTTGATGTGCAAACTTGATGAACTGCTTTGGAAGGAGGGTTTATCTTTAATGAAGCTGTAAAGGGACCAAGACAGGGGTTAAAAAGAACTGTACATAATGTGTATATGATCAGTACTCTATTCTGATATCTGCAGTTAAGATCAGGATGTATATACATCGCCTCAGAGATGGATCAGAGGGGTGATATATATATTTGAACATATCGATTGTCTCTGCCTCCAGCTGTCGTGAACTGACATTTGCTGTAGAAATCAAAAACAGACTGTTAGAACGTTCGCTGCCATTTACACCCAGCTCTCTTTTCATACATGCAACCCCCCTCCCCAGACACACACACAGACAAACCGACACACACTCACACACATACACATCCTGCTGCAAGCTGTTCAGTCTGGCGCGAGACACATTTTAAAAAAGGAAAAGACAAGAATGGCCTCATTTCTATGTGCATTCTGTTTGTACAGTGAGTAGTGAGTCAGTAAGACCCCAGTTATTGTAAAACTTCAACTGTGACAATGTTGAGAACGCAAAATAAACAAATATATGACTTATGGTACGCATGTGTTGTTTTTGCTCTCTGATATATGTAAAATACTCTGTGGTGGAATGTAACTACTTGAGTATTTCCATTTTATGCAACTTTCTACTTTTACTTAACCACATCTCTGAGTCAAATATTGTACTTTTTACTCCACTACATTTATCTGACAGCACTAGTTTTCAGTTACTTTTCAGATCACACCCTTTTGAATGGGAATATTTGTGATAAAGTGAGAAACTTCTCCTCCTTAAACTACATAAACTATTTAAAAAACCCTCTTGGATCAGATGGGAAATGCAGTGGTACAAAGCTGAAAACAAAGCTGTTTTTGTGACGCCATGAAAAGTTGACTCTTTGTAGATTTGTTGTTCTCACAGGACAGCTATGGTGCAAACACATGATTTAATAGAATATGATGCTTTGCTATAGATTAAACCACCCATAAAGTGATTAAAATGAGCATGACCTTCAACATCTATACAGCAATAAAATGTAACATTCACATTAGATTTTTTTCTTGATTGCTAAGACATGCTAAATGAAACTGGGATCCTCATGATGTTCATCATCACCTCCTTAGCACAGCAGAAGTCTTCTGTTGCAAATGTGTTAACACTTTTCCATTGGCCTCACACATTTTGCACTTTTTCAAAACAGTTGACACAGATCTCATGGAGAGAAGACCCAAAACTCTACTGAATAACTTATTAATAATTATGAATCTCTAATGCACCTGTGTGAAACTCCTTTGCACATCTCTCCAATCAGCCACAAATCCTTACCCATCAATAAAAGATGGCGCCTCTGTGTTGCTATTTGCCAACATGGATTAAAGAGGCCATCCCCGTTGTTGTGGTCCGGTCAAAAACAATCACATGAAAATATCTGATGCACTAGAATTAAAAAAAAAATCTGAGTATGTCTGAGTTTGGGTGAAGTTCTTTATTGATTCTTGGGTGAAAGGATGCCATAAAACTACCACAACAGATGCTGACATTTGTCTAGTCTAGGTGCTTATTGTAGGTCTTACATACCAGTGATAGTTCATGCAGGAAAAACATGCACATAAGAATAAAATGAGTGAAGAAAACTTTCTCAGGAAAAGTTTTACAGTATTTAAACAAGGCATCTCAAAAATGTGTAAAGGTTATCTTTGGAGAAAACAATTCATACTGTGATACGCTTGTTTGCCTTTTTTGGCACACTATAATCATGTGAAGTAGCAACAAATAGCACAAACATACACAAATTAAGGGTGAATTAATGCTTACTGACAGCTATATTTTACTGTCCATGTGTGTGAAAGTAATTGCTTTCGTTGCATGTTCTAAATGTTTTTTTTTTTTTAAGTGTTAGAGCATTTTGCAAACAAAATTAGTCACTTTGGCGAGCAACTTTAAGTTAAGGTGTCTAAACCTTTTTGAAAATGTAACCTCTGAAAGGACGAATGTATTCAGGCAACTGAGAAAAACTGTGATGCAGCGGTAATTTTAATCCAAAAACATGATGTATAATAGCAAAACACTGAGATGGAGCATTTTTACTGCAGAATGAGTGTTTACATTTGAAATTTTAAGTCCATTTTGCTGATAATATGTGCAAACATTTAGTTAGGTAAGGTTCTGAATGCAGGACTTTTACTTGTAATGGAGTATTTTCATTGTGTGGTATTAGTACTTTTACTTATGTAAAGGATCTGATTACTTTTTCCACCACTGAAAGTAGTTTACCATTCATTACAAAACATCTTATTAAGCACTGAGTCAGCTGTAAGAATCAAAGGAAACTCTTTCTTTTCTCTTTTTTCTGTATAATGCATTTCACATTAGTGGCTTATCTTTAGGCTCTCATATCTTCCACTTCCAGGCTCCAGCAATACTTTCCACTAGTGCTGCTGCATTTCCACTAGAGGGCATGCATTAAAGTGCTGTAAGATGAAAAGGAAAATCTGAGCCATTACACCACCTATGGGTGACAAGTGTGCCTGCTGCACAGTCCACCATAGGATCAGCCAATGCAAATGATTGTTTCTTCCCTCTCAGCTTCAAATCTTTGTTGCTGAAGTGTGACATTTTGTCCTGGATTGGAGATTTTCTTGGATCACCGGTGTTCAGCCTCAATTTGTGTCCATCCTGCTTTCCATTAAGAAGAATCTTCTCTTTGGCCCCGAGCTTGTTCAGTGCTCGGCTTTCAAAATATCTCACAGGTAAATTCAGATTCACATAAAGCTGTTCATGCTCCCAGAAGTGAAGTGCCCCCCTGTGCTCTGAGCACTGCAGTGGATGTCAGTAATAAACAGTGTGTGGGAGAGCCTCAGATAGCCCCCGCCACTGTTTTTAATAGATTAACTCTTATCTCCTTTGAGCAGATGGATTTCCTTCATGTCAAATGCACCATAACCGTGCAGCGTTATTGGTGCGTTCCTCACTGTGACGTCGCTCTGTATTGGGTGTGTAATTATTCACAGCTTAATAACATGTCAGTTTCAAAACAGGGACACCTTGAGCAGGAGAACTTTTGAAATACTCTCAGGCTCGAACAGTGAATATATAATGATATCTTAAGGATGACTGGCACCACAAGAAGAAACTTGCAGGTTGGTTTGACTCTTTGTTTTTCTTTTAGTTAAAATTGGATTCTACTTTGACTTTATCATTTGTCTATATCTGAATACTTCTCTTTATTATAGCTTAAGAATGCACACAGATATTTAATATCATTCACCTTGTATTGTAGTCATTTACAATTAAAGGGATGGTTCACTCCAAAATCCAAAACAGCTACATTTCCTTTTAACTGAAGTGCTTTTTATCCATCTAGATTGTTTTGGTGCAAATTTCAGAGTTTTGGAGATACCAGCCGTAGAAATGTCTTCTTTCTTTTCAGTGTAATTGAACGAGATGGCGCCTGGCTTCTGGTGTTTAAAGTGAAAAAAAAAAAAAATCATTTGGAAAAAACTCTCCAGCAATGTCTTTTTCCAGAAACCGTGATGTGGTTACTTAACATAATCCACAGACCTTGTTGTGAGCAGTTTCATGTAGGATCCACTTTCTTTTTATCAAAGTGCATCCACCAACCTTATCACTGTGCAGAGGAAAGCATGCATCTACTCAATGACAAGAGGCTCATGCTCAGCAGGGATTTCCCCGGGGTCAGCAACCATTAGTCTCATTTCTTTTGCTTTCTCTCCATTTTCCCATGTGACTTTTCTTGCTTTTATAGCTAGCCTAAGGAGATTCAGGACTAGCCAACGGCAAAATCGAGAAGAAAAGGCGCTGGAGACTTAAACTATGACATTTTAGTTGAAGAAATATTAAAACATTTTTTTATTCAGTCATGGGTTACACATTTTTACAATTGGAGAATGTAAGAATTACTTTAGGTCTTAAACAATGATATATGAAAATTAAAATGTAAAAAAAAAATCTTCTTTTGTTTTCATTTCCATATAATTTTTTGTCAAAGCCACAGGGAGTCACTAGAAAGCCTAAAGAGACACGTGTGGCTTCAGAACCACTGGTTAATGACCCCTGGGATGGGCAATGCAAAACTTTTTAAATTTGATGCGATATTGATACTATTTGTCACAGTTTTATCCACATTGATTCTGACCATTGGTATGTAAAACAAAGACTGAAAAAAATCATGTGGCATATACCAACCATTAGGAACAAATTTACTACAAAAAAATATGAATATAATAAAATCTAAATGCTTGTACTAATGGGTGTAAAAATAATTCATATAACAGAAATATTATAATGGTTGTTTTTGTTCAGCCTCCTTAAAACTTTCAGTGTGTTTTTAAATGTGTGAAGAGGTAACTTGTGTTGCTGCTGTGTGGCACTTTCTTGTCACACATAGTGGTGCATCTTGCTTTATTTTTATCGAGCCTACAGGTGAAAGGTTGAGCCACAACATGTTACTTTTCCTTTCAGCGAGACTCTCACAAGTTTGATGCGGAAGTGTGTGGCTGTCCACGGCCACACGCTCGGTTCTCATGTCACATGGGCTTCCACAGTTGTGTGACAGGGGTCAGCTAAATATGCCAGGACTGTTTATGCCACAAACATTATATGAAAGTAATGGAAATGTTTGGAAGTGATGCAGCCACCCACATTTTGTACATTTGGAATCAATACCACATGAGTACTTTGTGAGAATCATTACATCGTTACAATCATTCATTGAATCCTCAGCTGACATGAAACCTTTCCTCCATGAGTAGATGCACACTTCCTTATTCGCAGCGATATGGTTGGTGGGTGTAGTACAGTGGAAGGAAAATAGTTCCTGTATGAAACTGCTCACAACAAGGTCTGTATATTAGCTTGAGTAACTGGGTCGTGATTTCTGGAAAGAGACACTGCTGTTGAGTTTTTTTTAATGTGTTCTGGCACTTTGAGCACCACAAGCTGAGTGCCATCGAGTTCCATTATATTGGAGAGAGAGCAGATTCTGAAAATGGACCTTTTTTGTTTGTTGCTGTTAATCTCGTCCTACTACAAGTCTTTACAGACATACCTCATGCACTGATTGGTTCTTAAATCATGCATGCAAACTATTTAAGACTTTATGTGGCATTCATCATACTTGCATACTTTCAAAATTTAAGAGTGCCCTAGACCATTTTGCTGACCTTAGGTGTAATTACTTTTCCTTTTCATTTCTTTTCTTCTTTTTTCTGAGTTCAGCATTAACTATCAAATGTCAGTGGTTTATTGATTTGTAGTTTGCACATGGCACTTTGCCTTTTTATAGATTTCATGAGACATTTCTGTATGCTAATTGCAAATTTTCTGGCACAAGCATCGAATTTATATCAAGCATGGTTCTTGAACATACTCAGGTGGGTAAGAACAGACTTGTACACTGTTAGTATACATTAAATGAATCCCATGTAGGATTTCTTATTTGCTTCACACCCAGAACAACTATAAGAGGAAAATAAGAAAACATTCATGCATGCTGCACTGTAAACATCTACAATAATAACAGTATGCAATCTGGAAATTAACAGTGTAAATATGGACTAACCATTTCTTGATCCTGCAGGATGCTCTCCGGTTTAAACCTAGCTGTTCTCCTCCTCTTGGCCACATCATGTGCACACACTCTTGGTCACTCCTGCAGATGTTCATCCCTCCTACCTGCTGCCCTGCAGGTGAACTGCAGCTCTTTAAACCTCAAGGAGCTGCCTCATCTGTCCCACGACATCACGGAGCTCCATGTGCAGGACAACGAGCTCACCTCAGTGTCTCCAGGTCAGTTTGACAGACTGGTTGGTCTGAAAAAGGTTTCACTATCTGGGAACCCATTTCACTGTGACTGTAGGATCCAGTACCTGAGGAACTGGCTGCTGAAGAATAGGGATATTGTCTCCAAAGAGCCCACCTGTGCCAGTCCGAGCTCTGTGGCTCATAAAGTCATCACTGAGCTCAGTGATGATTTCTTCTCTTCCTACGCCCCTGCAAGCTGTTCCGGTGTGACCTATAACATCATGATGGGAGTAATGATATGCTGTCTCATTGTTCTGCTTCTGTGGAGTCTGAGACTAGCCAAAACATCCACATTCATCTTGTACATAGATGAGAGACATTCAGGATTTGAGGCTGACTCTCTGCGCTCACTGAAGCCCAGACACAGAAGGAGGCTGCACACTGGGCTGTCAGAGTCCGGCCCAGACTCTGATCCTGAGGATCTAGAAAAGCCTCTTCTCAACATGGAGTTACTGCCACAAGTGCTGGATGTGCTGCACACGAAGCACAACATAAAGATAAACCTACCTGAGAGGCGTCTTTCTCTGCTACAGTGGAATAACAAAAACACTAAACGTGGCAAACAGAGCTGAGGTCAGTGACACGGCAGCACAAAAGATTTCTTTGTGATTTTGTTTTTTTTTCAATAAAGTTGTTTTAAACTGCTACAGTCATGTCTCCCTAGACTTCTTCTGGTTAACTGCTTTTTCTTCCTACAATGCAATCCAATTTTGTTCAGGGAAATTTTACTCTTTTAGGCCTGGAATCCATCAGATAAATGTATCATGACTAATCCAACTGAAAAGGGTCTAATAATCTAATAATGTACTCATTGCAGACACACTGACAAAAGAAAATATAGTATAGAGAACTGTTTTGGCTCCCTTATTGTATCGGAAATGACTGAGATATTTACTGGGCTAGTGGTAGGGTAGGCTTGTAGTTGACTGATTATTATTATGCTCCAAAATTCAGCATTTTTATGATGATCTGAATCATTATTTTTCAAAAATCAAATTACAGAGAAAATAAATTAATTAAAAAATGTGTTGGCTCCGTCTTTAGTCCACTCTGCAGTCTTGCATCTTGTGTCCCATCCACAGCACTATCTGATTATTCATTAGACTACTTTATATAAAGTTTAATATATATATTCTATAATAATACGTTATAATGGTACATAATAGAAGATTTTGTATTGATAATCTGAATCTGCAAAGTAACCAACTGAAATTAATAAATAAATCAGGGATGCCCTGATTATGTTTTTTTGCTGCTGATCTTGATTGCCAATCACCTATAAGCCAACTGTCAATACTGATTGTTTTTTTTTTTTTGTTTGTTTGTTTTGTTATAGCAGCTGTCTCACAGTATTATAGGTCAGTTGGAGTGCTTTGAATTGAATTGAATCTCCACCAGGTGGAAGGTAAACCAGGCTATAAATGCTGTGTCACTGTACAGCACCTGAACCAGCTGTATACGTGAATGTTAAACCATAGATGTGTATCACTAGTTTAGGGGGGGGGGGGGGGGGTTCAGGAATTTTTTATTTTTTTTTTCCTGAATATTGGCTGATAATCTGTGGTCAATTGATCTGGGCCTTCCTAAAATAAATGTAGCCTAGTGGAGTAAAAAGTACAACATTTACCTGCAAAATGTAGTGGAGTGGAAGTATAAAGTAGCAGAAAACAGTTATTCTACATTTTGACACTAACATTTTTATTTTTACTGCAAATGTTTATCAGTTACAATATAGGTTATCAGTCTGCTTGATTACTAGTAACATGTACTGGAAAAACAATATTGATCAATCCTTAGTCTGTGCATGCTATGTATCTGTCTGAAAACTGATTGGTCAGTCCTACAGGACTTCCACAAGAAGGCTGCACTAGTTAATCATTTACTATGTACTGAAACGGTGCATAACTTGGAAGACAAATCTACACTTTGCTGTGTGTTACAGGTGACTGACTACAGTGATCGATGTCTTGGCCAGTTTTGATAAATTATGGATCGTTTTTGATTGAAAAAAAATCACACAAACAGTTTGCAAAATGTGTGCAACTATTCTTTATATTTTCTTAAGTTACAGTATTTACAATGAGTAAATGATTACAAATGGTCAAATATGGGTCAGTAAAAGCTTTTGATTGGCATCGTACTCGTATCTAAATAAATGTCTACTTAGCTTTTTGCTTCCAGAGTTAAAATCTTACAGCATAAAAATGAGTTTCTACGTCATAATAAACAGGTCATTATGGCAGGAAGATATGGTAACATTTAACAAAGATGTAAGTCTCTGATCTGTGCAAATACTGGTCAAGGTTCTTACAACTGGACAAAATGCCGACAGACAGACAGACAATACTATTACAGGACAATATTGCACATCAAACAGTTGTTTTTACAGTACAGGTATTACTCTCATCATCATGCATAGTTTCTCCAGGATATATGGGTAAACAAATGACTAAAAATGCAATAATAAAAAGTCACCTTCAGAATAAAGGTCAAATGTTATCTGAATATGCTTCTTAAAAACACTTTTCAATTTCTGTAATAAATATAGGATGATTTCAGGATTTGTACTTATCTAAAATGTTACTATCATCTAAAAAAAATACTTAGTAGGATCAAATAAGGCCGTTCTTGCACTTTTCCTTAATGAAAAACAGGTAATTAAAGACTATCACAAAAACAATATAAAAGATCGGTTTGACAGTAACGGTTAAGTGATTAATATTCTCTAAAGTTTGTTGTAATGTTGAAAAGTTTAAAAGATGACCCATATTTCTTCAATGCCCTGTCAGGTGGTTAAACAATGTCCACAGTGTTAGGCTCCCATACAGGTGTTTAATGCTCCACCCCTCCACCTCTATTAGGACCTCCACAAAACTCTACTGAGGCACAAACTTCTCCTGCTCAAAGATGAGGTCGACAGCTTCAGCCACGTCCTGCACGATGTGGCTCGGCTCCACCAGCGCAGGGTCAAACCTGAAGTCCCGGTGCCCGTGGAACACAGTCTCTTTGATGCAGTGATTTGCATCAGACGGCACCTCTGCGTTGGGGTTGTAGACGCCCGTGCAGACCAGGACAGACTTACAGGAGGTGGCTGAGGGCAGCGCCAGCTCGCCCTCCCACAGATTGTTGATCTCCTCCTCCTGGGGCACAGCAGTGGTGGAGCCTGTGGCGGCCACCAGCTTAGCAATGGCTTTGGGGTTCTTTCTGGCAGCTTTCTCCTCCAGGTAGCGGTTGTATAGGTTGGCGCCGTAGATGTCCGTCATAAGGTTATCCCTGAGAGTGCAGAAGGGGAAGAGATTAGTCTAGATACTGTTATGCAGGGACGTGCGCAGACATTTTGGGGGTAGGTGCTCAAGCGTAAAAAGGGATCTCTTCTCATAATTATTTATAAAAAAATACATATAGTAACACATCTTTTACTTACATTACTTAAATTTAGAAAAAGAAAGAAAGAGGCAGGTAGGGCATCTGGGGTCTATCTGTGCACATGTGTAAGACTGTTTATTTTCTGCTGCTCTAGGTTACTCCACTGTCTGTCTTTTGGTCATTTGATTTTCTTTTCAGAAAAACGTATTAAAAACAAAGTATAAGTGGTTATTTGATCTTCATTTGAAAATACAAACATTAAAACTGAAATACGAGATGTTTTGTTTTGTCTTGTTTTGTCAATGGTTTTATTTAATTTCTATTTTATAAAACAAAAACATCACTAGAAAACCAAAATAAAAAGGGCTTGTTTTTTTTCATATTCTGAGACTGGATGTGGTCATTTACAAGACAAGAAAGCCAAATGTAGGACTGCCAGTATTGCTTTAGTCCAGGCTAAAATGTCTTTGAGAACATGATTTTAGACATGCCACAACAAGGCCTGTCATCTGCTGAAATCTCACTGCGGTCAAGTGAGCTGTCATTTGCGAAAACCCAGACAAGCCAGCTGCCGCCGCCTGGATTTTGATGTGCATCTATTCACGCTGTTATGGTACCGGTGCTTGGAACAGCCAAAGAGGACAAAAGATTTGCATAACAGTGGTATTTTCTCACGGTATATTACACATCTTACACGTTCCCTTTGATTTTCCCAAAAACGGAATCGTATAATAACTCAAAATTTCTCGGAATATGAACAAAAGAGGAAACAGAAACCTGTTTCTGAAAGCAAAATCAAATAACAAAAAGATACAGTGACCAAGGAGCAAGAACACAGTGCTGACACACAAACACAGACAAGCACAACAGCAACATTCATGATAAAAAGTTGAAGTGAAACATGCAACTTCTGAAAAGAAGGTGGGATATGTTTACTGACACGCTTGAAGTTGGGAAGTTGAGTTCTGTATTTCCATATGATGTTTCTCACCCGGTTTATTGAGCAACGCCTCAGTCTTTCAGTTTGATAAAACTCAATTAAAAGCCAGGCAAGGTTACTGTGCAGTTCTTGTTCCTGCTTTCTGCCTCTTTTGATACAAGATCTTCACTTCTTTAGTTTATTCCATGTGAACTGCATTTGTAACACAAGAGAAAAAAAACAGGTGTCTTACCCAATAGCATAAAGGGAAGTAATGGGAAGTTTCCATTGCATCTGCATGGCCTGGGTTCTGATGAGGTACTCTGCAAAATGATAGGTCAGCTCACTGGGTTTTCCCATGAGAGCATCGTACTTCAGGTCTTGACCCGTTATCTTCTTATAGATGTTCTCGAGGCACACAAGAAATGTCCCATGGCCAAACCTGAGACGAAATGAGACAGTGGAAGATAAAAAAATATATTTACATTTGGCAGCTTAGGGGTTGCTAATGATAAAAGTGTTTCCAAGAGGTATTATTGTTGTGGGACTGTGGCAAAGACAACAGGTGTAGTGTTGAAATCTGTTTGTTCGTTGATAAATGTTCCCCCTTACCTTAGTCTGTATGCTAACTAACAACTAGGGTGACCAAATGGGACTGGGTGAAATTCGGGACAGGAGAAGATTAAAATATATGGAATAATTTAGACTGACATCAGACTGTAACTCGGTTAATTTGTTATTAATACTATGAAGATTAGTTACAGATTCTGAGGATGATATGAAGCACAGTGTCCTGGCTATTTACAAGACACATGAACCATTACACACAGGTGACAGATGTGTTACAGTCATTTTAAATGTTCTCTCAGCAGCTAAGGTTGTTATCAAGCTGTGGGAGCTTTCAAACACATTTTTTTAAACATATTTTTTATTATAAATTCCTCCTATTGCTGCACCCTCCGTCATCTGGTCAAACAGGTCAAATGACATCAGCAATCTGTTATTTATGATAGCCTAATCAGTGTAATAGACAAGTGAAAATGCATGAATAATACTTATATTTTACAAAAACAAAAGGACATTTTAATAATTTTAATAGCCTACATAAGTGATTTGATTAGCATATTTTAATTGATTCATGTGTTTTTCATATTATATATTACTAATTTTCAGGACTAACAGCACAGGATTTGGGACAATCACTTGTAATTCTGGACTGTCCTGAATTTTTCAGGACATCTGGTCACACTAGACACAACACAAGGCTGCTTTCTGTGTCCTCAGAGCTTAGTGCCATCAAGAAATTCTCAGCTCTACTTTGGAAATAAGACAGAAGAAAAAGCATGTTCCCCTGAAGTGGTTCACTGAAACTGTCACAATTTTATAGGCATAAGCTATCAATAATAATGAGAAATGCATAGTAACAACATAGTTTGAGTAATATACTGCTATGCAAAAACAAGAGTCAGAAGACTTATAGGGAACCAGTCAAAATGCAGATGGTGTTATTATTCTATAGACATTACACTGCACAAGCTACACAAAAAAAATCTCTATTTCCACTTTAATAAATAAAATCCTTCTTTTAAATGTCCTGATTTTTAAAGGTTACCGTGGAGAATGTGCCTCGGCCATCCACATGAGGTCCATGTTGCAGGCCAGCAGGGGAAGGTGAGGCATCTTCTGGGTTCTGTGAACACTGTTGAGGTTACCGTTGGTCAATAGAACATCAACTATGAGCTGGAGATTGGTCTCCCATCGAATTGGCTCCCCGAACAGAACCACAGCTGTAAGAGGAATTAAAATATTAATCTCTGGTAAAAGCAGATGCTAGTGAGAAACTATGAGGCTGACGGCGAATAAATCTTTGAGATGAAACAAGAGGTACATGTTCTTACCTTCAACTTTAGGAAGGTTGCCCACAGGATTGGACTGAAATGAAAGAAGAGACACTAAATACGTGCTGTTGTTAATGAGTAAAGAACAGTTTGTCAGATGTCAATATCTCACCGGCAGTTTGGGTCTCCTGTTGTGATCCACCATGTCCAGTAGTGGGAAGGATTCCCTCAGCATATCAATACTGACAACGTTCTTAAAGCCCACACTGAGGACAGAGAATTAAAGACAAATGAGGAGTATTTAGAAGATTATTACACAAACCTGATTCAAATGGATCACAAACAGAAAACATATTAAAGAGCAAGATTCCAGGATACTTTTTAGCAATTTCCAGGACTGGTCCTTGTCCTGACACCAGCACACACTTGTCATGAAACCTCTTAAACATCCTCAGGGGACTGTGGGACATGATGACTTGATCCTGTGTAATCTGGAAATAGATCAAGTGTTAGGGGAGGTTAATAGCACAAGTGACAGGGGAGAAAAGAGCTACACAGAGAAGATGTGAAACCTCTATAGCAATTTCTGTCAACTTACAGGCACTCCCAAGATGTGAGAGAGCTGGTCAGCTTTTGTTTGTCGGAGACAATTCCCTGCATTTGTGACAAAAACAACTGGCACCACAAACTGTCCCTGAGAGTCGACCAACTTCTCGAACGACTTTTTTGCAGCAGGGATTGGCATCCTTCCCCGGACAAGCACGCCATCAATGTCAAACAATAGCCCGAAGCTTGGCTGTGGCTGCAAGAGGGAGAGACAAACACACATTCATCAGCCAAACTGCTGACATGCAAGACATCAAAAAAGTTTAGAAAAACAAACAACATGACTTGGATAAAGGAGGGTGACTGACATGCCTTGTCTTGTCTTCAAAATTAGGGTGAAATGGTGATTCACTTGGTACTTTAGGGCATTAATGTGGTTGATACTAAAAAAATCAAATCAAAGGCTTTAATTTTACAGATGGAGAATTAGAAGGGTTTTAGCAGGTTTCAGCAAGTTAAATTTGAGGCCATTATGAATGTAATTAAGACCTATTTGTGTGTAATAGTTGTCGCGGTTATTGGTTGCATGTTTGTTTTGTTTGGCAGTTACAGTGACATCAATACAATTTTTTCCCCAAAACACATTAAAAGACAGGATTTGAGCTAATGCAACTTTATAATTAATGTTAACTTCATAATCAAAGCAATTTTTAAGACCTGTCACAATTGTAATTAAGACGTTTTTTTACTTGGTGCCACAGAAACTCTGTAAATGTAAATTCACTTTGCAGTATGATATATTCATGGCTGAGTGATATGGACAAACTCAAATATTTTTTGATCAAATACCTCAACATTGATATTTATTCATTCTGTGACAATGTTTTCACATAATATTAACATGGATATAGTTGGTAAAGTCAACTACTGGAATAGTTAGAACAGACTGGTAAGTTCAGAAAATTCCATCATTTTACTGTAATGCAGTCTTTACAACTAGAAAAATACAACACTTATGTGAAATTCATGATATCCAAAATCTAAGACGATATCTAGTGGAGCTACAACAATTAATTAAATAATAAATCAAGTAATAATTACCAACTATTTTTATAATTTTTTAATTGCTTAGAGTAATTTTTTCAAGAATGAAGTCAAAATTCTCTGATTCCAACTTCCAGCTTCATAAATGTGAATATTTCTGGTTTCTTTCCTCCTTCATGCCAGTAAACTGAATATCTTTGGGTTTTGGACAAAACAAGACATTTGGAAATGTTGTCTTGGGATTTAGGACACACAGATCAACATTTTCTCACCATTTTCTAGCCCAAACAGCTAATGGAGACAATAATCAACAGTGAAAATAATCGCCAGTTGCAGCTTAATATATCAATATATTGGACAGCCTTAGATATAATATCAGTGAATATTACTTCTGTACATGATAGTGTTTTTTCTAATAACACAGTAATCACAAGGCTGCCTCTACATTATGAAATAATATGTAGAGCCTGACCAATATTGGATTTTTGGGGCCAATGCCAACATTAGGGTGTGAAAAAAAATAATGTTATAATCAATATATCAAGGCAATATTCTTTATTTATGTGTCTAAAATCCAAAATTACCCAAGGGCACTAAAACAGTCAACTTTAACTCGTACTTTTAATGACTGAAAACTTGAATTAAGTAAAAGGATCAAATAAACAGAAAATGCTGTCTTGAAATAAAAAAAAAATCTTCATTATGTTCTGTAAAAAAATCAGACAACATATAAACTAATCTGATAAATCGATTTAGCTGTGCTAGGCCAATATCAGTCAACCTGGCTGCAATAACATGGGCCCTTTATTATTTTTGCAACATACTGGGCAGCCACATAGTATCCATAGTGGGAAATGGTGACACAGCAGCATTACATGGGGGCATTTGGCTCCATTGTTAGCATATTACAAATAATCCTATAGCTATCCAAAAACACATGTTAAAGCTCCTTTTGTGCTTTTTTCCTCCGTGTTTTATGTAGTCAGGGCTGAGAAAACACACACGGAACACAGTGTATCAGCTTATTGTTGATCTCACGAGGATAAGTACAGTAAGCTACAGATCTGCTGCTGTTTTCCCTCATGTCTGTCAGATCCCCTGTTGTTTCCTCCCCTGCCAGCCAGCCACAGCATCCACATCTGAGAAAGTTGCATGCAACATTGTGTGGACCGTCGACTCGCTACACTGTAACAAAAAAACTCCTTGTTATTGTTCGCCTGAGCCGAGGCGCAGCAACAGCTCCAACCGTACCTTGCTGTTTGACTGAGTTCCGCAAAACCCGCACCGAGAGCCGACAACCGCAGCTTTTCGTCTGGCTTGGCGGTTACTCAGGGTGTGCAGGCCCCGGTAAAACGGCAGGAGTCCCCTCATCTCCCGTTATTTATCTATCACCGGGTTAAAAGGAGAAAAGAGTGAAAATGTAAACGCCGCCGCATGAAGCGTGAAGCCGGCTCGCTCCGGCTCCGGCCGCGCTGCTGCTGCTGCTGCTGCTGCTCGGAGCTCCTCGGCTTGTTTTTTTTTTTTTTTTTTTTTTTTTTTCTGATCTTCTCGTCTATAATTTGACTGGGCGACACCCGATGACGTCATATGAGGAGTAGGAGGGTCTCGTGCTGCATCTCTGGCGGAAGGAGCACGAGCGCTGCTGCATCTGCACCGCAACCCCCGCTGCCATTTTGGCTCCGCGGTGGAGCTTACGTTTTCCTATAGCGGCAGCTTCACGGAGCTCAGGGACAGCGCTGCAGAAACAGACGGCCATCACCGTCAATATACGTGGTTTATAATCACCAGTTTGCTACACACGTATGTTTCATGGCGGGCTGTTTAGTTTCAGTATGGGGTACAACATGGATACCGTCTCCATTTTCCCTTTAGGACACAAAAGCAGTTTGGTAGAGTCACATGCAGTGGTCTGTCCTCCTCTTGCTGCAGGGAACCAGCAGGCGTTTGATGGAGAAATCTGACACTTTTTGTTTAGAGACAATCTCCTTTCCAGTTTTTCTCTGCATTCTGTGTAAATTACCCCCCACCTTTTTTTTTTTTTTTTTTTTTTACATAAAGTAGTTGCAATTACAATTAGTCAATTAATTGATTGAACGAAAAATAGTTGTTTAATATCGCAATAAATACCGCATGGACTTTTTATTGTTGAATTATCATACCGTGAATTTTCATTATTGTTACATGCCAACAAAAGTGAATTAAGTCATTTAACATTGTGCATGATATTCCACTTCTGTAGGAATGAATCCTGTAATTGTTTGCTCATGTTTTATCAGCCATATTTAAGTCACACGGGTGTCTAGTAGAGCTGCAACAATTAGCTGATTCTAAGAAAGTTATTCAAAAATTATTTGGATAATCTGAAACATGTAAGAAGCTGGTCCAAGCTTCTTACATGTTTATGTCTATTCATGTCTATTTGCTGCTTTGATTTGACATGTATGATAATAGATTGAGAGTGTTTTGAATGTTGCTTGGACAAAAGAAGCAATCAGAAGACATCATTTTTGCCTCTGGGATTTTTTTTTAAACAGGCAAAGGCAAGTAATAATTTAAGACAAATAATTATTTGACAACTAACATTGCAGTATACAGCAAAATAAACACACACACACAAAAAAAAAAAAAAAAAAACAAAATTAGGGGTGCAAAATTCTTGGTTCCTCCCAATTCCAAAAGCTAAAATGCAATTATATAACAATTATCAATGCATCTTGATTAGGGGTGTCAGAAATCTACAATTTGACTTTCAATTTTAGGGCCATGATTCCATTTTAACATTTCATTGTTAAACTAGTCTTGTGTGAAGATCAACAGACATAATCTTTTCAAATTCTTCTTTAAGAGATGTCTATATGGTATGTTTTGTGATATTATGACAAGTAAGCTACACTGTGTTGTCTTTTAAGTGTCTTTTTTTTTTTCTTCAGACAAGTGCAAGACACAATAAGTGGGTGGGAGTGGAGAGGAAAAAAATATGGGGAGAACTGCAATTCTGCCTTTAATTTCTATTCAATTTTGTTCCTTTCGATCAATTTTCTATGTAATACTGAAACTGTGGCACTGCCTATTCTTGGTGCATCAAAATTTTAACCTTTTTAGCCAGGGAGCACTGGTCAGATTATATCCATTTGCAGTTGCTTACGCCCAGACTGAAGAAGTAGCCTAGTTTAGAGCAAGCCCAACATGTTGTGTCCATTACATTCCACTGCTGAATTAGTTCAGCCATAAGGAACATTACAAGAAGTCTTACAAAAATTGTTAGACAATCAGAATGCCAATAATGTAAAGAACTGGATTTTAAATTTACAATTATCCTTTCTGCATCGATCATCTTTCAGGGAACCAATTTCCCCACCCCAAAGGAATACCAGAGAACAAAATGTTTGTGGAGAAGAATACGGTAAAGTGTTAAGATTTGGCAGATCACTTGTGAATGGAAAAACATCTGTAAAGGAAAATAGGCATCTTAAAAGAATAAGCATTAAAACTTAATCCACTGAAATCAGACAAAAGCTCCTCCCCGTGCTCCTCCAGCTTTATTGATAGTTTAAAATTACATTTCTATTTTCTAGGACTTCAGTTGCACTTTCCTTCCGACTTAAAAACTGAGTACAAGCAAATGGTATTTATACAGTAGTCTACTAAGTGATATTGTACAAAAATAACATTTTGATTTCTGTGAAAACATTTTTCATTCCCAAATAACTCCTAATTCTGCTGTTCTGACAACTGTTCTTGATGTTAAATTTTGCCAAGGTAAAAAAAAAAAAAAAAAAAAAATCCAAAGCCATTTTAAAGGAAATGTCTACCTTGGACTACCAAGTGATATTTAAATTGTAAACAGATTTCTAGAAAAGAACATGTTTCTTTTAATACCTCCAAAATTTTTATATCTTAGCAATATAACACGTAGTTTGTTAACGCCCGCTTAGCTGCTTGTAGGGCTGAAATGCATCATGTTATGAACTGTTTCCATGTCATACTCTCTTGGCCAACGCATATCCCATTAAAACAAACCAAAATAACCATACATGGAAGTTCAGTTTCCATTTACTCCCTTCTTCTCTCATTTTACTGAGGCTCACTTCCACAAGCTCAGAGGTCCTATAGATTCCCATGTTTCGTCCCACTCATTCATCTCTGATCACCAGTGGCTTGGAAAGGGGGGCTCTTTAACAAAGCATTATACATAACACCGCTACCAAACTAAAACATTTTTGTATTGAATGCAGAAAGATATTTTTTCACCCCTTTCATTGTATTACATGTCGAGAGGCTCACTGGCCTGGGACTAGCCTCTGTTGGCCAAACTCTGGCCAGTGAAGAGGATTCAGAGAAAATAATACAACCAACCATCAATCTGAAAAAAGGAGGGGCAACAGAGGGCACTGATTATGCGCTGGTTTCAATGGTGCAGTCTTTTGCCAGGTGGCCTGCCTTTCCGCAGTTGTAGCAGTTAGTCTCGTTGCTTTTACTGCATTGCACAGCAACATGACCAATCTCGCCACACCTAGGAGAGACAAAAGTTGTCAGTTATTGTCACACAACAAAGTTTAACTTACTTGATAAGACTTGAACCATAAATACAATAAGGCTATTTAATGTTATAACAGAGAAGACAGGGATTTAAGTAATTTTCATAAAGAATGTCAGACAATTTCGAGATTCAAGCGAAAAGAAAAGGCCTGTTCTTTCCAAAATCAAGACCAGGAGTCAAGACTCACCTGTAACATTTCACCTTATCGCAAATTTTCTGGATGTGGCCAAATGCACCGCAGGAGTAGCACTTCTGCTCATTGGCATGATCACAGTCACGGGCCATGTGGCCAGCTTTGCCGCAGGTGTAGCAGAGCTGCTCCCTCTCCTTTTTGGGCTCCTTGCAGTCCCGGGAAATGTGGCCACTCCTGTGGCAGTTGTAGCATGCTGAACAGAGAGAGAAAAAAGAAGTTAAAGGCCTGTTACTGTTAATTTTCGAGACAAATCGATAACAGTGTGTGAGTGGAAAATGGAAATAAAAAGGTTTTTATTTCTGTAATTATGTTAAAAGAAAATACCACATCACACCAACTAAGTAGAACTGAAATAGAAGTAATAGAGCTGCAATGCACACCATCCTCAGGTTGGTCACAGTCCCTGGCCATGTGTCCTTGGTCTCCACACCGATAACAGAATAGTTCTAGGATGACACAGACAGATTAGTATGCACATATTAAAAAAAAAACGATAACGGGTTAAAGTTATGGCCCTCCCCAAGTGTTTCTCCTCAGATTAATGTGTTCCACCAGAAATGCTGTGCTGAGACCCATCTGTTACCACACACAACTACAAGTGAATTACATGTGAAGTGCAGTAAAAAAAAATAAAAAAATAAAAAAAAAATAAAAAAAGAATAAACAAATAATAATATCACCCAGGTTGTTGTAATAAGTATTCTATACGGGGTGTGGCCTGAATAGTATATAGTACCCTTGCCTCGTCCCCGACCCCTGCCGCCGCGTCCACGTGAACCGCTGCTGTTGGGGCAATTCTTGACCCAATGCCCTGAGCGGCCACATCCAAAACAATCGCTGTTGTTGCCAAATTCCATTATCTAAACAGAAACATAATACATATGAGTAAACAAAATTCTGTTAGAAATAATATCTGCACATAAACTATTTAACTCAAACACCGTCTACACTGGGCGCATTTAGCTGTTTTTCAGCCGTCCATCTTAATAGGCTTTCATACCAAACACACAAAAGGAAAATAATTCTATTCAATAGGGCATGTGGATATTATCTTGGCATGCACCATCTTGATTTTCCACTAAGTTTTGTGCTGATTAAATTCAGCCTCGAACCTCTAGTCAGAGCTGAAGATCTATCTTTTTCTGAGTTTTTTTTTAAATTAATTAATTAATTAATTAATTTTTCTGGAGTCAAATATGCTGCTTCGATTTGTGATGGCTCTGTTTTTGTTTTAACTGTACTGTGTTCTCCTGATATGTTTGTGTTGTACTCATTTTTTGTTCTTTTAACCTTTAATAAAGCACTTTATATAAATATAACTCAATGGGCCGACCTCTGTGAAACACGTGCAATCTGACTGGCAGAATGCTGAATTTTATTGGTAGCTAAAACATTTACTTCTCATGTAACCCAGTTATGCACCGGTACGTTATAATCATACATGTGACAAGAAATTATTTAGAGTATATGGATGCCAGCTTACATTTTCATTTTCTACTTGACACAAATGAAGGTCAGAAAATGGCCTCTTGAACAATTAAGCTGCTTAGTATGATGTTAAAACCTAAAAGCATCAACATGGCACATTAATCTTGTTTATACTACTTACAAACACAGTTACTGACATAATGCGCTTTGGCTTTTGCTGTACAACACACTTATTTTGATATCTGTGGTATGAAAGCCCATTGATCAACAAATGTTACATTTTAACTGTTGCAGCTGCTTACACTGCTGCAAAACAGTAAATAAACAGCTGTTGTGCTTGTTTGCAGAGCAGCCAGTGTACACAAGGTGTCTTGAGTGTCATGTCATCATTAACAGCCTGATCATGGACATTAATCACAACTGTCAAAATCAATACAAACTCTCAGATATAAAAATATCTTGTGTATGAAAAAAAAAATCTGTTCCAGATTACAATTATTTAAACACAATTCTTCATGTTGGAGTCAAATGACAGCACACAATTACACACCAGTACTGCAAGAGTCAGTTTAGCATGGTAACTACTGGGGAGTCTAATCTACTATCAAAGGGGTACATTTTTCAGCTGCTTTGTCTATCATAATTGGCCATCAGACTACAACTAACTACTAAGCTAACTTACACGATTTCATCAATGGAAACATGTTGTGAGGCCAAACTTCTGTTTGCTGACGGCGCTAAAGACATCAAGTCAGGAAGAATGTGAGTTAATGAGTAATCAAGATCCTCGCAATTAGCACCCAAATGAAGACGCGGGCTAACAAAACGAGGCAGCTGGACACAAATTCCATTTGTTTAAGAGAGCAAAGGCTAACTTGTTGCTACTAAATCTCATAACGGTTATCCCAATGCAAGGCCTCAGTTTATAGCTTACATAATAGTGCATCAGTAAACAGATCCTAAAATAATGTTTCCGTAGTAGCCACATGAGAGATCGGTTCCACCAGACTTTAGACATCTGAGTTCAGATTATCTTTAATAACAGTCTAATTCAGTGCTACACCCCTCTCGACTACTACAGAAACGGCCATGAAAGCATGCTGTGGGTTGTATGCTAACTTGGAAAGCTAGCTCCAGAGGGCAGTCACAGCGCATCGTGTTGTGATTATCATCTGCTAAAATAGCAAGACCGTTATTTGCCGTTAGCAAAGACTGAGATAACTCGAGACGTTTTAAAAGCACGTACGGACTATCTAACCCGAGTAAGTAAATTAAACAACGTATTCAGAAGCGTTTTGTGCTCGCAAAACGGAATCAAACGCCAGAGGTTGAAGCTACGCTAACGTCGGCCTAGTCACGTTGATTTTACTGCGCACTCGCGAGACACTGGCGTTGCTGGCTAGCACATGCTAACAGACCACCTCACGACCACGACCAAGAATACACGATTCAATCGACGATCAATCGTCTTTCACCAGTAAGAAAAGCGTCGATACAACACTTACAGTGATAAAGGTGTACCGTTGATCGTTTCTGACGGGTATTCAAGCGAATATACCATAAAAACAAAATTTCCCGCGCAGGGCGCACACGCCAAAGTCGTTGTGACGAGCTAACGTTAGCAGGCCGGACCGAGATCCAGATGGTGCGTTAATACGAGCAGGCCAAAGCAGTGCGTTTTTACAAAAGAAAACCGAGGAAACGGTCGATATTCTGCTGTTATCAGTTAAAACATGTCATAGCATCAAAGTTTACAGATAGACAATATCTACTGGTTAAATACATTTTAGTGCTGTTTTATTGCTTACCTTGCTGGCTACCTAGCTATGTCAGTGTTTTACGCCTCCTTCTTTGCGCTACATGCGGTGTGTGTGTGCAGGAGTTCCTGAATTGTCATTCACAGTATCCAGTAAAATCCTGCACGGTCATTGGCCACATACGCGGCAAACAACCAATCAAACACGAGAATATCTGGACACCGCCTCTATGAATCAGCCAATCACTGGTACAGAACGGTCCCTTCTCCATAAATCGACTGGCCTCATTTTACCCCGTTTTCAACATTAAACTATCTCAAAAATACAAGAATTAGGGAATATACCAATAGCAGTATACGTAAATTACAACTGACACTACTTCTTCTAATATTAAGACTAAAAATAATTGTATTAATAATAATAATTCATACGATAGTTTACAAAATTAAGAAAAAAGGGTATATGAGAGCCTCAAGATAGATACAGTAGCCTACATACAATGCAGATTGTACTGTTGTTCACATCTTAACAGTAAACTTGAAATGGGTTCATGTGAACGTGATTAATTGTTAGCTGGCCTCAATTTATTTGTAGCAAACTGCCTAGATAAGTGTGTATATCAGAATTTGAAAAACTTTGTTGATCCCCAGGGGGAAATAGGGTTACATTACAGTTGCTCCCATTCAAAAATTGAAATATATAAGAATAGAGAAATTATAAGAAAAAATAATAAGTATGTATGTAAAAATATGTGCAATATACTACAATATATAATTGGTGTTAATGATTAATCATTAAGTGATTAATCACCATTAAGAATTTAACCAATTACAAATACATTAATCAATAATTAATCAATAGTCTAGAAATGGAATAATTGTGCCTCATTTGATATTGCTTTTGTCTGTCTGAGCTTTTGTTGAATAACGAAACTTAAAATGAGCAAAAAAGAGGTAGTATAGTCTATCTTATTAATTATTGTAATTAATATCTTCTTAATTATGAATATATTATATTATATAACGATAAATTGAGAGAAGAAAAGAATAATAAGAAAAGTGTAGAAAAATATGTATACTACAATACAACAGTGTGCATAAACAACAGACAAAAAATGATGCAGAAAAAAGGGGAATAGAAAGAAGTGTGTTAAGATGCAAGAATATTATAAGTGAGGTCATTGGTTGAAATGGACAGTATGAATAAATGAATGAATGCCATATTGATGCCAGTGTAAACCAATACATTGCACGGCTGAATTATTATTCAGAAAAGTAAAGGCAGGCTGGACTTCGAATAAAAGTTTAAATAGGCCTAAAACAATCTATGATCAAAACAATCAAACAGTGGTGTGCATGTGTTTCTGACTGATGATTTCACAAACATTATTGTATAACCCTGATGCAGAGTGTTCTTGTTTAACGAGTCCTGATTGCATACAAGAGATGATAGAGACAACAATTCATGGAAGCTGCAAGCATCTCAGCTAACTGGCCTGAGTGCTCAGTCAGATCAATAAGTGGGAAAGATGCATTCGTTTCATTCTTAAGGTGGCTTTGGTTGTGAAGCTATGAGATAGCGATTGTTACCTCCTGTCATCTTCATTCTGCGGCTCACAACCCTCAATACAAAGCAGGGAAAATATCACAGCCTATGGTGCATCATTTTGAATTGATTAAAAGGTGTGTCACCATAATATCCCATGCTTACTGAAATACAGGGGTGCTGTAGCATGTGGGGTGGAGTACCTTAAAACGCTCCACAATGACAAAGCCCTGCCCTCATCTTCACAGAATCAGTGCTTGACATTTCTGTTATTTGTTAGATGGAATATCTGTTAGAAAATGCCAATTTCAAAAGAAAGTAGACTAAATTGTAAAGTTAGATGGGTGGAATGAAAACAGAATAGAATATAACATGGGTTTGTGATTTATATTTCTAGCCAGAATTGTCTGCTGCTGCTGCTGCTTTATGGAAACAATGTATGAAGCCATCCAGACATATTGATGAGGCTGTTTTATCCTCAGATGGTGTCAACTCCAGCTTGCTGAAAGGACAAGACTGTGTGATTGGGTACCTCAGGGGACCCGGACAGGGATGCCACGGAGATGGTGAACACATGGTGAGTGTAGAGGGTATGGTTTCCCAATTGTACTGCTTCAGGGAGAAGAATAAGCTGTGTTCTTGGCTGACAAAAACTTATATTTAAGCCTGTGTTGATGTTTGAAAACATTTCAAATCCATATAAACTACCCTAAAGATTTAAGGATGATGCATTTATGTACATTTTAAAAATCATCACCTTTAGATTGATTTTTTTTTTAGATTGTAGCTTGCTACACTACAAGATGTCTTTGTTTTATTTTTTATTTTTTTTCCCCTCTCCATATAATAAAATGTAATATGATTGTCGGGAATATCAGGAAGGCTCCAAAATGAACTGCTGCACTGTCTTCAAATGTCCAGATGATGGCACACTTGCAGTTAATAATAGATTGCTCCTTTTTCCAAACCGGTAGTGGATTTTTTGCTTTTCAAAAGATAATATTGAAACTAATATTTTAACGAATGTGCATTTAAACTATTTTAATGTTTCATGCGTTTTAACCTTGTCAAATGTAAATTAACCTTCGCCAGTATGAGCTTATAGGCGACGTAGGCAACATAATATGATTTTAAAATATATATATATGTAAAATATGGTCACATAGTAAGAAGTCAACATTTTAAAAAGATACATTTTTATCTTTTATAAACAAACACAACGGTTTCAGAGAAGTGGGAGGGCTTAAATTTGTGCTGTGGTTGCGCAGTGCGAGTGATACTTGCAACTCTTGTTATGACTGCAAGGTCCTGTTTCAATCACTGGCGTCAGACGGACGCACGACACCAGCTCAAACCTTTTCACCTTCTTCTCCCGAACGACGTAAATACTGATTGAAAAAGCGAGGCTTCCACCGAGCGACTTGACGGGAGTTTTAATTTGAAGGCGCCTCACGGGACTTTTAAGAATATCCCTCTTCGTGTCACTTTGAGGGTCCGACGGATTTTTTTTTTTTCGCGTTTACCACGACTGGGAGATAAAAGTTTTTCCTCTTTTTTTATATTAGGTGGCTCGTGAAAAGAGACCCGCCTGTGACCTTCACGTCCCACATTATCGCTGCATTTTGCCGGATGCAACATTATTTGATACATTTTCAGGGTCTTTACACCGACTTCGACTTTTTTCCTTTTTCTTTGAATGCGTTGCGAATATGATGATGTCACCGACGCCACTTTTTCCTGAAGTTATGGCGGAGCACAACTTTTCTAACTTCTCTTGGTAAGCACACACGGGCCACTGGCTCCTAGCGTCGGCTGCTCTTTGAATTGTGTTTGAAACGCTGACCAGAACCGTTAAACTGCTTCTCCTTAAGACGCACGAACAAGACATGCATCGTTTGGACGAGTGAAATTTGAATGGAGGGCGAACTGAGGCCGTGCAGTGAAGTTTAACGACATATAGTTCGCCTCTGAGGGCCTGCAGGCAATTTCACACAGTAATAAGTGGATCTAGCAGGCCTTATGAAAACACACGGAGCTAGTAGGAGCTACTGTGCAAACCGTGCACGCGTTTGAGCAGTAGGCTTAGTTTACTAGTGTGTTTTGTACGAACTTGGATTGGACTGGAAGTTCACTGAAGGCGTTCATAACCTGCTGACATTCACCTACATTTCTGCCTTTCAGCACTTGAGTGAAGTCTCTCAAACTCTTCTGTGGATGCGCAGTCTTGTCGTGGTGGGTTTGCAAAGCTGCCTGTTATGCAGACTGACCTGTTCCCAGCAGACGGGGAGTAAAGTCTGATTATTCTGGACCTCACATTCTTTCTGTTTCTGGATGGATCACAGCACTTGTTTTGAGCACAGCTCCTGCAGCATGCTGGGAAGGGTGCAAGACCCACCACAATCGTCCCAAGTTCCTGCTTTTTCTTTTCTTTTTTTTTTTTTTCTGTGCTATTGACATACCGGTGTGTCTGCTGTGACAGCTAACCACTAACTGCAGTAAATCATCTCCTCAGCGTTAACAGACACACCAGAGATAATTGGGAGTGTTGCAGGGTGAAAGTATACACGCTGAAAATAAAGACCACAGATCAGTGAAACATTTGTGTGTGTGTGTGTAGGTCCAACTTGAGTTGTGTTTCTTTATTTACAGGGCTTCCAATAATTTGAATTTTAGGCCTTAAAATGTAAATATGATATTTACAGGTATTAGAAACAACTGGATTATGAGGATAACATCAGTTGTAAAGTTGCATTGACTTGAGTTAGACCTGAAACTAATGATTATTTTCATTGTCGATTAGTCTTTATTATTTTTTTTTTTTTGATTTATCGATTAGTTTTTTGACCTATAAAATGCTTGAAAATGGTGAAAAACTGTTGATCACTGTTTCCTAAAACCCAAGATGATGTCCTTGAATGTCTAGTTTTGTCCATAACCCATAGATATTCACAAAGAAACCAGAAAGTGTCCACATTTAAGAAAATGGAAACAGAAAATTTTGACTTTTTTTTTTTTTCTTAAAAAAATTACTCAAACTAATTAATCAATTAGAATAGTTGTCAGCTAATTGATTATATGATTAATCATTGCAGGTCTACTGCAGGTTTTTGGTAAAAGTTTGTATTGATCACGCTGTGCTTCTCTTGTGTACACACAGTTTGATGTAGTCATGCTCAGCTGAGTGTTACAATTCCGGGACTCCGATTTTCCTTCATATTCTTTTTTTCCCAGTATGGTCGTGAAATAGATCTTAAATAGCATTATCATAATGGTGTTATAAAGTCTTAAATTTAAGTTGCTGAAACCTGCAGAAGCTATGATTTTATTAGACCCTGTATATGAATATTGTGATCGTTTACTGTATGCTACAAGCTGTTGAGTCGTCTGTTGCCTGAGTGTGCAAAAGAAAGAGTCTGTTGAAAGCATATACTGTAAATAACACGACTGACCTCTGTGGTGGCCTGAGATTCTCCTGGTCTGAGTGGATTAGTTTGTCGACATTGCTCTGCTGCTCCCTGTCAGATGAAAAGGAAGAGACAATTGCTGCTAAAAACACACACACACACACACACACACACACACGTGGTTTTCTTGAAATTACTACTGTAGTTTGATATAGTTTAAGGTTGAGCCCAGACTTTAATGAGTACATAGCAGCACTAAACAGGTCAGAGCATATGTACGTGTTCTTTTTACTTGTCCTGTTACGCTTCTGAAAGGCTTGCCACTAATGTGACTGACATAACACTTAAAATCGCCCTATTCACGCCATCATCTGAGAGAGGGTTGGTTGTACTTGGTGAGATTATGTTTAGAGATTACACAAAATGAGTTCTCGATGGCATAACCCAAAGCTGTTGTTACGTTGCCGTTTTCTTTTTTTTTTCTTTTTCTTTTTTTTTTTCTGGCTGTGAAAACATCTCAGCATTGTAACTGGTTGTGACTGACAAGCAAACTACAGCAGCATTTTTAGTGGAAAGAATGAAAACACTCGAAAAGATACTCCAAGGAAAGGTTTTGGGTAGAGAATATTCATTAAAAATATTATATACCCTGAAAAAACTTTCTCTTCTCTTATGAAAAACATTTACGACTTGTATTTCACTTTGTCGACTAGTCTTGAGCCTGCACACCACCAATATTGTTAGAAGGAAAGATCCTTACTTACAAAGAGAACTAATGTAATATTGATTAAGTGGTCAATTGTTGATGTGAGCTTTCAAGCATTTGGACTACTAATACTGTTTGTGTGTTTTGTTTTTCTTGTTTTTCAGACCATTGCGAGCACTTTGCTTTACTAATGGAGCACCTCCAGGGAGCGTGGAAGACCCTGAGCAACGGCTTCGGAATGAAGGACTCTGCATTCGAGGGCCCGTGCCTTTCCCCAACCATGGTCCAGGGCTTTCCCTGCCAGCGTCGCTCCTCAGATGACAGCAAGATGCCCGACTCTAAGACTAGCAGCACTATCCGCGTCTACCTCCCAAACCAGCAGCGCACTGTGGTGAGTTGATGTTTGCTGCAGATAGAAGATGGTGTGCTGATTTGAAGACCCAAGGGTTTTCCGAGGGCCTTTAAAAAGTTTAAAATACAATAATCAGAATTATAGGCTTTAAATTATCTTGAAATGTCGTGAACACAATTTGGGTCTTCAAATTTTATTGGATTATTAAGTTAATTACTTTTATAAAGTTGTATTAACGTCAGTCCAGTTTTTAAATGTGTTTTTGGAAAAATTTGTCTTGCTGTTAAAACCCAAAACAAAACCTAAAAGAAAAAAAAACTGAAACCAAAAACCTAAAACAAAACCAACAGACACAGTAACCACTAATGCAATGGGACTTATATCCTAAATACTTTTTTCTTTAAATAATGGTATTGAAAAGGTCTTTAAATTTACCCTGTTAAAACCTGCAGAAAGCCTGCCAGACATACAGCATAAGTACACAGTTACCTAAAGGCATATGGAGACACTTACATCCAGTCAGGCAACAGAAGAATTAATACTTTATTCTCCCTCTTTTTTGTCTCTCAGGTAAACGTGCGACCAGGCATGACTCTGTACAGTTGCCTGATAAAAGCATTAAAAGTGCGAGGTCTGCAGCCTCAGTGCTGTGCTGTTTTCAGGCTGCATCCCGGACCGACGAGGTGAGCTCAAGACTGTTGTGTGTTTGAAACCAGCAAAATAAGATCACAGATTGTACAAATCACACTCTTAACTGTTGCAGTTATTTTTCTCTCTTTGAAATCCCTCCATATAAAGCCTTTTATCCACTTTTGTAACAGTAAAAAATTCCGGATGGATTGGAATACAGACTCCACCTCCCTGATCGGTGAAGAGCTGCTGGTGGAGGTTTTAGATCATGTTCCCTTGACGACACATAATTTTGTGAGTAGCTGAAGCATTTATGATATCTTCACACTCACATAAACTTGTCCCTGACAAAGAAATATATGTGCTTTTCTTTTCCTGTCAATTTCAGGTCCGGAAGACATATCTGAAACTAGCGTTCTGTGATATTTGCCAGAAGTTTCTTTTGAATGGTTTCCGTTGCCAAACATGCGGCTACAAATTCCATGAGCATTGTAGCACCAAAGTGCCCACGATGTGTGTGGACTGGAGCAATATCAGACAACTCCTGTAAGTTTGTTTACCTTGAAATGAGAGCAGTATGTCAAAGCATTCTGTAACACTCTTGAACATCATACATCAACAATAATAAAACCAATAGACACGCTTGCCATCTTAAATGAATTCTCTGTATTGAAGCTTAAAGTTTTATTCAATTTTAATCTAATCAAATCTGAGATAGACTTATCATGCATCAGAAATTGTGTTGCTGATTAAATAAGGAAGAAAAATTCTGCTGATAAAACAGCCCTCCTGATTTAGGTTGAAGCTCGCCCATATGGCTTTGCATACTCGCCCTGAGAATAGAGGCTTATTAGTGTTCATTTGCATCTGGTGGACTGATAGTAATCATTAACAGATCCATATCACTGACAGTAAAGAGATAAGCCATTTTACCTGACAACTATTGTAGTCTGTAGCAGACAGCTGTTATTTGGTTAAGCACTCAGACACTGACTGTACACTCTGAGAGATCCACGCTCAATCTCTCTCTGTCTTCAGGTTGTGTCCAACACCCGGAGATAGCAGTGCCCCGTCTCTGCCACCGCTGACATCCCGGCGAGTGAGGGAATCCTTATCACGATTTCCAAGGTGAGGCAAAGTTTTTACGTTTGATATATTCATATTCCATCCTGCTAGCGTTACTGTACCTTCAACAGTTAGTTATTGTCCTCAGGATGCTTTTCTTACCACTCTCAGGTGCAAATTCTACATATGCAAATAAGACTATTTTGAAAACAGAGCATATACTGTAGGTGCACATGCAAAATACAAACTATGTGAAAATGCCCTTGCTGTATTGAGTCCGCCTCTTCTGCAACCAGAAGAGAGAATAGGGAAATTAGATTTCTGTTAAAGGTGGCCTGTGGAAGTTTTCTTGTTTACAAACAGTTGTGCTTACATTCAGTGTTACTCACCAAAATGCATTATTTCTTTGGGTGTGTGTTGAATGCATTTCCTTCCTCATGAAACACTGCAAGGAAAAAGATTTTTTTTAAGTATTTTAAATCCAGTATTGTTTACACCCATGTTTACTTGCCAACAGACTACTTCTTCCCCTTCGTTGCTGATGTATTTCTTCATAGCTTGGTGTGTTACTGCCATCTGTAAATCACTAGAACAGTGTGAAACCATTGACAGGAACATGTATTGTGTGTGCCTCCTCATGCATGTGCACAAGATAAACAGAACGGGAGGCTCCACACCTGCTAGATGTCTTAAAGTTCTGTTCAAAACATAGTCTTGATGACAACATTCATGAATGCACATGTTCTGTTGGTCCAGAGTGATGCCTATAAAGTACTTCATGGTGTCACCCATTATAGAGTCTCTCCATGGATCGTTTAGTTTAGTTGATGGTTCATATGGTCAGGAGGGCTTATGATCAGGGCGATACTTGGCCACTGGTAAAGCAGAAAAAAAACAAAACATTTTGTCTTTGTGGGTTACTGGAGAATTATAATATTGACTATGTGCACATTACAAAATATTCCAGATTTTGGCTTTATTCCGAGAAAGAAAATATTCCTTCTAAGCTGTTCACATGGTGAATGACAAGAAATATTCCACTAACATTCCAGTTTACTTGCAGTTGTGCATACTCTGATTATAGAAAAGTGGAACAGCTTGAGCCCCTTGAGCCTCTTCTTTGCATCAAAATAGTGTTTTTTCTATTTCTTCTCTGGTGGCAAACTTGTTTGACTGTGTCAACACAGTGTCCATCTTTCATTCGTACAACCACCTTGAAAAGGTTGGCATTGCAATATTTTTGTATAACCAAAAACCTATTAAAATCCAAATCTCTCCTAATGTGTAAACATAAGTGTGCTTCTCCATCTGACCAGAAATAAGGGCTTTCCTTTTGTGCATGCATCTTGCAAACTGTTGGCTAGTTGGTTCGTTTACAAGGTGCAGAGCAGTCTGTAAGAAGGTAAGGGACGTGTGGTGCAAAATGCATACATACCGCAACTGAGACGCATATTGTTACTGCACTGTCTACGTGTCCAAAGAATGCATTGACCTGAATCAAATTTTGAATGCTAGTGCAAAATTAGTGTGCATGTAAACTTCGGCATTTGATCAGTAAACAGGGGTGGAGATACACTGGCAGGTTTACATAGCCATGACATTGTCATTTTTCTGTTATTTTTCATGCTTGACTGCAACACAGTTGTGTTCTCATTTGAACCCTAATCTGAATTGAAATAAATCCTGTTTTTAATGACGTCCTCAGCTTTATGGGGGCTTACCAGTCCAAGTGCTGATGTAACGAGAGGCGTGAAAAGAGCCTGTTGTTTCAGGGGCACTTAAAATGGTTAAAAAGCACTCTGAGCTGCCAAATTAGCACTCACAAAGTATTAAGTTGTTCCATGCAGAGCAATCTCAAAATACTGTTTTGAAACAAACTTCTGTGTTGCCAAAAGGGGGGTTGTTCTCAAAGAGCCCAGTCTACAGTTATAAATGTGATTTAATATGATCTCTGTTTATGTATCTCATACAGCTGGTGTTCCACTGTCCCCATTTAACCAGCAGCTATAGTACGGTACAGTCATAGGTCCAGAGCTGAAAGTTTTATTCATGCACATGAGGCATTGTTCTTGTTCATATGTTTTTTAATATTTTAACTTGTTAACATTAGCTTTTGTGGTTGTAAATTGAACATCTCAAGTCAGACCAACATTTGGATTGTTTGCAGATTAGCATATTTGCCTGGTGAGCTTTGTACTCTTCAACTGAGCCAATACTGATTTTGGCAAACATGAAGGGCAAAATACCTCTACAGTGTCAAGTTCACCAAAAAAGGGATAAGAGGAAGGTCGCAAAAAAAAATTAACCAATAACTACTTCCTCACAGTGCTGTTTCTCAGTTGTACTTGTTTGCTTCTCATTGATTTTTGCATGTGTGGCAGCAGTTTGTTGATGCCACAACATACAAACAGATGATGCTTGAGTGGGGAAAGGGAGAGAAAATGACAGAAATGAAACCAGAAAGCTCCTGTACCAACCACCAGCACCACACCCACAGCAGTCCATATTTAAAGAAGTCAGAATGTTCAGTGTTTGTTTTTCTGTCAAATGTCATCGTGTGTGTGTGTGGTGTGTGTGTGTGTCATCTGAAGCAGTGACGCAAGACACAGAGTTTGTACTGGTGCTGGAAATCCTTGAAAAAACTTGAATTTAAATGAAGAGTTTTTTAAGTTTGAAAAATGCTTGGGTTTTAGAGAGCTTGAAGCTGACGGAAGAGTTCACTCTACAGATAAAGAACTAAAACAAGTCAGATGTTCATTGCGTACGATGCTAAATCTGCTTACTTTTTGAAACTTGAATTTGTCACCCCTCTGTAAAATGTTACAATGAATCGTAATTTTGGTTGTTTATTGCACAATAACATCTGATTTAATGTCTTGAAAAAGTGAGATAATCATTTTGGGTATATGTGCATAAACATATAAACAATTTACCACAGTTATAGGGGTGCTGGAAAAGCTTGAAAATTAATAAAAAGTACATGAATTTGACTCAGGAAAAGGTGCAGTAACCCTGAGGATACAGACAAACACTCGCTGCTCCGTCTCAGTATTTGATGCTTTTGCACCTTCACAGCTCGGCCCATCGATACTCCACCCCTCATGCCTTCAACTACACCACGCCCTACCCATCCACCGGCGGTGGTCTCTCCCAGAGGCAGCGCTCCACTTCCACGCCAAACGTCCACATGGTTAGCACCACCCTGCCTGTAGACAGCAGCATGATCGAGGTAACTACACACCCTATGGGCCCCTTGGGTACTCCTGTAGGTTAAAGCCACTCCTAAAATATCTCCTGGCTGAGAGTGATCTTGCCCTCCTACGTACATCTCAGGCATTCCAACTATCTTCAGCTTCTACCTCTTATCTACCTCTGTGTTAAGTAATATACCTGGACAGGGTTGAGCCTGTTTTTTTTGTGTGTGTGTGTGTCTGTGTGCGTGTAATTCCCCCATAGCATCTTATTTTAGCGATTTTTAAAGTGTGTGACACTTGACTTCCCCCTGTTCAGTTCTAGTTTCTGCTTTTTCATTGCCAGAGTTCTTGCATAATCAGCTCACTAGTGTTGCATGCTTTGTAGAATATTTTCCCTACATTGTGTCCAGGTAGAAACCTGGGCATCACTCTTGTCTTCATTCCTTCCTCACTTTCCTTTACTTCTGTCCCTTTTCCCCCCTTTTCCTCACTGGCCTGTTGTATTGTACCCTTCTTGGGAGTAGCTAGACTGCCTGAATACCTCCCCCAGCTCCTGGTGCCATAGATTCTGGCTGAAGAGGAAAGTAGGTATTGTGCACTTCTCCCAGTCTTATGTTGAGGCCTCCTGCGAGAGTCCAGAAAAGGTTAGAAAGCAGAGTGTCTGTCTGTGTGCTGTCTGAATGGCATGCATTGCAAACAGGCTATCTGCATTCACATCTTAGTGCTGAAGTCAAACCATGAGTGACAGCACAGCATGTGGTTTACTGTTTGAACACGCTGACAGAATTTTTTTTTTTTTTTTTTTTTTTTTGGTCTCTCTAGGATGCAATGCGTGATCATGACTCGGGTAAGTGCTCGCTCTGCATTTCGTTAAAATTGTGTCGTGTACTTTTCCACTGTGTCACACCTCCTCCCTTCACCCCCACTACAAATCTTCCCCTTTTCATTGTGCACTAAATTAAAACTTTGCATCAGGCAAACAACTAAAAAAAAACAGAGGTGTTTAAACTCAAACTTTTCTTTGTGAATTGACTGTCACTGTCATAGCCATCCCCGATTCCCTCCAAAATGGAAACTTCTCATCAGAGCATTTTACGTTGATGCTTACCCATATAATAGTGAATAGATATTGAAAAATAGCTAAGCAGTTAGAGGTTGGTTATGCAAGACTAATCTGCATGTGATAGGCCACTGTCATCAATCTTTATACATTTTTTCCATTCCACTGGCAACTTCCATTCATGGTTACGTCATCAAACGTGACCTTCCCTTTTAATTTTGCCATTGCTCATCACAACTGTCATCTTGGAGGGTGAGCCTGTTGCAGGGGGAAGTATGATGGGGGAGAACTGGGATTAAGTCAAAGGTTGTGCCCCAAATTGTTCAATATTCACCATATAGTCTAGTCTAGGTTTGCCAGATGTCTACAGAGAATCCTCATTTAGCAGTTTCTTTAAAAGTTTTGCTATCTAGCACATGATGTAGTCCTCTACATAGACGTGGTATGTGGTAAATGATTTTGGACGCAGCCAAAGTCCTCCTTCCTGAATCTCTTCCCTATCTTTCTCTCTGTGTCCCTGAAGCGGGGAGTTCCCCCAGCCAGAGCCCTACAGGCTGGTCCCAGTCCCAGTCCAAAGCCCCTGCACCTGCCCAGCGAGAGAGGGCCACGTCCTTCAACACTCAGGAGAAAAATATAATTGTAAGTTCTTTGGCTTGTCTTGTATGCATTGGTGGGAGTAACCAATTACATTTACTTTCGTTACTGTAACAAATTTGTTTTTTTGTGTACTAATTCCAGTAATTTTACTTGTACTTTAGTATTTTTTCTCAAGTATTGAGATACTTCACTACATTTCAAGTAACATCCGTAAAAAAGTCACTTCAAACGAGCCAAGTCAGCAGCTGCAGCAAAGAAGAAACTGCTGATTTGGCTGCATTGTTCCATCCCCAGAGACACATGTTGAGCAGTTTGTGAACTGTGCAGAAGGTGCACAACAATGATCCTGCCTTAACTAATCACTGATTTAATGCGCCACCCAGCACGCATGCTAGGTGACCAAAATCAGATACAACCACAATGTGTGACCAACATGTGCATTTTGGGTCTTGCTAAGGTGGTTATGGTGATTCTTCAGCAGTGGCCTCTACATTTGCGAAGGAACTTCTACCTCCAGTGAGGTGTAGCAGGCCTTTATACTGCTTTTAGTAATCTCTGTCAGTTATGATTGCAGAGCCTCATTCAGCGCAAATATTTTTGAAAAAAATGATGTATTACATTCAATTGATATTAGGTAGCACAATATTAGCTTGATGCACCCACCGTTGTGTTGTTAGCTCTTTCTATTTGTTATCAGACATTTTTGTTTAATTGTCTGACTTTGTCCTCATTTCTAGTTAATTCTATTAAGACTACACTGGTGAAGACAATTGTGTGTGTATATTATTGACAATCAGCTGTAAGAACAGGCTGCAAGTGTCCCTCTATAAAAAGTAACTTATTGTTTTAGACATGAAGACTCGTGGATGCACACTTCACACTGGTCATTATCATCATCATCATCATGTACCATTTATAAATTTAGCGCTTTAACATTTGCTCAGAGTGCATTTCAACTGACCTACTTTTTACTTTTGAGGACTATTTTATACAAGGAATCTTACTTTCACTTCAATAAAATTAATTTTAACAGTGATTAAATTATTCTAGTGCTGTTTCCATCCCTGCTTCTGTGTTGTGATTATAGACTAAATACTTTGAAACCATTTATTGCAATCTACTGCTACATAATATTTAGTTTGTTGTCTCAGATCAGTTGCACCTTTTTGATTTCTGTTCCTCCAGAGGCCTCGGGACAAGCGGGACTCGAGTTACTACTGGGAGATGAGGCCAGTGAGGTGTATCTGCACTCCCGCATTGGTTCAGGCTCCTTTGGAACTGTATACAAAGGGAAATGGCATGGTAGGAATGCATGTCAGATGGGGCAGAGCACTTTTCAGGTGTAACCACTATTGGTTTCACACTTTCACACTGCTCTGTACACTTTTAAAGTGAGCTACTATATACATTTCATGGTTTGAGAATCAGATCTGTGTGTATGTGTCATTGCTTTTTGTATGAGCTTTTATGGGTCAGAGTTAACTGAGCAGAGTATGTTTGTTGTAGGTGATGTAGCAGTGAAGATTTTAAAGGTGACTGACCCCACACCAGAGCAATTCCAGGCATTCAGAAATGAAGTGGCAGTCCTGAGGTAAGAACTGGCATGAATACAGTGTTATTTTAGATTTTTGACGGCTGGGTTACCAGCTGTTTTGACAGTTGTAAATTGTTGAATTCTCGGCGAATCATCTTCATTGCAAACTTTAATCTTATCTTTGTTGTGGTGATTTCCTCTTCCCCTCTGCCTCTGGTCGCAGGAAAACACGACATGTCAACATCCTGTTGTTCATGGGCTACATGACGAAGGACAACTTGGCCATTGTGACCCAGTGGTGTGAGGGCAGCAGCCTCTACAAACACATTCACGTCCTGGAGACAAACTTCAAGATAATCCAGCTCATTGACATCGCCAGGCAGACTGCTCAGGGCATGGAGTGAGTCCTAAAAAACAGAGCATTTCTGATGAACCAAATTTAAAAAGAAGCAAGATGTCATCTAATTGTTTGTTCCTTTTCATTTGTAGCTATCTGCATGCAAAGAACATCATTCATCGTGACATGAAGTCCAACAGTATCCTTTCTGCTGGCTGTTTGAGTGTGTGCACTGTGGGTGTGTGAAAGATAACAGCACTATAAGCCTCATACTGGTCAGGATCTGTTTTTCCTCTCCGTGTTTTAGCTGCGATTCCTTGACAACAGCACAGACATATTCTTGCATGAAGGGCTCACGGTGAAAATTGGGGACTTTGGTCTCGCCACAGTAAAGGCCAGATGGAGCGGCTCACATCAGGTGGAGCAGCCTTCTGGATCCATCCTCTGGATGGTCAGTATCACAGCTCTGATTTCACTAAAGCAATAAGATGATTATAATGAGACACAGAAAATGCCATCCATTGTGTTTGTTTTCTGTCTCGATGTCCACAGGCTCCCGAGGTTATCCGGATGCAGGATAACAATCCCTACAGCTTCCAGTCTGATGTCTATTCCTATGGAATTGTTCTCTTTGAGCTCATGACGGGAGAGCTCCCATACTCCCAGATAGCAAACAGAGATCAGGTAGAGTCTCATCATTTACACATGTCGCAGTGATGTTCCTAGTTATGCAGCTTGTGTGTTTGATGTATTAAAATCTGAAAGGACACAGTGAACTCATCGTTGACATGTTGTGGGTACAATGCAAACATTAAATCTGTGTTGAAATTATGGAAATAAAAGACCTCACTTTTAGAACATGCCTGAAATGGCTTAAATATAACTTAAACAGGCCTTAAAATAAAAATTGATTGGATTATGAAGTTATGCTGCTTATAAAGTTTTATTAACTTCAGTCTCGGTTTCAAATGTTTCTGGAAAAATTTGTATTGATCCCGCTTGAACAACTGCCAAACGAAATCAACATGTAACCAATAACCACTAATGCAAACTATGCAGCCCAGTCAGAATTTATCAAAGCACACCCAACTGTGTGTCGCAGTTGTGTGTGGTCTAACTTGCTGTCTCCTCTCTTAATGTTGCTTTCATTAAGTGCAAGTTCACTGAGATCAGATTTCATATTGCATTCATAATGATCTTAAAAAGTTTTAAATTCAACTTGTTGAAACCTGCAGAAACCCTGGAAAATGGACTAAGACTAGTGTCAAACTGTATGCGGACATTGTGTAACTGAAGCTGAGTTCAGTCATTTACAACGGCATCAGCCTAATGTTTCCATTAGTGGAATGAGACAGAACAAACTGGAGGCGAGTCTTTCTGCCCACAGCATTCAGGCAACCTCTCACCTCAGACTCAGAACAAAGCAATAATCAGTGCAGTTTGAGTGTTAACGTCTGCAGATATGTGACCATGCAGGTGACAAAAGTTTAGTGATATAGTGGTACATATAGGTGACATTAAGATGCTATAATGACACTAGGGCTAAACGAATTTGAAGCTGATATTGCATTTGAGATATGATTTGTTGCAATATTAGAGAGTGATAATTTTTATATCATTATTCTCATTTTCATTTGAAGACCTTAAATGATTATGGTGGACTTTTAAAGGGATCTGTACCAAACAAAGATGTTAACTCTTCTGCAGAATATGACCAGGACATCTCTGCAGCATGACAATGTTTAATTTAGAATGCTATTTTGACACACATTTGAGAATTCACAAATATTGTGCCTCTTGTGATTTGAAAATTACAGTAGGCCATATTGTGATTTTGATTACTTGCTCAGCCCTAAATGAGACTCATCCATTTTGTCCTCACACACACTTCTAATTGTTTTTGTGTAGCTGCACAAATTTGCAAAAACTTCAGGGTTGCAAATTTTCGCTATCTTGATAGATTTTGACCACAATCAGACATGTGTCTGAGCTCCTGTCCTCGCCTGGGTTCTAGCGTCAAGCTGCAAACCTGGGACAGAAGGTGGTGGAAAGACACTGGGTCGCTGTCTGAAGGGGGTTGTGGAGCTGGCCTAAGGCCCGCCGTCGAACAGAGGCGGGCACCCTGGAGCCACTGACCTAAATTTAGACCCCGTAACACAACCCTGGTCGTGTGTGAGAAACGGGGTGCATGGGTGTGCGTGCGTGCATGGGTGTGTGTGTGTGTGTGTGTGTGTGTGTGGTGTGTGTGTGTGTGTGTGTGTCTGTGTGTGTCTGTGTGTGTCTGTGTGTGTCTGTGTGTGTCTGTGTCTGTGGTTTTTTGTCCTCCCACAGGCCACAAGACGTAGTCTGGAGCATGTCTGGCTCCTTGTTCAGTTTACTGTGTCTGTATTCAAATTTGGCAAAAGTTGCTGTACAAAATGTGCCCATAAGTACTGTTGTGATCCACTGTTTCACCCCAACTCTCCTTGATACTGTAGAATGACTTTGTACTCAGCTGACCTGGCAAACACAGTACTGCTATCATCCTTTATCTCTGCAGCATCATGCACTTATGCTCTCACAGTAGCTCCAATTTAACTTTATTGCCATTATACTTATACTCAGCTATATATCATAATGAAAAGCTTATACCCTGGTCTCCCAGTCCCAGTGAAATATACATTACAATACATACAATAGTGCAAACGACAACAACACAGTGCAGGGCCGAACAACTTTGCAGGGCAACGGTAAACAGATAATAGTAATCATGATAATGCAATAATTGTACTGGAATGCAATATGTAATATAATCAGTAACAGTGTGCGCTTGCAATGGGTCACAAATAAAGTATTTTAATATATGGAATGCAGATTTTTTAGATGCCTTTGACTTATTGGCCATATTTATAAAGAATCTCAGGGAGGACTGATCAGGTGTCTCTTACGGTCGCACCTACTTTAATTTGATGCTCCCCTCTAAAATGTTTTCAGATATGATAAATGCTCCACATATGCCCCCAGTCTCATCTGCTGTCTTTGACTCTCTCCTCACAGATTATCTTCATGGTGGGAAGAGGCTATTTGTCCCCAGACCTCAGTAAGCTCTACAAGAACTGCCCCAAAGCCATGAAAAGGTTGGTGGCCGACTGCATTAAGAAGTCCAAGGACGAGAGGCCGCTCTTCCCGCAGGTGAGCCACTCTCTTGGTAACTGAACAAGACAAAGAGGTGAAGTATTTAGAAATAATTTCTCTCTCAAGTCTGAATTAAAATTTATAAGTCATGCTTAAAAGTGTTGTAAAGCAATTCAGTCTAACCTTATTTGCTCTAAGATTGGTTGACATTCGCTGTTTATAAATTCATTGATATTCTCATCACTGTCCTGTAGTTTCACCACCTGGTCCCAGGCCAACCAGTTCTTAAATCTATAGAGTCTCTTTATAATCAGGCCTTGAAAATCTTTGACAAAAGCAAATAAAGTACCATTATTTAAGTAAATACGATACTCGGCCTCTGTTAAAGGAGTAAAGTCCTGGAACTTGCTACCTGATCACTCAAAATATGCTGCAAACGTGGACTATGCTGCAAATTTAACTCCTGGTTAATGCAGCAGTAAACTTGTACTTGTGTTTAGTTTTCAGATGAATCGTCATCAACTTTGTGCTTTACTGTGTCAGCTTTTAATTAGCATTACGATATCTTGGTGTGCTGAGTTTATAATGCCCTTCTAGGGACGAGTGTGACAAATTAGCATCCACTGTAAACACTGTTACATGCGTAGGAGAGCGTTTTCACTTTGTCTTGGTATATTGTATCTGTCCCTATAAAATAAACCATAGATAATTGTAGACTTCAAGTTGAATAAAGAGCATTTTGTTTGAACTTGTCTTCATTTTTTTCTCTTTTGTGCATTGTTTTAGATCTTGTCCTCCATTGAGCTTCTCCAGCATGCCCTCCCTAAGATAAACCGCAGTGCCTCAGAACCGTCCCTGCACAGAGCCTCTCACACTGAGGATATCAATGCCTGTACTCTGACCTCCACCAGACTGCCTGTTTTCTAGAGGCTCACACAGCACTGCCCCTCCTCCTCCTCTTCATAAATATCCAAAATAGTCCAAATGCTCAGTGCACTCAAATTCTCTACATACAGATGCCAATATAGACCTAAAAGTATACATGCAATCATACATAAACCCATGCTAATCAATAAAATATGTAGGGAAAAGAGGAGAGAAGGAATCTGAGATTTACTCTGGGAGGGAGTGAGTGATGATGGATCGCAGTGGGATGCACACATGAAGAGGCTGGCGTGAGACACATGGAGGTGGTGCCTTGCTTATCACTGCACGTATTAAGAAGTATGCAGAGGCTCCACGGTGGCAATGCATTTGGTAAAATTTGTATATACATGCACGCACACCTACCTAAGACAACGATAAATGGACACTGAAGGAAGCTCAAGAGAAAGACAGATGCGTCTCTCTTGATGTCGGGTTCTGTGATGTGAAGCACACACTTCTCTCTGGTCGCCCTAATGAGGAGGACCTTTAAAGCTTACATGCCTTAAGAGGAAACAAAGCCTGGACTAAGATCCTGCACAATTCACCTCTTGTTATCACAAACAAAGCCGTTGGATGTAGTCCATTTAGTTGCACAGTAGTAGTTGATTTTTGCATTGTCTTAAATGATAATGGAGTAGATATGGGAAATTGTTGTCTTTTTTTTGTTGTTATTGTCATTGTCTTTTGACTTCTTTTAACTGTCTTTATTTTTTGGGTCATTTTGGAGGAATTCTAGCCTGTCAGACAGCGAGCATGAGTGATGATGGAAAAATTAAATTTGCACATTTTAGCAAAAGCAATGGTTATGTTTCAACAGTCTACAGATCGGCTTCAAAGCTCAGAGTAAACTGATCTGTAGGAACACACACACATTCTTATCAGTCCTCACCATGGGTAGGTTATCATGAGCTGGACATTTGGCAGTTGTCTTAAATATTTAAAATGATTTGGAAACTAATTTGTTTTTGTTTATCATGTCTCTTTCAGGAGGTTAAACGTTTTATTGTGAACTTGGTGAGAAAGTTGTTTATTCAATATTTTAATAAAATTAAGTTAAATTTCTTTGCCAAAGAAGATGTGTTTATCTTTTTTTTGATAATTGTGTTTATTAGAGATCAGGATAACAATGGACAGATATTACAGATGTTTTACCTCTCCCTGTTTTTCCCCTTTTTCCCTTCACAAGAGAAGATTTAGAGGAGAGAACTCCTGCACATGGTCCTTTACTCGAAATCAACTTTATTTACAGAACTGTTTCAGTCCTTCGACCTTCATCAGGTAAAACAGAAACAAAAAATATTCTAGGCAGATATCAAAGAGCCAACACCTACTCAAGTGAGGCCAATCGGCAACCTGTGCAAACTGAGCTCAGTCAATTAGTCCCACAGGCTGTGTGTGTTTAGCGTATTAGAGGGCACATCCCACCATCAAAAACATCTATTTACAGTCAAATACAGCAATTAATATGCAAACAGTGGTTCACTGTTGGTCCCATGAATTCACCCTTAAATAGGTTTTAAGAAAAATATGTCTAGATCGCAGAAACTTATTTTTAGATACCAGACACTTGGAAAAAGTTGAAAAATATTTATAAATTCCATACAAACACCTTTTTCCCTCCAATAATCCAAGCTGCATGTACAACGTTAGAGCAATTACCTGACTCATAACATGATTGTTAAAAATGAATTTAAAGAGAAAAACAGATGCACTCAATTCACACAATATTGACTGGGGTTTGTGGGAGGAGAAAAACAACAAAAAACAAAAAACAAAACCACAACCAAAAATCAAACTACAATAAAAAGACCTGGTTCTGGATTGTATACTGCTTAACTGCAGTTAGAGCTGCAGCTAACAATTATTTCCTCTGTCGATCATTCTCAACCTGTTGATTCGCTGGTTGGTCAACAAGATCTCAGAACACGGTGAAAATGTCAATCAGTTGATCCAACAAAAGGAACCAGGAAATAGTCACATCCAAAAAGCTGGGATCAGAGAACTCAGACTTAATTTTTTTTTTCCTAAAAAAAATTCTCAAACTGAGCGATCAACCATCAAAATATCTGGCATTCAACTTAATAGTTAACTAGCTGATCAAACGTTGCAGCTCCACTTGCATTATTTATTATTTTTTTTTTAGCTCTTATTATGGAAGAACACACTGTATGTTGTATTGATCATGCAGATCACTAGAGCTGTGTGCAGCAGTGGACGCAGGTGAGGTGTGCAGTTGACATCAGATTGTACGGCCCCTCTTCTTGTTCACTAACACGGTAAAATCCCACACATGTGCAAGACTTTGTGACAGGGTGTAATGTTTACTGTAGCAGTGGCAACGTGGTGTAACCTCACAGGGGATACAGTCCAGACACGCCACCAGGGGATTCCACCATTGGCTGATGCCACTGTGCACTGCATAGCCACCGGCAAGCTCAGTGGAACAACAATCATTCAGCAAGGGAGGGACGTGTGGTGGAAAGAGGACAGTTATATTTTGTTTAAGTGTAAACATCCAACGTGTAGTTCCTGCTTGGCATGAACGCTTGACCTGGTTCAGTCCTAAGTGCTAATTTATAGTAAATATGGGAATATTTGCTGTGGTCTAAATATGGGAACAAGTGTGTATGTTTGTTTTTTTGGTCCGTTGAGAAACAGGGTGGATTTTTGACTTCTTTATCTTATTTGAATCACACATAATCAAAAAGCTCCATCACAGGGTGAAATAAGCCTGATGTCAACAGCAGTAGAGCAACACAATAAGAGCAAAGCAATTGGCTGACCGTGGCTCGTCTATTTTTACCACAGTTTTGCTATATGTGTTTATCTGTTCTATTTCTGCATTCTGACAAGCCACACAGGCTGGCCAAGATGAGACCAACAGAGTCTAAACGTCCTACATCCACAGCCTACAACAGCTCCATCTAGTGGTTGTTCCTCCATGATGTGTGTCAACCCTCTTTACCTCCAGATCTGCACAGTAATCAGTGGTGGAAGAACAATTCCAATCAATACTCACGTAAAAGTACCAATACAACAATGTAAACCTACTCCATTGCAAGAAAAAGTCCTGCATTAAAATCATAGGTTAAGTAAAACTACGGAAGTATTACCGGTAAAATGTACTTAAAGTATCAAAAGTACTCATTCTGCTGAGGACTGGCACCTGTGATGGATGTAGTATCACATATGACATTATTAGATAGTTGATGCATTGGTGCACAGGTAGCATTTAACTGTTGCAGCTGGTCGAAGTGGAGCTGTTTGAACTGCTTCATATTCACGTTGTTGTTTAGTTTAATGCAGTGATTCATATTCATATCATATCATATCATATGAATAATTGTATCATATGTTTGTTAAAAAAAAGTTAGTCTCAAAAATAATTAAGATCAAATTGTCAAATAAATGTAATGGAGTAAAAAAGTACAATAGTTGTCTCTGAAATGTAATTAAGGAGACATAAATTTTATATAAACAACTTTATTGTCACATATACAATTATATAATTATATGTATATAGTATTAGGAATATTGACCTAGTATACATGTTTTTGATGGTGGGGGAAACCGGAGCAGTCAGAGGAAACCCATGCAAACACGGGAAGAACATGCAAATGCCACAGAGAAAGATTTCAAACCCAGAGCCTTCTTGCTGTGAGGTGAAAATACTGCAATGTATAAGTGATGTACAATACACAAAGTGACTATGCATACTGATGTTTCTGTCACTACACTGGACTGGACTACACAAATCCCTTCAGGCAATGCAGACTCAAAGAGAAGAGAGAAACATTTTCCGCTAATGTTAAACTAACACCATTCGACAAACACAACCTCCAGACGGAGAGGACCAATCCATAATAGTAGCCCTTCGATCATTTTGATAGTCCCTGCCAAGACAGCAACTTGCCTCTCTCTGTTATGGCCTCCAACTCTGTCTGGCAATAAAAATTCACCAGAGTTATTTTCTAATGGGCCCACAAGATAAAGCCTTCATCTTTATCCATTATACTGTCGCAGCAACCTACACAAAAATCTGTTGTTACAAAGCATGTGTGATGTGACTGTCATTTCAATAGTTGTTTCAATTCTCTGACACACACATGCAGCTCAAGTGGCTAATTATGTAACCAGAATAACACAAATATTGTATGTGAGCGTCTTGTACTTAACTCCACCAGCAGATGGCAACAAGAAGCTCTGTGTGTCTACTTTATCAACATTACATATTTAGCTATTAAAGCAGCATGATAATGGTGTTATTTTGTTTTGCTCCATCTGGCTGAGGGACATTATGTAGGTGCATTTTCATATCTTGAAAAGTTCTTATGTGGGAACAGATCACGTTCACAGGTCATGTGACGTGAAGGTGTTGTTATTTTTCATGTTTATTATGTTTTGGGGGCATTTTGTTTTTGTATGTTCTTATTAAAAATGATGAATAACAGTTTCACAGTGTTGATAATCAGATATTGAATGTCTGCATTCTGGAGGATACATTGCCCAGACTAAGGGTATAAGCCAGGAATAGTTACTCAAAGATATACTTATGTTTTGATGCCTATACTCTACAGATAATCTATAATATGAAGGTGTGAAATAACTATTACTCTTTATATTACTCTTAAATGTGTATTATTGATTAATTCACCAGTGTGCACAAATTTTCAGGGATTTTCTGCAAGCAGTTTTTACAGTTGAAGAAAGAGACATCAAGTCTGTAGTTTTGAGACCTGGTACAATATTGCTAGTGCAGTGAAGACAGTATAAAAACAGGAATGAGATGTTTTGTTTATAAATGTTAATAGTTAATAGTTAGTTAATATCTATGTATACTTATATTATGTTACATTGCATTGTGTTGTGTTGCGTTATGCTATGCTATGTGTACTATACTAGTTCTGTTCTGTTCTGTTCTGTTCTTTTATTTATGTTATGTTATGTTGTTATGCCTTTGGATGTTATGTTATGTTATGTTGTTATGTTTGTTATGTTATAATCGTTATGTTATGTTATGCTACATCACCTATGCTATGCCTTTAGATATTATGTTGTGTTATTCTATGTTATGTTATGTTATGCTATCTTATGCTATGCTATGCTTATACTATGTTATTCTATGTTATTCTATGTTCTATATTCTATATGCTGTTCTGTTATGCCTTTAGATGTATGTTATGTATGTTATGTTATGTTATGTTATGTTATGTTATGTTATGTTATGTATGATGCCCATGTTTATCACACTCTCCTTCGATGAAGAGACAGAAGCAGTTCTCTTCCAGTGTGTGTTTCTCAGCAGATGGTCAGTGCGGTGTGCCCCCATAGGGCACGAGTTGCTCATGTTGTGCAGCAGCTTGGCAGACAGCTGGGAGGAGTCTAGACGGAAGCTCCTCAGCTGGAGTTTCAGGGCCCATGGTGTCATTCCTCTGAGTTCTCTAGTCTTTTACTATCACCAGGCCAGGTCAGCCGGCTTGTTATGAGGGGAAAAAAACATCAGTACCATCTGGAATCCTTACAAATACATAGTGGTGAGCATATTTTTCTGTGGGAGATCTTTGCTGATATTTGTTGAAGTAAACAACATGACTCTGCTGTTCAAAGATAAATAACAGATGTGATAGTCTGAATCTAGCTCCAGTGTATCAGCAAACTCATGCTCTTATCAGGATATAGATGGTCCTCTGCAGCAACATCACTTACTCTTGGGACATCTGTAGGCAGACAGCGTACCAGTACTGGTGGCTGGCGGCAGTTTACATAGTTGTGACCAGTCTCTCTCCTGTCATGAATAACAAGCGGATGAGCACACCAGTGAAAAAAGAAACTTAAAATGTTAAGGTGATCAGATATATAGCTACGTGCACTATGGTTAAATGTATCAAATGTAAAGTATACACAATATTAACATTAAAGATGTGTTTTGCTTATTGTTAACATCATTTGGATGTTTGACCTTCACAGTGCAGAATGATGTACAGACAAAGTTTGACATGTGAGGACTGTTTTCTCTGCTTAATCTTAAATCTGAGTTTCAAGTTAGAATATGTAGAATTTTTCAGTTGCTGTTTGTAAACACACCAGAAAGATAGTCTCATTGCCGGGATGTCAGACGCTGACATTTTGGGTCGGTAAAGCATTCAATCACAGCAAAATAATGAGAAAATAAGAAAGTATGGGTGGAGGGCAGGATCTTTATGGATGCAGGTGCTGCCACATAGTTCTGGCATGTTGTGGGTGATGACTGAGAGGTATTATTTTTACATGAGTCTATGTATTGTAGAACTATGACATCACAACTAATGTGTTAGCCGACTGTGGTCCATATATGCAAGTAACACAGAAACACAAACACTGAACTGACTTTTCAGTGAAGTATGAGTCATTTTGTCCAACAATTAAACTTTTGAAATGAAAAATATTTGCAGATTCATGGATTTGTGATTTTTCAATGAGGGAGCAGAACTAGATTTAACAAAGTAAATTACCTTTTTTTGTTGAAAAACTAGACAAAACTATATGACCTAATACATATATGGAAATTAGATCATACCTGTGTGCAGGTGCAGTGCAAGAAGTGTTAAAGTACCATGTGTGATAAGTTGATGATAAACAGCAGAGCTGTATTCTCTCTGAATCCAAAAAAGGTAGTTTTTCCTCACCACAGTCACCTCAGTGCTTGCTTGTGGTTGAACTATTTATAAAAAAAGAACAGTCTAGATCTGCTCTATATGAAAAGTTCCCAAAGATAACGTGACCTTTTTTGTATCATATTTTCTTATAAATGTGCATCACATCTATATTGTGAATTTGATCATTGTCTTAACAAAATAGTTTGAACTACTTCTTTTTCTTCAGTTAACTAACCTAGTTCTCTCATTAAGGTAGCTTTGCTGTAGTTCAACTTCTTCCAATGTGAAGCAATTAGTAGTTTGTGAAGCTATGCTTTCAAAGTAGCTTCCCCAAAACCAGCAGTAAATGCATATGCTGTTTGTTTTCTGAAGTGTGAGCCATTATCAATCATATAGGTTAGCATAACAGAAGAGAACAGAAATAAATAGATTGCCACATAGTTGTCGAGCATATATACATGTCAAATCAAAGGGAGAAAATCTGTCCGCTCTTGTTTACACTGACAGTTTTCTCTCAGATGTGTTGTCTAATGACTAACTCATCACACTGTTTTCATCTTATCCAGAAATAAATAAACAGGATAACTGAGCAGATATCTACAGTGTGATATCATTGTGCTCTCTCAGAGGTGGCAGCTCAGGTGAATTGTTTGGTGTTTGGTTACTACGCAAAATCTCCCAGGTGAAGAAATGAGGATCTGGTGGGACGTTGTAATGCTGTCACCAGTTGGATGATAACTACACTGGCAAAATTACAAAGCAATAAAACTGAACAAATAATGTCGTAATGGAGTCTCCAAGCATTCACCCTAATTTTCTGAGATATTGTTCAGTGTCATAGAGGCGTAATCAAGACAGTAATAAACCCCAAACCGAATATAACTGACTCAATGTCCCCCATGAAATAGACTTGTCTTGATGATTTTCCTGTGTCAGTAATTACAAAATGTAATATAAAATTTGTCTGTCATAAAAGTAAGCTTTTAAATGAAAAGTTAATCAAATTTTATTTCCGACACTTTAGGAGCAAGGACATCATTTTCTGCTTCATCTCATCTCATAGCTTGGACCTTAAATCACAAGAGGAGCTGTTCACACATTCACAACCCAAGTACTTACAGGAACTGTCAACTTTAGGTTTAAATATAAACTTATCTGGGTGCAGTGAGTCATCAATATGGGTTAAAAGTAAATGTTTTTAAAACAACCTCTACAACTACTATTTAGTGCCAGTGTTAATAAACACAATAACCATGATTTAGCAAACACAACAATGCATAATTAACTGTTCAGAAGGTGAGTACAATACTGTAGGTTTATGACTGCATTATTGATAATTAATGTCTCTGGTATGGTTTTACATAAATGTCAGAAAGCAAACAACTAAAAAATACATTTCTAGTGAAGCAATGCAATCACAAGTCAAAAATAGCCTATAAGACAATCACTTTGCAGGTTCATATCATTTCAACGACAGAAATGACTGTGATAGTCACTATTACATGTATAGCTCAGTTAACATACAGGTGAGCAGTTGTGGAACCATATAGGTTGACAATGAAGCTGGTCTCAGCGTTCACTGTGTCTTCACTCGCAGTGTGGATGTGTCTTTCAGACCAAAGGCACTGATCAGAGACTGCGTTTTACTGTAAGACAAGAGAATCATGATTTTGTAGGTGCAGAGTGAGTCAGGATATACAGTCAGACTTTATTAGGTACACCTGTCCAATACACCAGCACAATCATAAATTCTAGATTTATGAAGCCTATAATGTTTTTTTTGGGGGGCACTGACCCCTCTGGTGCGTGTAAATGTAAAGGTCAAAAAAAAACAGTGTCTTTCTAGTGAGGCAGCATGCACAACAACAGCACCCTGACTCTGTTTGACCTGAACTGAACAGAACCTTAATTACCCTTCTGTTTCATGTCAAAATGGCTGCTGTGAAAAAGGTCTATTCTGGATCTGGCCTCGCTAGGTTTTACCAGTGAAAGAGCAGTGCGCATCAGGCTTGTGTTAGTGTGAGAGGAAACATCAGAAAGACTCAGCCACCTGTATGGGTGCTGGATCAACAAAGCACATCAAAAACAAACAGATTCACAGTCCTAGAAGCTCCTGTTACAAGGATTATGCAGTTCAGTGATGTTTCAAGCACACAAGCTCTTTCATATTCTGGAATGCACAGAGTGGCCATCTTAAATACCCATAATCCATCTAATGAACTTGGCAACAGGAGGGTTATGTCACATCAGATGGATTAGATGGATAGAAGTCTGACGGGGATCCTGTGTGCTTGAAACATTACTTAGCCACAAAATAGATCCTTACAGTGGGAGCTTCTCGATGTGCAGATCTGTTCATTTCAATTTTTCAGCTTCTGTCAGACCAAGACTCAGATGTGCAACTTACTACAGATGTATCAGAATGCTAAGTATAATTAGCATCTTTTATTTGTGTGTGTTGTTTGTTAGCTTGTAGGTGGCAGTGGCTGACAGATAATGCTACTCTTGCTCTCTCTACTGACAAGTCTGCTCTGCCTTGGAGATTTCAGGTTTGTTTTTTGTTTGTTTTTTTTTGCTGGTTTCAGCCAGCAGCAATTGGCTTTCGAATTTGTTATGTACCAGCTTGCCTGGGGTACATCTGAACCTCACACTTTAGGGAAGTGGGCTGACATTTCCTCTTTCGAGCAGTCATTCCCAGAGACTGGGTTGTGACCCACAGGTGGGTCACAGAAGATTATATTTGGTTCCTCAAATGAACAAAAGTCTATGGAAGAATTTCAGCAGATTTAAAATTTATATCTGCAGTACACCTTTTATAAAGCATTTAAATTGTGTATATTCTTTTATTGATGAGAGGAAAAAACAAGAGCCTTAGTTTAATTCTGCCTAAATGCACTTTTAGGCATCATTGTCAATTTAGTCTAATTTATTAAGTAGGCTAAAATGTCTTATTTTGTTTTCCCCTTATGATGAAATAAAAACAATGAGATGGCCTGTTAACTAAGATGCATTTCTCATTTATAAAATATTTAACGTGTATATAAGTTAATATAAGGGAAATGGCTGCAAAAATGGTCAGGAACGTTAATTTATGCACAAATTAGCACATTAAGATTTATTGATGATGCATATTTTGAACTGGGCTGCAATAGTTTGTAATTTTTAAAAAGTGGGAGCCTGGAAATAAAGTTTGGGAAACACTGCACTACGAGTCAGTGTAGTAAAGGCCAGACATTTTAGGGGACATAAACATGAGAAAACACATTTTTTGAGTGGAAGGGATTTCTAATGTTTTAAATGTTGTGAAAGTAGTAGAGTTAGTAGAGTAGTAGAGTTTATGTGAATTCATATGTGAACTGAACAAATTAGCCATGCATTCCCACAGTGTTAACAAGTAAAACAGACACTGCAAAATAAAGGCACAAACAAAGCAAAGGGAATTTTATCACAATACGATTATCTCTACCAAATACAGTTATCACTTCATGCATTGGAAGCTGTGCAGTGTGTATGTACAGCACCTGAGTTGTTTGTTTTGGCCTCCTCATTTCATTACGTATTTGATAAAAACCTGTAACACTGTTGAGCAAAGGTATCACTCACACCTTAAAAAATACGACGACACAGACCAAACATATATTGCAAAGGAAGCTTTATTGCCAGTGACAGAAGGGAAATATCCAGAAAGGAATTTTTTCCACAATATATTGTATTCTGATCTTGATTTAAACAGTCCAACACCGGTTTTTAAATTACATATAGCAAGTTACCGTTGCCCTTACTAGTTACAGTCCCGCAGGTCTTAAGATATACGTTTCACCTCAACACAATGGCCAAATAAACACGTCCAGTTATAATTTATCAAATATTCAGTCACAATCACTGAACCAAAGGCCCAACCACCATGCACTTATTGTACCTCTGCATGTTCCTCCCTTGGAAATCAATGCCATGGCATATTTCCTATTAAACAAAATAACACACCCATAAAGCCTCAGGCATGGCTTTTTACAAGGATACGCTCACAGATACAATGGCACTTTATACAACTCGGAAAAAGAAGAACACACAGAGCTTGCTGAACATATTTTATACTATAGTAACAAACAAATTGTTGGAAAAACGGTACAGATTTCTTTTTACAGTTGATTTGGTTGCTTTTTAGCTGTTTCACCATTTAGGGTATTTAGATATATGAGATGGCCTCCACAAAAGCCACTGGACAACAACTGAGTGATTGCGACATTTGTGTATTAAAAGAATTCAATGTGTGGATGACTATAGCTTTGTGAATCGATTCAATGGAAGATCTGATTTCAAAATAAAGACATTATTGAGTTAAAAAAAACAGAGATTCATATTGCACTTTCCATCAACTCACAGGACGAGTGTGGTGAGGGTGTTGAATCTTATAAATGGCAGTAACACGGGCACAAGTCCACACTAAACCTCAGAGCACTTGTATTGTTGTCATGGCAACACCACCATGATAGCCGGTATCCAGTCTGAGGGCAACGGGGCGGAGGGGGGGGGGGGGACTTTATATCTGGCAGATCATACATTATACACCTTTTCATTATCAGCCTGCTCCCACACAACTGAACGCAAAAAGACAACAACAATTTGAACGCAGCATCAGGTCACTGGCGTGTGATTTACAACAGGCTATTTGAAAGCATAAGTACCATCTTGGAGCGCTGTTCTCTGATGAAATTACACCCTCCATGTGACACGCTGCAGGATTAACAGTCCCCTCGCTGATATTTACATTGTGGGTTACTGGAGTGCAAAGACTGATTGAAAGTAAATAATTTATTCTTTGGTTCAAAATTATACAAATATATTTAAGTTGTGTGTGTGCACAACATCCTACATAATAAAATCTTTCATAAATCTTTGACTAATCTTAATATTTACTATGCGTGACTCTATAAGTATCCTAAAATCACTCTAAATAATCTCTTTTCTGTGACATTACAGATGAAAAAATTAAGTTTAAGAAAGGCCTCATACTGTATGTCTCTACTGTATATGTATGCAGGAGTGTGCACTCACTGTGTTAATGCATGTTTGGTAATGAATACATGTATCCTGTAGAACTTAATATAACAATATGCATTTCTTATGACACATTCACAATGCATGAATCACAGGGAACACAGCTCGGGTAAAACAGCGATGTTTCAGGAACATCCCACTTGATCAGACATTAATAACTGACTTGCACCTGCCTTTGTATCAATCATGCAAAACAAAAATAAAATATCTATTAGTATAAGTATGAAAATAACCACCACTACAGCCATACACACTCACGTACTGTATACATATTGAGATATACACAAACTTCAAACTGCACGATAGTCCACAGTTTGAACAATATCTAAAGGTACACACCAAAAATAGAGAACAGAAAGGGGTTAGGGGGCAAATCAAAGATTCATAGCTGGGTCACACATGTAGCACAGAGCAGCACTGAACTCAGTGTAGGCACAATCTGCTTTTTACATCATCAACAACAGCCCCAAAGAAAAACCACAGCTACTGGAACAAAGGTGACCTATACAAGCACACAAATCAACAGGTCAACAAGTAGACAGTACATTTTGACACTGCATAGAGTTAAAAACACAGTCCAGGCCAGCACTCAGCTGCACCAAGCTCACGTCACCAACATCTGATTCTAGCTATCAGCGTCCACACACACGTCTGCGCTTGTGTTCAGCTAAGGTACTGTTCGTCATTGTTATCGAGACTCTGAGGCTTCCTCTCTTTCTCCTGAGTGACTCAGTTGGCCTGGACTGGTTTTGGACCCACTGCAACGCCATTACAGTCGAGAATGTACTGCAGACAACCTTGAGGCGGGCGCCCAGTACTGTCCTTAGTGAATTCGCCAGTGATCTCACCCTTCTGGCCAGTTCCCTGAAAAGACAAAGAAATTACTCATACAGCAACAACTGTGACGCAGTGAGATCTAAAAATAGCTAGATTATTTGAATCGTATTATATAACTGATAATGTCCAATAACATACGCAGGACATTGTCATTACGGTAAAGGTGCAATATACAGCATTCAACCTCATCGGCGTCCTAAGCAGAGAATGAAGTCACACTCTCTCTCTGTGTGTGTTTTTATTTGAGCTTCTCAGTTTATCCAGTTTGGCTGCACGTGTATGTTAATCCATGTGAATCTCCCGCTGTCCTCCCAAGGGTTGGGTAGCAAACTCTGTACTTTTAAGTGTACCAACCAAATTATGTCGGTGCTACCCGACATAATTTGTCTCCTGCAGCAACTGCAGCTAATATTAGCTTGCCTGCAGATGCATGTACAATAAAACTTTAAGTGAGGCATTGTCAATTTCATCAACATCTTCAGGTGATTAATTAGCTTGTTGGATAAGTTGTTTTTGGACTTTTTACTGTGATAACTGTCTTGGCTGGCTTAGCATTTTTACTAGTGTTAGCTAACACTGCTACTGGCGGTGTCCAAAACACCTTACATAATATTTAGCAAGCTACAACAGTGTGTGAGATTTATTAGTATGTCCGAAACCTTAGTATGAAAGCAATATTTGTGAATTGCAGACTATGTACAGGGAAATATTGCAGTATGCAAGCATGGCGGTGGTGACGACAACAGGAGGGATATCATGTGTCTCCTGTGTGACACAAACAACAGCATTGCCCTTTACTGTTTCATGCCTCTTTCAGCTGACAGGAGTCGTGATAAGTTACTGCTGATGAAAATCCAACATTTCTTAATTTGGCTGCTTCATAGTAAAGGCTTTTAAATTAAAAAAATAATAATGGGAGACTTTTATTGCGAAGACTTCATATGAAATTAAGTGTTATCTATCATTTCACAGCTACTCAACACAAATTTTTTAAAATTTGTCTTTAGCTAAGAGACACACCTTAAAGCAGGCAGCCCTGCTTTAATGGGGATGCAAATCCCTGGTGTGCTGAGCTGACGTGCTAGGTCAAACCGAGTCAAGCCAGGCCAGCACGTGTGTATGGAAAAGGGGTACTACTGGCAGTGAATGTCACATACAGCACCTTTAACAATGATATTTCTGTTTGTAATCTCTTTGCCTGTGTTACTGTACCTGGGATGGCTGTATGGTGGTGGGTCTCTGAGGAGCATTAGCTTCCTTCTCTGCTGACTTATTCATTGCTGCCAGCACCATGTCAGCAATGAGCTGCCTGTCCTCGGCCTGGTGCTCCCCTACCAGGGGCATGGAGGAGCCCACCACCTGCACCACAAGGAGGATGGTTAGAGCACCGAGACAGGATGTCAGCACCACCAGTGGTGCCTTATGTAAACCATAAACATTGGTTGGCTGAGTATGTTCTAGCTTTCAAACATGACTATCCTAGATTTTTACCTCTGTGATGTAATCTCTGCCATCTTTCCCATGGATAGCTTTGACTGCACAAATCTCCAGACCCCCAAAAATCTCTGAGCAGGTGTCAACCCACAGCTTGTACCTAAATGAAACAATCACCACATGACTCAAAACCAGCGGTAGGCAGCAGCGTAATGAGACACCACAGTCTAATTATCAGCTGTTATCACTTCTACAGAACATGTTACTATATATGACGCAATCAGGTTAACACACTCAGAGCTGCTTGCTAATATTCCACATGTAACAGTGTTAATTTAGCCTTTTTTGTACTGGATTATAGGATTTTTATTTAACACTCACCTATCAGTCATGGCCACCTGTTCAAGCATAGCTGAGCCAGTATTGGTCTTCCAGTTACCAGATATAGACGTTCTCCTGAAGTAAAGCAAACAGATCACTATGATTTTAGTTCAGTTTCTCATTCATTTATTAAGTTTAAGTAACAAACTAATGTAATTATACATACATGTAGGCTTTGTAGTCGGTGCCAATTTTCTGGATTCTGATGTCGTACTTGGAGTCGATGAGAGGTTCTGTGGTGGTGTACGTCTGGGTGAGAGCCACGACACTGGCTATGTCCTGGAACTTACTGTGATTTTCCACCTTCACCTGTACACAAAAACAGACAGATGTGAATGAACTAAGCAAAATACCAGCACTTTGCTTCTGACCCTGTCCACAGCAGTACATTGCTTAGCTTCCTACACCTGCTGCTTCTCAAAACTGGGGGCGTGCAACTGCCATCTACTGTAGGTAATACTCAAAAAATCTGAACTATCCCACTGTTAGTGTATATAATTAATAGGTCTAAAGTTCTGAAAGAAAAGCCAGAAATATGGCAAAAGAAAATGATGCATTCTTTCATGTTACCACAAGAAGAAAAATCTTCATACCTTTCCTATACCAGAGTGGGCATGTCCGATCTTCACGACAACAGGGAATGACGGCATGCTCACCTTAAAAAAAAGAAGAAGAGATATTGCCTTTTATTCTGCTTCATACTTTCATCTTACATTTGTAAAACTTTTTGCAAATCATTTTCAGCCAGTGTTTTGTTTAATACTGAAATGATAGATGCAATAGAAAGTAGCCGTAGTAGTGTTCTCACCATCTCCTTGTAGTTTGGGTAAAAGGTCTGCTCAATCAGAGGGAACTTCTCAGCACCCAACTTCCTGTGGGTGTTGATAAGTTGGGCAAACTGTACACACAAAAAGGTAAATAGTTAAGTCAAGTCAGTCAAATGTATTTCTATGGTGCATTAAAACATTAAGCTGACCCAAGTGCTTTACAAACATAGGCAGAAGAAAACAGGTCAACAGAGCAAACAACAGAATCATACATATACCATAGACTGCATTAAATACCAGACAGAGATCAAGATAAAATCAATAAGTGATACAAAAACTTATAGAAGAACATTATAACAGAACAATGAACAGTAGCACTTTAAATGAGCAATATGTAGCAACTGCAGCCCAAATAGCAAGTTGGAGCCATAGACTGTATATTAAACGGGATGAAATCTTGTTTAGTACACAGTCTAAGGTTGAAGTGAGTTGTTTCCCACTGCCCTCTCCTCCCTAGACTCGGGGAAGCTCTGCACGACACATACGACATCATAAATTTACAATAGTAATCAAGGACGAGTCCTACACTGTAAGTTGATCATCTTTTATAATCGTCATTTTTCTGTCAATGTAAAGCTAAGTCCGTTTTCCTGAAAGCAAAAGCCCACTGCTCTGAAAATACACACTTTTTGACTTAAGTAACTGCCTGCCTGCCTTACTGCCTGCCAGACACCATTAACATATTGCTCAATTTAAATCTCATAAGCATCGAGTCCTTCTAAAAGATTATTATGATATCTTACAGCTCATAAACAGACACTTACTCATTCAGTGAACATTCTGCATTAATTTTTACTCAACTAGTTAACATGAAACAGGCAAACTAAAGTTATTCCAGCATGGAATAGAAATTTCAAAGGGGCACACCATGGTTGTAGTGTTGTTGTCAGAGTAAGCAGTATTTCAACATAACATGTTTCCTTGATCTCTGATGACATATCATGGTCCTTGTACGATTACAGTAAATATATTACAGAAGTTGTGCTTTGAATGACTACATCTGATGTGGTGGGGCAGGTTATTCCACAGACGGGGGGCCACAACTGAGAGGGCACGGTCACCACTGAGGCTCTGCTAAGGCCAAGGGATGACCAGAAGTGACTGGTCAGACAACCTGAGTGACCTTGGGTTGGGTTTAAGGAATTAAAAGATCAGATAAGTAGGAGTGATCCATGAAACGCTTTACAGACAAGTAAGGCTTTAAAATGAACTTGAAAACTGACAGGGAGCCAATGAAGGGAGGCAAGTACAAGAGAAATATGCTCACGCTGAAGGGAATTGGTTAAAAGGTTTGCAGTAGCATTCTGCACATACTGCAGATGTGAGAGTAAAGACTGACTCCCATGTACAAGCAGTTGCAGAAATCAATGCGAGGGGTGTTAAAAGCATGGATTACTTTTTCAGAATCTTGGAATGATAAGAAGGGTTTTACTTTTGCTAATTGCCTGGGTCCAGACCTTTGAATACACCCACTCTGATGCTCTTCAGATGGAGCGAGTGGAGTGTCAGGAGTTGAGAGTCTGATATCAGACAATTTTGGCTCTCAGTTTGAAGAAGCTCACTCTCACCACTGAATTATTTGTTTATTAAATAGAATCAAAAATCACTTCAATGTTTTTTGCATAGAGTTTCATGAAGGATGACAGTAAGCCAAGCTTCCCACACAGAATGGTGGTGTATTCAGGAGGACCAAAGAGAGCCACTTCAGCTTTTCAGTTCGTAAATAAATCAGATATGATTCATGAGTCATTTCACAAAGGAAATTATGGTTATTTAATAGATAAAATGCCATGCAGACAGAGAATGGATCATTGTTATTGTCCCCCCTGCTGCAATGCTTTACAGTAAAGCTCTCCCGGGCTGCTGAGTGCCTACCGCCCACGGCTTGTCACACAGGTTGTAGATGGATGAAAGGGAGTTGATGCTTGGGACTCCTCCGTACTGCAGCCCAATGATCAAGTTGCGAAAATCCTCATTCTGGGTCATACTGAAGGCGTGCTGGCGAATGAGGACAAAGTCTGGCTTGAATGACCTAGAAGACAAAATGATGGCAGAGACGACAAACTGTGGCAAGTGTTGATAGAAATGTGGATGAGTCAGGCGTTCAGCAGCACCGTAGGTGGATACTTTTGAGGGAAAAATCTCTCCTTCTTTTCTGTCTTTGGCTGTCTGTGTGTGAAGGGGGGCTTGTTTAACTACATTCGTGGGCTCCAAAAACTGGGAGACTACTATTCTTGTGGGGTCCAACCAGGTTTGTGGGGCCAAAAATGCTGTATCAACAAGTTAAGAGCTGTTTGAGGGTTAAAGGTATAGTATGGATTATTTGATGTTGGGTTGTATGAGGTAATTATGAATAGTCAGTGTATTTGTTACAGTAGATGGTGGTTGACACACCTCCAGTTAGGAGAAGCAGTAAGGAGTACCAGCATGGAAGCTAAGCAATGAAATGCTGTAGACAAGACCAGCAACAAAAGATATTTTAGCCACTCAAAAATGGTTCACGTAAAAAAAAATCGTTGTTTTGAGACAAACTGCCGTTATACAAGCCAAATATCACTCTCTTCAAACCAACCAAACTGGGCAAAATCAGTAATTTTACCTCCCAAAACGCAGAAGTTGCTGGTCTACCTTTATCAGTTAGTTTGTTTGTGTTATTGTGTAACTTCTGTGTTTTAAAAGTATACCTCAGATTCAATGAAATCACACAGTAACATAACTGATGGGTACATTCACATCCACAGGCTGGAACTGAACACATGGCAACAAACATAAAAAACAACTGACAAAAAAAGAAAGTTTTTTTTTTTTTTTACATTTGCAAACTGATCACCCTTCATTTAAAACATTTGGGAGATTCTGTAATTTTCCTGTGTGGACTAAAAAACTAAACCCGGCCTTCACTTGGCACGAGATGAGTAGATAATGACTGAATTTTCATTTTTGGGTGAACTATCCCTTTAAGTGGCTAAAATATGTTTTGTTGCTGACCCTGCAGTACATTGCTTAGCTTCTGCGCTGGTGCCCTTCTCTGCTCATCCTAACTGGAGGTGTGTGCCGACTGGCATCTACTGTAACACATCACTACTGATAAGTACCATCAAATAATCCAAAATATCCCTTTAAGACTTGGTTTTAGCATTAGGGTTAGAGTTAGGTTTAGGTTTGGGTTAGGCACTTAGTTGTGATGGGTATGGTTAAGGTGAGGGGCTAGGGAATCCATAATGTCAATGACGAATATAGTAACGGTGTGTGTGAGTGTGACTGTGTGTCTCACCTCATGACCTTGGTACCATTTCTAAAAACTTGCATATTCACGTTGCAGGTCCCGTTGGCATGAGCCACAACATTGAGCTCACTGAATTCAGCCTGAGGAGTTGATGATTAGAGAAGCATATGAGGACAGAGTACTTAAACGTTTCTATTTTGTTTTACATAAGTACTTAGTATGGATATCACTGGCTCGGTGAAACATACCTGCTCCACTTTGATGTCATAATCCCCAAGTATCTTCTTTCCCCGGAATAACTTTGCCCTGGTTAAAACAGAAACACAGAGAATGTATTAACTTTTAATATAATAAAATATAAAGATTTCCAATTAATTACCAATCCGAGAGTAAATCTAGCATTCAATAACAATCGCTTTACAACAACCTGGAATGTGATTTAATGATTAATATAGCCTTTACATTACACTTTTAAGGCTGTATAACTAACCTCTAAGTCTCTCCCTTTTGGAACTTGATCAGCTTTCTCCTTTCTAATACTTAGATATGCTAGGTACCAGCCTTGACTATGCTGAAAAGAAAACCCAATTCTGAGGATGGTTAAAAGATGTTGCTGGGGGATCTGCTAACGCGACATATACTGTATATAGTCACATCTTAATTTAGCTAATCTGCACCAATTGTTAGCTAGCATTTTGATGTCTCTTTTACAGGTTCCCAGCAACATCTTTTACTATCATCAAAGTTTGTTTTTTTTTCCCCAACATTGATGAGTCTAGCACATAACATATCTAGATACAGGACACAGGAAAGGAGAAAGAAAGGTTCTGCTGGACCGGGTTGCCAGGTCTGTGTGACAAAACCAGCCCAGAACCATTTGTGTGTCTTTATGTGGGCATGCTTGTGACATGTGCTGTCTGAAGTCAGTTTGATAAGGTTTAGGTATAAATAAATGATCTAATTTCAAATATGGATGTGTATTTATAGATATTATTAAAGAAATAGGTCCACCCAACCAGCGGACAAAAAATTCAGCCCGTGAAAAACGCAGACCTGGCAACCCTGCTGCCAGGTAGCTTGTTTTACTGTCATTGAAGCACAAAGTAAAACAGAGCAGAACTTAGGAAGAGTCAGTTTTCAAAGAGATGCCTACCACAACATATACACAGAAGTAAGCATTTTTTACTGCCTGGTCCACTAGCAGTACCACAGTATGATGAAGTAAGGTAACATTTCTTTTGGACATACTGAATTCTCAATTTCAGAAAATGGCTGCACCTTTCAGGAGTTGAGTGATTGAGTGATTCAGCACTTTTTTTTTTTTTTTTTAAACAGAGAGTCTCCAGCTTTTCTGGCTTGAATTAAAATTACACCTGTGGGTCCTTAAACTCTTTTTTTCCCCCTGAATCACTGTTGAAGAGTAAATCTTTCCCTGTGAGATTTAAGATTAAGATGGATCGTGTCTGTATACTGACACCATGGAGAGATGAAAACTGCAGAGGCTACACAGTAATTGTCAGTGTGTTAACAGTGTGTTCGATTTCTTAGGCTTTTTTCCTATACTGATTTACAGGAGCTGGGCATGACGGCATAAGCTCTCACAGCAGAAACTACTGCAGTTATCTACAGTAAATCAATACTAATGAGGCCCAAAAAAGAACGCTATTCCTATTTCCTCGAGTCGCCATGGAGGAGGTTTCATTTGGTTTTCATTTCCACAGCTTCAAGTTCATACTCTAACCAGCAATCCACTGCAATGTGGCGCAAAACATTATGAAACTACTTTTATCCAAATGGGATTAGTAGAATGTCCATGTTTCAGTATGGCTATGTTGATATATTCTCACGGCACCTTGTGAAGTTCCTCCTTCTCTTAGTTTATGTCACCCTGCTGTCACGTACCCTGCACTTCCTGCATATTTAGTGAGGAGGTAAGGCTGAATAATTCATCCCCAATCTAATTAGAGCATGGGGATCTATTTGGCTGTGGAGGAAAACAAGCATTAAAATATGAATCACAGCATCTATATCTGGGAAAATGAAAAGCCTGCTCTGCACAGTGATGAATGCTCTTTGGCGATACATACTGGAGACTGAGACGGTGTTTCCAAAACACAACCCCCTTGAAATAAACACAGACACGAGAAAGACAAGCTTCTGATTTCATTTTGCCATTCAAATTTTAATTTCAGCACGGGGGAATGGCTTTGTGGAGGGAGCATGATGTGATTACGTGTTCAAACTATGTTTTATAATCATCCTGAGTCCAGCTCAGCATACTGACCATAAAAGCCTTATGTTCCAAGAAAACACCATCCTATAGTATGTTTAGCACGATCTTTCAGCACAGAGCATTAATATGCATTAGTGTTTGACAGTCTCGCCTCAGCTCCTCTAGTTAAAATTTAATCCCTTTCTGTGTCGTCCTTGTATTAGCTTTCATCCAAAAACAAAGGACATTATTGGTAAATATTAGCAATATTTCCCATATAGAAAAGAAAACAACTTGTCTTTTCTATGCATTATACAACCCTGATTCCAAAAAAGTTGGACTACTCTGCAAAACATAAATAAGAACAGAATGCAATGTTCTGCAAATTATTTTGGACCTGTAAGTGAAGTGAATTCAGTACAAAGAAAAGATATATGTTCAAACTGATGAACTTGATTGTTTCTATAAACTCATTCTGAATTTGAGGCTTTCACAGATGGGCTAGTTAGCCATGCCAGGGCTGCTAACACACCCCCATACCATCACAGATTCAGTTCTTTAGCCCAGAGGACACAACGTCCAGGATTTCTGAAAACAATCTGAAGTGTGGACTCCTCAGACCACAGCACACTTTTCTACTTTGCATCAATCCATCTGAGACGAGCTTGGGCCCAGAAACGTCAGAGGCGTTTCTGGAAGTTATTGATATTTGGCTTCCACTTTGCATGGTAGAGTCTTAATTTGCATTTGTTGGTTCAGTGACAAACTGTGTGAAGTTTTCCTCAGCTCATGTAGTAATACACTTTACAACATAAGACTCCTATGATTATAACTTTATGATTTACTGATTAAGTATGAATCAAGAAAACATTATGTATGTTGTTTATAAGTAAACTAAAAATTAAATTTTCCATCTACGTTTCTGCTTATTACTATGATAGCGGCAGCTCGAGAGAGGCAGGAAAGGCAGGAAGAGAGAGAGCAACGGGCCGGAGAACCTCATGACTGTCGTTTTTTAATATTTAAATATGTCTCATTTATGTTTTTTTCATTTGCATGTGTCATACATGTGACATCTTATGTGTCTTGCACAATTTATATTTTGTACTAGATTTTGGTTTCACTAATGGTTGTCCAACTCAGTTTTATAACACACATGTCTGTCTACTAAGGATATTGTATGTAGATTTATTGTCATATACAGTACTTAAAAGTTCCCAAATTATACAAGATTAATATTACACAAATTTACAAAGCATTTTGTATCTGGTTTGACTGTCATATATAATACAAGTTTCAGATAAAAGATAAAAACATTTTGTATGGGCTCTGCCATTGCCCTTGACTAATGCTCTGGCCTTTAAACTGGAGTTAGTCTCCGGGCGCTGTGTACACAGCTGCTCACTGAGAGAGAAAGAGGAGCAGGATAGTGTATTGTAGATGTTTACTTGGATCATTCATATGGAAGAATTGATGTGGGTACTCTTGACTTGAATTAAAGATGAGACGAGAAACAAAATGAGACAAAATATGTTCCTCCTTTGTGATTTCAAGAGTAAGAGAGACAAGAGAGTAAGAGTAAGAGACAATATAGACATTAGATAATATACAATATACACAATAAAAAATTAATCAACTTCATTAATAGTTACACACTGCTATGTTAAAGCATTGCCAAATTACACATTGCTGTGAAAGAATTTTTCATTCAGATGATTCACCCAAGAGCTCGGTAATCGGGAGCCCTCGATGAATTTTAATGTCTCATCAGTTTGCCTGCTTAACATTCACTCTCACATGTGGGTAATGTTTGAATAAGGTTAAGCTCACAGTCCAAAACACTCCTGTCCTGGTTCCAGTTAAAACAGTCCCTCATGTATTTTTGTACCTTTGAACATTAAGTGGCTGAATTAAAGGAAATCTAGTTTAAATTAAGCTACATTATAGAGAGAATAAATTAGGAGTAAATGCTGGCCATTAGTCTGATAAGTAATACATCTGCTCCCCTTGCAAAAGAGAAATTTATGGCACAGCATCACTTTCCTGGCACAAAACGAACCTCTCTGAAAGAACTTCATCTAACCAGTGAAAAACACTGGCTGAATGACAGAAGACATCTGTGTCTATATGTGCTGTGACTCTGGCAGTCACTCATTTTATCAGCACACGATTTATCCCACACAGTTAATTATTCTGCTCAACACAACCTGTTGCACAACAAAGACCTTATTCAAATACTCGTCCATGATAACGTCTTCTGGTTCTAAAATTGCAGGATGTAACAATATATCTAATACTGTGATACTGCAAAATAAAAATGTCTCAGTATGGTACTGAACTGCTACTGGCTGCTGCATTGTTTTTGATATGCAATTGTACATACATGACTTAACAGTCATTGCCAGACATTTCATGCCAACTTTTTGCACATGCTTACGTCATGGCTTTTTATTTTATCCTATTAAAGAAGGAAACAAGAAGCACTTATGATTTATTATTCAATAAAAAAGTGTCATGATCCAAATCCACAATTCAATTTGACTTTCAGTTTTAAGGTCACGATTTGATTGATTTTTAGATTGTAAACTTTTTTTTTAGCACTGATGCCTCCGCTGTTGTTAAATTTTAGAGGCTTGATTTTTAAAGATCAATAGTTTATTGGTTATATGCCCTGAAAACTGTCAATTCTTCTTTAAAAAGAAGAATATGGTATCGAGTGTAATTAATGTTAAAATTATGACACCCCTATTAATATTTTTTGAAAAACGAAAACATTTAAAACACCTCAAATGCTAAAATATAACAACAATAATAATAATAATATATAATAATAATAATAATAATAAATAATATAATCTAAAAAATAAAATATGTATTAATGCAATTTTATAAAAGAATCTAAGTAATAGTAAACATTTTTTCTCTACAACACCAGGAATTCATTGTAATTTCCTTGATATACTGTAAATGCTTTAACTGACTCATGACAACAAAGAATGTAGACGGGTATGGAAACGTCAACATGGGCGGCACCATAAGTACTAAATACAGTATATTTTCACAGTGTCATTGTAATGTCTCATCACTTATATATATATTATATATATATATATATATAATATGTACACACACACACACACACACACACACACACACATACACGTATATATCTCATCTGGGCTTTGACTCATTTCATCTGATAAATAGATGTTGATGGCTGAACCATCTGCCAGATGTAATTAGTCTGAAGGACTCTTCTTGATTCCACTCTGTGTGTCTTGGGGCCACCAGGTCTCATCACTCATGTTGCTTTTTTTTGTTGCAGCAGGTACAAGCAAAACAGCTCGTCTCAAAATAAGATACAGAACATAAATAAGCCCTCAGACCCAAGGTGTGCCAACATTACAGAGAATATTAGGTACTAAGCGAAACCTCCATAAAAAATAAAGTGACATTTCATCTTCTTAAAGCTTGCCAACAGCTATATTTTTTTTGACTTTTTGTCCCGCTCCTGCTGAGAGCTGAATACAAAGTATGTAGTATTTCAAACAAGCCAGTACTTTTCTGAAACTTTCTACTCCAAATCATTCCCAATGCAATATTTGTGTCTTTATGTTATAGTTAATGTTCTAAAAAGTAGCATTTCAGATGGTAGCACTTCATTAATACCTATGCCACTGAATATGAGTGAAGTAGACCTGCATTACTATGAGTAAACCCCGACTATCAGTGACTTACAACTCTGGGTGAAAGGTCTCTGAGAAGCAACCAAAAGAAGCCAAACCTAGTGAGCAAACATGTTCAACTCCCCACTCAAGTGATATTGAGCAGCCATGAAAAATAGATGCAGCACTCAGACAGAGGAAGGCCTTTGAATGGAGTATTTTAGCCGATCTCCCTGGTGGATGTGTACTAGATGTATGAAGCAAGAAAACATTAGAAGCAATACTAGTCTGTGGAGTTAATGAACACATTGAGATAACATGGTATTGATGAAACTGCATTAGACAACAGAAATAATGTAAAGCAGGAAATCACTTTACGTTTTTCTGAAATACAGAAGAACTACTTTGTATCAGATCGTGTTAAATATCGACAGTAAGAACGATGGGGTGTGCAGCATCATCTTACTCCCAACCCAGCCTACTCAATATTCCCAATTAGAATGACCTTTGATGAATGACATGGTTTTAGTTTAATGTATTAGATTGTGTTCCTCTGCCAGCGTATTGGCACATCGGACTATAATCCTTATTCCTCAACGAGCAGCTTCCTTTTCACTTATAACAAATGTGGAACAAGTGAAAGCATAAGGCCGGACGCTGGCATCCATCCCGCAGACGAGGGTCTGATCTTATTAACATTGATCAAGGTTTCTATTATATAAATGGCCAGTCCTGGCACACATAAACAGGAGAAGATGACACTGCAAGGCCACCTTAATTAAGCAAGCAGATATCCTAATATTTGAGTAATCTGGTGTCGTTCTGAGCAATATGTGTAGTCTAATCAGTGGAAAATGAAATTCTGCTAGAGCGGCCATCTTGTTATGGTTGCTACATGATGCACAATACAGACGACATATTAACCTTGATATGACACATGCAACATGACATATCCTGTACTGATGAAGCCCAAATGTGAAGGCTTGTTGCATCTGCACAGTGTGCTAATGTTGTCATGATACCTGAATTTTAAACTTTGATGCAATACCAGTACTTCTTTTGATACATCAGCAAAAAAGCTCCTTGGCACACAACATAGGATAATTATTTCCTCTTTTTTGATTAAATTAACCTGGCACAGAAAAAGCCACTGGACACTGTCTGGGTTTGCTTTGCTGCAAATCAAAGTTCAGGCAGGACAATAAAGACTGAATGGAACTGAGGTGCTGAGTGAGCACTTAGATCATTTTTTACAGCTTTGATATTTTTGATACCATCAAATTAATAATTAACAGAGATCATATAATTTTAAACATGTAGTATTGAAAAAGTACTGACACTTTTAGCAACCTTGACAGTGCACAAATATGTCTCAGGATAGTCTGTAATGAATTAGTTCATTTCAGTTGTTAAAATCAGATCTAACAACCAAATATTGTGATGTTGTCAAATGGTCAAAGAAGGGGTGTAGATTTAATTCTGATTTTTTTCCCATGCCTCAGGAAAGCCCAAATATTCCCCAAGGTCAGCATATCATCCAGTGTGAGAGTAGTCTCTTTGCACTGTATATTAGTAAAGTGTTACAGAGTTGAGTTTTAGTTTCATGCTTTTTAATAATGTCCACAAATAGTAGGGCTGGGCGATATGGACAAAATCAAATATCATGGGATTTTATACCTCAATATGGATGTTGTAATATTTTCTTTCAGAAAATACTAACACAATGAGATTTTTGATGGATAATAATCAGTAATGTAGATATTATGACTATGTTAGTAAAGGAAAATAATAGAACAACTAGAACACTCTGGTAAGTTCACTTTTCAGTAATGCAGCCTTTAAAACCAGGAGAAGAACACATGTGTCATTTCAAGATGTAATGATATCCAACATCTAAGACAACATCTAGTTTCATATCATCATATCACTATAATTTCAATATGTTTCCCTGCCTTAAAGAATACTATACAATATGAGGCAATAGAACTCACATAGATGAATTGTGCATATTGTGGGCATCCACTGCATTATCCAGCCACACAGCTCTAGCACACACACTGCTGTGGAAAAATATGGCAGCTGTGTAAACAAGTGTTGATCGTGTGGTGATAGAATTAACATATTCTTTACTTTTCAACAAGATATCAGTCTCTACGCAAAATTAAATTTCCTCTAAATCCGAGTGCATACTCATTTAGAGCACTTTAATTCCTTACCACAGTAGACAGACAGAACAGAAGATGCAAGTTACCACTGAGTAAGATCCCCCAGGACAATGACTGAGACCACTGTTAACATTTTACCCAAATTTCAACTGAATATGATTTCTTAAACTGGGGAAGCATGATCAAAATTTTGTGTATGACAAATTTTTACTCTTTAAATGTATAACAAAAGGTGGTCAATGGTGCCATAGTCAGGAATAGTGGTTATTTCATTGTTTTACTTTCATCTGTGCTTATGTGTTCTTGTATATTTTGATTTAATGTTTTTATATGCCAATGAAAATGAAAATTTGCCTGTGTGGATTATTCTGGCACATTTACATGATGGACCCAAGCACTCATGTTAATTAATGTGCATTGTCCCTTCTTTAATAAATTAAACATAAACACTAATAACACAATGGCCCTTTCTCGTGGCAGGCTGAGAAATATAGCCATGCAGATGATGTTATTTGGGTTTTTACTTCGCCATCTGCGGTACACCACTTGTAAGATGGACTAACCATCATACAAGAACCCTATGCACCATGTGCTGCAGTTAGTTACATTAATTGTTCCCTATGTTAGCGCAGGGGATGTCACGTGAGCTGCTATCAGTGAGCAGGGGGAAACCCCATTGATGGAGGGAAAGCACTGCAGTATTCAGAGAAATAGTGTACATTTTCCCAATTCTGCACGACCTGTGGAACATCCATTTTTAAGACACCCTAAGGGCAATACTATTAATAATTTTGGTTAGTTTGACCATTTTTTTTTACAGGCAGCTGCCATAAATCATTCCTTCTGTTGCTCCAAAATGTGTAACAAAATGAAATACTACAGAAAAATATTTCTTACAACACAGAGAAGAATATAGAGGACAATAAAAATCCACTATCTTGGTGCCATTACTGCTGAAAATCAATGGACCATGTCTTCCTTAAGTATTGGCTGCCTCTATTGTAACAGTGGCATGTTGTACCATCAAACCACAGCAGCAGCGCCCATTCAAATCTGCAGGGTGCTTCATGTTGTTTCAGTGCTTCTTTAACCCTTACTTAACTACTACAGTCAAAGGAATCATGTGGAGAAATCAGCATTAAGGCTGAGCAAACAAACAAAAGCCTATTAATGATTTAAGGTGAATTGTATAAGTAGAGGAACACATTGTCTTACCACTCCTGCTGTGGTTCGTCAATTACCAGGAGAATCTTGAACTTCTTAGGTGTCGTGACTTGGGTCTGCTCCACTAGTCCTGCTGAGGCAGCTGTCTGCTTCACAACGTTGGTGATGGAGCTGAAGAAGCCTGCTCCGGTGGACTGAGCCGGCTGGGGTTTCCTCTCCGGAGCAGGGGAAGTGGCTGGAGGTGTAGGCCCAGATGTAGGAGACTTGGCAGGGGTGGTGGAGGCAGGTGGAGGAGGCTGGGGTTGGTCAGGCCTCTGGAGGTCTGTCATGTAGCCATTGGGAAGGTTGGAGATGAACGTGCTGTCCGAGAGAGCGCCGACGCAAATAATTCATGGCTGCAGCAGGGAAAGCGGGAGAGTCAACAAGCACTGGGTGTGGAGAAAGATTCTGCAGAGGAGTCCCTGTCCTCAGTGTACAGCTGATAATGGCTGAGCTCTCAATGCAAAACTCCCAGCGAATGTACTCCCTCCCAGTTCAGCGGAGCATCCTCAGAGCTCCCCCTCACTGGCTGTGACGCTACACCCTCCCTCAACCAATCCCCTTACCCTGTGCTTTCCTCAACCATCGCCGGTGATGCTCCGGCTGTGCCTCTCTTTCCTCCTCTCGTCCTCTCCTCTCACTCACACGCTACCCCTCCCCCATTTTCTACTGCCTCAGAGGCGTCATGCTTTCTTGAACCACAGCATTTATAATAGAGGGGTTTCCAGTGTAAGTGCAGGAGGGTATACAGAGTACTACAGCACAATCGCCTTGCTCCTGCTCTCTCTGCCCCTCGTGTTTTCCCTGCCTTGTGTCCACGCACAGCATGTCTCTGTGTGTGTAAAATGCAGCCATGAAATCTAAAATGGCTGTTAGGACTAGTGGGCAATGTTGAATGAGAGGACAAACGTCACCAGTAGTCCCTTGGGACACAGATGCATGCAATAAAACCTCTTTCTTAATTGAATAATCACTCTCAATTTCAGAAAAAAAAAAAACTGAATGACAAAGGAAGTCACCAATATCCATCCTTATAATACTTTAACAGGCTGCTCTGACATTCTAATATATAAGAAATATAGAAGGAAGATAGAAGCTGTGGCAGACCACCATGTCTCCAACACAGATAACTGATGGATATTTTCAAAATGGCTCAGGAAACAGATCAATAAATCTATAACTTGCCATGCTCACAGGTCACTACAAATCTGATCTTACTGCACAGTTTCAGTCTGAGGCACAATAATCTTGGGATTTTATATGTCATGAAATCCTCATTTCTCAGCATTAATATTTTTCTATCAAACCACCATAAAGCTAGAATTACTAGTTGACTGGTGCCATTATGCTGAAATCTGCTCAGCTGGTTAACCACTGATCTCTGACCACACTCCCTCGGCCATCAAGAGATTTAAACCGCACTGACAGGCACAGAGAGGCCACCCTCCAGTGAGTGGTCCAGAGCTAGAACACATGGAGTTGGATTTGTTTTATCCTTTTACATATTGATCAGCTAGGGTCTAAGTTAATGTTTAGTCCAAATGCTCAAATTAGCTTGCATTATTCTACTAGTACAGGGGTCTGCAACCTTTCTCTCAAAAGAGATGTTTTTTTGCAAAGAAAAGGAAAAAATCTGTCTGGAGCCACAACTATTAGCCTAAATTCTCTATTTTCCTCAGATACTTTCATTTTTTGGATTTGGCATCCATAGCCAGCCTAAGGAGGAGGCACCAGCAATAGATGTTGGCTATAATGCCAATTTTAATTGATGAAATATTAAACTTTTAAAAGATTTGGTATATAGGCTACTCAGTTTTACAACTGGATAATTTAAGAATCACTTTAAGTTTCTGTATCCAGCACACAGAGAGGGGAACTGATAATACAAGATTAAATAATCTTAAAATAATAATAATAATAAATAAATAATAAAAAATAATAATAATGCCATTTGTCAAAGCTGAGCTTCACATGAATAGTGGAGTGAATGACAGAGAAATCTAATTATAGTTTGCATGTTTGCATTTTGTTAATATTGTCATTCTATTTCTCCAAAGGACCTTGAGTCTGGAATAAAGCATATCTATCTATCTATCTATCTATCTATCTATCTATCTATCTATCTATCATATTGTGATTTCATGGTCACCTGTTACTCTTTACACATCTGTTGTGTGACTATTATATATTTTTTTTCTGTTAAAGCGACATGGAGTTTTTCCTTGACTAAATCTAGATTCTATGTATGTTGTACAGATTTTAAACCTTTCTGGGGCAAATTTTTGATTTCTGAATTGATGATATACAAATAAAGGTTCTGCACAGTGTTTGTCATATTCTATATAATGTACAGCAGGCCTATAGTATGCAGGACACTATAGGGTGGAGACGGCATTTAAGTCCTCTTGACAACATATCTGAAATAACTGAAACTGGAGCTGGATGTGATGACTAATTTTCCTTTTTAGTATTGGTAATGAGAGATAGTATATTGGCTTGAGAAAAGCCGCACTGGGCACTGAATCTTATTCATGGGTGTTAGGGTGACATCAGCTGGTAGTAGTGGTGTAGTGAACATCACCAACCACTTTGCTAAAATCATCAGTCAGGATATTGATAAGCTCCTTGCATTGTGCTGTTTGACTGAAGCTGAAAATCTTTTTTTTTTTTTTAGGTTTATACAAGTTTAAAATCAATTATAAATCATGATTGTAAGACAATCAAGAGTGTGACCATACTCTGTAGCTTGAATGACTTGAAGCGTGTTGTGTTTTATATTGTATGTATTATTGTCCTTGCTTTAAAAATACTTTGTGTTCTCATGTTGTATGCTCTGCTATATGCACACGCTGTTCCTGTTTTAATGTGTGTTATGTCTTTTGTAGCTGTCATTACTGTTTTAATGTATTTATGTGTCTTTGTGGCTGTCATTACTGTTTTTAATGTATTTTATGTGTCTTTGTGGCTGTCATTACTGTTTTAATCTATTTTATGTGTCTTTGTGGCTGTCATTACTGTTTTAATGTATTTTATGTGTCTTTGTGGCTGTCATTACTGTTTTAATGTATTTCATGTGTCTTTTTAGCTGTTATTGCGTGCACATGTCCAGGGCCTACACATGGAAATTAACTGGGACATTTACAGAAATGTTCATTGATGTACACTGTCCCTATAACTTTGAACTGTATAAATGAGTGATTATGCCTTCATGTCTGGCCACAACAGAGAGATTCCTGCCCATCTATGAAAGCCTTAGACTGTATGAAAAAAATCATGTAAAAACTCCTTCACAGATGGTCGATAGATAAATTCAAGATGTGTGTTGCAGCTGCTTGGAGAAAAGTTTGTGTTTATAATGCCTCACATTGTCATCTAAAAGTCAAGAACATACTTTAGATTATATGGGTTGGTGTCAAACTTTTTAATAAGATATATTTCATTTTATATTATATCCCTGCTGTTTTGTGGTAGCTATACCATTTTCTAACATCTGCGGTAATGTGTCGCTAAAATCATTTTTGTTTCTTAAATATTATTATTATTTGAGGGGCAGAACTCCACACCATGGTTCATAGCAATTAAGCAAACAATATGTACACTAGATAAATGTACCTTTTAACTGAATGTCATCAGAAGATGGTGTCGAGTGGATTCCCATACACGGTAACTTCGTCCCAGTTCGCCTCGTCTCCGCTAGGGGCGCTCACCGCCTCTTTTGTGTGAAGACTCGCTGCGGTGGGAAAGTGCGTGGATGCAGCGTAAAGGCGAGCTGGGCTAGCCGTGCCGATGCTGTGGCTGCGAAGCTAATTTTTGTCGATGAAGTGAGAACATCAACGTTACGGTACTTTGCTGGACATAAACCCCACTGAACGCAAGCCAACTGTAAGTCGTCACTGGCGAGGTGTAGTTCAACGGTTGTTCGGTTTTGTTTGCTGAATCGGGAACATTTAAACTAGCTGACTGCAAAGTGCGGGCTAGCAGGGAATGGCTAACTTGGTTTGTGTTACAAAGTAGCGTTAGCTAAAGTTAGCTAGCGAGAGTGCTAGCTCCTGCAACTAAGATAACAGTTTAACTAAGCAACTAGTGTAACGATATGTGTGAAACGGTATTACAACAGTCCCAGCGAGTCTCTCATTCTAGTGTAACTTATGTTGCAGTAAAGTTAAGTAGCTGGATAAAGCTAGCCTAACATGTAGCCGTTAGCTGAGCCTACGTGTTTAGATAGCCTCGGAATCGTTAACGTCAGCGTCAGGATAGCCATCGTTAGCCAGCTAACCGCTAACTTCAAGAGAGCTTTAAGTTAACCATTTCCGTTAAATTTCCTCAAATATACGTTAAACCGAGTTAATATAACCGTTTCACTATGTGATTTTTTCCAAATTCTCTCTTCCTCAGGTTGTAAGTTTTTGTTGCCATCGCTGGATATCTTGCTAACATCAATGTTAGCAACTAGCCTGTTCGTGTAAATGCTAGTCACTAGAATGGACCTGTTGAACCCTCAGTTCCTGGACAAGATGAACAATAACATCGGTAGACTGCACTACGAAGGTTAGGTGTTTACATGCTGTAATGGCTGTTAATGTTGTGTGTTTAACTTGTTTGTGGAATTAACACGTTGTGATTTCTCTAAGTAACCACTAACATAATCTTGTTTTGGTTTCTTCTACCCGCCCCATGACGAGAGTCAAACGCAGAATTTTACGTTAATTTTAATCCAAGATAAGTCGACAGGGTTCGACTCATACTGTCAGCCGAGTGAGCCATAGTGTGTGTGTGTGTGTGTGTGTGTGTGTGTGTGTGTTTTAATTCTTAGTGAAAAATGTCAATGTAAAGCTGTATATTTAATACCGGAAATACGACGCAAATAATATAGTATTTACCATGTGAGAAAGAAGACATACTACCACTGAGCTGACTGATTCTCTGATTATGAAAATAGTTGTAACAGTTCAGTCTCATATCAGGCTACTGAATAATAACAGCAAACTACCGTTACAAGTTTAGTCTTCTTTGATGCAGTAGGGTCAAACTTAACTGAATCAAAAATACATGTTTTTTCTCTTAACTGTAGTGCTATTTATCAATCTAGGTCAGTGTTTCCCAAATTTTTTTTCCTGGGGACCCAGTTTTTTTTTAAAATGACAAACCATTGTGACCCAAGTCACAATAAGCCTTATCAATAAATTCTGGTAAGAGTCTGTTCGTGCATAAATTAATGTTCCTAATCATTATTACTGCCATTTTCACGTCACCTTATATTAGCTTGACACTTTATTGAAAACGTGCATATGTTAAATCTTTATAAATGAGAAATTTATAATCTAATTTAGGCTGAGTTAATGGTTCATCTCATTGTTTTTAATTTCCTCTTATTAGGAAAATAACATGGGACATTTTAGCCTATGTCATAAATGAGACAAAATAATTGCATGGGATTAACAGGCTCTTGTTTTTTCCTCTCATATTTTAAATTTTTTATAAAAGGTGTACTGCAGATATAAATCTTAAATGTGCAGAATTCCTCCCTAGTAATTTATTTATTTGGGGACCCAAATAAAATCTCCTGTGACCCACCCGTGGATCCCAAGCCAGTCTTTGGGGAATGACTGATCTAGATTGTTTTGGTGTGAGTTGCAGAGTTATTGATATATTGGCTGTAGAAATGTCTGCCGTCTCTTGAATGTAATGGAACTCAGCAGCACTTAGCTTGTGGCGCTCAAAGCCCAAAAAAAACCTCAACTGCAATCTTTCTTTCCAGAAATCATCATACTCAAGATAATCCACTAACCCTTAATGTAAGCAGTTTGATGTAGGAACTGTTTACTTTGTACCGAACTACAGCCACCAACTGTTTGACTACACAGAAAGAAGCATACATCTGTTCGTGGAAAAGAGGTTACACCTCATCTGAGGAGGATGCCATTATGTTTACATCCTTTGCTGTCACAAGCCTCTCATCCATGAGGAGATGCATGCTTCCTTCTGTGTGGTGATGCAGTTCATTGGTGTAGGTTGATAGTTCCCAAATGACTAAACTGCTTACCACAAGGTCTGGATTATCTTATTTTATGCATATATTTGAGAGAAGGCAGACATCTCTATGACTGATGTCTCAAAACTCAGCAACTCACTCCAAAACTATCTAGATGGACAAATTACACCGCAGGTTAGAGGAAAATTCTATTTTTTGATTTAGAGGTGAACTGTCCCTTTACACTTTTTGTGCCCATCGGGAGGCTTTATCCCCCGAGAAATATTTGGAATAAAGTAAACACAGGTTTAGCCAGGGAAATGTCTTGACACTATCAATGTATGTAGTTGTTTTTGTACAGTCCATTATGTAGGATGATGTGATTAAGTAGAATGCACTTAATTGAACTGTTTTCTGCTTTATTTTGTACAGGCAAACACTTTGGTTTACTGAAACTGTAATCTGGTTAACCAGTGTTTGCTTGAATGTACTGTATGCCCTGGCCAACTTGCAGAAATCTGACACTTCAACTAACTTTTTAGAAATTGTCAGGATGCTATAAATGTAGATGTATTAGGCTATAGTAGTTTATGTTCAGTGTGGAGTTATGCGTTTATTTCTCGATTTAATCTAAATTTAACTAGAGTTTTTGTACTTCTTTCCCACAGATGAGTCCAGGACACCCTCCCTGCCCACTGCTATGACCAGCATGACTGGGCCGCCTCCACACTGCCCAAGCAAGCGGAAGTATGGTGAAGAACAAATGAACGACCGAATCAACTGTGATGATGACCACATGACCAAAATGAGCAGATTGTTTGCCACTCAGCTGTAAGTGCCTTTCAGTTATGATCCTCTGTCAAACTTGGCATTGTCAGTGTATTGGCTCTTTGAATTTTATAGGTTGAATAAATGGTGTGCAAAGTATCTGGTGTTCTAAATGTATTCATCTTTGATCCATGTGGAACGTATTATGGGATTACATGCAGTTCACCAGACACTTCTATCATTATCATACCAAAAAAAGCAAAATTATTATAAATCCTGAGCTGTCTTTAATACAGATGTTGTCATTTTCATTAGTTTTGTACAGTACAGAATCTTAAATGGTTTTCCTTTTGTATCAGTTTTGTTGACCTGTTATACCAAAGTCGATAAGCTGAGCTGTTTTACTATAGCATACCGTATCACGATGTCAAGGACACACCAGATCTCACATTTGTGCATTTATCTTGCTACATGACAGCTTGAACAAAATCTCAGAGTTAAAGTTGGTTCACCATGGCTATTTAATAGAAATTCTTCGGATAGCACAAGTTATTTTACAATTGTGATATTTTGTTATTAATAGAGCTGGTATGGAATCATGTTTTTTTCATTTTCCCGAACCCAAACATCGGTATTTACTGATGCCTTATATAGAAAAGCAGTTTGCCATTGCTGTTTGTTTATTTTTTTTATTTTCACATTCTTCTCCCCAACAGTGGGTGTTTTAATTTGTGTCTTTATCTTGTTGTGGCATTTGGTGTATCTGACCCCTGGCAGTCATAATCCCAAGCTTGTTATAAAACTAGGAAACAGTCATCCTCAACAAAATATATTTATTTAAGAAGTCCAAGAGGAGTCATACCATTCAGCCTGAAATGGCCCAGTTTGAGATTCTGAAATAAAAGTCCGAATATGACCTTACAACATTAACATCAACTCTAATGGAATGCAAAACCTCCGGGCTGTGAAGTGTCATGATTTTAAGAGACAACTTAGATTGCCAGCACAACAAAGTCTGCAAATGGGAAATCATGCATATGATCTTTGAAGTAATTCTAAGAGATGCCTACAATGACGAAAAGACTGCACACGAAAAAAAGACAACTAAGACCACAACCCCAGTCTACCCTGTGTGCTGTCATCTTTTTATTGACACAAGATGTGACAGCTGATGTATGAATTGTATATGAAAATGTTAAGCTGTTGGTTGCTATATATTTAATATGTACTCTCTTTATCAAGGGCCCGTCCCTCTGCTGGAGACAACCGTAATGAGCACTGGAGCCACAGTCGCACTCCTGTGGAGCAGATTACTTCCTCCTCTAACGGTCTCCATGGGAACCACCTGTATGCTTCCATTTCTGGCTATGCTGTAGACCAGCCTCTGGCTCTGACCAAAAGCAGCCATGACGTTGGAGTCGGGGGCAAAGAGCGGTCTGTCATTAGTGGGACTGTCGAGCGGCAGCAGGTACGTCAACTTATAACACTTATGGAGGGTACATTTGATGTTCAGTGGCAAGAATGAAAGCTCAAAACCGTAGTCTTGAGCTACTTGATAAAACAAACAAATTATTTTTTATGTTGATTAAATGAGATAAATTAAAGCCCAGTTCATGCTTGTTGTATCCACATCGTCAAGGGATCATAAGGGGTGTACCAACTGCTACATCAGTGATGTTGACTGGCGGCTGCAGGCCACATCTGGCCTGCCAAAGGTTCCCATCCAGCTTACGGAATGGCAACTGATTAAAGTACTGCAATATTTATATATTTGAAGTATTACGAACAAGGAGTCTGTGATGAAATACAAAAAATTTTGTATTAGGTTACTGCTAATGCAAACCAAACATTTCCTACTGCTGCAGCTTAACTGTCAAAATGCGAGTTGACTTGTTTTGAAGCAGTTAGAGGAAATTCAATGTGTTCACCAGCGAACTTTGCACTTACCACTGTCGTTCATCAAAAATGCGTCTACAAAACAAGACAGCGGTAATTTTCATCATTTTTCAACAGCCGGTTAGTTTGAAATATTGCAAGGAGTAATGCAACAAGAAGGAGCAGCCACAGTGAGCCGTTAGATGGAGAGCAGGCAACAGGCTTCACAACTCCAACTTCTCAGTGAGGTAACCAGCTCTTTTTAATGTGCCCTGCTGTTGGCAGGAATCAGATCATGGTTGCTCACAGAATGAGGGAAAACGACAATTGTTACCTTAACTTTTTTAAAATAACAGCAAAACTGGTTCAAGTTTATTAATATTTCCTGACTCTGAAATTATGCTTCTGGAATAACAGATTTTAACCATCACTCTTCAGTGAACTGCCTCCTTGGCAGAGGTCTGAGAGCATTTTCTAGTTAATTATCATTTTGGATTTCCCACATCTGTTTACACTGATTGAGGCACATGACAACAACCTTAATTTTGTAAGAGTGAAAATATTAAACAAGAACAGCCTCATTTGGCCTAAGAAGATTAAGTTTTCTTATTTGAAAGCCCAGCCGTCACAGTGTCTTCTTTGAAACATTCTGTCCCTCTGACAAATGTAGTTGATGACCTCTGCCCTACAAGGTACTGTCTGTGTTAGCTGATTGTATGAATTTTTTGCCTCATAGAATCGTCCCTCTGTCATTATTTGTGCCCCTGCGAGCAACCGCAATTGTAACCTCTCACACTGCCACATGAATGGCTGCTCACCCAGCCCACCTGCTGAGCAGAGGAAGACCAACGGTAAGCCTTTGAAATGTAATTACAATGCATACTGTGTAATCTGACATTTATATATAGCAATATGAAAAATGCCCCTCTGTATATCGTTCGTATGTTCACTGTAATGTTCTATTATATACTTTCACTGTAATGTTACATTGAAAAGCCCAGTAATGTTTTTACTGCAATTAACAAACGACTAAGACTAAAAGACATCAGCATGTGGTTGTAGTTTTTGCCTTATGATAGCTGTAATTATCCCAGCTGTTGCATTTGTATGACAAAGGTTTAATGCAACAGTCATCGATGAGGCTTTCCACCCATATTATGTGCTCAGTGGCTGTGTACTATATTTAAAGATTCTGAGTCAATTTTGGTCTAAACTTGTCAAATTTATACATGAATTATGTTTATGTTCTTGAGACCAAAACCATACGTTTGGAAGCAACTGCAGACAGGACACAAAGATGAACGTATTTGAATTGTTTTTAAGATGTAAAATGCTAGTCAAGTGTAAACTTGCCAAAATTGAATGTGTGTTGCCTTGGTGCTTTTTTACTCCTAGAAATAACTGTCTAGAAATAACTGTGATGTTAGCACCAACAGTTCATCTCTAGTTTTGCATCTAAAAGGAAGAGATGTTCTTGAATTTTTCTGGGTGTCACTGTGTGTATTTGCATTAAAAATTATGCAAATCAGTTGATTTCCACTAATTCCTTCACAGTTCAAAGTAAGTAAAAAAAAAAATCATCATCAGAACAGTGTCCTCTCTAGCATCAGTACTACTTACCTGTATTATACTTTAATATGTATAATGTTGGCTATCCAAAACATTTTTAAATCTCCCCTATATATTGCCCAGAGTTTGACAAAATATAACTTCAACAAATTTTTTTCGTGGACTAGATGGAGTAGTCTTATCTGTTTGTTTTATACATTACATGCCTTTAATAACCAGGTTTTCGCCTCTTTCATCCACATATATTTAGCTAACACAGTAAGCGATCCCGTGATTGAGGAGCACTTCCGTCGCAGCCTTGGAAAAAACTACAAAGAAGCAGAGCCTGTGTCCAACTCAGTGTCCATCACTGGTTCGGTGGATGACCACTTTGCCAAGGCCCTGGGAGACGCTTGGCTCCAAATCAAGGCCAAGGGTGGGGGTCATCAAACTCCAGAGGCAGATCCATGATGCAGCGGGGAGTAAACGTTACAATCACTTCCTTAGTGTTTGCATATGAGAGTGGAGATTGTCCACTCTCATTTTTTGCCAAGCATCAACTTCCCGTAGCAATCAAAGAACAATGAAAGACATGGTGCTCATATATGCTGTTCCCTTGTGGACCTCAAGGTCATATTTGTGCTCTAAAATTGGCAAAGTTTCTACCGAAGAAAAGAAAATAAATAGTTGGGTTAACTATGTTAGCTGTACAATCATAGAATTTTTTTTACATTGATAATGAGATTCACAAAGTGGTCGGTTGTTAGGAGCTCATGTTCTGTTTTACCTGCCTTTCACCTGCCTTGATAGCCAAAGAAATTCTCTGCCTTTCCCATCAACATATAAGCCATAGATCTGGTCTTTATTGTCTTCATTCTAAAATCACACTGCTTTTTAATCTCTATTACTTGAAAAGACAGCCAGGTCTCATTTGCGATATTACATTTCTGACCGTTTAGGGAGCAGGTCACTATAATGCAGTGAAGACTGTGGTCCCCCCCTGCTTTCTGAAAACACTAGACACTAGACTAGTCTTCTTTATGATCCTGAACTGGATTTATCCACTGTTAACTAAATAATTTTAGTTTCCTGTCTATAATGCTCACTGTGGCTGATTACTTAGTAAACTAATATCAATCATAGTAGATGTGTCTAGCTAGAAAGCATGTTTCAAATAGCTGGTTTCTATTACAAACCTTATTCTATACTATATATTTACTCAGAATTTATTTTTTATCTGTAACATTTTAGAAATACTCACTGCTGGTACAGTTGTACTCAATATATTTTTTGTATCTGGTTTTCATTACTATATGTAGGTGTATATCTTAGCATCCATCTACAAATCACAGCCTCTGGCAAGGTTGTTTGAATGCAGTTTAAAAGGCTATGCTGCTTTGTTATTCTGTGGAGCTGGATGCTATAGCTTTATACATGACTGAATACAGCTAAATCGGACCTTCTGTAGCACAGTCTATTAGCGGTGGCTTTATTTATTCTGACCATGTCAATAGGGTCATGTTGACTTTTGGCAAAAAAAATATACTGACAACAGAATTCTAACTTTGATTTGTTTCTTTCTTTGACAAAACAGTTGGTTTCCCTTAAAACTAAGATTTTAATGCACATGCATTGAGTATCCCTAATTCACGAGTAGGCATAAATGTTCCACCATGATGGCCTGACACTAAACAGTCACTTTGGTTGTGTTTTGCAAGTTTAACTTAAGTAGGGCTGCCCTCGACTCAAGAGTCTTGTCAGCTTGTCATCACTATGATCGATGTGTACTGAGATGTTAAGTCACAAAGTTACAAACTGACTCCTCAACTGCTTCACGCCTCTTGTCCCCACCTGAACACGCCGTGTCTTCATCACACCCAGAGTCAGAGTCCGGTCGAAGCCATTGTATCATTAAATTCCCTCAGGGGCTGTATTACCTGTCAAACCGGCCTTCATTGATCTCAGACACTTTATCCCACAGGACTGCTAACGTGCTAATGGCAGTTGCGGCAGTGCACTGGAAAAAAGGTCTGAGTTGCAACTGCAAGGCACAGCTCCTAAATGGAATTTGAGGGGTATTTTTTTCTGACTAATGAATAAATGAGGTGGTGGTCAACTAAGACTCTTGGCACCGACTAATGGTTAAGTCAACTGTTAGTGGGCAATCCTAAACTTAAGCGACAGTTAATGTGTGTCTTTTTTAATCAAGGTGATGTCATGGTGTGAACTACAAAAATCTTCCTTTGTTACAGAGCAAATGTGTGTTAAGTTTTGTTTTAGATTAATTTCTCACCCTTCTGAAATTCTTTTATAGTTTCATAACCTGTTTGTCAACACTGATTAAGATATAGTATTGCAAATTCAGATTTTTTGTTTGTCATTAATTGTCTGTGAAAACATATACATTTGTATTAATATTCTGCATTTTTTTTTTAATTGTTACATACACTATCCTGTCTTCATATTTTATTTTACTCATAAGACTATCATTGCGCCGCGCGGAATGATCATAGACATTTTGTTTCTATTCAGAGTAGTGTACTCATATGTAGCATGGATGCTCATTATCTTCTAACCATGCATTTTTTTTGTTTTTCCTAAAAGTTGATTATTTTCCCACAAATGTCAGATGATGAATAAGTGCAGGAACACAAACAGTCTTTTGTTCAAAGACTTTCTTGGTGCAGTGTCAGAAAGACTTCTGTACTAACAGTTTAACGAGTTTGTTTAGCTTTCTGTGTGTACCTTAGTGGAATTTAGGGATTATCATGGAATCCGCTTGTTTGACACAAGTCGATTTTTCATTAATATGTTTGGGGGTATTAGTCAATTTTGTTATTTAATTGCTTCATTTACACTACCTGTATCTCAAAGACTGTTTGCAGAAAGGACCTGCTCCAGGTGTCATCCACATTAAAAAAAAACACTCGTTCACTTGTTGTCCTTATTTCTCTGGAAGAAAATGCCACTGTTTTGTACTTAATTTCTTCCAAATAAACAAACAGATGCCTAACTTGCATATTTCTTGTCATCCTTTTTACCAAACAAAATGTGGCATACCACAGTTATAACAGCAGATTAGATACTGTATATTGTTATTTGCATGTCTGTAGCAGAGTTGTCACAATACCAGAATTTCTCTCAAGACAATACTAGTATGACTAAAACAATACTTGATACCTCTTTCCATATCACGACAAAAAGAAAAAAATCTAGGCTTTTCTCTTAACCTGCACACAGTGCTGGTACAGGAAAAGTCACTGAACACTGGTTTTGTTGTGCATCATGTCAAATTTCAGGCAGGACAATAAAGACTGAACTGAACTGAAGTTTTGAAAGAGCATTTAAACCTTTTTTATAGCTTCATAGTTTTGATAACATAAACTGATATTTTATTGTTTTAAACTTGGTATTGAAAAAAAAATTTTAAGTATTTATACCTTTCATCTGTAGATTGCTGAAACAGAAGACTTAAGTTTTTCATATTTTTGTCACATCAGAGTTAAGTCAACAAGTCCGGTTTTCAGCTATTCAACGCAAATTGAAAAAATAGAACAGAAATGGTTGTTAAGGGCAGTAAAGACATGTATACATAAATTATGATTGTCAGCTATGCCATGCTTAAAAAGTTCAGTTACTTTGCTTCCTGTAAATGATGCCTTTCCCCCATTTGTATTGAAGATATCACCTTTAATTTTTAGTTGATATGTCAGCTTTTCAATTGATGTCCCAGACAATCTCAAACCATTGTTCTTGCCCTGGAGACTCTATACCGGTTCTTGTCATAGCTTTTTTGCTGCCTATAAGCAGATTTTTGTCAGATGTAGTGTCTCTCTACTATCTCTACTTTATATGGCCTCCTCAACATTCCCCATGTATATCATAGCACAGTTGTTTGGAACAGCATATTCAATAATATATTTAATTGTTGCATATTCCAATAAGGCTTGAGTTTATTGCAGCTCCAGAAAACATGGGTATGGTTGGCCTACATGTTGCAACCTATCTACTTTATATCTGAGGTGCTATGAGAAATGTAGTAAGATTCTGCCAACTAAACTCCAAATTCATAAGCTGGTAGTGGTACACTGTGTCATATACATTTTATACCATTCTTTGTCTCATATTTCTCTATTTAGCTCTGATTCCCATTTGGTTTTTTTATGTGTAATGTTGAGTTTCCTCTCCTCTTCCCCAGAGGCTTTGTAGAAGGCTGAGATGACCCGAGATCTGCCCTGGTGATAATCATCCACAATAATTTAATTATACCGTTAATTGATTCATGTCTGTTATACCATTCAAAAGTGTAGATACAAAGCCATAATTGAAAGACTTGACAATAGAAATCAATGTTTATGAAGGCAGCAGGGGAGGGGGATGGCAGCAAAACTCAGTGTTGGGACATTGTTTCACAGGGTTCATTCAGGGTTCAAAAACATTTTATGTTGCTGACAGTATTTATTTCATACATTTAGCAGTAAAAAGTGAGGAAGGGCCCTTTGGAAACTCCTAAACAGACTAGGAATAAAACAAGTTACTCCTTTTGTAGGCCAGGCTGTTGCTCATCTTTCAAATCGTGTAAAACTGCTGCTGTATTGGCAAATTGTAAAGCTACACAGACATCTTTGTTTCAACTTCAGTGTTGCAGACCCTTGAGTCAGTAATGAGGTGGTTGCGCTGATTAGAGCACTTTTTTTGGACCAAGCAATCAGGAGTCATAACTCATTCTTACAGGGAAACTGCTGCCACGGCTACACAATTAAGTGATTTATCAACTAATTAGCCAGAGCTCTTTGGCTCAGAGGGACGAGCATTGGTAGACGTCAGATGTTAAGTGTGATTACACTGTATTTGTTAATGGCTTCCTAAATCATTGTTCATGTGGGACGATGCCTGATATTGGTGTTTGTTCCTGGAACAGCCTTATTATGTAGTCTTTTCAGTGTCTTGTCACCTGTTTACCTTTCAGTTATACACACATACAGGTAGTCCATGGGCCAGATGAGATATCAGTACAGTGGACAAAACCTTACCTATACCACATTGTTTATAGGGTCATTATAAATAAATGAATGTATGATAGCCTTAAAAGAGGCAGCCTTTCGTGTTTACTGGACATTTTGTTATTTTCCCCGATTAGCACCTTTCCATAATTTCCAAAAAGCACACAAACAGCCAATATCATCTTAACAGTGATGTAATGTTGAACCTAGGGGAACTAAAACATTAAACAAAGTGTTTGAATCTGCATATATATCTTATCTTTTTGAAATAAAAAAAAATGCTATTGCCATGCTATTGAAATAGGTGAAATTTAAGTCAAAGTGCTTTACGGGAGAAAATAAAATCAGAGAAAAAAATCATAGTTATATGTATAGTAATATATAGTATAGTAATATTATTACTATATATAGTAATAAAAACAATCTAATGTATAAGGGCATATCAAAAACAGTTAACATTTAAAAATTAATTTAAACGCAAAATCTTAAAATCAAATAATTTTTGTAGTTCGTTTTCAAGAATATTTAGTAAGCCCACAGTACAAAATCTCAGAGCGTGGTTTGAAACATACAATCAATAAATGTATGAAGGTGCTGAACCATTAAGAATCTTAAAAACAAGTAAAAGAACAGCCAGTGTAATGAAAACCGTTAAAACTGGTGTCGTGTGATCTCCTGTTTCTTGTTAAAACCCCGGCTACTGAATTTTGCACTGGCTGCAACCTATCAATGTTGTTTTTTTCAACAATCCTGAATAGAGTGCATTATAATAGTACAGGCGAGAAAATATAAAAGCATGAGTCAACTCTAACAATATTTCATAGGTGACAAAAAGCATTTTTTGTAACATTGTTTATGTGTGAATTAAAATCTAACTCTGAATAAACAAATAACACCCACTTATAATATTGGCAAAGAGAAAATGTGAATGCAGCCAAGTCAGCATACATTTCTCTATAATATTAAAAGATATTTTTGTTACCACAAACATGTGCCGTACTTGCCAACCTTGGGACCTGAAAAATAGGGAGGATTTCAAAACCAAAGCATGGGGTCTGGGGCTCATTCCCCCAGAAGATTTTAATTTAATGTACTTTGTTTGCTGCATTTTTTTCATTTTAAATGAATGAAATAATAAGTAGACATTTTTTGGCAAGCAGACACCTGCAGATGAATTATAACTGCCACTTACTAGCTGGAAAACACAATGCGACCACAGAATGTAGTCTATTCCAAGTTCAAAGTTCAAGTACAAAGTACAAATTCCAAGTACAAATTTTAGTATTTCTTTCTTTTCACTGAACATTGCTCTCTCCATTTCTCTCTAACTGAGGACAGACTTAAACATGCTGTACAGTGCCAAAAACAGGTTGTGATGAAGAAAAGGAAAAAAGTTGTGAACAGGAGAATTGTGACCCCAGGAGGAAACTGTGAGAAGGCAAAGAAAAACGGGAGCCTCCAGGGAAAATCGGGAAGGTTGGCAAGTATGGATGATGCTCTGATCAAGTGAGATATGCAACATAGCTAAGTCCATTTATCAGTTGATAATATTTTTGTTTCAGATAGTTGAGATTGGTAGTTTCATTTAAAACAACATTCATTCCTCTATCTAATGTACCAAAACTGGAACACAGAACAGGAGGCCTTAGGCTACAAACTCCCAACACTGGACTCTGTATACACACAACTCACCATCTCATGAGCAATCAAGATCAAGATTGAAAATGACCATCTCCACTCAGCTCACCATATTTTTCTGAAAAAAAAAAAAAAAAAAATACATCCACATGAAACCAACTTGGGTTACATTAATGTATTTTTTTTTTCAATTGCCTGATCAGGCAAGTGGGTCAGGAACCTGCTTTCTTGTTTTATTTATTAGTGGTAATCAAATAACAACAGAGACTAAAGACAGTTGTCATTTTCAATCTATGGCTGCAATACCTCTAAAATGTCAGAAAAAAAATGAAAGTCCATCCCAGTTTTGAGTCTGAGGTGATGTCTTTAGATATTTCATTTTGTCAGTCTAAAACCCAAAGATGTTCACTATAATATGAAAATAAACAGAGAAAAGTGGAAAATCTCTACAATTGAGATTCTGAAAACAGCATTTTCTTCCATTTTTGCATGAAAAATTACTTGAATGATTAATCGACTCTCAAAATAGTTTAACAGTTTACTTCTTTTTCACCAGGCAATTGAGTTACCAGATTTACTAGCCCGACATGGCATTTTACTTGCCCTGGGCAAGCAGGCAATCCTTGTTGTTGATCCTTGGTTGACAAATAGAATTTGCCCACCCAAATGGTACTGATATGGACTAAAGAGTGGAAGCCAGAAAACAACATGTTTAAAACTTAATGTTGTAGGAACAGTTGCTTTTTAGTGCTAACTCCTGGAATATTTGCAGTATTGACATGGTGAGTCACTTTGTCTTGTCCCAGTGTCTCTGTCCTTGGATCTTCGTCCCACATTTAGTTATTTGGAGGTTCCTGTGATTCACACATTTATTTTCCCAGTAAAAAATAATGACAGCTGTGCATTTAATGTCCTTCTATTTCTACTTAGTAGCTGTGTGTGTGTGTGTGAGTGTGATAAATTATATGGTCATCATGTTCTCGACAAACAGCTGACGTCTTTGGCCATAGATGTTGTTTGGTTGATTTGGTGTCATGGTAACAAAAGACTGGATAATTGCTGCTGGAAAAATCCGTGACTTTTAAAGTGAGAAAAGGCTAGATTGTGATCCATGACTCAGTAAGCATTGACCTAGAAAGCACGTAGCCTCCACATAATTATGTTATAATGGAAATGGGATAATATGACTGATAATTCTTGTTAGACCAGGCTGGAGCTGGATCAGAGATTAGCTGACTTCTCTTTTCCAACCAGCAGATGGCGGTGTTAAACCACTCCAGAAGCACCTCTTTAAATTCACCAGTCCCTGGAGATCAAACAAAGACATGAGCGTCATCACTCTGGGAAGATTGATATGGATGCAGCATTTGTTCAGTGTGTCTGTTAGTAATGTGAAAATGTACTTTGCATGTAAAAGGGATCAATAGATAACAAGACTTTGATGCTGAGAGCAGAATGCATTGTAGATGTCACCTGACATGGCTCCAGATCCCAGACTCTTGCTTTAAAGGTTCTTTTTTAAAATTTCATTGTAGATGAATTTATGTATAGGAAACACTGTGTCAGATTAGCTTGTGCATTGTTAATTTTAAGCTATAAATAGAATCCTTAAAGGCTGAATTAAAATGTAAATGACTTCACTTCAGTTTGGCTAATTTGAATTTGCTGAGCACCATTCATAACACAAATCTCTAAACTAGAAAAGAAAGATCTTTTTTTCCCCCCTTTTTGGTTGTTGTTGCTCTCACCCCTCAGGCTCAAATCTGCTCAAAAGCCCCTCCAACAGACCACTGCCTCCACGAGATTAGACCCAGGCATTCACCAACCACAATGCCCCTTCTTCTGCTGCACCATGCCTTCCAAGGAAGCCCGCTCTTGTGGGATTATGGAGAGGAGATCCACATTTTAACTGCTTGCGCAAAACCAATCGCAGATCCACACACACATGCCTGCGCACACACAGATATCGGGCCACATTGGTGGCCGACATGGAACTAGTGTCTAAATCAAGATGACACATCAGGGTCACGCCAAATTCGGCTTGGCCCCTTCAGTGTGTGAAGGCCACAAGGAGCATGACATCTGTGCTTGCGATGGAGGACTGGTCTCTCAGTCGCTGCCTCCTGTTATTGCTTTAACAGGATGGACTCTGCTGCTTTCAGACACGGTCAAGACACACATATGTTGAACGCTGTCCTCTCAATTTTGCTCTGTCTTGCTTACGTTAAAGGAATGAACCAATTGAAACGGTTTAACGGTGTGCACTCTGGACATGGTGTGGAATTATGCTTAATTCAATTGGGTAAATGCATGATTTTATGATGGACTAAATTGGAAAAGTGGCCCTTGCAGTGTCACACATGTTGACAACTCTTGCATACATGTTAGCCTGGACAAACAGCTGATAAAGATCTCATTCTTTCGTTTGCATAATTCCAAATTTGCTGTGCCTGAATAGAATGCGAGGCTGCACCCCGATCCACAGCATCCCCGAGTGCACAACGTCTGGGGAATTTGCATGATTGCCTGTAGATTATTTGAACATTATCTATTCCCCCTCCTCTTTTTTCTTATTTCTGTGGCTCTCTGCTGTGAGGATGCACACACATCCTTGGGCAAAAGAATCTAAAATAGATCATACAAGCAACTGGAGTAGATGCACAGGCACAGGAAGCAGCTCACGGGCAGACTTGAGTCATGCTGGCAAGATCATGCACCCTGAGCTGACAGCCCAACACACCCGATTACCAAGCACGTCATTTCTAAAACACAGCCGCAGCCTCACTATAGGTCGCAAACAAGGGGGGAAATATCGAGATCCAACCCTGATTTACCCATAAATGCCTCTTGAACGCGGTATGGATCGAGTGCAGGGTCATACGCACTTTAGGACCGACCTGATGAGCGTCTCTGGCTTCAGCAATCGTGCCTCATTCATTGTGTCATGTGGACTGCTGGCAATGGCATAACCTTTGTGGAGGGAAGGGAAGACAACACGGTCACTCTGGATAACAGTCTCGCAATGAACAGAAACAGACCCTGTCAGGCCATCTCAACATCAGCTTTCAGCTGCACACCACCACCACCTCCAACACACTCTACCAATCGCTCTTTGCCTTTTCCTCACTTCCTCCCTCCATCAGTTAAGACAGCTCCTTCTTGATAAGGCCCTCTTGTGTGGCGTGCATGTTACATTGATTTGGCAGGTTCCTATTAATACATTTCCTCTTTATGTCCCCTCTGTGTTGCGTGCTGTCTCAGCTCCATCTTTGACCTGTTTTGTTGCGCACATTTGGCCCGCCGTACGGCCGTATGGTGCTTGACACAGCCAGTGATTTCTAACTGATACAGTTGGCTTTAATTTCATACTTTTATATATTATTGATCGATTACTAAATGATTGATTTAAAGGGCCATCTGCTGCACAGCACCATGACTGTGCTGCCATTTTGTTGTTCCTTCAAGATAATGAGAGGCTTCCAATTAGGACATACAAATGATGGTCTAATATGTCTTGTTAGCTACAGACCATATTTTTCCTACGAGATCAGGACCCCATATAATTATTCTAATTTCCTCCCTTAACAACAGACGGAAAAGGATGTGTATTGAGACAGTGGGTTTTGGGCACTGCGCAGCAGATAAATGTTTGAACCATCACTAAAGGGCATTCTCATGTCTCATTATGAGGCTTGTTAGGGCCCACATTACAGCTGCTTGACTGAGCAGCCTTAATAAGGAAAGTGACCCAACACCAATATGAGCAGCAATGTTTCTCCTCTCACGTCCATCTACTACTACTGTCTTCCATGGCCCTATCTCTTTCCTCTTGTCTGTCTGCCTCCCCCCACTTTGCCACGGCACCCCACCACCACCATCACTACCACTCCCCCCGTGTGTTTGGCAGTCACACAGTCGGCCATGTGTGTGCTGAAGACGTTACATAATGCCCTCCTTTCACTGCACTCCAGATCAAAGAGAACAATCCAGCACAGAAAAATTGCTCCTTGCTGATTTTCCACCATCACATTGTTTTATCAGACTTCAGTACCCAGAGACTGTACAGTAGACTGCATTATTATCTGCTTCAGCATTCTTCTTCATGTTGAAAACCAAACAGAGCAAATGGGAAATGATCAGAGGTTCACCGTAAAAAAAAAAAAAAAAAAAAAAAAAGGAAGAAGCCAACCAGGTTAGACCAGATAGGCGAGACGCTTCAGGCGTAGAGATCTTACACCTCACGTTTTTTTGATGTGCTCTCATTCATTTACTCGTTTCGTTACGCTCATATGCAGGGAAGTCAACTTAAACCCAGTCAGAGGGAAAAAATATCAAGAAGGTGACGGGCAGAGATTGATTTTAATAAAAGAAAATTGTGTCGCCTCACGGAAAAGCAACAAAAATATTTAATTCAGAGTAGCTTTAACCATTTTAATCCACAGGGGGCCTTCCTCTTTTACATTAGGAAAAACATCCCTTAAAAAAATGATGCAATTATGATGAAATCTTTAATATTGTGGAAGGGTTTCCTCTCAACATTTTGCAGAATTCTCTTTTATTTCTGTGTGTGAACAAGCAGAACAATTCCCAGTGGTGCAAAGTAAGCTAATATGACTAAATTTTCTACCACATGCTCACAAAAAACCCAGGTAGCCTTGGTAAAATCAAATTAATAGCAAAAGCAAAAAAGAAAAAAGAACGAAACCCTTTATCTTTCGAGTGGTAGAAATTGTGACACAGAAAGAGAAAGAGCAAGAGAGCATCAAACGCTGTCAGAGTGGCCGGGCCTGTCCACAGCCTTGTGAGGATTGAAATAATGAGTGTGTGCTGGGGGAGCATTTACCTCCAATGCCAAATGTAGGCAGCACATTTTGGGACCGAGGGGCACAAATGACAAAATAAAGGACATAAAAAAAAAAAGCTGAGCCTTTAGTGTGCAGTTTTGAGGGAATATATCCTTTGAAGGAGGGAAAAACTCTAGTACAGTGGTGCACAATAATCCCACTGGAATACGTTACATTTGGTCAGGCTTGGGGATTTATGGTCACGTATGTAATGGGATTACATAATTTGGATTTTAAAAAAAGTAACTTTAGTGCATTACAGTGACAAATAAAAAAATCATAATCAGATTACAGATACATTTAGTAAAAATGGGGATTATTAGTGGGATTACAATTTTAAAATACATTTTAAAATAAAGAATATATTACATTCCATAATATGCTACCATGCAATGTGCACATATTACAACACCGCATGAGTTAGCTACACAACAGCTGCTGAATTAGCTACACAGACTGACCGCTAACATTTACCACACAGACCCACCATCAATGTCAGCTACACAGATCAACCACCAATGTTAGCTACACAGACCAACTGCTAACTTTAGCTATACAGACCAGCCATCATCATTAGCTACACAAACCAATCGTTAATGTTTGTTACACATACCAACAACCAACATAAGCTACACAGACCAACCATTAACGGTAATTACACAGACCAATTGCTAATGTTAGCTACAAAGACAACCGCTAATGTTAGCTACACAGACACAAACACTAATGTTAGCTACACAGATAACCATCAGTATAGTTTCATAGACCAATCGCTAATGTTAGCTACACAGACCAACCACTAACATTAGCTACACAGACCAACAACCAACATTGCCAGTACAGACCAAACGCTTATTTAGCTACAAAGACATCCAGTTAGCTATGCAATTTGTCAATATTAATAATATTACCACTATTACAATATATTGTAGGTGGTGATTCGGGTGACCAGGATGCTGTGTGGATAAAAACACAAGCCAGAGACTGGAATGTTGTCAAACTGTTTTTGGCAGTTTATTTGAAGTTTGAGTGTGTAGGCCTACATTAAAAATGCATAATTATCACTATTAAACTAAACATGCATTTTTTCACACCACAAAGGAGAGAGTAACGGGACAAACAATTCATAAACCTAAAAAACATAAAAAATATCAACTCTCAGATGTATGTCAGTTTGGATAAAAACATTTGCTAAATGAAATCTTACTGTATTTGGCACTGATATAATACAAAAATTACTGGAGGTAATCAAGTTACATTACTTAATTTTTGTGATATTTGGATTAGGTTATGGACTATATTTTTAAACAGGTAATTTGTATTTAATTTGTATTGGAACACATTTTTAAAGTAACCCTCCCAACCCTGCATTTGGTGAATGTAGTTTATATGTATAGAATCCATGTGCCATTGTGTCTGACTGTCTAAGTATCCCCACAGTGAACCTCAGCTGATGCAGAAGTACTTGATTCCCTCCAAAGACCTGGGATCAGCAGCAGTCCTTATCTCTAAACCCCCCAGTGATGGAGAGTGGTTCAGTGGTCTGAGGGAGCAGAGCGGTAGGGTTATCTCTGGCCCTCAGCCTGGGGGGGAATGTGCAGGTGAACCAGGAATAAAAGCGTCTTTAGGGCACAGCACATGCTTGCAGTAGTGCATAGCAGATCGTGAGCTGTGCAGCTGCAGCATCAAATGAATTGTGGGGGAATGGGAGAGGGCAAGGCTTCAGAGTGGGTTTGGCGCTCAAACTGTTATCACACCTGACAGTGTCTGGTTTGGGATCCAGTGGTGCACGCGGCATACGTAAGCGGCTGGTCATCTGTAAGGCAGAGTGATAGGGTGTGACGTGTCACACGCCACATTAGGTCCTGCCAGAGGAAGTGTTTGACAGACCACAGGAACTTCACTCCAGCACAATGCTTTGCCTCCACTCATATTGTCAGATCCACTTGATAGTTCCAAGTTCAAATCTGGGGTCTTACTTATAGAATATCGACCTGAATTTCATCCTTGATTCAGACAGAATTTATAGGAATATAATGAAAAAAAGGGGCCATTAATTAATTTAGAAGGTTAATATAAGGCCCTAAAGAAGATTTTTCCAAAACTCAAACGTTTACTCATCAGATGCATTGTTACTGTCACATAGTTATAAATTTGTGGTATTACATTTACAGTTATTCCTGATGTTTGATTAAGAAGTAACCGTTTCAGTAGCATTTAAAAATAGTATTAACATCAATTGTGGAAATAGAACTTTGCCTTTGTGACTTCACTGCCATCCAAAAGAAACGTATGCAGAACATGATGTACAGTAAGTAAATAAATGACAGAGCAATGGAAAGGTTTTACACACATGAACATAAAAACTGAATTGCTTATTTAACTGTCTGACATTGTGTGACTCATCAGTGAGTGAATTATTGTGAATAATAGAGGCACTTCAAATTCAGCTGCATATTTTTCATTTAAATTATGTGAGTCGGGGATATAATCTTTAGTCATAGGGCACTGTAAATCCATGTTATAAAGTGCTTCACACAGACAGCAAATTAAAACAGATGAATCAGAAAATCATCAAAAGAAAACAAAGTATTTGGTATATAAAAAACAATACAGTGCAAAAGGCAAGAAATAGGAAAATAAAAACATTTTAAATCCTCTCCACATATCACATGACAAATGATATGTGGGGAGAAAAGTTGTGAGATCTCTGAGCATCCGCTGACTTACAGCTAAGAACCAGAGCTTTGGCAGAAAACCAGACATTAGAGAGAGGAAGCTTGGAGTACAGGGTATAAATAACACTGTTATTAAGGTCCAGGAGCTAATGTTCAGACATGAAGGTTTACAGTGAAAGTTTCACTTTTACCATGAAATCTTGGATGTGGACACACTAGTTATTGCATCTAAAAAAAGCTTTTTCATAACTGTGCTCTAAGTGATGTGTGAGCTTTGAGTTCTTTAAATAAATGGCACTAACAAGGAGTGCACAGTTTTTTTTTTCAGCCAATACCGATAATTGATCATTACTTGCTTTTCAGCCAATAAGATAACCAATAACACAAACAGACTAACACAAATGTAAATCATGTTCACAATTTCTGTTTGAAGTAGTTTTCATAAAACAAGCTGGAACACTGTTAAAGATCCAATGTTTAAGATTTATGGGATCTATTGGCAGAATATAGTAGAAATGGACAATAATATTCAGAAATATGTTTTCATTAGTGCATAATCACCTGAAAATTACCTTAAAGTGAGCCCTTTATATCAACAGAGGGGGCAGATCCTCTTCCATGGAGTCCACCATATTTCTACAATAGCCCAGAATGGATAAACCAAACACTAGCTGTGTTGCCATCAACATATTTTGTAAGTATCACATTTCAAATGGCAAAAATTTCACATAAGTTCACAAAAGTTGTTATGCTCAGGTGACATAGTTTTTGCCTTTTTTGAAAAAGAATCGAAGAGCAAAAGCTATGTTATGGAACATTACTGCATTATAATGACTAAAAACGCCAGACCTATGTTATATATATGTTGTTGAGTTGTTACATTATTATTCATTCAAGGTAATAGTGTGTTTTCTACTAGCCTCTAGTTGCTGTAACTTCTTGGAAAACATGGGATACAAATAAAACTTTCATATATTACCTTGATCCTACGCTACTTCATGATGTCATCAAACTAATGTGACAAAGACCTCTTGTGGCAGTACTTACATATTGTGCAGTGCAAGATGGAAACACTTTGCCTGAATAAGTTCTGACGTAGCAAACTTTTAATTTATATGAGTGATCAGCTGTTTCTGCGGTGATAGTCTCCTCATTGCTTCCATGGCTCTATAATGCATTCATGAGCACTCCACACAGATCTGATGTTACCTTTCACATTAATACACGAAACAAATAGAAATGCTATATTTCCACCTTTTGCCTTGTGTTTTCTACATTATTTCTATTAATTTGCATTTCCTTTTGCTGATTTACTTAGAATCCAGGTATATGATACATTTGGATAAAAGCTCTAGAGAGGACAGGCTTTCGCTAGTTTCATGGCCTCCATAAGTTCAGCTATATGCTTTGAAGGCAAGGGTGAGGCAAGGAGTATTCAGTTGTTTGCAATCTGCAACCTTGCCACTAGATGTCGCTAAATCCTGTTCATTAGTGTCTTAAATTTGGAAAATCTCCTAAACTGTAGGCCAAGTTTTTGATTGAACCAGCATCATCTAACTGAAGTCTAACTGATGAAGCTGTGGCCAAAGACTCTGGAGTGTTAAATAATTCTCTGGAGAATTCCAGGGGCTTTTACTTAAAGTGACAATAATGTTTTAGAAAAATCAACTCATCATGATCACAATATGTAGCACTGTTATATTTTTTGATATTCAGCCATAAAGTGTCTTCAATCTTGACCTGAAAGTGGCAGTAGAGGTATTTTTCAAAATTAGTATTCAGGTACATAGAGGATCTGTGTGTTTACTGAGTAATGATGCATTATTTCACACTTGCTGAAGACCAGACCAATTATATCCAACAGATTTTTCTTTTTTTGTGTTCAAACTCAAAATGCTAGCCAAACTTAATTGGCTGAAATCGACCATCAGTGTTTATTGGATCCATCTGGGATCCATCCAGGACTCAACAGACTAGTGTCTGTTGATTTGTTAAGAAGTGTTAAACGCTTACAGTTGAACTTGACCCAAGGAACTGATCCAAAATATAAGGTTGAACTTTTATAAAAAAAAAAAAAGTTAGATTAAAGTTAGATGCATCATTATGCTCTTTGAATATGTTTTAAGCTTCATTGTGTAATTATGTAGGAAGAAGCTACACAATATAGAGGAAAAAATCACTTTGGTACACCATTATTAGGGGCCGGGCAGCCTAAGCTGCCAGGACCCTATTGTAATCCTGCATGTTCTTCTTCTTTCTTTCTTTCTTTCTTTCTTTCTTTCTTCTTCTTCCGAGGAAATCCTACTTCCCATGCATGAAAAATGACCAAACTTTGCACAAAGGTCCAGTCCCATGTCAGATTGCCTCAGCTGCAAAAACAGGCCAATAGTCCTGATGGTGGCGCTACAGCAAGCCTCTAAAGTTCAAAATTTTGAAAATTCATAACAAATCAACCATATGTGCTACAGATTTACAACTTTCACCAAAATGTAGCCCCAATACTGAAAAAACTTTTGTACATTTAAACCTATTGCAAATTATGAAGTCCATCACTCTGTTTTTTTCAAAAACTGTAAAACTTATTAAACCTATCTCCTCCCACAATTTTTGTTCAATTGACACCAAACTTGCTACAGAGCATCTTCAGACTGTCCTACACAAACAATCCACACAGATTTTTGATTTATCAAAAATTGAGCCTACAGTGCATCAAAATGTTTGACTGTAAACGGTATTATAAACATATACTAACATATATGTTAGTATATATGTATATATAGTAAACATAATACATTTTCAATGTTCATGAAAAAAAAAGACAAAATTTTGGATTTTTGTCTCAATAACTGAATTTTTGACAGCCATTTGAAATCTGCCTTTACATGCTAACAGCTGCTGTCTTGCACACAGGTGACTGACTTAGTCAATTTGTGAAGCTACAAGTGGTGTTTCCATTTGCCAATTAGCTCAGTGAGCTAAAGGATGGTTCTTGGTGTTGAAGGTTGTGAGTTCAAGCCTCAGCTTGTACAACATTTCCATATGAGAAATCTACCCAAACTTTTCACAAAGGTCCAGTCCCATGCCAGATGTCCTCAACTGGAAACACAAGACAATAGTCCTGATGGTGGCGCTACAGCAAGCCTCTAAATTTCAAAACTTTGAAAATTCACAACAAATCAACCATATGTGCTACAGCTTTGGAACTTTCACTGTGAAATGTGCTTTTCCATGGCATGGATGGCTGCTGCCTGGCACCCTGATCCTTGGCTTAGTCAATTTGTGAAGCCACACATGAACTGTCCCTTGCCAATTAGCTCAGTGAGATAAAAGACGGACTTCAGTGTCAGAAGTCGTGAGTTCGAGCCTCAGCTAAGGCAGGATGGACTTTCAGATGTAAAATCCTTATGTTCAGGTATCATGCTATGTGGATTAGAGACTGCTAAGATTTAAATAATTATGATTCAGGGAGTTTTGGGAAGAGACAAATACTCTTTATCAACACGTTTCCCTGTTATCCCTTGTCTCTTTTCCCTGTTTATTTGGCTTAGCCATCAGTCAATATGCAGAGTCTCTTGTGCCAGAAATTGTGAGTTCAAGCCTCAACTGATGTAAAATGCACATTAGAATGCCACCTTTTTTTCATCTTCCTACACTCTGCTTGTTGCTCAGAATTGCCTAATTTTGCCTAAAATTGCCCGGCCACGACCATTGCTGCGCAGCAGCTATAATTTACATTTATAATTTCTTTATTTCCATGGATTTTTCATTTTCAAAATATATGATGCAAATGGCAAATACCTTTTGTAAATGCTTCAAAAAAGGAGAGCATGTGATATGTTTGAAAATGAAATGCATAAATAAAATAATCACAGAATGATTTAAGTTTAATCTGGAATAATTTAACATAAAATATCAGAACATGCTTTATGTTATTTGTCATTTTTAACACATTTTGTCCACAACTGTCAACATATATCTCATGTGCTGTTGAATATACCTAAACTGGTTCAGCCATTCGTGTGTGTCTTGGTGAGGTAACACCAGTGACTGCACTCTGTTTGCTCCATGTTTGGCTCTGTCTTGACCTCATTGACCCCTGCTGTGTCTCTCAGCCCTGCAGTGTGCAGGCTGCTCTCGGTGCATCTTACCTGTCACTGTTTAGCTCGGGGGAGGGAGACAGCAGAGCCGAGGTGCCTGAGGAGGAGGAAGGACAGACCGGGCAGGCCGCTGTGGCCCTGCCTGGTCCGGCTCACTCATCAGTGAGCACAGTTCCCAAACCTCTCTGACAGATCAGAATAGAAAGCATGCACCACATCATAGCTATGATTCACTGCAGTCCCAAGCCCAAGTGTGCCCTGAAGGCCCTCAGACCTCTTAATCATCATGTGTGCCTGAGTGTGTGTATGTTGTTTAAGGAAGCAAGTGAGACAGACAGGGAATGAATGAGCTTGTTTGTATACGACAGTGCTTCTATAAAAGTTTCCCGTGTGTTTTCTACGTGTCAGAAAGAGTAAACTGCATCTTAACATGACTTCAAAATGTCTCCCAGAGCACAGCACTGTATGTGTCTCATGTGTTTGTCTCAATTTTCGGTTCATATTTGAGGGAGAGGAGTATTTATGCATGCGGGTCGGCTTAAATATCGCTGTCTTATTCTGCGCAGTCATAATGCCCAGTCAAGGGCATAACTACATGAGTGAAAATGTCATGCAACAGTAGGGGTAATACATGCAAGGCACGTATGGAGGTCACTTGGTCACATTTGCATGTAACTATGTGCCAAAAATAATCAAATGAGCACTTGTTTGCACAAACACATAGACAATGAAACAGAGATTCTCGCTTACAACATATACAAATCATTTGTCATGTGTCAGAGCAAGCAAATCAGCAATACAATCCATTACCAAGAGTATTTGCTTGGCTTCGATATAATAATATAGAATATAATATGTTTATTTGGTAACACATTATAGTAACCATCATGTTAAATTGTAAATAATAATAAAAAGTAAATTGATTGTTAATTAAACTCTAGTTCATAGTTATGTTACTGTTAGCAAACACTCAAATAATGTGTAGAAATTCTTTACAATCTTTTTATTAAGTTTTACAGACAAATTACCATTAAAATAATGTCTATACATGCACTAGACCAGGGGGCCTCAACGTTTTTCAGGCCATGGACCCCTTAGCTGATAGAGAGCAGGGACCCCTTATTACATATATTCTTTGGAATATTTTCAGGTCTTTTCTTGTTTGTGCTTACACAGAACTGCAAAGTCAGCAGCAGGCTAAAGTCAGGTGCGTTAGCATTTTCTGTAGTGTTTTCTGAGGTGGATATGTCAGAGTTTCTTGCTCATGAAGTTGCAAAAGATCCATTGTGGCTCACAAGAGTGTCTGTACACTTGAGATTATAATAACTGGACAATATATTTCAATAATATGTAGCTAACTAGTTTGCAATTATGAATAGGTGCCGCAGAGTGATTTAACTTTAGCTCACATGATTGCAAGAGAATTTATGGGTATGGGGATGTTTTGGGTTTATTTTTACAAATAGGCTGATTTATCTTTGCTAATAATATGTTGTTGATTCATGTTAATATGTATTTTTAGACAAAATTTAATTTTAAAAAAATTAAACAATAAACACAAACAATAAAAGCTCTCCTGCAGTACCTCTTAGGACCCTGTAGTGGACGTGGATGCCCTAATGACGATCACTACACTACACAGTATTTATTAACCATTGACCAAGTATTGAAAACATTAAAAAGAATTAAACTAGTAGAATAAATCTGAGGTGCTCAAGAGTGAAGTACTTGTCCTGTTTTTAACTGCTAAAATAGGCATGAGTTAATAAAGGTTTTGGTTCCCAAACTGAAGAGCATCAGAGGGGCACTTTTTCCACACCCGAGCAGCACTCCATGCAGATTGTTTTTTGATTGATTACTATAAACATAAGTTGCAACTTTAAAATAACCGTCAAGATAACATTTATTTAAACATTCTCACTCCTAAGTTGTCAAATGCTGCAACTTGGTCAGTAGTCCTACGCTTCAAACTATGACACTGTACATACCCATCTAGTGTCAGTTTTGCAGGGCTCCGTGGCCAAGTCAGTAATAATAAATATGCAACGTCTGCGAAGACTTTCAAAATATAGTCCCAAAAATTACTGGGGTAGGTTTAGGAAAATTCCATGGTTTGGGTTAAAATAAAGTTTACTGTGTATTACTAACATACTTTAACGGAGTAAGGTATTCTAATCATCAGTTGCAACTTTATAATAGCCATCCATATAATGTTTATAGAAGGTTTACAAACTAATTATTAGCCATTGATGGCAAAATCTGTATTTACTGTGCTAAATCATAAAATGACCACGATGTGTCATTTTGAACATGAGGGTCTTACATATGTCTCCTTAAACAGTGTTACAAATATGCGGTCCATATTTTTTGTTAACAGTGAAATAACTATTAACTTAACTAATTAACTAGCAATTTACCATTTCTTAATGGTGCAATCATTTATTTTCAAAAAATGACATATTTTAGGGTCATGAACTTTCTAAATCACCTGTTCCTCACCTTCCACCTCACTTACAGTTCCCAGCTGCAATAAACTGTGGAGACTCAGCCAACATCCTGAGGAGTGAAGTGTTAAGTGTGTGCTGGCGTAATCTGACAGAACTTATTTAGAATGCAGGTCTTTACTAAAGCTGCGCCTGGAGCAGCTGCCGGGTTCTGTCTTCACACTTAACAGGAGTATTTGTACACATTCACATACAGTAAAATCCATGCACACTAACACAAACATGCATCCATTCAGGCAAACAAACACGAGTGTACATGCATGTACAAATACACACTATTTGCACATATTGTAAACACAAACAGGTGCTTTAAGGTGCAGCGTTGCCAGTCGTTGTCGGTTCAGTTCCAAGAGATTAGCTGCAGAATAATGAAATTCAGTTGAACACAGAGTATGTTTCTTCCGTTGTCATTTCTGTGTAAGAGCAGGGAAACAAATAACTACATTTGAAGTCGGCAGAGTTTTTCATTTGTCAGCTATTATCAAAGTCCCACAGCCTTAAGAGGCCCAGGGTAGAGCACAGGGCCTGAAACCCTTTGGGCAGGGAATCCAGGAGGAAGCCATTAGAGGAGCTTCAGTGGAGAGCTAGCCCTTCCTCCCACTAGCTTCACATCAGGGCACAAGATCATCCAGAGCACCCACTGTGCGTGACATCCAGGCAGAGTAACATGTCTTGCTCACCATGTGGAATTTCTCCCTTTGGCTTATGTTTGGAATGAGCTGAAAATAGTCGATTAATATTAGAATGCATTGGTTCGTATTCTTCTTTTTTAGGCCACTGTGTATACACACATGCACAAACACACTTGACATTTAGAGTATATGACAATTTTATAGAACAAGAAAAAAATAGCTTGTTTCTTTTCTAGATATTTCCTGCACCCTGCTTCTTTTTTCAGTGTTTCACTTCGCCTGTTCCTCGGCCTGATTTGCATTCAGTGTTTGACCCAGGCAGTAATCTACAATGACTCCCCCATAAGCCTCTGGCACATTGGGGAGATGTTATAAGCTGTGACAAAAGACAAGAAGCGCTACAGCAAACTGAAAGTAGCAGGGGACGGCCTCCTGATTAGCTAAAATTGTCCCCTTTAATGTGAGTTTATATTCACTCTTACTTACAGAGATTCATTTTGCTTTTTTGCAATATTCCTTGATTGAAAATGCTATCCCCTCCTTTTGGATTATACAGGAAAACGGCACTGTTGTTTGCACAGACATGCAGCGGAGGAATTCAAACAGTAAAATATTTACATTAGACCAGATGGGACAGACAGGTACAGGTTTCTGCGTATGATACTGTAGGTTTATGAGCTGCCAAAAGAGGCAAGATGGGGGGAGGGAAACGTAATGTAAATTGAAGTGTCTGTATAATTTCCAGAAGAGGGGGATTTGCAAATACAAACCCATACATATTCTTACAGCGAGCGTGATAAGCCCTTATGATTTGTGACAGGGTAACCTCTTTGGCATATGCTTCAGAATCTGATATTTGCATCTGTGCAGGAATACGTATGTGCCCTGCCTGCCTCAGAGCTCCGCTGCCTGAAATAACCGCAATATTTGCTGTGTCACGAGAACATATTATCAAACAGCAAAATCATTGGGAATCCACAGTTTCACACGTCCCAGAGTGCACCCATTAATCTCTGATCTCACCCAGCTGCACAGCATAATCGTAGTTGATGTGTAAGCAGCGGTGCAGTTTGTGTGCATGTGCAAAAAAAAAAATACTTTGGTCCCTTAAAAGTGAACCGGTAAACAAGTTCATTTCAGCAAGGTTCATATTCAGATTGGAAAATGGAGCCCAATTAGCATATATGCAGAGAGGCTTTGCATGCTTGACATCCTCTCAGCCCCTCTGCTGGAAATAGCCATGCACACAACATCCTCTGATTACATTGATATGTAGATTCATGCATCTGCAAAGATTAGTTATTCATTAATGTATTTGCTTTGAATTCTCGGGTGAGTGTACCTCAGACAGCAGTCTGGGGCAAACCAAACGCATCAGAGGAAAAATGTCACAAATGATCACACAAAATCCACATCAAAAATATGCAGGTTCGCTGACCCACAACAACATAAACCCAAAAGGGCGTTACGATTAAGAAAATCCTTTGGCACTGGGGTTAAAAACAGAGAAAGTATAAACATAATTATCAGCCTTTTCATCTTCATAGCAGAATTAGTTTTTCTTGCTCTAAGTGGGCTGTGAGGATTAATCATTGCAGCCTGTGTGAGTTTATAAGCTGTAGCGTTCTGTCATCCTTTCATAAAAGCATCATGGATCACCAGTTTGCTTCTTCAGTGTCCTCTCTCGCGGCCACACTGCGAGCACTTTTTAACTTTAAAAATAGGCTCGCGACAGAGAGTGCCAAGAAATGCTAAACACCAAACAATGTCCCCTTGCTCAGATCCACGGCCACAAAATGGAACTGACGAGCCCAGAGACTCTGCATGGAAAAAAATTAGTAGCACATTAATTAATGCTATCTATATCAATTAATGTGTAGGTATCTAACGCACAAGGTCAGTTTATGGTCAGGTTTATTTATATGACCCTTAATCGCAGTTACAGAGCCAATCAGCTTCATATCATCCACATTATGAGACAGGAAATGAAAATGACACTCCTGAGACTTTGGGAGGAGTTCCCTTTATTTGCTCATTAAGGCAAAAAAAAAGAGGAAACTGTCTAATGAACATGACCTGACAAAATGAAAGCAGAATAATAATAAAAAAATCAGTATGACTGAGCAGAGCTGTTTGGACATCAGCACCAATCCATCATTGTCACTGCTGTCGGTAAGGTCAGCATAGGATCATAGGGTGTTACACTGAAATCTGTGACCCATCAGATTCAGAGCTTCAGCCATAGGAAAAAGGTTGATGGACTGACCTAATATTGACAAGTGAGAAGTTCTCTATCATATGGAGGCCCATTTCTGCCAATGTCATCTTGTAAGATATCATGAGAAGCTTTCTCAAAATAAGCAGTTAGTATCTCAAAATAGCGGCTTAGTACCTCTCAAAATAATGAGTTAGTATCTGAAAATAATGACTTAGTATCTTAAAAATAATGACAAATATCTCAAAAATAATGACTCAGTATCACAAAAAATGCCTTAATGTGAAGCTCTCAAAATAATGATACCTAGAAATTGTGACTCAGTATTTTGAAATAATGAGAAGCTTTCTCATTTTGAGATAATAAGTAATTATTTTGAGGAAATGATATTAAGCCATTAATTCAAGATACAAAGTCAGTATTTTGATATACTCTTATGCTCTATAACTCTTTATTTTGAAATGTTATGAGTCACTATTCTGAAACTTTCTTTTTTTAATGACTTACAAGATCTTAATTTTTTACACCACATTGGCACAGTTGGTCTTCCATACTATGGACAGCTCTCTACACAACTGGCCACCAGTGTCTGCCATCACAGCTATCAAAATTTGTGACCTCATACGGATATTATGAAGTCACAGTTTTTGTCTACCAGTGATCAAAGTTTTTTAAAATGTCTAAATACTATGGAGGCACCATTTTTGGTGACAAAACACCATATGTCACCTTGATAAAAACATCTTGAGTGAGCAATATAGCTGATATTCCTAATCAGGTCACGCAATCGATGGGTCACAGAATTCAGCTTAACACTGGGTCATTAGCAAGTATTGGTCGAGGACGGAAAAAAGTAGGAAGTTTGAAAATGGGTCAAATATTTGTACATCCTCTCTGGTAGAAAAATAGAAAAAGCACATACTCTGCACCCAACTGAAGCCCAGGTTTTTTATTTGTAAAAAATATTGATAATACTTTTTTTTTTTATATATTATATATAATTTAACAAGTTCAATCCATCACTGCTGAAGCTTGCCGGCCCTAACCGAAGACTAATTGTGTTCTGCTAGATTGCTCTCAACTAATCAAGAGCTTCCTCCTCCTGTCCTCCCCTGCCGAAAATGATGATCTATGACTCTCGTGGACGTAAGACATCAGTTTGGGTTGTCTCGGTGGTGACTGGTTTTCGTAGGTAATGATGCTAAATTACACAACTGGGAATAAAGGAGGCTAGTAAGTCATCCATCAGGGGCTAGTTTATACGAGCCGCCATTAGGGGCATTATTCAAACCCCAGTCCACTCAAATACATAGCTTTCTGTCCCCAACCTTCTCTCTCTCTTCTCTCCTCTCTCTACACACACAAACACACACACACAGTTTGCCACGAGCTACTAGAGGGGACATCTCATTCTTTTATCCATGGTGAGTCATTGTGGTGGTGTCAGCTGGTGCCGTCTCTTTTATCACACTGGAAGCTAATGGAAGCAGCAACTGCAGGAGGTGGGGGAGAAGATGCAGGCACAAAACACACACATAGATACACAGAGCCATAAGAGGTTGGGGAGATGGGGCGGGTGGGCACGCCAGGCCCCGGGGCAGGAGCTGTTCTGTGGTGATGTTTTTCTTGCCGAGGCCTCTATATCAGCTTGTGTTTCTGACACTCAATAAACCACAAGAAAACGTTCTGACGCTTTTCTCTTTTGATGTTTCTGGGGTTTTTTTTCTTTTTTTTTTTTTTTTTTGTACAGTAGTGTTTAGTTCCTTTTTTTTTTACCCCATGATAGACTAAAGATGGATGTCATCTTCTCCAAAAAATACTGATGAGAGGTTTTGTTTAATTTTACACGTCCCACCTGGCCCCATTCTAAATAAACAAACAAACAAAAAAAAAAAAAAAATCCAGCTACACAACACTTTGTTTTCTTTCACTTCATCCCTGCATGTACACTCTTAGAAATATATGTGCTGACTAGAACCATAAAGGGTTCTTCGGCTTGTCCCTGTAGGAGATCCCTTTTTGGTTCCTGGTAGAACCGTTTATAAAGGTTCCACTTGGAACTTTCAGAGTTTTACCTAGAGCCCATCATAAAGGGTTACACCTAGAACCATCTCTGGGGTTTTAGCTTGAACCTTTTTATATTCTATGTTTTTTTCCTAGAGCACACTCAAGAACGTTTTGTATTCCAGGGGTTTTATCAAGAACCCACCAACGAGGTTCTGGCAAGAACCTCTTTACATTCTAAGGCATTTACAGTATCTAGAACCCATCAAGGGGGTCTACTGAGAATCTTTTTATATTCCAAGGTTTTTTTTGTAGAACCTACCCAGGGGTATTCTATTGGTTCATTCCACCTTCTACGGGTGCTAACAAGAACCTGCTGGTGGGGTTCTACTGAGAACCTTTTTATATTCCAAGGGGTTCTGCCAAAAACTATTTTATATTCCAAGGGTTTTATCAAGAACACATTCAGTGGCTTCTACAGAGAACCTTTTAATATTCCAAGGGTTTCATCCAGAACTCACCAAGGGGGTTCTACTGAGAACCTTTTTAGATTATGGTACAAAGAACCCTTGATGAAGGAATTCTTCAAGTATTTCTACAATCCCCCGTAGAACTCTTTCTTCCAAAAAGGTTTCTTTGGATGAAGAACCTTCTTCCTGCAACCCTTAGTCTTAAAAAACAACCCTTGACAAATCCCATCTCCAAAAAGCAGAATATAATGTTGTTGTGTAGACCCTCAGCCCTTCAGGAAGAACCCTTTTGGAACCCTTATTTCTTAGAGTGTAGTTTTATTGGTCTCACATTTTTCCTGCATCTATTGACTAGAAACACTCGATGGACTACAACAGGGTTTATCCACACGAGAGGGAACAATAGCCAATTACTACAGGAGGCTTCAGCAGCAGCATACATCTTTTGATGGGGTAGTGGGGTTGACCTAATTTCCTCATAACAGCGTTGAAAAGCATGGGGCCGCTACTTTAAACACACATGCTGTAAGGGACATATGCCAGGCATGTATTGTATTTATATTTTCTATAATTCTTTATTTTTTCAGTCTTTTTCTGTTTGTATAACATAACAATCGTGCTTTATCATGTGACACCATTTAGATACATATCATGTTTATATTATGTTTTACATTAGGCAGTGAGACAGTTAAAAATATACAAAACAATATTGTTTTACTAGACATAGTTTCTATTTTTAATATAATCATCAGTATCTTCATTGTCATCATCATTTCGTATATTTCTGTAAGATATGTGCTTTAGCTTCTGTGATCAAAATATTATTGCAGAAAACAGCAACTCCATTTTTTCAACATTTAGACAATAAACTTCCAATGTAATACAGACATTCACAGTTACATGTTTTACACGGTACAGTTTTACAACAAAGTTCCAGAGAAAACTGTGGTAGAGTAACTTTATACAAAATTCACAGGACATGAACTGTAGCCATTTCACATTTTCGCTCAGTTGTTTTGCTTTTCAAAGTAAACATGTTCTGTTCAACCAGATGCCTTTCACAGTAGCTGCCATAGAAGCAAACTAACATTGTCCTAACACGCCATGGCAAAAGTCTGGGGAAATTAAAGCTTTGTGCTTTTCACTAGTAAAGCAAAGACAACATAAACAAAATGAGAAACAGACCACTTTGCTTACTGGCCTGCACTTATACATCTACATATGTATTGCTGAATACATATTGATCAAACTATAATTGATCATTACACATAAAAAGAAAAATAATGACTGTACTTTAAACACAGAGTTGGTCCAGGTTTTTGTGCTAGCATACAAAGTTGTATTTTGTAGTTCTGCCCAGTCATGTAAACAGACTATGGCTTAGTTGAAATTGGTGTGTTGGCTTAAGGCCGTCTCTGTTCTTTTTCTTTTTTTTTTTTCTTTTTTCTTTTTTTGTTTGTCAGGAGACATTTCAGAAATTTTTCACTGATGTTCCTGAGGAAAGCATGCAAAACGTAAACAGGATTGACTGTCAGCATTAAGGGATAGTCGATGTTTGTAAATCACTTTTCTAACCCTGTGCTTTTTTTTTTTATCGTACTTCTTTGTACCCTGTGCTTTGCCAACCGAACACTAAATGGCATAGTTTTTGCTTTTGTCTGCCTATTGATTTTGGTCCTCCATCACAACACATATAGTATAAAACATCCTAAAAATAATTCTAAAAATGTTTTCGATCACATAAAAGTTTTCCCTTTTTTTACTGAAAAAAAAGGAAGGAAAAAATAACAGTCTCTCTCACACACAAAATCTTTTGCAACAAATACTGGTTTGCTCCAGAGCTCCTAAACATGAACTTCTTATTGGCATTGTGCTTACTCAGAGCTCCTCGTTTGCCTTGTGGCCTGTAGTTTACCTCACAGAGTGCAACGTTTGGAAAAGAGACAACTGTGTGAGGTTTAGTAAACATCCACAATAAAATTGACGCCATCCCATCACCACTCTTCAATGATGTCAATTTTGTTCACTACTTCATCTACTATATTCACACGGTATTTACTTGATTCATGAAGATATTCAACAAATCTCTAATCTATATCTCTATTGTTTTTTTCTTTTCTCACAGTATTACACAGTATGTTTACATTTTTTTTCTTCAGATTTATGGTTGTATTTGTGAACACTAACAGTCTTTGATATTGTTTTCAGAATGCAAACCAACAATAAGACATCATTGGCTTGGTGTTACAAATGCAGAAAAATTAAACATGGTTTGAAAATCTGTTTTTGATCACATATTGCCCCTGGAGGTAGGTGAATCAATTAAAATCTTGGAAGTCCTTTGTAATGTTCTCTTTTGTCTACATGCTCCATGAGGGTTTCTTTGTTGTCTACACGTTGGCCTCGGCATTGGTCAGGTTAGAGGTCGGGCTCGTTGGGTTCGGGGGGTTAACGGGCTCCGTCGGGCTAGTTGGGTTGGGTGGTGGGCTGGTCGGGCTAACAGTTGTTGTGGCGGGGTTTGCCGGACTGGCCGTGGTGGTGGTTGTAGTGGTGGTGATGGTGGCAGCAGGGCTAGTTGCCGGGTTCACTGGGCTAGCGGCGCGGCAGGTGGATTTGCCGGCGAGGAGCCGGGTTAGCCGGGGTCACGGGGCTGGTTGAGTTGACAGGAGCCGGATTGGTCTGGACTGGTAGGGTTTGCGGGAGCCGGGTTGGCAGGGCTCGCGGGATTGGCTGGATTGGCGGGGCTGGACAGGTTAGCGGTGTTGGTTTCCGCCTGCTGCTCAGGTCCGTTCTCCTGAGGTCGCCTGACAACTGCAGGAGGCTGGAGCATTATCCGCAGTCGCTGTAAGAAAAACACAAATACATAAGAGAGGGAGTATGTTAGAAATCTTCATAGTAAATTAAAAAAAGGGGAAAACTCATCATTTCAAGGCAACTGTCTCCACTAAATGTTTGAGTTTTGAATCAAAGTCAAACTCCTAAGCTTTTAAATAAATTAAAAAACTTTTGTTGAGATGATTTACTTTTCGTCTTTAGTTAAACTTGAATCAAGTTTTAAAAAACCCCAAAGATTGTGTTTCAAATTATTGAGTCAAACTAACTGAAAAGCAAGTGAATAATGGCCAGTAATTTAATAAAATAAAATATTTTCAGTTGCAACCATTTCATTTTCAAGCACTCAAATGACATATCAGGTTAACGTCTCATTGTGACAAATTTCTGAAACAGAATTTTTGTGGTTTCTAAAACTCAAAGATTCAAGTTCTTCTAAAGTGAAAAAGTCAATTATTTCAACAGAAGATTATAGGCTGACAACTTGTTTTAGTTAGTGAAGCTATTTGTCTGAAATTGATGAGTTTTGTCAACCTTTTTTAAACAGTGTTAAACTAAATATCTAGCAACTAGGCCTGCAAGATTAATCAATTAGTTGTTTGGTTCATAAAATGTCAGAAAATGACAGTTGAATGTCTTGTCCTCAGCCTGTTCAGGTTACTGCCACAGAGGACTAAAGAAACCAGAAGTATTAATTACGATTAATTAACGATTAATTGATTGTCAAAAGTTGGCAATGGACGAAATGTTGCAGCTCTACTAAATCTGCAGCAAAATCTGTTACCTAACAAACCCATCAAACGGTTCACTCTTACCTCTTTGTAAGTGCCCTTGAGTCCGAGATACATATAGACCATGTATCCTGGTATGAGAACCATGGAGGACAGCGCCATGAGCCAGCCCACTCCCTGACCCCAGCCCGGGAACACATAGTCTCCCATTGTGAGAGGAACCATTTGTACGGCGCTGAACAAGAACACCCCCTGTGGGAGACATGAGACGCTTTATGCATCCTGACACCACTGACTACAGGCAGCGCTGTCTCCGCCTGACATGGCTGCAGGCAGGTAATATTGACTTTATTTATTGTTTCATTTCTCATGTCGTGACTTTAGATGTACTGTTGTGTTAGTTCAGAGTACTCACGCCGACAATGAGAGGGGTGAACACGACCCAGCACAGCTTCCACCATATACAGGGCTTGTAGCCGATCATCTCCTGGATGTTGTCGTAGAACTTGTTCACACCTGCGAGACAAATGAATCTATGATCAAAATATTCATATCCAATTTATTTCAATTTGCTGCCGGCCTGCCATGCATGATGATGAGGACGGTGAGGTGGAACAATGAGCGCTCATGACCTTGAGGCTGAACAGCGTTTGAAACTGCGCAAACACTTCTGGATAGGTGTGATGTGTTTTAACCTTCATACTTAGCCTGAATTTTAATATGTGTGATATTTCACTGCTTTCATTTGTTCCAATGTAGAGTGCACAGAGATGTCATTAACCAACAAAATTATCTGTCTCCGAATCAGTATTCAGATAGAAAACCAGAGGTGGGTGTAATTTACTGTATACCAGATGTTACCTTAAATCAGGAAAATGTAGTATTGTCTAACGTAGTATTCACGACAATTCAAATAACATGAATGTAATTCAAAACTGGCATATAATCGATTATAAAATATATTTCTTCATCCTCATACTATACTTTTCATCTCTCCTTTTTTCTTAAAACTAAACTAAGTTTTATAAATAGAACCCCACACCACCCCTTCAACTGAGGGACATTGGGCAATAAGACTGAAAAAAATGTTTTAAACTTTTAAACTATTTACAGTAAAGATATATTGAAAGATAAGCTTCTGTTGAAGGGAATAACAATCTTAAATTCTGCATTTCATGTTTTTCTTGAGTGCTAGAATATTATACATGTATACTAATATTATAATATATAATCATAATATTAGTTACTGTGTTGTATAATGAGCAACTTTGAATGGAATAAATATTCATTTCTATTGTATTGTTTGTGCTTTCCTGAATAACATGAAGAAAAATACACATTTGTCGTACACTTAAGCATTACTGCGTTGGACATATTTATATGTAATAATAAGAGCGGACTGAAGAAATGTCTGTTTTCATTGTATGAGCTTTCCCAAATTTAACATATTCAGATTTGGGTGTATCCTTATTACACTGTAAGGAAAAATACACATTTTGATTTGCAATTTTTTCACTATATTGCATGAAACATTGATGATACACACCGTAGCACCAGGATATGGAGATGCATTCAAAGAAGACCAAGAACAGCAGACACATCCCACTGGCAGAGTAGTAGTCAAACAGTTTGAACACATACAGTCCACCCTGGTTACAGAAAAATGTGTAAGTGTTACTGTATTTGATGCCATTAAGAGAACAAATCAAAATTTAAATTGCTTCTTGCCCACTACAAATATGCATGGATTTTACTTTTAATCCTTTAATTACATCTTTTAGTGCTACTAGTCATTTGTTTAATCTCGTGCCAGTAATAGTCAGAGTGGTAACATAAGAGAGCTGCCCTGCTGTACCTGTGTGATGTTTGAAAGTCCAATCACATAGGACACCAGACAGACAACTGCAATGAAGATCTCTCGTCTACCCCTAAGAGCTCTGGGAAACTCATCCACCAGAGCGGTGATGAAGCCTTCGACAGTGCAGAACTGAGGGACAGAATCACAGAGACAGCATTAATAAGCATATGTGTGAATTTGTGCATCATTTGCATGCGCTGCATTTATCTCTTTTTTTTTTTTTTTTTTTTTTTTGTAGCATGTACAGGCCAGTAAATACTTCGCTAAATGTATTCTTCAGCAGAGAAGTTTTATTTTTGTAGTTAGGCTGACTGATGATGAGAAATGACAAAGAATCACAGTGTGCACCAAACCATGGGACAAAAACACTAACGTAATCTTCTGAATGACCAAGCATCCACTTCTTGGAGGCCATTTTGGTAATAGCTCTGTTACGCAAAAGCTCACTTGCTGTGACATGTATAATAGAGTTATAATTTATGTCTTTTACTTTGCAGCGCTGGTGGTCCAGGGCATATACATTTTTTTTTCTAGCCTCTGTGGCCTCATTCGAACCCAAATGTACATACAAGAAAGAAACCCAGACAGTGAAACCTGCGGGCACATGGAGGTGATAAAGTTGCATTAAAAAGACTTGACAGCTGATGTCAAAGCTCAGCTATATCTGTCCACGAGAAGCAAATTGCACGCTTATCATGCAGAGAGCAGGGGTGAGCTGCATGATATGTACCTGCATTTTAAATATTTAGGTCAGCCCATGAGCAGATCATCTCCAAGCCCCTTACCTGGCTGTCTATCCCCAGCATGAGCAGCATGGAGAAGAACAGAATGGCCCAGAGAGGAGACACAGGCAACTGGGTTACAGCCTCTGGGTAGGCAAGAAAAGCTAAGCCAGGACCTGGATAGTAAATAGGAAACATCATATTTCATCAGGGTTATTCTCATAGCACTCTGGTATGACTGCAAACACACACAGATTCACATAGAAGTGATGACAAAAGCTATGTTTAGCAGTGACAGTGCAGCTTTTTTCATGCAGAGAAGAAGGCATATATGCAATCGGTAGTTACCTGAAGCCGCTACGTCGGCAATGTCTTTCTTTGTCACATGTGCCATGAAGCCAACAATAGAGAAGATTACAAAGCCAGCAAACATGCTGGTACATGAGTTGATGCAGCACACAATGACAGAGTCTCTGGGGAGAGGAAATATAAAGTAGGCCTGTTGTCAAAGATTTAAGTTGACTATTTTTTTCTGTAATAAGCTTCCCTCACAGGAGACACTGAGATCTGAACGAGGAGCTATGAGAATGCATCGCTGCTATTACTTCCTTTTGATCATACATATGTTTGGCAAAAACACATTTTTTGTTGCTGTTGTTTATGACAGGCATGAGCAGATTTAATTTAAAAACTCGTGACAAATAATAATAAAAAATCTCATATTTCTTTTATAGATGTAGAGAGATAGACCCATTTAAACAAGGACACAAAATGAATGCAACTATTTTTATGTAACTGATTGTTTATGTGACCCAGAACTATGGGGCTGCTGGAGAAAACACTCAGGCTTTGCAATCATAGTTGTTTTTTTTTTTCCTTCCAGCACGCACACCGACAGCAAGAAACAGCCTTCTCCTCAGATTGTTATTACATTCAGCCAGCAACTCACATTAATAAGACCCTTTAAGGGCTCTTACAATGTATCCTTGAATAAGACCTTTAATATGGGCGTAGAATACAGCAAAATAGCAGCAGTTTAATTACTACCATTTTCAGCTGTTACAATTTGCTCTGATATATTAAATTCAGCAGCATTCTCTGTCTCTCTGTCTCTCAGATTATCTCTATTCATGCGTTATCACCAGTCTTACCTGTAAACATTGTTATTGAAAGGGTTATAGCTGCCCAGAGCTATAAGTGACCCCAATCCCAATCCATAGGAGAAAAAGATCTGTGTAGCTGCATCCAGCCATACCTGACAAAGGAGCACAAGCATTTAGCTGCGTGAGGCTGAGCTCTGCTCACCCAGGCATGCAGCACAAAGGTATGAATCATACAATAATATGCCCATTACCTCTGATTCTTTGAGTTTCTCAAAGTCAGGGGTGACATAGAACAGAATTCCCTCTCTAGCTCCAGGTAGAGTCACCCCACGGATGAAGAGGATGAACAGCATGAAGTAGGGATATGTAGCCGAGAAGTAAACGACCTATAAAATGTGAGACAGTTATCATCAGCAGGGTGACACCACTGCATCTTTAAGTAAATTTATGATGCATACAGAATATTATTCAGACATTTTCATGAGGGGTTGTAAAGATTTTCTCGATTTCTTCTGTCTCTTCAAGACAAAAAACACATAAATAGACCAAAAATTCAGCAAAGAAATCACAGCAGCCTCGCTATGTGCATTCATGGCACTGTGCAAAATGTTGCGGGGGATGGGGGTATTTTGTGACCAAAACAAATTTTATTTGCCATGGTCACATGATGCACTCGACTTTTGAAATGTGGCACCACAAGGGAGGGAAACTGCTCCAAGTGAAGGGAGAGGACAAAACCAGATTGTAGTGTATGGCTGGTCGTTGCTCCTCCTATCATGGATCCACACTCAGTGTAGACACTGTGTCAGGAGAATTGGAATTAGAGGAGCCACCATGAGGCAGAGCGGGATTAGTGAACATGAGTGTTTGATGTCTCTTCTCTTACTTTAAATCTGGACAATGCTGACTGCAACTTAAATGATTGATGAGGTGATATTACACTGATTAATATTGCATGGCTGTCACACACTGATCCTTATTGGGGAGCTAGCATCACACAAGAGGGTCTTGGGTACCCAAATCTGGTAAACATCTTACCTTCCCTGTCCAGCCAACCCCTTTCCAGATACAGAAGTACACAAGGACCCAGGCGATGGCCAGTGTTATTGCCAGTGGCACTCGAATCTGGCCTGGTTTTTCCAAGCCTTCAGTCATTTGATGCATGTTGCGCCTGCAAGTCAGAGCGAGCAACAACAAGACTATTATACACACACACACAGTCAGGGAAATAAGCATGCAGCAGAGGAGGCTGTCTTTTATGTATCTCGAGGATGCATGCAGGATACTGTAAAGCTCTGCTGTTGTGAAGGCAACAGAAAGCAGTCAATATCTTACTCCCAAAACTCCATCACTGCACTGGTGAGATTGGTGGTATCTGCAATGGAGTGGTTTGTATAACATTTCTCTGTGTTCCATGGATTGTTACATGAGCTCCATGGAAGGTCCTGTAAGAACAAAAATTAGTGTGTTTTTTTTCTTCTTCTTTGACACATTTAAGGGATTTTAAATTTCAATTCCTCATGAACTGATATAACAACCTTGACCCTATGCTGGAATCATGTGAGCACACCATGTATGTAATACTTACAGTGGTGAAGGAGTTGTACAGGTAGTATATGGCCCAAGCAATGATTACAATGTAGTAAATGTTAAGCCAGAAGGACAGGACAGCTGCTGCAAGGCCCACACCTATCATAAGAAATGAATTAGGCAGTGTAGTAAATGTGATGTGGCCTCCATAACTCCTGACAGTCAAAATTTGTACTGTGAAAGCCCTAGGGCTGCAACTAACGATTGTTTTCATCATCGATTAATCTGTCGATAATTTTTTCAACTAATAAATGAGTTGCTTCGTCCAGCAAATGTCAGAAAATTGTGAAAAATGTTGATGCCATGTCTTGTTTTGTTCACAGCTCAAATATATTCAGTTTACTGTCATAAATGACTAAAGAAATCTGATAATATTCACATTTTAGGAGCTGAAATCAGAGAATTTCTTAAAAATGTTCCAATGTCTGCGATTAATCTAATAGTTGACAACTAATCAATTATTCGTTGCAGCTCTAGAAATCACCAAACACCATGAATATTTTTCAGACAGGCCTGGTATCAAATATTTGAGGTGTACCTTTAAACATAGGGGCCAGTTTCCACACACCAAGCCCTCCAATTGAGGTGTATTGACCAAGGGAAGTTTCCAGTAGAAACAAGGGGACTCCAGCAAATATGAGAGTCAAAAAATATGGAATCAAGAAGGCTCCTGGATGGACAGAAGTAGATCAAGTTACACATTAAAAAAGAGACTCAGTCTGAGATTAAAAAACTGCACTGACGCATTACTTAAAAACCACATCACAGCGTCAATTAATTAGGGTTGCAAATGTGGGTGAGATTCACTCTATTCATGTAACCGACACGGTCAATTAGATAAGCTCGACTATGTGTGTGCATCATGGAGCTGAATGGGGCCGTGCAGTTTGGCTTAAATTATCAGTCGAAAAATAATGTTTACCTCCACCGTTTTTTCCACACAGATAGGGAAATCTCCACACGTTCCCCAGTCCAATTGCATAACCCACACACGACAGGAGGAAATCAAATTTTCCCGCCCATGTTTCTCTATCAGGCAAATCCTTTTTCTTATTTTCGGGCTTCACGTCCAGTGACTTGGGCTTGTCATTATTCGTGGCCACCTCGTTTAGTTCTGTCACTTGTCCATCCGTTTTGGTGCCGTTCGTCGCCATGTCTCTGGATTTGGCAGAGGTCCTGGCAGTCGGACGGGAGGCTTCAGCACCAGTCCACGTAGACAGCAGCTTCGCGGTGTTTTAGACCCTAACCTTTGGACCAAATGTCTGGACGGTGAAGCCTGTCAGTGCACACGCACGGCTCGCCAGTCGCCGTTAACCTGGAAGCGTGAATAGAGGAGCATTTTGGTCGGTTGTTTTTTTCTTTTTTCTTTTTTTTTTTTTTTTTTTTCTTTTTTGTAGGAGGCGCTGAAAATGTGGAGCAAATATGGACACATTTGCAAAACATTTTGCAGGTGCACACAAACAACATCAATAAAATACAAACATGCGTTTACTGGAGTATGCATTCTAAAAAAAAAAAAAAAAAAAAAAAAAAGCAGAATAAAGCATCACATGAACATTTTGGCTCCCTGACAAATATTTTCATTCATATCAGATTCAAAAACCATCGATGGCAAAGTCATGTTGGACTTGCTCCCATAACTAAAACACAAAAACACACACGACAGATTGCGCGTAAAAACAGCAGCCAAAAGCAGATCAGCACACACCAGACCCTAAACAAAGTCTGCGATTAAATACGCCTAAATAAAAAACAGAAAATCGTATTACTGACATCGATGAAAAAAGAAAACTTAAACCCAAATTACAGGCTCCAAAACATGCACTTGAAGCGCAAGACGCACCGTATCGACAGCAAATGAGAGCCTATGAGAATTAAGCATAATCAAGTCCACCAATTACCACCTGCAGATTCTCCAAACAGTTCTCCACACACAGAAACGCAAGCAGCAGGGATTACACAGAGGTCTCAAACAAACTGGAACACAAAACGCATAGTGGAGACAAAGGGATGTCCAATGCGTAAAAGCTTTACGCATCAGGCTGCACGAATAGCCACCCCATTCTAGCCGATTAATTGGGAGCCAAACGCGTTATTAAACGCGTCTCCACATTTTTGCACCGTCCAATAGACTCGCAAACAGCAATCAATTCTGCATTTAATTGGCTATAGCAGGTGGGTGCAGAGCGGAGCGCATCATGCAGTCATTACATTGACCCCAGCAACATATTGACAGGTTCATTCACAATTTAATCGAACTCACTATAGCTGCAAAGACACAAATAAAAAGGAATCATGCATGTATGAGGGTTCAGACAGACGCAAAGAATACAGCAGCCAGTTTACTCACAATGATTCTGTGCTCTGTGCCGCCGAGGATACGCTGCTGCCGCCTGCCACAAATCTCCTAACGAGGTATCCGTAGATTCCTCCTGTGGATGAAGTTGTAAACTCCCAGTATTTCTTGCAACATAAATAGATATTACTTCCATTAAAAGACTTAAAGGGACCATGCAGCGTTAGAGGTGTCCAAGCGGGAGCTGTCCAGCGGGGAGCAGTGCTGAAGAGACCAGGAGGAGAAGAAGAGCAGGAGGAGGAGGAGGAGGTGGTGGGGTGGTGGTGGTGGTGGAGGAGGAGGCTGAATCAACACGGGCAGCAGCCGCTTCGCCTTGTGCGACTGTCTAACATCAACAACCAGAGACTCAACTCCCATCTACACAGCCTCAATGTCATCTCAAAGTCGCCCCCCCTCTTCCTCCTCCACCTCCTCCTCTTCTTCTTCTTCATCTATAGGCTGCACTGACATCGCACTTGCAGTGTTTGTTTTTTTAATATTTGAAATCGTTTCCCCTCCATTAATAATAATAAATACTGATAATGAGGGGTTTTTTTGCCATGGCCTCCCATAAATGGGCAAGCAAGTTTTGTAATTCATGCAAACTGACTGGAAATAAGATAAATCTCATTTTAAAGGGCTAAAAAGGGGCTTTTTTAGTGTTTAAACAGGAGACTTTTAGGATTCAACTATTTAAATGCATCTGTGCCCACCAACAACACAAAATGTGACCCCCTCCTTCCTCCCCCAAAAAGAAAACACCCCCCTCCTCCCCCTCCAGCAGAAATAAAATGTATGGTCGAGAGGTGCAAAATGGAAACATATGGTGGAGGCTAATATAATGAGCAGCATTATCAGATCCAAATCGCCTAGTATTGTATTTGGAGGAAGTACGTGAGGCCAGTGAGCGGCTGTCTGCAAATCTGGCAAATTGTGATAAAGGGAGCCCGTCAATAAAGGGAGGGAACACTGGCTGCTTGTCTAACAACTCTGCCTGTAATCGTCCAAAGCCCGACGTCTCCTCCACAAATGAGGGGATGATGTGCGAGGAATAAACTCGTGTGGACTGTACGCTTATAATTAAAAAAAAAAAGAAAAATGAAAAAAGAAAGACAACGCTTAAAGATTCAGAGGGGAAAAGACTCACCGCAGGGATTGGAGGAAAAAAAACACCATAACGTTCACATGGGAAGCGAAGAGTGGATCCAGTCGCGGATTTTTTATTTTCTTCTTCTTTTTTCTAAAGAAACCACCCGGAAAGTGAAAGACAGGAACAAAACACCTTTAAGGAGCAGTTCGTCCATTTTAAGTGCAACGGTAAGTGATTCCTGGATAAACAGGCCCACTTGTTTGATTTACTTGAATATCCAGCACAAGTTTCTCCTTCAACTTCACTACAACTGAAAGCTTTGTAGTTTTGTTTTCAAACTCCACGTGTTCTGTGCTGGCTGTGTATGTAGATGCACTTCTTTTATTTAAAGAGATAGTTTGGATTATTTAAAGTGGGGTTGCATACTTATCCATAGTCAATTTATAATCAACAGTTAATGGCGTCGACACGCCCCCAGTTTGGAGAAGCAGAGAGGAGTGTCAGCATGGAAGCTAAAGATTGTACTGCTGTGGACAGGGTCAGCAACAAAACGCGTTTTAGCCACTTATAAAAAGGCCCACCTAACGAAATCAATGCCAGTTTAAGTGTACGCTGTATTTAGAATATTTTCACCACTTTACTTTGCCATCAGGCAGCTTTTTCTAACAGGGAACCACTGTTATAGAAGCCAAATATCACTTTCTCTAAACCAACCAAACTCCACAAGCAAAATCAGTCATTTTCCCATTTACCAGAACACAGGAGTTGCTAGCAGAGCTCACCTGAATGATGCTCCACCACTTTTGTTTTTCTCACAGTGAGAAAATATAATATTGCAGTTTGCATAATTAGTTTTTTTGAGTGTTTGAATATGAATCATCATTTAAGCGCATGGCCTGATGAGGCAGAACAGTTTTTGCAGTAAGAGGCATTTTTTCTGTTTGTTTTCTTCAGGCAGTAAGGGTTTTGTGTGTTGCTAGTGTAGCCTGGGTGCCTCACGTTTTAGAGGAGAATGAGAGAGCCAGTTAAAACAACTAGAATTGTCAAAGTTGTCGTATTGGCATTTAATTGATGAGAAAAATGTGAGGCAGACTCGCAGTTGCAGCAGAGAGAGAGGGAGGTCTTGAGAATTGTATTTATGTTCTCAACATGATGAAACTATTCATAAAGTCTGTCTAACATTTGATCATGTTGTCAGTTATAGTTAACTAATGTATGTAAGCTTGCCAGCATAGGAACAGTGGTTAAATGACCTCAAATGCACCACAGTTTAGCCATAGGTGGCTCTGGTACTTAAACTCTGCACTTCTGGTTGCTGGTCTACTGCTGCCTCAATCCCTAAGTTAGTTTGTGTTATTGTAGGTTTTCGATATTTAAAGAGGATAGCTCTGATGCACCAAAGTCACACAATAACACAAACAAAGTAACCCGATTGAGGTATCAGTAGACCAGCAACTCCCACATTCTGCAAGGTAAAATGACTGGTTTTGCCTATGGAGTTTGGTTGGTTTGGAGAGAGTGATATTTGGTTTATATAACTCCAGTTTCTCATCAGAAAAGGCTATCCAATGGCAAAGTAAGGCAGAAAAAATATTTTAAAGATCAGCAATAAAAAGGTATTTTAGCTGCCTATTTAAAGCCCCCCCCCCCCCCCCCAGCAGAAATAAAATGTATGGTCGAGAGGTGCAAAATGGATATGGTGGAGGCTAATATAAGCAGCATTATCAGATCCAAATCACCTAGTATTGTATTTGGAGGAAGGTATGTGAGGCCAGGTAGCCGCTGTCTGCAAATCGGCAAATTGTGATAAAGGGAGGGAACACTGGCTGCTTGTCTAACAACTCTGCCTGTAATTGTCCAAAGCCCGACGCAACCAAACTCTCATAATCAAAATCAGTAATTTTACCTCACAGAACGCAGGAATTGCTGGTCTCCACTGCCTTGATCGGGTAGTTTGTTTGTATTATTGTGTAACTTTGATGAATCCGAACTATCCTCCTAAAACACTGAAGTCACACAATAACACAAATAAACTAACCAATTGAGGCAACGGTAGACCAGCAGCTTCTGTGTTCTGCGAGGTAAAGTTACTTATTTTTCATATGGAGCTTGGTTGGTTTGGAGAGGTTGATATTTGGCTTATTTAATGGCCGTTTCCTGTCGGAAAAGGCTGTCTGATGGCAAAGTAAAGCAGTGAAATTGTTCTAAATATAGCATACACTTAAATTGATATTGATTTTAGTTAGGTGAACCTTTTTTAAGTGACTAAAATACATTTTGTTGCTGACCCTGTTCACAGCAGTTCAGACTTAGCTTGCATGCTGGCACTCCTCCCTCATACAATCCCACTTCAAAAAAATCTGAACTATCCCTTTAATGCCACTGAGGTTCTGTGCACACTGACTGTAGTGCAAACTTCTGGAAAGGCTCTGGCAGGGAGATCAGGAGCGTTTAGACTCCAGTGTGAGCGCTCCTTTCACAGGCTGAGAGGGCACCAGATGGCGAACCAATGAGGGGTGAACTAACCTACTAAATGATACCACATGAAATGCAGCATTTAAAATCCCATCTGGGTTGCCGTCCCTGCGGACATGGAGTGTGAAACATGACACATATTTATACACCTGCTGATGGAGCACACAGGCATGTCCAATAGGCTGGTGACATGGACGCTCAGCCAGCTGACCTCCTAACCCCGCAGCTTTGGTTTGATTCAGCTCACTGCCCCTTTCACCAGCAGCAGCAGCAGCCCCCCCCGGTCTCTTAATTTCAGTTGGAAAGCTCGTATTTCTGGCTCCTTGTGAATGCTGTATGTGCTCCATTAGGCTGGGATTACTTGTCCTCTCTTGTAATGGCTTTTAGAGTATGTGACTGAGGTTGAGGCTTGGGTCGCCCCTTTTTACTGGCCCATTGGCTGTAAAATCATCTTGATGTTTGGGTGGCATTAACACTGAAGATTTCCTCTTGGTTTCTTGTCAAGGTTTTAGGTTTTGTAGACACAATTATGATTATTGTATCAAAAATGTGACTTTATACACTGCAGAACCAGCTTAAAACCAAATATTTATTCAAATCATGTATTATCACTAATAATACCCCTACTTTCTTGACATTTTTTTTGAGTTTTTATGGACATGATCATGATTATTGCATTACAAATGTGACTTTATACACTTCAGAATCAGCATCACGGCAAATATTTCTTTAAATCATGTATTATTACCAAGATACGCCTTGTTTCTTGTCATTTTATAGGTTTTCATGGATATAATTGTGGTTATTATATTAAACATTGGACTATATATGCTTCAGAACCAGCATCAAAAATTATACCAATAAACCCCTAGTTTCTTGACAATTTCTGCAGGTTTTTATGGTCACACTTATGATTGTTGCAGTAAAAATGTGACTTTATACACTGCACAACCAGCATCAAATAAAGTATTTCTTTAACTCGCGTTATGACAAAAACAATCCCAGTTTCTTAAAAAAAACATTTTTTTATGGACACAATTATGATTAATGTATTAAAAATGTGAATTCATACATTTAAGAACCAGCATCATGTATTCATATATATATGTTCATCATGTACCAAATTATGTTTAGAATTTTAATTTAAGATATGAATTGGTCCTAATATAAAAAAAAAATCTAAATCATCAAAATATTAAATCAAAGAAAAATTAAATGAATTGTGAACATAAATGTTTTGAACCTGGTTTTTAAAGCTGAGGTTAAATTTCAAAAACAAACAAGATAAGGGTGTTGTGATGTAACAGTATTGACGATAACTGCAATATTTAAAAAATGAAATATTGGTACACTGTATGCTCTTGAATCAGTTACATTTAATGTGTTTTTGTGTTGTGTCGTGTACCATTAATTCTTTTCCTCACCATAATTGTGCAGTTACATGAGAATATAACAAAATTTAATGTAAAATTAAAAAAAACTCGTCTGTATTGTTGGTCAATCAGTGCTGAAATCTCCCTCTGAGGATGATGACAGGTCACTGTATGAATCTGTCCTACATTTTCTCCCTTGACGTCTTTTTTTTTTAAAATAACCATACCTTGAAATGATTGTTTTAAGTGCCTGTATCTCTCTCTGTGCAAATTCTCTGAGCGTTTCTGCAGTTTTCAGAAAGCATTTTCATGGACTCACATTTCTCAACACCAGCCTGCAATTTGAGGCCACAAAATGAACTGATTAGCATGATGATTAGTCATTAGTATGCTAATCATAAGCAATTCACATATTTTATTCATATTGTCGCAGACTTGTTTTTCTCCTTCTGCTGGAATTGTGTACACATTCTATTTCTTTTTTATTGTAAACACGCAAGTCAATCTGGTGGCTGCTGACAATTGACAGTGATGATTTTTTTTTAACATATAGTGCATGTTAACATCATGTCACACTATAATTATGTTGAAAGATATGTGATAGTAGAATAAAATATTGCTTCAGTCCCAGATAAATCTGGTTGCTGAAAAGGAAAAAAAATCTGCAAACTACAATTCAAAAACAACAAAAATCAACACTAAATATTTACTAAATATCCTCATTTTGACAGCTAGGCAGTCTTCAACAGAGTATTTAAAATATAAATATGTCTTATTAGGTAATCCCACAGAGTTACACTGTCAGAAGCCTAGATGTGCAGCCTCTTTTCTGTTGCTGTCTGCTCTTTGTTTTCATCAGCCTCTAACCGTGATTGCTGCTGTACATTTTTCTTGACTTGTAAGCACTCAGAGACTGTAGACTAGAGAGCATACCACACCACTGTGATGACAGAGGGATTGGCATACATGTATTTCACTGGGGAAGTACGGCATAACTCAATAACAGCTCACTCAATATTTCTAGAGAAAGCGTAAATATAATTTGGTCTGCCCTCCCAGGGATGGTTGATGAAATTTACCTCACACCTGCACGTTGCTTTGCAGAGACACCTGAGACATTCCCTGCATGTATACAGCAGCTCCACTACATTGTGATCTCCACAGTGTATAGCCGCCACAGATACTGAAATCACTTCAAGGCTAGATGCTCTTATTTGTCTGCGCTTCTTTAGTATAGCATTTGTTTAGCATGACCTAAATTGCTGTGAAGTGAGTGCCTCAGCAGCTCTGTCTCGCCTCTCTATTCCTCCCTCCCTGCATCTCTCTGTCTCTTTGTATGCCTCCTTTTCTCTTTCACACACACATACGTGCACACACACACACGCGCGCACACACAATTTACAAACAGGCGAAACAAGCTGAGAGGACAGTTTTTTTTAATAACAAACAGCTTTTGCCAGATATTATTTACATGCGTAGTGAAGTATTGTGGGATGTAGGAATCAGTGAGGTGGGCTGGCCAATGATATTTCAGGACTAGTGAGTGAATCATCTACCAAATTTGTGGAGCATGCTCTGTTCCTCTCCTCTGTGTTTTCTTTTTTTTCTGATTTTACCTTCCTGAAGGGATCAACTATGCAAAGAAGTTAAATCCCACGGCTGCAGAAGACTCCGCTTTTTCCCTCTGTTGGGATTCTGATGTAGCATTTGCCACTCATTCAAAAGAAATGCCGTTTCCACAAATCCAGGGAATTAGTCAGCTATGATTTAGGTGCAGGTTTAACATGTTTGGCATCAACATGTCATCGTGCAACAAGCAGGACGGGGACAGGTACCCGTGTTGATCTGTTGACAGCCCTGTGTGACAGCCAGCACACGGTGTGGATTTAGTAAACATATGACCTCCATGATAACCAGTATGGGGGCACTAAATCGCTTCAAATTTTGTACATGTGTTGCTAGGCAACAGCATAATCGGTCTCCGTCTCTCCCTCCTTATATGGCTCTCTACTGGGATTGCTGTGCTGCTATCATTGAAAATGGTTAATTAACTTCTACAAAAAGTCCATTAATGGTGCAGATTAGGCTTCTGAGGGTTAAAAAGCAAAGTTGAGCCGACACAGAAATATACGCCAACATACAAAAAGCACGTCAGAGATTAAAAGGACCTTTGAAATGAATTATCCTAGAACCATGCTTCTGGTTGTACTCGAGCAATAACAGCTTCAATGACTGTTATAAACAATATTGTCAATATAAAAAAGGTTATGTAGCAAATTGGACATACTGGCTGCACTGCTGACAAACTCATTTACAGGGATAATCTGTTATGATTGAATCTCGCAAACAATTTAATACAATTACAAGGGATGATACAATAAATGATCCCCTGTGAGAAGAAAATGTGTGTTGAAACACAGCATTGTCACACACTAATAGTCTAGATTTATGATGTTTGTCTGCGTGCAAACATAACACACACAAATCTAACACCTCTTTTTACATTAAATACAGGTGTGAAGTCAAAATTTGACTGATACTGACCTTTTATTTAGTTTTTTCTGACCACAACCTGTCAAAATGAGTAAACCTTAAAATTAAAACCAGTAGAAATGCATACACATTTGAAATACATACAGTGATTCAGCATAAGTACAGTAACTCAATGTGTTACATAAATGGACAACTTTATTGGATTACATCTTTTTGGGGTTACGTATTTTATACTATTATATATTCTGATACTGTACAGGACTGCATGATATGGTATAAAGATAATCGTTGAGATTATTTTGACACATATTAGAACTGCAATCTCATTCACAATTAGCGGAAATGATCATTATAATGCTGTTTGTTGCACATTTTCCTTTATCAAAAAATTGCAGCTTCTGCTATTCCTGCACAAAACTGTACAGGGCTTTCATTTAAATGAAATATTAGATATATTGTATAGAACATTTTCCATATTTTACTGTCAGTTTTATATTTATGTCTCTTGACTTGCAGCAGAGGTGGCAAAAGACACACAATCTCGAATGAAAGTACAGATACTTGTGTAAAAAAAGACTCAAGTAAAAGTGAAAGAGTACAGGCTCTGAAATGTACTCAGAGTGTTAAAGTATAAAAGTAAAATGTTGTCAGAAAAATAAACACCCAAGTTAAAGTATAGATACCTGAAAAATCTACTGGAGTACAGTAACAAAATATTTGTACTTAGTTACTTCTTATCTCTGACTTGCAGTGCTTGCTTTCTATCTTTTCTTTTTATTATTTTTTTATATTCTTTTATTTTTCTTCTTACTATGTTTATTGTTATACACCAAGGCAAATTCCTCATATGTATAAACTTACTTGTTAATAAACCTGATTCTGAACATACAATGAAGTTGATGGAGATATGACAAAAAATGAATAGAATCATAGTTATATTGAAAACTGCAGTAAAATTTTCATAATATGTCTTGTAATACGGTCATAATAACTATTCAAATTAACACAATGTAATGTAACATCAATACATAGAAATTGCACCACATAATTTATCAGAGATACTGTAATTGGCTTACATTGTGTACAAGGAACTGAATCTTTCAATAAAAAAAATGACAGGAAGCAGATCGCTCTTATGAAAATAATTGCAGGTATATTTTATTTTCTAACCTTAACATTTATGATCAGTTGAGGCTTTAATTGCATGCAAATTTATCATATAAGATTTGTTCGGATTCTCACATTTTTCCCAATTTACCCTTTAACAGCCAAGTCCACATGGTACATTCTTATAGTGTTTTATTCCATTTAATTTTTTAGTTATGTTTCACTGTGTATGCAATTGTGAAACACACACACACACACACACACACACACACACACACACACACACACACACACACACACACACACACACAATAAAAACTCATATTTTGATGAACCTCTTGCCTGATTGCCTTTCTGCATTATGTTTAGGACTGCACAATTTAATTGCGATATTATCAAAATCACAATATAGTCAAGTGCGATACCCAAATCACAGAACCAGAACTAAATTGCAGTTTTTTGAAAAAGGAAAAATGTGAGAAAGAACGGCACAATAATGAGGCACTACAGCACTGCAGAGATGCCCAGGCCTAGAAATCTTGTTCAGATGGCACAGATCCCAACAACTATCTCATCATCAAGATTTTATTAGGTTTGTTTCAGTAAAAATAAAACTTGTATTGTAGAAATGATTATTCCCACTAACTATGTATCTCACATCACAATTGGAGTTTTAGTGAAAATAATTGCAATATAACTTTTTTTTTTTTTTTAACCATATTGAGCACCCCTAATTATACTCCATTATATTTTCTCATCTGGCACCTGAGTTTTATGTTTTCCTTTGCAAAAAGACATTTCTACTATTAATTGATGCAGAAAAGGTGTATATACTGGTGCAGAAAAAATCTCCAGAATGCAGGAAAATAGTGTTGATATTCATTATTTGTGTCCCCTCCAATGCTGAAACAAAACCTATGCCTGGTGTATACTGAATATTTTCATACAGTTGTGCAGCTGCACTTGACAATTTTATAGTGTTTGATAAACTGCACATCACTTCATTCTTATGCTTGTAACCTCTGAATTCCTGCAAATAAATCCCATTTTCACTGAGGTCAAACTCAGGCACTGAACCTGAGCACTGATGCTGCAAACCTTTATGTCTGTTTTTTTTCTTATCTATAATAAGTTGCTTTTCTTTTAGAAATCATGTTAAAAAACTGCTGTAGTGCTTTCAGTGATGACTGTAGATAAGTGTGGATTTAAAGCTGATCCTTAGATGTGGGTGGCTGCTGTGTTTGATATTTCTAAAAGAATAATAGTCAACCAAATAAAAAAGTGTATTAAAGGGTCTGAATTGTTCTATAAATCTGCCTGCTTGAGTTTACATACTTTAGATATTTGAGACTAACTGAATAATTTTCAATCTTCAGCTCAATGTATATTAATAAAATGCTTGGGCAAAGTGACACAGTAAATCTTAGCATATCAAGGGTACGGTACCGGATAACAACTAGAATTATACTCCAGAATTTAATTGTCTCTGGCCTCTTCTTATTATTGTGCTCATCCTGCAATTAAGAGTTGCATTTCAGCCCCCATTATTCTTTGCTTGGTAAGACTGTCTAGCCCTCATTACACCCATGGTTACAGAGTAATAGATGGAAAATAAAAATAATAGGATTAAAGCAATTTGATTACAAATGCATGACAAACCCACAGTAATCAGATTGCTGATAATTTGGGGGCAAGTTAATTCATTACGTGAGTGAAGGGAAAAAAAAGTGATGGATTTGGTCATGTGGAAATTGGGCAAATGCCAGAAGGGCTGCCCAACTATGGGCCGCTTGAGCTGCTCAGAATGGGTCATCATTGCATAATGAAAATAATAATAATTCAGCAGTAATAATAATAATCATTTTGTCTTTGAGGATTTTGATCCAAAAAGTTATTTCATGCATGCATCCCAAAACATTTGAGATTGAAACAATTAAACACTTTCTCCCATGCTTCCATTGATCTAGCAAGTGGAAGAGCCAAGTGAGGGCAGGAAACTTGAAATTGAGCAGGTATGAAATTTAATGTGACACCAGTGTTGCCATAAGCTGACATGCCAGATGCTTTGTTACACAAAACCATCTGGGAAGTTGTTCTTAGAAACTGTTTGGAAAAGAGCAGGCACTTTCAAAAAACACTTTGCACACAATTGGATGAACCATCCGTCTACCATGTCTAACACAGGCTAACTTCAACTAATTACTCTTCTTTGAATGAAGAAATACTATCCAGTTATGATGTAATTGATGTTACTGCAGAATCTACGTTAACCTCTACAGGAGCCGCCATTGTTTGTTCGAGACGAGTCACTTCCATGGATGCTTCTCATTGTCATCACACCTAAAACCACACCGGTGGCTGCTGGTAGTCCCTCCTAGGACACTGAATGGCTGCACCGCTTTTGATGCGGACACAAACGCATAGCTGACAAAGACTGAAGACAGGCAAGATGGATTCTTGCATGATCTCACAAATCCACTGATCTCACAACTCCAACTGCTTGGCAAGCTAAGTGTCACCAGGGTAAAAGAAAAATAATCAGGGCATCAAATGATTCAAATGAGTGAAACTACTGTAATATGCTTGTGCCTGTTCCGTGCTCTTCTCATGTTTTGGTCGAGCTCTTGTATTATTATGTACTTGCAGAGCCTATGTATTTACAGTATGCAATTTGAGGGGATGCCTTCCCCCTTGTTAGCAAAATGCATACCCCTTGATAACCTGCCATCCACCTTCTCCACCCTGGTAACAGAGAGAGTGCAGGGGCAGAGTGGTTGTGTAGTGGAATGTGTTAGTCTAGTCCGCCTGACTTACTGACCTTTTACCTGACTGAGGTTTGTCAGAATCTATGGTCCCGACCACGGCTCTGAAATATCAGTAGTCTATCAGTGATTTATATTTTTTATGATCAATTTTTTTTTTAATTCAAAATTAGAAAAGTCAACACACAGTGATAACAAGTATAGCAAGGCAAAGCCATTTATAGGAAAAAAACAAACAAACAACCCCCTCCCGCCACCCCCCGGGGCGCCCCAGAACCAAATGCTGTAAACCAAGTTAAATGGCTGGATCCGTTCCTTTAATTTTTCAGCTGCCGATACCCACAGACCAACCTTGGACTCACTGACGCCAATCACACCAGCAGTGGACAAGTCCAAGTAAATTATATCAAGAAATGTGAGAATCCAGTTGCTTATCAGTGATGTATATTGATAAATTCATGGCGCTGTCCGTGGTGCTGAAGTAGCAGACAGCTTTGTAATGCAACTTTATCTCTGAGTCCCGCACATCTGTCAGTTTCCTCTTGAAAAATACAGAACCAAAATAGTTGTTCCTGAGTCAGTTTGCTAGTTGTGGGTGAACAAATTGCACCAGATCCACCACCTCTGTTAAAAATTAACAAAGTGCCTACTGGTGGAGAGCATCATGTTGTAGCACGCTGGTGTGATCTCAGATGTGTGTAAAATCTTTGTCAGCATATGTAATAATTATAGTGTGCATCTGAGTCTGTCTGATTTGTATATCTCTTTTCATGTTAACATTTGGGCAGGGTTGGTACTGGGTTTGAAAATAGGGCCGGTCTGTTGCACATGCCAGGGCTACTGACTCTGACAGAGATTGCACAGAAAAAACATATTTGACAGCCACAGTGATAATGATTAGGCTTAAAGTTACTGTGGATGAACTGACAAAAATTTCATGTTTAACTTCACATTTTGTAGATTTTTAAAACTAATCTGTACAGTGTAATCTGGAGGTTTTAAAGGACCAGTGTGTAGGATTTAGTGGCATCTGGCAATGAGCTTGCAGATTGCCAACCTTTTGTCTCATCCTCCCCTTCTAAGCGTGTAAGACAAACTATGGTGGCCGAAAAGCTGTATCTAGAGCCAGTGTTTGGTTTGTCCATTCTCAGCTACTGTAGATTCACGATTGCCCAAGCAATCTGACCGGTCAAGCGGACATTTAGAATGTGCTCAGTCAGTATGACAGCACACTGTGCTCATCATTAAAAATATTACTCCACCCAGAAAGAAGATGTTTTTGTAACTTTTTATTCATTAAAATAAATCAGGAACCACAGTGGGCTGATATAGACTATGACCTCCTGTTAGAATATTACAAATAATTAAATCAACCTTCTAATTATGGTGCTGTTAGATTGCTTCAGACGGCCCCGTTAATACAGGTGCTGCCTCCCTTTTGTATGATAAGCTGGAGAGCAAACAGTTTTGTGACCGCACTAAACATGTTGCCTTTGAAAGGCTAAACGCCAACAAATATTGACTTTGGGAATATTGGAAATCTGTCTTTTCTCAATTTTAACTTTTGAACTTTACCATGCTCTGGAACTATTGGAAATGTTTGGATCACACAGAATATCTCTCTGTGCCCTGGTGAGTCTGTGACAGGTGCCACCAACCTAAAAAATACATGTTAAGTTTGTGGATGTACTAGCAAAATATGTCCATGAAAAAGGAATTTTTCAGCAGATATCTTAGTTACAGCAATATTGAGCAGTCTGCATCTTGCGTTGGTGGAGATTGAAAGTTGGACTAAAGAAAAGTTGTGTATCGTGCAGCAAATTAACACTTCTATGACATGGATTTCAAAATATCTGGCTTGGATACAATTCAAAAGCAACAAGTTAATTCTGAAGGTTTTCATTTTACATCTGGCAGCAGAGTTTGTGTTAAGGTCATACACCCAGCTCATCAAATATTGCACACCTGAGAAAGCTTGACAGAAAAAGATACGGCAGCTTCAGTGCACATAAAACATGTCTGCGTCAGGGAAAGTGTGGGGAGTGAGGGGATACGAGGGGTCCATCATCAGCATCACCAAATAGGAGGGAGCCACGACATGGAGCTCTTTAAATGCAAGCTTTGACAGAAGCCTGCAATCCTTTCCCACCACACTGCCCCTGCTAATCCCCTCCATTCAACCACATCACTATGGAAACTGACTGGATGTCTCACCCTTGCTGCCTAACTTGTGCCATCCAGCATGTCCACCACTGACATGGAGGTTGTACAGTTAAATGCTGCCTGATCACCGTTCCACTACACACCAGGCGTCTCCGTGCTGTGACATTATTGGCTGCCACATTGATGCGGGACCATTAGGTTAATACATTTTAAGATCTGGAAGGCGGCTCCAGTAGAGACAATCACTGCGCTATGAGCTCGAAGCCTTGTAAGAGTAAGCACTTCAGCCTTTAAAAGAAAAACTTGGCAGTATGGTGGGGAGTTTGAGGTGGATGGAGCAAATTTTCATATTCCTGCGCCTGCTACCTATTTCATTTCTTTGCCTTTCCTCTGGCAAAATTGCAGGAGAATATTTGTCATGGTTTTAAAAGGTTTATCAGCTTCAAAGCTCAGGGAGCTGGTCGTCCAACCCATCAGTGAGACCACGCAATCCTTCCAGCTCTGACAAGAATGGGTTAGAGCATGTGGACAAAATTCCCCAGCTAAGCTCCCAATTCAGAGCTTTTACATAAAGCTTGGAGAAGCAAATTTGCATTTGCCATTGACGTCAGCTTTAATCCATCCAAAACCACTTCTTCAACCCCCTCAACATCTTGAAGAAGAGCTCCAGTAATTGCTAATTAACATGAAAACATGGTCATAATCGCTAGCACCATCAGCCTGGTCATCGCTAACCCTGATAGCCTGAGATAAGCTGGAGTCAGCTGGAGAACATCAGAGCCCACAGGTAAACACAACCTAAACATCAAGCAAGTGAAAATGAAGCCCCCGCTGCATGCATCTGAGATGTTTCCACCCTCTGAAATAAACCAGGAAGGCAACTTCATCACATTTATTTTGCTTGTTGCTGTCATCTTACATCTTTTCACAGAGATGCCAAAAGCATGCCCGGGACATGAATTACCTGCCTGGGTGAATTTTTGTCCCAAAGCTGACGCACACTGCATGTTGAGCAGTGCCATCATGTGTTTAATTACATGTTCCTCTGCACTTAAATACCTACCTACAGCTCAAAGTGGAGACATCAAACTGCTTATTTTGTCAGGGATTCAACTGACACTGATGTGAGACAGAGAAAAGCAGGAAATCCTTGTATTGGAGTGCAGCTTCTCCAGTGTATTTGGGATTTTTACTGGATGACTGACTTAAAGGGCCGATGTGTAAGATTTACAGGGATTTGTTGGCAGAATACAGCAGAAATGGAGAATAATATTCATAAGTATGTTTTCATCAGTTTATAATTACCTGAAAATAATAATTGTTGTGTGCTGTTCTAGAGGGAGCAGGTTCTCTTCTAAAAACTGTTAAACTGCCATATTTCTAATACATCGAATACATATAACAGATTTACCTAATTAGGATACAGAAAAGGTAACTGTATTCTTTTACAGTTACAGAAAAAAAGACATCAGATATTAGATATTACAGACACATTTAGTAATAATGATTATAATTTTAAAATACATTTGAAATAATTAACAAACATATATTAGGCTCAACAATTTTACCATGTTTGGTATTGAAGTAATATAAAAGTAACAGAAAGTAATCAGGTTACATTACTTTAATATTATGATACTCGGACTGGGTTAGTGACTACATTTTTTACAGGTAATGAGTAATTGTGTCAGAATAGATTTTTAAAGTAACACACTCAATGCTGTTTCTATAGTAGGTCACAACGGATAAAACGAACACTGGCTCTGGATATTTACGTTCTGCTTTTTCGTGGCCACTGTGGGTTCTCCTACATATTTGGAAGGGAGAGTGAGATGAGGTGTGTGCAACCTGCAAGCTCATGGCTAGATGCTACTAAATCCTGCACAATGATTGTAATCACAACTTCCAACCCTGTATCTCTGAATTTCATGTCAATTATAAGCGATGATGAAAAAAAAAATCATATATACTTGTCACTGGCATTACTTGATAGGCATGAACACTGTCAATTGTCTTATAAAGACATTTTCTTTCTTGGACTTATCCATTTCGTCTGACAATAAACCCATTTAATTAACTACATATTGGATGGGTTGGACAAGAACAAGGTTTATTATAAAAAGGAAAAAAAAAAAACTATTTGCAAAGTAATGTTTTGTCAGTTTTGTCAGTTTCCTGGCAAATAATTGCGGTTTGTGTAACACATCAGCAAATAGTGAACTGTGGAATAAATAAATGATGTCCTTGATAAATGATTCATAAGTCATTTGTTCTTACAAATTCACATCGAGCAGTGCAACAATCAACACTGTTTTAACATTTATGAGAGTGTGTTAGGACCAACTCATTTGCTTTTGTTACATACTGTGTTGACTCTGTCTCGGTGGAGAAAATAACATCTGGTCTGATGTGGTTGGCCAGCTACAACAATTTTCTAAAACACAGATTTTGGGAAAATGCATCCTTTTTGCAGATACAAGAAAATGTATAGACAACTAGCTTTCCCTGGACAGAGACACACAAAGTAATGTAGTGCATTTTTATTTCATCTATTCAGCTTTGAAAAACAGGACGAGGCTCCAAACACATTTATAAAACTAATTCTTCACCATGTCCGCAGTGTAAACACATAACATGTTAAGTTTAAGAATTCTCTATTTTATTATTTTTTTTTTTTTTAGGATATTCCAAATTTAATTGCTAGAGACATCCCTTAAGATATAGAGAATATATTATCACATAAATGAAATTATCATTGGTGCTAGATTTTGTACCATTTATGATTATTGTAGGCAAACCTCAGCAGCTGTCTTTACATAATCTGCCATGAGACCAGGGTGCCTACCATCTGTAAGGGCAATTAAAGATTGTATATTTGTATGACGCTTTATATAGCAGTGACTAAAGAGTCTTGTACATTAAAACTCTTACAAATATTGAGTTAAAAATATCAACCCTGAGTATGGACTCACTTTTCATATGTGCTGCTATTGATTAACAAGACTACAGCTAGCAGCTCTGTGAGGCTACACACAGGCACAATGATGCCTTGAGCTACATAAATGCTAATCACAAGTTTCATCACAATACGATATTGTAGTGATTCTTTTGACAATATAATATTTCCTGATATCACAAAGTCTGCCATGATACAATTCGATTTTGGTCCTTCAATTCAAGTGCCTGTGATCGATATGAGATGATATCATTTGCCCATTTAAAACAATGAGTTACAGAAGAAGCTGCCATCCCTTTGTTTTCTGCTTTTGTCCATAAAAGAAAACAACAACAACACATAAATAATTGTAAATAATGAATAAGCAGTTAAGTGCAAGTTTATTTTAAATTGACTTCACTAACACACTGAAAACATGGCTTAACAACAAGAACATTAAAAAAAAAAGTAAGCTATAAAATTCAGCCTCAGTAATAACTGACAAGGTTCAGATATAAATGTGCCATGGGAATTTCAAATTAAAAGATGTATCTTAAGTATGTCACTTTGTGTTGATGACACTGGATCATTGATCATTGAATCAATATATCAATCTGGATAGATGGATCGTTACTCCCCTACTATTCCCTCCACAAGTGTGAACCTCACGGGTGGTGCATGAGGAAAAGTCAGAGGATCACCAAGTAATTAGGATTCATTATCTGGGAAACATGAACGTCTGTAAAAAATTAAATAGCAATCCATGTGGTAGGAATTGAGATATTTCACAGGATAAGTGAATGCTTTGACCTGCTGGTGGCACTAGGTGAAAAGTCATAGAATTACCACTGCAATTGGGATTAATCTTTTTGAGACCACAAATGTCTGTATAAAATTTCATCACAGTCCGTTCAATAGTTATTAAGATTTTTCAGCCAGGACCAAAGTGGTGGACTGACCAAACACAAACGCTGAATTTATAAGCTTAAATATTGAAAAATATTTGAGTATTTCAGTGTTGTGGAGTTACAGAGAGGCTGTCTAAATGATTTCCAAAGCTGCCACAAATCTGCCACAGCAGATCCACAGTGGCATTTCTCTCCACAAATATTATACAACAGAGGAAAGATCCTGGACAAAATTGCAATAGATGTTGTACATGCAGAGTAGACCAACACAGAATTCTACATAGATTGTAAAAATATATGAAGAAAATGGATCTGGGAGGTCGTGGAGCAACTTCCAGGTGCCACCAAACAGATAAGCCCTGAGCCACACACCTCCTCTCCACCAAGGAGTCCTGGACAGAGGACACACTACGCAAACACACAAGAGACAAAGAGGCCATTCACACAGATCAGAGAAAGAAAACAATCACACAGATGGAGAGAGTGAAAGGAAGTGAGGCTGAATCTGCTGGAGGACAAAGATCCAGATCCAAAACATCTGGAAAGAGGCACCGAGAACCAGGGGAGAGACAGAGGTCTGAGAACGGCCGATGGTCCAGCAGAGAGAAGCCTGAGTCAAAAGAAAAGACCAGGAGGGGAAAACAGGTTGAGAGTAGGGGAGAGGAGAAAGAAAAAGAGAGACAGGCACGCAGCTTGGACTGTCATGTGCTTGTGGGACATCAAACAAACAGCGGGTTAGACAGATGCAGTGGTTTTCATAAAGTTCACAGTGTTCTCATTGGCAGGACAAACATTTAGACTGAGACCGACCAGAAGGAAAATGTTAACAGGTACAAGGCCTTAAGTAATCAAAGAATAAGCAACTGACTGAAAGTTAAGGCGAAAAGTTGACTTTTAAGTTTTGATTTAAAGGCCGCAGCAGAGTCCGACTGTCTGATATCAGAAGGCAGGTTATTTCCAAGAAAGGTGCATGATAAGAAAAGGCCCTGCAGCCCGCTGGGTTCATTTTAACTCTGACAGGAGACCTGTATTCTGAGAGCGGAGAGCACGGGATTGCAAATTTATAATTTTAAGGAGCTCAGACAGGTATGAAGGGGTGTGTCCATTTTCAATTTTTGAAGTCATCGGATTCACCTTAACTTCTGATTTGACATGGATAGGAGTCATGATGAAACTAAATTTGCTGTAATATGGTCCATTTTTGTTTTAGTTAAACTTATAGCTGTAGCATTTTGAACCATTTGAATACTTTTATTCCTGGCAAACAGCCGGCCTGACAATAAAACATTACAATAATCCAGTGAAACAAAGGTCTTAATTAAGGTATCAGGTAATTTATTAATCATCATTAATCATTAATCATCATTCATTGTGCAACACAGGGTTGCATAATGAATGCAAGTTGTAGTCCCTTCATACTACACAAACATCTAACATATATTCAGATAATAAATAGAATAGGATAAAATGTAAAATAAAATAAAATAAAACAATAGATAAAGTTGTTTTTATACATACAGTATATATACACACATACACAACCAGGAAATTATTCATGCAGTGCATTTATTTGAATTCGTGTGAGGGTGAATATAAACAGCAGCAACAAGATAGTGTTTTATCATACTGTAACATTAAAACTCAACATAACATCTGGTAGACATTGCCAAGCTACTCCGACTGTGTTGATACAGAGCATCCTTGATGTAGACACAGAATCTGCCTCCCCAACCTGTCCTCATCCCAACTCGTCACATACCGATGTTTTGATAGCGCTCCTCTGCGTCTGATACTGATGCACAAGTTTCCCTTCAGCAGCTGTATGAGATGCTGACAGAAAGCCTCTGGGGATGTTTAGACAGAAAAACTACTTGGGTAGGTTTATGAAACAAAATACTTATGTAGGTTTGGTATAAAATTGTTTGGGGTTACACTAAGAACTTACGTGTCATCACTAAAGTAACAAAAAGTCAAAAGTCACATGATGCAACTTGTGCGAGACATCACGTTATGTTCCGATGTTATCTCACATTTTGGTTTTCACATGAAACCTGTCCTCTCGGGTGAAAGTCCACTGTTTGTTTGAGCCATCCATCCACCCCCACAGTCTCTGATTTCCCATTGCAAGGTCCAAGCTGGGGTTAGCATAGTTCTTATCGTTGCTCTCTTCCCACTACTCCTGGGGTGTTTGACCAGCTGGTCTGGCTGGGTGGTTGATGGGCAGTGATCATCTCAAGGTCCACTGCTCTTAATCCAAACCCTGTGCTTCTTTATTCAAATACCTTTGAGTGCATTTCTGCCATAGTTAATATGGTTTTCAGCAATAAAGCCAAAGAAATAACAGATGAAAACAAAAATGTAACAAAGTTTGAAGGTTCTACATGCATCTGAGTGCATCGCCGTTGCCATGCCACTGAAATTATACTAATTAAAATGTCTGCAGCAGACAAGGACAGAAAAGATAGAATTCTAGCCGCAGGTAACAAAAGGCCATTTTTCTTTAAGATAAAAATCAAAAGAGAGGATAGGATCAATCAAGATTCCTAGCTGTCAAATTTTAAGAAATCAAATATTTGTCAAGAGTTACTGTTATGTAATCAAACTGGTGTCTGTGTCAATGACCAACATCTCGGTTTCATCAGAATTTAAAGGCAGGAAATTACATAATATCCAATTTTTCACAGCAGACTAGCAGGCTTCTAATTTAATCATTTGTGTACGATCATCTGCCTTTATAAGCACATACATCTGAGTATCATCAGCGTAGCAGCGGAAATTAATTCAATAACTGCATATAATTTGGCCAAGAGGTAAAATATAAAGACAGAAAGGCAGGGGCCAAGAACAGAGCCCTGAGGTCTTCCATATGCCACATAAGAAATTTTAGATGTACTATTACTATGGGAAAAAAACACTGTGTTCTTTCAGATAAGGAAGCCTTTAACCATGCGAAAGCCAGGCCAAATTGATTTTCCAGTGTGTCTAGAAGTACACAGTGAGGTAATCCAACGCCCCTACTTTTCACTGAGTTCCTTGACTTTCCAACAAGAAATGTCACTTACACTATGAGGCTCTGCCTCAGGGGCTGCCTGACCCCCTGGGGTCTCTGAGCCTGTGCCCAGAAAGCTCATTCAATAATCGATCCATGACCATGAGGCTGCTAGAACATTCTAACTAAAATGGAGAATCATGTTAACTCATTACACAGGCAATGTTTAAATATTCTGGCATATTTCTTCTTTGTGCACAGTTGGTGCACAGATTGGTACATTTTGAAGCTTGTGCAGTAAAACCTTAATAAAACAAACCAGCAAAAATATAAAGAAATAGTCAAGGCTTGTGAGAAATTATTTTTTTTATAAATTGAATCAGTGAGACAGTGAGGGTCTTGGATGGTGTTTTGCAGGGAAAACGAGGCTTTTACTAGATCTTCATTTATGATGATTAAAGTTTCCAATAAATTTTGAAAGAATACCCTAAAGCAGGGGGTTTCAAAATCTGAGACTGTGGGCTTTGCTCAATTTCTGGATGCCTATGGGATCATGATTATGTTATTTGATCCTATAGACCAGCAACAATTGAGCCACAATAGCCTAATATTGATGTTTGACTTCAGACTACACCAAATATGTAAGAAAAAGATCTATCCAAAGGCATTTATTAGATTCTGATTCTGGGAAAAACAGTAAATTTCCCCAACATTGTATGTCTGAACAATCTCTTTAATTAAATCACACACAGTTAGACTATTCTATGTGATCACTAATGTAATATTTTTTTATTTTAATTCACTGAGCCTCCCTTGAAACTCTTTGGAGCCCTCTGGAGAAACCTGCCTCCCACTTTGACAACCTCTGGACTAAAGAGAAAAGTTGTTACATTGCAAGTCATGTTAAAGACACGGGGCCCTATCTTACACTGATCTAAAGCGCAAGTGGAAAGCGTGAGGTGCAATAGGTTTAATTTGTTCAAGGTGTGTCCAAGGCCACCTTTGCTGGCTTATCCGAGGAGTGCAGGGGTATCCTGTCCTGTGGGATACACCTATAAGCTGTGCCCAAGTACCTTGATTAATTCACAGGCCAGTTTAGGCCAAGCATGCAATAAACCAATCAGAAAGTTGGTTGTCATAACCTTTAAGAAGCAGGTGTGACAGGAGCACAAGCGGCTGCAGCATGACAGTGGATTTACCAGGAGGGAACAAAGAGAAAAGATTTTCACATGAAGGAGACAGACCGTCTCCTGGTTGTGAGAATGCACAATATATGGAGACGGCAGTACACCTCCAAAGCAGCCTCATGTGTAAATTTATTTTACATGAATGCCTGCAAAAAGTAATACAATACATGAACTGTAAAAGTCATGCAGATATGTAACTAGTTAGAAGGTGTTTTGTGATTGTGGAGATGTGTGTGCATGTGTGTGTGTGTGCCTCAGCCAAACACACCGGGCGTTATTTTGTGCAGGCAAACCAACTGCACCATAGGCTTCATGCTTTGACCAGATTTTAGCTGGTCCAAGGGATAAGTGGTTTTACTCCAACGCATTGAGCACAAGATAGCAAATGCACCGGGCCACACCTTCGTTTTGCCTTAATTTTTAGACTTCCCGCCCATGGCCGCACAGACCAGGCACAAGTGCATTTGCTATCTTGCAGATGTGGTAAAAATGTCAACTGTGCTGGTGTAAGATAGCAAATCCACCTGCGCCACTGGTGCAAAGGCTTTGTGCCAGGTGTAAGATAGGGCCCATGATGCTGGCTATCTAGTTTGAAACAATGCAGTAGTTCAGACACAGCATTGTGTTAGCAACCAGAAGATTGGTTGCATAATGAATTGTTAACGGTATATAAAAATGCTATCCCACTTTTTATGTGTTCTTTTGGTTATAATATGCATTATTGTGCCGACGCTGGCGTGATTTCTGTCTCTCACCAGAGATTCTGGCAGCTTATTTGTAAATTTAACATGACAGAGTGCTATAAACTTTGAAAACAAACCACAAACTAATCAGATTTATCACCCCTCAGCCTCCACACCGGTCTTGCTTGTGTGCCTTGGCTGCTAGTTGTATCAAACTTATTTCCTCCATGATCTCCCATGTCTCCCCATGGCGTGGTAAACTGTACAAAGTAAACCACATTTTATTTAGAGAGCATTGAATTTTCCACGGGCATAGACCAGTGGTGGACTGGAAAATTGATTTAAAGTTGCCCATTTAATCAGTGTGATGAGTGTTTTAGCACATGGGCAGATATTCCATTAGGGGCTTTTCCACTGGGGGCATTGCAGAGCTTCTGGGGTTTTGGACATTTGTCAACATCTATTTTCTCTTTGCTCTAAAACACCCACTACTTATAGCTTAATTTTCCAACTTCCCCTTCTTTCCAACAATTTAGCTTATATCTGACTGTTCTTATAGGGACGTTTACCCCCAGATCAAAATATATTTTTTTCCTCCGGCCTGTAGTGCTATTCAACCAGATTGTTTTCGTGTGAGTTGCTGAGTTTTGCAGTTATCGGCCATGGAGATGTCTGCCTTCTCATGGAAATAGATGGCACTCGGCTTGTGGCAGAGTCCTGCACAGATCCAGTTTTGTGAGCCTGCAACCCTTAAGCTGAGTACCAGAACTGATCTGTTGCCCACAATTATCTCAAAGTAAAATCCGGACCCATCACTTGTGTCTTCAGCTGGCGGAGCAGCTGTGCTCCTGCAGCAGTCAGTGTGTTTCTTCAGTAATGACATGTCGAGCTTGCAGCTATCCAAATCTAATACTTTTTGGAACCTTTTGCAAGCAGCATAGACATTGACAAAGTTATTCTCACAGTATTCCTCCCAAATGTCTTACTTGGCCTTTGACGAGGTATTGTCCACAATTTATTATTCTCCACTGTCTATTTTAGCCTTAATTTCATCCAGTTTAGTTATCAGCCAGCCTACATCACTGACAATTCAAACAGTGACCTCCCATTATTTGGCAGGATGTTGGATCAAAGGTTATCTTACCATATATTTACATTACTGCTGATACAACTACAAACAGCCAAATCTGACCTACATTGTTGCAAAGTGCGTCACCACATCATTAGAGTGCTGAAGAAAAGTTGAGGTCTAATCATGTTTTCTAACCAGGTCATGATTTCTAGAAAGAGATGTCACTATTGAGTTCTTCAAATGTATTTTTTAGTGATTTGAGCACCACCAGCTGAGGGACATCTAGTTCTGTTATATTCAAGTAAAGGTAGACATCTCCATTGCCAGTATCTCCAAAATTTAGCAACTCACACCAAAGCAATCTTGATAAGATAAGATAAGATAAATCTTTATTGCCTCCCTTGGGAGAAATTCATTTTGGACAGACGAGATTCGAGGCGCCACAGCCACACAGCCATCCCAGACCCATGCCCCACATATACAATCAAACCACAATTGACTTACAACACATGATCCATATATTCCCCCCAATCCATATTACACATTGCTCTTGAGAAATATACAAAAAGTTACGAAATTCTGGCACTATGTCCTGAAATGAAATGATTGCACACTGCCCTATACAGAAATTAACCACAGCAGCAATGGCCTATGCCACATTAGTGCACATTCCCCTCTTCTCACAGCAGTACACTCACACACATCCACTTCATTTCCTGCTGTTAAGTAGCTTGATTGATAGTGGGATAAATGAGAATTTGTACCTATTCAACTTACAGTTGGGTACCCTGTACCTTCTGCCTGAAGGCATCAGTTCATACTCTTTGTAGAGATGGATAAATAGCTCTACAGGCAGAGGAAAAAAAAATGTATTTTTGATTTGGGGGTGAACTGCCTCTTTACAGCAATCTATTTTTTAACATCTTTCAGGTTCTGTGCCTCTTTACATCTCAAAGTTCTTTTGTTGAACAGGATTGTTTGGTTTTTTTTCCCTCTGTCTTCTAACATTTTGTGGTCTCCATTAGAACAGAAAAGTTTTGGTGCCTTTGCACGTAAGTATGAATGCATTAGCACTAAAAGGTGAAAAAAATTTAATATGCAGAATAAATGCAACACCCCAAAGCCATTTTAGGACAGAGACACACATTCACAGTGGAGCTGCAGTTGCACCAAAAAACTGCCCTTTTGATTCAACTCAGCTAAATGACGCTATTTAACCTTTTGCACTGCGTTGGGATAAACAACATGGATCTCAATTAGTTTTATTAGAGAAGCTGTGGAGACGTGTTAATACGCTGCTGTCACTGTCAGACATGACATGCATGAAGACAAACCCAGAGGTTGTGAATATATGTCACATGTCTGATGGGGTACGTGTTCGTATACGTATATCTACATCTAGAGATGGTTGATGAGCTTGTGTAACACACCCTGTGTGTGTGTGTATGTATGGATGCTTGGTGTGTTCTGGTAGAAATGTGAATGGTCATTGCAGTTTATGAGCAAGCTGTGATGCAACACCTCCAATGTATCCATCTCCTAAAATGGGACAGATGCATGAGCAAGAGATGAAGTCACATTATTTAGTTGTTGGCAATGGCATCAGGAAACATTGACCTTTCGTTGGTTCCTTGAGGCCACAAAGTGAGTCACATGACAGCCGGATATTTACAGTGCCTCCTGTCACTGGCCTTGTCAAATCACAGCACACTTCACTGAAGCCTAGTAGGCCCTAGGCTGGACTTCAGCTACGCAGACAGATGCAAAGGTGTTTTTTTTCCCCTCTTTTAGCCTGAGTGTACTGCAACCCTGAATAACATGGAAGAACATGAGGGCATTAGGGGACGTGCGTGTATGTCGGTGTGTGTTTGTGGCTATTTCTGTGAGTGTGTTTGCATATAAGAGCAGGAGAGAGAGAGAGAGACATACAAAGGGAGACACAGACTGTCTGCAGGACCAATGAATTTCAGGCTAATTTATCTTATGAATTGGGACAGACAGACAGTTCTATGAATTGTATAACAAATAAAAAACTGTACTTCTTCTGGACCCACATCTCACAGAGGGTGAAGCTGAAATCGACCAAAATGTTTTTATTTTCTCAAGCTGCTTTAATTGTGAGATTAAACAAGCAATGCATGAAATGATAAAATTAGACACCTAACAAGATTCTGCTGGAGTCCATTACTCTTCATAAGTTTATGAGTCCAGCGTGATTTAGTGGGATTTATTGGCAGAAAATGGCAGGAATAGAATATAATATTCATAAGTATGTTTTCATTAGTGTATAATCACTTAAAAATAAAAATCGTTGTGTTTTCATTAACTTAAATTGAGGCTTTTATATTGACAAAATGCACAAGCCCAGAACAGACAAACTAACCACTGGATCTAGAGAGGGCATGTCGCATTTTTAGTTTTGTATCCACCGAATATTCTCTTACATGTTTGGAAGAGGAGGGTGAGATTAGAGGTTTACAATCTGCAAGCTCATTGCTACATGCAACTAAATCATACACACTGATCCTTAAAGGGGTAACTAAGGTATTTTGAATGTCGACTAATGGGTACAACCATTTTTGAGATTGGTCCAGTATTGATGAAGACCACTGCAGCTGTCAGAACTACAATGTAGTCACTCGAGCTCTTGCAGCCATCAAAATAAGTCCACTAATGGTGTCTGTTTTGCCACTGTCAGGCTCAGATTGTTAGTCTAAGTGCCTGACAACATTATGGAAAGGATCACTACAAAGACAGACCTTTTTTTTAAAGATTAAGTTGCGTTTCATTCAGCCAGAAACAGCTGTTTTATCGCTCTCACCAAATTAACCAAACTCCTTGTCTTGGCTCATCTTTACACTGCTCCACCAATCACCAGCTCTGGTTGTTTGTTTGAAATAAACCCTTTATGCCGTCCATCTTCCTTCTTGCTCCTCTCCGGATATTTTCACATCTAGCTCAATGAATTACGGGTTTATTTTTACCAAACCAGAGTTGGTGATTGTTGGATTGATGAGCTTTATTTTGTTTCTTTTGCAGTCGAATGAAGAAGAATAAGATGTTAATAGTACAGTTTTGCAAAGGGAGTCTGGTGAGTTTGCCGAGAGCAATAACAGCTGTTTTTGGAAAAAAGGTTTATCTCTGTAGGGATCCTTTCCATAATGTTGTCAGTCACTTCGAATAACAGTCTGAGCCTGTCAGTGACAAAAACTGGAACTTTCAGTGGACTTACTTTGACGGGTGCAGTTGCCTGGAGGCAGATGTTTTGTTAGCTTCTGCCAATTGCAGTGCTCTCCCACAATACTGGGTCAATAACTGTTGTCTACATTAGTCAGTTAGAAAAGAGGGTCACAAGAAAATACTGAAGTCACCCCTGAAGTCTTTGTTTAGGGAAAATTTAGATCTTCTGTTGTAGCAGCTCTCACAGTCTGACATGCCTCTACTTGCTACCAAGGCTGAACTAGTTGGCAGTTTTGCATGTTGGTAGCCCCAAATGGCAGCATTGAGGATGCAAAACCAATAAACAGGGTCGTTTTACTTTAATTTCCTTTTCTAGCAAAGGTGGCGAAATAGCCAAACCCAAAATAGAATTGATAATTTCACTGGGATGGGACAGTTTCCTGTTTTGAGTTCCCATTTCATGGTGTAGGCTGATTACTTTGGTGTATTGTGACATAGAATCTGGCCCGGTGCAGCTTTAATGCTGACAGTCTGTTCAAGGCTGAGCCAGTATCCCAGTTACAGAGCCATTTCAAAACATTTTCTCTTGGACACAACACACAGAACACAGATCAGCACCGGCCAATAGCAAATACCAGGATAGAAATACTGTACAGCACCTAGCTCATGAGAGCAAGACTCTACATTTATGTTAGCTGATCTGATTGTGTACTGATGCACAGTGATGCTTTGAGCTAAATACTAAAATGCTCACATGCTGATGCTAAGCTGGTAGAATGTTTAAAGCTATAGCATGTAACATCTCTACATTAAAATATCTAAAAACAACAGACCTATGCTATATATATTGTTTAATTGTGTACTTACACTTGTTTAATTGTGTACTTACAAACTTTCATATCCAACATATCCCAAGTATGGGATATGTTGGATATGAAAGTGAGGAAGGAAGTCATCCAACGTGAATGAACGTACTGTAATGCAAATAAAACTTTAATATTACCTCGGTGGGGGTGTCACAATTTCAATATTAAATAAAAAAAACAAACAAAATGAGCTTTCAGTTTCAATAAACAAATCAGAATTTTTTTTCTCTCTTACATCGTACTTGTGGTGCCCAGCATGTATCTAAAGAAAAAATCAGCACTACAAAGAACACTGTGTTGCTTACCTAAGTTCATTATGTCACACTTGATACCATACAGCTACAGATCTTTTTAAAGAAGTAAAAGTAAAATGTAAATGACGGCTTATAACCAATGATCTGTTGAGTTTTACAAATCAAACACCCCACACCTCAGTTGTTAACATTATTCTGCCAGAGTCATGTCAGATAGAGTTTCATCTGTAATAGTGGTTGTTTAAAAACAAGTGTGTTGGAATGGACAGAATAATTGAGAATGACCTGTTCACAGGGTAGCCCTGCCCTAAAGTATACCCTGCTTTAGCATCTGTTTTAGTGAAAACAGGACCATAATTTTCTAAATGAACTTAATGTTGAAGACGACTTGAAACTAGAGACTGAGGCCATAAACTCATTACTTACTATTTACTGAGGTAATAAATCAATTGAGAAGTGGGGTCATTTTGCGATAAAAGCGCAGCTCTTCACTCAGACTTCTTTTTCTTTTTCCTGCTGGCCATTAGAAATAATCTAGGTTTAAGGCACTTCTACACTGGCTTCACTTTTCAGACCTGGAAAAACCAATAATGTCAGTCTGTCAGGGAAACGAGAGGAAAAGTCTTTCACCAAAGTCATTGCAATGATGTTGTACATAGTTTTGGAACCATGTCAGTGTAAAGCAAATACATGGAATGTGCTAACCCACGCAATAGATGAGATAAGGAGATATTTCACTGAATAGGTGAAAATTTTGACCTGCTGGCATGAGAGGAGAAGTCAGGGGGTCCCCAAAGTCATTAGGATTCACTCTCCGGAAAACATCTGGAGAGATACTTCACTCAAAATAAACAAACAAACAAAAAAAAATGTCAACCTCATGGTGGTGCAAGAGGAAAAACTTTGAATCTGTGGCAGAAAAACAATTATGTTAATTGTATTATTATGTAAATTGTTAATATTGGAATATATTACTCTCTTTTTGAGGTTACCTGCATTTTTACTTATGGAAACATCAGAGTGGTTTCATGTTTTTGACATCAGATAACTTTGTATGGGACCTTCTGCCATGAATTCTCCAATAGGGGCCTTCATACCTGTGGTTGTCTTCATGTATTTTAGTGAATATTTTCACTTGTTTTGATAAGGATGGTCACATTTTTATATTAAATGTACTCAATGGTAAAGGACCATTTACGACATTAATGTCGCTATTTAATGTATTACATTTTGTTTCTGTCAGAAGAAAGCTAAGGGGTTTCATTACCATTCTCGAGAGTCTTTGCAGAAATGTGGCACTTCAACTTAAGCTCAAAAAGGCAATCTAAAAATGGAACGATAACGGTGGGACAAGTGAAAATTGTGGCCTGCTTTCTCTCAATAATACACTCTCAATAGAGCTAACTTTTTAAATGCAATAGTGCTGAAGTTATACCGCTGTTCATTTGACTTAGGAATGTCTAAAACATTGTCAGAAACCCTGAGGGCCCGCAGATTCCATTTCAGAGAGCTGCTATTTGAGGGGAAGAGGAGAAGGCAGAGACACTGACAAATCCAAAATGGGTGTGTGTGCACGCAGGGAGAATTTTTACTGAGACGGGGAACTCTTGTCATTGCCTACATTTATATGGGCTTAAAAATACATTTCATTGTATTCAGTTATGGTTCCTGTGTTTTGTTGATGCTGGCTTTGCTTCCACCCTTCCTGGTGTATGTGTTAAAAAATAATAATAATTGCAGTTTTTTTCAGTCATACAAGATAATATAGATTAGCCGGCCACATACTATTATATATATAAGATTTAAATTATTACAAGTAATTCATTATTACTCATTTATAAGCATGCAGGACAATAATAAAAAAGAGAATATTAATGTTAATAGGCACATAATTCCAGACATATACTAAAATATAGTATTATATAAAACATGTAAGACAGAGACTGATAAAGCTAATCAGCATATCGTGTGGCCCTAGCTCCACTCTGTCCATGTTATAATTTGTAACATTTACATTTTTTCTCCAATTTAACCCAGAAATGCATGATATTTGATTTTTGCTGATATATTCTGGCAGATTCCTGATGCTGATACACATAAATGCACATATTTTTTTCAAAAATCAAGTCTCTCCTGTAGTGGAATTAACATATTATTATGCCTACTCTTATCGTGATGGCCCACTGGCAGGTGCAGACATAAAACACAATGCTTTTCAAAATGTACACATTCACTGGGAAATAAGACACCTACTGCTGACAGGTGTTTTTGCTGGTGCCTGTTTTTCTTTGTCGTATTGATCGGGATGACAGCTCGTAAAATGAGCAATTAAATTTGTTGTGTTGAAGGAATGCAATTTAGCTCCATGACTGATGCTGAGCAATCACAGCAAACACTTTGTACTGCATTTCAGACACTTCAAAAAACCTCCACACCACAGACATGCTCGAGTCGAGTCATCTTATTGGCTGGTCATACCAGCAGAAATATTAATTTAAGGCTGATATGGTATTTCATTTTAAGTCTTTATTGGCTGATGCAGATGACGTGCCGATATCATCATGCATCCCTTCTTTAAACACCCTTTTAACAAGTAGAAAATGTATTTTAATCCAGCTATAGGGACACTGGTAAAGTGCACAGATATCTATCTGCACTCAGGTCTCTGAAGGGCAGTGTACAGTGGAGGTTTCTTTGCTCATGAATTTATTATGTATTCCTGGATATATGACTTTTTGTAAGTAACTGCACTGATAAAATTTCTAAATGAAGGGCTGTGACACTCTTTATGTACCTCTGTTTATGTAAATTATCAAAAATCATACATCGGCATAACATAACATGAACATAACTGCCATGAAAAAGGTCTACTGAGACACAAATTCCAAATACACTGTATACATGTTACTAAGATAAGGAATATAATAATATAATAATATAATAATAAGTGATATCTAAATGGATTATACTGTTGCTCTGTATCGAATTCAGAATATTGTCATATTTGGAATAATAGTGGAAAATTGTGTGCATGTAAATCTGATCAATGACACACCGGGATGTTGTGGCTGTGTGCAGATACATGTAGAAGGACTCACATGCACACATGCATTTTGGACAGAAAATGACCTCTGATGTGTATGCTAATATTATTTTCAGGAGAAATATGTAATATATTTCTGTACAGAATCATAAATCGACTATGATATATCATCAGAGATTAAGGAAACATGCTATGTTGAAATACTGGCCTCTCTGACAACAGTGTAACAGCCAGCATGTTCTCCTTTGAAATTTCCGTTCTGTTTTTGTTTGCCCATTTTTCTGTTTTGAGTTAAAATCAATGCTGAATGCTAGTGTTTGTTTCCCAAATCATAAGAAATCTTTTATAATCTTTTAGAAGGAGTAGATGTTTGTAACAGTTAAATTGAGTAATATGTTAATGGAGTCTGGCAGGCACTGAGACAGATAGTCACTGACCTCCAACTCCAGTGTGTATTTTCAGAGCAGTGGGCTTTTGTTTTCAGGATAACAGGCTTAACTTTACATCAACAGTCAGACTGATCAACTTACAGTGTAGGATTTGCCGTCGCCCGTCAGTGTCAAAGTATAATGTTATTCTCATCCTGCACTCATGTAGGTTCAATGTCCCTGCAGCCTGCAGGCAACCAGCCTGAGCTCGAAGTCTGGAGAGGAGGGGGCGGGAGAAAACAACTCGCTTCAACCACTGATCGTATACTGAATAGGGATTCAACCTATTTGATACTCCAGCTCGCTATTTGTACTGCAGTGCTCATTTTTGAACGCTACGGTCTAACATACTGTTCCATAAATACAAAATGAATAGTTAGCCTGTAACTACAAGAGCATTCATTACTGAGCAAAAATAGAAAACTTTAAATGACTTCTTAATTCACTGGTCCACTGTTTATTTTTTCAACATTGTCAATACAAAGTGTGTTCGATGATAAATCTCAAGACAGAGTCTTGACCGCTCCTTTTGCTGCCACATAGAAGAAACACATTTTCTCTCTTTGCTCGAAGGGAACTTCATATATCTGAGAGGAGATCTTCTCTGGGTGTCTCGTACACTGTTGTAGAGGATGGAGGGGAGGGGGGAGGTGGGTTCGGGTAGAAAGGGTGGTAGGCGACTTGGTGGTCCAGTGGACTGGAAAACGCTGCCCCCTGGCAGAGAGTTAGTGCGTGGCTCTATCGGCGCTGGAGCTAATGTGGCCACTGCCTCATTAGAGCTCTGATGTAAGGAACACTGCGTAACGCCAAGCGCCTCGGCGCAAAGAGTTTCAGAAAGGAGCCACTGAACGCAGTGAAGCAAACTGAAGACTACCCCTCTCCCTCATCTCTAAAGACAAATCCCTCAATTTGGGTTAGACATTGTCACCGATTAGAGATTGGGCTGCTTTAATAAAGCACTCAGTGGACAGGAAGAGATGCTTTCATGGTGAAAAACACTGTGTATCATTCAGTCACATGCAGAGCATTCACAGCCTGCCACAACAGGAGCTGCTGACAGGTTGGTCATCAATGAAAGGAGGCAGAGAGAGGGAGAGAAATGGATGGAGAGAGGAAAGGAGGAAAGAATAGAGGGAAAGAAAGAAAGGCTGACAGGCTCAGCTCCCCTCCTCCCCTTGGCAATCAAGGAGGTGAGGACACAGAGAAAAGGGGAGGAGGAGAGCGCGTAGGACCTATGCTTCAAGCTCAGCTGCACGTCAACCCAATCATTATATCACACGAGTATTTAAATTGACATGATGTATGCTGTGTATAGTAGTGGATCTTCACAAATGTAGTCCAGCTGATTCAGTGGTGCCAGCATGAGATGTTACGCCTCGGGCATTTTGACATATTGCACACTTGGAATCTATAACATTTCTGCACGAAAAAGATTTTGGTTGATGGTGGAAATTCAGCTTTTCAAATAGCAAGTCAGTCAGATAACTATTATTATGTTAAGTAGGATTCATGCAGCACAATGTGCAGGCTGGTGCAACTTCAAAACATTTCACATAACCTGGTTGGATGCACAGAATTGAAGGCGTATTTCATGTATCATTTGGACTTGTGGATTTTGTTAATTTGCATGAATGGTTCTGGAGCACGAATAAGGACCATTGTTAACCCTAATTGTGACCCCATATCTGTATGCAATTTTGCTGTGCGCATGTATGCGTGGAGGAGGCAAAGAATAGAAAATAATACAGTCACTCTGAGGACAAAATGTGGTGGCAGGGAGGCAGAGAGGGAGGTGGAGGGGGAAATAGCCCCGCTCATCTCCTCTCATTTTCTGCCCGCTTCTACCCAGCAGAGTTTCTATGGCAACCCCTCAAAAAGCGGTGTGCGGTGAATTGTGGATTTGAGATGCGCTGTCTGATTGCGCTGTGTGGAGGAGATGGCTGGCTCTTTCGTCAGCCTTCCTCTGTAAGAGGAAATTGGTGGAGAGCTCCAATGAAACAGCACTCCATATGCTTTCTTTGATGCGTGTGCCAGTCTTTGGTACTACAGCATGTGTGTATGTGCGTGTGAGCGTGTGTGCATGTAAAGAAAGCTTTACATTAGAATCTAGTGCCCCCTGCAGAGCTGCTTGTCACTAATGGCACCCACCAGACTGCACTCAGCTCTCCAAATGAAACTGTCTGGCTGACCATGTAGACCCGTCAGTATGCTTTGGTTTCAGCTGACAGAGTCGGTGCCACTGGTGACGATTCATTTCTGTTCTGAATTCCAACAGCAATGAACAATGCAGCGCCTTGTGTTTTGATTATGAAATTTTGACGAATGACATAGGAAACACGCAAGGAAAACCAGCACAAAATCTCATTTTGCCTCATGTCCCCCCCACCCACCCACTCCACATCCCCTCCCCACCTCAGTGCCTGTCTATTTCCATGGAGAAATGGAGCCACCAGTCACCTTTGCATGTGACTGATGTGCACTGATGTGAGGTCTTTGTCAGGAGATCTGTGTCTCTATCTGTGTAAGAGTTGGACATGTATGTTTTTTCGGTGTGAGCTCCTCTCTCTCTCTCTCTCTCTCTCACTCTGAGTGGCTGTATGATGCTTGTAAGCTGTGCCAGTCCCCATTAGCATCCCATTATAAACCAGCATGATCACTCGTCACTTAGAATGCCTGCCACAGCATGCTCTGTGTGTGTGTGTGTGTGTGTGTGAGAGAGAGAGAGAGAGCACGTGTGTGAACGTGTGTGTGAATCACACAGTCAAGTGATTGAGATGGCCTTGTTTCAAAAGAACATGGGAAAAAAATGCTGCAAAGTCTTGCACTGTGTACAATTCAATTTAAATGTGTCTGCAAGTGTTTGGTTTGTTTGACCCAGATTTCTCACCTACCCCACTGTTGATAAATTGGATATCCGGAGGCAGCCTTGCGCAACAATTTAATTTAGTCGATATATAGTGAACAGCACCCTCTGCTGACTGAAACTGTGCTGCACATGAAGGATAAAAACTAAAATCCTCATGAATCATGTAGAGTGGGAATTGCCTGAGTTGTGTTTTTCATGGGCTAAATCTAGTGGTTTCAGTATCATTGTGCATGTGCTGTACATAAATTCAGGCATACTTTGTGTGAAGACAATCATAATTTGCTTTGAAAGGGTTGGTTTACTCAATTTTCACCTTCATATTGTATCTTTAGTTTTATTTGCCCTGGTTTTGAAACAGCTGTTCCTGAGTTTTCTACCCTCACCCCATTACAATGGAGGAATAAAATAGAACTTTGTTTTTAGTGCTCACTTCACCAAAAATTCAACATTTGAAAAATTCAATAACAAAATCCTTTTCTTGAAACAGTGTTACTGTTACTTTACATAATCCACAGAACAGTCTGCCAACAATTTCCAGGAACTATTTCTTCAGTGGAAAAATAATTCCATTGGAAACTGTTCATAGTGATGCCTGTGGATTATCCAGTCAGGGACATTGTTTATGGAAAGAGATGTTTAGTGTTTGTCTTTTTTTAAATATCTGACCAATTATCATTAATGAGGAACTTTCTTGGTCATGTATCATTTTATTTCACTTTATTTTCTCAGTCACTGTATACACTGTTTTAGTGGTACAACTGTCATTTTTGAGCAGTAGGGACTCGCTGCCATTGTTGTTATTATCGTCACTAGTAGTCTTATTGGTGTTGGGGTTTGTAGGGTTTTTTGTTACCTCCTTTTGCTTTGGATTTTAAATTGCTCGACATTATGAGGAAATGTTAACTTGTGTAGAAAGCCAGGAAGTTGTCACTTCAGTTGTGGCTAATGGGGATCCAAATAAATGAATAAAATAAAATAATCATTGCAATGGGTTGGAAAACCTCAAAACCTCTGGAAGTAAGTGAGAAAATATGATTTTTCATCATTTGGGTGAATGAATCCTTTAATTTTTGTCTCTTACTCTACAGAGAAGAACATAACAATGCTCTGGCAGCTGCGGAAAAGATGATTTGTCTTCCCTAATAGTCAATTTTACACTGCAGACATTTTAGCATGTCATAGCAGTAAAAGCTCAGGTGTAACTAATAACATTAACGGAGCCCTGGTATTGTCTGGCATGGCATACTAGAGGCTTTAAAGCTGGGGTGGGCAGTTCTGGAGAAAGATAATTGATAGCTTATGGTCTCATTCCCAGATCCCCCAGTTACAGATGCTTTGGATTGGATGGCTCCATAATGGTTTTTCTTGAGTCTCATTCCCAAGTCGTCAAATACTGACATTTCAGGAATATGAGTCAACAATCAACTATCTTACTGAACTGTCATTGGCCAGAGTCTCAGGCTAGATTTTCTACAGGTGGAAAACAGAACCAAGAGGAGGAGCACGAGTCTAGTTTTCTCTCAGACACTTGAATTATATTATATTTAAAGTTCCTATGAAGTCAAAATTAAGTTGTTTTTTTTTTTTTTTTATCACATTTGTATTGCACTCTACATCAACTACATGCTGGTGCCTGGAACAACAATGACAAAAAGTAATTTCATAGATATTCTTGGGAGGTGTTCATGGTATTCCAGAGTTTGTTTTTGTCTGAGCATGGAAGGAGAATGAATCTATTCACTGGAGTGAGCTGTGTTTGGGGGCCTCACTGTACAAAATCACAACTTAATAACTTTATGCACTGATTTGGGTAAATCTGGATCATAGTTTATAGAGAAAACATTTTCTGGTTTCCCATCTGATGTCCTCCACCTGCTCAGCTTCAACTCTCAGAGATTTAATTATAGAGTTCCCTGATGGACAGATGGCTTTAGCTTACTTGTTGCTAATCATAAATGTTAGCACTTAGCTGTCATTAGCGGGCAAAAGAACCAGGCTCAGCAGCCTCCCAGTGAAGACAGCTGGTCACTGGGATGAACACTACCTCTGAATCCAGGAACTGCTAACTTCCGTTAGCTGTGTTAGACATGACTCAGCCCTGGGCTGCTGGAAACCTAACGCAGCAAGAAAACCACCTCCGTACTTTAGTCTATTCCCTGTCATCGAACAGGCCTCCGCTGGTCTCTGAGGCTGTTTTGGTTCCAGTGTGGCTGTGTTTAATGAGAGCTCTCAGTCCTGGAAGAGTCAGTTAGCAGGGCCACTCTCTCTGCTAGCATTACATCCATGGACTGCTTTAGCAGCATGGCAGGGAGACGTAATGTACAGCGCTACTGGCAACTGTAAGCACCAATCAATGTCTGCGACAAGCATAGATGTATTATAATGAACTAGATACAGCATGTAAAGATGGCTCCCATTCAGTCCAGTGAAAGTTGCTTGCCTGGTGCGTACTCCAAAAATGTTTTCTAGCTTCTGGTTTTACTTTGTGAATATGCACAGTAGTGTTTTCCCCCACCCGTGAGTTCCAGCTCAGGCCATAGACTTTACAATGTGATGATGTCACAGATTTGAAATATTAAGTCCATTGATCAAAAAATTGTAATATAAAGAGTCATAATTGGGCTTGTTTGCAGTACCTCTGGGGGAAAATGCTTTTTGGGCCACAGGTGAATTTTTTGCTGCAATACCGTGAGAGGCCACTGGGAAAAACTGGACATAAGGCTGACCACCAATGCCCTATCTAGATTTATTTAATACATCTATGGTGACAAGTCACTCCCTAGCTGTCTGTTTTCTCAGGAAACACCAATAGACACTCTGCTAGCCAGGTCATGGGAACTTTAAAGGTTATTATTGCCCAATGATGCCAAAAATAAACTGCCTACCCCAGCTTTAAATGGAATGGAATCATCATTAAAGTTATTAACTACACCGTGCTTTTCCTGCCATGGCAAGTCAAGATATCTGAGGTGAGAAAAGTCTATATTATACATACCTGTCTGTATGTTCAGGTCATTCTAACACCCCTCACACCTTCCTCTGTGTCTCTGACTCCAGACAGGTCTCCTCCCTTCATGGTCTGCTGACTGTAGTCTGCGTTTGCAAGCCGGCCTCTGCCCTCTTACCTCCTCTACCACCCCTGCCCTACACACACACACACCACACGCACACACACACAACCTCCTGAGTCCTCTGTGTCTCTGGTCCAGGTCTAGAGGAATGTTGAGTGTCTCTATAGCCCCCTCCCTGGAGATTAGACCTCACCATGCCTGCCCCCCCCCATCCTGACTTCATTCCATTCCAAAGTATGCCCCCTAAGAGCTGCCGCATTTTTATCTGAGCCCGGTGATTGTGACAGATTGGCCAAATGACACACATACACACACACACACACACATTCGTGGACACACGCTGAGGCACAAACAGAGGGGAGGCTGGTCCACCCGGGGAGGGACCAGACAGCGCCAAGGTTCCAGCTATAAAACCCTGCCGGGATGAGGCCAGCGTCCTGCCCTGAGCTGGACAGTACCTCCTTCCTCTGTGCCAGGACGCCGTCAGGACAGGCAGCAGACGAGCCTCCAACATGAACGACATCTACAAGGCAGCGGTACGTCCTCTCCTCTCACAGCTCATACAGCTGAAAGTGTGCAGTTGGCTTTAGTTTGTTGGATGCTCACCAAAAATCTGTGTGTAACTAAATCTGGTATGAGAGTGATGTTGTTTTGGATCACAAACCATAATCCCTAACATTTAGTATTAGTTTGTGACATATGATCGGTGATTAACAATGTTTTATCCTATTTAAGTGGCTGTTATAGGGAATATTCTGGAACTTGTGTCTTAATTTTCTGTAGGAAAAAAGCCCCCTATCAGTTTGTTCATATGACATTTCTTGAACGGCTGACAAATCCCTGTTTATGTAGCTTGCACAGCACATTGCCTCCATCACCAGCTGATGTCAAAAGAGCTGTGACACCATATACGTCTCTAGATGTTCTCCCACTTCAGTCCTATCAGAGCTGAGAGGAGCCACTCAGGAGGTCACTGACAGGACAGGTCCCTGGTCCTCACTCTGCTGCTTCATCCATGACTCCAAATGGAGCAGTCCCACTTCAACGTGGCTAATTTTGGCCAGTTGCTCAGACGCTTCTGCGTCCGTGGTTCTCTGGTGCCAGAGATGGGCTTCAGGTTTAGATAAACCCCCCACGACTGAATTCCAGCATTATCTGTGAGCCCGAGAGCTGTGAGGCTGTCTGTCCACCTCCTCCACCCTGGGTTGGTCAGCCAGCCGGCTGTCCTGTCCACTCACATCCCAAGTGAGCAGTGCAGCTGAGACCGTAAAAACACACAGGAATGTACATTACACGTGTTTGTTTAGGATGGATTCTTTCGTATATCATCACCAGAGGAGTGTGTGTGTTTGCATGTGTGTGTGTTTAATTTATAGTGGACGACAGACGATAACTCTTACATAAGCAGCTGTCTCCCTCTCTCATTCGTGGTAGCTTTTCCAGGATTACTGTTCCATTGTTGGGCCAGATCCACAGCTATGCTAATTTAAAGCACTGTGTATTGTGTCCTTTATCTGTGGTTCCTGATCCTCCTGTCTGTTTATTTTTAACTCCTCCGCTTACTGGCACTCAGATATGATATATAGGTTCTGTTTTTTGTCAAAGATGGCCCAGTGTGTGTGGGACCAAAATATTACCTTAGTTGACTTAAAAGACATCAAAACAGATAGAAATATTATAGTCCACACTCTAAAAAAACAAGTTGAAAAAACTTTTTTTTTTTTTTTTGAGTTTAAAGTCAAACTCAAACTCTTGTTTTGAAATTTATTAAACCTATAATCTTTTGTTGAGATTTTTCTTCTTTGAGACTTTTCTTTTGAGACTCAAAAATTTAGGGATTTTAATTACCTTTAAATTTTGAGTTTTCTCAACTTTTTTCACAGTGTACACTGTAAAAATCATACAGGAATTAAGTTATTTTTTTCTTATTATTTTTACATAAACCTATGTTTTATTTGTTCAAGTTACTTAAACTTAAAATATCTAAACTAAAAACATGAGTTCTTTTAACTTGAAGTCTTGTGACATGAAATTATGCTGAATGGATGTACTACACAGAGTTAAATCAACTCAGTATATTAAGTTACAAATGAAATGTCATCAGCATTGTTTGAGAGTTAAAACTATCCTGAGATCCTTCTTTTTTATAGTTAGAAGAAACATATATGATGAAAGTCAGTGTGTGTCTCCAATATCTTTAGAAAGTCATCGTGCTTGTTTTCCCAATAATGAAAACTGCAAACCACGATGAAGGTTGGTATTGAAATAAATCCCTACTGCCTTACACTAAAAATTTTACAAATTAATGGGAGCAGCTTCACATATTGTCTTTGAGCCAATGCTGGAACAAAGTAGCTCCAACAGAGCAGCTGTCAGATTAAGAACTGACTTTTCAAACTGAGAAAATAAAAGGAAATCAAATATATTTGTAATGTTCGTCAGTGTGACTGAAGAGTTCTTTGTTCAACTTAATATCTTAAGCTTACTGAACATGTTTTCTCATGTATAGCTGAATTAATATTAAGTTTATTTGACTAGAGAAGTGTATTTGGTTTGAATCATTGTAAAATTATATCAACTCTTATATCAACTCTTTTCAATTTTTTTTTGTTTGTTTGATTGTTTTTTACAGAGGAGGCTGGTTTCAAATTTTATATCTTAAACCATTTCCATAAGTGACGCACTTCTTTAGCCAATATGGCTTTTGGAGCAGCATAAAAAATCAATTTAAACAGACAGCAACTGAGAAATTCAGAATACATTAATCGCCCAAATGGATAAATACAGTAAAATTGACTATTTGTCTCCCACCCCTTTTCACTCTGTGCTCCAATGGCAGCTGAGCAATGTCACCTTTACAGGAAAAGTAGAAAGTTGACTGAGGTACCGAGTTTGCTTAACTGTCACTGGAGCACAGAGCAAAAAGAGGTGGGACTTAGAACAGGTCAGTTGGGCAACCAAAGCATTTATTATTTTTACTTTTTGCTTACTTCTTTTTACTTCTTGCAGGTTGAGCAGCTGACAGATGAACAGAAAAATGGTGCGTAAATTTAAAAGTTTTTGAAAAAATATGACTTAAGTATATTATCATCTGCATATTATATTTTATGTTGCAAGGTTGTTGTAAAAGTGTGGTTCACCTTGTCCAGGTGTTGTTGATAACAGGGTTAATTCTCTGTGTGCTGCTGTGGCGTTGCAGAGTTCAAGGCCGCCTTTGACATCTTCGTCCAAGATGCGGAGGATGGCTGCATCAGCACCAAGGAGCTGGGGAAGGTGATGAGGATGCTAGGCCAGAACCCCACACCGGAGGAGCTGCAGGAGATGATTGACGAGGTGGATGAAGACGGTAAATCAAAACACCTCTGAGCTACAGTACAAGAAGCTAAATGATCGGCTGATTGATTGTTGACCTCTTTGTCTCCACGGACCAGCTGGCAGGTCCATCATGGCACAGTCATGTTGTTCAGACAAGAGCAGTTCAAACCCTCTGAACTTAATGTCAAATGATTGTCTGGGATCTTACACACAATGAGATGTGTCAGGCTGAATTAAAGGGGAGTGCGTATCAGATGATGCACGAGTCATCTTGAATTTTCCATGAGATGTAATGATGAAACATAAAACAAAAACAGTATCTAGGATTTGTTTGATAAAGCATCAGTGTATGTATATATTACACTGTAGAATAATGGGATTTTTTTGTGACTGAAGTTACATAAGGAGAAATTTAAAGGTCCAATCTCTATTTTTTGGCCGCATAAATTAGAGGTATATTTGATATTATACAGTAAATTAGAGGACCAGGGTTTAGGATTGGTATCTACATCTTTACATTGCAACTGCAACATTGCTATTAGAGCCAGTGTCTAGATAGAAACATGGTGGTGCAACATGGTGGTGCAACATGGTGGCATCCGTGGAAGAAGACCCTCTGTAGATATAGATGGCTCATTCTAAGGTAACAATAATGCAATAATTTTTAATGTCAGGTGATTATACTTAAATGAAAACATACCGATAAATATTATAATCCATTTCTGCCATATCGTGCCAACAAATCCCACACACTGGACCTTTAAGATCATAAATACATTTTTTGTTTACAAATCATACAGATTGGTTGCGTAGATAGATATCTAAAAGATCTTTCAATCAGTTTAGTTATTACATGTTGCAATACTGTGTTTTGAAATCTGGTTATTGATAAATTATGTTCATAGATTTGGACTTTAAAGTTAATATTTGATTCCTAAACTATTTGGTGAATCAGAGTAATTTTTTTCCCTGCCTCTTAATTGTGAATATTTTCTGGTCTCTTTATTCTTTTATGACAGTAGACTGATTATTTTGGGGTTGTGGACAAAACAAGACATTTGAGGACACACCTTGGCCTTTGGGACATTTTATAGACCAAACAATGAATAGATTCATTGAGAAAATAATTGACAGATTAATCAACGATGAAAATGATTGTTAGTTGCAGGCCTGTAAAAGATTATCCAGTGAGGAAGATGTGATGAAGTGCATTGTGTGTGTGTGCAGGGAGTGGCACGGTGGACTTTGATGAGTTCCTGGTCATGATGGTGAGGTGCATGAAGGACGACAGCAAAGGGAAGTCAGAGGAAGAACTGGCAGAGCTGTTTCGTATGTTTGACAAGTGAGTTTCATGCTAAAAAAAAACTGTTGCTTCTTTGTTCCATTGAATGCTAAGAATTAATTCCCTGGGAGCGGAGCAGTTCACGGGCAACATCTTACAGCAGAAAAGATGCAAACTTCACAAAATATCTACAAGAGGACACTTTCATCTGAAAATCACTGCAGACTCATATTAAAATTGCTCTTCATAGTGTGATTCCTGCAAAGTACGCTCCCCATGTGCAATTATGTGCACTGACAAAATGCCAAGTCGCTCTGCAGAGTACAGCATGTAGTTTGCTCCATAATCCTTTTTGACAGCACAGAATATTTCAAACACCCACTCCATGTAAGCCAGACACCTCGTCTGAGCATCAAAGAACTAACTTGCCGCACTTTATTTTTTTCTCACACTGTGATGTTTCTCAAATACTTAAATGAGGGACGTGATCAGTCACATCATGTCACACAGAAAAAACACACACCACCTCCTCCATTGGCATCTGCGGAGCTTCATGTAGGTTTGTTATGTGCATTAAGATACTTTACCCCTTTGATTGTGCAGGAACGCAGATGGTTACATTGACCTTGATGAGCTGAAAATGATGCTGGAATCTACAGGAGAGGCAATTACTGAGGACGACATCGAGGAGCTGATGAAAGACGGGGACAAGAACAACGACGGCAAGATCGACTACGACGGTGAGGAGTTTAAACTGTGTTAAACTGACACAAGAGACATGGTTAAATGGCTAGGTACACTCTTAGAAGTAAAGGTGCTAACTAGAACCATAAAGGGTTCTGTGGCTTGACCCATAGGAGAACCCTTTTTGGTTCCTACTGGAGCCTTTTATGAAGGTTCCACTTGGAAGTCAACAGAAAACAGAAAAGGTTATACTTAGAACCATCTGTGAAAGGTTTCATCCAGAACCTCAAATGAGAGGTTCTGCAGAGAACCCTTCTTCTGGTCTAATGGTTTCACCCAGGACTCTCTCTGGGGGTTCGATCCGGAACCTTTCCACTTTCCACAGGCTTTTATCCAGAGCACACTCAGAGGGTTCTACAGTGAACCTCTTATACTCAGAGAGAATTATCTAGAATACACTTAAGGGGTTCTCACAAGAACATTTTTATATTCCCAAGGTTTTATGTAGAACACACCCAGTGAGTTCTACTAAGAACCGTTATATATTCCAAGGGTTTTATCTAGAGCCCATCCAGTGAGTTCTACCGAGAACCTTTTATATTCCAAAGTTTTATCTAAACCACTCGAGGATTCTACAAGAACCTTTAAATATTCAAGGAATATAGAACAACTCTATGAGTTTATGAGAACATTTAATATTCCAAGGGATTACTAACCCAACCAAATGTCTACAGATATTTATACTTGACCATTATAGAACACATAGTAAGTTCACAAGAGCCTTTTTATCCACTAAGGGTTCAAGGAAACCTTTTATATCATGTACAAAGAACATTGAGAAAGAGTTTTCAAGGATTCAACAATCTGAAAACTCCAAAAGGTTATTTGGTGAACAGATGTTAATGGAACCCTCACTACTACAAAGAACAAAGGGGGGGGGTCTAATAACCCATCTGGAACCCTTTTTTTTAAAGAGTGTAGAGCAAAAGCTTGAACACTCACATTCTCTATAGTCATTCATTCATCATTCATTCCTCAAAAATGCACACTAAATATTTTCACTTGTATTTTAACGTCTTCCTTAATTTTACAGAGTTCTTGGAGTTCATGAAAGGAGTGGAGTAATCCCAAACCAGAGAAGAAGATCCAAGTGTTATTTTTGTATTTCTCTGTGACGACACGGTCATCTGTGGAAACCTGGAAGCCGACTTGGATGATAGAAGCGATGGAACGACTTTGCAAGATTCAGTCGAATACTGTAGCTGAATGTGTCTGTATTTTTCTACCATCTCTTGCATTGTTGTAAATACAGTTTGTAACTACTTTTGGAATCCATGTATGCTGAATTTGTGTAAATGTATCCAAATTACTTGTATTTTCTATAGAGGCCACGTAATATACCAGTTCAGCTGCCTGAAATATCAACTTTGTGTTTGTTCCCGACTAAATCTCATCCCTGAAGTGCCACAGCCAGTTTACAAATCTTCTTACTGAGAGGCTGATATTGTTTAGCTGGGCAGAACATGTATGTGTGCACAAGGCAGAACATATCCATGAGTCAATATAGTTTTACACCAGACTCTAGGTAAACTGATCATACTTTTATAGCAATGTATTGGACCCAGTCTGTATACTTTTCTGATGTGCACATTGTACACATTTCTGTATGTTTAAGAGACCCTCAGGACTTCTTATTCCCAACTCATGTCCATGCATATTTCTACATGAAAGTCTGCTTAGAATGTGCGTTCATGTAATAAACAAGATGCATTTGTCAGAGCAGCTGTTAATTTTTCATTTTGTTTGAATAATCATTATTTGTGGAAACCCTGAGCTTGAGTGTATCAGTGTATCTTAATGTTTTCTGCAGTAGGGTCAGGTTGCATGAACAAGATTTAGTTCTTAAACCCAATTAAATCATGGTTTACCTTGAAATTATGTTGCGCCAAAATGTTCAACTCAAATTTAAAATGTGATCCAGGATTAACTTTAAAATGACTCCAGAGGAGGTTTAATACTTAAATTATGTAAAAGTAAGGGACATATTCGACCCAGTTGAGTTTTATTATGAATGTCTTCTTTATTTCACTAGTAAATAACTCAGCCAACATAGAGCCATCATGAGTAGGCTTACTGGCCTAACTAACTTTTTTAGTTAGCTAGCAAACAATATAATGTTTTTTGTTTTGCTTTTTAGTAAGGTAACAAACACTTTTGTTTTTTTTGTGTGTGTTTTTACTTTTTAGCTATTGAGTAAACACTACAATGATTTTTGTTTTACTTTTTAGTTAGCGAACAATTTATCATTTTGTTAACTTTTTAGCAATGTAATGTTTTCTTAACTTTTAAGTTGGTTAGCAAACAATGCAATATTTTGTTAAGGAATGCAGAACAGCCGGAAGTTAACATTTTTCCTCTTTGTTTATTCTTACAAGGTCCTGACAGCGCTCAGATTTATTTATTTATTTTTAAATTTGGGTAAGCAGGCATGTCCAGATTAGTTTTGAGTTGTGCTTCTTTAAATAAATCTGGATTTACTCATTTTAAACCTAGTTTTGCTAAACTCTGATTAGTAATAATCTTACATTAAATGGATCTTTATTAGTGCAGCCCATTCTTTATCAGCTATTGTTACTGAGAATCAAACAAAACTTATTTTATTGCCTCATTCCTGGTTTTCCTTGCTGGTCTTTGGATTTTACAAGCTGATCACATGCTTGACTCTTTGTCCAGCAAATAAACAAGCAAAGGAGGCCACAGATATTACTGTTTTATTATCAAAACAAGATTCTTCTGTGTCTAACTGTGCTATCCACCATAAATTTTGATTTATCTGTGCAATTTCTATTCTGTAGTGGCTCTTGTCTGCGGCATGTGAACTATTCACGTGGTTGCCCTGTAAGTATCTAGTTACACAGTCTATTGAGACAGGAGCTATTTATGTCTAATCATGTTAGTGCCCATGTTAGGGGATCTGGATTGACCGACACCAGTTGACAATCAGATGCCTTTGTCCATATAAAGAATGCTCTTCATCTACAAAGAGATAACAGTTCTATTGTTGAAGTGGCTTTAATGCTGACACACGTGTTAAGACACTGAAATATCTGGGTGATTAGAGGAGCAACATTCATTTCTTACCAACAGGCATATAATTCTAGAATAAATAAAAGGATTTTAGATTCCAGTGACACATTCAGAGGAAATCTTCACCAAAACAATACAAAAAACATATTAATGACATCCTGAATGTTTCTGTTATTTGTGTAAAACATCATTCCCACCTAAGCAGGCTGCTGTTTTAGTAGCTGGGGAGTCATGCAGTTAGCACTGTGGCCACTTGATGTCAGCAGGAAAACACAATCTTATCTGTTTGTTTGGCTCAGTTACAAGAGAAGATGAGGAGATTTCATGGCACAACTACACTTGTTCTATAAAGACAGATAATACTTACTTGCCTATGGAAACACATAGGCTCAGTCAGGTTGAAAAATAGTTGATTATTTTAAGTGTAATATATAATATTTTAATATTAAATGTTAAAATAACCTTTGAGAATAAGCATTAATGCACCATAAATTCATTATAATATTTGAAAAATGAATGATGGGATAAAATTTGATTTCCATCCATTTCTCCCTCAAATATGCATATTTTTTAAAGAGCACCCACCATTTAAAATTTTGAAACTGATCTTTTCTGTAGTTTCGTTACATGTGAAATGGGATAGGCTGTGTTTTGTGTGAGCAGGTGACGTCAGTGGCCTGACCGATGACAACGTCCACAGCCTCCCCACCTCCCTCCATCTCTCTCCGTCTCCCTGAGGGTCCTGTTAGCTCCATTCAGTCCTAATGGTCTGTGTTACTTCTGGGATTTTAAACCCCAATCAGCAGTGCTGCTCTGCCAGACCAAACAGTCTGACAAATATAACACACCACATCAACTGCACTATATAGACTTATCTCCAATCCAGCTGCACTGACCACAAAATAGGACCATAAGTGATAATATGAGGCAAAAAGATGTCACGTTCAAATTCGACGTGTTAGTTTTTTATTGCACAGATTGCTCCACTCTGCTCTGCTGCCAAAGTTGTTTATAAGCCGTTTAAGCCGCCGTCTGCAGCGTGCAGGGAGCAGGAGGATGAGTAGTGCTCTCCCTGCCATCAATGGGAGGCTGGGCAGCAGCAGAGCAGAGTGTGTGAATGAAATCTGGGGTGTGGCGCACTAGCAGCAAGTTGGGTGGAGAAGTGACGCAGTTACGCAAGACAGGGCCTGATGACTCATGCCTGCTGTTATTAACACACACTGCGGCTATGAGCCACCTTTGGTAATGTGGATTTCAGGGGCACATAAGCCACCATAAGACCTGGTGTTTCCTTATTGTGTGTGTCAGATGCACACACACCCTTCTGTAACACTGACCTTTGAAAGTGAGTGAGACAGAGGGGATTTGCATAGGTAATAGTAAGCTATCGATATTATGTAACTGGCTTCATTCAGTTTTATTCTGTACGTGTGTGTGCATGTGCATGTGTGCGGGGTAAAACGGGTTATTCCATTGGTTCAGAGTGAGTCAGGCGGATATGGGGCTGTATATAGCACACACACACACACACACACACACACACACACACACACACTGCTCCACTGTTTTACTGATTTATAAATCATCCATTCAACCCATAAGATCACATAAGAGTCATGATCCACCATGAAATTGTCCTAAAACTGCACCAGTAAGCTACGCCAACAGTGTGATGTTTTCATAACCATTTTTCCAGCTCAGTATGATTTATAGATGTATAAAATCCCCGGAAGAGTGAGGAATACCCCGGACATGGTTTAGAGCTTGGAAGGCGTTAACTACTCATACCATCTCTCTGCCGCCCACACATGCAGACCTGGTTTGAAGCCAGCAGGCTTTTGGGTTTAGAGGATTCCTGTTTTTCTTGCTTCTCTACATCACATGGTGTTGGAAGTCGTCCAATGCTGAATATCGCGGCCTAATTTCTGGAAACTTCTCATTCACAATGGAATAAAATATATAAATATATGCTTTGAAAATCTCTAGATTAATAGTTATTATTATTTTTAGGTCATGTGATAGTGATTTCCAATGTTTGATGTTTTGTGCTATTAATAGTTTGGCTCTTAAGGGTAAAAGGATGATTTTATTCTGCCATCCCGTCTCCAAAAACCAAAGGAAAACATTAAATTATTATCTTGATTCTGAATAAATACAGAAACTTAAATGAGTGCCTACTTTTTGGAGAGCAAATGGAGAGCAAAGTTGTTTTTGTTACCATAAATACACAATGAGGAAGTGGAACGCTTTAGACAAAGAGAGAGTGGAAGGACTGCAAATCAAACTTGAACAGACAGAATATTGTATCATGATGCTCCATCCCACTTCTGGTGCTGAGAACACTGAAGTACTGTTTCTGGACTGCCCGGCCATAATGGCCCATAGAACAGCAAGACTACAAGACACAGAACGCTCAAATTCCACAATAACTATTCATTGATTCAGATGAATAACAGCGATTGTTTGGTTTTAATACACCACTGGAGGGTTTATCTATTTTTACCACGTTCAGAGAGGAAACTTTTATGTGTGTAAAGTGGTGGAAATATTCAGATCGTATACTGTACTTAAAACTACTGCAAGGAGTTTTTAACTGGCTATGAAACAACTCAGTGTATTACTGATGCCTCTATATGACCTACATAAGTTACTGAGACTAACCACGAGAAGATAGCCTGTTATCTTTATTCTTAACGCCTGCCACCGGCTCGGATTCCCCTTGAAATCAGATGAAACAAGCCTATATACACCTCCAGCAGATCTACTGAGCAATACTGACATTCATTAGGGCTTGTATTTAGCCCTGCTTTTGGTCTCCATCAATTCCTGAAGAAAATATTCAGCTCTTTGGCTACTAAATGCTTGACTGTGTTCACCAGCTAGTCACTAACTTTGTCTGTCTGCTGTTTGGTGCTGGTAGCATACAGTTTATCAGAACGTGTTTCTGGAAACAGATGCTGAGGTTGAGGGCAGGAAAACCAAAATAATAAACTGAAACTAACTTGTAGAATTGAGGTGAACTGGAGTTGTGCTGTAATTCTCTTACAGACAGCAATCTGATAAAATGTTATTAAAAAAAGGTGTGAGAAGTGATTCTGGAGAAAGAGTTGATTATTGAGTCTCATCCTCACCTGTGATTGGTTTCCTGCCTTTCAAAAGTCAGAAAACAGAGCCAAGAAGATTAGCAGACGTCTGGTTTTCTCTGAAACCACTTTATGCTTAAAGTTTTTTATAGAACTTTGGCCCAGGAAAGCCAACAATAAACTGCCTACCCCAGCTTTAACTAAAGGCACTATGTTACGTTTCATTACAGTATAAAACTGTATGTTTAGCTGGAGAAATAAGAGATATCTTAACAACATTCTCGACATTTTCTCCAGCAGGCCTATTAAGTGTTAATTAGTTTGTTTGTTTTAAGTGACAGACTCTCAGAGAGCCCTGTCCTCTGAGCTATGACATCATTAATTTGGTCACTTATGTTGTAGAAGCACATCCCGAGGCACAGACATGCTCCGGCTCACTCAGCGATTCTGTACTGTAAGCAACATATGGCCTCGTGTGAATGGCATACCAGACAGCAAGACCGTTCCCAGCATGGCCTCCTCCTCCGGAGATCCCGAGCACGAACACATGATAGACAGATGACCTTTACTTTGTGTTGGGTCTAGCAAAACACGAGGAATGTTCCCTTTCATTCACTTTGCCACAGATTAAACTACAAACAAACATCACTTTGTTCTTGGTGCTTGGTGAGCACAGGCTACTGTACATCACCGGATGGTGAAATTGGCCACGAAATGAGAGACTTCTGGTATTAACAGATGGCTGCCTAGCTCTGCCACTAGTATTCCATGTGGCTCTACTTTACACATGACCCACTATTCTCCTTGCCAAAACTAACACTTTTCTTCTTCGTCAGAGGACATACATGTCTCTCAGAAAATATTTCTTTCACAAGAGTTAGTCAGGAGGGTTGTCAGAGCTGTTTTGAAAAGATGTATATCTGTAATGGGTTCCTGGAAGAGATAAGATACTTCCTGTTAGATGGCCGGAAAGTCTAGCATGACTTGATTGATGTCGTAAGAGCAGATCTTCACTGGTGAGAGCATTGCAAATAGGACCAGTGTATGAGTTGAAGCATTTTGTTAAAATTAGTTGTGTTAACATTGTTAAACCTCAATTTAGCACCCGAATGTGTCCTTCCTCTCTATGCCTGTCTGTGAGGCTCTGTCTAACTTTGGATCTATGCTTATTCCATTACAAATATGGGGAAGTAGAAAGCTTTGCAAATGATTCAAGGATTCTGGGAATCAAATGTCAATCCCCAACAACGGCAGATGAAATCACTGGCATGACAATAAATGCCATTCCAATGCAGTTATACATAGCTCCATGAAACCATGACAAAAGGGTATTTCCGTGTTTCAATGCAACTGGCATGTCTCTACAGTTACCCGGAACGGCCAAACAAAACAATCTCTAGATAGGGCCTTTTCTGTGAATTTCGTGGGTGCCGTAGGTTCTCCTTCAAATTTGGAGAGGGAGTCGTTAGATCAGCGGTGTTCAGCTGATTAAAATCTACAATTGCTCAGCTAGATGCCTCTAAATCCTATGGGACTTTTAAACATGCAATAATTCATTTAGGATAAAAACACAGTATTGACCTTTTAAGTTGATATAACATAATTTATCTAACAGTTACCTATTTACACTTCCTGCAGATCTGTGGAGCAATATTAGCATTCATTAAGAGTCATGTTAAGCTCTGTGTTTGGTCTCCACCCCCTCCTGAGGAAACTATCTGGCTCTTTGGCTACTAAATGTTAACCAGCTAGTTGCTATCTTTGTCTGTCTGCTGTATGCCTGATGATTGCTGCAGTTGAGAAACGGCCACTTTGAATGTGTTTTTCCTCAGTGTATCTGTAAGAGCCTATACTAATTCAATTACAAATATGGGGAAGTAGAAAGCACTGCAAATGGCTTCGATGTGATTCAAGGATTCTGGGAATCAAATGGCAATCCTCAACAACAGGGGGTGAAATCACTGGCATGATAACAAATGGCATTCCAATACAGTTAGACATAGCTCCATGAAACCATGACTAAAGAGTATTTCTGTGTTTCATTGCAACTGTCATGTTTCTACAGAAGCCTGAAGCAGCCAAACAAATGGGGGAATTGTTTCGATTGTTGGATGCAAATAAAATTAATTATAGAGTGTGGTCTAGACCTACTCTACATGTAAAGTGTCTTGAGACAACTTTGTTGTGAATTGGCGCTATATAAATAAAATTAACTTGACTTGACTAAATGCCACTAAATCCTCTGGTCCTTTAAAACAGTTGCCTAGTAACAGTCAGATCTGTAGAGCAAATATTACATTGATTAGAGTCATATTTAGCTCTGTTTTTGGTCTCTACAACGTGAGGAAAACATCTGGCTCTTTGGCTACTAAATGCTCCACTATGTTCACCAGCTAGTTGCTGTCTTTGTCTGTCTGCAGTTTGGTGCAGGTAGCTAAAGTTTATCAGAGCTTTTTTGCTGAAAACAGCAGCTTGTTGTAAAGCAAAAACTTTCAGTGTTTCCTTCCTCTCCATATCTGAGAGCCTGTCTAACTTTGGATCGATGCTTACTCAATTGCAAATATGGGGAAGTAGAAAGCACTGCAAATGGCTTCAATGTGATTCAAGTATTCTGGGAATCTAATGGCAATCCTCAACAACAGGAGGTGAAATCACTGACATGATAATAAATGCCATTCCAATACAGTTAGACGTAGCTCCATGAAACCATGACAAAAGGGTATTTCTCTGTTTCAGTCTAAATATGTACCGATACTGACTTCGAAGAAATTAAAATTTTCATGTTCACGATCATCCCTGGTAACAAACATACAGTAGATAGTATTCCACTTATGTCTCTGTCTATACACTCTCTCAAAAATAAAGCAGGCATGGCTCAGAGGACAGCACAGCAACCATGATGTCATTCCCTCTTCAGTGACATGATGTCAGAGACAGCAATCGGCCAAATACTCAGATTAGGATTATTCTCCTCGGCCCTGAACATCTGCTGTACACAAACAGAGTGAGAGCGCTGGGAGTAAAAATCCCTGCAGTAAAGATGGCAGTTATTCAGATGAGATTGGCTTTTAGAGCAGGATGGCCAAACATTTATCTGTAATAGGATAATAGTGACCCTTTCAGAGACATTGTAACTATTGGGCCTATTATTTTATGGAAATACAAAATACTAATTAATTCTACAGAGACTATGGGATGAATTGGTCCTCATCTAAAAATGAGGCTCTATATTCAGTGAGGCTGAGCTGAATAAATGAACTATTCCAGTTATTGTGCATCAGAGGCAGAAGCAGCTGTGAAATTATTGTCAGTCATGCAGTATGCTAAGTATGTTCTTATAACCGCAGCAGGTGTGAACCAGCTCTGACTGGCTTCTGCTCAGCCACACACACACACACACACACACACACACACACACACAAACACCATGCTTGCAAACAGACACACACATGCCCCCTCCCTCCCTCTTGCCCCCACCCCGAGCTAAAAATGCTGTCAGTCTCATGCACATCTGCTTCCCCAGCAACTACTGCTGAGTAAGCACTGTGTTAGCCTCTGCTTCCCCTCATGGGTGATCATAACAGGACAAAAATACTCACACAAAACGTACTGTGAGAGCAACAAAAAAAAAAACAAAAAAAAAAAAAAACTTGTGAATCACACACAGGCAGCACCCTTTTTTCTACAGCCAACTGAAATTTAAATGCAACACTTTTGTTTTTGTCATATATGAGTTGAAGTAAAAAAAATCTCTAAGATTGTAAGATGTGTGGTTTTATGTTGAAAACCCACCCTACTCTGCTTCCGATTGGCTTATGGTTACGAAAGTTTTTATTTTCTTTTTTTTTTTTAACTTTTCTCTAATTAATAGTGTCTTTCTAAAAATCCATATGCTAAAATGGCAATTATAATGTTTAATTCATGAATGTCTAACAGCCTCCCCACAAACTTGGACTACATCACAAACTTACTGCTAATCTGTGGAAATGAGTCAGGGTGACAGGAGCCAAATCATGTAAACAGACAGCTTGCCGTGGTGTATAGACTGTTTAAAAATGAAGCAAAGCTAACCCTGCAGGGCTGAAAAACGAAGGGACCAGGAGGACACTAAAGGACAATACCAAACCCAACCACAGCCTGTTCACCCTGCTGCCGTCTGGCAAGAGATACAGAAGTATCCACCATCATACCACTAGACTACAGAACAGCTTCTTACCTTATCCTCTGCACTCCACCATGAATAATAGCTTATGTTTATGACTTATTATATATTCAAGGATTGAAAAGGGGGGAGAATGAGGGAATGTGGAGGGCCACATGCCTAAATCTGCCCCTGATCAGAGGCAGAGTAGGGCTGGTCATCCTGGGGAAAAAATGCTATCTATAGTCCTATGTGACATATCCATATTTCAGTGCCTAAAAGTCTTTTTTCAAGATTAAATTTGAATATTTGTGAACAAAATTTGAGTGAAATAAACCTTTTTTTGTGCATGGATGAAATCTTGGATTTTGTGCTGTTTATATTTTTGTTGACTGTATATATGGAAAAAAAATATTTTTTAATCATCAAAGGTTTTACTTAAAAGGGTCACAATAAGCTCTGTAATTTCTATTTACATGAGTAGGCATAAGTTTCCTACTGATTTTTTTGAGTAACTTAGTAACGGAGGGAAAAACAGGAGCTGTTAAGACCCCACACCTTGCTTTTGAAGTTGGCAGCAGCACGCAAAATGATTTATAATTACAGAATGCAAAAGGCTATGCTTAACTCTCAGGTGAGACACTCGGTATGGAAGAGTTGGTGCCAAAATATACTAAAAGCAGCTGTGAGGGAATCCCACACATGAACAGCTACTGGGTTTGAAAGCTCAGCCATGCAACAGCAATAAAAACTGATATTCAAAGGTGTGTGTGTATAAATCATTACTCTTGTACAGTGCTGCCGATATACTGTAAATGCACAGTGCCAGTTGCAGATAGGACCTGATTAATAGCTCTCACTCCCATCATCCCCAGGCAGTGCACTCCTATCTTTCATGCACTACAGCTACCCATTGCTTCTGCCTTATCGTGGGTGTCTTTTCAGACCTAATCATAGGTTTGCCCTGCAGGTATGTGGCCAGCCGGGTTCAGTCATGCTGGAAAACCCATCACTCAACAGCTTTTATTATCACAAATGTGAGGTGTTGCTAGGCAAGTCTCGTCATGTGCTGTACTGCTGCTGTGAAAGTTGAAGATTTTAGTTTTAGCCTGCTACAGTATTCTCCAGTCATGTCAGCCCCTCAAGCTGGAACTAAACCTGTTTTAGAGCAGTATTTAAGTCATTAAATCCCACAGAGTGACAGTTATTGGACCATGAACTGCTGCACAGATCAACTACAGAATGTTTTCCCCACCCATTTTTTTTTCCTGACTTTGAAAGCTTGGCTTCTGTTCATGAAATAATTTCTTCAGGGAAGGGAATTCACTGCATCATCTTTCTGTCATCTGGTGAAGCACATATGAATAAATCTCCCAAACAAGGCAGAAACAATACCAAACCAATGGAGCGTTCAGGGAGCTGGAAGGAACCATAAATCTGACAACTCACAAAACTTCCAGCAGCAACTTTACACAGAAAGTTGTAAATGTTCATACATTGAGTAGTCTTATCATAGAATGAGAAGTCAAAATCAGAACAACTGATTTCTGCCACTAGATTCTGATTCATTTTGTGAACAGCCAAATCTTGTTTTGCCTTGAATTATGAGAATTATGCCACATTTCTTTTTAAGATTCACTGTTTTCTTATGTCTTATAGTGATAGATTAATATTAACTTTGGTGTTAATAATTTCTTCTTAAATGAACAGTGTGTAGGATTTAGTGGTGTCAGACGGTGAGGCTTGTAGATTGCAACTAACTGAATACAACTCGCCTCACCTTTTGGTTTGTCTGTTCTGGGCTACTGTAGAAACATAGCAGAGCAACATGGCGGCCTCCATGGAAGAAAACCTGTGCCCTCTGTAGATATTAGAGCTGCAATAGTGATCATTTTTGATTATTGTTTAATTTGATGATAATTTTCACGATTTATTGATCATATCATATAGTCTATAAAATGTCACAAAAACCCCCAAAACATTTAAAGGCAAAAGTGGCATCTTCAAATTGCTTTTTTTGTTCAACCAACAGCCCAAAAACTCTTCATTTACTGTCATGAATGACAAAGAAAAGCAGCATTCAGGAGGCTGGAACAAGCAAATGTTAGATTTTTTTGCTTTGGAAATTGATTGAAACAATTAATTATCAAAATCAACTAATTAATGCAGCTGAAGTGGATATAAAGGGCTCAATCTAGAGTAACTAAGGTGATTATACAAGAATGAAAACATATTTCTGAATATTATACTCCATTTCTTTCATATTCAGCAATTATATCCCCCTAAATCTTACACATTGGCCATTTAACTTGTCTCGTGGAAACTGTAAAAGTACAGCAGACAAATGATTTTCCTTCTCTAAAAGGCTGCATGGATATGAAAATACTAGGAGAGGGGTTTCCAAAATTTTCATGTCAAGGACCCCCACAGTAGATGCACATTAGACCACAGACCCCCACTTTGAGAGGACTCGGTCTTAAGGAATCCCCTGAGTATTTTTTTTTTAATTATTAAATATAAGATTAAAAAGTATAATTTCATAATAAGACTGCCCTTATAAATGACTTATACATGGTTTCTAATTGCATTATTAAAAGGGTTGTAGGCACCTTATAAATCATTAGAACACTCTTTATACATCAATGTGGGCTCACTATTTAGCAAGATACCAGTTACTGCTTACTAATAATTAATCCTACTAATGAGTTACTAACATTCATTGCTGGCAAAAGTGAGGGCGATTGTAAAATGAAAAACAGTTTGTCCGGGAAGTGTCAAAGTTAACAATATTGCTAAAGCCCAAAGTGTACGAATGTGGTAATTTGATATGCCAAATGAAACTTTTTAACCATCAAGATTTGCTGGCAGTGATTAAATGCTGGTAATTTATTAACAAATATGTGTTGAAGCTGACAGGTATAAATGCTGCTGAGGAGAAGACAAAGTGAGCCAAGTAAGCAATGAGATCTGAAGCTTATCAGTACACATAAATATGGGCTCACTATTTGGCAAGCAACAGGTCACTGTTGCCCTTCTATCTAATGTGCTCTAACAGCTTATTAATGATTTCCAAAGTGTTTACAACCAAATTAATAACCTAATTATATCCACTTTCTAAATGGTTTATAAGGGTAGTCATATTGCAAAGAATACCACCACTGTACTGTGGTACTTTCATTTCTTTTTTTAACTGGAAAATGCATTAATGGTCTTACAGGATATTCCACTTTTGCTAATACATGTTAAAAATCATCAATAAAACACTTAAGATATGTTTAATTGAAGTTAGCACACATTTGTTGCGCAACACTGTCATTTAATTTTGTCAGTCCCTGAGCTGCAGAGGAGCTGTCGGAAGTCTTGTATCTGTGGTAGAGTACATGCTGTGTCATCTTCCTCTTCCTTTCAGCGCTGTTTGACTGACTGGTGGTGGGTGTGTCTGCACTGTGGTATTGACAGATCTGGCCCTGTCACTTGTCTTTGTGTCAGAAAGCCTGTGGGAGACAGGAAGTCAGGCATCAAGAGTGGACAGAAAATGGACAGCTGACCACACCTAGAGCCCTGGGGCTGGACAGCACAGAGGCACTACTTTAAACTCTGACTTCTCGGAGCAATCTTAGGTCCTGACTCAACCGCAAAACCACTTTTGTTTAAGGGAAGTGTGCAATCAGCTTCCAATAAAAACTCAGCCAAAGTCTGAACAAAGACAAACAAAAGATATTCAAGTAAAAATATACAATATATTTGTTGTATAAACTTGTACAGAATGTCTTGGACATTTAGCTTTACATATACTATACATGAGGGTCAAAATAGGGTGACATTCGCATCCTTCATGATATTGAGAAAATGTCCCCCCATAACAACCACATTTTATGTACATCTTTACAAACATACCAAACAAAACAGCCCTTGGATGCACTTTAAGAGGCCATGACAAGATACAGATGCCTTTGTATAAAAATCCCTGAAAATGTCTCTCTGTGAGGTAAGAACACATTTGTCAAACTCATTTCCTTTCATTCCCTCTCTCATACATCAACTCACTCATTTGTTCTGAGACGAGACTGGCAATAAGAGAACAGCTAATTATACATCATGTTTCCCTTAACATTATTGTGCCACAGAAGGAGTAGCTGCAGACTGAAGACTGTCGGAGTTAAAAATAAGGGGAACATCCATTCTTTTATACACTGATTACTTACGCGTATGTTCCTTTCAATCGTGGCTGAAGCCAGTCCTATACACTATACCTCGACCTGGTAACTGACATGTTAAGGTATGGTCAAGGCCTCAACAACAACAACAGGCAAAGTGACCTAAAGGTTACAAAACAAGGTCCTTGATGGAACATAATCACATGCAAACAATGCAGTTATAAGTAACAGAATGTACAGGAGTGTTTCTGAAGAAGAATAATGAGTTTTAACTTTGATATTTCATTGAAGGGGACATTTAAAGAATAACTATTTAACATCATGGTGTTCACCAGACATTAGTGAAGCTATTCTGGGTGAAAGCACTAAAAAAAAGCTTTCTGCGGTATCTCCATTCTGGTGCAAGAGAGCTGCCAACAGTCATCAAAAGGAAAAAAAAAAGGACAATAATTCAAGGCCGGATCGTTGTAGTAGCTTATTTCCCTCAGCTAGCTAGAGTACCATCAAAACATCTTGGATTGGTCCCCAGAAAACATTCTGATTGGCCAAAGACTCATTTTTAGACCATCAAGGCAATAATCATAACTGATACAAAGCGATACATAAACATCCACTCTACAGCTGGTGAATAACAAATAACAGTCAAACAACAGTCGTAGATTTAGTATAAAAGTTATGAAATGTCCTGCTGTTATGGCTGTACATGACCATTGATTAATGCCATGTATGGTGGGTAGCTAAAGTCATCGTTGTGTTAGGTATTAAGGCATTGAGACTGGATTCAGTGGAGTCTGCTCTGTTCCTTTAAACAGACTGATGTAGTTCGTTTTGGTGCAGAAATACTGTAACTCACTTGCTGCTTGTGTCAGCTAGTTAGGTATCTGACAGGCTCAGAAAACCTCAGAGACACCGCAAAAAAAAACAACAAAAAGGCTGTCCACGAGCGATCAATCCTCATGTTGACTCCAGCGTGTCCAGCTGGAAGACGTTGTGATTGGTCGGTGTGGTGAAGAAGAGCTGCTCCTTGCTGGTGGAACGGTTATCACAGGGGCTCTGCCGCCCCAGCGTCCTCTCAAAGTCCAGGAGCTGACCCATGAAGTTGAAGTTCGGGGAAATGTTGACTTCTTCCTCTTTGAACAAAGTATAGCCGTTCGTTGAGGGAGAGGGTTTTAGTCTCTGCAGTCAGGTAGGGCTACGGTTGTCGGTGACTGAGCGGCTGATGCCGGCCAGGCAGTGGACCAGGATGCCGCACTGCTTCGACCGAGCCTCATCTGCGAGAGGAATCGAAAACTACGGTCAGCAGAGAGTTTTCCAAGGACTATTCAAGTACAGCAAACATATCCTTGCAGTTTTCACATTCAGGGTTCCTACACCTTCTTCAAAGTCAAATTCAAGCACTTTTCCAGCACTTTTTTTATTTTTCTTTCTTTCTCATAACACAAATTTCTAGTCTACCACTATCAATCATATTTTTATTTTTGTCCAATTTCTTTGCTGTGATATATTTTCTTTATATGTTTGTGGTTTAATGGCTTATCACATTTATGTTTTTTTTTTCCAAATTTCTTTCCTGCGATTTATTTGCTTAATGGGTTTATACTGGCTTTGTATTTGTACTGAATAAATGTCCAAAATCAATAGTTATTTTAATTCCCTTTGAGGACCGGATGGACCAAGGCGGATATGGATGCAATGTGATCCTTATGTGATGTCCTGTTAATATCGTCTTTGTATGCCTCTATTCCCTCCTGAGACTTTTGGGAATGTAACCCTAAACACAAAGTTGGCTGCTAATAACATATGATGTATGTACTGCCACTGGTGACCTGTACAGTATGTTCAAGACTTTTTGTAATTTTGTGTTCCACCAAAACAAAAGGGAAAAAAAAGCATTAAAAAAATTATTTCACTTCTTCATCACATTAAATCAGCTGTTATTGTTATATAAACAAACAAAATTATATTTTGTGACAGCACTCTACAGAAGGGTGATACATTTGAGGAAAACAAAACAAAGTTTCATGTTTCAAAACGTGTCATTTGTCTGTAAGTAGACTTGACATCCTCATCAGCCAAATATCCAACTTAATTTATTTTTTTTTTATTTAGCACTTTATTATGAGTGTAAAACAACTGCAATTTCAGGCACTTTATCCAAATTCAAGCACTTTTCATATGTTAAAACACTGCATTAAAATTCAAGTGTATTTTCCTGTGCTACAATGTTCGACTGAGAGGCTCAACTCCTGCTATAATAATTTAAAGAAAACGGTGTGCCTAATAACCCATTACCTAGTTAGCCAGCAAACAACTGTCAACTAAACAACAGTTCGCCTGACCCTGCAATCAAACACAACCCTAGAGAGTGGAAACAACATTTCCTTCCTCATTCTGCCTCTAAACCCTTAGGAAACTAGTTCATGATACGCAGCCTTGCAACCACCAAACAAACAAGTCAGAAGCTGTGGTTTCAGGTGCTATCGTGGCGAAAGACGAATCAAAAGCGAAACCGAAACAGTACATTGTGGTGGAACCAAAAACATGAAAATATGTTTATGTTCAAAACTAATGTGCTGTTACTCTGCATCAAAGAAATTTAGTGCTACTGTTTCACAACAATAGGCAGCAGCCTCCACAAGTGGTTATCACATCTCACGTATAAACCACCATTTGGTTAGGAAAATATGACAAAAAAAGCCACGTGTCCTTCACACACCAGCTCACCAAGTAATTATTGCCATTAAATTATTTTCTAGGTATTTATCATTACGTTATTATTAAAGATAATTAGCAAATAATGACTTATTGATACTCACAAAAAGTGCCCAGCCCACTTGTGGTTACTATATTTGGTATACTCATTGTGGCAAAACAAACAACCAAACATATACAAACACATTTATTTTCTAAGAAGTGTGAGTGTGTCCATGACTTCTAATTTACAAAAGCTTGTTATCGACCTACTCACCTATAAATGATATGGCCTCTGGGAAGAATGAGACAGGTTCTGACTCCAGTGGTCCGAAATGGGAATCTGTTTGTACCTGAAGTGGCCATCATGCTCAAACATGTTAGGGAGATTGGGTGTGACGTTCAGGATGTACTTGATGTTGTACTGGCCCAGCACGTCCAGGTTAGTGGAGTCTTTGGCGCAGCCCAGGTAAAGGTAGGGTAGGATCTGGACAGGGAAGGCAGGCTGGTTGCTGGGGATGGGGCTCTCCTCAGACTCTGTGGCGCTGCCCGGCTCTCGGTCGGATTCCCCGTCGGAACAATCTGAGCTGATCCGGAGGTTTCCGAAACCCAGTACGGGCGGCGGAGGAGAGGAGCTGGGACAGGAGCTATCCAGGAGGGTCTCACAGTGCTCTGGATACTCTGTGTGAAACTTTACAAATCCACCTGGACAAGAGCCAAAACATGAATTAACAGAGTCACATTGAAAGGGCTGAATCATTTTTAAAAGGACAGTTCACCCAAAAATAAAAAATACATATTTTTCCTCTTACCTGTTGTTCTATTTAATTTGTGAGTTGATGAGTTTTAGAGATATGAGCTGTACAGATGTTTGCCTTCACTCTAATATAATTGAAGTAGATGGCTTGTGGTGCTCAAAGCATCCAAAAAAATACATTTGAAAACTCAACAGGAAATACTTTCTTCCTGTGATAAAAATAAAGTAGTTCCTACATAAAATTGCTCACAACAAAGTCAGTGGATTATCTTGTGTGACCAGGTCATGATTTCTGGAAAAAGGATATTACTTTTAAGTTTTTCAAATTTATCTTTTGGTGTTTTGAGTGCCATCTAGTTTTCTTATATTTGAATGATGAAAGCAGACATCTCCATGGCCACTGTCTCCAAAACTTTCAATAACCCACAGCAAAACAACCTTGATAGATAAACAGCACAACAGAACAGAGGGAAAAACATGTATTTTTGATTCTGGGGTGAACTGTCCCTTTGAATAAAAAGAGACACATCACATGAACTGACTTTTATTCAATTTTCAAAGGCAAAAAGGTTATCGTGCATTGAAGCAGAGCTGTGAAGAAGTAGCTCAAGTTCCCCCCCCAAAAAAAGACCATTCATGAAATGCATGCCTGTTCCTGCTCGAGCAAAACATGGCGCAGCCATTTTGGAATTTTAATTGAAGAATCTCAGTGACACACACGCTCACAACACACAAACTCACGAACAGCTTACAGACCGCAAACCCACAACACAGGACGAACGTTAGTGCAGGGGGAACGTTAACGTTTGCAAAGTTAGAACACAAAAAAGAGTCCAGGTGACCGTTTACAGTCTCGTTCTCAACATTCTGAAAGTTTGTAACATCTTCAAGTAAAAAAGTTCTGCTCCGTTTGGCAACGCGTCTTCTGTAAAAGACGTATGTTGCGTCAAAACTAGCCAATAAGAACGTTCTAGCGATATAATTCTAAAGAGACGTCAGTTAGACGTTTTCGAACGTTCTGAACTCCATCAAAGACACAATGTAACTAAGCAACGTAACCCACAGCTTTCAACAATGTATCACTTCGTTGTTTCGCGGGCTGATTCGACAGTTGAACTGCTCACCTTCCAGGTAATACGCTTTACAGCCGTCCTCCCACAGTTTTTGAAGAAGTAGACCCAAAACCGACGCTGGAGCTCCACAGTCCTGCCAGTCCACCGTGCACTCATCGTACAGGACCACCGTGTCCGTCTTACACCGTCTTATGAACTTCTCCTTGTCCTCATGGTTGGGGATGATAGTCCGGATGGGTATGTTGCCCTTTTTGAACCTCCGGAGCATCAGCCCCGGTATAACCAGGTTTATGGCGGTCTCTATGTGGGATGATTCATAAAGCTCATGTGAACGGCAGTCCAGGAGGAGCAGAGAAGTGCCTCCGGACTCTAACTCGAGTTGCAGCCATTCCACGCTTTTGCTCGGCGTCACATTAGACATATCTGACTCAATATCATACTACATGCAAGCGCGAACACTTACTACATGGTCCACCGAACGGCGGCTACATTTCAGCCGAGAAAAAGAAGCGTTAAACGTTAACCCCGCCAGTGCATGGCGCTTCTGCTGCTGCCTGAGCGAAGAGATTTCCCCTTTTTCCTCTTCTCTGTTTCCATCAGTCAGTGAGTCCTGACCTGCCCCACAGCCAATGAAGACCTACTTACACTTTAACGCACAATACACGAGTTTACATGTTAATACTGTACAGCCAATAATGTCTTCATCAACTTCAGCTACTCCACACCGTACCAGGGTCCTCCATGCACATTCTCCTTTTACCATTCCGATGCATGGGAGGGTTTTTTTTTTAGTTGACAGTAGAGCAACTCAAGAGGGAGGAGTTTATTCCTTATGATTTAAAGTCATAGCAGAAATATCGCAAAGTTTGCAATCGGTAGGTCTCAATGGATTCGTTTTGTCAGTCAGAGTTTGGTCAGTTACTGCCATCTCATAGTAAGTGTTAGTAATAAGTTTATACTGTTTTTAAGAGGATTGTTAATACTAATAATCACGAAATATGATTTCCCCTTTTTTTCAAAGGACTAAATTGATTCTCTTGTAGGCTACCAACTGACCTTGTAATGACTTCTAATTTTTTTTGTCATTATTCATTCATTTTATTAACAATTAATTATTTTTTAAATGATAATTAATTTCACAATATAGAATATGTACATCTTTCACCACACACATTTTCTCTAAAATAACAAAACCGTAAATTCTCAAATATTGCAAACATTTCATGATCTTATAGAATATGATGCACTGATATAGATTAAACTTCCCAACAGTATAAAGTAATCAGCGCTGGACAATATGGACATTGATACTTTCACAAAATAAGAACACAATGAGATTTGTGATAAATAATCATCAGTAATGCAGTAATCAGTAATGTAATAAGGGAGTAAAGACAAATAATAGAACAGCTACAACAGTCTAAGTTCAGAAAATGGTATCACTTTACTGTAATGTAGCCTTTAAAACCAGGAAAAGACAACACTTACACCATATCACATATAAAGATAGCTAAAATCTAAGATGATATCTAGTCTCATATCACAATATTGATATAATTTCAGTATATTGCTCAACTTGCATGATAGTTATTTTTTGAATCCATGACAAATGTGACAAATTGCATTATTGCACACTATATGCATTTTTATTGTTTTATTGTTCACGACTAAACTCTCCTTACCTATGAGGCATATCGCTGAAGTGCTTTCTAAATGTTCCCACGAGGGCACAAGGTGTGTCTGAGTTAGTATAAAAATAACCTTGCATGGTATTTGCATTGTTGCAAGCTGCAGGAGACGTATTTTGTGCACAGTCATTCTTGTCAAATGTGACTGATGAGGTGGGATTGCACCATTGTAAATGACAAAATATGCATTATTGCATGATTGTCTCTTGTTCATGACCAAATTCCCCTGACTAATGTAGCATTTTCCTGAAGTGCTCTCCAAATATTTCCATGGGTGGCTCAAGGTGTGTCTGAGTTTAACAACAATCCTGCATTGTATTTGCATTGTGGCGACTTGCATGATACTTACTTTCTGAGCACAGTAATTATTTGAATATTAACATATTAGCTGCTCAAAGTGTGTCTGAGTTACTATAACAGTAACCTAATGTTGCATAATACTTTCATAGTTGTAAAGTGCATGATACTTTTTTGAGCACAGTCATTTTTAACAAATGTGAGAAAAGAGGTTGAATTATTGCACATAATATGGATTATTATTGCATTATTGTCTCTTGTTTACAACCAAATTCCCCTGTCCTACACAGCATTTTTCTGAATATTAGCACAGCGGCTTAAGGTGTGTCTGAGTTAGTATAACAGTAACCTAACGTTACATAATAGTTTCATAGTTGCAAACTGCATGACACGTTTTTGAGCGCAGTCATTTTTGACAAATGTGACAAAAGACGTGGGACTATTGCACGTAACATGCATTATTCTTACATTATTGCTTCTTGTTCACAACCAAATTCCCGTGACACATGCAGCATTTTTCTGAAGGGCTCTCATGACATCCTTTTGAAACAGAAATCCCATGATACACTGTATTTTAACTTGCAACAGATACTATACATCTATGCAGCTTTATATACACCAGTTATATCGCAACAACTATCAGTTTCTTACTTAGGATTATAAGTGCAGTGCAGTATTTACAATGAAATCACACCCTCCATTTAGAACACAAACACTGACAAATGGGCTGAATCCATTATTTTTCTTCCTGGAGGGCCAAACTCCTTCACTGTCCTTCACTCACTCTGCAGAGTACTTTGAATTGGTGATGCAATTTTCTGCAGGAGAGCAGGCGAACATTTCACTACGGAAGTACGCTGCTATCTTTCATCATGATAATATTTATTATCAGATTGGACACACCCCTGAAACTGCTCTCTTCCTCAATTTTCATTTTAATTCTGAGGTGAAGTGTATCAAGTAAGCCTTTATTCTTCCTGAGCTATATTAAATGGTGACCACAATATTAGGAAATTCACAGGAATGTTGCTTTGCATGAGTGTCTTTTCTTAGAATACAACCACAACATTCCCATGGTTCACTACTGATGTGTGTAATAATGCAAGCGAATGTGTAGGAATAAGAGCGGGAGAGAGATGCGTGCAGAGGGAATCCAGTCATGTAGCTCATCTGTCTGCGCACGTGAGTGGGGGGAGACACAGATGTGCAGAGCATCGGGATTAACACAGAATGAGGAGTTGAGCTAAACCTGCACACACACACACTCACATATTACACACACACACACGCTCTCAACCATAGACTGATCAGAGTCACATAACAACAGGCACCACCATATCATCACACTACACCACACCACCCACCATTTCAGCACCTGCCTCCCAGCAGCCAACCAACCACCACATAATGTCAAGAGTTTGAAACCAACACACACACCACACACACACACACACACACACAACACACACACACCACCACACACACACAGCCTGTAGCCCCTCATACCCACATGATTGCTGTTCCAGTTGAACTATCCTCCAGGAAGTGAAGAGGTCTGTCTGGCCTGCCCCGAGACCTTCTGAAATAAGGAACTGATCAGCCTGCATCTACCAAAGACAGTGATGGATGAGGGATATAGTGTGTGACAATGAGGTCAAACAATACACCATAGAGAATTTCTGGCAAACAATGGCTTTCTGGAATTTTGTAGACTTGCTGAAATCACTGCATATGAAGCAAGAGTTAGTTTAGAATGAAGGAGGGTCTTGTTTGTTAACCAAATCCATGATTCGAGAGATTTGATTTGAGACAACTCCCAAACAGTGCACAATGCGGTATAAGAAATTATAGAATTATATAAAAGCTAAGCTATTAACAAAAAACAGATAATAATATACCAAAATAAGTAAAATATACAAAAAATAGGGGAGAGTGGGGTAGGATGACCTAGTGGGTAAGTTGACCCGCACTCTGTTTCTAGGCAACTGTGTGTATTTGTTGTCATGTGACCACAAATTTCCACCAGGAATGTAAGAAAATTGATTATATATATGGGCGCACATATGTGCAGTAAATATACAAAGAAATAGGGGAGAGTGGGGTAAGAAGAGCCAGAGGATAAGTTGACCCATTTCTAGGCAAGTATGCATATTCGTTTTCACATGACCATAAATTCTGGACACATCTGCCTTTGCTCATCAGGTACATTAACTGTTATGTCAAAGCAAATGTATCCAGGTCTAAAAATATTCACTATGTGCCCATACACGGTGAAGGTGAAAAATGAGGTGAAACAGTGCAGATAAACTGTTACAATGGCAGTCAAAGTATAGTACAATATATAATGCAGTATGACATGGTGCTGTTGTATATGACTCTCTGTGTAATGAATTTGTCTAAAATTTCAAATCCAAATCAGCTACATCAACACAACATCTCACCAGAGTATTGAAATAAAATGCATAAAGAAATACAATTGGATCAAAGATTGATGAGAGCAGGCTGGACTTGCATGATAGTGGTGGTCACCTGAGTGCTCCACTTTCCACCAACACTTTGGTTACATAATGTGCTCCAAACGTGAGCTCATGGTAATTCTCTCAGCAGAAAAGAGAGGAAACTCTGATTTAACTTTGGTCTCTGGTTTACAGAAGAATCCCAGGTTTTTGCATGTCAAGTGCTGCTTTGAGGGCTTTCACGCATACCCAACGGGCACACAAACACACCCCTGTCACGTGCAGATGTACAGTGGGATGCATTCAGAGATGGGACAGATGGGAGCTTCCTCTCCATTGATGTTTCTCTGCGTGTGGGAGTAAAGGGCTTTTTATTGAGCTAATCTTATCTAAACATGATGATCACACACCACAGGATAGAAAATATATAAAGACAATAAAAATGATAGCTATCTTGTAGGAAAAAAGCAGCATAAAATAACTAGGCTGCTATATTAATAGCAAACAAATCAGACAATTTATTTAAAATGCTCTATAATCTCAGATTTTGCATGCATGCTGCACTGACACATGCTGTGCAGTACAGTGAAGTGTATTTATTGCTGTATTTTATTACAACCAATATGATCTCCCATGTTATCTAGATAGGAAACACAATATCCTGTTCTCCATTGATACCATCTAGTGGCTCATCATGAAAGCTGCTGCACCAGCTATGAGTCATCTGCAAAGGAGGGAGGGGCCTGACGTCACAACCTCACAGCTGCAAACAGAAGGCCCAGTGCGCCTCCATGTGGTGAAAACAAGAACGCAATGAAGTGCATTTCATGAATGAATGACCACAAATCTGCCCTTAAGCTGGATTATACATGAACACCACAAGAAAAAAAAGTGAAAGAAAACTACTACAAAATAATGCCTTTCATGCTGTTTATGATAGAACTACTTAACTTGCAATCACTATTTATTTTTGCAGTAAGAGTAAATTACATGTATTTTATGCCACATGCTTCCCATCACCACATTGAAGCATATAAGCAATGTCACATTCCATAACATGTTGTAACTGATATAAGAGGTAATCTGTCTGCCAGGAACACAAAGAAATAGATTATATATGCAGTACATGTATGTGCAACAAATATCCCGCATGTTACATGTAAAATGACAAAGCTGTATGAACTGTATGAGCCAGAATGACATGATTGCACCACATTAATGATCTGAGATACTGTGTGTGTTCGCTGTATAACTGGTTCAGAGCGAGGGCGTGATATTTCATCCCATCTGTTATCTCATTCATTTCATACTTGAAGATTATTCTAGCATGAAATGCTCACATAGATTATTCAGATTAGATCTTTGCGTAACACACATTATGCACATGTGCAACATATCAGTGTATCAGTAGACTGAGAAGTATAATCTTTGTAGGACAAGAGGAAAAGGAGAAAAGAGGATGTTATTTCTTTCAGTGAGGCAGCATCAGAAAAATAACAAAATAAAATAAATAGGGGTGTTGTGACCATGATATTTAATAAATTAAGTCTTGATATCATGTTAATAATACACAAATCATAATATTGTGTAAATAATCCGATGTCTCTTATGCTTTTTATATGCTCTTGTACGCTTTGTACAGTATGTTAATGTTAATTGTTGATTAATTAAATGTTAATTCAACCTTTAGATGGTTTAGATGCTCTGAAACCTTGTGCTATATAAAAAAAAGTCTCAGTCAAATGTTGTGTGTCATTTGTTCCTAGAAGAGGTCTCCCTCCCAGGTTACTGATGTACGTTATGGGGCAGGGTTGAGTAGTAATGGATTACATGTAATGTAAAGGAATTACATAATCTGAAGTAATATAATCAGCCCACATTACATTTGAAAAATGTGTAATTAGATTATAGTTTTTCTATTTTCAAGGATTACTTCATTATATTTTTTGACTACTTCTTTAATATATGGATATTTTAAAAATAATAAACTTTTTTCATGATAACCAATAATGCTCTATTAAATCATGAAATGTTTGATGTGCAGGGTATTTGACACCAGTGCTCCACCTTGTGGCTTTTGTGACTGTGTCCATTTTTTTCAGTAGATGGTGCAATACTTTCAATGTTTGATTTTGAAGTATTAACAAAAATTACAAAGTACAAAAATTACCACGTAAGTTTTATTCAGTAAATATTTCAAAATAATCTGACCCAACTCTGGACAAGGGACAAACACGTATATGTACTTATAAATGTTTTGCCTTTTGAAATTATTTTCAGCCTTCTACTGACTGATCAATTGATTCATGAATACAGCCATAGGTGGTAAATGGCTATAGCACGTGGCTGTTTTCATAACTTTTATGAAGCAAATGATGTTTAATTTTTGCACACTGTGCACCAGCAACATTTTTTTATGATCTTTTGGTTTGTGTTGTTCCAGAAAACCACATTTTCACACATAAATAAAATCAATGTGTTAGCCATAATACATTTAAAAGTGAACACACAAGAGTAAATTAACACTTCACCCTCACGTTTATTCGCGACAGAACATTTTAAACGCAGTGATCTATTTAATTTAAAGACAATAAATAGCTATTATACCAGGAGGTTTAGTGTTTTCTGTAACATCAGGCCACAGCTGATATCATGTGACTGAGGCCCGTGAAGAAGGACTTCTCCCTCTCGCTCATCAGCTCGAAGTGAAGAGGCTGCTGGCAGAAGTCACACTCTGCTGACGAGTGCGGCCTCAGCTCCAAACCCACCTCCTTCCATGTCTTCACCAGCCGGTCTGTGGAGAGAACCAACAGCTGAGAATATGACCGCCTTTTCCATTAATTATGGATATTAGATACATCTAAAACTGTAAACAGTGTCAAAACCATCTTAACAGTGCCTGGATTTGAAATAAATTATTCGTCTCACTATCCAATGTAGCTACTGGACCTCAGAGCTCAGTCAAAATATTTTCCTATAACAGGGTGAAGAGACTTCATGAATTTTATAATCTTTGAGTGTGTTAATTCATGAGTACATAATGAAAATGTGTTTTTCTTCCTTCAAAAGAGAATTTTAAATTCACTAGGCATTTCATATATTCAGGGCTGCTCAAGCCACCAAGAAATTCCACATTTTGGATACTGCACAGAGGTGTGGGGCAACACGGACATGACAAATACCAAACCCTAATGTGTTACAGAAAAGAGCTATAAGACTCATAAACAAGGTGGATGTAGAGAACATACCAAGTGACTGTTAATCAAGTCACATGTGTTCAAATGTAAAGACTTAGTTGATTAAAAAACATTATTAGTCATGTATGAAGCCAGAAATAGACTATTACCTGAAAATCTACAAAAGTTATTTACATTAAGATTAAATGACGAAGATCATAGAAGGAAATTTAATTTCAAAAGTCTGTATATGAAGTGAAACTGGAATTCTCTATACAGTTATTTAAAATGTGGCTCAAATATTCAGTTCAAGAAAACTTATAGAAAAAAATAATGGGACATTGAAGGAATTTACTGAGTAATATTTATGTCTGTGAAAAGGAAAAGGCTGTGTTTATGATATTATCAAGAAAAATGGCAGGTAATGTAAGATTTTTCATTTTCTTTTTTTGGTCATGGAATGCATATAAGTAGACTGTGTTATAGTGTATTATTTGTTTTTGTAAAAGTGTTTTATGAGAGTACACAATGAAATGAGTGAAATAAACTAAACTGTTGTACACTACACTAAACTAAACTAGAATCATTTGTCTGGATCATTTATCTCAAACTTTTAAAAATGCTCCAAAAATAGTCCATCTTTAGACATTTTTGATTCATGAGATAAGTGACATAATCTTAACTTTGCATACCAACAAAGTAGTACATCATCTGGGGGGTGTGGTGTGGTGTGGGGGCGATGCGCAGCAGCTCCTCTCCTTTAGCCACAGTGGGGTAGTTGATCGCCTGGACGTAGATGTTGTAACGAGACATCATGATGTCACAGATCTCAGTGTTCTTCTCTGCATCTGCCACCTGCCAAACAGACACGTCATCTGTCACATTTGCATTTTGAACAAAATGAAAAATGAAAGGCATTCTGTAACACTGAGTTACTGAAGCTCTGAGAGGCATTGAGAAAAACAATTACAGTGATCCATTTTCAAAGCCCGATCTAAATTGTTTTCTCTATTGCTTTGCTTAAGAACAGGTAGGAAAAAAAGGTTTATCCAAGATAATCTTTCTACATTTCTAGGTTCCTTAATATTCTTTCAATCTGTGAAACAGGTGGGGGAAAAGTTTTTTTTTTCTATCTGTGAAAACAGAAAAAAGTTTTGTCAGGTGTTTGTTGTTGTAATACTCATTTTGGCCACAAGAGGCAGATGTGCACCACTACTCCATGTTCTAAACAGCACTCGAGGCGTTCATGTTTTGGATTGTAGAAATGTATTTTAATGCTAGCAGAAGTCTAACAGATTAAAATATATTTCCAGTCAAAAGAAAGACATGACAGTAATGTTGGGCTACAATAACTTACTAACAATATATGTACTCACAAAAACTCCAATGCACTCTCTTTTTAAACATTTTTTGTTAAATGCTGGACATTCAAACAGACCAACTCCTATTGTACTTTGTGTTTAGAGTGCATAGAGAAATGTTTCACAGATTTTTTTTTTTTTAAAGGAACCTAGAAAGGTTATCCTGACAAAACTTAGATAATGGATCACCAGTATTTATTTCTCACTTGCCACTCAGTTTCTATAGTAATATATTCAGCTGTAGCAGTAAAACTTATATCTAGGGGTGTTACTGTTGCCTGGTTTTTAGAGAGACTGTCCAGTAAGTGAATCCCTGAATCAGCACCAGTTAAATGGATAAATTATTCATTTTCTTACCCTGACGGGAATAATGTGGCTCGGGCAGTGAACCACCGGAAGGCCCGAGTCCATCAGCATCTGTCGGAGCAGCTTGACGCTCCTCTGATGTTTCCTCCTGAGAACCTGGCCTTCCTCACTCTTCAGGACCTTGATGGACTCCTTGGCTCCTGCCAGCAGCATGGGGGGCAGGGAGGTGGTGAAGATGAAGCCTGCGGCGTAGGAGCGTACTGTGTCCACCAGGACGCTGGTGCTGGCGATGTAGCCACCCACACAGCCAAATGCCTTGCCTGGAAACGAAAACCCACAACAAGTCAGAGAGGCACATATGGAACTGGTGAGGGTGTGATGAGAGGTTTCCCCTCATTAGCAAGAGTAAGTCTACTTACCAAGAGTTCCAGAGATGATGTCCATCTTGTGCATGACTCTGTCTCTGTCCCCGATGCCCCCTCCTCTGGGTCCGTACAAACCCACAGCATGAACTTCATCCACAAACGTAATGGCTCCAAACTTGTGGGCAACATCACACATCTCTTCTAGTGGGCACACAGCCCCTGTACAGAGCACAGCGTTCAATAGACTATGTAAGATTACTTAAAATTAGAGTATGTTTTATAGTTTATATCAATTATTATATTGCTCTTGATAATATTACTTTTTTTTATTGAAGATTTTGTGGTTTTGTATATAATAATTGTATAATAATGCTGAATACTATAAATCAGTTTAAAACTAACAATACAAATACATCAATTATGAATAAATTAATGATCAAATCTTTTAAAATCCCTATTAAATAAGACACTTCTTTCAAGGATCTGTGCACTTACCATCCATTGAATGCACTGTCTCAAAGGCAACAATCTTTGGAGTGGAAGGGTTCGACTTCTCCAGCAGCTCTTGAAGGTGGCCAACGTCATTGTGACGGAAGATAAACTTCTTGACTCCGCTGTTTCTGATACCCTGGATCATTGAGGCGTGGTTACCAGCGTCAGAGTAGATTTCACAACCTGGAGGAGTAAACAAATGGAAGAAAGTCTTCAATTCTCTGCTGTGGATTTAAGGCTGAATCATGAAAATCTGTGATTAAAATATGCCGCAATTTTGAATCAAAGCCAAGATCATGTTGTAATATTTCAAAACTTAATTTAATGTACCTGGTAGCATTTTTGCCAAAGTAAATAATGTGGAGTCATTGGCTACAAAACAGGAAGTGAACAGCAGTGCAGCATCTTTGCCGTGCAGATCAGCAAGCTCATATTCAAGCTCCACATGGAATTTGCTTGTCCCTGAAATGTTTCGTGTGCCTCCTGCACCAGCACCGTGCTTTCGTAAAGTCTCCCTTGAAGAAAAATAAAGAGTTAAAAGTTATATTTTCTCATCAGAGCTGAATCTGTAAATATCACCACCTTCTTATGATTTCTGTTTAACGACTCTGATGGGGGTCACGGCTCCCCGCTGATGACTGAGCCCACTCACATTATAGCTTGGGTGACTTTAGGGTGTCGGCTCATGCCTAGGTAGTCATTGCTGCACCACACAGACACGTCTCTCTTGGTGTGAGAAGAGTCGGAGTAGTCGTCTGCCATGGGGAAGGAGAAGGCTCGCCGGTTCACTGTCTTAAACACCCTGTATGTGTGATCTGCCTTCTTGCTTTCAATCTTCTTTTCAAAAAACTTGTCATACTGGAAGGTGACAGCTGATGGGGAAAACAAATGGGGAGAGGGGTTTTAAAAGTTGAAAAAGAAACTCACATACTTTTTGATAATTATTATTTATTAAGAAAAACTCGACTTTCTTACCGTCAGGCAGATTATCCTTCAGCAGGTGAGACACTTTGGAAGATGTGGGTTTAAAAAGGTTTTCTGGCTCCCCTGTGTTGGCCTTGTCTGCCTCAATAAGATCCACATCTGTTTTCCCTGTTCAAGAAAGATGCACTCTATTAATCATCTCTAAATCAAAGCAAAACTTTTATTTTTGCATGGCTCTTTTTTTTAGAGGCAGCAGGGGGCTTAGTTTTAAAGCTAGAGTGAAGATACTGGTATCATGTGAATCCGCTGGTATCAGCTATGTCATGCTTGTCAGGAAAGGGGCTCCAAAGTTAGGCTAAATTTTGGTGAGAGGGAAACTGGCATGGCAATTTATAAAAGGGTTGCTTGACCTCTTATCTCAAGAGATGTGAATGAAAGCGGCTTCTGTGGATACTTTACAAAAAATCTCAAATTAATCCTCAGGACCCCAGCTTTCTGATTATGATTCTGCCCCTAAAGACCCCTTCACACACACACACACACACACACACACACAAAAGACAAAAATGGGTCTATGTGTCTATGGTATGGAGGGATGGAGGGGAAGAGGTTTAGACTGTGTATGCTGCAAACAATGACCTTTCACAATTTACATAACTGTCTTACTGTACGAGTATCCAGTTACAGGTGTGGGTGTGTGATTACTCACCAGTGCGGGCAGAGCGCATCTCCTGCACATCCTCTTGCAGCTCAATGCTGGCCTCTGTTACCACCCTGTTGTTTTTCTGCACCATTTCTGCAGCCAGAAAAGGGCATTTGGAGCCCACAGACTTGCCAGCAGGTGGTGTGATGTGACCTGGGGGCAACCTGACTTCATGCTTCTGACCTGCAGAACACAGAAGTAAATATCAGGGATGCACAATATGTACTTTTATCACCAGATACTGATAATTGCCTGCTTCCTATGGCTGACAGATAATTTCACATTTTTATAATTTAAATAAGCTGTAGTTGTAGCAAACCTGAGGGAAGAAAGACTCATATGTATTGAGCAAAGATGGATGATTTAATATTCCACAGGTCTCAAACTAGAATCAGTGTAAAAAATAAAAAAATAAATCACTGAATCATTTTTGCATTTCAATCACAATTTCTTGCATTGATTTAATTCTATATGATGAGATGCATTATAAACTCAGCCTTGCAACTGACCATCATTTGTTGGAGTTCCTCTGGATGCGGAAGCAGAAGAGGACAGAGCTCTAGTCAGAGGTCTGGAGACCAGCTCCATCATCACAGGACACTTTTGGGCATAGCTTGCTAGAGATGACTTCCCGGCCAGCTGCAAGCAAACGCCGGGCACAACAGTCAGGAAAGGGCATCGGCGGATCACTGTGTCCATATGAGACACTCTTGACCTAAATGAGAAGAAGAAACAGCATTAAAAAATAGTCAAGATAGTTTGAGGAAAGCAGAACAATGCAGCCTGCTCTTTGCTACTTTAGACTAACAGTGTTAAGCAATAAAGACAGATAGCAGTGGCAATGTGATAAAAAGAATATTCTGAAAACCTGACTGAAAAATAAACATCCAATTAAAGGTACCACCCCAACAATTTGAAAACTATTCAAGTGACATCTAAGGATATTTTCTACCTGAACACATCCCAGTCCGCCTTGATGTAACAGAGGGAAAAAGTCTTACGAAACATGACTGACTCCACACTAATCGACCGAAGAGGATGTTGTCCTAAAAACCCAAGAGACTACCTTCATTCACTCTGCTCTGCAGTCAGCTGTCCTTGACAAGAAAAGGAAGAGGGAAGGCCTCTCAAGGACCTGTCTCACTACTACAACAGTACTGACACTGAGCCCCTACCATCCCGTATATTACAAAACAGGGGCTGGGTCTTTATTGCAGAGCATGAGATACACAAAGCCAAACATGGTGCATGTATTATAGTCACTTTCCTCATTCTCAATTGGTGAATACTTAAAGATAAGATAAAATAAGATAGACTTTGTTGTCATGAATGAAATCATTATTCAGATTATCAATAAAAACTACAGATCAAAGATTTAGTCACTTGAATTACACAACTTTCTTTTAAGGCCATAACGCAAATTATTATCACAGCATCCACACTTTGATCAAATAAAACAAGCTAATTAAGCTGAAAACTGGAATTGAAAGAAACATAAACATTCATACAATGTCCCAAACAGTTATCCAGTAGCTTTTAACTAAGTTACCTAATTAGTGGCGGAAAAAACACTATTATTAGCAACCAGACATGAGACTGAAACACATGACATGTAAACTATCGCTGATTTATTCACTCATACAGTTCTGACACGAACCCACCTGGTTGATCCTTTATAGTCACGGCAGAGCTCAGTCTTGTGTTCTAAGCAGTTTTCTGAAGGTTCTTTTCGCACGTTGAGGAACTTAAGCTGGTGAAATTACATCACGTCGGTCACTGCAGTGACGTAGTGGTTGTATGTTGCACAATCGTATAGAGCCACGCCCACCCCCAGTCATATGTTTATTACTGCCAAAGATCGTCTATTCCAAACAGGAAACCCTCTACATCAATTAAACTGAACACAGTCTAATTATAAAACATGTTTTTATGTGAAATATTAAATCATGTTGGTCTCATTTAAACTTTAATTTTTCCAGTATCATCGAGCCTTTAGCCCTAAAGATATTTGCTAAAGTGACAACAGAAGTAATACAATACTGAACACAATCACTGTAGTGGATATCAAGTAGCTGTCACTCAAGTATTAATGTACACTGTTGAAGCTGTAAATTGAAGCCAATTTTCTTGAGTATTTCCGCTTTTTGCTTCTTTATAATTCCACTCCACTACATTTCATAGGCGCGGTATATTTCGCTTTATACTCCACTACATTTATTTCACTGCTACTGTTACTTACCACTTCTGAGAGAATGGATTTATGTGCATTAAAGTATTATTTAATGTGGTCAAGAAACCACATCAAATGTAAATGAATGTAGGCTGTACACCATGGGTGTGTATGCACGGTCTATTATACAGTTAAGAGATCTTTGTTCTGTTTGTGTGATGTTTTTATCATGTGGACATGTTTGGGTTTATATTTTACTGGGTCAGCATTTTTTCTGCTTAGACTGGACAATAAAGTTTATTCTATTCTATATAATAAAGACATATACCATGATCAGGTTTTGGATCATGATGTATATTGAACCAGTCATTCCCAGACTGGAGGAGATTTAATTTTGGTTGCCAAAAAAAAAAAACTATGTGAGAAATTCTGCAAATTTAAGGTTTATATCTGCAGTACACATTTTATAAAGCATTTAAAATGATGAAAGGAAAAAAAAACAAAAAACAAGAGCCTCTTAATTCCATCTAAAGGCACTTATTTTGTCTCATTTATAACAAAAAAAAACTTTATATGGTTTTCCTGAACAGAGCAAATAAAAACAATGAGATGAGCTGTAAATGCAGCCTAAATTAAATTATTTCTCATTTAAAAGTATTTAATGTGTATGTGTTTTCAATGACACGTTACATAATAGAGGGTGATACAGAAAAGGCAGTAAAAATGGCTGGGAACGTTAATTTATGCATAAATAAACTCTTCCCATTATTTATTGGTAAGTTCTATTGCAATTAGGTCACAATGGTTTGACATTTTTAAAAAGCAAGTCCCCAGAAAAAAAGTCTGGGAAACACTGGATTAAACCACCCAAACATACATGGAGCATTTAAAGCTCAAACTCAAACAACTACAGCACTTAAGTGCTGCTTACATGCATCAATGATTCAAGAATATCACAATGACATACTGAATAAAACTGTACTTTTACCCGAGTGCAATGTTTGATTACAGGCTTCTTTTTTTTTTTTTTTTTTTTACTTCTAATGATAGTGTGGTCTTTCTGCTTTTACTAAAAAAATCTACTTCTTCCACCACTAGTGATGGAAAATTTTGATCTTTAATAATTATTTTTCAGGGGCTTCTCAACCTACCTTTCCCCTTTATTCCATCAACCCAACCCTTCTGACTTTACAACATGTTTTTTAAACTGAAAAAAAAAAAAAAAAAAAAAAAAAAAAAAAAATCATTATATGTATAAAATATTGCCAGCATGTTTTGATGTTATCATGAAACATTGTTTTGTGACCTATACTTGCATGTACATTTTTATTGTTAAAGAAATAGTTAAAGTAAATATATATGAAAATAGGAAGCAGACACAAATAAAAATGCACACTTCTCTAAAGATAAGCTATGAAACTGGTTGTCGAGCCAAACAGTGATGCATACGCCACCTGGTAAAACTGAAAGCTGCACTTCTCACCACAATACCATCTGTACATTTACAACACACCTAATGAATGATTTCATTTCCTAAATGTGTTTCTGATGATAATGAACTCACATTATGACTTTATGGGCTGTCTGTTAGCCATTCTCCCATTTAATGAACACTGTCTCCACCTGCTGGAGAACAGGGCTTATAACAGCAGCATGAGGCTCCATACTGTATGTTGTGCATTAAGTAATAAAGAGCCTCACACATGCTCCAATTCACTAAATGTTTTTCCTAATGTTTCTAAATGTTGCATTAGCATGCATTGTGATGTTCGGTGGCTGTAAACCGTGCAAGACAACTCTGAAACAACTGTAAAATAATTAACTGCATGCATGAAACTGATCAACATAGTGTTTGATGACTGTGCAAAAGCAGGTCCAAACATTTTGAAATATACACAAGGCCAACAAGAATATAAAGACCAAAGTCTGGGTTTTAATGACAGAATGAGATGTTTCTGAATCAGAATTGAAACACATAAACACACAAAATCACAAATAAATAGGCAAACATTACGAACCAAACCAACTTCACTTCATATTTAAATCTGTCTGAAAGGTCAGGGAGGACAGTTGCATGAAGACCTTTATGAAGTTTTGCAACCAGCTTTAGCAGTTCACTTGTTATTCCACTAAGTGGCAGCATTGTGCTCATACCCATCCGCCGTAACGCAGCTTGTTGGGCAGGTAGATGCTGGTGAGGAAATCAGGAGCAATGGCAGCCAGGGACTGTATTTCAGCCTTGACTTTACTCTGCTGCATCAGTTCCATCTACAACAAGAGCAAACACGCAATTTTAAGAAGCACGCAAGAGGAGGACGTGCAAACAAGCATAAATCACCAGGTGTTTATCTCTTTTTTTGCGTCTGTATTCTCAGTACCAGCGAGCTAAGAGTCCTCTCACACATTCCTGCACCATGTGTCACATGTGCAAATATTAAAACTGTTTAAACCTCTGAGGAAGAACACCTTTTCCTTTGAAAAAGGAACAAGGTGATTCAGGCCAACATTTTCCCAAAAATGAGGATTATAGGAGCTGAGTGTGGTGGGTCAGGGGTGTGTGATGTAGACAAAAAAATTAATATTACAGCATTTTCCTTTTATACTTCAGTCTTATTTATTGCATGAAAATTGAGCGGCAACTTTTTACAATCTCTTGTAGTTGGTTATGTTGATTCACGCACTTCAAATACTTCCAACTAGAGGTCTTCACAGGTCCAAAAATTTGTGCCCAAACCCAAACAGACCCAGAAATATACTACCTGGAATTGAACACCCATTAGTATTGAAAGCTGGAACCCAAATCATGCAGAACCAAGAAATGTTGGACCAGAAACCGGCTGGAAGACAGAGACCTGATCAGCACAGCTGACTGTTATTAACAAGTCATTGTTAATTTAGTTTTTCTTAGTTGTCAAAACAAAACTCTGTCTTACCTAATGTAATGTTAGGCTTCTCCCTGTGCCTATAATCAATCTCCTCTGCCAAGAAAGTTGGTAGAATAGATCTCAGTTATTCCTCTCTTGCTAATTGAAACAGCATGCCAAATCCACTCATTTCAGCTTAAAAGTACTTGCTGTCACGGTGACAGATGACAAATATAATTCACTGAAAATTAGTTTTGCTGCTTTGTTGTATTGAGCAGAATACACAGCACTTCCATCATGATCAGTGTTGTCTGATCATGGCCAGGTCTCTCGTATCCACTACGGTATTACACATAATGTTGAAAAGACCCGCAGTAAATAGAACAGGAGCCGACTCGGACCAGATTGGCTGTATAAAACACGGATCCAAACCTACACGGGTCCTGGGTCTCAGTTCCAATGGTTCAGATGGACCTGTGATGACCTCTACTTTAAACAACAGGCACAGTTAATACACAGTGCAAAAAAGCTTTACAAGCACTTATAACCAGCCTGGCACTGGCAAACATGTACGCTACTTGTATTCTTAATGCATTTGATTGTAAACTAATGTCTGGATGCAAGTCTTCAAAACAACATAAATATGTAGGCACACACTCTGACTGTATTTAAAAACATTCAAGAAGGTTAACATGGACTTGTAACTAATTCTTAATGCATCTGATTATAAACACAGGCTTAGGCACACACATGCCTCACGGCCCATACTTGGTCATTGACCTCAGACTACTGCAAACACACACACACAACACATGAATAAAAATTTAAGAGGATAAAATAAATACTGGGTTAACTTTCAGCCTTACAACTAGGCTATCTGAAGAGATGTGTTTCAGATACTTCCCCTCATTCCTTCCCTTTGTCTAACTTAAAAACTTCTATGCAACTTCCATCCTTAACTCTAAACACTTTATGTCTTTCCCTTCCCTTCTCTCACCTCTTTCTGCCAGTCTGGTTGGATGGTTACGTACGGCCTTTTGAGGAGGCTGCTGAGTTTGTTCTCATCTCTCTTTGTGAGGGGGATGAGAGCATCCTCTGGAACCCGCAACCTGAAAACAGAAATGTTGCATTTACTACACAACTAAATTAAAGTTGATGGATGTTTCCTCCCATTCTCAACAGACTGAGGAGTTGTGTGTACATTAGGGAGGAAATATAGGAGGAAAAACTGTACAGACTACAATTAAATGTATGTCAAAAAGCCTTTATGGCCTAAATTTGTGCAAGGGGACATATACTTAAAACTCAATATGCTCTCAGCTGCAGTTCCTCGAAGGAAAAAAAAAAAGTGAGTGTGGCGACAGCAACAGAAACCAAAACAAACAATCTAAATGTCCCCAGAATATAATCCCAATTAGAGGCGGGAGGAGGAAGTAGGAAGTAGCGAATGTTGAGTCCAAACCTCTGGAGGTCAGAGGGGAGGAGGCCCAGCCACATAACGCTGGGGACGGTCAGACTGTGGGCCTCAAACGACATGGCCTGTGGAAAAACCCATACAAACACACACGCCCAAGTCACACACACACACACAAAAAATGCTTACACACAAAAGTATATCTCAAATAACCACAGATAATCGGTACTGTAATGTGGTTATACCCAACACATTGACACAATGAAGTTAATTAAAATGGGGATGATTACAGAAGATCAACAAAGACATCGCCACACAATCACTCAACATTTTCACTCCATAAAATGTCAGTTTAAATATTCTGAGATGGATGATTGGCCCATTTTTTTACTCAAAGAGGGGCATAATTACAGATTGCTAACAGAGAGACACTGAACAGGCCACATTGGATAATATACAGTACAGGAATAACTGGCACGGCAAGACTCACCACTGATCCGTACTTGTAGATACACATGATCTCAATCCCTGGGAAAATCAGGAGAGACAGAGACACGCTGCAATCACTGGCATACCAGAGCAATTATCCTGCGAGATGTGTAACGGAGCTTAGAACAAAGTAAAGCATTACATATGTGTCTCGCCATGCAATGGGAAAAGGGCTAGAGAGGTATGGAGACTGATGGAAACTGAGCCATCATGCCAGCGGAAATAACAGCCAGACTAGGCACCGTGACAAAGTGGACAGGTGCTAACATCTGCTGGCTCAGTGGGACACGTGTGTGAAAATGAAAAGAGAGTCAAGTGTTGTTAAATGTGTGGAAATATGTGAAGTATGTGCGAGAGGTAAAACTAGTTTGTGCTCAGAGAGATGATGTGTACCGTGAGGGTCAGCATCTACCAGAGCGAAGATGGGGATATGCAGCGTGTCCCAAAGCTTTCTCACCATCAACCTGCTGTTCACATCTGGCACGCCTTTACCCTGATCCACACAAACACACCCGTTATGTATACAGAACACTAATACTGCTCTTCTTGAGAAGAGACTACATTAAAATGATTATGACTCAAGTCACATTTACGAAATCCTCCAAGAAAACAAAGGAAACACACTGTGATCATGATGCAAGGAGAGAGCTTTGTGCAGAAGTCGTCATCCAGTAGTCTCTGAAATGTTGCATCCTTTTAAAACAATCATGATAAATTTTGCAGATGATACAATATCTGTACATGATCAAGGAAAACACACACCCACAACCACACAGAAAGAATATTATACAATATATAATATGACAGCTGCAAAAGTATCTAATGCTGTTCACACTACGGGACTTTGCCCTGATTTTCCACTCACCCCCACATCAGAAGCAAATTGCCGTTTGTTTGGTGCACGCAAAACAGTGCTTGATGGTTGAAAGATATCAAACAGGTTTTATATCTGGTTGTGTTAGGGACACGTCTGGGAGCCTTGCAACGAGCTACAACCAGTCAGTGAGAACAGGCACTGGCTGAGGGAGGAGAGGAGTCGAGGAGAGAAGGAAGAGCACTGGAGCAGCACCCAGAAAGCCCAAATTTAGAAAATAATTGGAAAAAGTAGTTATAAAGTAGTACTAGTAGTTAGTTGTAGTAGTTCAGGGTATCTACACCTCTGGCAGCTACAACAGTGACATGTTGCACACTACTGCCTCAGTATTAATAATCTCACGTCATATCTTGCATGTTTTTTCGTGACAAGTTTGGAGTTTGGAGAGCAGACAGACTCGATTCCTCCTGATAAAAGAGCCTGTGATGTGTGACTCACTAATCAGTCATATAGTTTGCAAACCACGACTTCAAGATTCCTAATTTTAGACACTTGCGCAGTGCGAACACTAGAGCGATTTGACGACTTTCTATGTCATGTAGAGTGACCAAGGCATAAGAGTGACAAAAAAGGTATATAGGCAAAGGTATATGCATACATATTAAAATTCTCAAACAAATCACAAAGGATACTTCTAATCCCTCCGATGTTCGTTGAAACTGCAACAGCCTAAAATGAAACAAAGCATTGTAAGTTGGTTCAAAAACTTAAAAAAATATATTCCTGTCTGTTACAAGGCTTGTAGTACTATTGTTAGTTTGGCAGGAAGCACAAGGTACCCTGTGGAGCTCTTGACACCTCCTGGTGCTGCAGAGAAATGTTGGCATATTGTTTGTATCACACACAGGCACATGAATGCCGCACGCTACAGGGTTACACGATGCACATTTCTGTCGACTGCAGATGGTGGCAAGTTGGTGTCAGTAATGTGTCATAAATGGTGACAATGCAGCATAAAAGGAGAAGAAGACACCCTCAAGCTGCAAAAGTGTAGTTTCAAAACATTAAGTCTGGTTTGCACCAACAAGAATGAAGCAAGTTTGAGGAGTTAGCTTTTAAAATGGATGTCTTTTTGAGATGGACTGAGAAAAATAATCAACTTAACCTCTCAAGATACCGGCCCAGCACGGAAACAGGATACAAGACAGGACTAACTGTCGAACATGACAGTGAAAGAAATGCAGCTGCTCCAACTTCTGGTGGCTCTAAGATTTTATTCCACCGGACAAATGCAGAGGATGGATGGGGACATGTTTGGCCTGTGAACTCTTTTTTTTATCTTTATTATTGTTGGTTTGCTCTATTAATTCAACCAACAAGTTTTTCTCAAAGAAGGAGAAATTAGCTTCTCTGCTGACCCATCATGAGAAAGCTAACTAAGTGACTTCCATTTTTCCTTGACTCTTTTATACATACTTCCTGTCAGCACTCAAATTTATTATAATCAGAGATCCATTTTTATTTGTGCAACAGAGCTTTGTTTAATATTAAATTGACTCATTTTAAAATTTTACTCATTTTAAACCTAGTTTTACTCAACTCTAATCTAAATTAGAGTAACTACGTAAACTAAAGTAAGCCCAGATGAAAACAAGGTTTTGAAAATGTAGGAAGTAGGAGTTTTCAACATAAGTAACATGAAGACTGTTTCAGTGAATGGGGCAGTTGGTTCATGTGGTTGATGAAACTTACAGCAGAGCTGGAGTGGCAGTCAATCCTTGTGCCGTCCTCCTCCATGTAACACAGATCACCTGAGATTAATCCCTTGGACGTGGCCAACTGATGAGACAGAATTTCCAAACTCACTCAAGTTAACTCATGCTCATATTATCACACACAAATGTAAAACATACCTCTGACACTGCCTCTTTAAATTCAACTTTAATTCAATTTCTGTTTGATCAGAAGAACCATATTTTCCACAGGTGTTTCCTGAGATATGAAGCAGAACAAACTGCTTAAAATACCGTACGAAAGATTTCATCCATGGGACCTGAGGCTGAACTAATAATAAAGCACATCCAAAGGAATTCTGCTTGAAGATTTCAGTGTCTGAGGTGCGTGTTTTCTGCCGTACAATCACACAACATGTGCACCGTCACTCACATTAACATGGAAGTGCACACTTACCACATGTAGTGATCTGCGTGGAACCTTTAGCATGCAGGAGATATCATCCACTATACTGTCAACAGTTTTCTGTGAACCGAACAGCTGTGTGTCGTTGTAATAGATGTCTCTGAAAAAAAGATGTAAATCTTTATGACAGCAAATTCAGCAATAACCAAGCAAAACATTACAGCTTCCCAAAAAAACTCTACAATGTGCAGAACGTGACTTTCATCTGGGTTTAGTTATCATTTAAAATGTGAATGATTAAAAAAATAACCTTTTCGTAGCGTAGGAGTTGCTCTGCACAAGTCTGTAGATGATGAAGAGAATCTTGAGAATTTGGGCTTTAAACAGAGAAATAAAAAAAGAACATTAAACAATATACTCACTATCATGAGTGTTTTATCACATCTTTAAAAGGACTGGAGTGGAAAAAAAACATATTCTGTTCTTAATTAGGATGTCCATGTGGTAAACTGATCCCTAAAAAGCCTCTTTCAACATATTCTGTCGCTGCCAATTTGTCACCTAAAACTAAGTCTGACTTTTACTGCCGTTTGTGCAGTTTATGCATATGTTCACAATGAATATAAATGAAAGCCACATGAAGTACAGTACAACACCAAAGGTTTTTTGACTAAAAGGAATGTTGGTTGTCAAGAAGAGAAAAACAAAATTGGAAGAAATAAGAACAGAGGTGTGTTTGCATCTTCTCACCAAATTTAGTGACAGACGAAGCGCAGTCGCTCCTAATGGTGGTGACAGAACTTTCTGAACTCATCTGTAGCCCAATGGCACTGTCGAAACTTAAGTGGGAAGAAATTCACAAAAAGGGGCCATCAAAGAAATCGACACAAGTTGTGAGTGCAACATTTACTTTTTAAGCTTTGAAAATCCACTTCTCCACCTGTAAGCCATCAAAAATTCCCCACACCCTGAGGGCTACCTGAGAAAAGGCCTCCTGCGTACCTCACAATCATGATTCAAACAAGACCAGACAGTCTGCTTTGTTCTGAGCTTCATGTCTTTGCAGTCTAGTCCCTTTAAAGCCTTTTGTAAACTTGTGTTTTTGTGCGTTGGCTTGTGTTTTCAGTTCCTTATCACTCTGTCATCTTTTAAGCAGCGGGAAGTTATTTCAACTTCAATCTCTTGGAAACCAAAGTTGAAACTTTAATATTTTCCCTAACACCTGGTTGCCCATGCGGTCTGCTTAAAACACTCTTTATACAAATTCAGACAGAGCTGAAGTGTGTATTTCCTCTTTAGAGGAAATTAAACAGCGATCCGATCATCTTGTGTGGCCTGACCTCCCACAAAAAAACTATGTAGGTAAATGTTTGTTTATTTCTTTACACAACATGACTGCTTGTGTTTATCTTTTAAAGGTCAGATGGCTTACACAGATCCCACACAGTCGGTGTGTAAAATCACTGCAGTATTCAGGGTGGAGAGAAAAAAACTTTCATGCCAGAGCACAAGTTTAAATTAAGTTACCTGACGTTGGCCCAGCTGGCTCTGTTGGACAGTGTCAGGACAGGGGCCTCGTCTTGGGACAGACTAGTCACTATTCCTAGGATTACATTTTCAATGCGGATCAAAATGTCCCTGCTGGAAAAGAAGGAGAGCGAGAATGACCATAAATCAGGGTCATGAACAATGCAGCAGTTTGCAAAAAACAAGTAATTTCTGTTGTGAATGTCAAAACATGATTATTAAAATTTTGGCTGTCAAAAACAAAGCAAAGGATTTCTAATTTTTTTTATCATGCTACTTCGGATTCAGCAATACCAATATACACATATTGTTATAGAGTATAGTGCATTGTCAGGAAAATCTGTGAAAGTGTTTATTGCTAAAATAAGACAGGGATATTCTTTTTTGAAGCAAATTATGAATTAATTTAAGAAAAATTAAATACCTGTCAATTATAGGTACTTCAAGAATTGTCTAAATATGGTCTAATATTTTCAGAGATATGAAAGGGACAATTACTGTACCACAATATATACTGCAGGGTTTCCCCCAGAAAACTTGCTAAGCCTGGTGGTAGAGAAGCCCACTGGCGGCCTACTTGTTTTTGTAAAAAAAAAAATGTTAAAAGTTGACAGGAATTTTGAAATTATGACTATTCTGTGTTATTATAAGCCATTTATTAACAATACTTACACGTAGAGTCTTACAAAAAGGCACAATCTTGAAATACGGTTTTAACAAACACAAAAAAAATACAATTAAAATAAATAAATCAATTGTTTTCACTTAAGTTAAATCCTAGTGAATCTTAAAACAAGCCATTGCTGGTCACATTTAAAAGTAAAATAAATTAACATAAATAAAAAAGTGCAAACACGGCCAAGGGGTAAAACCAGGGAGCTCAGAGGCTGAAGAGGTATGCTGTGCTGTGCAGTGTTGGGCACGTTACTTTTAAAAAAGTAATTAGTTATAGTTACTAGTTACTTCTCCCAAAAACTGAGTTAGTAACTGAATTACCCCACTATAAAAGTAATTAGTTACCAGGGAAAGTAACTATTGCGTTACTCTTTTTTTTTTTTAGTTTAAATATGTTGTAAGAATTTGGATTTTTTTCTAAGCAGGGTTCACAAGTCAGTTGCATAGAGTAGAAGTGCACAGACAGGTACTTACACATAACTTTTAATATTTATTGATTAGAGTTGCTTACAACGGACGTGGACAAACACTTCGCTCCGGGACATAATGTTCACTTCACATGTCCGTTCTTGCCTTTTACCTCAAGAAGAATACAGTAGTGTCTGTACTTCCACTTTGAAAAGGCAAACTTTCCCTCCAGACTCGCCACTGCTGCAGTTTACCTCTGCTAGTTTGTGTGTGTGGGGCTGCGGTGTGTGTGTGTGTGTGTGGTCACTGGGAACCACAATGAAAAGCTAGCTAACACAATTAAACATCACTTTAGCTAGCAGCGGGAGCTGCTGATTGCGAACTTACTGGCTGATTTCCTCTCCAACACGGTGGCTTTCTGACATGACTTCGACCCTGTGCAGCAGCTGAGCACGGAGTTTGTCAATTTCAGAAAACAGGTCCGCTCCACTGGATCCCATCGTGAAATTATGGGCCGAATGTTCCCGCGTCAGGATTTAATGGAAGTCTCGCGAGATTTGCGCAGCCGCTTGATTGGCTGAATTTGCAGCAGGAAGGATTCTCCTGCTGTAGTGTTTTTTTTTCGACCTGAAAAAGGCAATAGAAACTAACCTTAACCCGAACAGCTATAATATGATAACTTTACTGTCACCACTTCAGTTACATGGTAAGACGATATTCACAGCATGATATGGCCTATTCAGTATTTCTGAATAAGTTCAAGTGGAAAAATCAGTAACACTTTGGCTCTCATGCATTAAGGTGTGAAAGTAATTATGTAGGCTACGTTTAATTAAATGCTGTGCTTTACAACAGTTTTGACATACTTATACTTTACTTTTCTGCTACTTAATGATGTTATAATTGCCATTTGTTGTTATCACTTTAATTTAGCCATGTAGCAGACCTTTTTTTTACGACAGCCATATTGAAATATAAAATAGTAGGGTAAACACAGATGTTACTAATTGTATTAATTTGGGTCCAGCCCCATTTAGTGTAGCAGAACCTTTCCAGTGTGCCAACATGCACAGCAGCAGCCCCATGACTCTGTTTGACCTGAATGGAACAGAACCTTAATTAGTATCATTTGTAACACCTGTGTTTACTCTACTATTTCATGTCAACATGGCTGCTGTGAATAAGGTCTACTTTTTTAATGATTGATCAATTAAAAAATGGCATATAGGAAAAAAATATGTACAAAATGCTGTCTGTAAAATAAACAATAAACCATATCCATTATGTTCTGTCAAAAAAAAATTTCATGCTGGAACACATCTGACTACATACACACCAATACTGATATAGATAAATAAATAGCTGTAATAGGCCAATATTGGCCGATACATCTCTCTGGCTCTGCAAAAGACTATTTCAGTTATTTATTCCAATGATGACATTTATAACACTCAGTATAGGACATTGAAAGGAGCATTCTGAGTAGTAATTCACTTTTTATTGCTTTTTAACAGCGCAACAAAAAGATTAACATGAACATTAATGTGAACAATAACAAGACCAAAACAACAAAATTCCTGACATAAATAAAACTGAAAAAACAAAACAAAACAAACAAAAAACACCCACAAACGAAGACAAACAATAATTACATAAACCAGAGTAATCTAAAAACCAAAATAACTACATATATATCTATATGCACTAAGTTAACATTTCCAGAGTCTCTCTAGTCTCCTTCACTCTCACTCTCAGACCTTTGTCACAATCAAAACATGACTTATCGTTTACAGGAAAATCCATCGGCATTGCTTCTCCAATCAACTATCTAGTATAACATTCATGTAGGGGCCCTGCAGTTTTTGATTTTAATTGTTATATGTTGTAATTGCAATCCTTCCATACTTTTACTTAATTATTTTTCAAAATTATTAATGCAAAACCAGTTCATCATATAACTAACTGCCCATATGCTAAATCCTCTGTCTGTATTTGTGCAAACAGGCTGCCACGGCGTACATACCAGCAATAAGTATGTATGTCTTCACAGCCTGGAAATGACTGCAACAAGCTTCCTCTTCAACCAAAAGGTCAGTGCACATTTTTAAGCTTTAAGATCCAGGAATGTGTGTGGGCCAGTTAGCACCTCATTTGTATAAGGTAGTCTGCTTACACTGGTGGTGTTTAGAAAAATCCCCATTAGCACTCTCTGTGGCACTTGGTAATGAGACCCTTTATGTGAGCTTGCTGCTACTTGTCCATAGGTGTGTCTGCTGTATGTGTGTGTGTTTCTGTTTGTGTGTGTGTGGTGGTTTCAGTAGGGTGGGTGGTAATGTGGCTGTGGTAGAGAAACCAAATACATATCGTATCTGTCAGCCATGTGGAAGTGATTTTTCAATATAATTTTGATGATGGTTGTGTGTAATGATAATGCTGGCCAACATGTGTTTTAAGGCAGGGTGAGATGTTGTAAATGTTTTGGCAGTTCAGTTCCATGTATCAGACAGCTATTGACTAATTACAGCTGTTTTAAGCTCAAAACATTAAAATAACATTAAATAAATACGACGCCTTGAGGAAATCCCACATGTTGCTTTATTAGCAACCCTTCAAAGTTTCTTTGTTGCATCATCTTGCAGTCATGTCACTTTATTGTTAAAACAGAGAAATGTGCTTAGATTCTAAAACTATTAGGTCATCCAGAGTCCCCACCTTCAAGAACTGCTGGCAGGCATGCTGTGTGTGTTTGCGGAGGCACTGCGGTCTTTCTTTCACAGTGTGAAGGCCTGGTTGGAGTGTGTGGGAGCCAGGATCTAAAGAGAAGAGGTCCATGCCCCTGACCTGACCCTGAATATTTCCTAATGTGCAGCTTTACCAAAGGTCCCCCTTTCCCCTGAGTGGCTTTGACAAGCTGCTTCCGTAGTAATGGCTCTTAATTTCTGAGTAATTGCTATCTCTAAGTGATGAGGGACAACCCCTCATCCGAGCTGAAAAAATCTGAAGACCACAGGTTGTGGGGGTCCATTTTCTTCTGTTCCAGAGAGGCTGAGACCCCTGCTGTTCCTTTGGCCCGGGAGAGATTTGTGTCGAGTGTGAGGCCCTAACCTGAGGAGACAGAGTGCAACGAGTCATGTGCTTGTCTCGGGATGAGTGTTTGTGCTGGGCAGGAGGGGGGGACATGGGGGGAAGTAGGGGGCTGCAGGGTCAGAGGAAAGAGAGTGGGGGCACTCGCTGCAGGTGAGGGGGATTAGCTGCAGCTAGAGGCCCAAAGAAACTAAATACAGATCTGTCAACCTAATCCTCACAAATAGAAAACAGAGCTGCCCTCCCTTCACAATCCACATAGTTCAGCACATCTACCTCCTGCTCCTCTGCTCCCCCCCTGCTCCTCCACTTTCCACCTCAGGCTCTCCTGGTCCTCTGTTTCTCATCAGCTTTTGGCCTGGGCCAGTCTGACTATGCCGCCTCCTCTCTAATGGCTCCTCAAACCAGCATCCCCTAAAGAGGAGCTGACTGATCACCCAGGGTCCTCTCTGATTGACAGACCTACACAGCCTTACAGAGTGATGAGAGCAAGAGTCAAAGGGGCAAGGCCTCTCACTGCCGAGACAACAATCTAAATGGGACCTCCGTCTAGAGCGCCACAGAGCTGGGTAGACCTTTATCAGGCCCTCACACCTCAGTAATGGATGCTGATAAGTATGTGGCTGGGCAAAGAGACCAGCTCAGTGTCAAGCCCGGACTCTGTGCCGATGACACAAGTGACAGAGTGCCTGAGTGATAACATCCTGCACTGGATAAGCTTGACTAAGCTAGGCATTATCGAAAGCTTAACTAAAACGGTATCTCTGACTGTCAGCGACACCGGGTATAACTGATGGGTCTGGCTGCACTGCTGACAGCTATGAATCAGATCCAAGCTACTCTGGTGTTCCCAAGTGCCATACCCGGCTGCAGACAGAAGCAGGAGTGACAGGACAGACCGGATACATGCGAAAGTAGGTACTGAGTGATAGCAAGGAGGATTGCAAGGTGCAGCATTTAAATAAGAGGGTCCTGTCTATTCTTTGCAGAAAATCTCTGCAAATCACTTGGGCACAATGTGCTGCCATGAAACTTATTTGTTGTAGGAGAGCCAAACTAATAATGCAGACATATATATTGAGCATGTGTGATAAGAAAGGAACGGGGGGAAGGAAAAGGGTAGGTTGAATTTCTAAGGTTAGTTGGTGAGCAACACTGTGATGACAAAGGAGGGCACAAACAAATTTTTGCGGGTGAATACAAGAGCATTTATTTATGTTTCCAGCATCTTCAATTGAAAAGCACAGTTGAACTATACATAATGAGTCATAATAGACTCATAATAGGCTAGAAAGAAAGAGTACAACGCAAAAATCAAGGGAGCCAAAAAGACCAAAATTGCGTGCCCAAAGTTCAGTACTTGCTGTCTCTCTCCCTGCTGGGCCATTCTGGTCGTCGAGCGGCTACACCTTCATGTCCCATTGGCTAAAGGCAATGTCAATCTACAGGTAAGAGCTTGCCCAGGTGCAAATCATCAAGGGTAATCAGTTCAGTCATGGCATTAAGTCAACATGCATTAAAACACCAAGAAAAAATACATTTCAAACTAAAAGCATGCAGTTAAAACCAAACAAAACAACAATAAAAATAAGTGGATAAAATAGCAAATACCAAAATGTATAAAATCATGCAATATGAAATACTAGAGCAAACATAAAGACATACATATAAGCAAACAAGTGAAACCAGTACTTTGATGTGTGGCACGTGAACAAAATAATAATTTAGTAGAAGGGATAGCTCAGATTTTTTGAAGTGGGTGTGTGGGAGTAACTTATTTGAAGTCAGTGTATTATCTAGTAGTAGTAGTAGATAGCGGTCAACATGCTCCCAGTTTGGAGATTTTAAGGCAGTTTCTCATTGGAGAAGGCTGTCTGACAGCAAGGTAAAGCAGTGAAAATATTCTAGCTATACTGGCTATCGATAAGAACCTCATACAACCCAGCTTAACATAATCTGAACTATCTCTTAAATAAGTCATCTGTCTGGAGTTTAAATGGTGTGATGTGTAACTTGAAAAAATGTTAAACTAAATAGATTTGACAAGGTATGGATTCAGTCATTCAAAATAAGATCCAGATTTCTAAAAATGCTATCCATCCCAAAAACCTAAATGGGATGTACAAAGTGAAATATTCTGAAGCTGTTTCATACACCCACCCCCTCTCTTTCTTCTGCCTGTCTCACAGCTGTGTCTCATATGTTCATGAGGCCCCTGGAAGTGTGAGACACCAGAAGGGGAACATTTGCAATAGCTCAGCTCCACCTGGTTAGGCTGTTTTAACAGGCCGCTGGTTTGTGCAGTGCACACAGTGGGGATACGCCAAAAACGTAGACAAGGGCGGACAGGACAGGCTGATGGGGAGTGGGTGAAAGGAAAAAAAAAGTGCCTCCACCCTCTGCTGTCCTTGCACCCCGACCCCACACTGCTTCATTTGAGGGTCAGTTTACCCTGAAAAAGTTTAACTTTATTGTCTGTGGGTCTGCTCGGTCAGACCCCCCTCCACCGAACCTCATCCGCCTCCCCGCATACACAGGCCTTCAAAGGACTGCTGCCTGCTGCTCTCTGAGGCAACACATGAAATAAATATTAATCTGACCTCTGACCGCATGCTTTGAGCTCCTAAATAGAGATAACCAGGCATATGGAAACAGCATCGACTGTTAACAGAGATAAAGAAGGAAGAGAAAGAGAGATGAATATAACGTGAAGATGAAAAGTGTTTTTTGTGTGTTGTGGGGGTGTAAAAGCGTTTCCAGGGATGTTTCATGGCACTGCTGTGTGGTCTTCGTTTGAGCTTAGCATCATGCTCCAACCTGATAGTGTGGAGGTGTGTATTTGTGCAGATTGTCTTAGATCACAGTGGGAAGACTGTATGTGTTTGCACTCAAAATGCTCCAGGCCAAAAGCTGAATTTAAGCTACTGTCGATGAAGTTTTCTCTAAACAGAAAACAGGAAGAAGCAGTCTAGCAATTTATATTCGGTTATTCAGGATAAAACGCACTATACTCAACCGAGTCAAGTTTAGAGCCCGACTGATGCTGGGGCCGATGCCGATATGGATATTAGGGAGTAAAAAAATATCTACATATTTGCTGATATTTTTTTTATAGAATATACATAATACATAAAGGCACATTTTTTTATATGACTTAAAGTAAACGTTATCATTCAAAATGACATCATGGCATTGGAACTGTTAACTTGAACCTTTTTATAATATTTATTTTAAAATATATAAATAACTATAAATAAAAAAAAACACAAGAATAGACAGAATAGTAAGTTTTTATATTGGGCATATCAGACAATATATATGTGATATACCAGTATAGACTGGCATAGGTATAGAAGGCCAATATTGGGCCCATTATATTGGTTGGTCAATATATTGGTCTGGCTCTAGTCATGTGAAAATCACTGGTTTATGATCAACATGTTTTTTTTCCTACTTATTCCATGTATCTCATGAATCCTTGAAAAAAATGACTCATTGCAATCAGTTGAGGGGTGTAAACGTTATACTCCGTGTTATTCAGAAAATCTGCAACTTGTTTATTGGCCAGTCTTGCCCCATCTAATATGGTGATGACGTTGACATGTAAAATGTCTATGGGTATGCTCGGCCCTGCTAGCAGAAATGTGTCCACTCTCTTCAATGGCCATGCAGGTGTTATCGGTGTATGGTTTATTTTACTACATAATTTTTCTGAAATGTAATGGTGCAGGTTAGGGCTGCACATATGGCAAAAATCTCATGTTACAATTATTTTGATAGATATTGCGATTGTGATATGATTCAAGATTAGTGGGAATGTTGCTTTTTGCATCAAAATTTTCATTCATTGCATTGACGAAAACTATGAAAATCATGATGATGTCATATTTGTTGGGGTTTGTATTCAATAAATATGTTGTCTTACACCTGGAGAACAAGACTTGTAGCTCAAGGCATCTCTGCAGCACTTTGGTACTTCATTATTATGCTGTCTTTTCCACATTTTAACATCATCAAAAAATTGCAGCTTCTGCAATTTGGATATTGCACTTGGACATATTGCAATTTCAATAATATTTTGAGTATTTTTGCAGCCCTAGAGCAAGTCTTGACAGAGTGTATCACGGGTTGTCTAAATATGTAAGTGGTTGTTTGTATCCTGGACAAAATACTGAGTTTAGAGTGAAGATATTTTTCTGTGTGTGTCGTTGACGGAAGGTTCAAACAGTATTTTGTTCTGTGTTTCTGCTTTAGTTCTCCTTGTCAAAGGCCCCACAGTGCAGCTCACCCAGCCTGGCCTCAGCCTGTGCCCACTGTTTACTGTGACTGTCATCAGTCCCATGGAGGCCCAAACAAAGGGGGGTCTGTTCCTATTGTCCTGCCCAGGATTGTCAGCCCCTCTCTGGGCACAAACTGAGCCAAGGGCTGGGGGGTTGCTGGAGGAGCACCGAGGGGGTTGACCTTGCCAACCTTACAGCAAGGGTAAAGGAGAAATAGACAATGAGAGAGAGGGAAAAGAAAGTGAGAGAGAGAGAGAAAGAAAGAAAGAGGAAGATGTATAGTTAAGACCCTTTCAAGTCCCCTGTCGGAAACGGCTGTAATGTAAACACCTGCGCCATTAGCTGATTCTATCTGAGGCACCGGATAGAAATGTTTATATGTTACAGGCTACTACTGAAAGGCCATTTAAAAGCAAATAGAGGATTAGATATACAGAATGAGTAGTGGCAAGCTATGCAAGCTTTCAGGCTTTAAGCCATGTTGGATTGTCATTGGACAAAGAGGAATGGAACTCCTTTGAAGACTACAACAACCACATTAAATGGGCAGGAAGGTGAGCTAAGTGTAGAAGACCCCAAGACACGCTCTGCCTCCTTTCCTCCCTTCCTCTGTTTGCAATCATAGCTTAAGCCGTCTGGCAGCCTCCCTTGCTGTGCCATTGAAGTCTAATTTTATTGTCATAAAAATCACCTGGCAAGCCGTAGCCCTAAAACATCTCGACTACAGAGCCTTTAAAACTGCACTCTCTCCATATAGTGAAAAGGTTTTAGGAGGTCTTGTCTGGATAAAGTGGTTGTTCCCAGTGCAGGGGCCATCTGAAATCCCTCCGCCTGTGTCAGCAAGAGCAGAGCGCACAAGAGGGTCAGGAGCGTTCCATTAAAGTGTGGTGTTTAAGAGGTGCTGGGGCCAGGGGGGCAGATGGAGGGATGAAGCAGCTGCCAAACATCTGCACCCCTCCTTCCCAGTCTGTGCTCTGTCTGTGCACCGCTGCCTTTGTCACAAACTTCCTGCTCCAACAGCAGGGATACACTGAAAAAAGAATTGTTGGACCAACTTAAATTAGTAATCCGTTAATTCCACTGGGGGCGGCACGTCTGCACCGCATTTTTGGTGCATCTTCCACAGCTGCATGTCCCACCAGCAGAGTTTCAGAGGAGTTTCAGCAGCAGAGCCTTTTTCCCACCTGATTATGTTTAGTTGCTCAGATTTTGTTGATTTGGTCCTCTTTCCTTGCTTTCTGCCATGGATGAGTAGGCTTTGTTGTAAATAGTTTAATTTTTGTCTGTTTTTATGATCGCTAGTCTGCACAGGGCCTTTAATTTTGAAAACTGACCTGATTCTCTATATGTATTTTTTGTGTCTTTTTTGCTCGAACTGCACTGTGCAGATCGACGCGGCATCGATCAAAAATAGACTTGGCGCATATTTGAAGTGGAGCGGAGCGGAGAGCAGCCTCTTGGACGCGCCGCTAATAGTGGATTCATAAGTACTGTGTAGGATAACAGTGATCAGCTCTGGCAGACACTGCACAAGTGTAAGGTGATGCAGCTGTGCCCAGTCGAATGAAGCCGCAACATCAACTTAGATGAACACATTTGCTTTAAGTCAGATTTACTTATTAAGCTGATTGCTTTCAAATCAACAGTTTGCATTAATGCTATTTAAATTTAAGCCAAGTCAACTTAAAAGTTAGCAGTTTTCCAACTCGGTTATTTACTTTACCCTTAAGTATAATACTGCTCCTTTACAACGCAATAGTATGGCTTTAGGAAAAGTATTTTTCATTGTGTCCTTAGTGTTTTAAGTTGGTAATTCTAAGTTCAATATAAAAATATAACATTAACATTAGCATGACTTTATGATAGCTAGTTTGGTTCAGTGACTTAAGTAACACAATTTAATCAGTTCAAGTGGACCATTTTATATCTAATATAATACATTATGGGCTGCCCTGGTAGCTCAGTTGGTAGAGCATGCACCCTATGTAAGGAGGCTATAAGTCCCCAGCAACAGCCAGGATTCGATTCCAGTATGTGGTCGTTTCAGTTTCAGCATGTGGTCCTTTGCTGCATGTAGTCTCCTCACTCTTTCTCCCCTCTTTCCTGTCTATCTCAACTTGTCCTATCACAAATAAAGGCACAAAAGAAATCTTAAAAAAAAAACATTATTAAGGCCTATCCAAGTCACCAAGAGAAAATGGCAGCTCAACTGCAGAGGCATAAATCTGGAAAAGATGTGGATGTCATGATGTCAGATGCACAGTACTAAGAGAAATCTAACTGATGTGCTTTTACTGAAATAGCAGGTTAAAGCTACTACAAGGAACATTTGTATTTTGTTGATTTTGGAAGCCCCTTTGGACAAGAGTGGTAGTATTTCCACCACCATAACCACAAAATAAAAAATTATTCCTAAAAATTTCCTCCTTCTTCCTTTAAACTGGCTAACGTACTACTCACTGTAACTTTGTCTGTGAAAATGTAAACACAGGCTTGTTTCATGCAATTTCACAGAGACTGTTTCATAACTCCTTGTAGTAGCTATACAGGAACGGTATGTGATTTCAAAAGTAGGCTGCCATCCCTAAAGCAGAAAGCCCAGGCTCATCCAAAACATCACATTACTTCAACTACTACTGAAACACACTGTGTACAGTGTAGAGAGCTTGGATATCTTCAAAAATGCAGCATGAAATGGCAGTTGTGAGGCTGTAATAACATCAAAAGACAACTCACTTTTAAGTCTCACAAGCATGCGAACCAAAGTATTCAAAGAGTGCACCTGCAGATCACTGAGTAACTATTATATAGTGGCAGCATTACAACTGCATGTTGCAACCTCTCCCCCAGTTCTGAAGTATTCACCCACACAGGCAAATAATTGCTCTCTGATATGAAGTCTGTTATTTTCCACTGAAAGGCCTATTGTCACTGTCTGCACATCTGTCATTATTAAATCCACACAAGCACACACGCACTAGGAACTGTGGGAAAGGAATGACGAAATGTGCTTTATCATAAACTGAAGCATCATGATACAAATCCCGTCCTAATCCAGTTTGTATTTGCACATGTAGCCTCAAGCCCTCCCTCTCCAAGTGGTAACAAAGGCCAACTCCGCTCTATCTCCATTAGAAAACCACAACATACTCCCTCTCTCCCTCTCTGTCTCTCCTGCTCCTCCCAGCTCACAGCGCCTCCTCACAACTTGTTCGTGTCTGTCTCGCAGCCTCCACTCTGCAGCTACACTTGGTAGCTGTTGGACACAGGTTGTGGATGAGGACAGAGGTCTGCGCGGACACAATCTGCCCAGAAAATCAGTCAATAAGAGGACTTTAAAGGACGTTAAACTTGATGTTTCATTCGGGAAAACGTCCCTCAACATGGGGGTCCGCACTTGACTTGGGATATTGAACACAGGCTGTCTGTTGCTAAAAGTTCAATATCCATTCTCCAGAGTTTTAGCGAACAGAACTGGGCGCAATTACGCACGGAGTGGCGAGCACCATGGCACCGATTCTGGATAAACGTGCCCCCGCTTTGCTCTTGGTTTGGAGCTACTGCGTCCTGGCGGACACCGCTTTCACGAACTTTACTTTGGACAACGAGTTCCACTCCAGCTTCATCCACCGCCGGCTGAAGAGCCAGGAGCGCAGAGAGATGCAGCGGGAGATCCTGTCGATCCTGGGGCTGCCACACCGGCCGCGACCCCACCTCCACGGCAAGCACAACGCTGCCCCGATGTTTATGTTGGACTTGTACAACGCCATGTCCACAGAGGGGGACGAGGACAGATACTCCTACCCATACAAGCCCGTCTTCACCACCCAGGGGCCCCCGATAGCCAGCCTGCAAGACAACAACTTCTTGAACGATGCAGACATGGTCATGAGCTTTGTCAATTTAGGTAGGCTCCTTATTTTTTCATCAAAAAACACTGAAAACACAGTTTTACAAGAGTTCAATTCAGCAGAACAAGCATGATGGCAAAGATTGTGCACCACTACAACTTACAGTCAGTTTCAGTATTCTTAAGCATAATATTTTAATAATCATATATGAGTAATAGCAGTTAGTATACAGGATTAGGTCATTATTTTGACAGCCACAGAGACAAAAAAACCCTGAAAAATAAATAATTTTGCTCATGACACACACACTGTTTTCATGCATTTTTGGTTTGAATTTTTGTAGCTATTGTCAAGTGATCATCTGTAGGTCTTCAAACTGGGGTCCGGGGACCAACAGATTCCTTTTCGTTTTTTGTTTGTTTTTAGTTTTATAGGCATCATTTGATGTATGTTTGTTCCTTTTTCTTGTAGTCTATATAGTTTATATTTGTGTTTTCTTTATTTGTAATTAACTATTATAAATACCAGTGAAAGTTTAATGTTTCAGTGACCTGATGTCATTTTGGACAAGTTTATTGTCACAGGTATAATATAGACTGTGTGTGGTGGTGCCTGTATCTGCAGAGACCCTGCTCTTTACCTGTATTTGCTTATTTTCTCATTATTTTTTGTGCTCAGGACATTTTACCAACCAAAACAAAGCATTCTGGGAAAGAGACTCAACAATCAAATAACTTTCTGGTGCCTATACGAACAGCTTGGGCATATCGTACTGATTCTACCTTTAAACCATAAAAGTCCTGCCTCCATTTGAATATCTCTGTTGCAAGTGTTTGAAACCACATTTAAGGGATCATTGCAGTATCAGCTGATATATCGATATCAGAATTTTTTAACTCCCTAATATCGATATCGGCATCTGCCCCTAGAAATCCAGTATTGGTCTCACCCCAGTTGGAACAAGGGAAAACACGGGGTTTTGGTCCATTGTGACTGATTGTAGTTTATAATGATCCTACTTTGATCATTTATTGACAATGACGACCTTATTATCTTCAAACCTAAAAATAAAACATATTACTCAGAGTGCAATTTTTAGGACAAAATCCTCGCATACTGGGAGTCCATGGTCTAATGTGCATCTATTGTGAGGATCCTTGACACGACAAAGTTTTGGAATCCCTGCTATAATTCACTGTCAGGCTTCATTAGCAGTGAGTGTTAATTATTCTAACTATTGCCCTCCACTTATTCCACCTCACTGCTGGTTTTTGGGACCCATTTCAGTCAAAGGATAGGCTAGCTATGTGTCAAAGCTGATAGTGGAATGACTGTGGTGACATTTTATCTTGTTTCTTCACCTTAAGGAGCAGCACATATATTTTTCCGATGTTACACCTGCATGCACATGAAGGACACCAGCACAATAACCATTTTTAACCATGTTTACATAGGACTAGGCGCAGTTTTCCAGGAGTGTCACATTCCAGTGTCCCTCTCTGTTAAACAGCTGTGCAACGGGCTAATGTTCAGGTGCTGGAGCTGAGGATGATGGACCAGCCAGCAGCTAATATGTCAACCATGTGTTATCTGAAGAATGAGTAAGTCAACAGCAGACTGGGTTCAAAGTGCACTGGGTCCTCCCTTCGGTCTAATCTGGAGACATCCCTATGGACACTCAGACAACAAAATAATACCAGTCAATGATGATCCATGCTTTGTTAAGTTGGTCACACAGTGAGTCAGTATTTTATATGGCACACTTAAATCCAATTGATTAGTTTGATTTATTTTTGGTTGTTAAATGTTGCTCCATGGACCACTGTGCTTATCTAATCAGAATGTTTACTGAAATCAGACAGTCTGGGACCATTTTATTGCAGTCAGCAACAGTCAGAGGTTGTTAAGTGCAAATAATCACGACATTAGCAGGCGGTGTCAGATTTATGGATAGATAAACACATCATTATAATTCAATTTGCTCAGCAAATTATGTTGTCACAGCATCTGCCCCACTTATGTTCCAGATGAGTAGCTTAGTGTATTAACCTTTTGCCATAATTTGGCACAGGAGGACAGACTAAACAGTAAATGATTTTCTGAGTAGGCGATGTTTTCAAGCCACCAGAATTTTGTGCAAGGAGTTGGAAGTTTACATTCGATCCTGGAAAGATCATTGTTGGAGCATTTTGGCAAGAGAGAGGGAGGTGACACTGGTTCCTCCGCTGCACTGTGTAATTACTGAGGGAGCTGCTGCATTGTGACTATTTTTGACAGGCTGTGACACAGATGGATTTGACCACAGAGACTCGCAAAGTCAAGGGCCTCGCAAAGTCAAGGGCCGCGGCTGCAGTGAGCTGACGAGAAAGAAGGGAGCTTATGAGAGAGAGAGAGAGAAAGAAGGACGACAGACTTGGTCCATTTCTTGTGCAGGGATGATGCTTAAAGCAGACAGGAAATCTAAACAAAGATGGGTCACATCAGCTGGAGAGAACATTTTTATTCAATATATTAGAGGATCATGGAAAGAAAGTCACACTGCCTTCCTGAAGTCCTGTGGGTAATGTAATTACTGATGGCATTTGCCCAGGTTGAGTCTTCCTCATGGCACATCATGATCAGTGTTTCCATATGGGTCACCCATTTGGATATAAAGTGGGCATTCGTCATTGCATTGTGTGTGCTATCTGCCACGTGTTGCATCTCTCAGTAGGCTTCATTGTTCTCATGTAATAACATCAAATATGTGTCCAGGCAGCTTGATTCAAAACAGCAGATTATTATCATTCCCCTTCACGTGAGAGAGAGAAGGACACAGAGCAGTAAGTGATGGCTATCAAATGGATTGACTATTTCCTCCTCCAAATTCCTTCCTCTCCACATTTGCTCATTGTGGGTTTGTTTTCTTATTTAGGTTGTCTGAGAGCAAAATGAGTGTGGCTTTTATTTAAAAAACTGTCCCTCAAAACTCTGCACGTCTCCATAACTACCGTGCCAAGGTACATTAGTCAGACTCTGCACACTGGTTAGTGCTTCCTAAATGGCCTGTTTTTATGCACTGGTTTGTATTTTTATTTAAGGCTAAATACTATGACAAGAATGTATCTGATTTTATTATGGGTGCACCATAGAGTTTCAGTGATAGAGTTTAAAGGAGATCAGTGCATGAAGTCATTCAATGCCTTTTTTGTGGATGCAAAAATTATGGATGCAGAAATTAGAATTGCTGTCCAAACAGAAAGTTGGAGCCATAGTCTTTATGTTAAATGGGTTGAAATCTTATTTAATAGACAATGTATGGTTGAAGCAAGTTGTTTTCTCTCACTCTGCAGGCTGCAGGAGCTTTGCAGGAGCACAGAACGCGTGCAACATTGTAAATTGACAATAATAAGCAACGATGAGTCCTCTGCAAGTTGGATGAATATTCTGCAGTCATTCTGGCCTGCAATATAAATTTCAAAGGGGGGGCACAGCAGCTGTAGTGTTGTTGTCAGAGAAGACTGTATTTAAATTTAGCATGTTTCCTTAATCTCTGATTACATATCGTGGTTGTTTTATGATTTATTACAATAAATATGTCATCGATTTCTCCTTAAATCTGTTTAAGTCTAAACTATATTTAGAAAACTTTCACCACTTTACCTTGCCGTCAGACAACCTTTCGTATTTTGCATAACTGCAGTTATATGAAATTAATATTGCACTGTCTTGCTCAACCAGACTCCTTTGGCAAAAACTGCAGTTTTACCTTGCAGAACAAGGGAGGTGCTGGTCTAGCGCTGCCTCGATCTGTTAGTTTGTTTGTGTTATTGTGTGACTTTAGTGAATCTGAATGAACCCTTTAAAACATGAACTTGCACAGTAACACAAATAAACTAACCAATCGAGACAGCGGTTGACCAGCACCCCTCATTTTCTGCCAGGAAAAAATGATGATTGATTGATGATGATTTTGCCAATGGAGTTTGGTTGGTTTGGAGGGAGTGATGTTTGGCTTATATAACAGTGGTTTCCCATCAGAAAAGGCTGTCTTACTGCAACATTAAGTGGTGAAAATATCGTGCACCCTTCAATTTATATTGATTGTTTCAGTTTTTGAGCTGGTACTTCTTTCTTCTTCTCATACGACCTCATACGACTACACTTAAAATACTCCAAACTGTCCCTTTCATTTAAAAAATATATTTTACCTCTCCACATCTTTCCTCCTGATTGCCACTCAGGGGAGCTGATACACTTTGTGTCAGTGAGTGTATGTGACTGTTGCAGGCTCCAGTGCATAGAGCCAGGGCTGGTGTGGGACTTGGGACAGACCCCAGGCCAGGGACGTCCCCTCACTGAGTCACTTCAGTTTAAAAGCCCAGCTGTGTAAATGGCTTACAGCATACATTCAGAATGTACACTGCTACACGAAACACAGGTCAATCAGGCGCTGGGTGTGTGCCGGACATGCCATGATAACATGCCAGCAAGTTAACGCAACACACACATTCCCTGTCGCATAAGGTGGCAACAGTAATAAATACAAAAACACATGAAAAGAAAATAATAAAAGTAACATTTTAACATTTACTTGACAGCATTTATAAAAAAGTAACTGTCTAACTGTTCCTCTATCTGCCCATGTGTCTAAACACACACACATGTATCATGCTCATACACATACATATCCTTTTTGAACTAATTATTTAATGTTTTAGTCCCAGTGGTCTTTGGCAGCATTAGCACCTCAGCCACCATGAATTAAGGCATTTCCTCCTTAACAAACCACAGCTTCCAGCGCTTTTGGCTGCTCGCTCGGCCTGTGCTGAGCTACAGTTCAGTTCAGTTCATGTTAAACTCTCCTCACACAGGCAGCTCGTACTCCAGCTATCCAGGCACATGCACAAACACTCATAATGCCTAAACTTAAATGCTCATTTACACATCCCAGACCACAGGAAAAGGGCTGTGACTTGGCCGTCTGCTATTTGTATCCTGGATGACTGAAACAGTAGCAACCTCATTACCTGTGTTTGTGTGGGAGGAAGGTTAGTCTTTTACTGTAAAATGTTATCATGAGGTGTTAGTCACAACTTCCTTGTTTTCTCTGGTGTCATGGAGCCCTGCATGGATTCATGTAGCCTTAGGTGAGAATGAGGAAAAAGAGGAGACTCTATAATTAATGTTTATGTGTGAGTGTGTCTGTGTTTGTCATTAAGGCTGGCCAATAATTCAATATAACGGCTCATCCACAATCAACGGGTTCATATTGTGATCATATGGTCTGATCATGTTATTGTTCTAGGTTAGAGGATAACATTGACGTTATTCAAGGTGTTCTAATTCTAACTGAATGAGGACACCAAAACCAACAATATACTGCATATTGTTATGTATATTTTGTAGGGGTGTAACAATTCTCCAAATCCACGATTCAGCGGTGTTTGTGATAAAGTTGTGTAAATAATTCCCCAACAAGTGGGCTTCAATCATTAGATACACGTAAGATGTAACGTTTTTCTTTGTACGTGGCTAGCACTGTGTTGTTCATCTCAGGCTACGCAGACACCAGCTTTATCAGCTCCTCTATGTTTACTTCTTTCTGGCCCACAATGCCTTGCTATACCCACCCCCTTGCCCCCAAACACAGGCGGCAACTGCCAGAAGTTCAGTACAGTGAACTCTGAGCGGCAGAGCAAAATCTGTGCGTGTTCACATGGGCAGCAACTGCTTCTTACCCCAACTGCCGTAGTAAAAAAACGTTTCCCCTCTGACACCTTCCCCTCGTTGAAATTACCGGAGATGGCGAGCTACCCGCAGCATTGTGAAAAGGCCTTAAGTGTGCCCGTGTTGGGGAGATTATACCGTGATACGGAAGACAGGAATCGCAATTCAAGATGGTGGCTGTTTGTCTTGTGGTTTTGGTCTCAGTTTGAGAATTGTTACGCCATTAATATTATCTATATTATTATATTGTCTGTCTCGTAATACTTTCCAACGTCCTTACCCTGTCTATGGCATTCAGCCAGACTTGTATTATACACTTCATATATGTGATTTAACTTCCCTTATGTTTGTTCAGATGCTGATGTGCTCTGTTGATTTAGATTCTGTAGCTTTTTCAAAAACCCTGGCTCTCTCACAGTGATCCTGTCAGTCAGACTCTATGTCTGTACGCTCAGGGGGGTGCTGTTGTAAAGTAAAAGCATCTTAAAATGCAGAGAACAAATATCAAACCATTGAAAAGAAAAATGTGCTACCAGGGTACATTTAATTGCCCAGTGTTCTGCTGCTGTTAATGTGGGCCAGATGTGATACATTTCACTAAACAGAATTGAAAGCAGTAAACAAACAAAGCTCCACCGCTTTCTTTCTCTTATTGTTGCAATGTGCTACATTTGGACAGTCGTTATCTCACCCAGCTCAAGCCATTACATTGCCCACGCTGACCAGTTTTAGCAGTATTGTGTCATATTGAAACTTTGCCTATATTTAACCGGTGAGTTGAGGCTGTGATCAGACAGGGGGAGACGTATCATACAGACTTGGCAGAGTGAGTCAGTGCTCTAGCAGGTAATTATCCTCTGCGTTACCTTGGTGACCTGACAGGGCACCACCTGGCCCTTCACCATTCACGTCTGCTCCCATAGGAGCTGCTGCCATACAGTTGTCTGCCAGTTCTCTCTGCTTTATAGAACCTGTTAATAGGAAGGTAATGGAGAGCAGAGAGGGGAAGAAATGTCTAACTGCTAAATTAGTTTGGATTTATTAGAGGCTTTGGCTCTCAGACAGCATTTGTGTCACCAGCTCACACACTCACGGCTGCGTGTTCGGAAGCAGTTGTGTCACTCCACAGTCACGCTAGAGGCACGCAGCTGCAGTTTTATAGCTGATAGCAGAGGAGCGGAGAGGTCCACTCTTGTAATTTAAAATAAATACCTCCAATATCTCTATTTTTTTAAAGAACATACTCATATTGCCGGTTCATTCTCTCCCCACCCTTCTCTCTATTGCTCCTTGCATTCCTCTCCACAGTGGGCTGCCCATGGTGCTGAGGTTAATACAGATGTTTCCCTCTGTCTGCAGGCCAAAGCAGCTGTGCAGAGAAACTTTATCTTTTCAGAGTCCAACAAGTCCCCTCATCTCAACCTCCACCATCATGTCTGGCCCTGTCTCCACTCTGTCCCACACGCAGGACCATCTGACACCAAATTTTACTCCCTGCCCTCCTGAACCAACAGTATTGATTATCAGCACTGGCCTCCTAGTTTTAATTAGTTAGTTATCATATAGTCCCAGTGGTGTTGTGCGGTGTTTAGTCTCCAACCTTCTGCTCTGGCCCTCACCTCCAGGGGTTTAAACCTCCCATGCTTCCAGACATAAAACATTTCAACACTTTCTCAAGTTCTTTTGTGTGTTTTTCCACTCCCCACCTCTCTCTCACACATACACACACACTTTCTCTGAACCCAAATCACAGCTTTCCCTTTCTCTCTACTTCATCTTTCACTTCTTCTCCCTCACCACACACAACTCCATCGTTGAGTTGTTGTAATTTGATGGATTTGTCTGTCTCAGTCTCACACCGGAAGCTCCTTCCCCAAATGTGTTTGAGGAGGATTCTCATCACATGTGGGCCAGAAAAAGTGTCCTTGACACTGTTAGTACGCCTTTCTCCCTCCTGTAGATTTATGTAATCGCTTCTGTATACACTCCCAGTGGACTAAAAGCACATGCATGTGTATGTACATGCATGCATATGTGAGTGGAGAGAAACACACTTTTTTTTTGCCCAAAAGGAATGTTTCTGGAGCTAATTAGTGTTATTGAGTGCATGCTTTATTGCCTTCTGCTGGACAGGGAGTGAGCAGGAGCAGAGGAATGTAACAGTTGGTACAGATAGCCCTGCCTTCCTGTCAGGTAATTTCTCTAAATGTTCTTCACAATTTGATGTATTATATCAAGGTCTGGTGTGTAAATAAATACCACAAAGGAGACAAAGAATCTCTCTTCTCATATGCTTTCAGGCAGCAAAGTCCACAGCTGTGGAGATCCAAGAAAATCGTGTTTTTTTCCATTTATTATCTCTCAGATTCACCTGTTGAACCCAGGAGTCCAGAATGACATCTGGATGTACATAGCAGAACCTCAGTGCTCTTGGCCAGGCAAAGGCACTTGCTGGGAGAGATGATGAAACACTCTGCGGGTGGGACTGACAATGTGGCGAGTGGTCAAAAGGCCCAGATGTACTAAGCAGCGGGTGTTTTAGCTCTGCTTCAGTGATGGACGGACCTCCTTCATTGCCAGGAATGTTGGGCTCATTTTGATTTTTCTAATAATTTCACTCTTCTGCTCTGACTTTTTCTTTTTTTTCTCTCTGTCTTTCAAAACAAGCTCCAATTTAGTTTTGAGCTCACATAATTTGTGTATTAGACAATATGCAGTCAATGCAAAATAAACATATGAGGAATAATTGAGAAATATGTAATATAACTACTGTACTAAATCATAAAACAACCATGACATGTCATCAGTGATTAAGGACACATGCCAAGTTGAAATACTGATGCTACAGCCAATATGTTCTCCTTTGAAATTTCCATTCCGGTCCCGGGATATCTGTTTTTGTTTGCCACAATTATTAGAATTTAAATGAATGCAGAATGTTCGCTGAATGAGGAAGTGTCATATGAGTGTCTTATGAGTCATAAGAAATCAATCCTTTAGAAGGATGGATGTGTATAATGCTTAAATTGAGCAATATGTTAATGGAGTCTGGCAGGCAGTCACTGAATTCCCATTCCAGTGTCTATTTTGGGAGCAGTGGGCTTTTGTTTTTTGATTTTTGTGCTCATTTTGTGCTCTAAGATTTAGTGTTCCTACAGCCTGCAGGCAACCTGCCTGAGCTTCGGGTCTAGGGAGGAGGGGCGGGGGGAGACAACTCACTTCAACCATAGACAGTATAATGAATAGAGCGTCAACCTATTTAATTTAGCATCTATGGCTCCAACTCATTATTAGAACTGCAGTACGAATTTTATTAACTGAGAGTCTTCCATGTAGCTACTTTAAAGTGAGCTGTGAGATTATAACGAGTGCAGAATGAATGATATTTCCACCAGTTTAGCCGCTTCTCTTTCATCTGGGTTACTTTGGCCTTGCCTTATCAGCGGCCGGCAGCACATAAGACTCCCCTGCACTTCTATGACGGCGAGTACCAAGCAGCGAAGCTGGGAGAGCAGATGTGGGCCAGAGCACAGCCAGACATCCTGGGACCAACAGCTCCACTGCTGCAAAAACAAATACAGAACTCTTTGCTTGGTACTGGGGCACTGACAGGGCGGAGGGTAGAGGGGGGAAGGAGATGAGAGGAGAAGGAAAAGAGAAGAAGAGGAAAGGAGAGAGGAGAGGAAAGGCCAAGGAGAAAGGTGGATTATGAATGGATGCCGTGCATTTCTTTAAAACCGAGTGCATTTCTTTCTTTATTCATTTTCCTGGTGGGAACATAGTGTGCTTTAGAGCCTTCGTGTTAGGGCAGTTACATGTGTTTGTGCATAGTAAAACACTATTTTAGAGCCACCTACCCTGCCCAGTCACCAGCTGCACTGTGTGATGTGTGTTAGTTCTCTGAGCGGAAGATTGCGTTAGCGGAAGCCCATAATACTGACCAGATTCCTCACCAGGGTCCAACAGCCAAATCAAAGCTTGTAAAAGCCAAGAAACAACTCGACGCAAGTGTTTTCATGATAAGTGATGAAATTTTGCAGCATGGAATATGAACTGCATGCAGGTTTCTATTTATTTGGGCAAGTGTGCAGCTTGTGTTTCCCTTGTGTTTCCTCCAAAGCTCTTCTGTTTATTTTAAAAAGGCAATGGGCTGTAATTAAACAAAATAAACAACAAGCTGTTAAAATCAGGGTGCCAATGTGCCCGTCATGTGTGCATAAGATGTCGCTCTGGGATGCAGGAGGAAATTATAAAAAGTTTTATGTAGACACCATGTAGACACATCTGTGTGTCTCTTTGTGCCAATGTGCGTATTGTATGTGAATTTTCCTGAGGTCTATAATAAGAGGCGGCTTGGCTGGTCGAGGAGGGTGTGGCCCCTGCAGCCACAAAATTAAAGAACATAAAAGCAAGGGGATGAGGGGAAGAGTGAGTGGGGGAAACTGAATGGCTGTGGTTCCACGTCTCTGAGTTGTTTTATCCTGCAGTTAAGAGGAAGTGCAGATGGTTACAGTGGTATTAGCAGGGAGAGATCCCTCACTGCTTGGCAGAGATCTCTCCACACCCCTTTTAATCCCATCTCTCAACACATTTTATCGCACCACAAAACAATGACAGCTGAAGATTTAGGATGTGGTTTCTTTGTTGTCACCGTTGTTTTTCACTAATATACAATCTCTCCTGACAGACCTCTGAGGGAACAAGATGATGTCTAAGTTCCAATTTCCGAAATGACTCAATTTGTCCTGCAGGCTCTTCAGTCACTGTAGTGTGGGCTCTTCAGATTCACCGCTTTGCCTTACAGTAAAGGAGAGGCTCATCCAAATTATAAAGATATAAACGTACCATCACTTACCACTAATGATATAAAAAAAATGTACTTGACAGTGTGTATTACCTCAAGTAACACTGATTCTTGAAAGAGATGTTGAAGATTTTTTTATTTTGTTTTATTTTTCAGTGTTTGAGCACCACAAAACAAAATAAACTACCAATGAGTAGGATTTAATGGCATCTAGCGGTGAGTTTGCAGCTTGCATAAAACTTACCTCACCTCACCCTCCCCTTCCAAGCGTGTAGAAGAACCTACGGTGGCCGCAAAACTTGTGAATAACAAGAAAGGCTCTATCTACAGCTAGTGCTTGGTTGGTCCTTGCTGGGATACAGTGGTTCAACATGGCAGCCTCTGTGGAAGAGGAAGTTCACCTTCTGTCTATATAAAGGGCTTAATTCTAAGGTAATGAAAACACAACAGTTTTTCTGTTCAGGTGATTATACACTAAAGAAAACATACTTATGAATGTTATATTCCATCTCTGCCATATTCTGCAAATAGATCCCATAAATCTTACACACTGAACCTTTGATAGATTTGTTTGATATTTTGGAAGTACACTTATTCGCTTTCTTGCCGAGAGTTAGACAAGATGATTGATAGCACTCTCATGTCTGTCAGTGAAATATGAAGCTACTGCCAGCTAACTCAGCGTTGCACAAAAATTGGAAACAGAGGGAAACACCTACCCTGGCTGTGTGTGCAGGTAACAAAATTCACCTGCCAGCATGTCTGAAGCCTAGTGATTAACACAATATGTTCCATTTGTTTTAATTTGTACAAAAAATGTGGGTTTTTTTGGGGGGAAGGTTGGCTGGGGGTAGAAACTTAATGGAGTCTCTGCTGGTTGCCTAGCAAACACTCCCAACCAAGAAAAATTATGGTAAATAAGCATATGTTAACTGTTGTTTTTACACTTTAGCTTTAGTACAGATTAAACGAACAAGATGGAGTATGTTCATTGGTGAGCTTTAGAGGTGCTGGAGCCAGGCTCGCTGTTTCCCCCTGTTTCCAGTCTTTATGCTAAGCTAAGCTACCCAGTTGCTGGCTCCAGTTTCATTTTTAACAGACAGATATGAGAGTGGAATTCATCTTCTTATCTAACCCTCCGCCAAAGACAGAATAAGCATATATCCTGAAATGTCAAAGTCAAAGTACCTCTTTAAATCAAAACTGTCAAAACAATGCATGGCAAGATACCAGTAGAGGTAAATGAGAAAATATGTGATTTTGTAGTTTGGATGAACCAACCTCTTAAAACAGCTGCTGCATGGTGCGCTGTAGGACAGGAGTAGAGCTCCATAGACAGACTTTACAGTTAGATACATTCCTGTGAGTTCCAGACTGTTACATATCCAGTATAAATCTCTGGTCCACGATGCCCAGCGAAGCATGAGGCGGAGCCCAGCACCACAGTTTACGGCTGCAGAGGGCAACATGTTTGATGGCCTCAGTGAGAAGCAGAGAGGGAGGTCAAAAGTATAATCTGAGACCTCTCGGCTGCCTTCAGGCTACAAAACTCAGAAAGGTTTTGTTTGACCACAAGTCTTAAATGTAAAGACTTTTCTTCCTGTGGTTACTGCTTGTACTTGCACAGGCTCAAAGGCACAACGTGGTCGTGCACATACGCACACACACACTGCGGTGAGTTAATGATTGTTAAGTGTGAGTAAGTTATAGCATGAAACTCCGCTGACCCCTTCCCAGGGAGCCTGTGCTGTCAGGCCCTACAGCAGTACAAATACATCACACAGGCATGATGTCATCAGTAGTCGCCAGTGGGCAGGATGTTTCCTAACGTGGTAATCGCCCTACTGTCGGTAGTCACCCGGTACCCAGGAGATCAAACCCTCTTTACTCTTTATAGGATAAACATCTTGAGCAATCTGCCCTGTCCTTGCACTCATTTTTCTTCCCCTCTCTCCGTTCAGCTTATGGAAACTATGACTTACTTGTTCCCAGTTCTCTACTTAAAACATTGTTGGAGTAAGAGCAACAGAAAGAAAGAGACAGATCATTATGAAGCATCAAGGAAATGAATGACTTTATGTAGTGTTACAGTCTGCTTCATTTAGTGTCACCATGAAATGAACTGATTTGATTGACTTATTGCTCTCCTCTCTGCTTTAGGGAATCAGGTGTGTCGTTAGAGCTAATGGGCTCTACAGGGGATCATCCAGAATGAGGTGCAGGTAATGGTGGCACAGTTATCTCAAGAGAACTGAAGTTGGGGTGGGAGGGAGAGGGAGCTTAAGCTGTCGTTTGAGAGAAGTGAGAGCGGTGCCAGGGGTGAGATCCCCCCCCTGCAGAGCAGCGGAAGCAGTGCAAAGCGGGACTGAGGGGTGTGAGGGTGCCGAACAGACACTTGGGCTAATGCGAGCAGTCAGATTTGTCCACTGCTGCTCCGGAGCCTGAGGTGTCGGAGAAGTGTCTTAGGTCTACAGGCTTGGCAGGAGAGGCAAAGAGGAGGGAGAGGAGAGGGAAAGGGAGGAGGGAAGAGGCGAAAGAGAGGGACATGCCTAAAGAACATACATACTAATACATATACATAATAAAGAAGTAAATCTGGGTCACAAAACTAAAAAAACAAAGACTAAAAAAATTCCTAAAACAACTGAAAACTGGTGGGTGGGTGGTATATATGGGATCGGCTCACAATAAACTACAGTGCCCATTTTCGTGGTAACAAGTGGTCGCCATTACCTGGGCATTACCTGTCCTCCCCCAGTGATACAGAAATGTTATCACGGACTGTTTAGTAAAAAAACTTGAGTTTTATAAGAAAAAAAAGAAATAAAGTTAAATTAAATACAGAAATCGCTGCATGGCTGTAGATTAGTGAACCTCAAATCACTGTTGATTATTTTCTGGAATAAGATCTGAGGTTTTGGCTGTTAGCAGGCACAGACTCTCAGTAGGAGAGAACATGATAAGGAAGCAGTCTGCCCTGTGGGGAGACATAAATCTTGAAAGACGCTAACACAGTGTTCATACAGTAGTAACCCTCTGGTTGCCAGGTGCACACAAGGTTTGGAGGATGGAGAAGTCATCACCATCCTGACGTCTCTGATGTGTGCTGCTGTGCACGTGTGTGGCCTGCACAACTCAAATGATGTGGGATGGTGTGTGCATCATCAGCAGATTGTATAAAAAGCAAATCAGATGTCGGACCAAATGATAAAAGCAGCTCACTGTGCGTGTGTGTTGTGTGTATGTGTGTGTATGTGTATGTTTGTGTGCTTGTGTGTGTTTGTCTCTTTGCATGTGTGCGTTGTTGCATCTCTAATTATGGATTACAGAAACCCATAATGATTGTGTTACCGTGCTGTGACGCACAAGACCGTTCGCTTCACAGGAAACACTTTGTGATAGTTGTTTGTGTGCATGCAAGTGTGTGCGTATGTGTGTGTGTGCCTGAGGAGCAGCAACCGATCCGGACGCCGGCCACTCTGAATGAAGGGCTCATGTGGGATGAGAGGGTGTGTTCGCCATGTTTGTGGTGTATGTGTGTTTGCGACACAGGTGGGGCGATGGCTACTCACTTCCTCCCAGAGGAAGTCATAAATGCACCCGCTTGGCTTTGACTGTGCCTCTTCCCCTCATCTAATGACTGCCATACTGCTGTAATGGCCTGTAAGAGAAGAGGAAGAAGCCAAGAGACAAAGACAGAATCATGGCTACACTCTATCAGCTGCTGCTCTCATCTTCTCTCAAACTGTACAGATGAAATTCATGCAGTGAAGAGTGGAAATGGAAAACAATGTGAGAGAAATAGTCAGTGTGGGAGTTTCACAGCAGCATCCAGCTGTTCTCACAAGCAAAGATAAAGAGCTTTTACAGTGAAGGGGCGGGCGGCTGCTCCGCAGGCTAAAGAACAGGTCTGGCTTTCCTCCCCAAAGGGAGTGCACCTGCACTGGGCTACAGGAGGAGGGAGAGGTCCCTGGTGTGGTGAAAGAATAAGCAGGCCCTGGAGCAGAGACGTATAAAGGAGAAATGAGAATGTGTGAGAGGGTTCCAAAAACATGAAGTTATTGTTCCCTGGATTGAAAATAAAACTAAAACGGTAGTCTTTATTTTGTTATGTTCCTCTTTTGGAAAAAGAACATCCTCTTGATGATGTGTATTTGCACTTATTCTGGGAAAAATGGTTGAAATCAGTATCAGGAAATGAGTAAGAACATTTATCGAACGTTAATAACGCAAAACTGGTGCTTTCTACTGTTAACTTTGTTCTAATGTTGTGCATTACATCAGAGAAAACTCTTGTAAAATTTGCAAAAGAACACTAATTTTCAACTATAGTCTGTTTTGAATCAATTATGTGGTCTTATCACCATAATATGATTCCGGGGATGGCTGTAGATTGGGTGATGGAGTTGGTCATCTAGTGATGACAGTGTGGCAGTTCGATCCCCCACATCCTCCTGTCCAGGTGCCCTGGGTCGCTCCCATAGACTGTAAAACAAATAGTGGACACCCATAAGTTTCTGAAGAACCATTTGAGCTCACAGTGTGGTGGCTCCATCCATTACCATCTTGGCAGTGGCTGACTTGGTTTACTCCAGAGTAATCCAAAAAATGGGCAAACAGGTGGAGGGTGAGTGGAGCTGAAGCAGCTGAGTGAAGTGGCTACCTAGCAGCTACCCACTCAGAGTGGGCATGCCTTGAATTATGCATAACTTTAAGCCTTAATATAATTTAAACAGATGACAAGTTGGATATTTTAATATATAGATTGACTTCCTTTTGGAGTCAGCCTCAAGTGGCCATTTGAGGAACTGCCAAATTTTGGTACTTCTGCGTTAGCTTCACGTTTCAGTCCCAGAGGTTGCCGCTTGGTTACTCCCCAGCCACTGGGGATGCACAAGGCAGAGCATTCCTAATTGCTGATCCCAAGCCCAGAAAAATTTGGGAAGGTTCTGTCAGGAAAGGCATCTGGTGTGAAAAAGGCTGTGCAAAATCAAATATGTGGATTATAACATGATTTCATGCCAGGTTTCATGATCCACTGTGGCAACCCCTGCTGGGGAGCAGCCGAAAGAACCAAAAGATGATGATTCCAGTGAAAGACAATGATTTTGAGTTACTACCCAGGCCTAGTTGGGCAGTACAGTAGTACCCACCTCAGAGCATGAAGAAAAATCTGAGGGGTCACAAGATCATTAAAGAAATACGAAATATTGAACAAATTTCTGTTACATGAATTGTTTTTGATTTTTCTGACTTTTCTCTGTTTTACATCGGACACTTTCACCTCTTTGGGTGTAAAGTTCAGTCTGGAACAACAACACTTTTTGGTTAATTTATCAAAACTTGTATGCATAACCATGGCCATAAACTGTGAGGACAGACCATGGCTGCTTTGTTTTGAGGTATCATAAGCCAAAATGGTTGGGAACCAGTAGACCCCTTTCCACCAAATTATCTCTGGTCCAATATGAAACCGGGCCGGTTCCATCAGCAGTAGAATGTATGCATTGTCAGCACACTCAGTGTAACGTTGTAAAGGGTGACTGTGGAGGGTGGGGGCTTGATGAAAGCCCTGATTGATGGAGTGGTCCACTGTGCAGGACTGCTGCAAGTGTGGACAGAAAGTGGACTGGTACAATGAGAAGAGGTTATGAATAGTAAGTTGATGTTGAAATGATTAAGGCCTACAGTGAAGTTCACACAATCTTGAACTCTGTTGTTTTCAGGAAGAGTCGAACAGTTTTTTCAAAACAGTCCAATGTGTGCCCGTAACGGACAATGGGAGCCTAAAGCTAGGCCATGTAATGGCCAACAGAGAGCAGAGCTGTCCCTCATTGAAGAGTAATTAGATCCTTTCTTTACTCCTGCTCTGGCCAATCATCTCACAGTGCTGCCTTTGTATAATGTCCTTCAGCAACTGGGTTTAATAGAGACATAAATGAAAGGGGATGTAGGGGAGAGAGTCCACTGGGAAAACTACATATGAGGGAAGAGGGGAAACAGGGCTAAGGAACACAAAGAGGCAGGTGTGCAGTGAAAGAAATGACACAGCACTGTGTAGTCAAACATGCATAACATTTACATCATTACACACATATACTACTGACAGCTGGGAGAACAAGTCAGCTGTCGTCAGAAATTCTTTCGAGTTGTAATATTTATGTGCGTGTCTGTGTGTGTTGTCCATTAGTGTGATGGTAGCTTGGCAGAAATCCTGGGACTTGGATTTTTCCTGCCAAAGTTGTGCAGAGTTCAGAGGCAGTCGAGTGATAAAGATTTGTTGAGTAGTGGTGGATGGATGGCAGCTGAGGATGGCGGGGCTGCTGAGGGCCTGCTGGAGAGGGCTTTCCTATGTCACCCAGCTGTGACTTAAACCTGCAGGGGCATGTCATGAGGTTGATATCTAACTATATTAGGAGTGTAAACTGTAATTTTCATTATTAAATAATCTATTGTTGATTATTTTTGGCCACACTAGTTCCTTTGCTCTATGGCAGTGTTTTACAAACTTTTTTCCCCAAGGCACACCAAAGAGCAAGCCAAAACCTCAAGGCACACCTGTATTCATATCATAGCCAAAAAGGCATCCGTCAGTCAGGGCCTTTGATGTATCACGCCACCATCCCAAAATCAAGCAACTGTGCGAACAGTGAAAACTGAGATTTGCTTTGACAGAAGATATTCAAATTATTTTTTTAAGGGTATAGATTTTGCCTCTGTATTGAGAAATGAGTGTGTACTTAGTACTTACTGGTATTCTAAATTAAAAATTCATTTATAACTTAAAGTATAGTTGAATGTTGCAATAATCATGTATAGTTATCACAAAATCCCATGGCACATCTGGATTTGTCACATGGCACACCAGTGTCCCTTGACACATCATTTGGGGACCACCACCCCTGGCATGTCTCTGTCTGTTAGCTTCATCATCAGGTCTTTGATTTATGACCAAATTCTTCATCCCATCAGCCTCAGCTTTACTTTGTTTTTCATGCTAATCAGCAAGTGTTAGCATGCCAGCATGCTGAACTACAATGGTTAACATTGTTATTACCAGACTTACTGACAGTTGAGCTCCTGTCTAGGGTAAGTTCATTCCCTAACATCAAGTGTGCATATGTAAGAGGAGGCTGGCTGGCAGTGGGTTGTGTGGGTTTACCTCCGGTCAGCAACAGTGGCTAGCTCAAACCAAGCTCCACACGAACGGGCAGCCCAGATGGCGTCAGTGGACAGTTTTTGTTCAAGGTTTTTTTTGTGTGTGTTGGTTGGTCCAAAACAAAACAAAGCTGAGTGTAGAAGGCTTTCAGTTCTCAAGGTCAAAGCCAAAAAGTTGCTCTGGTGTCTGGACTCTTACTCTCACAGTTACCAGAATCACTGCTTGACACTGCTACCTAGAAGCCATATCACATGTGGGCCACCAAGGTCATTGATAAGCCCTGTCCACTGCCAGCCAGTCAAAAAGAAAAGGAGGAACTACTAATATGACTATTCAACAGATACTGCTCAACTCAACTGTAGAAACATTTTCCTCCCTAAACATCAGCATGTTAGCATTTTAAATGTGGGAATAAACATGAGACTCTTTTGCTCCCTTTCCATACACATGTGCTGACTTGGCTTGACTCATGTTTGACTTGTGCGTCAGATGGGCTACCGCTTGAAGGTGTGTCTTTAATTCATGACGCGCTTGTCTTGAGTCAAATGGCTGTAAATGTTGGATGCAGTGGACTACAGAGACTTTTAAAACTTTAAAAAATACAAATATAGGCAATAATTTTGGTGTGAAAACAATATATATAATATATATAAAAGCAATAAAAACAAATGTTGATAGAAAAAAGGTGCCCAGTAGTCCAAACCCAAAGATATTAATTTTCCAATGTTTCCTTGTAAAGCACTTTGTAAACACTAAACTTTTGCTTATGTAAAGATAATTTAATTATAAAAATAGTGGTCTGTTAATTTTTGGTATGTTAATCAATGAATAAATCGATTATTTCAGCAGCACTAAAATATATAAAAGGGGGACAAGATTGAGAATGCCACTGGTGTCTCTCTAGATAATGTATTGCTTTAATGGTTTTCGCAAACTTAGAAATCTTTTAGTGTGTTTATGTGTGTATATATGTAGCCTATCTGTTTGTATATGTATGGATGGATGCATGTGTGGGGGGTCTGTCTGACAGTTGATGAAGAGGGAGGTGGAGGGAGAGCAAGAAGATGATGAGAGACAAGGCGCTGACCCCTGGGATATCCTGCTGGGACATGAGAGGAGCGGGGTCAGGGGGGCCACGTCTAGGGGGCAGGGGTGGTTGGAAAGCTGGGATGTTGGGATGAGGGTTGAGGAGGGGATGAGGATGGGGTGCACCAAACATGGAGCCCCAACTCATGAGAACCAGATGAAGGGCAGACTAGATGACTCTCTGGGGCTCTGAGAGGAAGAGAGGGAGAAGAAAGGGGCTCATAAAGCTGTCAGAGTCCGCCTGCATCTCTCTATCATTGGCTCTGTGTGCACCAGCTGCATTGCTCCTAGTGCTAGTCATCATAAATGTTTCACTCATAGGCCAACATGTGTACTGCATACATATATATATGTTTTTAATTTGGGACTGACCCGGAGTCTGACAAGCTATGTCAGCTCCTTGCTAACAACGGATGTTGATGGACTGTGCAGGACAAAAAATCTGAGAGGAAAAGACGTTTGTTCTCTACCTCTTTTGCAAGCGTATGCTTTGTTTCTCTATAAAGATGCAACACTGTACCACACAAAAACGTTTTAGTTTCATATTAAGTCACATTACTCCTCTCTGTCCCCCTGCACTCATTTCGGAATCCCTGCTAGTAATAGGGGAATGCAACAGAAGCAACATTCTCTGCATTCACATGATCTATCTGATGATACACTTTTCGTCTAATTTCTCTTATTTTGCAGTGGAGCACGATAAGGAATTCCTGCCAGTGCGGCGGCATCACCGAGAGTTCAGATTTGACCTGTCACGGATCCCAGAGGGTGAGGCGGTCACCGCTGCTGAGTTTCGGATATATAAAGACTTCATCCACGAACGTTACGATAACGAGACCTTCCGCATCAGCGTCTACCAGGTGCTAGAGGAACACTCTGATAGGTGAGCATATGGTTACGTGTTTGTACATCAGTAATTTATGTTTCAATATTGTAAATGTAAACCAATAAGTAGAGTTGGTTCATGTTGCTACACAATGACTATCTTGAATAGTACTTCAATGATTACTTAATTGATTAATCAACATAAAATTAATTGACAGCCATTTTTAACCATGTTAGCAGTGTGTCTCTGAGGATGGCAATATCAGCTGTTTGGCTAGTTTGCAAGTCGGTCCACCACTTTGGTCCAGACTACTGGAGAGATTGCTATAAAATTTTGTACAGACATTCATGCCATTCCAAAAATTTTTCCTAAGGGTGAAGCCTACTGAATTAGTTGGTTCTCTGACTTTTCCTCTAGCTCCAACATGAGGTTGGTTTTTAGTGAAATGCCTCAACACTTGGGTGGATTGGCATGGAATTTGGCACAAAAACTTGTGTTCCTGTCAGGATCAATTGTATTGATTCCTAAACTTTTTGTCTAGATGCCATTATAAGGTCAAAATTTGAATTTTGGTTTTTAACCAATTAATTGAAAAATTAATGACATTCCAAACAGCCTCAGCTGTACTTTATGTTCAGAGCTAATTAGCAATGTTAACATGCTAACACGCCAAACTAAGATGGTGAACATGGTAAACATGCCGAAAGGCCTTTTCATACTGCCACACCATAACTCACTAACTCCAGTCATTTCATTGAGGGAAAGGGGTTTCTATCACGGCAGTAGGTATAAGATGCAACTTCTTGGTGGTAACCATCTGGCGTTGGCCAATCAAAAAGAAGGGGGCATGCATAGCAGAAATGGCACTAGTCACGTACAAAGAAAAACAATACATTCTATTTGAACATTAAATTGTGGAACCAATGATTGAAGCCTATTTTCTTGGGGAATTATTCACATGACAGTAGTTTTTTCCTTGTAACTATATTGCACACATGTTCCTATACAGAGATTTGCAAGCTAGTATACATGTTGTGGATTTTGAGTGGGTTGCACCAACGCTATGACCCATCTGTCATCGCAACCTTGGACAGTCTTGCACGTAGGCGGTTGTCAGGATGGTTGCTGCGTGGCAGTATGAAAGGGCCTTAAATGTTGGGGTGCCCTGGAAGCTCAGTTTGTGGAACATTTGCCCTGCATACTAAGGAAGAGTCCTCTGCAATAGCTATAGGTTTAGTTCATGGCTATGGCCCTTTGCCGCCTGGACTTTCTCTGCCGCTTTCCTGGCATATCTTCAGCTTTCCTATCAATAAAAGCCATAAAAAACCCCAAACAAATCTGAAAAAAGAAAGAGCCATAAATGTCACCATGTAAGGATTGTCATTTTGAGAATGTTAGCATGCTGATGTTAGCATTGCTGTGCATGAGAACAGTCTCACAGAGCTGCTTGCATGGCTGTACACTTGGTCTGAAGATATTTATCAGAAAGAAATTACATTCGCTGGTTCCATTTTCTTAAATGGAAATGGATTGTTGCTTTTCTCTGTTTTACATCACAGGTCTTTTTCTCAACAGACATTTTGGCTTGTCATTGAAGGAAAATCACAGAAGCAATGATGGTTGAATTCCATTTAGCTGAAAAGGCATGTGGATAATCAAATATATTTGGGTTTTGGATTGATGTTTGATAATGACTTCACCTTATGATGTGGGAACGTTTTCAACGTTTTCAACATTTTCCTACATTTTGTAGGCCGGAGTACTCATTAATGCATTAATTTAAAAAATCTACATATTTATCAGCAATAAAAATAAGCACAATCCTTATCTGGAAGCTGCTCTGAACAGAACAGGTTTTAGTCCCACCTTCCCCATGTGGCTAATCTGGGCTGTCCACAAGGTGTATGTAACTCGGGAATGGTCCGTGTCCTGCTCTCCTCGACCCCTCCTAAAGGTTTCTGTTGTCCACAGGGAACAACACAGTCATTTATTCCTTTGCCAGAGACGGGCCTGGGTACATGAATGAAGCAGAGCTCTGTGACACACTATCTGCCCAGTCAGAAAATAGGTCGGGATACATGAATGGCCACATGAAGAACAAGGGATTTGAGTCTCCGATGGCGAAAGAGTAGAAAATCCAGAGTTCAGAGTTGGACAATAGGACTGACTCGGATATGCACTATTTCACTCACTACTTTTCACACAGTTTTTTCCTCTCTCGCAGCTGTGTTTTTTTCTCTCCCTCTCTGTCTCTCTCTGTCTTTGGCTTTCTGGCTCTCCCACAAAATTCCAGCCAGTGATGGACTGTGTGTAGTGTGTGAAAGGACCGGTCGTTTATAAAGCCATTATTGTCAATTAAGAAAATGAAGTGCTCCCCTGGGCCTCACCATCTGGAGCCCTCCCCACCTCCCTCCCTCCCTCTCTTTCTTGTTCCATCTCTGTCTCCTTGTTTCACTCCGTCCGTCACACTCCTTTGACTCCCTCTTTTCACTCCATTACTCTGCTTTGCGCTTCGGTCACTTAAGTTTACACTCTGTCACATCGGTTTCAACCTATCTTTTCTAATTGTGCATATTATCCCTGTTGAATAAAGTTAATCTCTGAATCTTTTATTGTCTCCTGTGTCCTCATTCAGGGAGTCAGACCTGTTTCTACTGGACTCACGAGTGATCTGGGCAGCGGAGGAGGGCTGGTTGGTGTTTGACGTGACAGCCACCAGTAACCACTGGGTCCTGAACCCTGGCAGGAACCTGGGTCTACAGCTGGCCCTGGAGAGTACAAGTGGTGAGTGTCGCTTAGATCAGCGTGTTCCCTGGTACGTAGGGAGTCACAGGTGGCCAGGTTTGACATAGACAATTTAAAATGCCAAAATGGATCACAAAATATATTTGAGCTGCCAGCCAAATAAAGTCTATGTGTGGGAAACGTGTGTGTGACATGATACTGTTCACAGACAGCTATCATGAGTTTGACAGAGAGACAGAGAGAGGGTCGTGTCTAGAGTTTTGCAAGAGTTTTGCAAATCATGGGTTCCCTCTGTGCACCTCTCTCCCACGGCAGGGAGAGAGGTGCACAGAGCTCCCAAATTAGTGAAAAATCAAAAATCTGTGGCAGCCGATTTTCTTATAGTGGCAGGCTGGCACAAATAAATTAATGTGCGGGAAACACTGTAAGTCATTGTATCAAATCCACGCCATACTAAGTTCTGATGGAAATCTGGAGCAAATGAATCATGAGCTCGCAGATGCATCTTGTTCCCAGGCTAAGGACTAACACGTGATGTAAAATTTAGTGATCAACACAATGTTGGTGAAAACATAATTACCAGAAAACCATAAAAAAATAAGCTGTAACATTTCACAACCATTAAATGATCGTTTTCTTCAAACAGACCCAGATTAACTTTATGTATCGCTGTGATGTGGTGACTGTCTAACAAACATGAAGCTCTGCATTATAATGTACCACGTATAAGCCTGCATCGTGGCAGCTCTTTTAAACACCAAAGAATCAGTTGATTCATTCATTGTGTACACAGCAAAGATAAATCAAACCCTGCTCCTCATCATTCATCATCAGTCATTTATCCCTGTCTTCATCCGTCATACCCTCAGCATCATTAGAAGGCATCCAGAAAATACATTGCGTTATCATAAGGATAACATCTCAGCAAGAGGCTGTCATCACAGGGTCTGGATGTTAGTCAGCGGAAAACTTTATCAACAAACAGTGTGAAGCACAAGAGCCTGTTTGAGAATATTATCTCTCACAGGATGCAGGATGTTACATGTTAGGTGAGGAAAACAGACACTGTATTGCTTTCATGTTACAGAAGGGGAGTGCTGGAGAGGCTGTATCCATGAGTCTGTGTTTTTGTGTTGGATCGCGTATGAAGGGTTATGGGGGAGCATGTACAGACAGGCACACGGGACGTCCCGTCGCCAGCGGCGACCAGAAGCCTTGATTTACCACCAGACGGTGATCAGACACACATTCTTGTGTGTGAGAACTAGATAGACACTGCTGGAGCGCACATGCATGCGCATGCACAAACACACCCACATGAGACGCACACAAACACAAGTAGAGAAGCTTTGATGTTCCGTGCTACGTTTGTTCTTGGCATTTCAGAGGTTGAGAAGGGATGAGAAAAAGGGAAAGGAATTCACAGAGGGGACTCTCATTGTAAAACTGAATACAGCATTATTGACAGGAAAGAGAGGACCACAAACATGCAAAATAAACTCTAAAGAGACTCCAAATGAGCACACATTTATTTGATTTCAAAAGCATTCCCTTTCTCTTAATACATCACTAGGGCAGAGTATCAATTAAAAAATGCTGAAGCAAGTGCTAATACCAGTGCTCTTAAAGTGATACCGATACGAATAGAGTACTTCAGGTGATACCTTTTTGTTTTATACTTTCGAACATTTTGGTGACATCTTGGCAAGCTAAACTGCCAACTCAAATACACCACACTTAACACCACACCACAGACTGTATGGGTTTTAGCTGCTGTGGTAGTGGGCCAATCAAACATCGCATTAAACTGAAAAATGCATGCGGTGCGGCGGCAAGCAAAATCGTACAAATAGTAATTTTTTTCTATATCTGGGTACAAAAAAAGATTAAATGCAGGTATTGTTTGACTGGAGAAGTTTCGATACTTGATGGTACTGTGTTATTTCAGTCGATACCTAAAAGATTTTGAGTACCAATACCCCGCCCCATACATCACCCTGTAAGAATAAAATCTTTCTGTGAGTTAACACCTAGGGTGAGCAGACCTGTCCTGAAAAATACAGCACAGTTCAGAATTTTGAACAGATGTCCCAAATACCTAATCCTGTCTGCTTTGTCCCGAAAATTAACTGTTAGCCTGTAATAATAGATAGTATAAACAAGCTAAAACAAGAGCTATCTGTATGCTGCATCACATTACTTATGTAAAGCAATAATTCCTGCTTTTAGGTATTAAAAATGTCCTGTTCCTTCTTGTAAAATGTGTCTGAGTATTATTGATGTGTTTTCACTTGTCTATTGCACTGATTAGGCATTTTTTATGTCTTTCAAGCTGTTTGTGCAGCTGCCACTGCGGAGGAATTTGTAATAAAAAATTCTAAAAAATGTGGCCATAGACTCCTGCAGCTTAATGACAGTCTCATGAAACACACCTATCACCTGTGTGCAACTGTTAAGCTCTAAATCATCCTCAGGATCTGTATAATGATCTTTATAGTATAAACAGCAAATTATCAGAGTTATAGTCGGATTTTACTGTAAATTATTCTTTGCATTTTAATCTTTCTGACATGACACGCTCACCCACAACTCTCCTGTCCTGAATTTCACCCATTCTCATCTGGTCAACCCATCAACACCTGTTTTACGGCTCTCTCTGTCTCCCTCTACAGGAGAGAGCATCAACCCTCGTGTGGCAGGCCTGATTGGTCGCAGTGGGCCTCAGAATAAACAGCCCTTCATGGTGGCCTTCTTCAAAGCCACTGAGGTGCACCTGCGAAGCATCCGCTCAGCGCCAGGGGGGGCCAAACAGCGTAACCCCAACCGCTCCAAAGGGGCAAAGAGCCAAGAGGCACTCAGAGTGGCCAATGTTGCAGGTACACATGCACTGTGTGTGCGTATGTGTGTTCTATATGCTATACATACAGCTAGTAGTGATTTATGCCGTTGTGTTGAGCCGACCTCTGGTTTAATTTGGCTTTTGTTGGCTGTGTGAGGAATCCTTGGAATTGGACACAGATGACTAAGAATTCTCTACATTTTTATGGGCCAACACATGCATGCACCCTCACTAACATGCAAACACTCACAAGCATCCACAAATATACGACACATCCGGAACCAACAAAAGCATGCCATTGGAACTGATCTGATTCTTGCATGGCAAAAAATGCAGTACACACTCAGGGCCTTTGTTTTAGAGGTGTGAGAGGGCTGTGTTTATGTGAAGTGTTGAAACATTAGACTGTAATGCCTGAGCTTCAAATATCCCTCTGCTGTCTTTGTTTATTTACACAAGCATTACAGAGCAGTCAGGGCCAAGTTCCCTGCATGGAGGTAAGGCAGCGCAGGCTTTTATGGCAGAACACATCTGCGGTGTGCTGTGGGGCAACCGGGGCCACAACACATGGGCCAAATGGGCCTGTTTGGAACTTTGGATCACAGTGGTCTTTAACTGGATGATGAGAACCAGTCGCTCATGATCATTTCCAATGTGAACCACTCTCAGAAACTAATGTACCACAGAGCCCTAGAGGTCAGCAGAAGAAGACAGAGAGATACCATTAGATAGAAAACAGACTATTCTTTTTTGAACACAGATGGGTTGAAGGGGAAAAGAATTGTTGAAATGAGTGAAAAGGAAGGAGAAAGAGTAAATAAAGAGGGCGAGCCTACTCTGTGTGCACATCTGTTCCATCCAGTGGAAACTTAAAGCCCAGCAGAGTGACCTCTAAGCAGGGTGGCCCATTCATTTGAAACAATTACCAAACTGCTGCTGTATCTGGAGGTGATTTCCTTCAGCCATTGTTTAAACGTTAATGTTTTGTATGAGGATACTGGCTGTGTTTAGGTCTGTTCTTTGTCATCTCAGGCCTAATTGGGGTCTGACTACACTAAATAGTCACTCTTGCAGCTGAATGGGATAATAGCACGTGCATTGAAGTATAATTTCTGTCTGTCTTTTTCTGTCTTCTACCTCAGAAAACAGCAGTACTGATCAGAAGCAGGCGTGTAAGAAGCATGAGCTCTACGTCAGTTTCAGAGACTTGGGGTGGCAGGTACGGAAAGCATTCCTCTCCCAGGTAGCCAAAATTGCTTGGCCGAACAGAAGCCTAAATAAGACACTCCTGTTTGCTGGTCTCAACCCAGAATCCAGATAAATGACACACCTAGAATCAGCACACATAATACCGGATTCCAAGGGTGTAATTTCTACAGGGGACAAATCCACCACACTTTTACAGTTTCAGGTTGATGTGTTCATGAAAATCTTTCTGAACTGTGTCCTCTGACTGCCCAGCTGCCACACAAGATGCACTCTTTGAGTCATTTTCATTTGGAAACTCAGATCAATAAGCTTAAGATTTTTTTTGCTCTGGCCTTTGCCTTTCAAGGTACATCCAGGCTCTACTAACCCCCTGATTATACAGCACGATCAGGCCACGAGTCTGGGTGGAAGACATCAAACTCATCTGTTTTTTTATTAAAAAAACATATAAAACTGGTAAAATCAGTCAGTTAATAAATTAGTGTATTGACAGAAGATTAATTACAGACAACTTTGTTAATCTATCAGTCATTTCAGTATTTTTCAGTAAAAATGCCACTGGTTCCAGCTTATAAATCTGATTATTTTTTGCTTGAATTAAGTTCAACTCATAAACTTAAAAATATCAAGTTATTTTTCACAGACCAAACTGTTACAGACCAAACGATGAATCGATCAGAGAAAATAAAGGGCAGATTAATCGATAATGAGGATACTTTTTAGTTTCAGCTGTAAATTTATTTATTATTTTAACAGCTGACAACGTGCTATTATAATATTCTCCAACAACCTTGATTTTCAAAATTGGAGTTGCCGGGGGTGCTCAGTAAATTGGAAAGAACGTGAGGGAAAATTCTTTAAAAATAAATAAATAAATAATAATAATAATAATAATAATGAATATAAATTAAAACAAATAAAATAAATTTTCATTATAATGTGTATAATTATAAAATACAATTGTATAAATAAATGTTTAAATTATTTAAAATATAATTATTATTGCAGATATATATTCAGAAGTTTTTGTTTTTGTTTTTTGGTCTATCATTAGTGTCAAGTTCCCATCAAGGAAGTAGTGGATTATTATAAGTGCATTTGTAATGGTTTTGTTAGACTACCATTACTGCAGAAACTATGAATCATCATGTGGTATTTTCTAGGTGTATGCAAATGCACATAAATGCAGGAAATATCTTTCACACAGAGTAGAGTTTTCAGTCACACCTCCCCAGGGGGTTGTGGCAGAGTTTTAGGGGACGTGCAGACTGTGAGACATGAAGCGAAGATAGTGAAAGAGGTGAAAACAGGAAGTGAAAGGGACAGATGCATGCAGGTTTCTAAAATCCACAGGAAGTTAAGTTAGTTATTGTAGTGTGAACTACCAATCTGGCCCACTCAACAAAATGGACAACAGCAGCAGCAGCAGTAGTTGTGACACACAGCTCATGGAGATTTTTAAGCTAGTTATAAAACTTATTTGTGTCAAAACACAGACACAATACATTTTTTTTAATTCACTGTGACCATCCCAAATGAACATCCATAAAATTGTAAGAAATAATAGAAGATGGCCCTTATAACTCAAGAACTTGAGAACCACCATGTTTTTAAGTGTCTTTAGAAGTAATGCAGTATGACGGCATATTAGGGCCACATTACGGGAAAAACAGAAGAAGTAGATTCATTTTTCATTAAGCATTTTTGAAATTAAGTTGAAATTTGGAAAAAAAAAACTCTTTTAGTATTTACTAATACTTGAAGCATGAGTGCCAGGCATAAGAAAAATAAATGAGAGGAGGAAGCTTTTTTTATGTTGAAGTTGAAATGTTGAGAATAAAGACAAAGTGGTATTTTGACTTTATTTTCAACATTTCGTTTTGTCTTTGTTTGACTTTATACTTGACCTTTTGCCTTTATTCTTGAAATGCAAAATGTTCCGTGTGCCTGCCCCTAACACTCTTCTGTAATCCAGTAATAATTCTGTACATCAATGGGTACATTGCATACTTTTAGGGATGATGACTGCGGGCGTTGTGGGGGTGCAGGGGGGGCCCACAGTGTCAGACTTTGAAAAACTCCTGACATTGAGCAACTTCATTGTGTCCCCTTCGCTTCTAAAACCAAACTTGTTTCCACGGCCCAAATATGACTCAAGCACTGCAAACTAGCCACATCTACAGATGTAGTTGGGCCAAATTCTGCACAAACACACCATGAGAGTGTGCCAATACGATTGTTTTCCCATATTGCACCATATTCCCCCAGTTCTCCGACCTAAATCACTCACAGTCTCCCTCCTCGCTCTCAGGACTGGATCATCGCTCCGGAGGGATATGCAGCGTACTATTGCGAGGGAGAGTGCGCCTTTCCACTGAACTCCTACATGAATGCCACAAACCATGCCATTGTGCAAACCCTTGTGAGTAACCATGAAAGCAGGGAACAAAAACCCACAGTCATGTTAAGAGTCTAATCATCTCATCATCTGTCAAGACAATGTAGCCGCTGTTGGAACTACTTGATTTAATGATCCTAAATGGTTGCAGATTGTTTTTTTGAGTAAACTGTCATCCATGATGTGACACAGGACAAGGCCGATGTTTTCAAGACGTTTATTTTCCCACAGTACTGCACTTAGATTCAGTGTATATGTGTGTACATGTTGGTGATGAATTTAACATTTCTGCTCTCCCCAGGTTCATTTTATCAACCCGGAGACGGTTCCTAAGCCCTGCTGTGCGCCCACACAGCTCCACGCCATCTCAGTGCTCTACTTTGATGACAGCTCCAACGTCATCCTCAAGAAATACCGCAACATGGTGGTCAGAGCTTGTGGCTGCCACTAGACTGTCAGCATCTTCACACAGAGACACACACATATACACTCGCAGACACACACACACACACACACACACACACACACGAGAGAGCTTCTCCTTGCCGTTGAAAGCGCTGAGGATGGATCACAAAACATCATACATGCACACATATTTCACAAACACTCTGAGAGTTCAAGCGTGGAAGAGACTTGTTTTTCAAGGTTGTCCTGAAGTAAACACAATGTTGAGTGGCTAAACAGGAATTGTAAGAAAGTGTAGACTCCTCACACACACATGCGCAAACATGCACACAAATACACACACACACACTCACGTTTGTGCTTTCTACTGTGTATACAAGACATTAAAAGCAGTGATTGTACTGTATATTCATTCACAGTCAACAATCTTTTGTTTATTTCAGTAATTGTTATTGTAGTTCATTCTTTTACTGTAGATTTTATTATATATATATTATATATTTTTATGACTGAGACCCGGATGGATGTTCTGAATTTCTTCCATGTACAATACTGTGTAAATATTTTTTTTTCAAACAAAGCAAGAAGTGTATTTATTTCCTGGAATGTCACTTGTGTTTTCTCCTGTATGTAATGCTGCCTATTTTCTTTCACATGATAGTACACACAAACTCTGACAGAAAACTACTTTGACATGAGTACAAACTCGATGTGTCTCTCTCTGCCTCACGTGTACATCATGGTGGGAGGCAATTTCTGACAACCTGGACCTGTGAAAGTGTCTACATATTTCATCAGTCAAAGCTGTTACATACACCCGGCGCACATTTTTATAGCAGCAATCAGCTGAACTGTCAGAGAGAGTTTTGTGCGAAGCATCTTGTTCTGTGTGCTCGACATTTTCAGGTTTATATTCCTCTGCTGTAATACAATCTGTCATATTTAAAAGGTCTATTTATTGAGAGCTGGCTAAGATGTTCTACAGTGTGCTCCGATGTCTCAACCATGTTTTACTGCTGAACTGGTACAACAATAAACTGGGAGAAAAGCAACAAAGCCACCTTGACATGTTGTTGTTTAATCTGGATGAAAAGCAAAATTAAATTGCCAAGTTGATGGCGGACACATGCTGGTGTTGCACTTTGCAAGTTCTTGCACAAATATTTGCCTGGATTGTTGCTACATCCTCTACCTGCTGACCTGATAGCTATCTGAGATGTGTTTCTACATTCTAAAGTAAACTGAAAACTTTTCTGTTTTCTCAGTCTTATAATTAGTTACTGTGTACATGTCTGTGTCTGTGGTTTCTGTCTGTGGGGTGCAGTACTGGGGCGTAGAAAGCTACATGTAGTTTAACTACAATTTGCAGTAGTTGGGTGGTAGTTCAACTGCATTCAAATCTCAGTAGCTTCTTAGTTGACTATGGAGCATCATGTAATTTTTAGGTTATTAATTACAAACTACATATTCACAGTATTCTCATGGCATATATATGCATATACAGCACAAATAGAGCATACTGAAAGAACTGACATACAAACTTTAAACCCTTGTCGTGTTATTGTTTAATCTGGATGAAAAGCAGAATTTAAATTGCTAGGTTGATGGAGTACACCCGCTGGTATTGCACTTTTTTTTTTTTTTTTTTTTTTTGCACATTCCCACACAAATATTTTCCTGGATTGTAGCTACATCCTTTACCTGCTGACCTGAGATTTGTCTGAGAAGTGTTTCCACCTTCAAAAGCAAACTGAAAACCCTTCTGTTTTCTCAGGCTTATGATTAATTATTGTGTGTCTGTGTCAGTGTGTGTCTGTGGTTTATGTCTGTGGTTGCATGTGGGTTGTTTCTGTCATTGGGTGGGTGTATTTTAATGCAGCTTTTATTATATAACACAATACATACAGCAGACATAAACTCAATGTGCCTGAAAATAAAAGCAAAAATCATTGTACATGATAAAAACATATGAAATAAATAAGATAAGAAGGTAGTACTTAATATATAAAAATACATAGGATAAGATAAAAAGCATTTAAGAACTACCTCTGCTGCCAGCACATGCACACAAAGTGTGTGTGTGCATCAGCAGCTAATCTTGCATACTACTCGACTGATCAGCCTTTTTCTTTATTGTGCACATTCATGACTGTATACTCAAGGACTCTGAAAAACCTTAACAAAGTTTGTGGCTCTGTGTCTGCGACAGCCGTGGCCAGAGGCTTTATGTTTTCAGGTCATCACATTCTTGTGAATGCAATCTTTCAAGAATGACTTGAGGGAATTTATTCATACTTAGCATAATTGTCCATTTAGATTTGAGAATGAAGTGATTCAATTCTGGAGGTCAATGGTCACTGTAACCTTATGCTTGTCCCACTCTTGAGGACACAATATTTCAGTAAAGTTTGGAGGGAATTTCTTCAAATTCGTTACAAACATCCACTTGAACTCCTGATGAACTATTTAGATTTTGGAGGTCAGAGGTCTCTGTGACCTCGCAAAACACGTGTATGTCATAGCTCAATAATTCATACACTAATTATAACAAAATTTCACACAAATGTCTAATATGATACAAGCAATGCAAAATGAATTACATGTAACTGGTTACATGTAATTAAATAAATGACAAAATAAATGTATTCATAATCAGTTAGAGTTACTGAGAAAAACTATGTAATTACATTGCAGTTACTACAGAAAATGTTGGTGATTACAAAGGGTTTACATTTGAATATTATTACTGACTGACCTCTTCTATTTATTATTATTCAAAGGTGAATAAAAACAATAATAATGCTGAAAAAATATTAAAGTCACACTGTTGTAGCACACTATAATTCACGTGCTAGAGGATTTCAGAGAATAGGTTCATAATGTCTGAAGGCACCATAAGCTGATTTATAATTTATTCTAGGTTTTAATGAAAAGACTTTTTCTCGATTATCTAAGGGAAGTGTCTTGTGTATATTCAGTGAACATGTCAAAAATGTAAGAAGCTGTTAAGCCATTCAAAGACTTAAAAACAATAAGAGGTATTTTAAAATCAGTTCTTTGCTTTTCTGAGAGCCAGTGAAGAGAGGATAAAAAAGAAGTGACGTGTTAAGACCTTTTGGTTTTGTACATTCTGAATAAGCTGATGTTTATTTAACATCACAGTAATCCAGTCTACTGGAAATAAAAGTATGAAGCAGTTTTTCAGAGTCTGACTATGACAGGAAGCATCTAACTTTTGATATATTTCTAAAATGATAAAAGGCAGTCTTGAAGATATAAGATATATGCTTCTGGAAGTTAAACTTAGCATCTAAAATCACACCAAAGTTTTTGGCATGCTCACAGGTTTCACAGACAGGGGAGTTAACAAGGATTGAATGTGGTGCCGTGAAGCCTTGGAACCTAGAAAGGGCTGGGATAATATTTGACACTGACATCATAAAGACTGCATAGATTACAATGGGTTGTGGGACACTACTGGCAGTTTACGGGGCGTTTCTATATTTCTTGACTATAGAGGGGCTCAGTACAATCCAACAGTCCTGTACACATAATTCATTTATTTTTGTCATTTTTAATTGTTGACACTGTATAAGAGAGCTGTTGATGTGGTAATTTTTTTAGGCTGCTTGTGGTGTTGTATTGGATTTGATCAAGGTTGGGGGGGGTTACTTTAAAAATGTATTCAGATACAGTGACCAATTACCTGGAAAAAATGCATTCAGTAGCCTAATCCAAGTATCACAATATTAAAGTAACATTAAAGTAAAGTGTTAGCAGGTAGTCTGTGGAGCTAATGTTAGTGGTTGCTCTGTGGAGCTAATGTTAGCAGGTAGTCTGTGCAGCTAATGTTAGCAATTCAATAACTTTGTTTCATTCTGTTTTTCTCCCCTGGTCATCCACACTCCAGAGGTCATATGCCCCCAAGAAGGGTCTGCCCCCCAGTTTGGGAATCGCTGATATATTCATTGGTATTAATATTTTTCTCACCTGATTTACAGAGGAGCAAAAATAAAACATGCTGAAAGAAATTACAAGGAACCTTTAAAGTCTTGTTGGGTATTGTTCAATCTTGATGAAAAGAATTAAATTGCCAAACTGATGAAGGTTGCACTCTCTCACACATTGTGACACAACTCTTTGTTCTGATTGTAGCTACATCCTTTACCTGCTGATTTGTCTGAGAAGTGTCAAGCGTTCAAAAGCAAACTGAAAACTTTTCTGTTTTCTCAGGCTTATGATTGTGTGTGTGTGTGTGTGTGTGTGTGTGTGTGTGTGTGTGTGTGTGTGCATGTAGGTATATAGTAGGTGTGTGAGTGTGGTTTGTATCTGTAGGGTGGATGTGGGTTTTTTTCTGTCAGTGGGTGGGTGGATTTTAAAGTAAAGCATATTGAGCTGATGTGCAATGAAAGTCACTATAGAAAAGGCTTGTATAGTATTTGACATTGACATGATGTAGTAAGAACGACATAACGCACTTAGATTGTAGAGGATTGTGGGAAACTACTTGCAGTTTGTGTGGGTGGTTCTGTATTTAAAAGCCATTAACTGTTATATTATGTTTTCTGTTGATATGGAAGAATTAATTTGAAATATTTGTACAATATGTATAATTCTCAAAATATTCATCACAAGTGTGCTGGGTTTGATTTTATCAGAGATTTCTATTTGTCTGGCTGCTGTTCTTCTAGCCACTTGGCGTTGTTAACACCAACCACCACCACCTGCAAGCTGGTATGAAACAGACTTTTGGCTACTGTTTTTTAGCACTTGAACAAATCCCAGTAAAGCAATTTTCATCAAGACCAGAACAGACTTTCTTTCTTTCTTTCTTTCTTTCTTTCTTCTCTTTCTAGATTGTAGTGGATTAATTGGGTTAAATATTAAGTATAAATATTATTAATCCAGGAGACTGGAGACTTCCTATGTGAAGTTTTTTGTTTGCTAATTTATTTATTTTCATTATCCCCTGTTTTCTGTAGCAGTTTGCTTAGGTTTAGGCAACAAAACTACTTGGTTAGGTTTAAGAAAAGATCATGTTTTGGGTTCAAATAGACCATTAACCACATGTTAGAAAGCCCTTTCTGGCAGAAGGATTTAAAGGCTAACTTTTCCCTATGATTGATCAGCTCCTCTAACTCAGGGGTTCCTACACCTTTTCATGTCAAGGACCCCACGATAGAGGCACATTAGACCACAGACCCCAAATTTTAGAGTATTTTTAGAGTATTTTACCTTAATGAATTTTTTTTCAATTTTTCAGTTAGAAAATTTAAAAAAAAAAGTCATGAGTGATCAAACTAGGATCATTAAATCAATCAAAACGGGTAACCTTATTTATCTCCTTTTTGTTCCAACTTAGTAAAAAATGCTGGTAACAGTTAAAATATTCTATTCCTCCTTTTGTTGGGGACCTTTCTACAACCCCCTCAAGGACCCCATTTGTCCTCTGAACCCAGTTTGAAAACCACTGTGAAACTAACAACACTTGAAAAGAAACAAACCCTTGTATTTTAATAACAGCATAATGTTTTTGCATTCTCCTTCAGATAGCATATTAATTTAATTGATTTTTATAACATATACTGTATCTACTGAACAGTTTGATGTTTAACAGACCAGTTTGTGTGGGAACAGACAGTAACACAGCTTTGCACTGCCCTCTGCTGGGGATAGACTGCAATGTGTTTGTCCACACATGGTTATATCATACTCTGATCTCTTTAGATGTCTTTCTTATCAGTCTGAACTTTAGATTTCTGTTCTTCACCCGCTCATTACCTGACCTGAGTGGTTACATATTCAGTCAGCATTTAAACCCAGTACAGCGCGAGGAGGAGTGAGAGGAGTCCATGAGAGAAAAAAAAAAAAACTTACACCCACATACTTTCATTTTCACATGAACGTTTCGTTATGATTCTTACTTATCTGTATGTGTGTGACTCTCAGTGTGGGTGTATGTGTGCTTCAGTCTGGTCTATGTGATTAATGCACTGCTGCTGCCCACATGCTGATTCCTGTGGGGGGAGATGGAAAGAGAATTTTCCAATCAAGAAAACAGAACATAATTCTATTTAGCAGTTTTGTCTGCTTTTATTGATTTAGTCTTCTCAAATATTTCCAACATTGTGAGGAATATTTAGCTGGCTGAGTTTTGTGATCAGTGTCATAATAAAGTGTCAAGACGTTTTTTGTTTCTTTGTTTCTTTGTTTTTTGCCTCTGGCTGCGTAAAATGGCCAAACAAAGCATGGCCTCTGCATTTATTTTCCCATACATACATTCTTTCACCATGACCTACTCGTTTATCACCTCCCTCTTGCACCTTACTTGGAAATGATTAAACTTTCGCTGCAGCTCAACAAGCAGGGGAAACCGAAAGCATCAAGTGAGCTCAAAACTTTCGCTTTCGCTCTTAAAGAGCGCACATAATTTTAGGAAGAACTTCTGCATTTAAGTTTGCGGTGAGGTCTGTTTGTCTATAATTTTTTTAAATTTAAGTCATTATATTATTAAGTTATATTATTACTTAGCGTAAGTGAAAATCATATCGAGCAGGATCATAATAAATGACTGATTTTTTTTTCGTTTGTAAGGTGGAGACGTGATTAAAGTGTTCGAGCGACTCTGCACATGTATGAGAGTTTTTGTTGTTCCGTACGACCGTAAGTCTGTGTTGAAGATGGAAACAGGAGCCAAGATGCACATGAAAGAGTGGCTGATAGCTCAGATAGAGAGTGGTAAATATGAAGGACTGTGCTGGGAAGATGAGGCCAAAACTATGTTCAGGATCCCGTGGAAACACGCAGCCAAGAAGGACTACAAACAGACGGCGGATGCAGCTCTCTTCAAGGTCACAACACTTTCAGTCTGTTTCATATAATCTGAAATATATCATGCGGAGTCTTGTGGGTTCATATATTATTTATGGACAGATACAATTTTATTATGTTTATCAAGAGAAAGGAATTGATCCCGTTGGGTCTGTCCAGTCAGCTGTTTTAAGCTGGGTAAAACCAATATTTCCCTTTTTTTGCTAAATGTATTTAATATATTTATTTAAGGTCTAATACAAACGAGATGACTGATAAAAAATAAAACCCTCGCACACTGTAGTGTGAGCACTCCAGTGTTGAGCAACTAACTACGGAAACAGGTTTATAATTAGGCTTACAGATTAGGCATGTACGTAAAATACAGTCCAGCCTGTTTGTTGTTAATTGTCTATAATGAACTGCTACTGCGCAGCTCTGAGCTGCTAAAATTTCCTGTCAGTCCTAATCATGTCGCTAAAGTGTTAGTGATTTCAAATAGCAAAGTGACAACAGTTTTTAACCATGTGTTTATAGAATTTAATTCGGTATCCAAACAAAATTGATATGCCTAAATTTCAAAAAATATTATAATTATTATCATTATTATAGTCATTATTATTATTGTTGTTGTTGTGTTGTTATTATTGTAAAAAGAAAAGAAAAAAAGAAGCTCATCACAATTTCCCAGAGCCCAAAATAACGTTTTCAGATTGCTTCTTTTGTCCAACCAACAGTTTAAAACAGAAAAAACTATTTTTTTGTTGTCATCAGTGAGAAGACAAGCAGCGAATCTACACATTCAAGAAACTGCACCGCAAATATTTGACATTTTTACTTGAAAAATGATTTAAACGATCAGTCGATTATCAAATAGTTGCCTTTTTTTTTTTTTTTTTTTTTTTTTTGATCAGCTAATCAATGAATCGAGTATTTGTTGCAGCTCTCATATAAAGTCGAATCATGGGTTAATCTGGGAAGTCTCTCCTGTTGAGACGTTACCTCTTCCTTTCAATGCTCTGATGCAATGCTGTGTTGCTTAAGAAGAATAGAAGAATAACACATTTAGTGGGAAAACTAAAATAGTTTCAGTTTTCTGTAGTTCTCATTTACTCTTTCATTCTCATACTCGTTTAGGATTTAGTGTATTGAATGAGTAAATTAATTGTTATTCAAACAATAATGAGTTTTGTTTCACGTTATAGTAAATGTAAATCACAAGTTTGTTAGTTTAAATATATCCCAAAATTTCTAGTCACTGCAATCAGGACAATTTCAGAATTTAAGGAACAGATATGGAACAATGCTAACCTAAAGAGTGACATTTAATTTATAAGGCACCAAGAGGATAAAACCATGTCTCAGCACTGATATGAATGTAGATTTTAACAGCAGAATCAAAAGCTGGTTTATTTCCAAGTAACATAATGAATTTGCTGTGGTATGTTAGTGAATAACTTTATATAGTACACAAGAATATAAATAAAGATGAAAGACAAGAAGCAAAAACCATAAATAGAAAAAAAAAAAACCAAACATCACTGCAAAACCTATAAAATGTGTGGAACTAATCCTGCACTACTGAAAGGATAAACCAGAAAACCACTATAACCTTAAAACTAAACAGCTGTTGACTGAACTCAGCGTCTTAAGTTTGCTGAAGTTAACATTCCTACAAGGAATTTTCATATTTTGTTGATTTTGGAGGCTCCCGTGAATAAAAGCGATAGTTTCCATCTCCATAACCACAAAATATAGCATCAAAAATAAAATAAAAAAATCCCCCTCTTCTTTCTTTTAACTGGCAAACATACTACTCGCTGTAATTTTGCCTGGGAAAATGTAAACACAGGCTCGTTTCATCTGATTTTATGAAGAGAGAGTCCGACAAGGTGGCAGCCATTAAGAATAACTATGTAGAAATAGCTGATCCTCTCACTAATGGCCTTGTGAACTTATGTATGTTATATAGAGACATTGGCATTAAACTGAGATTGTTTCATAATGAGTTAAATATACCTTGTAATAGCTTTAATTCAGTGAGTTTCTGTTAGTGCATACAATGAACAATCTGGACGCATTATTCAGTTATAGTTAAATAAACTCACAATTTAAAGGCAGATTGCCAATCTGACTTATAAAAGAAATATAATTATTTTCTTACAGTACACATTAAGTGCACTGCTTTTGCAATGCACTGAAGTGATTTACTTAAACATTATTAATAATAGAACAATACACTGCACATTTCAGGGATGCATTCCCTTTGAATACAATGACACTGCTCATCAAGAATTGCAGGAAAATATTATGTATTTATTGAAATATTATGTGTTTAACCAGTCGTTCAAGATGTCTTTTTTCATTAAATCATGCTTTTTTTTCTCCACATATCTATTCATTCATAACCATGTCATATTTCACAATCACATTCAGGCCTGGGCTGTGTACAAGGGGAAATACAGGGAGGGGAGGGATAAAGCTGACCCCACCATGTGGAAGACTCGTCTTCGCTGCGCACTCAACAAGAGCACAGACTTCCAGGAGGTCCCTGAACGCAACCAGCTGGACATCACTGAACCCTATAAAGTCTATCTTATCCACCATGAAACTGGTCCGGCCAAGCCAGCAGGTGAAAACAAAGACAACTGCTGTTTTCCTTTCATGTCGTCTTTTGATGTAACCTGAGCTGTTGTTCAGCAGTGGTGTCCTCTTAACACATAAAACTGCACCAAAATGCATCAACGCAGGTACTGAATCGCTTTATATAATGAGTGAAGGTTTGAATGTTTTTGACTTTATTGTCATCAGCTGTTCACTCATATAAAAAAAAAACTCATTTTTTTATTTGCTCTTATTTTTGTTCCACCTGTTGCTCTCTTCAGAGCCTCCCCAGACTAAAGAGCAAGTAATCATCCAAGCAAAGAGGTCTCCAACAAGTCCTGGTTTTCCAGACAAACAGGTAAGCTAAAAACTCAGAGCCAGTGAGCTATGTGAATAGTTGACAGTGGATTATATTCTGCTCTTACAGTGGACACAGATGTTCAAGAGAGGTGACTTCACTCACTTCATGCTAAGATCACATTATTTCGGTTTTTCTTTTTTGTTGTTGTTGTTGTAATTTACTTTTATATGTTGTTTTTAATTATTTGGAGTTTTACAAACAGGCAAAAAAAAAACAGGGATAATCAGATTTTGATGGCACAAGTTTTGTGCATAGAAAAATTTGAATAAACCAGTAAAAAAGGTTAGCGGTAGACCATATTCATCTCTTTTTTTTTTTTTTTTTTTTTTTTTTTTTGTGCTTTTTTTTAACCTGCCAGTATGAGTCATTGAAGAAAAACACTCCATATTTACATGGTGTAACCATGTATTGTTTGTATAAATGCTTTGAGGAAAGCAGTGTGATCATATTGGGCTTTCCGGTGTGGGGGATAAAGTCAGGCTGAACTGATCTGATCTAAAGAAAATGCAGTAATAATAATAATAATAAAAAAAGGATAAATCTCAGCTATAAACCTCATGCTCTGTGTTCCTACTTTTGGTTTCTGTTTTTGTAGATTCTTTATCAGAAGGAATCATTTCAAGCAAGTAAAGAAGAAGCAAAACCACTGACTGGTAAGAGTTTTACAGACGAACTGGAACTGTTTCACTGTTTTATATATATGCCCTGAGACATCAGAAAGACAATCCTGCCCTCTATAATCCTCAACCATTTTTCTTTATAACCACCAACAATTAAAGCAGTCAGCCTGAAACTTAAACTCAAACGATCAAGTCATCAAATGGTCGTTTTCATCCTAGTTATTATATCCATGCGGGCATAGTATTTGTTTTGGCCTGGCATTTTAATCTTATTTGAGCAATCCAAACAGAGCCTGAGAGCATTTCAATGAGGAGAAACAAAACTGAAACAGATACTTAAAGATCCAGTGTGTAAGATTTATTGGTAGAATATAGCTGAAATGGAATATAATGTTCATAGGTATGTTTTGATTAGTGTTTAATCACCTGAAAATAAGAATCATGTTTTGTTAACCTTTTATGAGCCCTTTATATGTACAGATGGTGTGGGTACTCCTCCGTGGAGGCCACCATGTTGCATTGCCATGTTTCTACAGCAGCCCAGAATGGACAAACGTCTAGAGAAGACCCTTTGTGTGTTTAGTAAAGTTTCTTGGCTGGGCTTGGAAGGGGAGGGTGATGCGAGGGGTTTGCAATCTGCAAACTCACTACTAGATGCTACTAAACTGTACACACAGGTCCTTTATAGAATCATGCTGATTTAATTGACATGTTGTCATAATGAAAATAAATTCTGAGTCTGTATGCCACTGTGACGTCATCTTAAGGGGGTAGTGCTGCCCAGCAGTGAAAGAAGTGATCAGATCTTTTACTTGAGTAAAAGCACTATTATCAGACTGTAAAAATACTCCATTACAAGTAGAAGTCTCACATTCAGAATCTTACTTAGGTAACTGTATGAAAGCATTATTGGTAAAATGTACTTAAAATAACAAAAGTAAAAGTACTCAGTTTGCAGTAAAATGTGCCTGCCAGTGTTTTACTACAACCTCAATTACAAAAAGTTGGGATGTTGTGTAAAACATAAATCATTTTCAACTTGTACTCGATTGAATACAGTGCAAAGACAAGATATTTAAAGTTCAAACTGATAAAGTTGATTGTTTTTTGTAAATATACACTCACTCTCAATTTGATGCCTGCAACTCATTTCAAAAAAGTTGGGATGGGGGAACAAGACAGGGAAAGTTGTTTGGAACATTCAACAGGTAAACCTTTTAATTGGTAACAGGTGACAGTATCATGATTGATTATTAAAGGGGCATCCTTGAAAGGCTCAGTTGTTCTCAAGCATGGATGAGCTGAGGTTCACCACCTTGTGGAAAACTGCGTGGGCAAATAGTCTGACGGTTTAGAAGGTTTATCAACACAAAACTGAAAGAATTTTGGGATTTCACCATCTACAATCCATAATATCATTTAAAGATTCAGAGAATTCAGAGAAATCTCTGCACAGAAGGGGCAAAGATAAAAACCAACATTGAATGCCTGTAGCCTCTGACCCCCCAAGCAGTGCTGCAGTAAATACTTCATTAGAAATCCCTATAACTGTATAAAGGATACTATATGGCTTGGGAACACTTTGGAAAACAGTTGTCAGTAAACAAAGTTTGTCACTGTGTCTACAAATGCAAGTTAAGACTCTATCATGCAAACTGAAAGCCATACATCAACAACATCCAGAAATGTTGTGGACTTCTCTGTCTGCCCGAACTCATCTGAGATGGACTGATGCAAAGTGGAAAAGTTCCATTAATGCTGAAAGGTACATACAGATTTTGGAGCAACATATTCTGCCACCCAGACAACGTCTTTTGCAGGAAAGTCCCTGCTTATTTCAGCAATACAATGCCAAGACACACTCTGCGTGTGTTACAACAGTGTGGCTTCAAAATAAAAGAGTTCAGGTACTAGACTGACCTGCCTGCAGTCTAGACCTGTCTCCCATTGAAAATGTGTGGTGCATTATGAAGTGCAAAATACGACAGCAGAGACCCTGGACCATTGAGCACCTGAAGTCGTATATCAAGCAAGAATGAGACAGAATTTTATTTTCAATACTTTAGCAATTAGTGCCTTCAGTTCTCAAATATTTATTGAGTGTTGTTAAAAGAAAAGGTGATGTATCACAGTGGTAAACATGCTCCCGTACCATCTTTTTTGGAATGTGTTGCAGGCATCAAATTCAGAATGAGTGTGTATTTACAAAAAACAATAAAGTTTACCAGTTGGAACATTAAATATCTCGTCTTTGTACTGTATAATACTGTGTAATATTTACCTAAATATGTATAATGTTCATGGCCGCCTCTGAGATGTAGTGGAATAAGGTATGAATGCATAAAATGGAAATACTCAAGTACCTCAAATTTGTACTTAAGAATTATTACTTAAGTAAATTTACTTTATTACTTGTGATGCCATTGGTTGCACAGAACAACTCAGAGTCTAAACACCATGGTCACAGACATACTTTGTCTTGTCTTCAAAACAGAACTCACAGTGTGAGATCTCGGGATGTCTTTGCAAGGGGAATGGATTAATAAATTACTAAAAACATGGTGAACATCCTGTTTTCTCCAATAAGGATCACTGCTTGTAGTTGGCCTTGGCCCAGTCGTAGGTTTAAATAAGGGTACGGTGTGGGATGGGACTTGAGAATGTTTGCTGGTATTACATCTTTGCCATATCTTTGGCCCACATGGGCAGAGACATTTGGGGCCTATATGGATCCAATAAACAAATATTTATAGACACCATTTGGTTTGCTCAAATAGGACCCAAACGCAGCCCTGTCACTAACCATGTTGAACCCACATGTACATGATTGTTAGGAATTTAAAAAAAGAAAAACAAAACAAAACAGAACAAAAAAGATCAAATCTTGAAGCCCCTTGTGATGCACAATTGAGAAAGTACTGATTGTATGCTGTGTCTTTTCTTCTTTAGAGAATCTGATGAGGGAGCATATGTATTGTGAGCTCACTGGAATAAAACCTAAAACTGACAGCCCTGTTCCAGCTTTCATCCGTTCTGCACTTAAAATATCAGGTGAGAAAGCTTGTGGGATTATGCACAAAAACGAAATCACCTGAACACCTCACTGGCCTTTGCATAGCATGACCTGGAACATTTTGTGTGTCCAGACTTTCGAATGCAGGTGACGTTGTTGTACCACGGCCAGAGGGTGCTGAAAGTGACCACCAACAGCCCAGATGGGTGCTTCATCATGCACGGCAGCGTCCCCCTGGGAAACGAACGCATCTACGGGCCCTGCACTGCCCAGCAGCTCTCTTTCCCATCCCCGGGCTCCGGATCCCTGCCACCAAGCCTGGCTGAAGCAATGAACCGTCTTCTTTGTCATCTGGAGAGGGGTGTGCTATTATGGGTGGCCCCAGATGGGGTGTTCATCAAGCGGTTCTGCCAGGGCAGGGTGTACTGGAGCGGTCCCATGGCCCCACACACCAACCGGCCCAACAAACTGGAGCGAGAGAAGACCTTCAAACTGCTCGACATGCCCATATTTATCAACGGTAGAGCAGTGCATACATACTTTAACAGAACAAAAACCACAATAACCACTGTTTAAAAAAGCAGTTTTGATTCATTAGCTACCAATTAGTCATATAAGTCTACACACAACAAAGTTATAAATGTAGCAATTTTGTTTTCGCTCCCATTTTTCACAAGTTGTAGTTAAAGATCCAGGACTTTTTCTGTGCACAAAAAGGCTTATTTCCTTATTAACCCTGTGCAGTAATCTTACTGCTTAGGCAGCATCTTGATATGCCACAGCTGTCACGTGGATTATCTTGGCAAGGGACAAGTACTCAATACTTGTGCTGAACTATGAAAAAACAGGACTGAAAACAAAAGTGCTGCATTCATATTTTTGTATCTGGATCCAGACTATGATTTATTCAAAGGGAGACAGATTGTTTGTGACTTGAAAGAAAAGAAAATGACAAATCTCATATTATTATTGTATGCAAAGAGGCAATTTGTTTATGATCAAATCTGAATTGTCCGATATAAAATGTTAATGTGTGCAGAGCTCCAGAGCTGTTTACGGAGGAAGGGCCCTACACCTTCGTATGAGATTGAGCTTTGCTTTGGAGAGGAGTATCCAGACCCCAACGTACCTAAAGCCAGGAAGCTGATCATGGCTGAGGTGGGTGGAAAAAGGGCTCAGAATTGTTTGTTGACATCAATTCTCTTGCACTTTGACCCTGAATGCCTGTGTGTAGATGTTGGTTGTACAGAAGGTGTCATATTTAAATTTTTGATTGTATTTTTCCCTATAAATCAAGGATTCAGTTTTGAAATGCTTTACTTTCATGTTAAGATTTTTACTAGAGCTGGGACTGAGCTGATCCACTATCGGTATCGGGTGCCGATACTGACGTAATTCACTCATCGGATTTCAGACTGACGTCACTGATCCACGCACTGATCTGGTCTGATGTTTAATTAAACAGTTTTACAAAGATATTCAGTAGTCCAGAAAGACTTATGGGCAGAGTTTGCACTGGACTATGAACGTAACATGAAACAGTCTGCAACTGACTGAGCTGTTGGCTAACTCAACATGTCCTTAGTTTGGAGATATTTTATTTCCAAAACACAGAAAAGCAATGTAATGTGTGTGTAAAGCCAACATTCCAGAACCAGTATCGGCAGATATCAATACAAATTCAGGTATGAGAGTCTGAAAAAAAAAAATTGCATTGCATTTTGACAATTCATTTGAAATGTTGAGACAAAAAAAAAGAAAAAAAAAGAATAATCTTATTTATCTGATTTATTTTTTCCAGTGCCTGGGACGTATACCGAAAGTTTGCCTTTATTCTTGAAATACGAAATAATAATCTTTCTGCTCTTATTTTCCTTCAGGTCTTGCCCTAATACTCTTATGTAGAGTCAGACTCAGAGTTGAGTGTGAAGGGTTTGATCAACCATATAAACTTCTCAAATGCCAAACACCATGAGCTTGGTCTTACAGAGTTATTTGTGATTTTTATGACATGTTGAACAGTATCTATTATCTCTCTGATGTAAAACAATCCAGGCAGACCTTTATAGTTCCTGTGTGAATGCTCCCTGTCAGTCGGAGTGCAGCTGTAGCATCTTCACCCACCACTAGAGGTCCTCATAAGCATACTGATTGTGTACTGCACTGTGTCCTGTCGGCCAGGTGGTGCCCTTGTTTGCAGTGGAGATGCTGCAGAGGTACAACTTGGGAGAGGTTGAGGAGAAGTGGCCGACTCTCAGCTCCAACACAGAAGGAGAGAAGATGTAAGAGGACAGAGAAGCTACCCTGCACCAGAGTAGCCATGAACAATATACACGTGGATTACTGGAGCTTTATCATGACAGACATCCAAAGAGCAGAGCAACAAATACAGAGTACCATCACTTGAATTGTGTATATGAACAATCGCAATGGAGGTGTTGCATTGTAGAGCTATTTGCAATGTGTAAAGCAAAAGTAATTTCCTTTGTTTTTACCTTGTAGTGATTTTTTTCCATCCATGTGCAGCTAGATTAGCAAGAGTTATCACTTGCATCTTGTTTAACCCAGTAAAAAAAAATCTCATAACATAATATTAATGTAAAAATAATGAATGCGTGCATTTTTTGTTAAAGGTCCAGTGTGTAAGATTTACAAGGATTTAATGGCACTATATGGCAGAATTTTTTTTTAAGTTATTTTTTTTTGGCATTTTTGCCTTTATTGGACAGGACAGCCAGAGAGTGACAGGAAACAGGGCAGAGAGAGAGGGGATGACATGCAGCAAATGGCCGAAGGCGGGAGTCGAACCAGTGGCCGCTGCAGAGGACTAACAGCCTCCATACATGAGTCGGACGCTCAACCAACTGAGCTAAACGTCCACCAATATGGCAGAAATTTAATGTAATATTCGAGGGTATGTTTTCAATAGTGTAAAATAAGCTGAAAATAATCATATTTTTGTCGCCTTAGAATGAGCCGTTTCTATCTACAGAGGGCACGGGTCCTCATCCATGAAGGCTGCCATCTTGCAGTGACATATTTCTATAGTAGCCCAGAACAGACAAAGCAAACACAGGATCTAGATACGACCTTTTGTGTTTGTGTGAGTTTCTTGGCTAGTCTAAGTTCTCCTACACCAGCGATATCCAAATAGCTTTTCCTGGGGGCCACGTTTCACAAAATGACAGGAAGCCAGGGGGCAATTACTACTCAAACTTTCATAATAACGTTATTTATCAGATAAATTAACCATAACTAATATTTCTTTGAAATTCTTTATTTTCAAATGAACTGACATATTAGCTTAACTTATTAACTTAACGAACTTGGTGCAAGGATTGACAGATAAATCAGATATTTTACTGCATTCAATAACTACATTAACTTGTAAATGCTTTAGTAATATTTGAAACAGTTTTTACTGCTCCTACCAGGGCAGACTGAATGGCATATTTAAGCTCTTTTAATATAAAATACACATTTATTGGATCACACCTTTCCTCATTTCTGCACAACTTTTGCTTCCCTTCAGCTACTAGTTGTCATCTCCTGTGCGGCTCACTGTCTGATTCTACTACACCGTCGCATCAGATTACCCGTCTCTTTTAACATATTAATTTATCCCATCATATGAAATTGACATACTGCTCCCGCCTTCCTGGAAAAAAACAGTGGGCATCACTTTATTTTCGTTGTGAATTAGAAAATGGTCAAAGGGCTAAATCGAGGGCCAGATTTGACCCACGGCCTGCAAGTTGAGTATTATTGTCTTAGATGCTTGGAAGGAGCATGTGAGAAGATGCATTTGCAATCTGTAAGCTTAGATAAGCTAGACGCCACTAAATCCTACACACTGGTGCTTTAACTCATATTCATATGCATTAAATGATATTTTAAATGTATAGTACATAACAGCACATGCAGAGAATAAATTGACACCTTTAATTAAATCTATAAAGCTTTTTTTTCTTTATTTCTAGCGAACATCATTTAACAGATTCACAATTTTTAAAAATATACATTTTTGTAGCTATTACATTTAAAAAGAAAAATCAACGAGTAAGGTTTTCTTTTTGAAAATAAAATAAAAAACACAAAAACTAAAGTGAGAGAGTGTGCTGAATCAGATGAGATACCCGTATCTGAGTTTAAAATACTTTCATCGTTTTCCCTGCTTTCAAACATATACAGTACGTAAAAAATGAGATGGGAACAGAAGCGTACAGTACACAGGGGTCAAGAGTATTCACAAAGCATCATGTTCCAACGTGTTATTAGCACCATTACTCCTCAGCCGTACTGCACTTTTTTACTCTTTCCATCATTCAGTTTTTAATGGAAAAACACCATGAGTGTCGAGGCGATGTGGCACAGACCTGTCTGTGTGGGTGGGATTGTCTGTTACGCAGTTTTCATTAGTGTTTCTCCCTTTCTCAGCGATAATGTTAAGAACATATTGGAGGGTAATGCCTTGACGAACAATTGTTTGAAATGACTCCCAGTGATGAGAATAAAAAAGGCGAAGAGTTGCTCATACATTCACCTTGCCTGCCCAGGGCCGACACATAGACATCGGCTCAGAAGCAAGAAAACAATAAAAAAAAAAAAAGAAAACAAAAATGCATTGCAAAAATTGACAGAGAGATTGCATTAAATCTGTTTAGCATATTTACTGTATATAACATCTGTAATGTAATATATATAGTCAACTTTTGTTCATATATATCTGCACTTCTTCAATAGCGTTTACTTTCATTAACACTGATTGAAAATCGATACCCTGCAGAAAACACTGTCAGTAAGTAGGTGTGTGGGACAACCATTACAAAAACAGAGTGAACACAGACAAGTGCTTGATTGTCTCACTAAATGTCTTCAGTGTGTCTGTAAGGAGTCACCCAGAGATCCTCCAGCTGCTGCTCCTTATAGGGCTGTGCTAAGTATGGTCAAGGAAAGGAAAGGCGAGGAAAGGGTGGGTTAGAATAGGGTGGACGGGGTTAATTTGGGGGCAGCAGTGTGGACACCCGTAAAATTGCGTTTTCTATTGTTTTTTTTTTATTCCTTCCCTGCAACCCTGCCTTGAGGTCTCTCCATTGTTTGTCTTGGTGGGTGCAACAGAGACAAGGAGGGTGTGTATGTGCTTATGTGTGTGTAAGTATGCATGTATAAGTGTACATTTCCAAGTTTCTACTGCCACTTCATTAGCTTGGAGCCATGAGGTAAATCCAGGAGGCCAGGAGCATCAGTTCCCATTGAGGGGAGGGAGTCCGGGGCAGACCAGCGCCGTTTGCGTGGACGTGGCTGCTCCTGAACGGGAGGCTCTGCAGCCAGGGTGCGTGGAGGGGCCGGCGCTGTGGGAGGCGGGTGGTGAGGAAGAGGAGGGGGAGGAGGCGGAGGTGGCATCTCCTCCCTGTGTGAGCTGCTGGACTCTGCCGCAGCCCTGGAGGAGAGGTGGGTGCGATGGGCCCTGGAGCCGGTACGCGTATGTGTCCGGTGGGTTTGGGTGGGTGTGGGGGTGGGGGTGGGGGTGAGAGCCAGGCAGACATCCCCCTCCATGAGCTGGCGGCAGGGCAGACCGTACAGCTGTGAGGTTCTCTGGGGACAGCAAGAAGACCAGCCTCGGTCCTGCACAAAGAACGGATACTCCACCAAGACCTTCAGTAACTCCTACACAAAACCACAACATTGTTATACACTCAACCAAGAGGTCTCTCATGTCTGTCACTGATTATCACCACAATCTGACTTTGATGTGTAACAATATGTGTAAGAAATTACACCAATCTGAACTGTTTTCATCTGAAAATATCAAGGCAACTAAAGCCTGAAGTGTGACTAAACTGATTTGCATTAACACTCATCTCATCATCCAGTAATACAGTAAATTATTTATGATTATAATGTAATGTAGATATCTGTAACTCAGTTGACCCTTTGCTAAGTGTCTCCTCTGCAGAGCAACTGTCTGATCATAGATTAGCAACCATAACTAACAGGCCTTGAATTTCATCATTTTAGGGGCCACTTGGCCTTTGGTGTTGTCAGTTTTTTTTGAAGGCACAAAGATCTCAGAGCCAGAGCAGCAAGTCCATCAAATAAAACAATGACTCCAGTCCACAGAAATAAGATAACGTGACATAAATAATATAAATAATGTAATTAATTATCTTTGAGGGTTAAAGCTGAATTTATTTTTATTCATTTCTTTTCTAATTTATAGTAATGGACACTGGAAGTGAGTCTATACAGTATAATGACATCATAATAAATAAGGTGCAATATATAATAAATTAGTATCTTAAAATAATGACGTAATGTCTTAAAATAAACATCACTGAATAATAATGAGAAAGATTCTCATTATTTTGAGACACTAACTTATTATTTTGAGGTAATAAGCCATTATTTTGATAAAAAGTTATTATTTTGAGATAAGTCATTATTTTAACATAAAAAGTCAATATTTTGAGATACTTTGACACATTGACAGTAATGGGCTTCCATACAGAGAGACAGCGCATCCAGCAGCGCACTGAAGAGGAGTCGAGTGTATATATAAGGCGTATGTGGCTATTTCTCACTCTTAACAGAGACTCCATTTTGCACTTTAAACCACAGAATCGTAGAGGAAGATTAGGCTTCATGATCAAAGAAGTTTTTATCACGTTCTGGCCATATTCGCATGCTCCCTTTTCTCACGCTCATCCTGAGTGCTCAGTCTCTGCCCCTGGTCTGCTGCAATCTAATCTAAATATAACCCACCACTAGTTATGGCCTTTCAGTCTGGCTGGACTGGTCTGGCTGGACTGGTCTGGCTGGGTCAAGGTCCACTGTGGTCCTTTTCTGACATTAATGAGTGTTTTTCTGTCGTATACATACACATGTCATATTTCACTGTACAACCAATGTTTGCTGGGATGTAGCTTTAGCCTCAGTCTTTTAGCATTAATGTTATATCATGTATGCAACTGTTATGTGACTTTACATATTTAACATCCTTTTACAAGCTTCTTGTTTTAAGACGTGTCAGATGGAAACATTAAAAAGTCAGCTGACACGGACTTCTCAGCTGACTCAAGGAGTTTAAGCATTAGCATTAGCTTACATTTGCTTGCTACACTTATGGAATCTGATAGCGAAAGTCATAATTTTAGCACTTAATCTAATTCCCGTGCTTCCTTTTCTGACATTAATGAGTGTATGTCTGTCATCTATCGTATACATATACAGCTATGTGTCATATTTCAAGGTCCAACCAATGTTTGCTGGAATTTAGCTTTAGCCTCAGGTACTCAACCGTTAAATGAATTTACAAATTTAAGACCCTTTTACAGTTCTTGTTTTAAAATGTGTCAGATAGAAACATCATAAAATCAGCAGGAGACGGACTTCTCAGCTGGCTCAAGGAGCTTAAACGTTAGCATTAGCTTACATCAGCTAGCTACACCAGTAAAATCTGCAAGAGAGAGTCATTTTAGCTGACAAAATGCACGGTTGATAGCCAGGAATGAGAAGCTGCTGTTGTTTACTTCTCTATGGAATCAAAGACCTAGTGATTAAAAAATTAAAGCTGCCACCATTATCACTGTAAACTGCATATGGCCGCTTTTGAGCGGAAACCTTGTATGTCCAAAACTGTTACTTTTCAGGAAATTAAGGTAATCGAACACCATGTCATCCAAGTTGGTAGCCTTTTTAATACTTTTCACTGGTCAAATATTTCTATATCTTACAGACACATGTAAAAAGTGACCAATAACACTGATTTATGCAAGAGAATAAAAATGATGAAATTTGGAGATACGAGGTATCCGCCCGACAGCAACAATATGTGCAGTGCCGCGAATGAAAGCTTGACAGGCATAGCAACAGTAACTAAGGAGGGCAGGGCTTAGCAGAGGGTCAACTGTAAGCTGAAGCATGTAACTAAAGAGAAAGCTGACCTGAGTGTTGAGGTCTGTGAGGTGGACCTGCAGGTGGCTGAAGCCCTGTGCACTGCTGGGGGAGATCAGCAGCACGGTGCAGGTGCTGAGGTGGAACTCTGGCGAGGTGTCTGCACTCCTCAGGAAGTCCTCGGTCCGCAGCTCCTCCACCCGCTTCAACCGCCCGCTGGCCAACTCTATCAGTGAACCCTTGGTGAAGTGAGGTAGGAGCGCCGGGGGAGATGGGTGAAGGTCCGGGGGTGAGGTGTGATGATGGGACGGAGATAAGTCTCTCGCTCTATCTCTTTCTCTGTCCCGCCGTCTCTCGCGCTCACTGTCTCTTTCTTGGTCTTTGTCAGGTTGAAGGTGCTTGTCTTTGTCTTTGTCTTTAACTCGCTCCCTGTCCCTTTGAAGGACTTTTTCTCTGTCTCTTTCTTGGTCTCTGTCTCTGTCCCGGTCTCTTTGCGACCTGTCATGGCTGTTAGGCAGACCCAGGGGTGAGTGTGGAGAGTTCCTTAGATTGTGCTGCCTGGGGCCTGGCTCCCTGTGCAGGCTGTACAGAGGTGTTCCTGAGGGGCTGTAGAAGGGGTAGGTCTGTGCCTGAGGACTGGGGTGGCACACTGATCCCAACGAGTAGTAGATCTGGGCTTCAGCTGGTGTGGCCCCTAGGGGGTCCAGTAGTCCCCCTCTACCTGCCCTGGGGACTAGTCCTAGGGGATGGGGACTGGTTGAGAGTAAATTGGAGCTGGTCTTAACTATCCCATGAGGATGTCTGTCCTGCAGTGAGGAATGTGGCTCAGGGCCCTCCTGAGCTTGAGAGTCTGACAAAAATGGCCCTCCAGAGTGGACGCGTGATGTTAGGTCTTCCTGTTGTCGCCGTCCACCGTTGGTATGGGTGCTGTGTGGACTGATATCTAGCCTGCTTCTGCTGCTATCGTTCCCATATTCTGCTGTGAGCAGAGGCCTGGAGGTTGAGGCAGTCCTGCTGCCTGGCCCGTCCAGGCCGTTGGGCCTCTTGCCCAGGTACCTGTGTCTGGCTTCAACTAAGCTTGGTTCTTGAGGGTAGAGAGAGTGGTGGCTAAACAAATATGATGGGGAGAAGAGAGAGGAGCTGTTGTCACGCCGGCCACTGTTAATGTAGGACCACATCTCTCTAGAATCAGCTGGGAAGGGAGTCTTAAAGGAGGAGGTGGAGGAGGAAGATGGGGATGGTGGCAAGGGAAGTGGCCCGTCCCCTCTGAGCCACCTGGAGTGGTGGCTCAGGGGCGAGGGGAGAGGATCATCTCTCCATGCTGGAGACCCTGAGCCTCTCCTCTCGCTGACCTGCCCTGGGAAAAGGGGGAGAGAGACAGAGGGAGAGTAGCTCAGGTGCCATGGTAGGGGCAGGGGGAGGCCCGGTGCTGGAGCAGGAAGAGGCGGAGGAGTATGTAGGAGATGGGGGTTTGGGTTAATCAGAGCTCGGTCCCTGTCGCTGGCCTCCCTGCCTCCCTCCCCTCCTCCTGCACTGGACCGGCTCCGCAGAGGCACCGGGGGTTTAAACTCGTCCAGAGGGACTTGGTGTTCCGACGATCCTTGTCGAGACTCCCTCTTCTTGGGAGGGAGGCACTCTTTGCCGCGGTCGGGGCTGGGATTCATGGGTGGGCTCCAGCGGCAGTGGGGGCCCCCTGTGTGTGGGTGTAGGCTAGGTCACATGGGCCTCACGGGAGAATGGGGGGCGCAGACAGAGGGGAAGGCTGCTACACAGCATCACTGTCAGATCACTGTTGATTCTTTCGCACTGAAGCACCACTCACCTGGAGAGAAGACGGACGAAGACAGAAACAGAGAAAAGGTAGGTAAAAAGGTAAAAAAGGAGGGAGAGGACAGAGAGATTGAGTGTGAGCATAGAAAAGGGACAGTCTGTCAGGTCCTGGCATCAGTTGTTGATAGAATTTATCTGTCAGTCTGGTGGTCAGACATGCAAACAAACATTCAGCTCCATCAGACAGATGGAGTGACTCCCTCACATGAACTCCTGTAAAAGGGTTAGAAACTCTTAAGCTTTCTGATAGCTGTCACTAATTAGTCATTACCTTTGTGTGCTGCGGTGGGACTGAAACTACCCAACTTACTCGTTTCATTCAAACACATTACTCCCACATGTGGGCTAAAAATATATTTTGCAGCCAATGAAGTTCAGAGGCAGTGCAGTACGTGTGTGTAAGAGCACACACACATCGAGCACTCACAGCAGGAGAGTTTTCATCTCTGACTCTCAGGGGATGATTGGAATATGTAGATATGTTTTTGTACCACTTTCATGAACCACCCCCACGACACCCCCGGGTGTTCTCTGTATTCTATATAAGCTTACTACTACAGCACCCCCCTACCCCTTCTCTTTCAGACGCACACATGGACAGCAACAGACACACAAATACTCCCTCAGGCAGCTGTACTTACTCCCCCAGTGATAGGCAAAGCTGGTCACCACCCACCCAAAAGCTGACAGAAACACTGTTGATATTACCACCAGTTGTTGTGGATACAGGATATGTGTCTTTGCATATTAATTGTGTGTCGCAGCAGGGGTGTGGGGAAATGTGTGTGAGTGTTTGTGTGTGTGTGCATGCATGTGCGCCATGTGTAACTTTTTTTTTTTCCTGGGAAGAATGTGTGAATGTGTTTATTTGTTTAGGTCTTTGTGTGCGTGTGTGTTTGTGTTTGAGTCCTCGAATGTGTCAGAGATTTTGCAGCCTTGTTTCATTCAGTGAGAAGTGCGGGGGAGCTCTACTAATTCTTCTTCCAAACGTATTAAATGAGCTCTTTTGAAGTGATGGTTGCCGCGCCAGCTGTTCCCTCCACCACCACCACCACCAGCAGCACCGCCACCGCCATCGCTGCTCTCTCTGCCGCCGCCGCCACAACACCACAGCACCAAGCTGCCACTCAGCCCCGCACTCACCCGCATGTCTGTCTCAACAGCCTCCCAACTCCCTGCCGTCTCACCATCCATCCACCCCACTGTCACCATGGCAACTGTGTCCACACACACACACACACACACACACACATCCAGTCGGCTATAGAGGTTAGACGGGGATACTCCACGGAGAGGCGGGTAAACTGTTGCTCATCAAGTGACTTGGTCCAAAAACAGAATAAGTGTGAGAGTGGAGCAAGCTGTTTGTGCATCTGAGTGGAAAACTGAAAACTGGGTGGCGAGAGGAGGGGGATTGATTGTCCCAGACACTCACAGGACGGGTGAGACAGAGTAGAACGTGGGAAATGTTTGTGATGGACAACTATTAGGTCAGTGAACATGTCGCTGTTAGGATGCAAAAGCTTATGAGTCCAATTAAAGTGATATATTTTCAGTTCAGTGGTGAGATAACATGGCCTTCAGTGCGCTGAAAAAACCCATTGACCTCATGAAAACTGATATATTAGTGACAAAGAGCTGTCAGACGGCAGCAACAATTATAAATCATTCCTTATGTAATCCATTCATATCTTCATTTAGTTTTATCTTTCTCAATCTTTCTCCTAGAAATTTTATTTTTAAATCATATTAATTGTGACAGTCTGTTCAATCTATTAAATGTGACAACCAGTTAACATCATAAGTGAAACACAGCATCTGCACCTGCACATTTAAGCAACTTGACTAAATAGGAAGAAAAAATTAGGACTGCAATGATTAATAGAACTATTAAATTAATCGCCAACTATTTTAATAATTGGTTAATCATTTTGAGTAATTTTTAAAGAAAAAAATATCCAAAATGTCCGATTTCAGCTCCTCAAATGTGAATATTTTCTGGTTTCTTTACTTCTCTATGACAGCAAACTGAACATATTTGGGTTATGGCTAAAATAAGACATTTGAGGAAAACAGAAATCAACATTTTTCAGCATTTTCTAATATTTTATGGACCAGAAAACTAAACAACTGATCGAGAAAACGATCGACAGATTAACCGATAGTGAAAATAATCGTTAGTTGCAGCCCTAGAAGAAACAAGTTAATTTTTCCCTAAACACAGAATTAAAAAGGTCAAAATTTGCCTCACTTATCATAGTTCTTTTACTGAAGAGTTCCGCTCTACTGGCTGCACAAGAAGTTGAACTAGAATCCAGGTTTCTTAGATTAAAAAAAAAAATCTGCTTTCAGTGGTTGTCCTCAAATGACTCTGACGCCCTTGTCATCTCGACAGCCCTCATGAAAAAGGTTGTCAAAATAGACCTAATATAAACTTGCCAAAAAAGTACAGGAAAACAAAGAACACAATTGTGCATGTGGAGGAGTTTGCAGAGAAACGTCTTCTAACAGAATACTCCTACACTGTGCAGACATGCACACAGAGCTGGAGTTTAGCTGGAGCTACTGTGCTCGTAGCATTTAAATATATCAAAAACGACAGATCACAGCAGGCATAATGATGTTACGCATTCCTTTTAATGAAATACTCCTCTTTTTCAAGACTTTTGACTTGTTACAATATGTAAGCAGAAATGCAATTTATCTGAAAAGTTCTTTACATTTTTTTTTTACTTAAAACTGTTAAAAATATAAAGTCTGAAACAGTTTGCTTTTATCTTTGTCTATAAAAAATAAAAATGCTTACATTCTTCTTTTGGCTCTTAAGTAATTGTCAAATTTGACATGTCTATTTGCACCACTCCACCTCATCCCGCCTTTTCTCTGCACGCATTTCTCGGGAGAACTGTCAAACGTACCTCTTCACTCATGACTGAAAACCTCAGAAAAACAGAACTACAGAGTATTAGTCCCTACTTTTGCCTCCTTTGCTATCAAAGAAACCTCAATCAATAGTCCAGCAGTGCTAATTGCAGTATAAAAAGAGTCAACAGCAGCTCTTTTAATTCAAAACAGCAGTTAGAGAATGTGGGAGCCAGCAGGCAGACAGGTTGATGGAGTTAGTAGTTGTTGTGGTATGATGTGAGACTAACCTTAGTGCGGGCTGAGCAGACGTCCCAGTGTTGGCAGTCATTCATATTCCAGTCCTCCCAGAGGGTCAACCCACTCCTCAGCTCCTCACTGTGCACTACACTGCTCCTCTACAGCACCACCGCCAGTTACAACACCCGCAGATATCAGCAGCCTCCAGCTACACACTGCCTCTGATCTCTGTACGCATGAAATAACACCAGCGAGCCACCAAACTGAGGGAAAGAACTGAGAGCCTGCTATCCGTCTCTGTGTCTGTTGTGTATGTGAGTGTGTGTATGTCAAGAGTGTGAGTGTGTGTGTGAGTGTGTGTGCTTGTGTGTGCAAAGGGCTGAGGAAATGAGTAATATCTAGCAGTGAGAAACATGTCTGCTATGCAGAGCCACACAGGCAGACCAGTTGCTGCTGCCGCCCACTTGCTTTAATCACTGTGAGTGATACAAACATGCATACACACACACACACACACCACACACATATAGACGCACACAAACATACACACACACAAACAGTCAAGGATGCAGCACATACAGATTATATATTGGACAGTATATGCTGACTATATGCTGCCTTTGTACTGTCTGATGCTTTGCTTTCCACGCAAGTTTCACCAGTTAAACACGTCTTCCAACATGAAAAGTCATCAATCAATCAATTAATCTATAGTCAGATCTTTATTCTATATTTCTGGTGACACTTTTCAGAAGACATGCTGGCACATAAAAGAGAGGGAAGGATGGAGGGGAGGCAGAGAGACAGTTGATGAGAGACAGGGAGGGACGTGGTAGGAGGCTCATCCTACACACACTCTCAGACTTAGGCATTTGCTGCTGCCTCTGACTCAAAACTAAACCTCACATCCATCAAGCACACACACACACACACACACACACACACACACAGACACACACGCACATACACACACACACTACACACATGCACGCACACACTAGCCCTTTTTGTTTATCTCTAGTTTTCGTCTGAATTTGTGTCCTTTGTTCTCATCAAAGCACTTTGTGACGAACCTGTTGTTAAAAGAGCTTTTATGACTAAATTTGATTTGACTTCATATACACACACATAAAAACACACACTTACACACACAGGCTCATACGCTAACAGGAGCACTGCAGGAGAGCTCTGAATGATTTGCTTCAGTGATTCAGTCAGTGCCAGTGAAGTGTGCTGGTATGGCTGGTAAGGCTTATTAGGGCTGAATTCGTGCGAGCAGTGTGGTTCATTCACGGTGAGAAATCAGAGACCTGTCAGTATAGAAACCTTTTACAAAATAATAAATAGGCCCAAGGTTGAAGATGCAACACTATGCAAATAACCCAGTCTGCTCCTCGTCAAAAGAAACAGGGCCAAACCTCAGTTCAAACAAGCTTATGTAAATTACCAGCGCAGAAATGCAATACAGCAACGAGGACATAAACTGGAGCACTGGAGGGGGGGTTGGATTTAATGAAGCAATCAAATCTTTATTGGTAGTTAATTGTAAAAAGCAATCTTTATGGTCTATCATATTTCTAAGAGCATATTTATCAAACCTTTTAAACGCGAAGCAAGATATCCACCAACAGTAAATTAGAGGTTAACCTTGTCTAACTTTTCAACCTCAATGCAATGGAAAGTTAATCAGACTTGGAGGTGTGTGCAGACACATCAGCTTGAAGGCCACATTGAAACACTGAGGCGACAATTGCCAAGAAAGTCTACTCTGACATTTAGGAGGAGATTAGTTTTTCTTTTCTTTTTTTTCAAAGTGAACGCTGTTTGAAGACGATGTGCACTCAGATTGTGTGGGCACAAGTGCTGCTGTCTGCTCTGTACCACAATTAACACAGAGTAAAGATGCATATTTTTACATTTTGGAGCATTCTGGATTAAGATTAAATAATACTATTTTATTATTAGATTTTTTAAATCATATTCTATTTAAATTTTTTATATACATACATACGCGCGTGTGTGTGTGTGTACATATATATATATTTATTAGCTCTTTATTAGCTTCGTTTTTTTTTTTCTTTCTTTTCTGTTATTCAAACTTCTTAATTAAATGTATCACTATTACTGTTAATGTTTTTTCTTTGCCTATTATGATTATTACTAACTAGGATCTGGGATTATGGGGTGGGATGGGATGGGAGTGATTTACAGTAAAGATAAAGTTGTCTGAAACATCTGTTTCCATCCTCAGAAGTAACTGCTGTAAGAGACCAAAAGTGCAAAAAAAGACTGACCAATACTGTCAGATTTCTTTTGGATAGTAGGGCCTCACTGTAACATATAACACGGAAATGTAAGTAATAATCAGTCTTGACAAACAAAAGTAACAATATCTAATCCGTCTGTTTATAATTGCATTAATTCACATGCAATCAATGGGATCAGTAGGCCAAGAATTATGATTCTTACTTATTTATGAAAGCTAGGAAATTGTTCATTTCACTGTAATTAGTTTTAAAAACCTGAATAACTAATTAGACTGCCAGCATGTAAAAATAAAGTTGTTTTTCTATGATTATATTACACAAAGCACCCCATCTCCTATAAGGTGACAGAGTTGACTTGGCAATTTAAATTACTGTGAAGTGTCCAGCACATGATTATACAATTTAATTTCCCACACAAATAACACATTTCTTAACTAATAGGATTGAAACTAAAGGTCGCAAGTTAGTGAGAAATCATACTCTGTAAATTAAAATATAAAAAAAGTAAACAAGTATGAGATAGAGCTACAATATTAGTTGATTAGTTAGTATTCATTATTTTGATAACCATTTTGAGCCATTTTATAAGAAAAAACATGCAAATTCCAGTGAAAAGTGAATATCTTCTGATTTCTTTACTCCTCTATTATGAGAGCTAACTTAATATCTTGTGGTTGTGGACAAAACAAGACATTGTAGGAGGTCACAGTGGGCTTTTGGAAACAGTGATCAACATGTTTCATCATTTCCTGACATTTTATGGACCAAACAGCTAATAGCATGAAATAAATAAAAAGTACTGAAGGACATAAAATAATTACTTTTTTCTAAATATAAGCCATCAGCATTACTGCTAATAGATATAATTGCACAGAGTATCTTGAATATAATTCTACATAAATCATAGCATTAGTCAGTGTTTGATATATGTTCAGGCATAATAGTCCAGTCATACTGAAAGAAAAAGAAATAGAGCAAGGACTGGGTTCATCAAAGGGTATTTACTACAATACAGAGATATAGAAATGACTGTTGTGCTCTACTTATGTATGCACATTTTGATATTTAGCATATTGAACACACACACACACACACACACACACACACACACACACACACACACACACACACACACACACAAACATCAACACACAGTGAAGTCACACTGTGCTGTCAATCATTTATGGCACCACTGAGACATTTGGCGCACTCTTTCTCCGACTCATGCTCGCTGTTCCTGTCTGTCTCTGCCTCTCTCTCTCTCTCTCTCTGGCTTTGCACTATTTGAGCTGTCCGTCACAAACACACACACGTAAACACACACAGGGTCAAGCCAAGACAAGAAAGGTCAGATGAGTCAGACTGCACACAGCAAATGATAGTGGTCCAAGTGTAAAGAAGCAGAAGGGGACAAACACTTCCACAGGTGACAGACTTTACAGAGTGGATTCACTCAGCAGAACTTTACTAGCTCCCCCTTTAAAAAAAAAAAAAAAAAAAAAAAAAAAAAAAAATTGAAAACGCCTTTTGTGTTGTTGTTTTTTTCTCCTTCCTCATGCGTAGCCTCGTATGGGGTGTCTGATCACGTTTCAGGCTGAGTGGGGGATCTATGATGGACGTCTGATGCAGCAGAAATTTGTTGCTGAATGTAACAGATCTGAACAGAGGGGAGGAGGAAGGGAGGAAGGGTAGAGGACACAGCAGGCAGATAGATAGATAGATAGATAGATAGATAGATAGATAGTAGATAGATAGATAGATAGATAGATAGATAGTGATTCTCAATTAATCGATGAATTATTTGGTCCATTAAATGTCAGAAAATGGTAAAAATGTCAATCAGTGTTCCCAAAAGCTCATGGTGATGTTCTCAAATGTCTTGTTTTCTCCAAATCCCAAAGATATTCAGTTTAAAAGGAGAAAATAAACCAGGAAATATTCACATTTGAAGCTGAAACTAGAGAAATTTGACTTTTTTTTCTGAAAAAATTACTCAATGCAATTAAGCGAGCATCAAAATAGTTGCTGATTAATTTAATAACTGATTCATAATTCATTGCTGCAGCTGTACAGCTTGACAATAAATTTATTGTCCATGATGACATCAGGTCACTGAAACAGTCAGTTGTCACTGGGATTTTTAATCATTATGAATAATAATTAAAAACACAACTGGAAAAAAAATTACTTACATTAAGAAAAAGGATCAAATATACATAAATGCTGCCGATAAAAAACCTCCAAATCAAATCAAATATTTGGGGCAGGTGCTGTTAACAATATAAAGGAGTGAATAAATTCCGATTTTGATGATCAGTGATATCTTAAATGTGTGTCTCAACCACTGGTGACAAAGATGTGTAATGGAGGTCAGATATTTTACAGTTTAACAATAAACTTTTTTGTACAATATAACATCAGATCACTGAAACAGTAAACTTTCACTGTTTTCTTTTAATAATGATAAATAACTAGAAATATTTTCATAAATTGAAAATATATTTACATTAAAGTTGAATTCAAACTTGAAAAAGGAGATAAAATATACATAAAATGTCTAATAAAATAAAAAAAAACAAAAACAAAATGAACTCTTTTTTCATTATCACACACATCAAACAAGATGTAGACTAATTTAGCTGTGATAGGCCAGTATCGGCCAATAATAGATAGATAGATAGATAGATAAATAGATAGATAGATGAAGAGAGGGGTGAGGGAAGGGGGAGGAGGGGAGTACTACTAGCCTTGTGTGTGGTGGCTTACTCCACAGGGAGCCGGGCTAAGCTGATAAAAGGACAGGGTGATACGGGCGATAGCTTATTGGGCAGAAGGCCAGGTCAGCCTTCAGGGCCCTGACCCATTCTTCAGCAGGATGAGCCAGCAGCCCTACCCACAGCAGGCTCAACCACAATGAGGATGGGCTTATGGCTCAGGAGTTACTATTAACACCTACACACACAAACACCGTGCACACACACACACACACACAGGGTATGTGCCATGTACACCGAAACACAAACATGCACGCAAAGAGTCATTGACTGATTCTTTGTGCAAATGTGCTCACTCATTACAGACTTGCACTCCTTCATGTGGCACAAATTAATGAAGATTAGAGCCTGACTAAAAAAACTGGTCGACCAGTATTATCAGTCCAATATTGGCCTATCACAGCTATACTGTCCGATATGTGTCTATATGAAAACTTTTTTATTTAAGAGAACATAATGCAGATTGTTTTTATTTGTCAGCTTAATAGGCAACATTTTATTATCCTTTCTCTTTATTCATGTTTAATATATAGATATATTTACTCTATTTGTGTTTTTTATTTGTAGTTATTTATGACGATTAAAAAAACGATAAAAAGTTTACTCCAGTGCCCTGATATCAATGTGGACAATAATATTTATTGTTCAGCTGTAAAATATCCTGTCTTTGTCACAAGTGTTAACCACTTTTAAGGGACCATTGCAAAAAATGTATTTATGTATACATTCTATATTATGTACATATATATTCTATATAAATGTAGAATTCTTTTTTTACTCCCTAATGCCAATATTGGCATTCGCCCCAAAAATCCAGCACCAGTCAGGCCTTACTGAAGATATCTAGGAATGTAACTATACCAAAAACTCATGGTACTCATGGTATAACACAATAAAAGGCCACAATTTGATATTTATTCCAATATTTAAAAACTATGAAAAATGACAAAATTAAATAAATAATGCTAAATAATAAATCTGATGTGTACAGCATTTTTTGCTCATATAGTTACTTTTCCTTTTAATTTCTTTAAAAGTGTTTCTGTTTCCCTTCTGTAATGAAATAAAATTAAAGTAGCCAGTGATGACCTGAGCATGTGCAGAAAAAAATTGAATGTGCAGTGAAGACTTGCTTGATTTATGTACATCTGCAAAACAAAAGCAATGCAGCAGTCAGTAGCAGTCCTTTTATAAAATAAAATAAATATAAAAATAATAAAGTAAAATATCAACCGAGTAATATGACGGTAGATACGTTCATAGTCCAGTACAGTCCTGATATATTTTCCTTATTGCAATATTTGATATATGGGTTTACATCCCTAAAGATATCTGCTGTTTTTGATTAAGAATAAGATCAACAGTGTGTGCCACAAGTACAGCAGAATAAACTGAATATTCCACCTTCTAAAAAGCAGAGTCGTAAGCTGAGTGTGCAAGAAAAGAGCTGATAGGGAGAGAGCAGAACAGTGTGAGTGATGCAGACAGTTACAGGGTGACGCCTGTAACGTATTGCTGGGTTAATCCCTGTGAATCCTAACTGGTACGGCCTAAGGCAGGCTTAGTATAGTTCTGGGAGGAAATCCCCCTGTGTAGTGGTACAGGCCATTAGCCCCTAGGGTATAAATAGGGCAGCTATGGCTCCTTAAGCTGGCTTTTACGCAATATCAGTTAAAAATATGACTTGACTAATTACATGCAGGTCAGCCAGTCAGCAGAAGCAAAAATTCCTCCACCTCGCGTTCTCCTCTTGCTCTGACCACAGCAGACTGCTGCAGTGTTCCTGTAAATACACACAGACATGTACAGTGCACATATGAGTGTGCACACAGAGGTCAGCGGGGAGGAACGAGTGCAACAGTTAACAGGTATTCTGCAAACCTTGTGGCTGACATTTTCTGAAGCGGGTGTTATGTTGTTGTCATTCATTGACATTTAAGTGTCTACTGATGGGAGTTTCATTTTTGTACTTTTCCACTGCCTCAATCTGATAATATACTTCTTATGCGGCATCTGCACCAGTTATATTTTCAACCACAAAGAGATGACTTCGGTTTCAATTTGTAGGCATCGTATGCATCACAAAAGAAGCATGAAACAAACAAATGTGCCACTATGGGTTAGGTGACAACAATTCTTAAGCAACTGCAGTGATGTCACATACTGCTGATGCACAGTCATGCTGTTGTATTTCCACTCTTGCAGCTTTTTAAATTAGTTTTCAAAGTTTTTACATGCTCAGCTTCACCGGCTCACAGGTAGCAGCCCCTCTCACTAGTTTGTGACATGATTATCCCAACTCAGAGCCCTTGATGCGAGTAGTACTCTCACCTATGAGATCAGTAGCTTACGAGGGGGGTTGAGGGTGGAGGAGAGGAGGAGAGAGACAAAGTCTGATGGGGTAGAAACGGCTTGAAAGAGAGAGGACAAGAGTGTGTGTGTGAAAGAAAAGAGGGGATTACTTTTCATTCCAAAGATTTGTTGTTTTTGGCACTGTCCCCTGGCGACTGCCAGTCAAACCGGGTTTCTTTTGGTTCTCTATAGTTTAGCAGCAAAATGTCAGCAAGCTGTAAGCATAGTGATGACATCTCCATGGAGAGAGCATGGCCAGGTCCCCCATTGGTAGCTCAAGTGCCATTCATTTTCACAGAGACTGTCTAGACTGGCTTCATAGATACTGTCTGGAATACCTTTATCACTGCTGGTATTCAAGGCAACATTGCTATACACTGCCATTATTGCTATTGCTCTGCAACCCCTCCCACACCAAATCTGCTGCCCAGCCACACACGGTCACAGCCATTTACTAAAAACACGGCTTATACTGTTTGTTCTAAAGGGTGCTGCAAATTATATTGAAATAGGATTGAGTGGGTTTAATGCGTGTTTTCAAAATGAAAAAAGGGAGAGTCCCACTTGAGAGAAAACCTTTGTCGCTCAGCTATTTGATCATCTCTGCTAATAATTACAAAAAAGACATCAAATTAAATTAGAGAAAGATGTTTTGCTGAGTGGTTTTAACATTGCACAGGATAAAAAAAGAAGTAGAATGAATAGGGAGGCACTGCAAAGGGAAAGGAAGGTAATACTAACTTGAGGACAGGCTTTCAGGACACTATTGATGCCATAGGCTACAGGATGTCTCAGATGTTACACTTTCTGTACAGTGATACTAAAACCGATACTGTGCAATTTATTGTGTTTGCGCACGTTGGGTCTGTCTGTACGAGGGAGCAGATTTACTTGCAGGCAAAGACGCAGGCCTGGTTGAAAAACTGTGGGTGTAGGTGGTGGGTGGCAGAGTTGAAAGGTCATTGACCCCTATTGTAGATGAAGTGTGGAGGAGGAGGAGAACATACTGCTTGATCATACACAAGGGTTAGCAAGTCAGGGCCAAAGAAAACGATCTGTACCAACACAAAGAGCGAGGAAAAGACTCATATCTGAGAGATTATGCACACACACATGCATTGTCACGTGCATACGCACACTTCCGTTCACACATATATGGATGTGAATCTAAATGCATCCTATGAAATATCACTTCCTGCATGTTCCTCTCCTGGTACACACGACCAACAGGTGTGTCTGTCACCTTAAAGTAGTCTGGCACAGTGTCAACTGTATTTCAACACCTGCCTCTGTTTGGGATTATTCATCACACTCCCGGCTCCCGGCTGAGATCCCAAGCCAATTCCATACCCTTCCAACTGTGAGAGTGCTCAGGTGGGAAAAGTGGCAGTGGAGGTCCCCTTGACTGATTCAAAAATGGCATAATGCAGAACACATTCACGATCAACATAAACCTTCAAAGAAATCCGTGCAATAGACCAAATCACTGTGATGTCTTGCTAAGAAAAACATTCATCGAGGGGTAGACAACTGGCAATTGATTGGACCTGCAGAGATATGTAAAATCAGCTAACTTGTTCATTTCTGTTCTGTTTTTTCCTTGTTAAAAAGTTTTTGTGGGTAGTTTTTCCTTATCCGATCACAGGTCTAAATGACAGAGGCTGTCAAACACTGTAAACTTTGTAAAACAGCCTGAGGCAAATTGTGATATTGGGTGATACAAATAAAATTTGACTTATCTTGACTTGTGTTGTTATTTTCAGCTGTAACTGTAATGTCTGAACATAGAGTAAAACATGGTGGCCCAACTTATCTGACATTCCTACTTATTTTATGTACTGTACTAGCACCTTTGATAAACCACCCAACACTGACATTTCACCACTGGTCAAGTCTAACTGCTAGTTCTGGGCAAAATCTGTGGCCAACAGATGAATTAGGTCTCCAACCTAATGTAAGTGAGAGCGTTGCAATATGAAAGCACAAAACGTGCATTTTAGGTGAATGAGATATTCAACATGTTGCTGCCATTAAAGGGATAGTTTGGATTTTTTACAGTGGGGTTGTATTAGATATTTATCAATAGTCAGTATTATTTTCAACACTCTTCACTTTATTGTCAGACAGCCTTTTCTGACAAGAAACTGCTGTTACATAATCCATTTTCACTTTCTTCAAACCAACCAAACTCCACAGTTAAAATGAGTCATTTTACCACTGGAGTTTCTGGTTTACTGTTGCCTCAATCTCTTGGCTTGTATGTGACGTTGGTGTGGTAAAAGGATAGTTCAGATTCACCAAAGTCATACAGTAGCACAAACCAAAAGATTGAGGCAACGGTAGATCAACAACTCCTGTGTTCTGCGAGGTAAAATGACTGATTTTGCCTATGGAGCTTAGTTGGTATATAAAATGGCAATTTCCCATTGTAGAAGGCTGTCTGATGGCAAAGTAAAGCAGTGAAAATATTGTAAATATAGCATACACTTAAACTGATATTGATTTGTTTGGGTGGACCTTTGTTAGATGGCTAAAACACCATTTGCTGCTGACCCTGCCCACAGCAGTTCATTTCTTAGCTTCTTGCTGGTGCCCCTCTCTGCATCTCCAATCTGGGAGTGTTGACGTGCATCTACTGTAACTAATAAAGTGACTAAAAGTACTTCAACTTCACATCAAGTAATCCGAACTATTCCTTTAAATTGTATGGATGTCCACAGGGGGGTTTTCTACTCAGAAGTTACTGTAAAGAAACATAGTGATTGGTCCTATACCACGTAGTTGCTGCTGTTTCTTAAATAACTTTCAGTGAAGCAAGTTAATTGTGGACGTGGAGCCCATATCGTTTTATTTGTCAGTTCACTTTAGAATAATTTAAAAATGATGTGAGCTGCACTTTTCATACACATTTTTAATTAAATGAAGTACAGTTTGAGATCATGTCAGGGCAGCGCAGTTTTGTTGCCAAACAGCAAGATGGATGGAGGTCTGACTCCCTTTCTCTGAGAGTAGATGACAAGCAAGACAAGTAAAGACATGCAAGTCTGTGTTTGCCCATAGGTGTGACTGTGACTGATGGTGACAGTGATTATCCATCACACATCCTGCAATGAGCTGGTGAGTGTTTCCCTGCTCTCTGAGACCCTGAAGAGGAACCGGATGGTAAAGAAAATGAGTACACAAATGAGGTTATGTAGGGTTATGTAGCCTCAAATACCCGCGGAACTGCTGCGCCCACAGCCGGTCTGAAGACGGGAATTTTCTCAGAGCAAACATACAACATACAGCGCTAACAACACACATATTCATATAATCATGCAAATGCACCGTCTCTGCATGAATGTACACTTCACTCTCTAAGTTTTCCCTCTCTGTCTCTTTCACTTTCAGTCCCCCCCCCCACCTCACCTACTCTTGGTCTTCCTCTGTGTCTTTCCCTCTCACTCATCTGGCTGGCTGTTTGAGAGCACACACTCAACGTGGGTGAGAGTGCTAGAGTAGAGTATATGACTGTCAACACAAGGTGCAGGGTGTGTGTGTGTGTGTCTGCCTGGCTGTCTGTGTGGTGCTGTAGGTGGAGAGGCACAGCAGGGCGTGAAGGAGCGCTGTGATAATGACAGGCCATGCATTATATAACATGCAGATTGCATAAGGAGAAGATTATTTTAGGTCCAGATATTGAGGATGTATAAGTAATTTTTTTACGTGGGTGTACAGCACTACGCGCACCCCTAAGTGCACGGATGTGTTTGTGTAAAAATGTTCCAAAATGTGCTCATTTTTTGTGGCTTCTTTCGAGGAGTGTGGGGGTGTAAGTAAACTAAAGTGTATTATGTGTTTGTAAGAAGGGGGCATGAATGTTTTCAGATTTCTTTCATAGCTATCTGCATATCAAAACAAGTATGTGGGAATGTTGGCACATTTGTGTACAGTGTGCATAAGGGTGTCTTTATTGCGAGCTCCCACTCATTATCACTTCTAGACTTCAGAGAGATCCACTTTAAAAGGGCTGATTCTCCCTGTCGGGCGCAAACCTCGTAACTTCATGTTTTTTGATGATTTTCGTGTTTGAAAGAACGCACGCTCCTCTTATGGGCTGAACGAGCTTTAGGACTCTCTCTCGGCCACTCAGTCACAAGGTTATGGTCCTACAGGATGTGTTGTGTGGAGTCACAGAAGTGAGGCAGCGCAGATAGAGTCTCTCCGTGTGCCACTGCCTCCTCTGAGCGCCTCGCTCCATGCATGAGTGTGCCCCTGTAAAAATAGACCTCTTAAAGGGCCAGCAGCCACTCAACCTTCTCCCACAAGAGGCCTGAGCTGCTCTTCAGGGTGACAGTACTCTAAGAAACATGGGATGAGAGAACATGCTGTATTTCTCATTCAGTCCACAGAGACAAGTTGTATTTCTGTGTCCCAAAAGACACAGAAACATACCTACATTCAGTTTCTGTTTGTCATCTTTACATCATTCATGAGGACACAGCCAGAGTCATAAAATATAGCTCTAGGTTTTATGTTTGTAAGTTATATATTAAACACAGGAGATCTGAGTTTTGAAGCCCCACCTTGGCACAAATCTTCTCTGGTACACCACAGAGTCCTTGCTTCAGCTTGATAGTGACAAATCCAACATTAGAAACTACAAGAAAAATTGCTCCTGGCATATGAGGCGTACTCAAAACGAGCATTTCTAGAAGCAATCTCTCATTGACATAAGGCTTCCTGTACACGCCAGCAGATCGTCCTCATAATTGAAATAAGTGAATTAAGTCAGCAGGGACAAATGTTGTACGTCTCGCTTGAAAGACATCTATAGCTGAGAACTGTCTGAACCTGTAAAGAGTTCCTATATATGCAGCATATGGGGTATCACTGCAGCAGAAGGACAGCGCCTGCTGGAGCAGAAATAGACATACAGAAATCATAATCGTGCACACTGGCGTAGTATTTCTCCATGGAGAATGGCGAGAAATGAGGAGGGATTTGAGCGGAGTCAGTAACTGAACCCCAAACATAGCTCTGCGTTCCCAACAGAGGGACGCAGAAATGGACACATTTAAAGTCCTTGACCAAGAAGGAGTGTTGTGAAGTTGTGATTAAAAATTAAAGCTGACATTGGAAGTTCCTCCAGTGGATGTTGCCTCATGTATCCTGTACATTGGTTGAATGAGAAGCTAGATTACAGATCAGGGCTGGGGCTTGAGAGCCGATTCCAAATAAGAATTGATTCCAAAATTACAACTCCAAAGAAATCATTAAGAAATTTTATTGATTTCTACACAACTTTCACTCACGCTAGTTTCAAATGAAACCGTGTACTGCAAACACCTACCGTACATCGACCTGGCTATCTATCCACGCCTGTAGACATGTGAGTTGAATGCATGCATGTCCTCATGTCTCCTATTTGAGTGCTGCAGGATGATATATTTTTGTAGGCCAACCCTGAAGTTAACATCACTCTGCTTCCCTACACAAAATTTTTTCTTTTTTCATTGGATATTGTATTAGTGCAGAAAATAAGCTCTGTGGTGAAGAAAAGTTTTTGATGCTTACATGTCTGGTTCGGTGAGATAATCTTCACAAATGAATGCCACTTTTGTGATATCTGAAGCATCAATGCAATTGCCAGAGGTAAAAAGGTAATGTTAAGCTATAAACAAGCCATACCATGGCCTTGTGACTCAGCATCACCCTCACTAAGTGAATAGTGTTTGGCGTTATGACATTTAATGTCCATGACAACCTCTGTAGTTTAATTTAACCACTTGTCAACTGCCGTCTTTAAGACACGTAAAAGCTTTAAAATTCATGAGTGCAGTACTTACTGACATATTTTATATTGCAGAACAAAATGTGAAAATCTTTTGAGCTGGTGTTAACCACAGCTCTTATTTTGGACATCTAAACAAAAACCTATGCAAAAAACCTGGAGTTGGACTCAGAAAAGAGGGAACTGGAAGTGCAAATATGCTATCTCATTTCTGTGTTTTAAGACTTATTTCTGCAGCACTCTGTGCATTTGTGTTATTAAATCGTCAGTCGAGCATTATTTTCAGTTAACTTACTCACCTACCCAGCTGTTGCTTGACTAGCAGGTGAATGGCACAAATTGTGTGAGTCTTGTAACAATCGCCTCAATTTAACAAATGCTTTCATACAAAACACTTTACAAGGACGGGACACACTTCTATTGTTGCAGTAAAGTAGTCTAAATAAACCTCCAAATATTCAAGAAACCAGAAAAGAGATCACCATCATTGTGCTCATCTAGCTCAGTGGTTCTCAACCTGGAGGTTGGGGTCCTCAGGGGGGCCACAAGATCATTTCTGGGGCTGTGAATAATAAAATAAAATAACATAGTCTGGCAAGTGCTCTGGAATGAGAGCCAGGAAGTAGCTCTCAGCAACGTAAATCCCTTAATGACACAAGCACCCAAAAATATGCAAAACACAGCTGGCCTCAAGAAATGTAACAGCCACCTCACTAATGGTTAAAAATATAAACAGCAAATATATGACAATTACCAACATAAATCACCACGTTCACAGACACAAACACTAACAAAAACTAACATTTGCATTTTGTAACATTAAACAGCAAAAAGAACAAACTACTCGGCAAGCATGATAGGAAATGAGGGCTGTATTTTAGACTGTGGAGTGGTTTTTACATTACATCTCCTGTATCACTAATACACTGTGTGTTTGGTAGCTTTCATGCGTCGTACAGTAATTCTTGATTTTTCTGGGAGGTTGCGACACAAAAAGGTTGAAAACCACTGATCTAGCTAATGTAAACTTAGCTCAGTGTTTCTGCTGGTTACATATATGCTGTGAAGAAAGCAGGAAGACACTCAAGGAACTGGAATTGAGAATTGTTAAGAACCAAAACCGATAAGTGGCATCGGAAACAGAATCGTCAAAAAATCCAAATGCTACCCAACCCTACGCCTGATGCACCTGCACACCTGCACATCCTCCCTTTGATCGCATGAGATCTTCCCCCAGACTTGCCCCCAACATCTGCACCTGATATTTTCTCTCTCCTCCTCCCTCATTCTGTCTCTTTCCAAATTTTTCCCCGACTCAACTCGCCTACCCCCCACCCTCACCCATCTCATATCCGTCCCTCCCAGTTTAAGCGGGCTCCTCCAGGGCCCCTGGCTATCTCTGGACCAAGGCTATTTAAGCCCACTGCTCTAATTCTGAAAGTCCTGATCTGCCGTCAGGCTGAGTGATGGACTTCCACCTCTCTCTCTGTCTCTTTCCGTCCCTCTCTTCCTCTGTCTGTCTTTCTGTCTCTGTCTTCTTAACACACTCCTTGTCTCTGGATCAGTCACACTCTCCCTCTTGTTCACACTCTTATTCTCTTCCACGCGCACAAACACCCCCACACACAGGTGCCGGCTTACATGAGTGTATACCACACGCTCATTCACACACACACACACACACACACACACACACACACACACACACACACACACACACACACGCACACACATTTCAGACATGTTGTCTTCCTATAATTAACCCGGCTCTCACTCTCAGGATGACATGAACCTACAGTAACTCTTGAACCTGTTTCCTCAGAGCGTTCATAACACACAGCACGGTCTGTTTATCCTTTCATTCAAAGTTGCTAACACACCTGCGCTCCCTCTCTCCCACACACACACACACACACACACACACATGCACACACACTCAGAGGAGGAGGAAGTGGTGTGGTCACATACCTCGCCGGGTGCCTTTGCGTAGCAGGTAGCAGAGAGTTTACTCATTGGATCAGGCGGTAGAGCAGGCACGTAGGAATATCCAGTTTTGAGACTGCGAGTCTCTTCCTCCTCTCTACTGCTCAGCCTCCCCTCCCTTCATCCTATTCCTGCCTCTCCTCCTTCTCACTCTCTAAACGCCTCTTTGCTCTCTCTCTCTCTATCTCCCTGTGAGTGCGCTCTCTTTCTCTCCCTCCCCAGCTTCGCTTGATCTCTCCAACCCCCTCCCTCCCTCTCTCCCTCCCTCTGTCTCTCTCCCCTTTCGCTCTAACTGACACACACCTTCTATCTCACCCTTACAACTTCAATCTACACTCATCCCTCTTAGTAAGTCTCTCTGACACACACTGACACTTGATAACTTTTTCTTTCCCCTGCCTAATATGCTCTCCTTCTCCCTGTGTCTGTGTGTCTCTGCCTCTCTGGGAGTGTATAATTAGACAGAGCTCAGTGGTAATACAGTCAGGCTCATTGTGGGAGCCTTAGCATTGCTGCTCGTTTGGCTGATAGCCCAGCGGCTTCACTCATTAACCTCCCTCGAGCCGCGGAATGGGCCAGCCCACGGCTCGTGCTATTTGCTGCAACACCTCAGCCTCTTAGCCCAGCAGCCAATCGCAGCCCACAGATGATGATGGGAAAGGTGTGCTCGTCGGGCACACAGTGCTATAGGTGAGAGAGCTAAACATAATCACTACACTCTTATAAACAAGGGTTCCAAAAGGGTTCTCCTTGAAGGACTGAGGGTCTAATCAGTACCATTTGCCTCTGAAGAACCCTTTTATTGAAAAAGGGTTCTTCAAGGATTGTTGAAATAATTTCATCAAGGCTTTGTCAAGGGTTCTTTGTACCATAACATTAAGGGTTCTCAGTAGAACCTGCTGGGTGGGTTCTAGATAAAACCTTTCAGATTTACAAATAGAAATCTTCCAAATTTCCCCATTGTGGGACTAATAAAGGATTATCTTAGAATCCCCTGGATGGGTTCTTGTCAACACCCTTGTCAACACAAGGCTGGGTTCTAAATAAAATGCTTAGACTATGAAAGGGTTCACGGTAGAACCTCCTGGGTGGGTTCTAGATAAAACCCTTGAAATATAAAAGCGTTCTTGATAGAACCCCCTGGTGGATTCTAGGTAAAACGCTTGGAATATAAAAAGGTAAAAAGGTACCCAGTATAAATCTTGCAAATTTCCCCATTGTGGAACTAATAAAGGATTAACTTAGAATCCCCTGGATGGGTTCTTGTCAACACCCTTAGAAAGTGGAAAGGTTCTTGATAGAACCCTCAGGAAGGGTCTAAGTGGAACCATTACACCATAGAAATGTTCTCTATAGAACCTCTCATAAGGGGTTCTGGGTATCACCCTTTATGTTGTGTTCTACATAGAACTCTCAGATAGGCCTTGTCTGTCAATATACAAGCTCCCGTTTCTGTTCAAACACTGAATTTTGATCTGTTCTGAACATTTCCACCAAAAATAAATTGGTCCAAAAATTGAAAAGTTGGTTCCCAGCTGGAACCAAAAAAATAGCAGGTTGTCTTTGTCTTTGCGGACCAAAGTGGGTGTGTCATATTCCACAGGTTCTTGTGTATTGTGCGACACCCTCTGTTGATGACATCAATGATTACTTTGGCTTCACTCAAAACTGGTGGAAATGCGAGCTGGTTTGTTAGATAGCACCAAGGTTCCAAGAATCTTGAACCTGTTCAAGATCCAGAGCTTATGTGGTGGAAAAGGGCCTTTAGAAGGATGTAAAGTTCTTGATAGACCCTTTAGGAAGGGTTCTAGGTGGAACCATTACACCACAGAAAGGTTCTCTGTGGAAACTCTCATAGGGGGTTCTAGATGGAACCTTTTACAGATGGTTCTAGGTATAACCATTTATGTTGGGTTCTGGGCAGAACTCTCTTCAGAAAAGACACTACCAGGAACCAAAAACAGTTCTCCTAGGTGGACAAGCCAAAGGACACTGTATGGTTCTAGTAAGCACCATTATTTCTAAGAGAGTAAGTATTGACATGTTATATAGAAGGTGAAGCACAACAGCAGCTGGTCAGATGTGACACATCGAGGATTTCATCACAGTCATAAGAATCCTTCAGTTCTCTTTTAGCTTAATCACTTGGTCGTGATGTGCGTGCAGTGGCATCATGTGCTTTTCTTTCAAGCATGAAACCACAACAGACCACTCACACATCTTATTGTGAAACCACTGCGAGGTATGGGAATGTCCTGTGTAATGTAGCAATAAGTCATATGCTCTCTTTACTGTACAGTGTGCCCCAGTTCCCATCACATATGACCTGGCATAAACCCTCGAGGGAGGCTTCCTTTATGACAGCGAGACAACTGTGCAGGATAAACACAGACTGTTCCTGAGAAATGAAAGTGGCAGAAAAATAACTGTCGAATTAGTTTATTATTGAAGTTTTTATTAGATTTAAATCATGTTCAACCTTGTCTGAACAAACCTCTTATGATCTCAGTTCTTTGATGCCTTTAACTGCACCTGGGTGAGCCCTTCCACTATCATTTTGGCTTTGTCATCATGAGCGAAACATTTGACTCAGGTCCAGAGCTGGATGTGTCAGGCCAAGCCAGGTCACATGAGCAGCTTACGTGGCTGGGATCTCTCTACAGCACAATGTCTCAGGGAGGTGGAATCTACGACTTGCACCTGCTGAGCTGAAAGTGAAGTGAGACTCTTTATTTGCCTGTGATCACAGTCCTCCCTACAGGAGAGAGCGATTATTTATATTTCACACATCAAATTGTTTCATAATCCTTTTATTTTTGTCAGTCATAACCTGGGAGTCTTGGACATAGAAAATATTATATAAATAAATAGTAATTAATAAATAATATTTTGCCTCTTAGAGCAGCTGACCAGGAACTCATACCTGAACCATTTCATTAAATTTAATTACATTAAAAGGATAGTTTAGATCATTTAAAGTAGGGTTGTATGAAGTATTTATCAATATTCATTGTATTACCTACAGTACATGGCAGTACGCATGCCCCCAGTTTGGAGAAGCAAAGATGAGACACAGTGTAGTGTGACAAAATCACTCATTTTACTTTGTAGTACATAGGAGTTGCTGGTCTACTGTTGCCTTGATCGATTGGTGAAATCATACAATAACTCAGACAAACTAACCGTTCAATGCAGCAGTAGACCATAAACTCATGTGTTCTGCAAGCTAAAATTGCTGATTTTGCCAATGGAGCTTGGTTGGCTTGGACAGACCAATATTTGGCTTCTATAACAGCGGTTTCCCCTCAGAACAGGCTGTCTGACAGCAGTGAAAATATTCTAAATATAGTGTACACTTGATATTGATTTTTTTTTATTTTTTATGATGAGCCTTTTTTAGGTGGCTAAAATTACATTTTGTTACATTTACATTTTGTTGCCGGCCCTGTTTAGCTTCCTAGACAGGTACTTTATACAATCCCATGTCAAATTATCCTTTAAAGTTCTGGGTCCACCGGGTACATTACAAGCTGTGACCATAAATCAATATCACCAATTCATAGGAAAGCAAGCCTCATTCAAGTGTGGATAGTGAAGCCTTCCAACAAGCCCTCACAAGCAAAGAAAAAATAAAACAGAAAAAGGCAAAGAAAGCCTTGTAGAGAGCCATGTATCAGTCAGGGAAAGTGTTCACACTCTGTTAAAACAGTAGAAAATAAGACAGCGCTTTGAGTACAACAGTTTAGAGTGTAAATAATTAATGGGCCAAAAGTTTTAGCTCAGTGAAGGCCAAGACAGAAAATTCTGCCAAGGGCCCTCAAAAAGTGACATCCAGCTCTAAGTCGTGGTGTATATTTTCTCATATTTGTATTTCATAATTTTTGCTTTGACAGGCATCACCAGGCTCAGTCAGAACTCTAAGAATAACGATAAGATGAACCATTTCAGTCAAACAAAACTGTCTCAGTCATGATTACAGCTGCATCAGTGCCTTTTAACCTTTATAGATCATATTACTCAGCCTAGTAATAGTCAGAGCTATTGTAAGCTGTTACATCCACCATTTGAGTCATCTACACACACAGACACACAATCCTAATCTATCGCTATGGCTACTTCTTTTAAAACAGATGTAAGATGCTTAAAGAGATACCTTCTTGCTCTGTCAGCCGAACATTTTCACTGAACATTAAAAAAAAAACACCCTCAATATCTAAGTTATTTTCACAAAGGTCATCAGTGATTTCATGTCGAGCAAGCATTATCTTTTGAAAGTTTCTGTTTGACTGGAGCCCAGGAGTAGGAGGGAGATTGTGATCAAACTACCAGAGAGAGTGGGAGGGGGTGACTACAGCACTTATCGAGAGATCACATGGTGTGTGTGCGTTCATATGCGTGTGTGTATCTTTTGCTCTTGTGATCATTAGGCACTGCACAGGCCAAACGTCTTAGTATCGTTTCCTCTCTCCTTCTCTCTCTCCCATTCTCACTTCTGCATTCACACTACAACATCCTATAAACACAGATGTAAATAGAACTGGGAAAAAACATTACGCTGTTTGAGGCGTGAAAAGTTGTAGAATTATCAAAAATGAGAGTGAAATGAAATTAGCCTTGTGCATTTTAGAACTGTGTTTCCTCAGTTCATTGATGATAAACGCTGACTCGGCAAGGCAGTAATGACAAATCACTTTACCAACTAGTAATATTAATATTTTTGCCAGTAACGAGTAGTGTAGGGGATTACAATTTCCAGTAATTACTTTACAGTAACTATTTCAAGTAACTGAGATACTGAATTACTTTTTGACCTACGTAGGCTATTTCATGATGTGTGTGTGCGGCTGGTCAGGTCAGCTGCTGGTTAAAAAGCTAAATGATGGCTGAAGGATGTGGGTGAGGGAGAGAGGCATACTTTCCACAGTTGGAGGTGGTGTCATTATTTTGAGTCTGAGAGAATCTGTGATGATGGAATCTAATTTGAAGGCCACACTCAGAGAGGTCAACTTTGTTTTCAGCTAACAACAAAAGCTTTCTGAGGTTCACAGTTCACTGGATCAGCGGTTCAACTTTGGAGCGCAAAAGGACGTCAACAAGGTACAAAAGTAATAATTTAGTAATAGAGCTAGTACTGTAATTAATTACTTTTTATACAAAGCAATAAGTAAAGTGATATCTTACTTTACATATTACTTTTTAAATGAGTAATATGTACAAAGTAATTTATTACACTTCCTGAGTAACTTGCCCAACAACGTTAGCAACACACAACAAATTGAGACAGGTACACTCAAACTCAGGTGATAAAATCTGCACAGGACGAAATGTGATCCCCACAGTAGAGTTGTCATGATACCAGAAATTTAAACTTTGATAGTAATATATGTATATATGTATAGCATGTGTGTATAAGCTGCATATGTGTATACAGTGTATAGTTTAAAAACATCTACCTTTTTCAATAGTCCTTGGCACACAAAATAGGATAATTTTCTTATTTTTTTTAAAGAAGTAAATTAAAGGTTTATTATGTAACACTCCCACATTGAAATGTCTAAAAACGTATGTACATATGTTATATTCTGTTGAGTTGTGTATGTACATTAACCACATGCTTTCAACAATATCGGTTTCCTGTTAGCTGTTGTTAGCTAGTTGTGATAACTTCCTGGAAAACACAAGATACATCGGATACATCAGAGAGCGAGGAAGGAAGTCATTCCTGTGACTAAATTTAATGGTGGTTGTTTAAAAGTGAAAATACTGTAACAACTCGCATGTTCCCGCATTACTTCACAATGTCACCAAACTACGTCTTTTGTTATTATTTTATTGTGAGAGAGACCCCTAGTGGCAGAATTTACATATTGTACATTTAACGACGTGGACACGGTGCTGGAACAGTCTGGTTTTTGCTGCAAGCTAAACTTTTGGCAGGACAATAAAGATGAATGAACTGAGGCCTTGAATGAGCATTTAGATAATTTAAGGTAGGGTTTACGGAATACCAACTTTTTAAATTTGATATGTACCAATACTTTGTTATAATTTTATAAATACTGATACCGATACTGATCATTATTAAAATCTGTATGAAAATTTTCAAAATAATGGTCATTTTTAGAAAAAAAAGAAAAAGAAAACCACATGACACATACTGGCCATTAATAACAAATTTATTAAAAAAGCAAATATGAGTACAATTAACTAATAATGACATTAAAAACGAAACTTATCTTCTTGTTGTTGTTCAGCCTCCTTATAACTTTCAGGGAGTGTTGTTTTTAAATTTTTGGTGGTTCGTTGTGTTGCTGCTGTGTGGCACTCTGTCAAACGGAGTGCATTTTTGCTGTATTTTTATCTACAGGTGAAAAGTAGCACTACGCTGCATTTCCCCTCTGTTATTCACAAGTAGGCTGCACGCTTGGCTCTCATGTCTCATGTGACACCATGATGGGCTAATTTTCATGACTGATTGTCAAGATCAAGTTTTTTAAAAGAACGAGTTATCTTGCAACATATCAGTCTTGCAGAATTTATCCTGCATCCCCAGTGTTGGTATTTTTGAAACTATCAAATGTTAGTATTGTATCTTTTTCAACATTTTCATTTTTAATATATGTTAAACCTACTGCAAGGAGACTTTTAATTGGTTTTATTAACACCTATGTTAAATACTTGATTCTGATTGGTCAACTCCAACATTCTAAGGTCTGTTATTTCTTTATAACAGACTGTTGCTATGAAGAACAGACAGTTGCTATGGATGCAGCTACGTGGATGCAGCAGTCTCTGGAGGAGCAACAAAATCATTTTTAAAATCAGCAAAGTCATTCTAAATCAATATGTTGTGTCAAATTATTGATTTTTCTGGTAAGTAGCCATGTAAAAAGTGGGATAATGTACAGTCAGCAGGTCATTATAGTGAAATAATCAGGATGATTCAATTCCTGCACCACCCTGTCAGGGTTTATTTTGCTGTAATGACCTGCTCACTGTACATTATCTCTTACATCAAACAGTCTCAGTTTAATACTCATGCATCTATATGACCTACCTAAGAAGACGCGACCATCAACAAAATGAGCCTGTTTATATTACAGTTACAGCATGTTAGTCATTTAAAAGGAAGAAGGCAGAGATTTTTATTTTATTTATGTTCATTTTCATTTTTGATGTTATATTTTTTGATTGTGGCAGAGAAAAAACACTTTTGTCCACAGGGGCCTTGAAATTTAACAAACAATGAATGTTCCCCATAATGGCTTTAAGTAAATCAACAAACAACCTATATTCTGTGAGATGTGTCAGTATCAGCGATGTACAGTTCAAGTGTAGAAGTGTAGAAAGCATGATGTAGGGTGTTGCACAGGGTGTAAAAGTCACATGGTCAAATACACCTTAACAAGCCTATAACACACGGAAGCGGTGTCAGAGTCTTTCTGGGTGAAACCCGACCCTGCTGAAAGTCAGAGGAGCTTCAGCACCTCACTAAATTACAGTTTCACATTCAACTGTGGCCTGCAGAGCTCAGAGAAAAAGGACTTTAATCCATTGAGAAAAAAAAGGTAAATGAGCTAATTGTGAAGGCACAGTGAGTGTGTGGCAGCACCTCAACCAAAGGATCTCTGACTGTAACGTGTGTGGACAAATAGAATCACACAAACTGAGAAACAGAGCCAATCACATGGCGGCGAGACACAAACCCGTGATTCCTGCCAATACACACACACACACACCCTCAGCAGTGATAAAGCCAATGTGACACAATTTCACAACTCTGTGTGTATGTTATGTGATGTTATGTGTATGTGTGATGTGTTTTTGTATACACTGTACATACAGTAACATTTGTGGATGTATGTGTATGAGTTCGGATGAGCACACCACGTGTGTGCATGCATGCGTGCGTGTGTGTGTGTGTGTGTGAAAGTGACTCACCCCGTGTCAGTTACTCCTCTACTAAAGTGTCCTTTCCTTTTCTACTTCACACCTCTCCAGTTTGCTATTTTTGGGCCATGTTAGCAGAACTAGTAGTATCCAGCATATCACACACACATACACACGCACACACACACACTCACTACAACATGCAAAGCCCACTGGGAGTGTTTTGGAGGAGCGAGAGGAGACGTGCATCTTTTATGGTGCACTGGTACAATAGCTGATTCGCTGGAGCAGACAGAAATATCCAGGGTTACTCGCAAAGTGAAAAATATCGTATTGCATAAGATGGTGAAAGGACCTGACCACGTAAATGCAACAGTAGCTCTCTCCCACAAAGGCACGCACACACACTCACTCACACACACACACAAGCATGGGCACACATAGACACTCACGCGCACACAAACACGCACACACAGTGATGTCCTAATAGTGTCCTGCAGGCAGGCGGGCAGAGGCGGGCCGGGGTAGAGAAACTGGAGCTGAGGCAGAGTGCTGACTCAGGGAACAAACCAGTGAGAGAGAGAGAGAGAGAGAGAGAGTGTGTGTGTGTGTGTGAGAGAGGAGAGAGAGAGAGAGAGAGAGAGAGAGAGAGAGGAGAGAGAGAGAGGGGACATTGTGCTACACAGAGGCCTCACGACTTGCGTGTGCAAACCAGAATGTCCCGACCACCACTCTGACTCTGAGCACTTTAAATTGTTTTAGCTGCCGCTTTGAGGTTAAGGCCAAAGCTGCCTGCTGCTGTGACAACGGAACCAAAAACCAAAGTCTTACTCTTGTAAGAAATCCATTGAGAAAAAGCAGAAGTAAAAAGGAGAAGTCTATCTCAGTCTTTGTCCTTTTAGTTGTATTATTTCACTCCTCATTCTGAGTAAATGTTCTGTCAGCGTTGTGACACATGGTACACTATAGTTAACTCGCAAATCGAAGGATAATTCTGGTTTTGGGCAATTTGAAAGTAATTGCAGAGATCTGGGAATGCGGCAGTATTGCTAAAAAGAAGTCAGACATGGCAAGAGACAGGAGCAATCATATGATCGGACAGATTGTAAACAAACCCCAAATCCTATTTGGAAGAGAAAAAAAGACGAATGGTGAAATTATTGCCCAAACTGTCATTTGTGAATAAGCTTCATGGAACAGTTTTTTATTCCATTATTAATTAAAAATATTGTTTGTTTAGACCATGAAACATCCCAGAGTCTTCAGAGCTCTGATTTTGTCTACACAACAGTCTAAAACTCAAAGATTTTCAGTTTACTATCATCAGCGGTGGAAAGAGTGCTACAAATCTGTACTCAAATAGAAGTACTGTTACATTACTGAAATGTTACTCAACTGCAAGTAAAACTACTGGTGTTCTTTAAGAAATGCAGATGAAAGGTTTGGATATTCATTCAAATTGTAGGCCTACTCAGTAGAGAGTAACTTCAAAAGAAAAAAAAAAATCATAAAAGTACAAGTACCTGAAAATTTGAGCAGATGTAATTCATTACTTCCACCCAATTATCATATATAAGAAAGAAAAGCAGCAAGTCTGCACACTGGAGAAAGTGAAAGCAGATAAGACATATCATTTTTCACTACTTTTGCTTGAAGAATTACTGAAACAATTAACTGATTATCAAAATAGTTGCTGATTATTTTTCTGGCAATCGACTAATAAATTATTCGGATTGTTTCAGTCCTGGTTGGAAACATCCATCACAGTTAACAGGTTAACTTTGTGGTGTTCACTGTCCTTGGACACATTTTTCCTGAATAATGTAGGATTAACAGAGTTTTTTTTTTTTTTGTTTTCAATTCAGTTTCGTTTCAGTGACTTTCCAGAGCGGGTTTTCTTGTTTCAGTTTAATTTTTACTGTTCAAAAACGCTTTTGTTTTTATCGGTTTCAGTATTAGTATTAGTTTTAGTTTTTCGTATAATAGGTGGGGTATTTGTCAGGGGCAAGATATGTGTTGACATTTCCCGTATTTTATTTCAATTAATTTTATACAGTATACAATATCATTTCAGTCCATGTTCTTTTTTTTTCTAAAGTCTAGTTTTTATTTTTTATATCAGTTAACTAAATCTTTTCTCACACCTAGTCTTAATTTTTAGTTTAGTTTTATTTTACTATAATAACCATGCTGATTACTGCTGACGTTTGGGTTCACTTTCGATTTCAGCGATTTCTTTAGGTGTGCGCGCGTGTGTGCGTGCATAATGTTCAGGTATGTGTGTGAGGGTATGCGAGTGTGTAATGTGATGTATATAGACTGTGCTCTAAACAGAAGAGCAGCAAGTCAGCAACATCCAGGTGGTTTTGGTTTACCCTCAGATTTCACTCCTCCTATTTGTCTCCCTCCCTTCCCCTCCCTCTCCATGCGTCCCCTTGTTGTCTCCCTCTGTCTTTCCTGCTTCATTATTTGTCCTTTCTCTCTGGCTAAAAATACTTGCTGCCCTGTCACTATAACAGATCACCTCAGAGGAAATTTGCTGCCAGCAGTGGACAGTGTTTGATACAGCAGCGACGCCACCCACACACACACACACACACACACACTTGCTGAACACACACATGCTTTAGATCATAATGGTGTCAGTGGATTAGTATTTGTAACTGTGGCCTGATATATAAAGTGCGTTTGTGTGCGTGTTAGACAAACAGGTGCAGTAACCTCATGAGGCTGACAGAGCTGTTGGAGGTTTGACAATGTAGGTGCAATAGTTACATTAGGTCACAGCAGCCGGAGAGCTGGAACAACAGATACTATCTCACTTACACACACACACAGGCAGGGTTGCACCTGTGCTTTGCTGTTCAAAATAACAGGAATATATTGTGTGAGAGAACTACCGAGTGGAGTGATGCAGACAAAGGAAATATGTGTGAGCAAACGTCCACAAGGGTATGTGTGAAAATGGGTTTTTATGCAGGAGAGAGAAAGAGACAGAGAAGAGTGTGAAAAAGAGTGGGTTGACAGGCCACTCTTGTGACTCGTAAGAGAATTAAATAAACAACAACTTCTCACTCCTGCTTTCACACATGTATGTGCAACTCAACCGAATCTGTCGGAGACGGCATAAGGTGTCACTGTTTAGTGCTCAGGAGAAGTTTCCTGTGTTGCCTGTTCCCATGGCAACTGAGCGGCGACCTGCGATGACCCCCCGAGGACTGAAAGGGACAGAGGTGAAGTTGTCAATTAGCACTGGTCAGTGGACGAATATGATTGCATTCATCATCCATTGCTGGTCACCTAGCTGAAGAGATAAAGAAGCGCCTCTGTTGATCAAATGATCTTTAAAGGGATAGTTTGGATTATCTGACTTGGGGCTGTATGAGGGTCAGCAACGGAAGTTTGTTCTAGCAACTTAAAAAGGTCCACCTAAGAAAAAAAAATCTGTAACAGTTTAAGTGCATGCTATATTTAAATATTTCTCACCATTTTACTTTGTCATCAGACAGCCTTTTCTGTCAGGAAATCATTGTTACATAAGCCAAATAGTGCTCTCTCCAAACCAACCAAACTCCAGAGGTGAAATTAGTCATTTTCCCTTATAGAACACAGGAGTTGCTAGTGGACTCCTGCCTCAATCTGTTAGTTTGATGTGTTATTGTGTGACTTCAGTGTTTTAAAATGATAGCTAAGATTCACCAAAATCACAAAAAAAAACAGAAACAAAATAACAGATCAAGGCAGCGGTACACCAGAAACTCATATGTTGTGTAATGTTAAATTACTGACTTTGCCTATGGAGTTTGGTTGGTTTGGAGAGAGTGATATTTGGCTTACATAACAGTGGTTTCCTGTCAGCAAAGGCTGTGATGGCAAAGCAGAGCAAAGAAAATATTCTAAATATAGCTACACGCTTACTGATTTTAGGTGGATCTTTTTTAAGCGGCTAAAACATGTTTTGCTGCTGACCTAGTCCACAGCAGTGCATTGCTTAGCTTCCATGCTGGTACTCCTCTCTGCTTCTCCAAACTGGGGCATGCCAACTGCCATCTGCTGCAGGTAATACTCCGACTATCAATAAGTACCTCACACAACCCCACTTCAGACAATCTGAACCTTTCCTTGAAGAACATAAACAACGTGATCAGACCATTATTTATGTTTTATGTTTCATTGTGTTTGTTAAACTGAATTTGATATTCCTTTTTGTGTTTGCATTCAGGGCTGCCTCCCTCTTTTTCTTTCTCCCCATCTCTCTCTATGTGTGTGTTTGTGTGTGTAAAAGCATGCACCACAGCCTTGCTACCTGTATTTCAACAGGCCCTGTTGTCTCATTATCAGAGTGACATTTGTGCAGTCCTGTGGAGCCATCTGGATGCGTCCCACACACATGTGAGAGAAACCAGCCTGGGTTTGGATCTGACTCACATCAAACAGCCTCTCTGCCCACACACACACACACACACACACACACACACACACACACACACACACACACACACACACACACACACACACAGACACACACAAACACACACAAACACCAAATACAGACGGCACAAATAGAGCAGTTTCCAGAAGCCAATATCTGACATTTAACGAATAGTGAGGTGACAGAGAGATTGATACAAATATTCCAACAGACACTTTACAACTTCACAGTTAAGCCTTCCAATCACAACAACAGAGGCTCATTGAAAACCGCTGTGGACAGCTGCAGAGAAAGCACAGAAAGTAAAGACCTCTCCACCACTAATGTCACTGTCAGTGATGTGTGTTATCTCAAATGTGTGTGTATGCATGAATGGGACAGTCCCGCAGTGAATGCAAATGGGTGTACAAGTGCCACAGGTTGGAGTTGTGAAACTGCCTCTATGGCTCACTGGCACTGAAGAAGAACTTGAGGTAATGGGCCAACTTTATTGACCAGGAAAGTCCCAAAATCTAATATATGATCAAAGCTATTGCTTTACTTTTAGTTTCAACCAGATAAACTCATCAAATGTGAGAGAATATTGTATCAAAAGGAAAAAGGCTCAATCAGAGAGCAAGAAGATGGCACGATGAGCAATTTCTACAAATAAATGGACTGCATTATATGTAGCACTTCAACCACCATCGACCACTCAAAGCACTTTACAACTACCAGACAGATACCAAATGATAATTGCATATACTGAAGGAGATACAATCAACAAGAATGCTGATGAAAAAGCAACTTTTGTGTTGATGCTTATGTTAATCTGAATTTCTTATTCTTATTTATTTAATCTTATCCATTTTATTCAAGGTTTCTGCAGGTTTCAACAAGTTACGTTTAAGACTTTTTAAAGATCATTGTGAATGTAATTTTAAGATCTATTTCATGGTCATACTGCTGCAAACGTAAATGCACAGTTCGCATTTGTTGATTGTTTCAACGTTGGTTTCGTTTGTAGGTGTTACAGTGTGAGCAATACAATTTTTTTCCCCCAAAACATGTTTAAAAGCAAGACTGAAGTTGAATCCAACTGCGTAAAAGTAACATTAATTTCATGATTCACTTTTTTACATCTGTCAAAATCATATTTAAGACATTTTAAGGCACCTGTGAGGCCTAAAATTCAGATGATTGGAATTTTTACTTTTTAAGGACCTTCAGAAACCCTGTTATTGTTTTCTATTCTCTCTGCGCTCATGTCATTTCAAGGTTTAATTTTCATTTTATCTACCTTGTTTGGTTTTATGTCTTTTGTAAAGCAACTTTGCCACATCTTTATTTGCTATCATAACAATCACTACTAAATTATCTCAGAAAATCTGTTTGAGGTATAATGTATAACATGTACTGTAGTGACTAGGAGTGAACAGGACGGACAAAAGGCCCCTGTGACTCAAAGACAGAAGAGCTCGAAGACTGTGAGTGTTTTAATTCTACAATGCTGCATCTGGACCAATTTTATATCCTGGTTTCGAAGCAAGCTGTAACCTACTGAGGGGATGATATGACTGTTGCTGACATTTGTGAAAAGACCTGATGCAGTTTCGCTATGACTGTGTCAGCGCAGCGAGCCATAGAAAAACACAAGTGCACACACAAGTGAACCAAGGGACTACAAAGTTAGCATACTGAGTCATTATCAAATAAATGCTATTTGGTGTGGTGTGAAAGGTGCATGCACACTTAAGAGAAACGCTCTCTACGGCTCTCTGTGCAGGATTCTGGGCCTCCATAGTGCATTACCTGAGCGGCTGTGTGCATGCGGGTTGCAGAATGCCACTGTGATGTTCATTGACATGCTAAAGCTCTGCTGCATGCGAGGTAGGCCTCCCTCTATCCCCTTCATCTCTCTCTCTCTTTCCCTCCTACCTTCTCTCATCTATATTTGATTGCTCCCACTGTACCAACTTCATTTGCTGGCTGTGAATAATGAATGAGACACGGAGTGGAGGCGCTTTTTCTTCTCCACTGGTTTGATACCCGATTAGCCATTTACAGTGTATCTGAGCTATCCGTGACCAGGCCCGGGGTTCCCAACGTACATGTGCCACAAAGTGAAGGAATGCTGCCATGAAGCCTGCCTCAGGGAGAAAATGGTCATGATTGTATGAAAAAATTTTGATCAATCCCACTGATAAGCAGGGCTTCCCCCTGAAAGTTGAAGAATCAAATCATCAGTGAAGAACCTTCAGTGAACTGAGATTTTTCAAGTTGAGTTGTTTTGTGCTTTTTTGTCAATCAGTGTGCATTACAATAACAGGATAGAACAAATAAAAGCTTACAAAATGCACAGGGAGAAGATTTCAGTTATGGATCATAAATAAGGGAAATATTACATTAGCTGGCACCCTTATTAAAAAAAATATTTGTGACAACATGGTAGTGGTTGACTGATAAGAGAAACTGAAATAAGCAGCTGGTAAACAAGTTTCTGCACTTGTTTTTTTTTTTTTTTTTAAAGCTGCGTCAGTGAACACAGAGCAATGCAGGCTGCAAACCTGACAAACCGAGTCTTAAAATCACCACATGCAACGATGGGAGTGGAGAAGGGTGATGTGCTGTCAGCCACTGCAGCCACCCCAGCGCACTGTGGAGCGTTGCAGGGCAAGTGATGCGCTGCAGTGGCTGACAGGAGAGATGCAGTTGACTGGGATTTTATACCTGAACAATGAGCCGGGACTGAACAATTACTCGAATTTTTTTCAAAATTACAATATGGCCTACTGCAATTTTCAAATTGCAGGAGGTGCAATTTTTGCTAAAGGTGAAATGTATGTCAAAATACCATTTTAGATTAAATAATGTGGTCTGCAGAGATGCCCAGACCTTCACATTGCATTCTACAGACTTAGGAAAATGTCTTTGTTTGGTACAGGTCCCTGCAAAAATACCATAATCATTTTAATGTTTTCAAGTAAAAAAAAAAGAATTATAATGTAAAAATGGTCTGTCCCTCTTTATATTGCAATTGTAATATCAGTCAAAATAATCGCAATTAGATATTTTTTCAAAATCACACGGCCCCACTATGAGCAGGAGAAAGGACACTTTTACTTTCTCTGACTGTGGAAATCTGATGTTATTTATGTAGGCTGATAGAGGAGTTTAGTGTAGCGAATCTTCATACTGAACAGCCAAATTTGATTCAAACTGACAAAATTCTGAATCGAGTACAGCCCTATTGAGCATTATTAAGACCAAAAACAAGCATCATTTATAACTGAGCAATAGACATGTGCTAAAGCAACATGCATGTTGTTTTAATACATGATTGAAACTTGTGAGGCGCTTAAACAGTTGGTTTGTTGCATGGAAATGAAACCTGTGACTTATGGTGAGTGCATAATTCCCATTATAGCTATCTCACACTCTGTAAGCATCTTCACACACGCACACATGGGTGCACATGCTACATACTGTACGTAGCACACACATGCTCACACACTTTCAAATACACATGCAAACGCACACACAGAGACAAACTGTTCTCTGCCGCAGTGAGATGTGCTCTTTTGAGGTGCATGCCATGTGATGCACATTCCGCTCACCTCCTCTACACAGCTCAATGGACTTTCAAGCTGTGTCCAACACGCACACTCACTCACTTACACTCAGCTCACACTTAACCAGGCTTATTAATAGCGTGTTTCAGTTCCACAATGCGCCACAGAAGTGCAAGCAAAGCAATTCAGAGCTCAGGGGCCAAAGATGACGTACTGGGTTTTTTTTCGGGGTGGGGTAAACTTACGTCAACTAGAGACTCAAAACAGCACTACATGCTTCCTAGAAGAGCTGACACAAGTGGCATACCCCCCCACTCCCCCTCCTCCTCCTACTGTACCTTCCTCCCTTACTATCCCAGGCACACTATGCCCACACACACACACATATCCTCATTCATGAAAAAAGGAGATTTGCTGACACAGACATGCACACAAACAGATAAAAGAGCCACATTGTTAGCAGTCTGCTGTTGGACAAACTTGTAACTGACAGAAGGGGCTCGGTGTGGGCAGCAGAGGGCTGACGACACAGCAGCTGTTGGACTTTCTGCAACCTGATGGAATGAGTGTGTTTGCGTTTGGAAGGACAGTGATGGCGCTGAGATGATGAGGATGTGGAGGAGGAGGACAGCAGTGAGGAGAAGGTGGAGGTTGGTAATAATATCTATGGCGTATGCATCTTCAGCTTCGTCTCAAGTATAAAGCCTGAAAAGCACCAACTATCCTTTTCTTTGCCTTTACATCTCTCATTCCACTCCTCTCTCTGTCACCTCCTCTCTCTGCGTCTGTGTCTTTCTCTGGCCGCACATCTATACACTAAAACAGACAACCCTAACACAGAGAGACCCTGAGTGTCTGTCTGAACCTTACAGAGTTAGAGACTGTCTGAGTCTGAATAAGTCTTGATCTGCAGAGGTAGATACACAGAGGCGCAGTTATAAAGAGAGACGGTGGAAGGGTTGCGAGAGAAAAGACTAAGAACACAATAGAGCGTGAGTGCGTGAGAAAAGGAGATGTACTGTAGGGAGCTGGAGGGAGATGGAGAGAGAAAGTAAGAGAGAAACGGAGGGAGAATAGATGAGCATGAGAGTGTGTGAGAGATAAATAGAGACGGAGCGAGCAGGAGGAGGGGAGAGTGTAAACAGCAGAAGGTTCACTGGGTTCAGTGTGCAGTAGAGGAGCTGAAAGATGGGCATCAGAACTCGAAGCCCAGGGGGCTGGATAGTGGTGCGTGACTCACATACTCATGCATATATTCACGCACACACACATGGACACAGAAACACCCAAATGCTACATTATTTCCAAACATGAACTGTTATACACACAACCCCCAGGGAGACATAAATAATAGAGCCATTTAAATGTGTGACATATTGGCACCCTTTTGTCTTTTAATGTAGTATCTCCCAACAAATCCTTACGCAAGTCATCATTAACATGTTAAAGGAATAGTTTGGATTATTTGATGTGGGGTTGTATGAGATTGTCAGTGCAGAGTTGTAATCGATTATTATTAATAATAATTAATTAATCATTAAATTAATTGACAACTACAACTTCTACTTTCTTAAATGTGAATATTTTCTGGTTTCTTTACTCCCCCACAACAGTAAATGATGTTGATGTAGGGAATCATCATGGGCTTTGAGAAACACTGATTGCCTTTTTTTTACCCCATTTTCTGACATTTTACGGACCAAACAACAAATTGATTTAGCGATTGACAGATTAATTGACAATGAGATGCAGCCAGTGTATTACCTACAGAAGATGAGGGGCACCAGCACGAAAGCTAAGCAATGAACCGCTGTGGATAGGGTCAGCAACAAGAGGCATTTTAGCTACTTTAAAAAGGTCCACCTAAAAAACGAAAATCAATATCAGTTTAAGTGTATGCTATATTTAGAATATTTTGGCCACTTGACTTTAAGCCAAATATTGCTCTCTCCAAAACAACCACACTCCATATGTAAAAACATTCATTTTTAACTCGCAGAACATGGGAGTTCCTGGTGTGGCACTGCTGCGATCTGTTAGTTGGTTTGTGCTATTGTGTGACTTCAGTGTCTTAAAAGACAGTTTGGATTCACCAAAGTCACACAATAGCACAAACAAACTAACAGATTGAGGCAGTGGTAGACTAGCAACTCCTGTGTTCTGCAAGGTAAAATTAATGTTTTTGCCGATGAAGGTTGGTTGGTTTGGAGAGAGTGATATTTGGCTTACATAACTATGGTTTCTCATCAGAAGAGGCTGTCTGATGGCAATGTAAAACAGTACAAGTATTCTAAATATGAAATATTACGTGGACTTTTTTTTAAGTGGCTAAACTACCTTTTGTTGCTGACTCTGTCTGCAGTAGTTCATTGCTTAGCTTCTGTGCTAGGTAGATGATACACTTACTATTGACAGGTACCTCATACGACCCCACGTTAAATAATCCAAACTCTCCCTTTAAAAGATCATTAGGAAATCGCTTTATGGTAGCCCTCATCATTCAGAGATTTAATCACTGTTTTGTTACATATGTTTAATGTAAACGCCTTGCTACAATGAACTCTGCTGTGGTTTCTGTTGTGTTGACTCAGAAAATATCACACACACATAATGTGACATTTTTACGGACAGGAAACACAAAATATACTTGGCCTTTATATTTACAGGTCACCCAAACCATTTTACTGTGCGGTTTGCTTTTTCATCTGACAATGACTAATATCCACAAGAAAATACGAAGTTCACTGCTGTATATCAGTGGCAAGGCTGAGCATGCCGAGTCAAACCGATACTGTCAGTCACACAGTCCGAGCAGCCTGCTTTCTCCACATGAGTCACTAGATCTCATTTAGACACTGAAAAACACTGCACACACTTGCAAAACTGACATCACAAAACCATCATGTTAACCAAAAACTGAATCCTTCAGAGCGCACAGTTTCACAGCTCATCCGCAAAGAGACGCATAACACAATCAGAGACTATTTCAAATTTGATACCTTGCTGAGTGAACTATAGATTGCAACATACATATCCAAAATACAACTGAGACATGCCAAATTACACTGAGCCTGGTGCTGTCAGAAAGTTTTAATGGCATAACAGGTAGATATATTGTTCCAGAGTGGTTGTATTTATGAAGCATTGCAGCTTTCAAAGAAGCTGTCACTCACTCTGTTGCATTCTTTACAAAGTCTGGCGAGACAAAGCTCTGTTTCACACAAAAGGTTGTGCATCTCACAGCTGAAGCAAGCACAATCCTAACAACTTTCTTGTCTCACAATGGCTAATTAACACCTTGACAGAGCTGCGTGCTCCTCTCTCTGAGAACAAAGGCATTGCTACTGTCGCCTCTCCGTCCTGCCACATTTAGCAAACAGCACCTAGATACTGTCTAACAGGCAGGTTCAGAGGCACAAGTTGGAACGCTGGCAGGCAGGTGTGCACGTTCATGCATTTGGCACTTGGATGTCTGTTGCCATGGTGACCCCCAGAATATCCCCATACAGCACAATGTGATATTTTTAATAAAGTTTGAGGGCTTTGACTTTACTGTCTGGTGCGACTGTGAAGATGTGAAGTGAAGATGTGAACTTTTCTCTTTGTGTGTGTGTGTGTGTGTGTGTGTCTGTCGCTGAAGCTTAACTGTGTGTGTTGTTCACCCGAGAAAATCCAGCAGCTTGTGTCAGCAGGCTCACTGCGTGTGTTTCTCAACCAAAGTGTAACATGATGGCAAAGGGAATACTAACTATAGTGACCATGAACAGTGTGTGTGTGTGTGTGAATAAATGTGCCTGTGACTGTGTGTCTTTATATGTGTGTGTGCATGCATATGTGCATGCGCAAATGTGTATATTTACCACAGTATGACTCACAAGCCACATCAGAGACTATGCTGCAGAAAATTGAGACAACACAGTTTCAAAGAGGAAGCCAGCACTGATAGAGCTGAGAGAGCAACAGGCACAACACACACACACACACACACACACACACAGACACACACACAAACACACACACACACATACACAATAACACTATGTAACAGTCAGTGGAAATCCCCTTTTGTTCACCTGAATGAATTAAACCTGTGAGTAACCAATGAGCATCTGAAACCTGAAATACAAACTTGAAATGTGACTGCTTTTCATTTCCCAAAGAAACATCTAGTCAGAAAAAACAAACTTGATCTACTGTGGGTCAAAAACTGAAAAAATTGTAATTATTGTATTATTCTTATTATTCTAGGGTGCCCAAGAACATCTGGCAAAGGGATTGCCAATTAAAACTAGCCTTTAGCTCACTTTGGTGCATTTATATTCATTCAAATGTTGATTAATGTACATTGTCCCTTTTCACATAAATAAATAAATGAGTAAATAAAAATATATGCTGATATTGACATCAAGTATAATCTTTTTTAGTATATGGGATTTCAAAGTCCCTTTTGTGTTGTGAAATTTGTTGAAGGAATCATTGTGCTTGTACAGTTAACTACAAAGCAGGTGCTCCCTCAGTGTGAGGTAAAATGTAATACCCAATCTTCACCACCAGATGCCAGTATTGACTCAGCAATGAGACTAACAGAAGGAACCTTTAAGATTTACTCTACAGTGGATGAGGTGTTGGCATTATGTGGTGACAGGGAAAATCTTTGCCCACACTCTCTGTGAGAAATGTCAGCAGCGATATGAGCCGTTGTCAGGACTATAAAAGGGTATGGCTAACTTGTGGTGCCCCCAGGTTCTAAACATGGGTGTGATATCTGATGCAAATCCGATGTCTAAATGGATTGCTTGTGAAACTGTTATTAATCATCCCAGGGTTCACAGATGACCACAGGCCATGAATCATATCGTATTACGCTTGTCTATCTCCGTCCGTAGTCTGCAATGAGTTTTCCATGACATTAGTGGTGAGACTGGAGCAGCCTCTCACAGCTGAAGTGTGATGTAATTGGCCGTTAGAAGCCTCTTATTAAGGAAGGGGAAGTCAGGACCTGCAAGGATCCATGATGCTAAGTGCCTATTAACCCCCCTGTGTGACAGTCACAGTGTGCATTTCTGCAGCAGTGCGTGTATTTGTGGGAATATGGGTGTTTTTAATGCTGTGCTCGTATGTGAGAGTGTTTAATTGCAAGTTACATGCTGTTGTTCAGGCTTGCATAAAGAAACCTCTTTAACAAAGACTCCTCAAAGAACTCATATAATTCTGTGAATTTTCTTTTCTTTTCTTTTTTGGTTTTTGAAATGGTGTTCATTGGTTTTTAATATTACAGATATGCACAAAGCAAATAACATTTTTATGTTTTACAAAGAGAACAAAAAGGACAAAAAATTAATAAATGAGTGACAGAAGATTAAGAGGGTGGGGTTCAAGTAGCTTAACAATTCAATATGGAAACTGATACTGTGCATCCAGAAAACAGGGACGAAAGGGCAATGACTATAGGTCTAAAAGTTGAATATGAGGAGATTTATGGTATTGATTCAGCATAGTCCAGGAATTGATCAAGTTTCAAGTGCTGTATGATTTCTCATAACCATAAAATATAACTGGGAGGCTGTGGTTTTTCCAGTTTAGGAGAATCAGCCTGAATGCTAATAACATTATAAAGCAATAGTTCTTAAATGGGGGTCCAGGGAACCCCAGCGGTCCATGTCACTCAGCCACAGGGTCCATGTAAAGTTTTCAGATTCATTTCTTTAAATTATCATTATCTAAAACAATATTTAGTTATTTTCATAAAAGACTTCATTATAGCCTGTTTTTATTTTATGATTAGACTTTTAACATCATTACTTACTTACACAAACTATTTCCTCTCCACAAACAATTTCACAGGTCGAGCATATTCAAGTCCCAGGCTAGGCCCATTGTTGTTCTTTTTATGTGTATTTTATATTTTCTGTTATTTGTATTATGTATATATCTTAGGGCTGCAACTAACAGTTATTTTCAGTTGATTAATTTTCTTGATTAACTGATTAATAGTTACATAATAGAAGTGTAAAAAATATTCCACCAAATATTCCAGTTATTTCATGAGACTAACATAAGGTGGTCCCTGCTATATTTTTTATCTTGTAAGGGGTCCTTGGCTGAGAAGAAATAAGAACCACTGTAATAAAGGTAGCAACCGTGTAATTAGCTCGTCTAAGAGACATCCCTCTGTGAGGACGCAGAATGTGGTGATCAAAGGATCTATTTCTGTCACCTGCCCAAAAACATCTAACAGGGAATGGAAAATAGATTTCCTATTTATTGAATTTTCCAAATTACCTGCAACCACAAATCTCTGCAAACTCAATGGTGCAAAAGGATCACAGGAAGTATCAGGGACAGAGGTGCCTTCTGCTGCTATTAATACATAATTAATGATGTGCTTTCTAATAAGCCACCGAGCCTAAATGTTATCAAGTCATTAATAAAGGGCAATGGCTTTCTCACCTTTTAATTAGCTGTCAAGCCTGCAGATATAAATGTTAATAAGTCGATTCTCTGCTGCTCTTTTCCAGAGGGTAAGTGGTCAAACTGTCCACAAGTGTAGACAGGTCCTCCTAATGAATTAAAATATGGATACAAAGACAAAGCAATGCTGGAGGAGAATTTCTCCAATCAAATATATTTTCTACAATCTGGGATCTCAAAGTATATTAATGGATCGTTAATGATGAATTAATAACGAATTTAGAATTAATAACGAGTGATTTGTACTCAATGATGGGTCAGTTTACTCATGTTGCTCACTACTCAGCCTGTGAAAAGAGATGTATAATTTCTTCTGCAGCTCTGGAGGAGCTTTGTCAAGAGAAAATAACAGCTTAGACTTTGAGAATACAAAATAAAGGGTTAATCTGCAAAAACAGATATCACAATTCTGATCTGTTTTCCTCTCCAGGAAATCAAATCAAAGAGGTGTTGTGTTGTTTTGATGAGCTATCTCTCTTTTATTTCACATTTTTTATAAATCGTATTTTTTATTATGCGCAAAGGAGAATGTGTTTTTGATGAGATATCTTTTTTTTTCATTTTTCATATATCATGTGTTTTATTATGCACTCAGGCGAATATCAATCAAACTGGTGTTTGTTTATTCATTTTAAGAAGGTGTTTGTCTATTTTTGCAAATGAACAAATATTTAATGGGAAGCCTGTATTACAGACTGAAGGGTTAGAGTTTTAAAATCACAGCCTTTTTCCAGATAGGGATCATAGACGCTCAGCCTTACCGCCAATTTTTCCCAGTACCCACACATGGTACTGCAGTGAAACATTCTCCACCGGCCCCAAAAGCTTTCTTTCCCATATCCTCCCACTAAAAGAGACGTTTGTAAAACTGCTGACAGGGCATCTCATACTGCAAAAAAAGGTCAGTTATGACTCTTACTATTATGAATTTTTGATGTATGGGGTCTTTATATGTTTGTAAAACTTTCCCCGAGCCGACAAAAGCTATTTAAAAATCTGTGATGTCATTACAGTGTAAAGTCTACGGGCCAAGAAGGAACTCATGGGCGGGGCCAAGGGGGCAAACACTATGACGCATATTCAGTTGGCTGTGTAAACAGGAAGTAAACCCGGAAACTAGAAAACTTTTTCAGCTTATGCACCAGGACTGAATGAACATAATTTTTGCATACACTATCTAGTTAACAGATCTATGAAGGGAAGGTGTCACAACTTTGATGCAGACTGAAATGTCTCGACAACTCTTGGACGGACTGATGAAATTTGGCTCAGGATGAATCCTACTGAATCCTATCCATGACTTTTTCTCTAGCGCCACCATGAGGTTGAAATATTTTGGTTTTTTTTTAGCAAAATAACTTGACAATATTTTAGGGCTGTACCAAATAGTTGATACTTTGTTTATAATGCTGAACGCACCTATTTTTGAATGTCTAGTCATTCTTTTTAAACCCAGTGGGCTATTTCTGCACAGGTGTGGATAAAGACCAGCTAATTTATGATATGTCAGACAGAGTCGAAACAGAGACAGAAACTAATGAAAAGAAAAGGAAACTAAGGCCCCACACACAAGAACGGACAGCAGAGCAGAGGCAGAGCAGTAGAAAAGACATATGTCCACCTGCTTTATCCACAGTTGTTTGAAACAACCGCAGCACACTTGCTAAGCTAATAACAAAGTGTTAGACATGATCAAGATATTGTTGTTATAGAAACAATAAAAGAAGCGCTTCATCCTGGCACCCTCCCAACACGGACACAAGCTCTTTACTCATTTAATCCGATGAATCACTTTATTCAAACTGAGGATTTTGTGCAAGCATTTGAAATTTTTTTTGGGTGATGATGTAATAAAATATAAGACAGACATTCAAAGTTTTATTCTAAGACCTCGATACAAGAAATAGCTACACAGCAACAATATTGGAGGGTTTTGTAAGATTTGCTGCATAAATTCAAGGTCCCCACTGGATGGATGACTTTTAGTCAAAAAATTCACCAGTACTCTGGTTTAGGACCAAATATCTGTAAAACTAATTAAATTCCTTTAAACTCAGATGTACTTTGTGTTTAGAAGCAGACTAAACTAAGATGTTCTAGTAAACATAGCATTTAACTGCATTTACATGTAAGGATTGCCCATGCATGCCCATGATTGCACGTTACCATGATGGGAATAGGATTTATCGTAAAGATTGTTAAAGTGACTCTCTCAGTCCAAATCAGCCCAGCAGTTCACTTCAGCTCACGTCAGTTCCAACAGCCTGACACACAAGAAAAAAAACCCATCCTGTCTCCGTCTTCTGGCTCAAACATGTCAAATAAAGCTGCTAGAAGAAGCTTCTGTGTTTGATGTTGTTTTCAGGTCATAGTGGTGTTTGACACTGAGGCAGCGGAGTGGAAATGCTTCTAGCGTTTCAGAGCAGAGAAAACAGCCCAGTCTTTCATGATTTTGACATATACTTATATATACTTAGGGATTTTTTTTAATCATTTAATTTTGGCTGGGTGGTTAATAACACGTTTCTCTAGTGTGGCAAACTCAGAACACATTTAGCACAATCTTTAAAGCACCATGGTGAGGCACCAGTGTGGCTGTAATTTCTTAGTCTTGTTTTAAACTGTCTCTCGAGAGTGACTAAAACGAAAAAGTAAAGAAATAACTGAACAAAAAGCCTAAACGTCAGACAAACCATCAATTAACATCACATGTCATGATGTTAGGACTGCAGCTAATGATTATTTTCATTATGGACTAATCAGCTGGTTATTTTCTTGAGTAAGTAATCGTTTGGTCTATTAAATCTCAGAAAATAGTGAAAAAGCTCAGTTTGTTCAAGTCCAAGGTTAAAGTGTCTTGTTTTGTCAGTCCCAGACCCAAAGATATTCAGTTTAATATGTTATAAAACAGGATGCAAACAGAATTTTCTGCCATTTTTGCATAAAAAATTATTTAAATGAATAATCAGTTACGAAAATAGCTGGTGATTTAACTTCGAACATAATCAGTGCAGCTCTACATTATGTAACACAACATTCCACAGCATTACACAGATTTCATTTTATAACATACAACATACATATAGTGCAGTGATTGTGAAAATTTAAAACTTCATTCTGTTTCTGTTGAGACAGACTGTGGTGATTTATTAACATGCAGCACCTCCTCTCTTATCAATTTCTAAGCTTTCATCCTACAACAAAGTGAATAAATAAATAAGAAATATAAAGCAAAGCAGTGATGGTTGAAATGGGAGGGGTCTAATCCTGGTATGTTCCGATTCATTATGTAAAAAGCCTCCTGATCCTGTTGACCCCCTCGCTGTCACCAGTTGGTACAGGCCACAATGCCGTAGCCCACTATCACTCTCCCCCCGTCCCTAAGCTGCACAGCTCCTTACAACCCAACTGAGCCTGTCTGACAGAGAGAGCAGGAGAGTGTGCGTGTGTGTTTGTGTCTGTGTGTGTGAGACACAGAGAGGCGGCTGAGATGAGAGTGTGAAGCAGTGAGAGGGAAAACCTTGAAAGAACAGCAAAGGCGTTCAAAAGGGGGGAGGGAGGGAGGGACACGCCGGCAAACAGAGCAAAAAAAGGCAGAGTAGAATAGAGGAAAGGGAGGAGAAGAAGGAGATAAAGTGTAACCTTTGACAGTTCTGCTGGTGCCAAAGTCAAGAGATGCAATGACCAGATGACCAGCCACTACAAACACCAGCATCCTGTCCTGGAGCCTTGACAGGAGAGGACAACAAAAATCCACACACACTCAAAGGCAAAACACTGTCTTCAGACAGTCCCACATCCACTGGATCATGTCGTCTACCGGGTCAGCCAACCACAACAAACGTCTGGCATGTAAGTAACCAACCAACCATGCATGAGTTAACAGAAATGTAGCTGAAGACTACAGACTTGCTACACTGTACAACATCTTGTAACTTAGTGTCTTGTGTAGGGATTTACTCTGCATTGTTGTAATTTAACACTTTATGTGCTCTTTTTTCATTCTGAGGATGTATTTACTACTTTCATTTCCACAGTGTAGTCTCTCAGGATATTTTCCCAGGCAAGGGGAAAGTTTTATTGCACAGACAGTATTAATTCCCTTCTACTGGTTCAGCTTTACATGAATCACAACTCATCATTCAGAGCCTCACAAAAAACAGTGAATTCCTTCCTGAGAGGAGTTTAATTCTGCATTAGCTATTTCTTTTAAAAACAATTCCATATTACTTGTACTTTATGTTTCTTTGAGTGTGTATGGGAGGTATTGCATGTCTGTTACATAATTTTCTCCAGGCGATGGTACTGAAAATTGTCCCCCAAGGATTCGTTAATTTATTACTCACTAAAAAACACTAAATTAGGCTACACATGTTCAGTTTGTTCTTTAACTTTTTGATCCAGCCTTGAAACAAACCTCATTAAGAACTACTGTAAAAATCTTCTTGTCCAAAATAATAATAACAGCCGCAGGCCATCTCTTTTTTTAACTAAGTTAGCCTGACAGGCTTGATGGTGCTGTTGATGCAGATGAGGTTTAATCACAGTGAAGGGATAACAACTACTTCTTCCTTGAGTCTGACTAAGCTAAAGGAAGAAGATCTTTATATAGAGCAAAGAAAGACATGCTAACTGCTACCTGCTCGCTGGAGGAACACTGTCTTACTTCCTAAGTAAAGAAAATTACCTAACATGAATTGTTTTTCAGTGTGTGTGTTTAAGTGTTAAGACAACAATCTGTAATTTCCCATACTACTTGCTGCTTTAATTACTGTGTTTCTGTGTGGTGCTGCATGAGTGTTTTTGTACAGTTTGTACAGACGAGGGCTGCATGATATGTTAAAAAAAAGTCATATTGCAATTATTTTGACAGATATTGTGGGAATGATTATTTTTCCATCATTTTCACTTAAAGAAAAAATAACAATATAATGATGAGATATTTGTTGAATTCTGTACCAAAAAAACATGTTTTCTTACATCAGGAGAACAAGATTTGCAGGTCAAGGTTTCTCTGCATTGAACTACAGTATTTCATTATAATGCTGTTTTGTCACACACTTTACATTTATCAAAAACTGCAGCTTATGTGATTTGGATATTTCAGTATGCCATATTGTGATATTTAGAATAACTGTGCAGCCCTAGTACAGACGAGAAGAAAGATGACTATACAGTATATGAGCTCTGTAGTGACTATTGAAAGCCCTGTTTTGACTGACCTAAATAGGGAACAGTGGACATGGCTGGAGGTCATCTTTGCATTTAGCCCTGAGTGAAGTGCCTTAATGGCTTTGGGAATTGGAATGGGAAAGGCCTGCACTATCTGATCAGACACTTAGGGAGCAAGGTGGTAAGACAAGATTCAAAACATAATCACAGGACTGGGATCATAGGGACCTGAGGATGAGAGTAAAGCAATGAAATGGATGTAGATTTAAATTAAAGGTAGAATTAGTGGGATTTATCCAAGCTTGAGATCGTAAATGCACCAAAAAGATAGTTGATTGTCTCATTCCCAGGATGTTAAATACCGCCATTTTGAGTGGGTAAAGTGTCACGAACACGGCACAATAATAAGAAAATAAGGAAATACAGCAACCAGCACACACTTTTAATAGATCATTAGTATAATTGAAGGGGATTATGTTTATATGAGTCTATATTGTTGTCAGGAAAAATGTCACATATTATGCCTTTAAATTATGTGTATATTTAAAGTATTTGTTCCTCCAGGCTTCAAGTAGAGCTTCCTGCAGTATGACGTAGTGTGACGATGATCAGTCTGGATTTACTTTCTACTACATGGCTGTGTTTATGGATATCTGTGTGTGTGTGTGTGTGTGTAGGCAGAGGGGGGAGTGGGGAAGCATGGTGGGGGAGGTTCCTGTTGTGGTGCAGTGATCTCACTCATAAATGATTTATGCTTGATGGACTGCTGTGGCTACACAAGGCCAGCAGAGGAGTGCGATTGGTTCGGTAAATAATAGCAGTAATACCTAAAAATGATGTGCCCGTATACTGCTGAGAGCTGGGTGACACCATCGTTGGGCCCTGGGGGGAATTACAGGAGCTACAGGAGAGGAGGGGTGGAGTTTGAGATAGATGGGCTGTCAAATGTGACTGGCCATGCAGTACAACTGCTTTAAACACCCAGTCTCTCTGTTCTCACTGAAAACAGAAAGATGATCATGGGATTTCTTTTTCCGCTTGCCACAAGGGGATTGACTGCTTCACCATGTGACTCTTTGGTTCAATAGGAACATTTGTTCCCTTCTTCCAGCGCTGTTCCCAGGACTCTTGATGTATGACTGCACCATTAAAATGACGCATGTAGTCAGAGCTGAATGTTTTCGTCATGGAAGAGATGTTGATAAGCAGGACTGCTCAATATAGTGATATTATTTCAATATGAGACTAGATAACCTCTTTGAATTTTGATATCCATTATAGCAGGATATGACATGAGTGTCGTGTTTTCCTGGTTTTAAAGGCTGCATTACAGTAAAGAGATGTAATTTTCTGAACTTAACACACTGTTCTAGCTATATTATGGCAAAATGTACTTTCAAATGGTCCCTGTGACTGTCTTACTATTATACATGATGTTTTGGATTAATAATACTGCTGCATTTATGTGTATGTTGCATTTTACTGTTGTAGATTTGAGCTAATTTTAACTACTTTATATACTGTTGGGTAGTTTAATCTACACACATGCATCATATTCTTTAAGATCATCATATGTTTGCACTATGTGAGAATTTATGCTTTGTTATTTTAGAGAAAATATGTATATCTAGATATATGAGACTAGCTTAAAAATACTGAGATGTTATTTATACACCATATCACTCAGCCCTACTGATAAAGTAGCCAGGAAGAAGATAACAACTGCACATTGCATGCTGAGGCAAAATCAAGCAAGCTAAGATACTGATGTGTCATAACTGAAGCGGGAATATAAGGACTAGGAGTGTGGATTACCAGGAGCAGAGTTTCAAAAGGATCAGACTCTGGAAGAAAATCATGTGCTTCAGCTCAACTGTCACCTCTGACCTTGGACCACCCCTCTCTGACATGCACACACAAACTTAATCTACATCTTGTTCCTTGATATGAAGAAGTGTTTTTGATCTCATCAGCAGCACTTCAGGAGGAAAATATCTGAAGGAGAAAAAATGTGGACTATAGAGAGGATAAAGATACCAGCAAAAAGAAAGATTTTCTTGTAGTGCTAAAGCCAGTGAAATGTATTCTATTCAGTGTGTGTTTGCCTTGACACTCAACAAATGCACATAAAATGCATGGATTCACTGCAGCCTTGTATTTGTCAGTGTGAGGCTTAGCTGAGGCAAGCAGAGCCAGTAAAGCCTCAAATCACTGACACTACAGTTACTTTATACGAGGAATAATGCACAGCAGGGTCAGGTTGCATAACACCACATCCTCCTTTCTTTGACAAACTTTCTTTCTTTCTTTCTTTCTTCCCTCCTTCCTTCCTTTCCCACAAACTCAGCCAACACACACACATCCTACATGCATGTGCACACAACCAAGTCAGTAAGCTGTGTAGTCATGCACTACAATGCAGTGGGAGTCCAGCGTTGTAGGGTGTGCAGTTGAAGGATTGTACCAGTATTATGTAACAGTAAGCCCTAGGTAATTATGGTTCAGTGTGGGCTGAGATGGAGCAGGGAATTCTGGGTAGGGGGCATATAGGTCGAGTCACTGATCACAAGGGTTGTGGAATTTCAGAGGGCAGCACTTAAAATACTGTCAAGCTTAACTTGAGTTTGTGGCCTACAACATTTCAATTCAAAGGGGCTTTATTGGCATGGGAAACAGCTGTTTACACTGCCAAAGCAAGTGTGAAAAAGTAAAAACACAAAAGAAAAACATACATAAACTGAAAAACTGGGATCTTTTCTGTCTCAGGCCAGTGTGAAGTCTTCTCTCATTTTTCCAAATAGTGGCATAAGCCTCTACAGTATTATATTCAGTACTAACTTTGTTACATTGCATCTCAAAAACTGAGAGAACATTTCAGCCCCCTCTCCTCCTCCAGTGACAAATGAATCCACATTTTGATTTTTCTCAAATTCAGGGGCCTGGTGTCAGTGGAGATCTGGGGCTTAGCGCTGGTATATTTGCATGTGTCCAGGGTTATGTGTTGATTAATAAATATTGCCGTGTAAATGAGCAATGACATGGAAATATGGTGTGAGAGCATGCAAAGAGTGTCAATTGTGTCTCACGGTCTATGCGTAAGACACAAGCCAAGTTTAGGCTAGTCACATCACCAACCCACTGTTATTATCGATTCACAAACCTGAAACATCCGTCCTTAACTGGCTGGCGGTGCTGAACCACTTTCTGGTGTCCGAAGTTGGTTTCTCATCAAGAAGCCAACTCACCCCAAATTTGCCGCTCACATTTATCAAGTTCTTGAAAATAAACTTGAGTACTTCAGAGACCACAGTTTTGGCCATTCTGAGGCTAAATGAGTTTGCTAAACCCTGTCCCTGAACAGAGGTTGTTCAATCATAGCTTAGCAACTGTAAGTAGACACAGCAGGCTTGCCACGCTTAGATTTCACCACATGTCAAGATGTGTAGATGGGGTTGTGTGTGATAATTGGTACATACAGAATTTGAAAGAATGTATCTTTTTTTAAATAAAATCAAAAACACAAGCAAAGGAGAAATTAATGAATTAGGACTGTTTGTCTGTCTTAGAATAATGTAAGCTCCAAACAATGCTCGCTTTCCACTAACAGCAATAACCTAGCACTGGGTAATAAAGTGCTGACTCTTGGTGAGAACTATTGGGTAAATAATATTCTAAAGACTACAGTCAAGACCTGAAGGCTATGAAAAGAGCCCTGAGATAACTTATCTTACTTACAATCACAAACTGTAACACCGTATGAGAGCAAGCTGCACTTTGTAGTTTGTTAATATTATATGTCAATACTGTAGTATAATATTGAACAAAACATGCCGATGGCACACTGTTACTATAATTACTTAGTACTTTAAGTGGAAAGCAGACAACTTTTCAGCCCCAAGCATTCAAAGTAGAATTTCTGTTGTGCTGATGTGGCAAAGACAGCAGGTGCTTTGTCAAAGTCTGTTTCCCTGTTGATACGTGTTCTCTCTTACCTTACTCTGCTACTACAAATAACCAAAACCTACTCCTCAACCACAGAGAGCACCTCGACAGAAACCCTATCTGATGGAGGAACAGACTTCGACTAGTCGGCGCACATTTATGATATTAGTTTAATAATTAAATACAGTAACAGGTGAGCCACCTGTTAAATACCAACAGAAAAATGATTATGATTCTGAATGTGTTGGAACAAACAGCAGGGAGACCGAACATATTGTTGTTCATTTCAACAAAGCATACCCTTGTTCAAAACACAGAAATAACTTCCAGCCTACAAAAACAAATACATACTTATGAACCGGATGGTATAGCCTACTAGCAATTAACTTGCCAGTTACAAACTCACACCTCAACTGCTTCACGTCTCCTTTCCCTGTCTGAACCTGCTGTGTCTTCATCATCCCTGGAGTCAGAGTCGCTGTACATCACCTCAGTAGCATTACTATATTATCAGCGGTCAAACTGGCCTCCATCGGTCCCTCAGGCCGTGTCCCAGTCTAGTAGGACTGCTAACTGAGCTAACTAGCTGATGGTAGCTACAGCACAGTAAATAACAGTGCACTGAATACTACAGTGTTACTAGAAAAAAGGTCAGTGTTGCAACAATCCCTGTACCAAACAGCGGGACACAGCTCCTGAATAAAATTTGAGGTTGGTTTTTTTTCAACGACAAATAAAAAAATGAAAACGTTGTCGAGAAATGGTTTAGCCAACTATTAGGGGGCTGCCCTACAATTTTATGTGGAATTTGGGAACAGGCTTAAGGTATTGTAATGATGTGCATTGCGTAGTAACTACTATTTGAGTAACTATTGCTTTACGCAAACTACAGCAGGGATTGGTGTTGGAGGAAAGAGCCACGTTAAAAGACAACATTAGGAGTGAGGATTATAGGACACATGGATGGTGTCATTATTCAGTAGCCATTATAATGTGCAATCACATTTACTTCATAATGATAAGTTAAAGCAAAAAAAGCTGTCTATAGCCACTTTAAACATGATAGATTGCTGTTTCCATTGGCCAAATTCGCACAGTCAGTGCTGAACAAAATCAACTGATTTAGGACCATGTCTTCCAGAGCCTAAGATCACACAGAAGCAGAAAACGCATCTTTGAATTTTTCAATCGCCTGTGCTTCAATCAAGTCAATAAAAGATGCTGTGAAGAGTCTCAGAGGTTGGTACTGATGTTGATTTTACTGCTCCGTAAATGTGGAAATGGTAATGTTGCTATGGTAAAACCTGACATCATCTCATTTGGGGAGGAGATGCAGGTTCAACACATAAGCCTTCGGTTCTCAAACTCCTTCATAGGCTCTGTGGAGTGGAGGAGTGGAGGAGGAGTAGTAGTCCCAGAGCTGAGACTAAAGCTCTAATTCCTGGATCCTGTTATGCAGTGGTGATGGTAACAACACCGCTACTGTGTCCCAGGGTTATCATCAGCAGAATGAGTTTGAGATGTAAGACACTGCCAGAACCACTTTTTGTGCACAGCAGCCACACTGAATTATTAATTCTGGTTTTCTTTTCATATAATATTGTTTTTACTGTCCATCAGTGGCTGCAACAATGCCATGATGTGTTTCAGTGCAGTGTCAGCAGTCGAAGACATACAATACACCTGGTGAATCAGTGTGGATACTTTCTCTCTTCTCTCTCCTTTCCTTTTCCCTCTTTTCCCTTCTCTTTTATAAGCTGTGTCTCTTAATACCTCAAGGCCAACACTTCCTCAACAAAGCAACAGTCAGTCATCACAGCTGTTCTCTGTTCCTTGACCCACCTAAGTAAATCCATTCCATGTGACCTGTATTTCGTAACCTAGATAAGAGCAAAGCAGCAGCCTAAAAATTGAATGAATTGCCTCGTTTGTGTCGTCAGACTCTGTGCTCACTGACCCTTGCACAAACTTATCTGATGATAGCTCATTTTCTACAGAACTGTACGTCACAGGCTTTATGTTCTTTGGAAGTGCCTCTGGGAGACTTAAACCTGTGGAACAAATGTCAACCACATTGGTTGAATTGTTGGTGGTTAATAACCCCTGTCAAAAGCAAGGGATTCCCCCATGGAGGATGTTAACACCATCTGGGTCTCACACAGAGCATGGTAGTAAAGTAACCTTAGCCAATTTGCATGAGGACCTCCTACACGTCTTGCACAGCGGGGTGGAAGAAAACTCAGAGGTTATCTGGATGAGTCAGTCTTTTACATACATGTTTTTCTCCCACGTAGGGGTAGACAGACGGAGACATGCTGCTGAGCCTGTGTGTGGGTCGGCCATGTCCACCGGCTATCTCGAGCTGAGTAGTGACAGAGAGAGAGAAGGAGAGAGAGACCCCCACAGGGCCAGCAGGCATAACAGAAGTTTACGTAAGCTGTGTAGTTTCATCATCATCATCAGAAGCCTTGTCACTGCTTTTAGACCTTATAGTAGCTGGTTTGTTTGTCTCAGGCTTCCAACTGCTGCTGAATAATGACTTCTGAATGATCATTCATGGACACTGGCAGGTGGCAGCAAGGTGGCAGTGGGTTTTGGCAGGTTGGCACATTGAGGCCATTGGCCTCAGTGTGACAACTAAATGCGATGACATGCCTCGATCTGCAATGCCAAATCACTATGCAAATACCAAGTCACGCTGTTCTTTTTGCTGTGTTGTCTTGCTGGATGATCTGTCCAGGGCAGTGGATTTCTGCAATTGCGTGCCTATATGTTTATATATGTGGGCAAATGGTGCCAATGGTGGATAGGGCTGGGCAATACGTATATCGATATTATAATAATAATGGGATGTGAGACTATATATCGCCTTAGATTTAAAACATTGTTATATTGTGATATGACATAAGTGTTGTCTCTCCTGAGTTTTCAACAGTAAAGGTACAGTAAAGTGATGTAATTTTCTGAACTCACCAAATTGTTCTACCTGTTCTTGTCATGGTTTGGGGTTTTTGTTGGTCATTTCCTGTTTTATTTTGCAGTTCTTTCCTTCCCTCCTTTGTCTGTGTCTGCCTTTGCTCTTTTTGATTTCTGATTGTTTTCACCTGTTGACAATTATTCCCCTGCCCCTGGTTTTTCCTGTAGTCATCCCCGTGTATTTATACTCACCTGTTTCTATGCCTCATGGCCTGATAGTACTGATACTCACTGGAGGCAAGGTAGACTTCAAAATTGTTTAAGTACAAGGAGTCAAACACGGGTAAGAAGTCAAAAACAGCAAACAAATCAGACAGGGAGAAGGCAAAAATCCATAAACCAGGGAACTAATAAAAAACCACAAGAGCAAATACTGGGGAAAAAAACGCTAGAGAACACTGAAAACGCAAGGAAAGAAAGCAAACAATCTGACGACAAGGTGTGGAAACAGGTGAGTATAATTACACAGGGATGACTATGGGGAAAATCAGGGGCAGGTGAGTAACTGACAACAGGTGAACACAATCAGATATCAAAAGAGCGGGAAAGAAAAGACAACAAAACCCATAAGGGAAACTCCTACTAAGTAAAACAGGAAATAATTTCTGTAATGTAGTTAAACAATAGACTGAAATGTGTTTCTGAAAACATTTGAGGGAGAAATGGGCAAAGCTGTGACAGAATCCTGATTCATATTTGATCAGCACAGCTTGACAGCTTTACTTCAGATTTGTGATCTTGGTGCATCATACTTATAACATGTGACATATGACTTTTGAAATGTGGACCGGTTAGGCTCCACTGTGAATCATCATATCAACCCTTCACCAAATCCAATAATGAATAGGAGGGTGGACTGATGTATTTGCCAAATGAAACATGAGCTTGCAGATTTTTCAGGTTCCCAGGCTAGCTTCTCCAATATCAGCATTTGGTGCTTTTCTTGTCCTGAAATTATCCCAAACTTGATATCTGTGGGTTTTGGACTGCTGACATTCAAAACAAAGCATTCAATGACATCACCTTTGGAAATTATGAACAACATATTTAATTGTTTTCTGATGTTCTGATGTGAAAACCATGTACATAATCAACACATATCAACATTATCTTAATATTCATCAAACCATTCACTCTAGTTTTTCCTTACGTTAATTTGTCTCCTGTTTTCAGTACAGTACATTGCAGTTTAGGAGCCAGGAGGAAAGAGTGGCAGTGACTGTGATGAGCCACATGAACAATATTGTTGTAAAACTCCCAGGCCCTGTGTTTACCTCAGTAAATAAGCGCAACACATAACAGATTTTTTTTGGTTGGCTTACAATAGGATCCAGTATGCTGAAGGTCATTGAATTTACATATTCAGCATCACATATTCAAATTTTTCTGTGCAACTGATGTAATCTTTGCTTCTGTTATTCCTCCTTCTACAAATACTAATGTTAATACTACACACAGTATGAATAAAACATGATTTGTACATGGGTCCAGTAGCAAGAGAAACTGTTGCTAATCTATTGTGGGAATTATTTATTAATTTGTATTATTCTTTATCATAATAAGAGCAAGTATTAATGAGCCAAAATCTGCCAGAATCTGTTTGACCAGAATTGTAATGCAATGTGTGGTTGCATTTAAGTTTTCAATTTTAATTTTAAATATTAAATACAAAAATTGAATCAATGCTCTGGGGTAGGCGATCTGATATCATGAATACCAGCAGTAAGATAAACATCTCAGCATGTTCCACTATGTTAAGTGTCTCCAGTTAAATATGTTCATGACAGTCACGTTATTTACATTAATGTCTGGACGCTGGTTTCTATTTAACAACACTGTAAGCTGTGACTGTGCTCCCAATTGGTTGAAATGTCAGTTGGAGATTATGAGTGGTTTCCTGCCTCCACAGACAGCTGAATGACTGAATAAAAGACTGTCGTTAGCGCATGGGAGTGGACACACACCGCTCCAGGCCGGTGGAGCAGTGACTGACAGACTGACTGGCTGTGCCTCAGAGACGGAGCTGTCTGAAGAGCGAGGCTCGGTGACACAGATGTGTTTGTTTTCAAACAAGAGAGATGTAGCACTCAAAAGGTCTGTAGATGGAGCAAAGTGAATGTTGTTGCTGTGCATGCAGGATCCATCTGTTGGCTTCATGTAAACATGTTAGTCACGGAGGCTTGTTACACATGTCACACACACAGGGTGAGAAAACGAGCATAAACTAAATAGCATGCATACAGATACATGCACACACAAAAAGCCTGAGTGCATAAGCAGACACAGTTTATATGAACATGTGCACGCACCACACTCACACACACACACATTAAAACGCTGGTGACATGAGTCAAAGTGTCAGTTCATGGAGCCCACTGGGCAATGGCACAATGTGTGCTGAGGAGGATGTAGCACGGTTACACAACCACAGCTGGTCAGCCTGGCAGAGGTCAGTGCTGGAGGTAGACCTAAGGACAGATGCTCTCTTGTTTTTCAAAACATGTCTGTTCTGTCACGCATTGAAATAAAAAAAAAAAACTATCCAAGGAATGTCACACATTGCCAGCAAGGGGATATTCAGAGATGTGCAAGGTTGCAATGGCTGACTCGTTCTTTTCTGGACCTCCCGGTGCATACATATGAGTCTGGAAACACCAAGAAAGGAGTAACTGCAGCTCAGAGATGGCGCTTGAGTAAGGGACACACAGACAAATGCTGACCCTAACTTTCATACTCTAGGTTGTTGTACTGAAATGTATTGCAAGAAGACGTGTGCAGGAGTCAATTGCTGTGTCTCAATTTGCGTACTTCTATACTTACACTTCCTGTTTTGAGTGCATAAGTGCATTCACATTGACATTTATGGCAAAACGAAGTGCACTGCAAGTAACCAGATGTTACTCAAATCGGTAAAAAGTTGAGTGAAGAACATTAGACGCTTTTCACCCTCAACAGTTGCCATCTTGTCTACCTTGTCTGCATAGTGTGCAAAATGTACTTCATGACAGTGTCAAACCAACAAAAGTCTCCAATTTAGAAACATTATTTGTTTTGTATTGTCGACTTATGTTCTTCTCCTGTGCACCTGTTGCTCTATAGGTGGGCAAAAGTTTTTTTTTTTCACATTCCAAACCAATGCCAACACCATGCAAGCCAATGACGAAGGCATCCTACCAGTTTCTGTAAAAACATCCATGACTCAGACATATTGTAAGTTAGATACATCTGCACATACATGCAAATGCATGCAGATATTTAGGGTCCAACATATTTTATTAACAATAATGTTGCACTGTTGCAATCCAAATCGAAGGATTATAACAAGGAAGCTCTTAAAATGGCAGTTTGAATAAAAGCTTTTTCAAAAGCTGAGTTTTGGGCAGTTTGCCACAAGTTATTACTTTAAAAAAAATATATAGTTGTAGTTGCAGCAGATATTCAAGCAAATATCTGGTCAATTACAAAGCAAATGCCATTCAATTAGTACAAATCTTCATTTGTTGTAAAATTGATTTTCAAACTGCATGTTTGTTTGATCATGGCCAATAGAGACCAGACTAATGTTGTGAGAACATTTTCGGTACCTTAAGAAAAGTCACAGAAAGGTCTGATTGAAAGCAGAATGGGAGGAGAAAGGAAAAGAAATGAGAAGGGTAAAGAAAACAAGAAATATTCAGATGAATAGTATGCAGAGACTGTCCTGTATATGAGATCAAGTTGCTAATACAAGTAGTATGAGAGACATTAGACTTTGTCTGCAAGTACAACTTAGTTATTGATTGAAGTTAGTTTCAATGCCACATTGATCGGTATTTACTTTCAAAAAGATATAAGAACAAGGCTCGTTTTTAGGAAATCTTTTGACATTAACTTAATTCAATCAATTCAATTCCATTTCATTTGAATAGCACTAAATTATATCCAGGCATGAAACTCATTGGGGCTGGGAAGTTGAATTGAGTGCGCACCAAAGGCTGTGTTACTGCATGAGAGACTGGGTTACACTGACGTGACAATGTCGAGCAGCTTCACTGCCTTACCCGAACACAACATGGCTGTGCTCAAGATCATAATAACTACATGTTTGCACACTCTTTTCAACAAACAGGTTTTAATTTTATTGAAATGCTGCTGTAAATCATCACATTGTATCTTGTGAAATAGGCCTAAAATTAGAATGAGTAAACGTTAGCAGGTTCAGCTGCTCCACCCTTCATAAGTACTAAACGGGTCTTCTCGTAAACGATAATAACGCGTTCTCTCTGGTGCACCTTAACACTCCTTCTCCTCCTCCCAATTTTTGCTCGTCTTTTGTCTGGTTTTGCACCACATATTTCGTGTCTGGCACATGCTACTGTGGTGACTATGGTTTGACTTTTTCCCACAGCAGATCACAGTTTGGTTTGGGCTCACACTTTGCTGTGACTAGCAGTGAATTGATTGATTCCATGTCCACAAGTGCTTGCTTACATGAAACGGTACTGAATTTCAGGTTCAGGTTTTCTTTTCAGACCATAATATCCCAATTGTCCACCCTTACTCCCGACAATTCCATCCCTGCTCATGGAGTAATAAGACGTGTATACAGACAAGGCAATTGTAAAAGACAAAAGTAATAAAAAAAAAAAAAAAATTTAATTAAATGTATCTATAACATTTATCTGCACCCGGTGCTGTGCAGATAAAACAACGATGGCGTTGACTTTCATACTTGATTGTCTTTATGGACGTCACTTTGAGTAGACAGGCCCTTGAACTGCCCCACCCACTCACCCCAAACAATTTGTTCTCATCGGATCTACATGACTCATATACCTACTTTGAAATAAAAACAGGTCACCTTTCAATAGAATTTGCATATTAGATGTTTGAATACCTGTGTGTCTGGGTCAGAGCATGTCTGACAGAACTGATCAAACACTGACAAGATCCAACAAAGGATAAATAGCATTAAATATGTTTAGGTGTTGCCTATTTTTCTTTTGAGTGAGCAGTTGGCATCTGTGTTGGTTCAATGTTTAGATGTTTGGTAACCGCAAAGTAAAAGCCTGCAGCTAATTATGGGAGTTGACAGATCTTTTTTATGACATGAATCTATTAGACACTGACATCCAGACATTGCACAGACTTGGTTTAGAAACCAAACTGTTGCCAGTTTTCATATTTCATCCACGGATTCCTCTGTTTAAAAAAAAAAAAAAAACACCAGGAAACCACACACACACACACACACTCACACACATACACACACACACACACACACACACACACACATCCACACACACACACACCTCCACCTCAAACAACCCTTTAACCCCACTTAAAGAAAAAAAATACTATCTTTTGATAGTAGACAGGAGAGAGATGACAGGAAATGAGGGGAGAGAGAGATTGGTAATGATAAGCAACAAAGACCCCTGGCCTGACTCGAACTCGAACCTACGCCACCAGAGTGCTCTGTGCTTTTGTCTGTTAACCCCAGACAGTAACATCTGACAATAAGTGTAAGACAGAATAAAAAAGACCACACTGATTCCATCGAGAATAGCCTAATTATTGTTCATTGTTAAAATACATATATCTTCAAGAAATATTGAATTTAAATCTACATTAAGAGACAGCTGAATGAACATTTTTAATGTGGTTTTTTTTTTTGTATGTATCTTGTTCTGGCGATAAGCGGAGACAGACAACTCTCAGAGGATGTTGGACAATGATACCTCTCAGCACCTGAAGCTGAAGGAGAGACAACGCTTCTTTGAAGAGGTCTACCAGCACGATGTGGACAACTACCTTCCCTCCTCTCACCTGCAGATCGACTGCAGGAAACGTGAGTGACTGTTTATTCTCACGTGGTTATTATCTCACTTAAAAGATTTTTTGAGAGATTTACTGAAAAAGGAAAATTCAAAATAAAGATTTTTATCCATCCTATTTCTGCTAAACATAACTGAGCTCAATTTCATCATCATTATCAGATTCTGACATTCTCTCATACGTAGGAAATTCTGCTAGAGAAAGTCTTCCTCCAATCTCTAACCCCTTTTTTTTTTTTTTTTTGGTCACAGAAATAGACCACATAAACATAATTTGAATGAATCTTTTATATTTTTTAGGGTAAGTATCAGGGTGCATCACCTTCAAGCAACACTGTACCATTATGGTAAGGAATGAAAAAATTGTTGTCAATTTGAATACAATTTATTACAATAGTGATGGAACATTTAAAAAAAAGATGCCGTATAGAATAGTAAAAGAGATTGTAGATGAACTCTTTTGATAAATTTATTGGACATTAATGAACTAATGAATGTGTTAAAGAGTATAAGCATATTTCAGCAAACACTGCATCAACTAGTTGTCAAAGCAAACTATCATAACCGCTTTTCAAAACAAGATAGTGAGTCACATGTCAGTGTTTTATCATTTGTAGGACATTTAAATGTTTTTTTTTTCTCAGTTTCCTGGTGTGTATTTTTCCTGGCATACAGTATGTTGCCATCATTTGTTGCATTATTTGTTTCACTATCTATAAGTTAAAATAGAATAAAATGCCTATCATTGCAATTTACACTCCATATATAAACCTAAACACACAATATCAAAAATGTCAAGGTGGGATTCTGTCATGGTACAGTGTTACTTCAAGGCAACATCGACATTTTAAACGGTTTTCTATTACTTAATTTCAAATAAAGTACATTAAACAATTAAAAATTAAACTTTACTCATTAATTATGTGAATCCATTTTTTCCATACTGCAAAATGACAGATGATGGGTATGTTAAAATGGGTATGTTATTTGTCTGAAATAATCAACAGTAGGATCCAAAAGAAAACTTACTTGGCTTACAAATGAGCCTGCACAATATTCGGGAACTTTAATCTGTTTTCAGAGTTGTCTCACCTCTTCCTCAGCTGTGTTACATTTTCTTTGCGTTTGTCTGTTCAGAACATGGTGGGTTTTTTTGTGCCTTTTAACCATCAGTGCAGTAGGTCGCTTTTACATTTTTTGGCACCAGCTGTATTTTACAATATTGTGTTCCCGTTCTTTTCCCGTGTTAAATTTTTAAAGGGTCAATATCGCTGAGATGCGCATACTGTCTTTTATTCTGTGCCGCTTGCCACATTACGTTCCTACGCAAGACAAAATACCCAATTTAAATCTGAATCATGCAGGCCTTATTATGTCTCTGTAAGTTTTAAGGAGACATTTCTCAGAAGCACAACAAAATAAATTCTGCTGTTCATGTGTTTCTATTGTTTCACAAACTGTACAGGATAATTAGTCTCACTGATTATTCTTTCGCTCCTAATCACTCATAAAGGACAGGTTTTGGAGAAACAGGTCAGAACACGGTAAACTCAAAATAAAAAGAAGAGTTATTTTTGAGGAGACATATTCTGAGCAGCAAAATGCTCCTCCCTCCTCTGTTGTTCTTACTGCGGTTGAATCGAGGGTCTTTAAGGACAGAGGGTGTCGTACGCCGTACAGAACGCAAAGCCCCTTGGGGCAAATTTGTCATTCATGAGTTGGGCTGCACAAATAGAATTGACTTGATCTGACTTGAAAAGTGTGTGTGACATTTTTTGGAAGTTATATGCTGATTATTTGTACAGTGCTCAGCAGTACAACAGCAAGATTTAAAAAAATTTATAATTTTTTTTACAGGTTTTTTTACAGGTTTAAAATACATTTTAAGCCTGTGTTTAATTGTTGCTATTTATTGACATAATTAAAATAGACCTAACATTTACAAAACAAGCGACAGTCGCTCAAAAATTAGAAATTTATTCCACTTTCATATTGAGTCTGCACATCTTAATGTGCCGCTCATGGACAGTTAAGATTCAAAGGATATGTATCTACTTCAGTAATAACAGTTTTATTTATGTTACATATGTTGTTCTGCTTTTATATGCAGCCCCCATGGGAAGTATTTCCTCTATGGAGGTGAATGTGGACGTCCTGGAGCAGATGGACCTGATGGACATCTCTGACCAGGAGGCCCTTGACGTGTTTCTCAACTCAGGCGCAGGAGCAGATGAAGGAGCGCTGGCATCGCCACTACCAGGTGCATTGATTGTCTCTGAGCCACGATTGACCCACTGCCACTGTACTTTACTTCTCTTAAAGTCATTCTTTTAGAAAGAAAGAAAGAAAGAAAGAAAGAAAGAAAGAAAAGAAAAGAAAAGAGCAAACCTAGAATGACAAGATTTATGACTTATATTCTGTATATAGATAAATAAATAGTTTTTTTATTTATTATTATTCAGTTTCATTAATAAAGGTTTTTAATTTTTTTTCTTTCGTTTCACAATCAAACACAGTTGTACATTTTTTCACTGGGGCATATGGACTGTGAAAAATAAAATTTGTTTAAAATTAAAAAAGTTAGTGTCTGGGCTGCCTTAAAATTTTAAATTGACTGAATTTGAAAAGACAAGTTGAGGTAATAGTGTAATCATTCAAAGAAAATACACTTGTAAAATAAACTAATTGATATTACCTCAGTTGTACTTCAGAAGGCATGTTCAATAATCTTAAAATACGAATTAAAGCAAACAATGTTTCAGTCACACTGAAATATTACAAATTTGATTTCTTAACATTTTTTCAGCTTGTCAGTCAGTTCTGCATTTCACACAAAGAACTTACAGAACCTTCATCGTGGTTTGCAGTGTTTCTATTATTGTGAAAACAAGCAATGATGACTCATCTTAAAAGTACTTAAAAAGTATTAGAGAAACACAGGTTTTCATCATATACACTGTAAAAACAAAAAAGATCAACAAACAAAATTTCAAGTTTTTAATTTTGCGCCAAACTTAAACTCACATCACAACTTAAATTTTGAACAAGTTTTACCAACTACTTATCTTTTATTTTGATAGTTTATTTTCCTTCTTTAGATAAACTAAAAACTTTGAAGTTTTAGAAGTCTAAAAATGTTGTATTTAAAAAAATATTGAGTAAATTCATTGAATGGCTAATATTTTAATATTTTCAATTAAAACAGTTTAATTTACAGGCCAGCAGTTTAAGTTTATTTCAAAACTTAAGAGTTTGAATCAAAACTCAAAATCTACTGCAGTAACTTGCCGTGAAATTTTGAATTGTCACTCATGACTCATGTTTAGAAGTTAATGTTTGATTTAATAATTAACTTTTTTTTGTGTGTGTGTGTGTGTGTGTGTGTGAAAACTGCTCCAAAGACAAAAGGTACAACACTGTGATTCACTGGGATTCATGTGGAAAGTACAGAGGTATATGAAACTTTTTGGGTAACTTTCATGGACAAAAGCAAAACAAGAAACTTCTTTCACTTAAACTTGCATTAAAAAAGGTACCGGGATAACTTGTTAGACATTGTGGGTCTAACTGATTCAAGTCACATTCATTTACACTGAATCATCTAACGGAAAACAAAAGAGATCTAATTTAATCTAGGTTTCTCATCTGTTTTCACCATGAGTCATAACCAGCATTTGGTGATCTGTTATCAATCAGATGCCTTTTATCAGGGAAGGGAACTGCCCAATATACCTACACATAAATAAAACTTACTTAGACTTCCTCATTAATCTGCAGTTTTAATTGCATTTCTATGCAGAGATTTGAGACGTTACTACAGAGAAACTTTTTTTAGCCCATGCAAATCTATTTGCGTGAGCCATATCAATTTCAAAAACACTGGATGATGGAGGTGAACCCTGCTGAAATAACTAGGAATGACAGGTACGGACATGATCTAACAGCTTCTGTTTACAGAGGTGGAGGACGAGGAAGAAGACGAGGAGGATGAAGATGCAGAGGTGGTCTACAGGGAGCGTGCACCATTGAAAAGGCAAAATGAAGTTCGCTGTGGCTCAAAGTCTCGCATGTCGTCCACATCATCTGGTTCCAGTGATACCAGCGGGGGTGGAGCCGACACGCCTGTGATCCAGTCAGATGATGAAGAAGTTCATGCCGACACACTGCTGCTGACCTCTGTTCCCCATGCCAGAGATGAAGAAACAGAAGAGGAGGATGAGGAGGAAAGATGCCTTGCAACTAAATCTTCATAAGGACTGGATTTCACACACTGTAGAGATACAGAGAGACGGTCTGTCTCTCTGTCTCTCTAAATTTGCTTTCTTTTCTTTTGGGGAAACCCTAGCATGGCTGACCTGGCTGTGATCTGCTGTGTCTTTTGAATGTTTACCTGAGTACGTCAGATTTTTCTTTTCCACTAAAAATCTTCTCTATTTTTCCTAATAACTACTAATACTCTATTTTGTTTAAATTCTTGGCAATGGTGACATCAGTCATCCCACTCTCATGCACCAACATGTTGTGGTTGAGATGAACTGATTGTCAGTTCAAGCTCTGTTCCCCTGAGTGCCAGAGGCAAACCTCCCTCATGCCCATTTTGTGTAATGACAGCACAGATGCCAAACAGCCATGTGAAACAGGAAGGCTGCGGTGCAACTTTGATTTACAGTCTTTCCAGAAGTACAAGAACAGAGACAGAGTAAAGTCAAAATCAGCTAACAAATGTAGACAGATAGAAAGAAAAGATAAATCCAAGGCAATCTGCAAAAAGCAATTATTCATTATCTATACCGGTAACTGCTGGGAGGTCACAGAAGGTGCTGGAGGCAATCTCAACATTGGGCAAGAGGTGGAAGAGGCGGGATACACATTGAACGGGTCGCCAATCATTCACAGGGCTGACACTGAGACAGACAAATAACCTAGCCTGAAGTCTTCCGACTGTGCAAGGAAGTTGCAGAAATAATGCAGACACGGGCACAACATGCAAATTCCACTTGGCCCACAGGTTTAAAACCAGAACACTCTTGCTGTGAGGCGACATCAGAGGTGGGGAACTTGAGTCACATGACTTGACTCAAGTCAGACTCGAGTTGCAAATTTGAGGGCTCGAGACTTGCTTGATAATGATAAAAGACTTGACTTGACTTTGACTCGTTATTCATGACTTGATATTTGACTGAGATGAAATGACTTTGCATTTTTATTGAGAGAAGTTACGCTTTTGGTACAGTACGTGAATGTGTCTTTTAGCTTACTTATTGGCTGGTCAAACTTTAGCTAGAAAGCTAACTTTATGTTTAAGCACCGTTGGGCTTGGATTTGAATTGATTATGCATTTTATTGAGAAGACATATTGTTAATGCAAAAGACAATCCTGAAGACTGATTTGGGGCCATTAAATCACGCAGACATGCTACTAGCTAGCACAGGTGTGTGTTCATTTATAAATGGTTACAGATGTAATGTTAGTTTTCTCATTGTCTGACTCACTGGTTGTAAACTTAAAGTACAATCAAAGTCCCAGGAAAACAACAACCACCGAGAAAGCTACCTATACACTGAAAATGGCAAATTACCACCTTGATCTCCAACGGTACAAAGGGAAACAAGCTAGCAGCTGTTATCTTTTTTTTTTTGGCTGTGATTTAGACATTTTAATGACAGGCCCTCAAACAAGTTCCAACCTCTGGGCGACAGTGCTAACCACAACATCGTGCCACACCGCTTTAATAAAAACAATTAAAATCTGCTTAATATTACTGCACCAGAACTCCAAGTACCTTGGATCCTCTTCTTTTCCTCTTCTTCCCATTAAAAAGGATTCAAGTTTTAACGAAATACGGGTTAGTGTGATAGCATCAGCATGAAACTCTTGTTTGTTTATTTTGCCTACATATATCATATTCATTTAACTTTGTTTCACTTTCTCCCCTGGTCATCCACCCCCCCCCCCCGCAGTGTCTCTGTGGCCAACAGGTAGAGAACCACTGGATTACCAGATCTCTTAAGGAGTATATCACCTGCACTGTGGCATGAATAACTGTCTTTGTCTCTTGTGTGAAACCGGTTTTGTAGCATGAAAACATTAAGACTTCAAAGTGACAGCTATTGACTTTGTGGCTTGAAGGAGGACCTGACTGGATCGAGTTCAAAGTTGCATTGATGCTGCTTAAGTGCAGGGATCATGCATCTTCTCTTCTGTGTTTTCAGGGGATCAAAATGAGGCAGGTATAAGGCACAGTGAACATAAGCCAACAAAAAGTTGCAATTTCTCTGACATCATTGTCAATCTATTGCCGTGTGCATGTGCAAACTATTTACAGTATCATGAATGGAACTGTGTTTATAAATGCATGCCATTTTGTTCTTGTAAGTGAGTACTTTGTATGTTTTCTACAGAAGATTATTAGGGGCTGGCATAAAGAAAAAGATGAGAGGAGGAAGATTTTTTTTATTTTGCATTTCAAGAATAGTCAAAATGTCAAGACTAAAGTTGAACTTTCAGTATTTTTCTTTTGTCGGAAACCATTTTGACTTCATTCTCAGAGCAGTATTCTAACTATTTATTCTCAATCCAACCTTTGACTTTATTGTCAATATTTTAACTTTGTTCTCAACATTTCATCTTTTTTTTTCAAAATGCAATATATGAGAAAATCTTTCTCCTTTCATTTATTCCTCATGCCTGACTCCGGTGCTCTTATGTAGTTTTCACATATGTATGTAACTACAATGTGATGCATTACTGAACTATGCAGGTGAAACCTGTACTTAATACCAAGTTACTCTTCTCCTCAATGTGAGACGTAATTTGCAAGTTTGATATTTATGACAGAGAGCGAGTGAGTCAGCTGACAATGATTTGTTTGTTAATGCACTCTGTGTAATTTATGCTTGTGTTTGTGTTGGTGTGTGATTATATGGGTGTGTCTGTGAGGGTGTGGACAGTAAACAACAAAACAGGTATACCACTGGTTGAGCCCCGCGGCTCCTTTCAAAACAACCGTTTCAACACAGTGTTAATTAATAGTGTGTGTCTCTTCCCCATTTGAAGATCTTGCTATGAACTAAATAAAAATGAAACAGATGTTAAAAGCATTGAATTTACTGTTTTTTTTGCCTGTGTTGTCCTTCTTTCACTCACTGGCTTTTGGATTCTCTTTCGCCCTTTCTCAGTCTGTCACATTCTGTCTCGCCTCCGCCTTCCTCTCAGAAGACTTGTTTCTAAACCTCTTTCTAACTGAGAAGTCAATAATATTATGTAAAAACAAAATGGAGGACTAAGGATGTTTGCAACATGTTTTACAATGCTTAGAAGGTCAGCATACTTTATAAAGGATAGAATTACATTTTTTCATGTCTTTCTTGAAACAACACTCACATGTCCATACATACATTTTTGCTTGCTTTAAACATTTCTTTTGTTCATGGTGGATATTACGAAAGAATTGCCTGCTATAAATTCTTCTGAAGATACCCAATGTGAGACCCACACATGTTTGAACAGAACATGACTTACACTGAAATCATTTTATGGTGGGAAATCTTCTGGACTAGTACGAACAGGAGGAATGATTACAGCAAGCAAAACCTGTTCCAATGAACGCTTATATGGGAACAATTGTTTTAAGCAAGAGTTGAAACATTTTGAACTTAACCTTTAAAACTGGCACGCACACACACTCGATGTTGTGAGAGTGTGCCAGGGAGATAAAAATGTCAGTCATGACATGACACATGCTGGTAGTTGTTCCTCTCCTCTCTGTGTATTGAGCTTTCTAGTTTTTCTAGTTTTACAAGTTTACCTCTAGTTATATTAAGCTTCGTGTTAGTTCAATCTACTCATTTATTTACTCTCTCTCTCTCTCTCTCTCTCTCTTCACCCCTAGAACAGCAAAAATCTGCTATCAACTTTGGAGGGGACAGTTGCAGGAAATTTTCCCAAGAGCAATTCCATAGCAGGAACCAAAGTTCTAAATATAAATTTAAAAATAATTAACAGATTATGTTCTAATCTAACAATCTATAACTCTCAATAAACATAGCCTGTACAAATCCTCCTTCTGCCAGTCAAGCACATGTCTACCACTGATGGTGGAAACTGGAAATGTTTTTTTTACTTTATTGCCGTGATAAATTAAGAAGTCTTTATTATAGTGGCTAAATAATTTAAAATGCCAACATGTTTCAACCACTACAGGCTTGTTCAGGGTTTTGAATAAATAAAATAATCTGAAACATACTGAGACATCTGTACCTAAACTTAACTCATGGGCAAGTCTGGAATGCACAGTGGCTCATAAATTCTTCCTATTGTATGAACAACATCCGACATGACAGAATTATTAGCACTAGGAAATCTACTTAGCCCTTTATGGACAATGCCCTACAGGCTCCAGGTATACTGAAAACACACAAACGGCTGTGGTAGGGGTTGAGCCTTCATACGCAGTCTCAGCCTACATGATACATGTTGAATGTCTTTCCCACCCACTACATATTCTTTTAAGCTCATTCTGGTCCACCTCACCCTTCAAGATTCAGAGACTGCTTCAGAGATTTCAAATCCTGTAGCTTATATACATTGTATGTCCTCAGACCCCACTGTGCTATCAAAGAAACTGCGGACCAGCGTAAGGTGATCCATTTAATTCCTAAAACCAGAGTCAACAACAGTTAATGCTTCCTTTCCAGTTCTACCACATTGCCACCCCTTGTTTTCCATCCATTAGCATAGTGCCAGTAACTCCCGCTATTCTTCTCTGAGGTCATTAAAGGTGGGATTGAAAACATAATCTCCTTGATGAAACTACCCTCTACTCCCACTCCTAACCCAATAACTCACCTTTAGACCCCACAAGCTGCAAAATAATTCTGCAAGAAGCACCACTATACAGCACAACTCTGTCCTACAGAAGATTTGGGATCCTATAGGACTGAATTTAAAACAAGCTCAGTATCAGTGCCGCAGCATCCTCAAACCCAACCTCAAACAATCCCTTTTGATAGGCGACTGACTGGTTGAAGTTCCAGGTATTTAACCTCTGTGATGTCATAACACCTCGAGAGCATGTGACTCGTGTGTGAAGGTGTTAATGAGAGTCGTTAAGGTCTCTTGTGAGTCGTTGACTCACACTGCCATCATTTGAGTTGTTAGTCACATGAGCATAGGTGGTATTCAACTATTCATCTTTACGACCAATAATTGGTTTACCAAGACTACATGACTTAGATTGTTTAGAAAGTTTTGCCTTTGTGAAGACAAATCGGACCAGTTAGAAAATTGAAATCGTCTCATCGTCGCATTAGTTCAATTCAGGAACTGGACCTTTTAGGTGTGAACCCGCCTTAAGCAAACAAACCAACCAGAAGATTTTACAGCAGCACGTGTATGAGTTTAGCATGATTTCAAAAGCTGAACTACTGATAAATTCAGCTGCTGATTGTGAAATCTGTTTAGGAAGCGATTTTATCTTATAAGTCATATATAGGCTACATGTATTTAAGCAAATAATTTAATAACCATTTTAAAATGTATGCACATCAGCAAGGGTATCTGACATGAATAATAGATCAAAAGCAGTTAAAACTACTCTGCTAGTGTCCTACTCTGTCTACTTTGTCAGTTCATTAAATCCATTGAAAAGTGTGAGACAGCAATCCCATAGTATTAGGCCTGAATTATTACTGGTACAAGATGCCCCCTTTTCATCCTATCTCTACCTGTTCATTATCATTCATATCACACGATTTGCAGTCTAATAATTCTAGTCAAACTCAAAATCAGTTATTTTTAATTAACTCTTGACACAAAAGAACACAAATACACACATCAAAACCATTAAAGTGCTAAACAAACTCTTGCCAGTCACATGAATTTGATTTCCCCACGTGGGTCCTGATGATTGGACAGACCTGTCAGGTTGTGTAACTTCATGCTTACCCCACTTGGTTGGTTTGTGAATGTGAACATGAACTGGACCAGAACTAAAATGCAACAATGCATACTTTTTCTCTTGATCTTGACCAAATGCACTAAACAGCAGACGTAAAAACTATAAATGTCACATACCAGAAAGTAATAACACAACAATTCCCTTCACAGATGATTATAAAGTGCAGCCATTAGTGCCATCTCATTGCGTGACAAAAGAATCTCAAGATGACCTGAGGCTAAGTCAACAGGGAGGAGCTCTTGCTCATTTTTGTGCCAAGAGTTTTGGTAGAGACTCCTCATGGCAGCTGTTCAGATCATCAAATCTAGAAATTTGATTATATTCCCACACTGTCAAGTAACTGACTAACAGAACAGGCTTGAATTTTGTCAAGGAAATGACAACACTTCTACTAAGTTCAGATTTGAATATCATATGTTAGAGAATAGTAGTTTTTTAGATCATAGTAGAGTAGTTAATTTATACATTAGTGTCTTATATCAGAATGTGGAGTAGACTGGAATGAGAATACAGATATGTCCAAGTACGTATATATTTCTCTGGATACTATGTTTCTGAAACCACACCTGAAAAACTGTCACACATGCCAGAGGGCAGATCGTGATGTTGAATATCATGACAGACATGCAATAAGGTGCAGGAATGAGATAATCTTCCCATGTTCATGTAAGTGTCCTCTGTGGGCTCCGGTTTCTCACTGTAAACTCACTGCAAATTGCCCAGCGGTGAGAACATAAACACAAGTCTGTTTGTGTTTTCTACCTGCCCTCTGCCCAACAACATGCACACAACCCCTCCGTGACCTGTTGTGGGAAAGGGGAATAAATAAATGACCAAGGATACATGGCGGTTTCAATACGTCTCCAGCAAAATGATATAGAATATAAATATTAAGAGATTGACAAAGGAAATGAAGATAATTAAGGCCACTACAAGGAGTTTTAACTGTTTATGAAACAGTCCCAGTTTAATACTGATGCCTCTGTCAGCAGGTCAGAATCTCCTTGAAATCAGACAAATCTATTCACGGCTTTGTCCTTGAAATCAGATGAAACACACTTGTGTTTACCTGTGTTTTCCCAGGCAAAACTGCAGTAAATACGTCAGCCAGGTGATAAGCAGGAGGAGATTTTTAGGTTTGACCTGATATTTTGTGCTTGTGGTGGTGGAAACCTTCACAAGGTCACAAGGTGTTCACAAGGTCCTCCAAAATCAACACAATATGAACATTCTTTGTAGGAGCTTTAATGGACAGAATTTGTATTATGAATTATTCTTCCCTTAAGTTTTGGAAAGATCAACATGTTGACCATTCAGCCACATGCTAACGAGAGTTTTTTTTTGGCACACAAATGTACATACACACACATATAATATATATATATATATTATATATATATGTATATGTATGTATATATATATATATACATATGTATAATTACCTTCTCATGAAGAAACTATTTTTCAGTGGAACGGGGCGGGAAACTTTGCCTGTGAGACAGACAGTTTTTTTCGTGGGAGACATCTATCAGACCGACAAAAGTACAGGAAATGAAAAAGGAGGAAGAGAAGAAAACACAGAAAAGCAAACGCTCATGTCAGACCATAACATGGCTTAAAATTGCTTTGGGATCTGAGGTCCCAAAGTGGTCCTTGGGGCATTACAATGGACTGGTTAACTACTTTTTTACTACTAAAGGAATTATCCTTGACAATGACAGTCATTCGTATCAGTTTACCCAGCAAGTGACCGGTGGAGGTGATTTTTTTTTTTTTAAATATTACATTGTGTTACTTAATGCTGAATTTTCCTTCTCTTCACTCTTGTAAAAGTCCCTCATTAACCATATTTATTTTTCAATTAAGGTTCAGCCTTTTCATACATGCATGTGCTCTTTTAATGAAAACTACAGTACTCTGTCATTGCCCTATAGCAACCTTGTAATGAATGGGAACTGATCCATTTACAGATTTGTGTTATAATCTCTGGCAGCATCCATGCACACACTGAAAGATGAGCCTCCAAAATAAAATTGCCTTTGGCTAACTGGACACAATTCACAAATTACTCAGAGGATTAGTTGACAGAATCACATTGTGTGAGTTGATCCTTTGTCAATATTAAGTGATGCGTCATTACGTCCGCAAAGTAGAAAAATACAGACAAATCTAGACCGAAATGGCATCCATATCCACTACAGGTATGGGAATATGTACATGCAGAAGGACAAAATGTACTAAACATACATGACTGACAGCTGGGTGATGACTGAGAGTGACGTATACTAAACCGGTTGGATTGAAATGTCATTTCATTTCAGTAGGGATGAAGTAATGAACTACAACTACTCAAGTGACTTACATATTTCACTACTGAGTAAGTCAACAATTTCAGCTATTACTAATAATAATAAATAATTATTATTATTTGAAAATATTTAAACCTTTCATCTGCATTTTTGGACACGAAACAGAAACCACTTTCAACTGAATGCCTGCTATTTATAATAATTAAACATTAAGTTAAAAAGTTGCAGTTCTGTTGTGTGTGTTTTTTTTACTCCAAGTCAGAGTACTTTTAAATGCTTAATTACTCCACACCAATTAATGATAATTGCAAGGGAGGAGAGAAATGCTGCCAAGAGAAGGGAGAGATGGAGGGAGCAGAAGCGTGTGTGAAGTGTTCATGAGATATAAAAAAATTTTTGATCATGAATCCTGATGTTACTGTACAGTTCTGCGTTTTGTACACCGAAGACTAAAATCTCTGTCTCAGAAACAAACAGATAGATGCTCCTGTCCTCTGTATAACATCTGTCACTGCGCTGCATGTAAACCACGATGAACCGTCCAAGCGCTGTCTCTCCCTCTTCACCTGCTGGGTGTTTGTTATTGAAGTTTACTTTCTGCTGTAAAAATGAAACTGATGGAAATTATCCAGGCTGCCTTAATACAAAAACATGAGTATCGGACACCATTTAGTCATTTTTCTGACCTGAAAAAAGGGTGGAGATTTTTCCCCTCAGAGGAAAATATTTTTTTATTTAAAAAATAAACTATTATTAATAATAATAACACTAAAAAAATGGATAGACACATATATAGCGACCATTTCCCAAAATAATGCTGGTTCTGTGGTGTTTTCTTATCATTAATTTACAACATTGTGTATGTCTTGCACTCCTGCAGTGTTTTTGCAGCCTGCCTGAGCTTCCCCGAATGTGGGGAAGAGGAGCTGGGTGTTTCAACAATAGACTGTATATTACGTAGGATTTCAGCATAAGTTGTCTGCAGTACTATATTTGCACATGCGATTTCTACATATTGCTCCTTTAAAGCACCTCTTAATTGAGTCAGGACTGGCTCACACAACATACAACCTGCAGGATCTCATTCTTATTGATTTTTATATTTTAGATCTTATTTTGTATCTTACATTTTATTATTGCATTTTATTACATTTTATATGTGTCTATATATTTTTGTGTAGTCTTTATTCTTAAACTGGCATCTGTAGGCTTGATCCAAATGACAGTTCACTGTACTTGTACAGCGACAATAAAAAAGGATCTAGTTTTTGAGAGGAATACTTCGTACTTTTGATTTAGCATTTTTAAAAAACAGTTGTTTTATTAGTTGAGTAATATTTCAGTAATGTAACAGTACTACTTGAGGACAGATTTTTGTTCCACCACTGAATTTCAGTCACTTATTTATTACTTACAGGACAAATGAAATTGAGCTACATTTGCATGTGATGTAGGCCAGACATAAATAAGACATGGTAACCTGAGCTGTAGGGTTGGAGGAGTGTACACCTGAGCTCAGCTCCGTTTCTCAACACAGCAAGAAAACGCAACAAGTCCACATTGCCACGTACTCTTTCACAATCTGTTTCTATATTTAGATACAAAACCAAATACAAAGCTGCCCTAGGTGTTCTTAAAGTACAGCTCCAACTGGTCATGTCCTTTAACAAACTGTATGTACAAACTCAACAATCAACATCCCAACTATCCATGCGAATGAACAAACAGCTCTTTGTGGTCTGCAAAGTGAGCCAACCTGCTGCCTGCAGGCATTGTGGGCTGTCTTCGGCGTACTCTTATTGCAGCTCTCTTTCTCTTTTGGAGCACTTCCACAGAGGATACCAAGCAGAGTGGACCGAGATGAGGGCCATTACCCTGCTTCTACTGGTAGGCATTACATTTTAAATTATCTACAGTTGTGTATGTATAATAACATATTATATATGATAAGGAACCATTCCGTTTAAACAAGCTGAAATTTGTTTAACATTGAACATGAACAACAAAGTGAATGTTTGGTTATTTTTATCAAACAAATATTTGATTGACAGAGATATGTTGCTTGCAAATATGCACAGACAGTCTCAATGCATAGAAAATCTAGCTGCTGCTTCATTGTGTCAGTTAAAAAGTCCTCTGGCAAATGCAGATGGATGAAGTCATCCAGTGAAACCAGTTCTATGCATTATATTATGGAAATACAGGCGGTGGGCGAGGTAACGAGCTGCTTACAATACAGTTCAGCACCACCTTCACAAGCTTAACAAAGGCACACATTTTAAGTTTTTGTATTTGAATGGGTTATAATGTACATTTTTCTGTAATTAACTTAGTTGCAACTTCAGAATTTCAGTCGCTGTGGTGTTTTAAATCACTTACGCTACTAAATCACCCACTACAATCCCATCTATTGCTGTTATGCTGCAAAGCAATTCCTCTTCTTTTTAAGTAAAAAGGGAGTAAAAAGCTTTGCAAGACTAGAACTAGAGAATTTCATTAATTTCTTTTAAAAAAAAAAATCCTGTAGTATTTGTACTGTGGCTCAGTTCACTGTGACATGGCCGAGGTCATAGCTGAATACTTTGCTCCCAGCGCATGAATGAATGTACATTTCGCTGTGCAGGTGTTAAACTTGGTTTCCTCTGTGCATCTTGAAAATGCTTGAAAAATTGGTTGTATTTGACTTTGGAAAATATGTACAAACCCTGAAATTGCTATTTTAGATGAGATGTGCAAATCAGATTGTGACGGCCTCAGAACAAATAAATTCTCAGGGACCACGTGTGATTTCTGTCGTGCTCCTAAGGGCGGGCTGGACCCCAGGTTGGAAACCAATGAACTGGACTACACCTCTGCACAAAGTTATTTGTTATCCATTCTAGTGAGACGATGGCTCACAGATGGATAGGAAAGGATGGGAACACCATGTTCATGATGATTATTCTGGTTGCAGAGCTCTCCATTGCTGTCAGCATCTCCAACTTTTTTCAAGTGATTCAAATTAATGAAGGCCAAATTGCTTTCAGTCTGATTATCAGATGACATGTTTGCCCTGTGAATACAGTGACTTGAGACACCTGTCTTGCACACTGCACTGTATGTCAGATATTGGTAGCCTTTTCCCAGAAGAAAGAAATCCTGCCAAAAATCCATTTAGAAATAGTGTGTAAATGTGTCACAATTTCAATATTAAATTGCAAACTGATAAAAATGAGCTTTCAATTTCAATAATCAAATCGAGGGGCAGGATCTGCAATTCTCCCAGTATCAATTTTTCTCTACATGCCCGCCTACTTGCGGCACCCAGCACATGTCTGAAGAAAAAAAAAACAAGACTTAAAAGACATCACGGCGTAGTTTACCTGCCATCATATCACACTTGATAATATATAGATAGCATCTTTTTCAAGAAGAATTTGAAACTTTAAATGCTAGTTCTCAGGTCATAGAACCAATGATCTGTTGACCTTTACAAATCAAAAATAATAAATTAAAATCAATAATCACCTCAAAATGACATAGCTGTCAGTGCAATATGCAAATGATTAAATCAAACTGAATTGTGACCTTAAAATCAAAAGTCAAGTTGACTCATGGATTTGGAGAATTGGAACATCCCTATTTGGATATAAACCTTTGTTGAATGTTGTTCCCATCTTCTCTCATTTATCTGTCTTAACTATTAGCAATAAATAAATAAATACATACATAAATAAATAAATTTAAATCTAAAGTCAAGGTTCACTCACTGTTTGAAAGCTTTAAAGATTGATTTAACTTTATTTTGACCTCTGGCAAACTGAGTCTGGCTTAAAGAGGGCCGTGGGATATGGTTGCCAGAATATATAAATAATAAAAATAAAAATGTTTGTAAGTAATTGAGTAAAACTTTATTTATATGGCACCCAATAAAATGAGTTGCAAAGGCTGCACAGGATATACATACAGCAAAATTGTAACATCACTGTCACTGGAAGGATCATGTGTAGTGTATGAAGTTGGGGCTCAGGCTTTGGTGTAAGATGTAGATCATGAACCACACAGTCCCTGGTGCTGTTGTCGCAAAACTGGAATTTCTCATTTTAATACAATACCTTGAAAAAAAAAATTTGATTCTGTTTTTGATAGCCATGGGAAAATACTGACTCAACATTAAGGGCATAAAATTTCAGCTATGTATTAAAAGATAAATATAAGAAGGCCATAACATGACAATGGTCATAGTAAATGAGACAATGGGTGAGAAGGAGACAGCACTGTGAGTAAATGAGAGGAGGTGGGACTACGTGGGCTGTGTATCAACTCACTGTTGTAGTGAAGAGAGAGCGAGAAAGTGCAGATGGTACCGAGTATCACAACTGCGAAAAAAGAGTACTGAAGGCATGTCAAATATTCAATATTGATATTTATCGATATATCAGTATTTTTGACGGCACTAGTCCCTGGTCTGCATCCAGACGGGGACCTTTGCTGCATGTTGTCTCTCTCTCTCCCTTATTTCGTCTCTCTATTATCACTCAAACAAATTCCCACAAAGAAAATCACAACAATTATAAATGCATATTGAATTTGTGTTCATTTCCATTATAATTAATATATAATAACAATATAATAGGGATTAATACATTCTCACTGTTTGAAAGATTGATTTAATCAAGATCTCATAAAAATCTGAATTGGTGTTATATTCTAAGTGCTGTTAATCACTGTCAGTGGTGTATTCAGATCTTTTACACAAGTAATACAGTAGTAGTGGTACCAATACCACACTGTGAAAAAACTTCAAAAAGTCCTACATTCAAAATCTTACTAGTAAAAATATGTAACTATCTATGTAAGTAGCTTTTCAGGGTGTCAGAAAAAACAGCTCTGTTTTCAGCATTGTGATAATATTTTTTAATCAAATCCAATATGTTTTTTAAATCATTTATCTATCTTAAGAAGTAGGGGGATATTCTCAACTCATTAAGTAACACTTAATGCTTCAGTTGATCACATTCAAAATTAACGCACCTGGGGATGCATGTTTTCACTGTACAGGAGGGGTATGAAATTATCATTATTGTAACATCTAGTATTAGTATTATTATTTACATACAGCTTACATATTTATATGTACTACTTTTCCCTACACATACTGTAGTTTTACTATTGATGTTCTGTTACTACTGTTCTCTCTGCCTCTGTTCTTTTCTCTCTCTCTTCCACCCCTCCCACCTCCCCTCTTTCCTCCCCTTCTCCCCTTTCCCTCTCAACCCGACCGGTGCCGTCAGATCACCGCCCACCATGAGTCATGGATCTGTCCGAGGTTTCTGCCTGTTAAAAGGAAGTTTTTCCTCATCCGCTGTCGCCAAAGTGCTTGCTTATGGGGGAATTGTTTCAATTGTCGGATATAAACAAAATTATTGAGTGTGGTCTAGACCTACTCTATATGTAAAGTGTCTTGAGACAACTTTGTTGTGAATTGGCGCTATATAAATAAAATTTGATTGATTGATTGATTGATTGAAACATATTCTGAAAAGTAACTAAAGCTGTCAAACAAATGTAGTGGAATACTTGCAGTAGCAGTAGTAGTTGCCTGTACATGTGAAGACAGGAATGAGTATCACTAATCAGTTTTGTTTTTTGTCGTTGTAGGTAGCATTGGCAGCCCTGGTGGAGTCTAATTCTGAAGAGTGCAAAAGGCTTGCTAACAGGTAACTGCTGTAACTGGAATGGCAAACTCCTGCCAAAATGTTTTGCTTCTAGCAGATTTTTTTTTTTTAAAACTATGTTTGATCTACATTCTGGGTACAGAAACAGAAACGTTTGGTGCGTACCAAAAGAAGGTGGGTTTTGTCTACAATTGAATTACAAGAGGAACAACCCGGACCATACCCCATAGAAATTTCCAAGGTGAGGACTTAATTTTGTAAATGAAATTATCAATCAGCGTGGCAGCTCCTACCTGGGCCAAACATGCAAACGGCAACAGCTGAATGGTGTGTGTCTTGTGTGTGTGTCTAGATGTTTAATAACATGTCGGGGGACAACCACATGTTCTGTATAAGTGGAATGGGTGTGGACATTCCTCCACTGGACGTGTTCGAGATCGATCCAAACACTGGAATCGTCCTTGCTTATAAACCTATCGACAGAGAGGAGTACCCTAAACCCTTCCATGTGAGTTAATTTTGTATTACCAATCCCTCTGATAATAAATACCCTTCATATAGAGTTTTAGCTATTTTAAATAATCTTATGTGCATCTTTACCCACAGATCAAGTTTGATATCTACGACAAATGGACCAAGAAACCACTGGACAAGGAACTAGCATTTGATGTGGAAATAAAAGACATCAATGACAACACACCTACATTCCTCCATCCACTAATGAAAGCCAATGTGAAGGAAAATACACCAGAGGGTGAGCATAGAGTTGGGTAAATGACTCATTGATGCATATTTTCTGCATGCAGTCAGAGAATCAAACAAATAAAAAACAAAGAGTGATAAAGCTGTAGAGGAGTTCTCACGAAAACCTCAGGGTTGACGGGACAGTTTGCATTACTTGATGTGGGGTTGTATGAGGTGCTGTTCAGTGTATTACGTACAGCACATGCTGGCCAGCATGCCCCCAGTTTGGAGACAGCAGACAGGGTCAGCAACAAAAGCTATTTTAGCCACTTAAAGAAGACCACCTAAAAAAAATCACTATCGAGTTAAGTGTACACTATATATGGATTTTTTTCAGCTCTTTACTCGGCCGTGAGAGTCAGACAGCCTTTTCTGATGGGAAACTGCTGTTATACAAGCTAAAAAGCACTCTCTCCAAACCAACCAAACTATATTACCAACAAATGCCAACAACTCCTGTGTGAGGTAAAAACTGATGATTTTGTCTATAGAGTTTGGATTGCTTGAACAGAGCAATATTTAGCTTATATAACAGTGGTTTCCCATCAGAAAAGGCTATCTGACAGCAAAGTAAAGCAATAAAAATATTCTGCATATACCGTACATTTTAACTGATATAAAATTTTTAGTAGGGTTTTTTTAAGTGGCTTAAGTACCTTTTGCTGCTGACTCTGTCATTGCTTAGCTTCTGATCTCTCTCTGCTTCTCCAAACTGGAGGCGTGCCGACCGCAATCTACTGTAGCTTGACTATCGGTATGATAAGTATTTCTTTCAACACCACTTCAAATAATCCAAACTATCCCTTTAAACAGAGGTGAAAATAATAACTTCAAACATGGGCTGTGTCTTTCGTGCTGTCTCCTGTAGTCATACTGTGCTCCTCGCTTGACTGCTTTTCTGTAATGCGTTCACTCTCCTTTATTTCCTTTCCTAATCATTTTGAAGGGTACTTGCCAGTGCGGCTGCAGGCCTCGGACAAGAATCAGGCCAACACATCAAACTCCAAAATCACCATCTCTGTTATTAAGCAGAACCCACCAGAGCCCAAGATTGGTGTGAAGCAGATTGATAACAGAATGGCCCAACTCACCCTTGAAGGATGTTTCGACTATGATGTGAGTCTCACGGACTTACTGTGCCTATTTCGGTGGGCAGCTTCATGTACATGGACATGCACACATATTGATTTGTCAATATAATATCAAACAATCTCAACTTTTTTATGTTTCAGAAAGTCAAGAAGTATGACATTACTGTTCAAGCAAAAGATCATGGACAAAAGCCCCTTTCCTCCACTGCTCTTGTTACTCTCAATATAGTTGACACAAACACTCATCCACCAACGTTTAAGAGTAGAACGGTACAGATTTTTTTTTATTACTACTATTATTAAAGTTGCTGTTTAGAGAGTTCTGATGTTAAACATGAAACTGTTCTGCTTGTCCAGTACTATGGCCAGGTGAATGAATCAGAAATCAAAGACAATGTGTTGAGAGTGGCCGTAGAGGACAAAGACACTCCTAACACTCCTAGTTGGCGTGCCAAATACAACTTAATTGAAGGGAATGAGGAAAACAACTACAAAATTGAAACTGACCCCATCACCAATGAGGGCATTCTGAGTGTCATCAAGGTAAAACGCGAAACTAGCATTTTATTTTTTATCATAAACAGCAGCTGCACCAGTATTGACCTAAACTTGTATGTTTCTTCCAGGGAAAGGACTTTGAAAGGACAACTTTAACCAAGCTAAAGGTTACAGTAGAGAATGAGGAACCCTTATGGGTTTGTAAGGGGAAGACAGCCGATGGTACAGGCACAAGTCCCCTTAAAGACACAGTTGAAATCCAAATGAAAGTGATTGATGTCAATGACCCACCTGAGTTTAGGGGCAACCCAGATAACGTGTACCTGAAGGAAGAGGAACCGCCAGGGAAGAAGCTGTCCAAACCAAACGTTGTTGATGTCGACTCTGACATATCCAAGATAAGGTTGGTGTCTACATACTGCATGGCTGCTGAGCTCTTTGCTCATTGTGAATATATCTCGATCTATGTTGGATTTTTTTTCATTACCAATAAACATTAAAGAGCTCAAAAAATCCTGTAATGATATATGACAGATGTTCTTTCTTTTTTTTACATTAGGGTTACATTCATCCAGGTCATTGTAATCTCAGGAAAAGATTAAATCGAAAGCAACTGGACTTGTTTAAAAGTCTTATTCAAGACGTTTCGCTTCTCATCCAAGAAGCTTCATCAGTTCATGGCTGTCAGACTAGTCAGAGGTAGTCTAACTAAATGGTGGGAACCCCAGGTATTTAACCTCTGTGGATGTGTTTCAAATTCATGAGTGCTCCAATCAGATTGACGACAGTCGTTTGGAGTCATTGATCACTGGGTGTGACCCGAAACCAGGTATGAGTGTCAGTCGTTAGAGACAAAGGACTGTGGACCACAGTCGTTAGAGTTACATGAATGTGAAACACTGTTGTTTGTGAAACACTGTTGTTTGTTTTTTTAACAACTTGACCTCCAAAAAACCTCCAAAAGACCTCCAAAAACAACAGTGTTTCACATTCATGTACTCTAATGACTGAGTACACGTCCTTTGTCTCTAACGACTGACACTCATACCTGGTTTCGGGTCACACCCAGTGATCAACGACTCCAAACGACTGTCGTCAATCTGATTGGAGCACTCATGAATTTGAAACACATCCACAGAGGTTAAATACCTGGGGTTCCCACCATTTAGTTAGACTACCTCTGACTAGTCTGACAGCCATGAACTGATGAAGCTTCTTGGATGAGAAGCGAAACGTCTTCAATAAGACTTTTAAACAAGTCCACTTGCTTTCGATTTAATCTTTTCCTGAGACCATAACCAAACATTTCTGATAAATCTGGTTACCAGGATGTGTAATGAGTGAGACATTTTACAGTTGAAAAACTAAAATTGTTAGTTCTTTCTGGTAAACAAAACAAGTTATTAGGGATGTAACAGTATGTTTATATATCTCATTACCTAACAGACTGTGGCAAGATCTGTTGTGATATTACATGGTCAATTATTCTATTTTATTTTATAAAACCTTTGTTTTTGTTTTGCAGTTGTACATACATAATTCAACATTCATTGCCAGCAACAATTCATGCCAAGTTTTTGCACATGCTAAAGTCATGTCTGGCTCCTTTCATTTTATTTAATTTTATTATAGAAGGAAAGCAGAGGCACTTTAAGTTAAAAGGAAAAACAAATTTTATATGAACAAAGAAATCTGTACATATCATATTTATTATTTAAATAGAAGAGTGCACTCAGTAGAGTGCAGATCTTTGCCAGTCAACCTGAAAAATAAATTTGGATGTTATCTCTTTTTAATCACCAACATCCAACATCAGTAACTGTGACTGAATCACATTTTTTTCTCAGTAACAGTAACAGATTACAATTACATTTATTCTTTAATTTAATGTAACTAATTACTTCCCAACATCGTTAGTAGGTATGCCTTGTCTTTAGCCTACAGTTGTTGATGACTTGCGGCTCATATTGGCTGGTCAAGAGGATTTTATATCATTTTTATTTGTTTTTTAGTACCACAATAAATATCGTAAGATAGACTTTTTATTATTATTGTCCACTGAGGTTTTGGTATCGTTGCATTCCTGCATATTATATAAAGGTGACACAGATTCTAAATTACATATCTTGGCATTTCTGTAGTTCAAATTTAGTATCAGCTAGCATATCCATAAGCCAATACTGATTTATCTAAAATAACCTAATTACTGGTTGCACTGCATGGAGTGTATTACCTACAGTAGATGGCAGCCAACACCTGTCCACAGCAGTTCATTGCTTAGCTTCCGTGCTGGTACTCCTTTCTGCTTCTCCAAACTGATGACTATGACTCTAATAAGTGCCTCATACAACCCTACATTAAATAATCTGAACTATCTCTTTAATCTGTTCTGTTCCACTTCCATTTCAACTCATGTGATTAGGTATGTGCTGTTAGAAGATCCAGCTGACTGGGTGACCATTAATTCGACAACAGGAGAGATCACATCAAAGAAGAAGATGGACCGAGAGTCACCCTTTCTCAATGGCACAAGCACTTACAAAGTCCTCATCGGTGCCATAGATAATGGTATGAAGGAGCTTTACTATATATTCTAATCAAACACAAGCTGGACAATGGGGTCTATTGGTAAACTAAAAGTGTTGTTTTCTTTGCCCAGATGAGCCTCCAGCCACAGGTACAGGCACTGTCCTGATCCACCTGGGGGACATCAATGACAATACGCCTCATCTGGTCAGCAAAGGTGTCATTATGTGTGGAAACAAGGTCAACAAGGTCATGGTGCCTGCCAGGGACGGAGACGTCCATCCTTTCAGCGGGCCCTTCACCTTCTCTCTGTCGGATAGTGACAAAAATGTGGAGCAGCTATGGAAACTAGAGCCTGCCTTTGGTTAGTACATATCTGTGAACCCCCCTTTCAAAAAAAAAACAAAAAAAACCCAAACAAAAACAAAATGATTGCAATTGAAGAGTCACCACACACCTCTTTTTAAATCCTTCACCAGGTGAGGCAGGCGGGCTCGTTAGCCGGAAGACTCTTCCTTATGGGAACTACTCAGTGCCCCTGGTGATTCGAGACCAACAAAACATGATTGGACGTGATACTTTGAAAGTGATGGTGTGTGATTGTGGAGACAAAGATGTTTGCCGCAGCAAAATGCCGCTCTCATCTAGCCTTGGGCCAGCTGGCATTGGACTGCTCTTAGCAGGACTCCTCTTACTTTTGTGTGAGTATGGCAATCAGTGGCATTATAAAACATTCAAAACAAAAAGTTGATGCTCAATAAACTTGCAGTTCGCCTTAAAGCAGCATGATGTAACCATTTTACCCAAAAGTAGAACCAATCACAATGTTTGTTTACAAGAAATGGAATAAATCTTTTTTTTTTTTTTTTTTTTTTTTATTTATTTAAAGAGGACAGTGCACATTCATTATACATTTCTGTAAATGTGCCAGTGTTAGCCAAAGGCTAGTTTCCAACCGTAGTCCTCCCGCATGGTGTCAAAAGCCATCAAGACACACAAGGGTGTAATCTTGTACTGGCTTTTGGTTGTTAGCAAGAGCTTTGTGAAGTACAAGGCTGCAAGACAGACACTCAGCTGGCCGTCTTGCTGTCGGACTAGTAAGTAATAGTAGCTGGTTTGCTATGTCTTGTGTTGTTACTTGCCTGCATGCTTGATATTTGGCTGCATTACCAAAGTTGTCGACTTGGTAGTTTTTAATCATGGGCCAGCACTGCCAGCATGCCTCTGACCTTGTCCTTGCCTGTTCCAAATCCTACAGCTTGTCAACAAATGCACATGAACAGCTGCTGGTCTTGCTCCCATGCTGATATGCATGTAACACACTACTATAATACTACTTATACATTCCTGAATAAGATGTACAACTTTATGAGGAAGTTTCACTGAGAGCAAGGCTCTCTTTTTCAGGAACATCCTGACAATAGTCCCAAGTTCCCCAATACAACTACAGTTTCATCTGTTGGCCACAGAGCAGTTTCACTAAAGCAGCTGGGAGTGAAGGGCCTTGCTCATGGACACTTCACTGGTGGTCACAACAGAGGAACAAACATTGATCTGTCACTTTCCCTACCCAGATTTATCTTACCGCCTAGGTGACCTTCTCCAATTTAAGCCACCACTGCCCATAGCAATTATGCGGCAGATAGTTTAAAACATAACATATACAGTATGTTCTCCGTGTTATTTTGATGTATTTCTACAGTGCTGCTACTCGTCTTCATCTGTCAGTGTGGAAGGGACTTTAAATCCCTCCCCATAGTGCCGGAAGAGGGCACCCAGACCCTCATCAAATACAACCAAGAAGGAGGGGGCGCCGAATGCAAGGTAGGTTGGTTGTGTTGTGTGTAGTTAGAGAGAGTAAGACAGTGAGTCTATGTTTACTATGTTCAGTATGTCTGGTCTACTGTATTCATTCTTGTCTCTCTCTTTGCTGCCAGGCTGAGCCTCTGCTGACACCTACAAACAGTGTGGCTGTGACAGATGGGCTGAAACAAGGCACCGCGCAGGTACTTCCTTCCCACCTTGGTCTCTCAGTTCCCTTTTTGTGGTTGACTCTTTCACATACAGGCCTTAGGTGTGTCAGTATGGGTGTAATTTCTTCGTAAGAAAGCAAAGGAGTTACATAAAGAAAACAGTGAGTGTTTTGGTAATCTTGCAGAAAAAAGAGTGACAGCTATAATCCAGCTACTCTGTTACTTCTCTTTGTCCATTTACCTGAGGTGAAGACAGACAGAAAGGGATGTGATGTAAGACTCTGATGTAAGACGTATTGTAGACCAAAGTTACTATAGTTTTGTAAGTATGGCTCTACCCCAAAGGGGTTACTGTATTTGCCACACACAAATTCAGCTAAATATGTTCTCCAAAAAACTTCCTGGATCAGGAAGTCCACCTGATGAATTTGTTGCTCATTAGCATAAACTGAAAGAAAAAAAATCTTTGCAATGCTTTATGTACTAATGAATCTACAGTTGAAGCATTGTGCATTGTGTGTGGTTCATGAACATACAGGTTTTCTTTTCCAAATGTCTTTTCAAACATGAAATAAAATGCTCTGGTAATACCACAGACAAAAACACAAAGACATTTTACTCTCTGCTTGTAGGGTTAGTTTGTAAGAAATTTGCTTTGCTCAACTAGATCATGCAGACAGCTCCAGTACTGATCCAGGACATGGATGCATACAAAAGCGCACCGTACACCACGGTGAGTAATAGGTCTTCAAATAGTCTCCTTTGTGTGTTTGTAATTCCACAAGATGAAGAATTGCAAAGAATTTGGAAACTTTTTCTAGCATGGTGCCCTTCAGAAGCTGATTAGTCATTAACAATGACAGGGGAAGCAACTAATAAAAAAAGTTAAATTTTAACTAAATAAAGGTCAGAATGGTGGCATCAGCAAACTCTAGCTTTTTAATTTTTCCCACAAAAATCATGTTCATTCAGTATGGTTTTATTCCATATTGCCCACCAGCTTTAGAACCATTGATTTAGTGGAATTTTCATAGCATCGAGACTCAATTTGCCCTGATTTAACTTTACTGTATATCTCCCACAGTTTAACTCTAATATGACCTCACTGGGCATGCAGCGTCGAGACACTGTCAAAAGCTATGCAGGAGAGAACACGGTGAGTGACTACTGCTGATTATAACAGCTGCTTTGTATGTTGCATGTATTTCCTGATGAATGTATTATTTAAAGGCATATGTGAGATCCATTGCTCTCATAGGTGTGGTGGTGGTCTGTAATGTTGTTACGTTTTTGTACGGTTGTTTGAGCTTCTTCACTGAAATGGTAATAAATTATTGAATCTTGAAAAGTCTGCACACTGTCAGCCTAAATCCACGAGGGGGTGCCAAACCCTCGATTTTAATGCTACATGAGCAACACTTGTTTTCTACAGTCTGTGTTGCACAAACATACATCCTGAGATTAAGCATGAGGGTTCTTTGTTGTCTGGTCTCACTTGTTCGTGAATTAGTCTTTTTCTCTCAATCTGTCTCTGTTAGTTCACATGACAGCTCAAAAACTTGTTAACTGGTTTCAAAGAAATAATTAGCTTTTGGTATGCATCTGGATCCATGGGCAGATGTCCTAAAATCTTTCAAAGAAAGACAGATAAAAAACCCACTTGAAGACTGAATCTGTTTATTTCCTTAATTTTAGTTCTCTACATGGACTACAAACAGGACCAACACCTACCATGTAAGGCATCTTCTTCATTGAATTAGTATGATTTAATAAGTAGGTAAAATACAAACCATTTTGACTGCACTGAATACATATACCATGTATTAAGAGATCACATTCTTTCTCTCTGTGAACAGGGAAGCACATCAAGGTACAACCGCTCCATCAGCCTCAGGTCAAATCAACACATTTCAGATCACATTGACAGGGTAAGATAACCTATCTCACATGTACAGTCTTGTATATAAGGTCGCTGCCATCAGTGTGTTAGCATGTGGTTGAAGGGGTGAATGAGAGGCTAATTGTAAAGGGCTTTGGATAAAAGCTCTATATAAAATACAGCATTTAGCAAATGCAGACATTTTATAATCCTGTTGTAATGAAGAGGATTTAATTAAACTTCAGTAATGCTAATATACATAATATGGATTACAACACAATCACTGTAGCCTCAGCTTTAAGCAGTAAAAGAAGTAGATAAAGGGATAGTTCATCTCAAAATCAAAAATAAATATTTTTCATCTTTCATCTAGACTGTTTTGGTGTGAGCTGCTAAGTTTTAGAGATAATGGCTGTACAGATGTCTGCCTTCTCTCGAATATAATGGAACTAAAAGACACTCAGCTTGTAGAGCTCAAAGCATTAAAAAAATGCATTTGAAAAATTCAACATCAATGTCTCTTTCCAGAAGTCATAACCCAATTACTTACAGAGCTACCTAGATGAAGGCTTGATGACGCAACACATCAGAGTTGTTTGTTTCAGGCCCTAATACGACCATGCCCCGACAATAAAGTCATTTAAATTGTTTTTAAAGAGAGAGCCATTCTGAGTGCCATCTTGAGTCCAGGAAGCACTCCAACCCAAACATTTTTTGAAATCCGTAGACCCTGTTTTAAACAGTTTCAAGAAGGAACTATTTTCTTTCTGCTGTTCGCCCACTGTATCACTGCTCAGAAGGAAGCATGCATCTACTCATGGATGAGAGGCTCATGCTCATGACAACATTGGATTACAGTAAACATTAATGGCATCCTCGGCTGAGCCGTAACCTCTTGTTCCTGAGTGGCTGCACACTTTCTGCGCAGTGATACAGTTGGCAGTAGGGGTGTCTCAGTTCTTCAAATCCACAGTTTGATTTGACTGTCAGTTTCAAGGTCACAATTTGATTAAAGTTTTTGATTAAACTTTTTTTTTCTTGCACTGACTGCCTTGCATTGTTAGACTATCATGTCTTGATTTGTAAATATCTACAGATAATTGGTTTTACACCCTGACAAATTCTTACTTAAAAAGACAATATATATGATATCAATTGTGCTATAACGTCCAGTAAGCTTCGCCTCTTTGAAGGGTTGTTTTTATTTTCTTTGGACAGGCACCAGGCGCCTCTAGTTCTTGGGTGTAGTCTGGTAGAAAGTTCCTGCATGAGACTGCTCACAAAAATGTCTTATCTTCAGTAACCGGATCGTGATTTTTGGAAAGAGACATTGCTGTTGAGTTTTCCAAATGTAGTTTTTTCTTATAGCACTTTGAGCACCACAGGCCTGTTGCCATCTAGTTACATTATATTCAAGAGAAAATACCTGCAAAACTCAGCAACTCACACCAAAATAATCTAGATATAGATCTAGATAAATAGAACTACATAGATAATTTGATGGATTTTGGGGGAAACTGTCCTTTTAAGTGCCATGAACATAACATTGTATAACATCCAGACTGAATGTCTGTTGTATTTTGGCATGACCCATTTTTTATAAAATGACCCAGAATTCTTTTTTTTTTTTTTGATTCCTCAATCCCACAGAGGCTGTACATGATTGATAGAAACCATGTCGACTATTCAGCGTACCAACCCCATGAGTATGCCTACGAGGGACAGGGCAGCAAATGCCAGTCACTGGATAGGCTGTCACTCAGCAACCTGGGAGAAGATACGACATTTCTGAATGAACTGGGGCCAAAGTTCAAGACCTTGGGAGGCATCTGTCGCCAGGCAATTCAAGAAAAAAATATACAGATTTGAAGGGCACTGCTGGACCGGGATTTTTATATTAACGTTGCTCTTCGCACCTGGTTTCAGACTGTGATTACGGGCTGATCTGACTGGATCTGTGGAGAAAAGATGTACCACAATGTTTGGATTTTTCACATCAGCATCTCACATATTTAGAACCAACTATACAATATCTGGCTTTCACATGTTTAGAACCAGATATAATTGTATATTGGCATCTATCCGTGAGACAAGGATTATGTAATGGAGGCTGTATTTTTCATGCTTGAAGACGAACTTATTGCACTGCACAAACTTTCATGCTCTGGTGTTTCGTTATGCTTGTTACGCTTTGACAGTGACTGGGTGTGTCTGCTTATTTTTTTACTTTGCTACTTCAGGAGTGACTGCTTCCATGTCTCAGTGCTTTTAACAGGGTTTTGTCATGGCAGTATTATTTTAATGTTTTAAACTGTAAGTTTATCTGTAGAAATGGTATTCTACATAGTATGAATGATGTTTTATCTCTGCCTTAATCTTTTTCAAGATTATTCTTTTGTAAGATCCTTGGGCTGCACTTTATTTTACAGATATAATAATTTGCATCAAATTAAACAAAAACTATAAATAATATGTTCTTTATTAGACGGTATGAGACTCTTATTAGACTATATTAGAGGTAATTAGCAACACATTACATCAGAACTATACTGTACACTATACAGATGTGATTTGACTTAGTTTACAGTACAGCTCTGTTGTAATGTGTCCTTTATTACCTCTACTAAAGTCTAATAAGTGTATAATAAAATACTATCCAATTAGGAACACATTATTTCTAGTTTTTGTCTAATTTAATACAAAGTACAGCTTGCTACATATTATTAGTGTGCTGTAAAATAAAGTGTGACTGACCCTTGATAAAGACTACCTGGAGTGGTTGAAATCATTATTGTTCAAGAGTGATTGGACCAGGGCTGCACAAAGAGGTAGAAGAAAATCATTGGCAATTATTTTGATTTTGCATCATTTTCACTGAAAAAAAATAAAAATGCACAATGATCTGACATTTGTTGGGGACTGTACTAAACAAGCACATTTTTTTACATCTGGAGAACAAGATTTGTAGGCCAGGGCATCTCTGCAGCACTACAGTACCTCATTATAATGCTGTTTTGTCACATATTTTCCCACCTTTTGTGATTTGGATATTGCATTTGGCATGTTGTGATATAGATAATATTTATATTGCCCTACATCAGACAGTGACAGAGTGGTTTTGTTCCTACTAAACAGAGTTAGCCTTCTGTAAATGTTAGTGGCCTGTTGTAAATAATCTGGTGATACAACGGTGTAGAATTACCACTGTGTATACGGCTGTATTACTTTGTATTACATTTTTGCATCTGCTGTCTTAAACATGCATTATTTTAGAAAACAAATTGAAATGTAGTATTTGGAAATAGATTTGTCTTTGCAATTACTAAAAGATATGCTGGTAACAACCTTTGGGGTGAAAGGTTTTGTAATGGGTAAAAGTTCATTTATTGTAGCCATTACAATAAAATGATACCAAACTAGAAACATACTGTTCCACTATGTTATAGTGTTAAGACTACGTATATCATTTAGGAAGGTTTCATTTTTAACTACTATAATGTGTAGTGATTCATTTTTTTTTACACCTGCATGCTACTAGCCTAACCTAAGGTCTATGTCAGGGTGTCAAACTTACGGCCCGCGGGCCAAAACCGGCCCACCAGAGGGTCCAATCCGGCCTGCGGGATGACTTTGCAAAGTGTGAAAATTACAGAGAAGATATTTATTTTAGGGCTGAAACAAATCCTCAAGTAACTTGAGTAATTCGATTACTAAAATCCATTTAAATCCGAACAACTGTACAGCACACTGTGTTTCGCACATAGGGGTGGATCCTGAAATTCCATATTAAACGGCAGAATTATTAAAGACCAGTATTGATAAGCACCAATGTTTAAATTTTGATGTAATTTATTATCACACAGCTGCAGCATCTCTCCTCTCTGTGTCAATGCAGCTCCTCCATATGCACACATACAGTATGCACACATGGAGCGAGGTCAGTGTGTTTCTCTTATCCTGTCTGTGTCTGATCTGTTGACTTTCTTCATCAGCAGGATATTTTATAAAGCCAAAAAGCCAAAACCTAACTCACATTTTGGGTTTTTCCCTACATATAAATTCACCCGCGATTCAGTTTTCACAGCAGCAGAGAAGCTGCATGTGGAGGAGACTTGTTGTTAATGACGGAGTTTATTAAAACAGTTGAAACGAACGTGATGGTGAATGACATGAGACAAACCAGGCGCACTTATAAGATTAAACAACTGAATAAGGAGGCCTATACATTAAACAGGAGAGTCTGTGTTTCTCTGTCAGAAACTTTCAGACCTCCTCACAGCAGGTTTGACAGAGACACAGAGAGGGTCGTGTCTAGGAGGGAACCCTAAAACCGCGTGAGTTTGATTATTTTAGTAGAAACAATGGACACAAATCTCGCGAGAGTAGTGCAAATAAAGAGTTACCTTCTAGATAAGACCGAGAAAGGTGCGCAGCTCCAAAAATAGAAAATAATGTTGTGGTGCCAATGTTTTTAATGTGGCGGGCCGAGAGTCACTGAAACACTGATCACTGACCTGCTGTGATGGAAAAAATACTCACATCCTTTACTTAAGTAAAAGCACTAATACCACAATGTAAAAATGCCTAATTACAATTAAAAATTTTGCATGTGATTGTTTCCTTTTTTAAAAATTTTTTTATCGCTTTTGTTCTACTTTAATGGTTCTCTTTTTGGTATTTTTTGATTACTAAATACAGACCTGCAAACTCATAAGAGGAGAAAAAGGTGAGATGTTGGTAAACCAGTCCCCTGTAGGGGATTTTAACATGTTGACAAAGCATTCTGGTGACTGTTTCAGTCAAAAGAGTTAGTTCCATCTTCTGTTTGTGGTTTCTGCAGACATTACTACCTTTACTTTTACCTTTGTACTTCAGTAAAAAGTAAAGTAAAAACAGTAAAAGTAAATGTAAAGTAAAAGTAAAGTTACTTTACTGAGTATTTTTACTTTAGCAATTTATAGTTGTTCATTTAAGAGACCTGTCTTATTTTCTCTTTTGTATATTACCATTGTGGACTTGTTCAGAGGTTTTTTTGGTTATGTGTCACAATAATGAAATGATGCTGTAGAATGATGGTAGCACTATAAAACCTTCTTACAGATTCTTTGAGCACCTGGACACTTTCCTGTTGTTTGTTTTTGTTGTTGACTTTGATTATAATTGGCTAAAGTCTGTACTGTATATTAACTTACATATGCGCCATTGTAATCTCAGGAAAAGATTAAATCGAAAGCAACTGGACTTGTTTAAAAGTCTTATTCAAGACGTTTCGCTCCTCATCCAAGAAGCTTCATCAGTTCATGCCTGTCAGACTAGTCAGAGCTAGCTGTTGCTATGGCTGCAGCTAATGGGGATTCTAATAAATGAAATGAAATGAAATTGTTCTGAAATAAAGCAAAAGTAATGTGATAGAAAAAACTGCAGAACAAGCAAAACTTCTTATCTGATTACTTGATTAATCGCCAGAATAATCAATAGATTACTCGATTACTAAAAGAATCGATAGCTGCAGCCCTAATTAATTTTTCAATAAAGTTAGGGTAAGTAATTTTAAGTTGTTTTAATCAAAAATTAAAATACTATGTTGTTCAGTTCCAGATACATGTTACTAAATGTTCTGTGCCTTTGTAATTCCACATTCACTGTGATCTGTAAATTGTAATGCACATGTGTAAATGATAAACTGAGGCATAATATTGTTGAAATTGCAATTATTTTTCTTAAGAAATTTCAGGTTGTTCATAATGTTTTGTGAAAAGAAAGTTTATTAAATGTGAACATTTTCAGAATGTATTTGTATCTTTTTGCACTAAAACAAAGGGAAAAATCGGGAGTTGTTGCTATTTATAGGTTATTATGCTTTAATTTTACTGGTCCGGCCCACTTAAGATCAAATTGGGTTGTATGTGGCCCCTGAACCAAAATGAGTTTGACACCCCTGGTCTATGTCATGAATTGCAGAAGATGAAGACGTTCATCAAAGAGGAGTGGCAGCAGAAATGTCATACAGCTTATCGAGGGGATAGAGAGTTGAGGTGGGCTGTTTTCTCCCCCCTGCATTTAATTCCAGTAATAATAACCTCTTGAGCTAATTTCTGAACGCTGTTTTTGAAACTGACGACAGTAGCTGTCTGTCGTGTCGGTACAGTACAAAGACTACATGTCTACATGACGGTTATGTCAAGACAAGTTCATATCAATTCCCAAAACAGTCATCAGCCTGTGTGATTTTATTTGACTTGTTTCAATATTTTGACTTTGTGTTTCGTTTGTAAGCTTAACTTGCTGTTACCATGGGCGCCCTTCAGTCTGTCAACGCACAGAAGAACTTGTTTTTTGATTACAGAGGGTGATATGCAAAACTGATACTCGTCTGAGCTTGTTTGACTGACACACATAACCCAAAAACAAACTGAATATACATCAAATATACATATATATATTTGTTTGTTTGTTCTTATCTTTGCTTCACTTTGCTTAAAAGTACAAGCACCAAACAACAAAACACATTAGAAAACCTGACATACACCAAAAGGTACAAAGCAGCATTAAAGGTACAAAGCAGCATTAAAGTAACTAAAAATCTACTGTTTATTAATTACAGAGTTCAATCTGCTCGGTTATCAACCAATGAATGACACTTGTAGGTCACACAAAAACACATTAAAGCTTCTCTCTTTGAAGTTCTGTGCCAAACTGCAGCATGCGGGTCTTCATAACCCATAAACATAGACTTTTCCCCTATGACATGACACACGGGTTCTGAATGTCCCACCCATTTCTAATCTTGTTTCTTGAGAAGTGATTTCATCAGGGCAGTTGGTAAATGCTCTGATGAATACATGCTTTATTGCAAAATGTTAGTGTTTAGTGTGATGCTGGGTAGAACATCAAAAATAATTACACAAGCTGCTGCTTGGAGTTCCTCCCATGCTAAGTGAAGACTGATGTGTCATGCTAAACTTTCTTTGTTTTCCAGCAGTGGGTGGGTGAAATTGAGCAATGCGAGCCAAATTTCTACTCAGCAGATTTATGTCCACAGGTTAAAGGAGTCTCTTACATTAGATTCCACTGGCTTTGGGTGGTCCACAATGCCCTAGTTAACAAACTTGCTATCTAAAAAAATTGTTTTAACCTGTTATCTTGTTTGCTGTTGTCACAAACTATTGATCTGAGAGCCTGATTTTTTAAGTTTCTGCTCTGCTGTGACTTGCTTGAGAGGTAAGTAAGGTAGCAATTGAACATAACAGACAGGAAGGATTCCCCTGTATGGCCAGCACATCTTGAAAATAACAACAGCTTTATTGTGAAGCAAATAAAGTATTTGGAACTGTCTGCCATTTTGTTGTTGATCTGCATATTTCTGGTTTTATCACAATGAGCACAGACAAGACAAAGGAAGGAGACACACAAGGAATCTGATTATGATTGAAGTTGATGAACTAGAAATGAGAAGTATGTGTAAGCACCGAACAACAGAACACATTATTAGGACTGATGAACACCAAAAGACACAACACATGAGAGCATGAAACTCAAAGGGCACTAGATGATCTGTAGGGTGTGGTCTAAATTGTATGGTACATGCATGTAGAGCTCTCCAACTCCACTTTGCTATTTAAACAGTGCAAAATCTGGGCACAAAGTAACACAAAGCAAGCAGCAAAGAGGTCATATTTAGTCTCATAATTAAAGGATAAGTTCGGTTTTTTGACACCTGGACCTTATTGTTAGGATTAAATACGCTCGTAAACTCACCCAGACAATTTTGGTGGAGCTCGGAGCTGTTTTCGAGCAATTTAGATCCATCCGACGGCATTTTTTCTCATGTCATAGTAGCGGACGGGGCCAGAAATCGAAGCCCCTAAATTAGACATTATCTGCTGCGAAACTCGTGCAATGTCCACAACACCACCACCAGTTAGCCCCCATTCGTGGACGTGCAGTGGTTGCTTGTTCTCTGGCCAGCTGTTCGGCTCTTTCCCTCTGCATCCTCCTTTCAAATAGCTCCTCGTCGGTGTATTCTGGCTCAAAACGATACGGGCATCCATTATACTCAAAGTCGTCGTCAGACACTTCTACATCGGATAAATATTCCGCCATGCTGCACAAAAATAGCCATGTTGCCGTGTAGCCTAGCAACAACAGCGTCTCTACTCAGCTGCGGTCCTGCGGCGCACGTCTATGACGTCACCAAAAGTTACCCATCCTTGTAAAGCCCCGGATGACCATAACAACGAAGTTGAGCTGACATGTTGATAACACTGGCCATTCATTTATAAAATGTAGGTGAAATGAGCAAGTTTCGCAGCAGATGTTAATGTTAATGTTATGTTAAAATGTCATTTATGAGCCTTTACAAGTGATCAGTCGATGTGTGCACTGCGGTGAAACACAGCTTACAGGTTAAGGGCACCCACTAGGGGATAGTCTGGGAAGCACTTGTAGGAAAAGAAGTTTCATTGCCATGCCTTAGAGACCGTCGTAGAACGCTAAGGTACATTGAAAGTGGGAAACGTGGCCCAGAGTGTCATCTCCCGTTTACTTTAAAGATGATTTAATGATCGGAGAGGCCGCTTTCAGTTTTGTTTCCATATGTGCTGCAATTTCACTGCAGCAAATATTGTTAATATTTAAGCAGCAAAACTAAAAACTGTTATAAACTAAAACATATATATATTTTTTGACAGCTCTGATGGGAGTCAGGATTTACACATGAACTTTGGCTGTCTGTAAGACCTTTTGGATGTGTAGAAGAACACAAGGACATTAATTATCAGATCCTGATGATCCTGTTGTATTTAAACAACGAATGAAGTTATAGCTGCTATGCGTAAATGGAAGTGTCTCTCTCTTAGGCGCACACAGCTTCACCCTATTTCTGTAACTATTTCATCCAATTTTCATCCAATAATTTTTTCATTTAGGAGCACCTGTGCTCCTAGTGAAAAAGCTAAGCGTACAGCCCTGTATGTGACACAAAAATATGGCATTTTTGGTCAATACTTCCTCCCAGAGCATGCACAGTGGAACTGGTGAAATGCTACGCACTGGGTTTTAAGTTACACATTTGTGGCTTCCCCTATGGGTCAGGCTCAAAATGCGTCACTAGCCCTATTCCCAAACACAGCCTGGAGATATCCTCAGTTTAATGTTGATTGGACAAACGGTTAATGAGTTACCACTAAACCCTGCCCCTTAGGAAGATGTTTTGATCAATGGTGGCCAAGCTTTTGGAGCAATCGTCCTCATTTATAATGGAAATGTGTATCTCAGTGCCACAGTGCTGTATAATCGGTGTTGATAGAGTCAAAATTTAAAAAAAGCAGTTCAAGTCAATCAGACTTACAGTGTAAGGGGGGCACTTTGATTCATGTTTTTTGCGAAGCATTTCAACATCATTCTTAGGTACTGGTTGGGTTTCAGTTCCATGTTTCCAGCTAATTCCAGCTCACATCATTTTAAGCTGCAGCACACTCACACATAGTACTTTGGGCACACCCAGTTCCTGTTAAGTTTTCTTTACTTCCCAGCTGAACCTGTAAGGTTTATGTGACATCATTTATTGTGATACAGAACCTCCCTCCCACAGGTATCCTGCAGTCAAAACCTGCATTGACATTTAGCTGAACTTTCATTCAGGTGCATTCAAGGAATAGTCTGTTATTTCAGGGGCTGACTTTGATAACAACACACAATCTGGATCTACTATGGAGACGATACACCTCAATCTCTTCATGATGCTGGTAAGATTTTTTTTTTATGGTGGCAGTATTTAAGGACCGATAGGTTAAAACTACATCACAACATGCTTACTTGATGCTTACTCCTGCCTTTGAGTTCAACATGATTGACTGTGTTTAGAAATGTGTGTTCATCCGACTGATTCTAACAACATGAATGATGGTGTAAAGATAACAGACGTGACAACACTTTCTAAAATGGAAGAACAATATACAAATGACACATGCGCTGTCGGTGAGGGAATGTCTCTCTTCTTATAGAGACTTTGTACAGCTAGAGCTTTCTACAGCACAATTATATTATGCAGAGACACACAGTATTATTTGCTGGTCAGAGATTCTGAAAGAAGTTGGGGGTGGAGTAGGTTTGGGGAAAGAAAACAAAGGAAATGAAGGGGGCTGTATTGTATATTGTATAGTCGACTAATCACGCACATCCCTAGACGGAAACATGCTTGTTCGCAACGGACCCCAACAAATGTCACATCATCATGATTATAATTTAACTTTTTTTCCAGTGAAAAATTAAAATTGTGATGCAAAAATGATTATTCACACTAATTGTGAATCATTTTGTAATCTCACTATCTGTCAAAATAATTGAACCATGATTTTTTAAATCATATCGTGCAGCCCTAACTTCTACCAAAAAAAAATAAATAAGCCTTTGTAAATAATAACCAGAATCATAATATACAAAAACATCCCCAAATGCAGTTAATCCATTGTAAGTAATTCAATGTTTTTTCAGTGTTTGGGAGTTCACAAGTCATCTTCAGAAATTTTGCAGCGACAAAAAAGAAACTGGATAATTGATTCTTTTGAAATTGATGAAGGCTATGAAGGACCATTCCCATATAGTCTGGGCAAGGTGAGTATCTACAGCAGAGCGCAACAATTCATGGATATGAACAACACATTTGATAAGATGCAGTAAGATTTGCTGCTCTGTTTTGACTCCCTACAGATTGATATTGAGAGGGACTTTGTCCTTTTCAAGATACATGGTCAGGGTGTTGATGAGGAACCCAAAGATGTATTACAAATCGACGAATACGAAGGGACTATTACTGTCCACCGCCCTGTGGACCATGAGAAATACAAAGTTCTTAAGGTGAGAAGAAATTTACTAAAACAGAATTGTTCCAATGATCTCCTGGAAAGCACAAAGGAGTGTGTGTAGAGCATGGTGAAGGGTTCCATTACTTCACAATTCTTGCCTTTCCATTACAGCTAATGTTTCAGGCAATTGACAGACAAAGTAGGGTCGTAGACACGCAGCTGGGCATTGAGATACTGATCGCTGATGCAAATGACAACCCTCCAAGGTTTGAAAGAAAAAATTATGAGATCAGCATAAAAGAGTTAACAGCACAAGGTAACTTGATTGTTTTTTAACAATTTTCTTTACTGCTGCAATTGTGACATAGTAATTTACATGAAATAAAATTGTTGGGAATGACCAAAAATAAAACAAAACAAACAACTCCTTTCTTCTGATTCTGACAGGCACTGAGGTGATTACCGTTAGGGCAAGCGATGATGACAACAGTGAAAACAATAAAAGATTTGATTTAAAAATAGTCTCAGTCACCCCTCAACCACGTGACCTGGAGTTCTACTTAACACAGCTCAGTGGTACTGAGACTGGAACCATTTCATTTAAAGGTTGTCTGGACTATGAGGTGAGAGGAATCATTACTTGATGGCATAATTCCCAAATCAAAAATACTGAATCTGCTGATCTTGGAACTTCCATTTTTTGAATAATATGACAAAATAAAATATGTTTGATATTTATTTCTGTAAATTCATGGTTCTTTTTAACTGATTAGAGAGCAGAGAAATACACCATTATCGTGGAAGCGAAAGACCATGGAGAAAACAAACAGCTCAGCAGCTCCTGCACTGTCATAATCAACATAGAAGATGGAAATAATCACATTCCTGAGATCACAGGACAAAATGTAAGCAATTACTTCTTTCAATTACATTGAAGAAGGTGTTGACAGCTACTGTTTACAATACAAGTCTATTTTCATAATAAACGTTTAATTTATTTTTTCCTCAGGGTTCAAGTAAAGTTAAAGAAAGAAAGGAAAATGTTCTAGTCTCACGTCTGCAAGTTACAGACAAAGACACCAAAGGTACACCAGCCTGGAGAGCAAAATTCAGCATCCACGGAGACACAAAGAATAACTTCAGAATCACCACTGATCCTGAGACAAACGAGGGACTATTGTATGTGGACAAGGTATTTTGTCTGTGATCATTCATATTTTCAGTGTTTCAAAAACAGTTGAAAATGTGTTTGGTAAAAATATACAAAACAGTAACACTTCATTTTTTTTGAAAATGAGTAAGACCTCCATGAGCTCTCAAAACCTCAGTGCAATTTGGTATCTTCGAAAATCAATTAGACAAAAAAGAACCAATACAATAAAAGATTGTGGTTTAGGTAAAGCACTTTGAATCACAGTTTACAGTGGGCTTTGGATTCATGATTATGCTGTTGTACCAAGATTCCTTTCGTTTTTGTCTGTCCCTCAGATTTTATGAAGCATTAATATCTACATCCTGCTTCAGACAGTAAATGGATAGTCCGAATTATTTCAAGTGGGGTTCTATGAGGTACTTATCAATATGTGTATTGCCTACAGTAGATGCTGATTGACATGCCCCCCGTCTGGAAGGGCAGAGAGAGGGACCAACATGGAAGCTAAGCAATGAACTGCTGTGGATAGGGTCAGCAAAAAAACTTTTTTTAGCCACTTAAAACAAGGCCCTGATAGTTTGAATGTGCACTCTATATGGAATATTTTCACCACTTTACCTGGCTGCCGGGCAGCCTTTTCTGATGGGAAACCACCATTATCTAATCTCAAGAAAGGATTAAATCGAAGGCAACTGGACTTGTTTGTATGTCATAGAAGACGTTTCGCCTCTGATCCAAGAAGCTTAATCAGTTCATACATTTCAGACTAGTCAGAGCTAGTCTGTCTGTGACTAGTCTGACACGCATGAACTGATGAAGCTTCTTGGATGAGATGGATATGGATATGGATAAGTACTAGGGCTGGACGATTATGGCAAAAATAATAATCACGATTATTTTGATTGATATTGAAATCACGATTAATAAACACGGTTATTCATTACTTTTTCACTTTTTTGTGTCTTCTGCTCCTTTATCACTTGGTCATAGACCACTTTATGACTATACTTTAAATGGTTAAATAAATTGGTCGTGTTGCCTTGGGGAGCAGACCCTTGCTTGACGTCCGACAACTTGAAACCAAAATATTTCCATATGACTGACAATATCCTGCCTTTCTTATCAACTAAAGGCTGCCGTTCTGCCATTTTTCTCAGTCACTCCTAGTATGCGGCACCTGCACGTAAGACTGGTGCATTCACTGTGCTTTTACAGCTCAGGAATTTGCATGCACACTGTGCGGCACATTAATCGTTTTTCTTCGATTATAATGTTTTTATGATCGTGAGAAGCCAAAATCTAAATCAAAATCAAAATTTGATTAATTGTCCAGCCCTAATAAGTACCATACACAACTCCACTTCAAATAATCCAAACTATCCCTTTACGACATCCCTTGCAAGCCTTCTTTTTTCAAAATATGTTTGCATGTAAGCCAGTGCTTTAGCCTCCCTGAGGAGAGAAACTGCACCACAAGTTCTTACAAATGCCAAAGAGTGTGAGACTTAAATGGATATTCTTGAATGTGGTCATTTATACTCTTCATAGCTTTTTATTGTAGCACAGCATCCCAGAAACAACCAGAGTATGAACTTTATAGCTCTTAAAAAGCCATAATATATGATATGAAGTTACATTATAGCATGAATTCCAATATTTGTCTTCAAATCAACATTCAATCTTTCCGTCTTTTACAGCATCTGGACTTTGAAGATGGTCCACTGAAGAACTTGACTATCAGTGTAGAGAATGAGATCCCTTATCACACATGCAAAGTGGTGAAACGCACACACACTGGTCTTTGGAAAGTCACCACTATCGGTGGTGCCTCTTTCACTCATACCAGTGTCAATAGTGGTGGTATGACTTTGGTAGAGACACTAGGTCTGTCCACCCACCGAGTGACAGTGACTGTGGAGGATGAAAATGAGCCTCCAATCTTCAACAAACCTAACAAACAAGTTACATTGGTTGAGAATATTGGGGTGGGACATTATCTGGAGACATTTACAGCTAAAGACCCTGACGTCACCAGTGCAAACACATTTGAGTAAGTCATTAAGATTTTAGCTACATGTGCATCTTACAGGTCAACAATGTTCTATGTTAGTGTGTCAATAGAGAGCATGCCATGAACATGTCTACACATGTTTCAGATACAAAATAGGAAGCGATCCAGCTGGTTGGATCACAGTGGACCCCCTGACAGGAAAAATAACCACATCAAAGATCGTAGACCGAGAGTCACCCTTTGTGAACAACAGTATCTATGTGGTCACAGTTTATGCTGTTGACAATGGTATGACCTGGAGTTGTTTTTACATTCTGCAAGTCTATAGGTTCTCAATCACATTTTATATCATATTACTGAAAATATGCATATTTGTTCACCAGGCAACCCTCCAATGACAGCTACTGCAACCCTCAGCATCTATGTTTCTGATGAGAATGACAATTTTCCAACCCTGGCTGTAAGCACATTTGACATATGCCAATCGGATGGACCGTCTCTGGTCAATATCACAGCCTTGGACTTGGATGGAGATCCCTATAGTGGACCTTTCAAATTCAACCTCCTCGGAGATGTTGAGGGCAAGTGGAGGGTTGACCCTAGTGAAGGTGAGCGCAACATCACTGCTATTTAATTAACCTCTACTGTACATCAGGCCTATTCAGTTGGTGTCTCTTTAATGACCTCAACAGCCCTTTGATCATTTATAAATATGAAATAGAAAACTACAAACAATTTTTTCAAATGATGGAGAGGCTAATTGGCCCATACACTGGTTATATCTGTGGTTAAGAACAAAGACTTATTTTACATTTACATTTTACAACACTTAAACACACAAACACTTATTTTATCAAAAAGTTTTGATTTAATATATTTAATATCGTTGTATTCCGCTGCTTTGCTTCCCTTTGCTCTGTCTATATATACTGAGAAAATATTATAAAAAAAAAAAAAAAACAAGAACATAGACAAATTTTGTTAAAATATTTTAACTGAGGCATAATGAAAAAAAATATGTTAAATACATAACAAACACAAAACATTGTGTTTACTGAAACAGCAAGCTATACTTTCAACCTAGGTGCACTGTTTTTCCTGCTCTTTTGTACATCTCTTTTTCAATTGTGAAAATAAAAGGGATAAAAAAGGTGCATTGTTTTACACATTTAAATTTCTAACTTTACAGATGAGACACAGGAAACGTAAATGCCCAGCCCCTTGGCACTTGCTTTTTTTTTTTCATATCTAGCCCTTCTAAAAAAGTGATGGAATAGGCCTGTCACACGGTATGTAACAATGACTCTTTGTAATATGACAAAATTCATTTTGGATGTTCAGGGACTGAAGTCAGCCTGGTGAAAGAGAGCACGGTTCATTCTGGACACTTTGAGCTGTTGCTGGAAGTTTCTGACCGTCAGTACAAGTCTGCTGTCCACAACCTGTCAGTTACCGTATGTGACTGTGTAAACAGCGAGCAAAACTGTCGCTCACGCAAAGCTGCTGGCGCAGCAGTAGGAGTAGGAACACTTGGGATCCTTTTTCTCAGCATACTCCTGTTTGCAGGTAGGACTAACATCCAAAATACTTTGATCATTAAAAAGACTGCTTTAATTTTTATGTTAAACATACTGTACTGTATATACAGTAAAGGTGTCATGATTCTCCGAAGCCATGATTCTATTTGACTTTTGATTTTAAGGTCGATTTGATTTTTTGACATTATTTTTTTGTTTTTGTTGCACTGACACCTTTGTAATTGTTGGACGACAGAGTCTTGATTTGTAAAGATCAACAGATCAGTGGTTTTATTTCCTGACAATCGTCATTTATATTTTTAAATGCTTCTTCAAAAAGATAGTCTATATGGTATCAAGTGTGATAAAATGTTTGGTTACGTGTCCTCTTTTAAGTGCTGTTTTTTTTTTTCTTTGGACGCACTGGAGACCACAAGTGGGTGACGTGAGAGTGGAACGAAAAAAAATATTGGGAGAATTGCAGATTCTAATAAATATTCAAAAACAAATTTAAACACAGTTAAACACATGTTCTAAATTAAACTGATATAAATTAATAGACTTTTATATTTTTGTCATGTGCCCTTCCTCAGGTAAAAGATAAATAGCCACACTTAGGACATAACACTGTATGATTTGATTTGTGCATGTACTCTTTGTATTGCAGGTCTGCTACTTTTGGCCTTTTTAGTGACATGCAAGAAACCGATAGCAAAATTCCCAGTGGAAGCTTCAGGACATCTGATTGACTGTAACATTGAGAAACCAGGGACTGACTGCACAGTAAATACTTTTATACTTTTATTACAAAATTACCTGTACTTGATTATTCCAGTACTATATAATAATACAAATATAACTGTGACTGTGAGGCTGTATTCAATTTTTCAACAGGTGGATTATGACCAATTGAACCAAGGACACAATTTCCAGCAAATCCAACCATCTCAAATTCCAATAACAATGACGCAAGTAAGTGATGAAAAATATACATAACATTAAACAAGTATTTATAAAGCACAATTTTCTTAATCTGTTACGCATCTTGACAAATGGGTACTTAACTTGAAAAGGCTATTTGCAGGTAAACGCTAGGACAACAACAGCGGCACCGTCTCAAGCCTATTCAGAGCACGCCATGTCCCAAACAGAACAACAGCGAAGGAACAATTTGCATTGGGTACAAAAAGTATTTATTTTTTCAATGTCAAAAAATGCATCGTATTCTCTATTAAAGGATGAGTCCTGCCATTTTCTATATTGTCAACAAATGAAAAGACCAAAACCACAATAAATTGATCCAACTACCAAGTATTGTCTGTGTAACCAAAGCCTGATATAGCTTCCCCTTCTGTGACATAACACTTTGTTGCCCATATTAAAAATTAAACACTGCAGTGGGTCACAGTTTCCGTTATTACAATGAACATGGGCACTGTTTACTGAGTCGATCCCACAAACAACACCACCCTGCTGCTTAATACTCGCTAAAACACCAAACCACAATTCAAAATAGTCTTCAATATACACTATTTACTCCTTTTCAAGTAATATTTGCTGAAAACTACAGTACCCAGCTGTTCTAGGATTTAAAAAAAAAAAAAAAAAACTCTTTCAGTAGGGACATGTGACAGATGGACTAAAAGACTGAAAAGACTAACACAGTGGTTCTAAAAATGTTCAATGCACCCCATTTGAAACTTTTTTTAGGTAAATCCCAATCAAACAATTCTTCCTGATACTGATGGTATTTTGTTGGTTCTGTTTTTGCTTTCTTTTTCACTTCTTTCTCCTTGTATTCACCTGTATTATTTCTACATTTCAACCACAAATCTATTTTCTTGATTTTCATCTGTCATTCAAGACCTAAACTAACTTCATGCTCAGTGAACAGGACTGCGTTTGATGCTTTCTACTTCTGTGAGGTTTTATGGCAGTTGACAGTTTTCGGCAGTTAGCAATGGCACTGAAAAAAGGAATACTGAATAAAATATGGGGTTTAATTGTACTTACAGTTACATTTTTTATTGAACTTATAACACTGTCATTTTAGAAATTGTCCATGACTGATATTTCTAAAATTAACATTTAAAAAAAAATCTCACGTACCCCCTGCAGTACTTCAGAGTACTCATAGGGGCACTAAAACCCCCATTTAAGAAACACTGGACGAACACACTCTTGGTTTTGGTGTTTTTTTAAATTATTTTTTTGATAACCAGGAAAATAGAGAACAAATTGCCAGTCTAATGGCAGTGGACACTTGTTGTTGTTGTCATGGCCTGACAGGATTTTGTTTGTTTTTTCCTAGTTCACAACCAACTCAGTAAATGAAGCATCACTAGACCAATACCGAAGAAAAAGCTTCATGGAACGAGACTTTACACCTGGGAACTCCATGCGTTGGGTACAGAAATTATTATCATTATTATTATTATTATTATGAGTAGTAGTAGTAGTAGTATTGAATCTAATGATGTTAAGAATTTTACTGAGCCATGCCAATTTGCAGTTCATTAAGTTCTACCATATTTAAAAGGTTTCATACTGTAAATTGTAAAACACTAAAATATTTGATTTCCTAGTCAACAGGTACATCATCAACCATGAGAACGAGATATCTGGACAGAAACTCTATGCGTGGGGTACTGCAATCTACACTACTATGAGCATATTTCCAGTAAAATCTGTAATGCTGCTGAGTTTGAAGAGCCAGATGTGAAGAATTTTACTGAGCCATGACATTTTACAGTTCATTAAATTCTACCAAATATCAAAATGTGTCATATTATACAATATTAATCACTGAAATATTTGATTTCCTAGTCAATGCGTTCATCATCAACCATGAGAATGAGACACCAGGATGAGCCATCAAAGTATATGCACAAGGTACTGCAATCCACACTACTATGAGTATATTTCCAGTGAACTCTGTAATGCTGCTAAGTTTGAAGAGCAGATGTGAAGAATTTTACTGAGCTATGACATTTTTCAGTTCATTCAGTTCGACCAAATATCAAAATGTACCATATTGTACAGTATTAATCACTGAAATATTTGATTTTCTAGTCAATGCGTTTATCATCGACCATGAGAACGAGACATCAGGATGAGACATCAAAGTCTATGCGTGGGGTACTGAAATCTACACTATTATGAGCATATTTCCAGTAAAATCTGTAATGCTGCTATGTTTGAAGAGCCAGATGTGAAGAATTTTACTGAGCCATGACATTTTACAGTTCATTAAATTCTACCAAATATCAAAATGTGTCATGTTGTACAGTATTAACCACCAAAATATTTGATCTTCTAGTCAATGCGTTCATCATCGACCGTGAGAATGAGACATCAGGATGAGACATCAAAGTCTATGCACGGGGTACTGCAATCTACACTACTATGAGCATATTTCCTGTGAAGTTTTCCATTTTTACTTTTTTATATCTGTGGAACGTTGTAAAGTCAGTATTTGTGGAACCACTGAAATCATGCAACTATGTGCATCTGATTTTCCAGATCTGGATAAGAGGCGGTAAATATTCTGCAGACACCGAGATTAGTGCCCACCGTCAAATTCTGCTCGAAGCACTAAATACGGTAATGACAAGAATTTGATCAGTCCAACAAAGCCAGTGTAATTGTTTCAAGTGTGTTGTTTACTTTTATGTATTCTCCTTGCCTCCTCTGTATAATGCAGATGCTGAACAAAATCTATGTACAAGAAGAGGAGCTGGGTGAAGATATTCTTCATGTGTATGCCAAGGAGGAAGACAAAGTGGCCAGTTTTGACCTCGAGGCCATCTCCATTCCTGACCTTTCCTTTGACCCAGACACGGACTTGGATGCGAATTTCAAGTTCAATACTCTGGTCTCCATCTGCACGCCCGGTGAAAGCTCTGCTAACAGTACAGTAACCTCCAGTGTAATGGAAGAACTTGAGACAGCGACTCTGATCCAAGTGGAAGCCAAAAACTGTCATGAACACTCAATCACATCTCTAAAATATGTCTAACTATATTTCTGATCAAGTTATCAATCCCAAATTGAAACATAACAGAAAGCTATGCTTCCTTTAGCAGCATTTCAATGCTTCCTTTATCTTCTCTAGATTCTGTATCTTTCTGGCTGGAAAAAAAAAATGTCTGAGAAATTATTTTCAACCTGGTCCCTATTTTCCCATGTTTTGTGTCTAAGTGACGAATGGGGACAACAATTTTTAAAATTGGTTCAATATTGAGGGAGAGCATTATGGAAAAGGATCACTACAGAGATAGACCTTTAAAAAAAAAAAAGAAGAGTATGATGTGTTTTGTTTAACCAGAAATAGCCAATTTATTGCTAAGAGTTGGTGATTGTTGGAGCAGTGTGTTGGTGAGTTTCTGTTTCTGTCGAGTTTGAATGAAGTGTGTTTTGCAATGACAAAAACACTGGTTCTGTAAAGGAAGTTTGGTTAGCTTGGCGAGAGCAATAAAACAGGTGATTTTGTTTAAACAAAACATATCTTACTCTTTAAAGGAGAATTATATTCACTGTAATAAATTATAAAAGTCCATGATATGTCAGAGATTAAGGAAACAAGCTTAGCTGAAATATTGACTTCTCCAGCAACAACTGAACTTTGCCCATTTCATGTTAATTAGAGTTCAGCTTAACACAGATTTTTAACCGAAGGAGTAAGTGTCTGTTTATAAGTCATCAAAAATCAGGAGTGGATGTTTGTAACTTTAAATTGAGCAAAATGTTACTGGAGTCTGGCAGTCACAGTAACTTTGCTTTACAATGCCAGACAAGTGAGAGTTATAAACAGCTGATCAACTCAGCATAGGACTCATCCTCGCTTGTTATTGTCAATTTATAGTGCTCATCTTGCCCTCCTGCAGCCTCCCCGAGGTTCCTCAAATCTGGTGAGGAGGAGAGATGGGGGGAAACAACTTGCTTTAACCATAGATCGCATTGGGGATGTTAACGATTAATCGATGATTGATTAACCGGTCGTTAAAAATTTGGTCGATTAAGTAAAATTTAATTGATATGCTATCAAATAAAGATCTGAAATATAACAGATATTATTTTTATGAGCTTGCTCTGCATTTTACCCAATATAAAAAAAAAAACAAATTTGGTATAGTTTGGTATAAGCAACACTTTTATGTTTATTTAATAGTGATTTATCAATTAAATGATTATTAATATTTCCAATGATCAATTAAATTAAGTGCTCACAATTTGCAATCCTTGATTGTATTATAAATAGGATTTCAACCTATTTAATATAAGTCTATGGCTCCAACTCACTATTTAGACTGCAGGACTCTTTTTTTATTCCTTCTTTAAAAAAAAAAAAAAAGGTCTGTCTCTGTGGTGATCCTTTCCATAATGTTGTCAGATACTTAGAGTAACAATCCGAGCCTGTCAGTCGACATTCTTAGACGGTGCGCAGTTGCTTATCAGGATTACGTTTATCTAAGTTATGCTTTTGACGGCTACAGCACTCTCACTCAATACTGGACCTTTTTTTTTCACGTGATCATCACTTAGAAAAAACATGACAAAATAGGGTCCTGGTTGAAAAACACCAAAGTTAACTTTTAACCCAGGTACACATTACCACATTTCATTAGTCATGTCAAAAGAAACAAACCCCTCACAGTTTCTACTTTGTGACATGCAACACTGACTGAGTAAAACTGTTACATTTTATTTTCTTTTGCATGCAGCAGGACTACTTTTCTTGATAACAAGTATTTCTGGATGTTCAGTCTTTCTTCTCTCATACAAGCAATGTTGATGTCTGACAAGGGTAGAAAGCATGAAAATTTCAGTTACATACGCAGGAAAATAGTTTAACAACTGGAATTATTGGACTACACTGGAAAACACTTGGCCATCTCTATTTCGATACTTGAAGACAAACTGAATGTATAGATTTTCATTCAAGGCTTTTTGATGATCCCTGTGTGTTTACAGTCAGATGCTAAAAGGAGCCACAGAAAAGTGCCCAAAGGATGGCATTGTTATGTTCATTTACTATTACAAGACAGGGGTTTCCCAAACTGGGGTGTGGCAGCTGCCTCTAGAGGATGTAGAGAAAAGAGGAAAATATAATGACAGTGTAATGGTGTAAATGAGGTATTCTTATTATTACTACTAGGGCCTAGTCACACACTCTCTCTCGCCTTCTCTGTCTTCTATCAATGGGAGAGCCTACAGTATCTGTTTTTGAGTTATTCTCTTTGTTCTTTACATGGCAGATTGTGTGTAACTTTACTGCAATTTAATTCAAACTGTTGCAATATCTTTAATATCTTTAATAGCATCTGAGTGTGCCGCATTCATCATGGTGACAGCTATAAATAGTCTTTACTGTTTTTTTTAAGGTGGTGGGGACTGAGGATGTGTTAACCTGGTTGGGGTGTGGAGGGGGGTGCATGGCCTTAAACGTTTTGGAACTGATGTCTAGAGGTTACAAAGAGTTTAGATAGTTCACACAGAAATGAAAGAATAAAGGATATAAATGTTAATCCTAACTGTACTGACTTTATCTCTAATAATATATAATAAAATAATAAATAACAATAAAAACATACAGTAATAGAAAGGAGACAACACGTCTCATAACGCCAACCTGACTGGAAAAATGGCTGCATATCACTTCAATTAAATTTGGGTTAGTCAGGTCATGGTAAGTCAAGTTTATTTATATATTACATTTTATACGCTAGGCGTAGAGTCAGGGTGTTTAGTTTTTGCATTCAATGTCAAAGATTAGTGTGATTTATGTGATGAAACTGTATTGCATGACATAAAATACACAAACCATTTCCAAAAACAGGACTGGGCCAGCAGAGTTTAGTTGGAGTTTATTTGGGGCTGCTGTAGAGACCTTAGCAACAGAAACATTTCACCCTGATCTTCCACCCAAAAATGTAACTGGTCCTGTTTTAAAGTACAATGGGTCCCAGATAAAATGTCCTTCCTAAATTTAGGGCGACAATATCCACCTGTGGGGCAAATCTCCTTCCATGGAATTAGAGATATAAAATGTGACACAGAGAATTAACTGCTCTAAACTGACACAAAACGTATACTATTCTAAAGATGGGCCTTTTGATATGCAGCAGCACAAAACAAAAAAATTTACACAATTAAAAATCAGTCACACAGAGTCATGAGTCATATGCAGTAGGGCGTGTCGAGGGGCAGGGTCACTGGTCGTGAGGAGATGGAATCTGATAAAACTACAGTAACAATGAAGACTGGGTGCTGCCAAAACCTGACTTTAAGCATATAAGAGGAATTATCCAAGTCAATATGGTGTTCATTAAAATGAAATGACAACAAAATAGGTGTTTCACTTTTCTTTGGAATATCAAGGGTTATTTTGTGGTAACTGTTAACATGCCTTGTTTTAGCCTTTGCTATAATTACATAATAAAGTACCCATTTGCAGTTTTATCACTGTAAGTTGGTCAGGCTTTTCTAAATGCAGACATTTTTTCAGGGTGCAAAATCTGTAATATTATTATGTGAACATCAGAAAAAGTGAAGGTGGGTTATTGTGTGCGTAAAGCTCTTCCAAGGAAGTCTGATAACTGCTGATGCATCATAATTCCAGTGAAACATTGCCTGCTTGCCAAGCCGGTTTTGTGTCGTTGTTCAGAACATAGATTAAAAAAAGTTGTGTGGGCGTGTGTCTACATGCATGGCATGGGAACGTGTCCACATCTCTGAAGAAGAAACGTAATGTCTTCTATATTCTTTAAAGGAAGATGATTTACTAGCATCAGATGTTTGTGATATAAAAGATATCATGTGTACATGTAGCTATGAATGGGCACAGAGCAGAAGTGAACTTTGAAACTTCACAAACTAAAATTTTACTAAAAATGCATACACTCACAGCCATGTGCTGTACACAAGATATACAGTTCCACAAACATATCTACCTATAAGTCTAAATGATTGAACATTAGGCTTAACTTTGTCAGAATAAAACTCAGAATACTTATCTAATTTATAAATCTATTTCCTAGGAAATACTGACTCCTTGTGGTTATATATGCAATAATTTAAGGCCCTGAATGGCACAAGATTTTATATGGTTCCTCACCAGCCTGTAGCCTGAGGTCCTCCCTGTTAGCTATTCCCCATTCAAGGCTGAAGACCAAAGGAGACAGGGCTTTTGCTGAGGACACCAAACCTTTGGAAGAGCCTGCCTCAGGAAATTAGACGATAAAATCACTGCCCTCTTTTAAATTGTCTCTCAACACTCATTTTGGCCATCTGGAGTTTTCGTAATTATTTTATCTGTCAATTATTTTATCTGTTCTTTTATGTGTACTTTAGTCTATTATCTTTTATTTACTTTTATCAGTTTTATTTGTTATTTTTATTTGTCGACAATGATTATTATTTGATTATTTTCCTGTTTAGGGTTAGGGGTTAGTTGTCCTTGTTTGTGAAGCTCTGTTTTGAAAGGTCCAATAAAAAAAGTTATTTTCGTGCATGACATTCACTTTATAAATTCACAAATCTGTAGATGTTAAGGTAAGGTGTACTTTATTGCCCCACAGGCAAATCTGTTTTGGACTCAAAGCTGCTGCATCACACAACATACTACAACCACATAAATTCACATGTTAAGTGTGCGACAATGCTGTGAATACACTGCTTACCCACGTGTGATTTCTTGAGCTTAAATGAGGTTTAAATTCACGCTTGTGACTGTAAGCATAGCTGAAATTTATTATGGGTGGTGATAAATTATGTGACAAATGATCTCAAGCTTCATGAAAGAGTGGTCTGAGTGAACTGTCCCGAGGCACAGAAATAAAAGAATATATACAGTATATAAGGGAATTCTTGTTATTTTTGTTGGTAGAATGTAGGACAGGCGGACAATAATGCCACCTAGGACATCACCATTGGTTAATGTTGTGAGTGGACACAATTTAAAAGATCTTATGAGGTTCTGAGTTGGTGAAAAATAAAAGATGGGGGTACTCAATAAAGAGGAATGATACTGAAGTTATAATGTGCATCTTTATTTATATCTTTTTTAAGCTGATCAAATATGAGGATACAGATGTTGAGCTTGTGCATGTATGTGGAGTAAATGTGTGTTGTTGAATGATTTGTTTTATTGTATTGTTAAGGTTGTAGGTCTTCTAAATAGAAATCTAAAAGTCTTGCACAATAGAAATATGGATTTCTTTACCAGCCAAAGATAATGACTTACTAATGTACTGTGTCTCGAATAACCAAAAGGTTTCTCTGACAGTGTGGGCCTAAACACACAGTTAACGTGACGGGAAACTGATCCAAACATTAATTACAATTTAAAATCATTTGCCTTGAATTATTGCACTGTACTTACAGCTGCACTACACAGGCAGTAGCGTGGAAAGAAAAACACAACTGTGTGGGATCTATGGAAAATCACCAAAACACTGAAATGACTAACTTTTTGCATCAGTAAATACAGTTTGTGTGTGTTGTTTACTTGTTGTTGCAGCCAGCCTAGATGAACCGGTGGTATCCAGATGGGAGTGCACTGGGTGTGAGCTGCTGTTCCACCTGGAAGCCTTTATGGGAATACTGACGAATTCTCTCCACCACGCCTGGACATGAAGGCCATAAAAATACAAAACAACAAGAACTCATACATGAGATCACAGATCAGAGATTACAATAATCCATTTTGATCTCACACAGTCATTGCATTCAAAGATGACTGTTAGGTGTTAGGAAATTCTCCAGTTTTAAGTATCATACAAAGGCTTGGAGTCATTGGACTTGGAGTTGGCTAATTCTTAACAGACATACTGTCTTTCTTCTAGACAGTAGATGCAGCTGTCCTCTCCTTTCAGACAAACAAGAGAGCAACCGGATAGTGTTGCTATGGTGGCTAAAGTCAGAGATGTGTTTGTCTTGTCTCTCTGAAAGGAGCAGATGTAACTGTTATCATATCACTGACCCTGTGAGGAATGGGAGGAAAGGATGCTAAGCTGTGGTCTCAGATCTTGTGTATTCATACTTCCCGTGTTTGGATTTGCAGACCGATAGGCTAATTCTACATGCTCTAGATGTGTTGGGTCTGACCTTATTTATGCATAGGCTCATCGTGACCTTATCTGTGAATGTTTAAAAGCGTGTACTGATTATTCTTTCATTCTCCTTAGCTAAATATTATTAAGCCAGTTTTAGTGTAAGAAATATTGGACTCCTGTGTACTTTCTCCTCTTGATATATGGGCAAAAGATAAAAACTACGACAAAAGACGGTACCAACCATGTAACAGATGAGATCAGGGCTGTGCCGACAATGGGCTGCGGAAAGATGCCTGAATGCGGCGAGGTCACGATAGCATGTATGAGCTCCACCTGGTCAGGCGTCTGATGTGGTATGAACCCTTCGCTCCATGTCGGGCTGCTGCACCGGGATCACTCTGGAGGCTGTGGTGGAGGTGAGAAAAACAACAAATGTTAACTGAACAGATGAAACTGAAAATGAGAAAGTGTTTATTTGAGAAGTTGAGACAATCACGGTAGAAAGAGGCTCAATGTATGCCAGGTGAGCATTATGCTGCTGCTCCCTTTGTTCTGAAAAATGCTATAGCACTAATTTACAGGAACAGCTAGAGATCTCCCACCTGGAGCGTTCCCCTCCTCAAGGACTCAGCAAATCTTCTCTCAAGTGCTCGTAGCTTCTGTCTGCAGAAAGATGTTCCTCCTGGGAATCTTCCCCAGAGCCACTTCCAGAAAAAACATGAGCATCTCATCTGGTACACCTGATGAGATGCTCCTGAATATCACTGATATAAGCAGAGATCAGAAGAAACTAAGTACAAATACTTAATTACATTACTTAAGTAGAGTTTTCAGGTATCTGTACTTTACTTGAGTACTTACTGCTCTGGCAACCCTTTACTTTTACATAAACATGAATATATATTATAGATATATAATTTATATATAGGCCTACTTTCTACTCCTTACATTTTTAAAAGAGGCTCATGACTTCAGATTTAATTCATTTGAGAGGAATTATTGCTCATTTTTACCAATTTTGGTCTATCACAGCAATATGGGTCTATATTGGTATCTGCATATTTGTTGTCTGATATTCTCTAATACTAAAACTCTTTTTTTAAACTGAATATAATGAAGATTTTTTTTTTTATTTGTTAGCTCTATAAGCGGCATTCTGTGTATATTTGGTCCTTTTTCTCAATTCAGGTTTAATACATTTACATATTTTTCCCTTTTTGTGTTTTTTATTATTATTATTAGTTATGTTTAATTATTAAAAATGCCATTAAAGCTTACTGTTCCACTGCTCTGATAATATTATGAAAAATAAAGTTTAATGTTAATCTGTAAAATATCCTGCACATATTTTTTGTCACAAGTGTTAATCAATTTTGAGGGATCATTGCAAAAATATGTATATATTCCATATTCTGTATATTATATTCTGTATAAAGAATATCGGCCGATATATTGATATCAGAATTTTTTACTCCCTAATATCTGTACTGGCATCAGCGCCTATAATCCAGTATAGGTTGGGCCCAATTTCTTATTTTGCATCATTGTCCGCTGTCTTCCCAACATCAACACTGATTTCAACCTAAATGGATGGGACAATAACAGATAGAAAAGACGATTCCTTGGTGTATCCTTCAGAGCATTTTGGGACAACAGAAAGAATGAGACAAAAACGCCGTAGAAGATGTAACAAGACTTTAGCTTTGCACAGAAACAACCAGAAGAAATGTCCTTCAGAGAGCTACTTTTTGCTTTTGGGGTGAGCAAAGACTCTGTTCTGGGGATCACTTTGTGGAACTCCTCACCCAAAAGAGCTGAAAATGTATCATGAAAATGGGATTATTTTAAACTCAAATTGTATAGAGTCATGTAGTCATAATCAGATGGTTATGGCTCCTTACATGGGTGTTGCACACTAGCTTAGACTACAAATTTTGTCATATTTATGACACTGGTCCATGCTACCAACTACCACACAGAGAAGTATTCTCTTACCGACCAGACATCCAGTGAAGAGCAGTAAGGGGGCCCAGCTGACCTCTCAGCAACTTGCAGGTCATGACATCCCAGGCTAGTTATCACATCACTCACATCACAAGAACATAAAGCATGTTACTAGAGCTGTAATGATTAATAGATTAATCAATTAGTTGTCAACTATTAAATTAATTGGCAACTATTTTGATAATCCATTATTTGGTTAAAGTAATTTTTGATTTAAAAAAAGTCACAATTCTCTGATTCCAGCATTGTTTTTTATTCCACTATGACAGTAAACTGAATGTCTTGGGTTGTGGACAAAACAACACACTTGAAAAGAGTGATTGGTATTTTTTATACTTCCCCTACACTTTACAGTTCAAACAACTAATCGATTAAGCAAGAAAATAATTGACAGATGAATCAACAATGAAAGCAACTGTTAGTTGCAGCCCTATGTTACAGCAAACAACAAGTACATTATCTGAGTTTGAATGATTTTACTACACGTGCAAAAGGTTTAGGGCTGTAACTAATAATTATTTTCATTATTTAATAATCTGTTGATTGTTTTCTTAATAATCGATCAGTTGTTCGGTCCATAAAATGTTGAATAAGGGTGAAAAATATTTATCAAAGCCCAAGGTGATGGTTGCAAATGTCATGTTTTGTGCTCGCAATTAATTAATAGTTGTCGAATTACTTAATAGTTGATAAATAAGAGACCGTTGTTACAGTTCTATGAAGGTTCCCTAGTAACTCAGCTTGCCCATTCAAAATTATGAGTTTATCTTAGTACTGTAATACCCTAGTACTCTACTGAGCATTTTATCATAGTAGATAAATTCACTGTTAAGTTAAATCTCAGTTTTCGGCAGCAGTGTGTCATCAAACAAATTAATTGATGACAAATAATCAAATTAAGAAGTTTTTTCAGGTACTTGTACTTTAGGTAGATTTTGAAGTCTGTACTTTTACTCTTACTTAAGTATGCATTACAAGCTGTAATGTACCTTGTTACCCTAAAATAAAAGTGATCTGATCACGAACAGTTCAGTAAAAAACGTTGACCTACAACTAAAAACCACAACAAAACACTGCGGCAACACACATTTGGAGTAAGGATGTTAATGATCAATCATTAATCAAGTAACTCTTGTCAAGAATTTACCCAATTAAAAAATGTATTCATGGATATTTAATCAAGAGTCATGGCAATAACTGCACCCCATTTACCCCCCCGATCGAAAGGTCGATGACTTACTTTCTCTCTTGGTTAACAGCGTGTCAAGGTGTTAGCGACATGTAAGCAACAGTTTGTACCGTGCGGTTTGTTTGTTTGGAGTTCTTCTGCCCCCTATCGGCCATAATGTGAATTTGCTGCTATAAATACTAATGCATGATTACAAAAATGAAATTGATTAACAAAAACTGAGTGACTGATCAGTATCTAAAATACGTGGATGCAGTTCCATACAATCCTCTAGATAAACTTAACTCAGTTCCTCTGGCTATAAACTGCTGATTAAAGCACTTCATACCTGTATTTTTAAGGTCTATAATTAATGATATGGATAAGATGACAAAAACAAAAAACAAAAAAAACACACACACACACAAACAAACAAACAAAAAAAAAAACACTCACCTTCAAGATAAATCCCTTTAAAATTAAAAAACACCTTAATGCTTGAAAACACTGAAGTATTCACTCTCATCAATTCCAATGCAGCACTTAACTAACTGCATTCAGAACTAAGTTAATATTTAGTGTAAGCTGTTGTCAGTATGTTGTCCTGATGTTGTGGTGGTCAGAGTTTCATCACCACATTTGAATTTTGTGACCTGTGTGGTTTAAATAGGTGTGTTGCTGCTTTGACATGATTTTACAACGTTTCAAATGAATTCTATAATTATTTTGTTAATATTTCATGAGTAATATGGTCGTTCGTCAAATTTTATTTGGCTTTAGTAAATAAAACAAAATGTTGATGAGTGATAACGTGTTATAGAGGTTATTTTGTATAGATGTCATATGAACACAGGTGTGATTGTCCAAAAAATAAAAAAAATGCTGGTCTAATCACATGCCCTGTAACTGTCCGGCCCATGGATTGAATCCCCAAATGGCTTAGTATTACTTTATAACAATGTTGCAATACATGCATGTAGTATGTTTTCCAGTGCATACTGAGGTCGAACGTAAAGGTCAAGGTGACAATGTAATAACCAAGTTTACATGTTCTACAATTATCTCAAAAACAGTTTGTCCTAGAGTCTAAATTCTTTCATCATTTCAGTCTCTGAAATCATCTGCATCTCATCTTCTGTTCCTAAAAATGTCAGTGGGTTTTATTTACAAAATGCACAATGTCTAGTGACAACTGCATGTGTTAATAGAAGTGATAATGACATCCAAATGAGCACAGGCTACACAGATATATTTACCATATGACAGTCCATACTTCTTTCAGACAATAATACAGACAAAGGTAGTCCCACAGGATTCTGGCCCATTTCTCACTCTTTTTTTACGCATTCCTCTCACATGCTGAGCTGTGAGGAGACGGAGCAAGTAGACTTCATAATAATAAGCCACACTACAAAAAACAAGCTAAACAAAATCATAAACATGAAGCTCTCGTAAGTGTAAATTGCATCCTATTGCAGTTTTATGTGTAAAGCACAAAGTGTTGCACTTGTCAAAACAACAGCTGCCTTACATCAGTCATGTAAGGTAACAGATAATATGTGACACAACAGCCTCCATAACATCGGGCTCACGGGAGAAGGCTGACATAATACATGGTCTCCATGGCTTTTACCGCTCAAGTATAATTGTACAGCAGTTCAGGCCATTTGTTCTCTAATGTTCATTTTCATGAATCTTCCCTACAGATCGTCTAAAGGGCAACAGCTTCCCTTTATCTGTCTCGACTCCTCCATCCACTCGAATAAAAGAATCATCTCTTCCTCCAGTTGTTTGATTCTAGTTTTAACAAGAATGCAGTACCATACTATTCCTTTGCTGACTGAGAGATTAACTTGTTACTCTGCCATTTATCTGAGTGCAGGATTTAACACACATTAATTAATGTCTGCTGGCAAATCAACCAATAACATCTGAGTCATTGTGCATATGTGGGCTGGGAATCAAGTTAAAAGCAGCAACAGTAACTAGTAAACATCCAAAACCTGTTGAACAAAGAGAAAACAGTCATAAGGGGTCAGAAGTCAGTTGTGACTCACCCTTTTTTTCAGCCTCAAACAAATATACCAGACCTCTGGAATGAATGAATATACAATAACAGTTTGCTTCTGTTTATCCTCCAGCTTGCTGCATTAATTCCAGTGTTTCAGTGTCTCATATATCTCCAATATATGAGACACTGTCAATCCTAAATCTCCAAAAGGCTCAATTAAAAATGTTATTTATTTAAAATTATGTGACACATGCCCTCTGCTGGTTAATTCAGGAATTTCTTTCATCACCAATCAAAACACATTATAACATCAGGCCAAACTTAGAAGCAGCATTGAAACCTTGTATTTGTATATACTGTATATATCTTTTATTGTTTGTTAGTTTTGTACAGAGTAAAATATCAAATTATGGTGTTTTCTCAGTCAATCTGCAGTCTTCTTGGTATCTTTTTGTATACAAATATCCTTTAAAAGGCTAAATTTTCATGATTTATTTTTTTTTTTTGTTTATTTTTGTGTAGCAAAAGGTTTAAAAAAAATCCAAGAATTATTTCAGTGAACACAAATACTGAATTTAGTTTTGTTTATATGTTTATTAAGCAATTTAAATACACTCTATATCTTCCAGTATAAATATATAATAATTTTACTACCACCTGGTGGGTGTGCCCTCTCCCTGCAGGTAGCCGTCATACAGCTCTCTGAGGTGGAGGATGAGCTCCTCTGTGTTCTGTCCAGTGAGAGCTGACACAGGGATGACCCGCTGGGTGACAAGGCTCCTTAGAGTCTCTAGCTTCTCCCGGGCCTCAGGTAGGTCCATTTTGTTGGCTATGATGGCCTGAGGCCGCTGGGACAGGCCGGCTCATACTGGTCCAGTTCATAACGTAAGTGCTGGAGCTGGGTCCAGGGCTCTGGAGTCGACAGGTCCAGAACAAAGAGGAGGAAACGACAGCGCTCTATGTGACGCAGGAAAGAGATGCCAAGGCCTCTATTCAGATGGGCTCCTCGAATGATGCCTGGGATGTCAGCAACTGCACAGCAAGGGTAAAAGTGGAACAGAAAAATTATAGTGAAAAGGCTGAAAATTGTCCAGAGTGAGATTCTATTAAAAACGTCATTATACTAATGTAAATTGATAAATCTATAAAATATTAAAGGAATACTTCTAATTATTTTAAGTGAGTTCTATGAGGTACTTATTGATAGTCAGTGTTTTACCTACAGTAGATAGCAGTGGTCATGCTCCCCAGTTTTGAGAAGCAGTGAGTACTAGCGCAGAAGCTAAGCAATGTACTGCTAGCCACCTAAAAACTATCAAAATTAGTCAGTTTGATTTTACACTATATTCAGATTATTTTCACCGCTTTACCTTGCCATCAAACAGCCTTTTTCAACGGGAAATCACTGTTACATAAGCCAAATATCGCCAGGCAAACATCTGTACTTTCTGCTACCGTTGCTTACATTTTCAGAACAGGCTTGTTACTTTAGTTCTAATGCATTTGAGAGGAACAAGATGAACCCAGTGTAACAAAATAAAAATGACATGAATGATGTAAAGGATGTAACAAAATGTATAAGATGTAACAAGACAAAAAAGACGTAACAAGATTAAAAAGACAAGGGAGGGAGCCATGACTCAAGAAAAGGTGAGGTTCAGTTACCTTTGAACAGAAACAGCCCACAGAAATGTCCTTCAGAGGGCTACTTTTACTTTTATACTTTGATTACATTTCAGAGCCTGTACTTTTTCACTTTCGTTAGAGTAAAGAAGTTGAATATGTACTTCTACTTTTACTGGGGTCTTCTTTGCACAAGTATCTGTACTTGTAAGTAAAGAATGCGCATACTTTTGCCACCATTCAATATCGTTCTCTCTACCTCAACACGACTCTATTAGCAAAAACAGTCATTTTACTTTGCAGAACACAGGGGTTACTGATCTACTGCTACCTCAATCTGTTAGTTTGTTTGTGTTATTGTGAGACTTCAGTGAATCCAAACTAACCTTTTAAAATTCCAAAATCACACAATGACACAAACTAACCAATGAAGGCAGCAATAGACCAGCAACTCCCATGTATAACCGCAGTTTCCCACCAGAAAAGACTGCCTGATAACAAGGTAAAGATAACATGCACTTAAACTGATATTGATTTTTTTATGTGTCTAAAATATGTTTTGCTGCTGATTCTGTCCACAGCAGTACATTGCTCAGCTTCCTACACTGGGACTCCCGGTGGCGACCACCATTTACTGTAGTTAATACACTTACTATTGTTAAGTACCTCGTACAGCCCCACTTCAAATAATATTAACTATCCGAATTTTAATTGTTTGTTTAAAATTAAATACCTGCAACTTGCTCATGATCTCTGTAGTTGACAATTCCTACATGTGGGTTGAGTGTTGTGAAAGGGTAAGCAGCCACAGCAGGCCTAGCGTTGGAGATGGCTCTCAATAATGATGATTTCCCAGCATTAGGAAACCCCACCTGATGGGATAAAGATAATGAAAAAATATCTCATTATATTTGTGGCGTTGAAAACAATTGTTATTTTCAAACATAAGCAGCTTCTTCTCACCAGTCCAGCATGGGCCATGGTGCGGAGCTCCAGCTGAAGAAGCCGCTCCTGGCCCTCCATTCCTGGGGTTGCTGTCATTGGGGCACGGTTCTCATTGGACAGAAAGAATCGATTCCCCTTCCCACCAGCACCTCCAAATACAGCCAGATACTCCTGGCCATGTTCAGAGAGGTCCACTATTGTCTTTCCCTGTTCCTTCACCACAGTGCCTAATGGTACCTTTATGGAAACACATTCAAGACAAGGTAAGGCAGTAGGTTGATGGTAGAAACATGACAAATGTGTTCATAGATTACATGTAATTTATGATCAAATGCATGGACTCACACGAATATAAGTTGGGCTGCCATTCTTGCCGTAACAGTTCTTGCTGCCTCCTGGTTGCCCATCTTCTCCCTTGTAAACTGGAACTACTTGTACCAGAGATTTGACAAACCGGTCAGCTGAAAGCACACAAATAAGGAATATAGATGGGAAGTAAGTTTTGGCATGATCCAGAATGGATCAAGCATCATTATTTATGTTTCTAGCCAAAGTCTAATTATGTTCCAGCCAGTAGGACGGTCCTGAATTTTGACATAATTAATGTAAATGGAATATGTAGAATATAGAGTACATGACTCGTGTCAGTATACATTCCTTGAAACAGACAGACACTAAACTTACCCTTGATAATAATGCTTCCTCCATCACCTCCGTTCCCTCCATCTGGTCCACCCCACTCTTTTCGGGGCTCACTGTGAAAGCTGCAGACTCCTTTACCGCCTGACCCAGCAACCAGCTTCACACGGCGATGGTCTACAAAGTGACGGGTCTATGGGCCAAATCAAGACATAAGTAGACACTTGGCTAATCCATGCTTCAAGCAACATTGATAGTTTATGAGACATCTGGAATCTTAAAATAAACAACACAACACCAGGATGGATTATACAAAAATAATTGTTTCTAATTCTTTAAACAAGGGTATACACAAAAATTGTGGTAAGAATTTTACATTCCTCAGAGACATATTAGTGAGGAATAATGTTCAAATAAGTATGCCACAGACATGATACTTAATGTATCTCTTCCCCTAGGAAGATGTTTTTTTAGGAATCCATTCATGGAGAATTGAACTATTAGCAGTTCACCCCAAAATCAAAAATATATATTCTTTCTATGGCCTGTAGTGCTATCTAACCATCTAGATTGTTTTGATGTGAGTTGCTGAAGTTTGATGTCAGATGTCTGTCTTGTCTCTGATACAATGGCACAAAATGGCACTCAGATTGTGGGCTCACATGCCAAAACAATACATCAAATAAGCTCAACAGAAATGTCTCTTGACCCAGTTACTCAAGATAATCCACAGACCTTGTTGTCAACAGTTTCATGTAGGAACTACTTTCTTTCTGCAGTAGGATCAACCGAAAAAAGAAGTTCCTCCATGAAACTGCTCACAACAAAGTCTGTGGATTATCTTGAGTATCCGGGTCATGGTTTGTGGAAAGAGACATTGCTGTTGAATTATTCAAATTTATTTTTTGGTGCCAAGAGCACAACAAGCTGAGTGACATTTAGTTCCATTATATTCAAGGAAAGGCAGAAACCTCTGGCCGATATCTCCAAAACTTGGCAACTGACACCAAAACAATATAGATGGATAAATATCACTACAGGCCAAGGTAAAATGTGTATTTTTGATTTGGGGGTGAACTGTTCCTTTAAGATATAAATACTGGTGATAAATAAAATCAGTAATACAGGTTTCTTTTAGAATTCTGCACAGGATATTTATAGTAAAACATGTTACACAGTATTAATGCAACAAACAATGACAATGAGAAGCAGCAAATTCTCACATTTAAGACGCTGGAACCGGCAAATGTTTGACATTCTTGCTTGAAAAATGACAAATAATTAATCACTTATCAAAATAGTTGGCAACTTTTTTTTTTGATTGAGTTATTGATGAACTGACTTGGCCTACTTGTTGCAGCTCTATTGGACAGATGAAAGACTGGATAGTGTATATCCCTGTGGTGTATATTTTGTGCATTTTAAAATAGAAACTTTCCATCTCTTCTTTAAAACACAAAAACATATCAAGATTGCACGTTGAGCATTTGACAAGGAGACAAACTGAGCAGAGGATCTACCTACAGCAGTGTTTCTCAATCCTGGTCCTCAGGCCCCCCTGCCCTGCATGTTTTTAGATGTTTCCCTGCTACAACACATCTGATTCAAATGATCAGGTCATTATCAGCTTCTGTGGAGGCTTGATGATGAGCTGATCATTTGAATCAGGTGTGTTGGAGCAGGGAAACACCTAAAACATGCAGGGCAGGGGTACTTGAGGACCAGGATTGAGAAGCACTGACCTACAGGAAGACTTGACAGGAAGCCTGTTTTGACAGCAACTTGAGAGATAAAAAATTTATTTTCTTTATACGATTTCTTTTACTAGTGGTGAGACTGTACGCACACACTGACTCCATCCTTTACTCTGAAGACTTTTCTCAATCACTGTTTGAATATGAACCCACAGTTACTTTGAAAATGTTTTTTTTCTATTTGTTTACCTTTCACTTGTCTGTGTTTATATCTCTGGTGTAGCTCAGTTGGGGACAACTGGTTGGGAAACAGTGATAACACACACAGTGGTTCAAACACAACCTACCAGCTTCTTCTCAGACAGCTCCTTCTTCTTCTTCTGGTTTCCTCGGACTCTGGCACACAGTGCAGGACAGGTGCTGACATCTCTGACACCAGCGGTGACTTTCTGCCTCCACGCTGCTGATGCTTGGGGACAACCATGACTGAAGAAGCTCAAATCGTTTCTCCTCACCTCCTGTCCTAACATGTATCCAACAGTATGTCCGGAGAGAGCCACCGAGGGCTTTTAACCCTCGATAACGTCGTCAACATTATAACGCTCAACAAACAGGCATAAAAGGGAACTCTGTCGACCAAAAATTAGTGAACAGCTTGTAAAACTATAATGATAATTCAAGAAGGACATACATTTCTTGCACAATACTTCTCATAACACATTTCTAAATACCCCATGCTTACACTCACCCCTAACATTACGGAATCCGTAAAGGGACAGTTTACAAACGCGGTTTGTAATTACGTGTTGTCACTGTTGCTCTTTGGTCCTCTACCGCCACCTAGTGTGCTGGAATGTGTGTTAAGGTTCAGTCTGGAGAGGAGAGGAGAGGAGAGAGAGAGGAGAGGAGCAATGATTTAAGGTCTGTGAGCTAAGACCTGTTAAATAACAGTCTCAGTAAATATTTTTAATTAATTGGCCCATGTCTATAATAGGCAGAATACCTCACGTAATAGAATTTGAACACTTCTATGAGGCTGGAAAGGTTAATTAAAAAATACAGGTGTCTGTTTTGTGGCTTTTTTTTTGACAATCTGACAAAAATGCAAATGTTCAAGCTACAGCTTATCTAAATTTACAGGAAAATTTGGACACACAATGAGATATTTATATTGTATGTAGTTTTTGTATGTTTTTTTTTAAATTTAATTTCATTTGTATTTTTATGTATCCCATTTTTTTTCACCTCTACTTTTGATCCTTGAGCTGCTACAACTAGAGAATTTCCTGTGTGCCATAAATAAAATTGATAGTACACATGTTGTCCATACTATCATTGTGATAAGTTTAATAACATCGTTATCATGATGTGTGACCTCTGACATTTCTGTAATAAATGCACAAAGTACAAACACACAAAAGGTGAATGTCAGTTTATTTTTATATAACAAACAGTAACAAAAGACAGCAGAAAAGATCAGGCAATGTAGTCTTACAATAGATAAGTAGATAACATTCATATTTGGATTATGCACACCAAACTGGACGCTCGCTCTCTCTCTCTCTCTCTCTCTCTCTCTCCCTCTTACATACATGCAAACACACCCGCACATGCACGCACACACACACACACTTAAGGTGTACCACCCACATCAGTGATGATGACACACTACATAGAACTGGAGAAGACGTGCCATACATGTTCAGTTCACAGTAAAATGAAACACTGATACAAATTCAATGTAGTATAGAGAATCCTGTGATTGTCACTGTTGAGTGGTACATAGTTATTTAGCTGTTTGACAGCCACATATCTCGCATCCTTGATTAACCCTGCAAACATGACTGCAACTATTGTTACCTAACCCCTCTGAGACAAGTGGAGTTACTACAGAGTAAATATACTGCAAAGCTGGATCCTCACAGTCACACCAATAATCGTTATTACTGCTCAAACTGTTAGAAACATTAGTGATTAGTAAAATGACCAGAAGTGTTGTCTGACTTCTTAAAATAAATAACTAAATAAATAAATAACATAGTATATGCCCATTTTGTAATCATAGATAGATAGTAGATAGATAGATAGATAGATAGAAGATAGATAGATAGATATAGATAATGAAATAACATGAATAAATATGTAAAATAAGGCAAGTGTGCTTGTATGACATGTACACTTCTCTAAATCTTGTCTTATTTTTAACATTATTTTCTTCATCTAATACAAAATATGATGGTACAAGTTTTCACTTAAAAATAATACCGAAGTTGCTTTATGTTTGTGACAAAAGGCTTCACATAATCTGTCCATAAGTCACATAAATACAGAAAATAATTTTCTTAAATATGACATGTCAGTTGCAACCTGCAACATAACATTTAGTAACATTAGACAAACCAGCCCTAGTCTTTGCCAAACTACAAATAATGATATACAACATGATTTCACCATAAGAACCAACTTCAACATGACTGACTGAGTGTATTGCACTTATTGAAGTAGAGGTGCAGGACCCGTTACTGCTCTGTTCCTGTGTTACTTTGGCTTTTTGAGGATCATTTCTTAAAAACAGCCTGAATTGCACAACAATACAAAATATCAGACAATACATACACTGTCACTGTAAAATAAAGTGCGGACAAAGTGGCGATATGTTTTCATGTAAAATCATTACTGAATGGCATCTGAGTAGTGTGACCCCTCTTAAAGGGATAGTTCAGATTATTTGAAGCAGGGTTGTATGAGGTATTTCCTGAGAGTCAGTGTATTACCTACAGTAGATGCTGGTCAGCATACCCCCAGTTTAGAAAAGCAGAGAGGGGCAATAGCACGGATATTAAGCAATGTACTGCTGTGAACAGGGTCAGCAACAGGTATTTTAACCACTTAAAAAAGGTACACCTAAAAAATCTATTTCAGTTCAAGTGTATACTATGTTTAGAATATTTTCATCACTTTACTTTGGTGTCACACAGCCTTTTCTGATCAGAAACTGCTGTTGTACAAGTTAAATATATTGCTTTCTCCAAATCAGCCATTTTACCTCACAGAACATGGGAATTACTTGTCTATTGTTGGCTAAATCGGTTAGTTTGTTTGTGTTATTATTTGACTTTGGTGTTTTAAGAGGCTAGTTTGGATTCACCAAAGTTGCACAATGACAAAATCAAACAAACCGATCGAGGCAGTGGTAGACCAGCAACTCTTCCGTTTTGTGAAGTTAAATTACTTATTTTACCTACGGAGTTTGATTGGTTTGGAGAGAGCGATATGTGGCTTATAGACCAGTGGTTTCCTGTCTGATGGCAAAGTAAAGCAGTGAAAATATTCTAAATAAAGCTTTCACTTAAACTGATATTAAGGTTTTTTTAGGTGGATCTTTTTCAAGTGGTTAAAATTCCTTTTGTTGGTGAGCCTGTCCATACAAGTTTATTGCTAAGCCTCTGTGCTGGTGTACCTCTTTGCTTCTCCTAACAGGGGGTGTGCTGACCATGTGCTGCAGGTAATATTCTGACTGTTGACTCAATAGTGCCTTATACAACCCCACATCAAAGTAATCCAAATGATCCCTTTAACTCTGCACAGCACACCAAATGTCTGTGCAAAGCAATGCCACTGAAAATATAGTGTCAAAAATACTACCACGATGTATAATTATCATGGACAATGATACACACTTTTAAGTCTGGATCAGGTCAGCTATCTATTGTGTCTATTAGCTCAGTAAGACATACAGTATGTAGAGAGTGAAAACACATAATGTTAGACCACACAGCAACACATCACAGTTTGACTAACACAGACAAACCCCCTGATCAAGTCAGGTTTAAGGACCAACTTTTTCACCTTCATAAAATTAATTTCCCTTATCGTGAGATATAACAGTGTCTCAGCTAGGAATGAAAGCAAAAGTCTATTAAATAAATATCAAGGAACATTTCCTTCAAGGCTAATTTGCTTTTTATAGCCAAAGTCTCACAAACCGCCGACCTGCTCTGCACACCAGAAAAAAAGAATTAAAAAAAGGCTTGTAAAATAAAATAAACTTTAAAAGCAGGGGATAGGATAGAGACAAGTGAAAGGCAAAGACAGAAAAGAAAAAGAGGGATACAGGCAATTTGTTTAGGCTCATCTAACAACTCCACTGCTCCGTTTTAGTACCCTATTTAATCCACATAGGAGGTTTTACATTAACTCTCTTGACGCTACAACATCCTGACTTTTCGTAGGATGGCCAGTAGCACTTCATCCCCTGTAGCCAGCAAAACACTTTGAAGAAAGCATCACATATGACTAGATTAGTTATTCTTACTGTAGCTAGAATGATGATTAATGTGAGGATAATAAATCTGATGCAGCCAAATCTTCTACTCCACAGCTGAGGCAGCGCATCACCGTTGAACCGTTCCTTTTTCATTTTCTTCCATCAGGAAAGCAGTACCTTATTGCTGATAGTTTCCATACTGACCCTGAAATGTTAAATGTTTTACATGAAGAGATTAGATTATATTTCATACATTCATATTGCTAGTGATACAGACACACAGTACAAAAGTATCTGTTTAAGTTATCCAAATATTCCTACATGTGTCAGATTTCCTGATGCTTTATACTTAATCATGCGAGATTATGATTTATTACAGTTAAAGGGTTTAGGTGCTCTGGGAAACTAAATAGGTCCTTGTGTATTCATGCCTCAAGCTACACTGAAAAAAGAAAACTGTTGACCAAGTTAAAAAATGATTTCAATTTGTAACACACAAATTAATGCTTAAAGTTTTTTCAAATCAAGTTAAAAATTGCTTTAAAATGAATTTGCCTTATAGGGAAAATGCCCATGCCCATGTTGTCTCACCAGACTAGACTATAGCTATTACTTTGTTGGCCAAAACATAGCGTTAGGTGACAAAAAATACTCATCTCGTATGCCCCTGGCTACCCAGAGGCAGACAATAGAAATTAAATAGTTTATATCTATAGTCTTTGGGGGAAATAGAAATGTACTTACTTCTAGTGCATTTGCATATTTCATACTTTGTATATTTCCATTTAATATACCCATACAGAAAAAGAAATTGCTGAATTTCATCCAAAATATACCTTTATTAGGGATAATATACACATTTTCTAATATATTAAATGGGGTAAATAAATCAGTGTTGCAAAGCCAGTTTCAGGGAATCAGAGAGATCCTCAAAAGTATGATCTAATTTGATGTACCTGTTCATAGGCGTAGGGCCTCTGTGTCTGTGCTCCAGGGCCTCCCTGGGAGGAGCGGTAGGAACCGTACTGTTGGCTTTGACCCTGCTGATACTGAGAATACTGGGAGGATCCACCCTGGCCAGGACCTGCAGCAGACAGGTTATATTTAGTTCATTTGTTTTGTGTGTGTTTATGTAAATGCACACAATAGGTTGTGTGGGTTATCCTAACCATATCCCTGTGGTTGTCCGCTGTAGCCTTGTTGAGAGGAGTACTGCTGCTGGCTGAAGGGCTGCTGCTGGCCAGAGCCCTGCTGATACTGGGCCTGCTGCTGACTGTATTGAGAGTTACCTGGAGGTGTAAACACAGGTACACATTTCAATTATATGAGGTAGCACTTTGCTGCAGTTATGGTTGGACACATTTAGACAAACTGCAGTTATGGTTGGACGCATTAGGACAAACTGAGGCTGGAGGAAATAAAATAGATGCTTTAAAATGACAACATGACTCACTATTACCTCCTTCATAGTAGTGCTGTGAAGATTCATCAAAGGACCTGTCGTAGCCTTGCTCACTGTAAGAAGACTGTTGATACGAGTACTCGCCATGACCTGCAGAGAACACGAATTCAACACATGCAAAAACTCCTCTGCAAAAGCAAAACCCACTTACATACAGAGGAGAAATTATTATTCAGTTTGAAGCCAAAGCATTCATAATACATGTGCAACGACAAAATGACAAGCACAAACAACATTTTCAAGGCTTCTCACTTCAAGTATTATGCACAAAGAAACACCCTGGAGGAAGTTTGCGCTCGTTCCTCAACACACTGCTATAAGCGCTTTCTGAAATCTGAAATTTCGGCACACCAAAGGGGACAGTATGGACACAGACACACTGGGAGGAAACAGAATTAAGACCAATGTCAGTCTTTTGTAATTTTCTTCCAATACTTTTCATCTCCCACAATAAAGGGAAAAGACGATGACTGGGAGGAAGAGCTGAAGCTTCAGCGCTGTAGTAAATCTGGCTCAGGCCTGTGGGATTATAGTGCTAAGAGGAAATGACGTGTCCTATAATGGGGGTTTGTGTGCTTGAGAGCTGTGTGTATGAAGTTTCTGGATGTGCATGATTACCATCAGGGTAATACTGCTGGTTTATGGGCTCGCTGGAGCTCTGAGTGTGTCCATACTGCTCTCCGTAGAACTCGTCTTGTCCCATGTACTGCTGTGAAGATCCTGCAAGACAGGCGACACCACGATTGGTTAAACAGTTGGTTGGACCAATTTGCCGCTGAGTTGGAGACTAAAGGGGCTGTGCCAGGAGACTAGGGCAATTTAGGCAATCTGAGGGGCTGTGTGTGCATATGTGTGTATTAAGAATAATGAAAGACAAAAATAAAGGATTGTAACAGACGGTATTACAGATGGCTTTGTTTTAAGTCGTCATTTACAAACCTCTATTTCAAAAAAGTTGAGACGTTGTGTATAACATAATGAATGATTTGCAAATCCTTTTCAACTTGTATTCAACTGAGTACAGACCAACTGAGGACATTCATTACTGAGTTTTCAAAGTGATATTATTTTCCATTCTTGCTTGATACGACCTCAGTGGCTCAACAGTCCAGGGTCTCTGATGTCATATTTTGTGCCTTATAATGTGCCACACATTTTCAAGAGAGACAGTTCTAGAGTGTAGACAGGTCAGTGTAACACATGCACAATGTGTCTTGGCATCTCTGAAATAAGCAGGGACGTCCCTGAAAAAGACGCTGTCGTGATTTCCAAAAACAATTTGAAATGTGGACTCGTCTTTGTTGTATTCAGTTGAATACAAGTCTAAATAGATTTGCAAATCATGGCATTCTGTTTTTATTTACATTTTACACAGCATCACAGTTTTTTTGGAATTGGGGTTTGTAGGTATGAGGCTATTATGAGTAATTATGAACAGAGTGAATTAATATGGCAATTGACAATGTATGTGCTAGTGATGATTTCCTGTGGGTTGAAATAATAATAGGTCAGGTAAAGTCATTTTATTTATAGGGCGTCAAAATATAACAGAAGTTATCTAAGGGCACTTTTTGTATAATGCAGGTCTAGACTGTATGAAGGAAGCTATTTCGGGCCAACCCAAATTTTGGAAACACTAATTAAAGTGAAGCAATTACAATGAATAATTCCATGACAAATTACATGAGATGTTATTTTTGAGGAGAAAATGAGGATTAGAGAAAGCCAGTTATCAGGGAGAATCTGATCTCTGCTTGGTGGTGGTGTGCAGAAACTCCAGATTCCACTCCTTCCCTTTCCCTTTCAATTTTGTCAGACATACTCAGAAAACCAACAGAACAAAAACTCGCCGGAAGATACACAGAAGAGCCATGCACAGTCTAATCTCCTTTACAAACTGCAATTGACCTAAAAGTCTCCAAATATAGAGATGAGCTGTAGCATAAAAAACATTTTCATCTTGACTTCTGCAACAAAGCAAGACATTTGATAGATCCTGATCTGAACAAGGAGCAACACTTGATAGAAGAGCCCTAGCAACAGTCTTACAACCAATGGCTGGGGAGCGAGTAAGCTTCACTATGGACATAACAACCCCATAACACAGCTTAATCTGAAAATACTTCTTCCAGCCATGCAAGGATAACTGTCTACAAGGGTAAATGAGGACTTACAACCATGGCCTGTTGCCCTGGAAACAGTATCCCATCCTTTATATATATCTGAGTTACTACGTGCTTAGTCCACACCCTTCAGAAGACGTAACAGGACAGGCTGGAGCTATTATTAGGCACATGCTGACACAGCACAAGTTAAGTGATTTACAGAGACAGAAACCTAATGTGACACAAGTGATACATCTCCAGTCTGCTTCTTAAAGTTGCAGGAAGGCAGCTGGTCAGGCTCATTTGCAAACCTTCAGTTTCACTCTGACTTTATGATCTTTGATGACTAAAACTAACACCATGCAGGCACTAATACTTCGAGAGCAAACTTAGCATTTCCATCTATCTGGAAACTGTGAGACTGGCATCCAGAGCCACACTTTAATAGAAACCTGTTGAGCAACAGTTCTGAACACACATCCAGTAGGTGAGGATGAGGGGTGATGCCATCGCCCTTGTTAGCAAAAAGAGCAAAATGTATCTCCCCCCTCTCCATACCCTAGTAGCAGAGAGTGAGTGTAGGGTAGTGATATGCAGACCACAGTTACAACCACAGGCACTGCAGCTAATCTGGGTCACAAAAATGAACATTCTGATTAATAGTGGAAGGGTTGCGGGTGGAAAATAGGGTGCGTCTCCCTAGGGAGAGAGAGACAGAGAGACTCTGTGTGCAAATTTACGCATGAGGCACAGCAGTGCAACTTCTTTGATTATTCTCTTCTGTTTCCTCTGGAGAGTTTCTTCTGTCAAGTTTTTAACTACAGTTTTTAGTTTTGCCACTTGAATATCTCCCAATATTTGCTGCAGTCACATTACTGTCCGCACAGAAACAAAACTGAAAGCTGCCTCTCTAATCATTAAACTAAATAATTAAAGAAAACACTGAGACATCAATTAATCACACAATACGGAAATCACCTGGAAGACTCAACCTGCTTGACATCATTTAAAAGGTAGTATAGCCTACAGGGATTGGATAGGTGTGGGTGTGAAATAGGGCGTGTCTTCCCAGTAAGTCAGTGGGAGCACTGTGTGCTCATTTACACACGATTCACAGCTGTGCAACTTTGATCATCTAATTCTGTTCCCTCTGCAGAGTTTCCTCTGCCTTTAATGGTTATAACTATAGTTTTTAGCTTTTCTGCCTACATATTAATGATATTTGCTGCAGTGATATTACTGTGTGCATAGAAACGAATCTGAAAGTAGCCTCTCTAATCACTGAAGTAAATACTTCAAGATAACACTTAGTCATCAATACAACACACAATAAAGAAATCATCTGGAAAACTTGACATAATTTAAAAGGTAGTATAGCCTACAGGGACCAGTGGAGATGCGGGTATTCCCAGTAAGTGAGACACTGTGTGTGCATTTACACACAAGGCACAGCAGCACAACTTTGATTATCTAATTCTTTTTCCACTATCCTGTTGTAACTAAAGTTTTTAGTTTTTCTGCTTAAATATTAAGCAGTTGCAGTATTACTGCACGCATGGAGACATTTACTGAGAGCTGCCTCTCTTACGTAAAATAAAGAAATCACCTTGTAGCTTGTGCTTCTCAACATAATTTAAAAGCATAATATGCTACATTTTCCTAAAACCAACTGAATAGTATAGAATGTACAGACTCATATAAACAAAATCTCTCTAAATCACTTGTGACCCACAAAAGATGTGTGGCAGTGGCTGTATCTGCAGAAACCCTGTCGTCTGCCTGCATTTCCTTATTTTGTCATGTTTTGCTGTGCTCCAGAGGCCTCTGGGCTTCATCCTGTTTGGCAATGGTGTGTAGCCCCCAGCCTATACAGCACACAGCTTTTGTGGTCAGAACTCAAAAACATTGCAACCAATGTTTACATCGCATTCTCTGCCTCTTTGCTCTGTTAAGAGCTGCAGATAGAGTTTTACACACACAACACAAACAGGCAGAGCAGACTGATGATCTTCACCTGTATACATACAAAATTCAGTGCTGTGCAACCACTGTGAAACAATCAGAAAATAACATTTAATTTCTCTCATTCACAACATTGTACTTGCTAACAGCCCTCACCCTCCTAATTCACACTCTAAGTCTCTCTTTGAATGGCGCAATTCAAGCAATGTTGCAGATTCTACTTTGAAAAGGTAGTACAGCTTACAGGGCCAGGTAGAGGTGCAGGTGTACGGAACCAAAAGAGTTGTCCATGAGTCAGTTTGCTAGTAGTGGGTGAACGAAACAAACCGGGTCCATCTCCCCTGGTAAATATTAACAAATCACCTACTGCCCACATCCATCTATGTACTTTAGCACTCAAACACAACACACACAACCTCACTGAGCCCATTGCCATGCCAAACTAGTATATCAAAGTCTTACCACCTACCTTGCTGTGAGGAGCGGTAGGATCCCATGGGCCTTTGAGACATCATGCTGTTTCCTTGACTGCCCTGACCCATCATGCCCATGGCCTGCTGTCCCTGATAGTGTTGCCCCCAGCCTGGGCTGAGGAGTAGTGTGGAGTGGCAGACTGTTGGTGCATCATAGAGACTGGGAAGGAGGTGGGATTATGGGAGGAAGAGATCTCATACATTAATATACACAGACAAACTATATGCACATACCAGCATAAGCATTCAACAGCATACACAATCACTCTTCTGGCAGAAATGTGCATCATTTAACAAACAAATGCAGAAAGAGGTCCACGGCAATAAGGGGAACAGGATAAAGCCAAAAGGGTTCCATGGCAGTCAGGGGTCTCTTAAAGAAAAATCTCTTTGAAGAGATGCTTTCAAAATGCTGCTCTGGGGTTTAAATGCAAACAAAGCCAGTGAAGTCAGTGCATAAACAGAGGTACAATAAATACACATGGGCATCCAGGGAGAGGAGGGCTGCATCTCAGGGTCAAGAGTCAGAGATTAGGAGAGGTAAAGCCTGGAGAAGACGGAAGAAGGGAGGAGGCAGGACACCTCTCTGATGAACTGAATGTGCTTGGGAATTTACAGATTAATGAGTGTAGATATGCATGTGAGCAAATGTTTTAAGCAAGATCAAGGGGGCCGTTTGTCATGAACACAGAGCATAGGTATTTCAGAAATCATCCAGCTGTTTTAACATATGGTTTCTACCTCACCCTGAACACTTAAAAATGCATGATTTTCAACAGTCCCTTTCTCTTAGTGCCAAACCATGCATCATACCCAATTAACACAATAAAAGCAAATCAGGCAGCTTGAATCTTAAAGGGATAGTTTTTTTTTTAAGTGGGGTTGTATGAGGTACATATCCATAGTCAGTGTATTACCTACTGTGGATCGTGTTCAACATGTCCCCAGTAGGAGTAGGAAGCTAAGCAATATGCTGCTGTGGACAGGGTCAGCAACAAAATAAACAGAATTTTAGCCACAAAAAAAAAATCAATATCAGTTGAAGTAAATGCTGTATTTAGAATACTTTCACTGCTTTACCTTGCTGTCAGACAGCCATTTCTGACAGGAAAATTATGTTGTTATATCCATCTTTGTTCTCTTCAAAGCCACCAGACTCCTTTGATAAAAACAGTGTTATTTCCAATATCTCTGAACATGGGAGTTGCTGGTCTAATGCTGCCTTGATTGGTTAGTTTGTTTATGATATTGTGCAACTTTGGTGTTGTAAAGTTTTGTGGGATTCACCAAAGTCACCCAATAACACCAACAAACTAACCAATCAAGGCAGTATTACACTAGCAACTCCTGTATTCTGCAAAGTAAAATAACCGTTTTTGCCAAAGGAGTCTGGTTGCTTTGAGAAGAGTGATATTTGGCTTATATATAATGGCTGCATCATACTTTTCTGCTGAAATTGATTTTTTAAGTGGGCCTTTCAAATGTACAATATGTAAGTTCTGCTGCTAAGGGTCTCTCTGATATTAGAAACAATAACAAAAGACATAATTTGAGGACGTTGTGCAGTGGCATGGGATCATGGGAGATGTCATCTTCATTATTAAACAACCACCATCTATCTGATATACTGTGTTTTCCCAAAAGTTATAGCAACTAGCAACTGGATAGCGACAGCTAGCAGGAAATGCACCATTATCTTCAATAAATTATGGATTTCTCTGCATTTGAACATTGTTGAAAAGATTTTGAATATAAATACACAACTTAACAAAATATACAGTATAATGTCATATACAAAGTATATGTATAGCATTTTTAGACATTTTAATGCAGAAATGTTGCATATTATAGCTTTAAGTGGCTAAAATCCATTTTGCTGCTGGCCCTGTCCATAGCAGTACACTACTTAGCCTCTGTGCTGGTACTCCTGCTGCTTCTCCAGACTGAGGGTGTGTCAACCACCATCTGCTGTCGGTAATACACCAACTATGGATAAGCACTTCACATTACCCCACTTGAGATAATATGAACTATCCCTTTAAGAGTATAGTTTATGATAATCAAGTTCTAAGTGTTTTGGTAAGTTTAATTCATAACCCTGAAAGTATTCTTTCCCACAGAAATGGACCAATTCCTGATGATTAGGCTCCTCTATACCTGGCTCACCTTGGTTGGACTGCATGTTGAGGTTGCTGCGGGAGGAGGAGGAGGAGGATGAGGATGTGGAGGAAGAAGAGGAGGAAGAGCCATATCCAGGCACAGGGCCCTGAATCATGCTGCCCTGGGAGGAGGGCGCAGCGTGGCTGTAGCCGGAGGCTGAGGCCGAGCTGCTGTAGCTGCTGGCTGGCAGGCTGAGGGATGCGGAGGGAATAGCCGACTGCACCTGACCAGACTGCTGCTGCATGGGGGCATGGCTGGGGCCTGATGACACACACGCACAGTCAGAGCAGCCAGCACACGTTCCCATGTGGTGTCATAGCATGTAAATCATGGACCCACATTCAGTTCATCTTTACAGGAAGCTTGCGTCGTGGTAGAAGGATTGAGTGATGAGTGTTAATGATGTGTGTAAAATTAATTAGAAAAATAAAGAAAGCAAATGTTGCTATAGCAGCAAATGACTCTGATTATCAGACCATTAGCTGAACTTGAGAACACAGATTCTTGCAGGCAATAAGACAATACAGAAGAGAGACACTGTGACAGACAAGACAAACATGCATTAAAGTCAGGATCAGACGAGCACTCAAGACAGGGGACCAACAACAAGATGGAGCTGTATGTGTGCACACCAAGTCTGGGTTTGTGTGGAAAATAAAGTTTATCTGGTCCAGAGTCGATTTGGAAAAATGCACACTTGTGTTAAAGTCTCACCATTGCTCATTTGGCTCTGCATCATTGATGTGGGTGGCAGTCCTGGTGCCATGTTGTCATTGAGGTTGCTTGGAGCGTGTCCCCCACTCTGGCCCATCCCTCCAGGGCCCATGGACATGTTGGCAGTGGGAGGCTAGAAAGTTAAAATATAACTAATCAATTAAAAAAATAATTCAAAGATGATGTGTCGCAATTGCTATCCTTGATGTCCTCGTGCATGTCATATTGATTTCTATATTGTCACCCAAATGGTTATATTTTTGTTTGTTCTGTAGATTTATCAGTGGATAAATTACATGAGGGGTTAATTTCTGTTTACTTGGTTAGTTTACTTCTGTGCCATGTAAAATGGGTTTAGTCTACCCAAAGACTATGTTCATAAAATACATTTGTTATAAATATTTACTTTAAAGGGACAGTTCACCCTAAAATCAAAAATATATCTCACCTGTAGCACTAATTATCCAACTTTGGTGTGAGTTGCAGAGTTTTGGAACACGTGGAAACACACAGTCTGTGCTCCCCAGACGGACAGTTGCAGATACCACGGATGTGTGGCCTACCACCTTGCGACTGGCATTTATTATTCCAATTTTAACTGAGGGTGCAATGCATGCTTTTGCACCCTCATAGACGTGGGTCTGCATCTAGTTCCATTATATTCGAGAGATGGCAGACATCTCTTGAGTGCCCTTCCAGTGGACAAAACATGCTGAAGTGCCCTCTAGAGTGCCCTTATGTTGGAGAAAATGTGGTAACGTGCCCTCTAAAGTGTGCTTCCAGCAGACAAAATGTGATAAAGTGCATTCCAGTGGAGGAAATATGATTAAGTCCCCTCTAGAGTGCGCTTCCAGTGGACAGAATGGGATAAAGTTCGCTCTAGAGTGTGCTTCCAGTAAACAAAATGTGATAAAATGCATCACAACTCTTGACATGCTGGCGCCCCAGCACATACACCTGGTGCCCTTTTATTTTTTATTTTTTTTGCCCCTGCCCCTCAGACAGTCTGAGTGTATAAAGGGAGAAAAGGTGAGGAAAGTGATGGGATGACATGAGCAGAATGAATGGGGTAAAGATGGGAAATCTACTGTTACTTGACCATGAAACCTCATGAATTACTCACTGCAGGCAGTAGTGACTGCATGTTCTGATTTGAATCTGCTATTGTGGCCAGGTAAACAAGATTTCTGTGCAGGATCTGCTGATACCTGTCAAAATAAAAACAAAATAAAGCACAGTTTTAGTTACTTACTTTTACCAGGATATGACATTTATAGGGTAAGGAATATAAAAAAAAAGAACACTTACTGTGTGCATTCAGCTGTTTTGCCTTTGCTTTGGTAGTCCATTATACATTGTATTAAATGATGATTTTCATCCAGCATCTTTTGGAGACAACAAAACTCTTTCAGTTCACGAATCACAGTGCATGGTAAATTATGCACTGAAATGTGCCCTATTAAGACATTGCAGTGATGTCCTGGATTCTCAGAACTTCAACCAGCCTAGGAATTTTTTTTCTGGGTCAGTTTTTTTTCTTTTTTTTTTCATAATGGAGCCAAATGAAACAGCAGTGTCTTTATTTAGGACATCGTTTGAAAGTCCTTGTCTCCTGGATGGGTAGTGCGTTTTTACCAGAAACATCCGTATAAACGGTTCAGTCAAGGATAAAAGCAGCAGCAGTCTGTGGAGCATCAGTTTCCCTCCATCCTGCTACTACCATGCCTTCTCAGAGGATGCTTCTGTGTGTTTGCTTCACAGATAATAACCATTTAACGCTAAAGGGACGCTGTCTGATAAGAAACTGACACTTTTAACTGTTTAAAAACCCAGCAATGTGTCATGCTTTTAAATTTTTGGAAACAAGTCACAAAATCTAGACATTTCACACATATAAAAACAAGCATCATTCGTGAGGAAAAAAGCAGCGAGAATAACAGCATCAGAGGCAAACAGCTGAAACCAGTGTTGAGCCCGTAAAGCGGTCGCCTTCATCACCGTCATCACCGCTTTGTTTGGTTCGCACCTTCATGACTGTACCGTTACAATACCAGTTGCCATTTCTTGTGATATTCACCACAGGCTACTTTCTCTGCACTGTCGGCGGACAGAGACGCACACTCCCATCCAGCAGACCAGAATACTGAATCACAAGAAGCGCCGCGACCCGTCCACTTTTTTACCTTTTGAATGGTTTGCTGTGTCACCTCCCCTTTACTCCTGGGGCGCGCCGTGGAAAACGCCACCGACATTTTGTCATATGGGAAATAAAAGCGCTTCTTTTATTCTAATATTTATTATCTTGAGCGCAGCCCTCTATTTGGTTACATAGTTGTCCACTGCCAGGAAAATGGGGGTATTGATAATCTCATCTCTGTGTTGTCAAGAAGAAAAAAGGAAAACACTTGATTTCTCTGGATGTAATTAAACATATGTTTATCCTGAAGGGATTATTGATGGTCTGAATGCAAATAACGGCACAGATAATTACTTGTTACATGATAAAAGAAAATGCCTCTCCCTCAGTTTTTGGTATAACCCGGACAGTGAGTAGCCTACCACTTTCCCTCACTGTAGACGGGCTATCCTTTGATTCATGAGAGCCAATCAGTCCACATTGTTCGTGCCACACTCGCAATTGTGAAGAGTGGCAGCTAAAGTTGTTTTTAGCACCTTCAGAAAAAAATGAATGCCACATTATAATATCATAGTCTTGTGCCCTTATCTGTTACAATATCGCCATGCACCTGACATATGCAGGACATTTTAAGATTAGATGAAACAGAATTTAATGAATCCCGAAGGAAATTCTTGATCCAGACTGCTAAAACAAAAACAACAAAACTGTATCATAGGGCTAAAAACAGCAGATGAATAAATATAAAGTGTATGAGTAAAAATCAGTTCATAGTAACAATAAAGGTAAGATTACGTAAAATAAATGAACTAAAATAGAAAAGTAGCAGTGATACTGAAAGCAATATTGGCAGTGACATTGAAAAATAAAGGTAAAAGCAATATTGCGCATGAAATTGAAAGTGATGATGCACATGCTGAAAATAGAGTGCAATATTGCACATAATGAATGTAATATGACAGATACTGAAAAGTAATATTGGACATGTTGAAAAAGTAAGATGCACAGAATATGGATATTATTGTTCTCACAGTACATGATTGTTGTGGCCAAAAGAATTCATGATAATATTGATATCTATTGAAAATTGAAAAAGAAAAAATGCTATCAGTAAAAATTATCTTAAACTTTGTGCATTTTTGGCAAATAAATGACACCCAAAATATGAGTGTAGGGAGGTGGAGAGACAGTCTGAAACCATTACTGTTGATTTAAGAGTGTACAATATGTTTAGGAGACAGTGGATTATTTACATTTTATCAAATTCTGTGAATTAACATGCCAGTATTTAACTTTTTAAATATAACGTTATCACTAATACTGGTATATCATGACACCCCTGGGAAGGAGTTTTACAGTTTGATGGCCATAAGTAAAAAAGATGCCCTGTGGTGCACCTCGGCTGTCTGTGGCTGAAAGTGCTCTGATGGACTCCATTGTGCTGTGCAGGGGATGGGAGGCGTTATCTATAATACTGAATAGTTTCCTTAGTATCCTCCTCTCTAACACCTCCAAAGACTCTAGTTCCACTCTCAGCACAGAAACAGCTTTCTGGTGAGCTTATTCAGTCTGTTAGCATCAGCTGCCTTCACCCTGCCAGCCCAGCACACATCAGCATAGAAGATGGCGTTGACCACCACCAAGTGATAAACATCTGCAGCATGGTTCTGCAGACTTTGAAACATCTAAGTATTGTGAGAAAATACTCTGACCTTTGTACAGAGCCTCTGTGTTTTCAGTCCAGTTACAAGGATGTCTGAGTTTTCTCATGATCCAAGATTGGTTGCTTGTGATTTTGTACATATTAGACATATTCATACATATTCTTCATTATTAAAAGACAAGTGACCTTAATGCCCTTAAAATACTGATACTATCCCAGAATAAGGATCATCTATACATTAGGAGTCTACATGTTTAAAGCCCACTTGTGCACATGCCACCAACTAATAATGACAATATACCATGAAGTACCCTCAGAGACCATGAGACAAGGACATCAGCAATTCCCAGTTTATTTACATTAGTATCACTTGTTGCTTCAAAATGACAGAATAAAGCAATGCACAAGCTTTAAACTTTAAATACATTTAACTTTAGTTCATTTTATGTTGACAATATTTATAGTTTACAACATTTGCTGATGAAATAAATGTACAAATTAGGATAAGTACCTACAAGAGGCAAAGCCAGATACTTTAAACAAATACATTTTAGGAGTGAAATCCTTCCAAGAAGCAGAAAACAGAACAGAAACTTAAACATTCACTTCCTATTTAATGGGAAAAAAAGGAGAAAAAAAAAAACTCTTGGCAAACATTACACGGGGGAAACTATCGTCTCATACAGTGGACCCTTTAGTGAGCCATTTATATTCAAAATGGGGTCAAATCACAAAATAGAACAAATAAAAATACAATCACTGCAATAATAGGGGAAGATAACCCTCTCAGGGAAAAAGAAAAAACAAGAAAAGATTCTTCATACTGTACTAACAGAGCTACTTTTGCTCACGGTAAGGGTTAACACAGTCCCATGTTATACAGAGAGGAACCAATCAGTGGAGGTTAGGACTGTTTTAGTGCCTTGGTATCAAACTCTGACCTTTACAGCTGTCCACTCCTGGTTCTGTAAGAAGACACCATCTGAGCAGCACCCCGTCCTCTTCTTCCACTGTATCCACCTCTGAAGCCTTGGCCCCTCAGGAACCGCCCAGGGACCCCAAAAGTCTCCAGATTGCGTTTCCTCTCCTCCGCCCATGTTAGTCTGGTTGACACAAAATGAGGCACAAGTCTGTAGCTGGAGATATGGGGTGTCATGCTATTATTAATTATCATGCCATAATTCCACAAATAAAGGAGAAACTAGTGTGTGAATATTGAGGATAAAAATGCTACCAGTTCACCTGAACTTCTTATCAGATGAGATGTTGTCAAAGAAAGATTTTGCTTTGTCGTAGTAGCATTTCGGTCCAATTTGATCATCCTCTGAGTGCAATTCCTCTTTTTCTTTCTCTTCTACTTTAGGATTTCCATCTGCAGACAGAAACATGTACTGTAAGAATTTGAGAGGGAAGCACAGTGGAAGACCAAGCTATGTGAGAATGTGGCTCAAGACTGATAACAGCATTACAATATCAAAAAAATCTCTTTCCTCCTACCTATAGTGCTATTTACAACAGTATCAAAAATCAGTGTAAAACAAGATTCAAAGCAGTGGTGCATTTGTGGTCACTTGAGCTGATGAACCAACCTTTCACATTCATCCTGTCCTGCACCTCTCTCTCCAGCTCCTCCTTAATGAACTGGGCATTTGAGGAATCAAAATCAAAGTCAGTGTCAAACTTAAGGGTGGCAGATGGAACATTAGGCACCATCAGCTGGCCTCTACTGCGGTTCCTGCGCCTTCGTGCTCCTAAAAAAACAAAAAACAAAAATGCATCAAATGTTTATAGGACTTTCTTTTGTTATTTGTATCTGTATTTGCAGTCTTTTACAAACTGTATGTTTCAAAAGTACCTTGCCTTCTTCTGGGTGGTGGCTTGTTTTCATTATTCTGCTGGCGAGTCTCCTGCTGAGCACTGGGCATACCTGGACCTGACCTCCCTAAAATTTAAAAACAACATTTACACTTGCTTTTGAGATTGCTCTCAATTGCACAGATGCACTTTTAGAATCCTTAACAGTGTTTCAAGACTGTTAAACAATCCATGCAATTCAGTTTTGGGTCAGTTGGTGGACATTTTATTTGCCTTTCATCACTACAATACTGTCCGCTTACTGGTGGCTCCGGTGCCCCTTCTGGTCCGAAAACTCTCTCCCCTGGTCCTCAGGGGCCTCCTCCTCTCCCACTGCTGCTCCTGCTCCTGCTCCCGCTCCTGTTCCTGGGATGCAGTCGAACCTCTCCTCTGCCTCGATCTGTCCACATGAAGCGTTTGAACGGCCTTTTCCACCATGGGACCCCTTCTGACATGCAAGCCTGGAAGTACAGGCCCTGCATGAAGATCACAACCAAATACTCTAGTACTTTAACCGCAAACTTAAAAGTATTCAGCCACACTCAGGGTTTATGGTCAGTTTACTGGGAATACATTTGCATTCACTGACTTACCAAGGCCAAGGGCTGCAGCATACTGTTGATTAAGTAGAGAACTGGCAGCAAGCTGGTTGTAGGCGGGCATCCTAAGGGGGCTAAATGGTCCATGAGCTGGGTAGATGCCTGAAGGGCCTGTACTGGATGACTGGACGAAAGAACAATTTAATTGACATTATCTGTGGTGTACTGCGTCCACTTTTAGGTTCTCTACTATGTGAGCCATGCAGTTGAGCAGAGCAGGGAAAAAGTGCAACTTTCGTATTCCCCTCATTGCACAGAAATGCATTGATTGAGATTAGCCATACTTTATTGTGAGCCACATACCAATACCAACTGTCTTCAGATTTTGGACAAATAAGCTGGATGCAATCAGAATGGAATCTGATGTTGTGCATCGTTACTTTTTCCCCTCTCTGTTTGGATAAAAGTAACAGGTGGACGAAAGGATGACAAAAGTAACAGGTGGATAAATCAACCACAAAACAAGTAAGCACTTAGTATTTCTGGCCTATAATGCTAATTAATGCCTCATTTAGTCCTACCAAGCAAATGACCCCATTACTCTCAAATTAATTTATCGTGTTAAATGTTGCAACTGCATGAAATTAGTCCAATTCATCAAATTCAGCTTGGTACATAATCACCTCTTAAGCCTGTTCTGCACATAGAGCAGCTCAACATGCTTTAGATTATTGGTTCCCAACTTGGGTTCTAGGCACCCGTCATGTGGTGGCAAAAATCACCAGGGGTCCCTAAGGCTTTTTCTGCTCTGATGTTGTCAAAATTAGATTTGCACATGTTAACTGAAATCACAATTAATACAAAAGACTGTTTAACGCCACACAAAAGATATATTTTTTGTCCTCACTCATAAATCAAAGGCTATTTAGGCCACACCTCTGTGACTTTTCAGACTCTGTGATCATGAATCATTTTTACTTTTTTGGTAATGATGGGTGTGTATAAGCCAACTCTGTTAGGACCTTCAAATAGAAAATGTTAAGCTTATCCTAATAAAAAGACATTTATCAAAAGGTAAAGGTTCTAAGAATGGAAATCATTATAACTGATGAAAATGTCTGACCATAAATCTTTGTAATGAATCACTTCTTATTTGTATCTTTGTGTGTGCGCAGGCTGCGGGGGGCTCAGCTTTTGTTAGAAGTAGGGGGGCCATCAAGGAAAAAAGGTTTAGAAACCACTGCTTGAGCCTATACATCTGTACTAATGAGGCCTCTGTTGGTCTGCCTCACCCTAACCCTGGACATTTCCTGCAAATATAATGAGCAAATAAATACGTCTTCAATAACGGCTAGACAAAAGTAGCACCGTGTTACTTACGACCCTCACTGTCTCTATCAACTTTGCCCTGGCTGGCACCAAAAACAGCCTAACATGATAAATTAAACCTTCACTGATAGGTCTGACAGATGATACACGTTTACATTCTTCTTTTTTACTGGTGATTTTCAGCTGTGGACTCCATGAGGTGGTGTACTCTGTCTGGACTTCACAGCATGGCCCTAACTTCAGTGTTACAAGAGAAAAAGCCTGTGTTTCAACTTTCCCCTCCATTCTTTTGTCCCCAGTCTCCCCTTTTTGCATACCTGTACTATTGCAGGATCCGGGGGTAGACTGTGGTGAGGTCTTGGAGGTTCGCACAGTGTGATATCCTTAATATCACTTCCCCGGAAAGTGATGTACTCATAGACATCATCTTTGGGTGGCGTTGGTCTGTCAGTGGGTCGTCCCTCCGTTCCAAAACACTTGACTATAGTTGAGAGAAAATGTTTGATAAAGTGACATTGTGCTACCATCTTTTCACATCTACAGTGAACTCTGCAAAATGTTTGTCAAAATGCGATTTTAAATTGAAAATACTGTCTTGCTACAGAGATATCCTGGCCTACACTTCACATTCTGTGGAGTTGTAAAACATCTTTGTTGCGTAAAGCTCTCAGCAAAAGTCAAAACATAATGATTTTAATGTTTTCAGTGAAAATAATAATGATGTAAAAATTATCATACCTTCTAATATAAAAAATAATCGCAATATCAGTCAAAATAATCACAATTAGATATTGTTTCAAAATCACTCAGCCCTACTGTCAAGCATGGGCCCACAACACTCACCTTTTGCCAACACTACTGTGGAGTTCACCTTATCAATTGTGTACAAAATCCCCTCATAACGATTCTGTGCTTTGGAAATCAACCCTATTTTACAGCCAATGTACGGCCTTGCTGAACTCATGGCTAAATAATATGCAGGGAAACTGCAAATAAACCTCCAGCAGAACTCACAACAGGTACCACCAGCATTCAGCCACGCAGTGACCAGAGACAATTTATAAGCGTCTTCAGGTGACTTGAAACCTCGCCCACTGATTGAGGCTTTAACGCACCTGGCAATGAGACAACCTCTAATTCAGCAGTCAGTCTAAGTGCTGAACTTTTCACTTCTGAATCATTATGTCTTATGATTACCTGTAACATTTATTTGGACAATGAGTGGAATGTTTTGCTGACAATAATTTTATATTTTTTTCTCTCTGAAATTTAAAAGAAGTTGCCACAGATAATGCACGCCTGTGCCGTCAAGAAGCCTGAGCTGAGAGTTTGACATCCAGACTGCTCTGTGGCAGCTGCTGCGGGTCTCTTGGAAAAATAGCAACAACGCAGCCATTTTGAGTCGTCTACGATAAAGTCAAATGGGCATAAAATGCTTCGATACTGTAAGTAAATTTGCAAGGACATGTCGAACAACACAGACACTCTCTCAGAGTCTCCTCGATATGAGAAAGTCCCACCGGGAACAGCTCTGCGAGCGGTATCGTTGTTTTCCTGAGGAACTGCCAGACAGCGCTGACACTCAACACTGCAGCTCTCAACCATTTGTTCCAACCTTTATTTTCTTCGAGGGACCAATCACAGCGCCCGGCGAGAGCGCGTCACTCAGGGTGCATCCAATCGGCGCATGCGTCTCACGAACGAGCGTAGCTGGGCAAAGATGGCGGCGGGCTCCGATTTGCTGGATGATGTTTTCTTCAACACAGAGGTGGACGAAAAAGTAGTTAGTGATATAGTCGGATCTCTGGAGTCTGAGCTTACAGGATCGGATCGCGTCAACACACCAGCCAGAAGCCAGTCCGCAGCAAAGTACGCCGGTAACACAGCTGTAGGTAGTAATTCAAATGTTCAGGGCAGCAAAATGGGACTTTCACAACAAGAGCTTGCTAAAGCAGGTAAGATAGCTGCCCACTCCGGTTAGCTAACATTAGCTAATTTTGGTCACGTTGTTCAACTGATAGTAAGATAACTTGGCTTCACTTGTGTGTGTCCCGAAACTAATGCGAATCGGAGAGTTGCTCGACACCCCCCCTTGTTTTCATGTGTTTCCGCTGCTGTAGGGACAGGAGGTGTCATTAACAGCACGGGGTCCCACGATTCGAGCATGGATGGAGCAGCCGGGACCACAACATCGGCGGCGGGACCGAGCGTGACAGCCGCGCAGGGTCAGTCCAAGCCGGGGACGGCTAGCGGAGTCGCTGCGGTAGTGTCAGACGCAACATCTGGGGTCGGGAAACCTGGAACGGCCGGTGTTCAAACTTTGAATGGAAGTACCGTGGTTATGAACTGTCATTTCCGACGGCACGGCAGCAGCTCACAGCCCGGCGCCGTCACGCTCGTCAACAATGGACCTGTCTCTGTGAGCAAAGCACCTGCCGGTACTATTATCAGAACTTCTTCTACTTCTAGTGCTGTGATTTCCTCTCAGCCCTGCGTGAAAACTGTACCCACTGTCACGCTTGTGAGGCCACCTATGCAAACTCCACCTGTCACCTCGCAAAGCGGAGGCAACCCGACAACAGTGTTAACATCAGCAGCCGTCAGTGTTACCTGCACGGCTGGCTCTCCCGTCAACAAACTCGACTCCACAAAAACGATCATTCAGACCGGTGGACAGGTCGTGGCTTCAACTGTCCCTACAGGGACAACAGCGACCATGAGGAGCCCGACTGTCCTGCAGAACTTGAGGACTTCTGTACCGTCTGCGATCGCTGCAACTCCTCCTGGTGGAATACGAGCTATTGCTCCACAGGTGCTGGCCCCTCGACTCGCTCAGCCTCAACAAAACGCCCCAAACATCCAAAACATCCAGCTCCCTCCAGGTAACTTACTGTGAAGTTAACGGTTTAGTAGCTTGTGGAAGTTTTCTGTTAGTTAGACGTGTCAGAGTGTTTCCTCTTTGTCACAAACCTGTTGCTATCAACCGTCAACGCATGTTTGTTTTCTTCGGACACGTTTCTTACCTGTTCTTGTATGATTAGGGCTGGGTGATCTCAACAAAATTAGATATCAATATCTAATATTTAATCAGTAATTTGGACCATACGGTTTAAAGCTGCAACGATTAATTGAATGATCGATTCTTAAATTAATTTCCAACTGTTTTGATAATTGATTAATCGTTTTGAGTCACTTTTAAAGAAAAAAAACAAGTGAAAATTCTTTGATTCACCCTTCAAAAATGTGAATATTTTCTTGTTTCTTTACTCCTCTGTGACAGTAAACTGAATATCTCTGGATTGTGAACAGAACAGATATTTGAGGACGCCAACTTGGGAAACTCTGATAGAAATTTTTCAACATTTTGAAGACCTAAGAAACTAACAAGAAAATAATCAAAAGATTAATCAACAATGAAAATAACTGTCAATTGCAGTCCCAACTGATACATCAGTCAACCCATATTATTGGCCCAATATTGGCTAATCACAACCATATCGCTATATGAGTCTTGGCATTTAAATTGTCAGATATGCACCTACATAGCATTTTTTTTGTAACATAACTTAATGCTGATTGTTTACATTTGATCATTTGAAAGGCAGCATTTTGTGTATATTCACTCTTTTTTCTTAATTCATATTTAACATATACATATATTTTGCTCTATTTGTGTTTTTAAATTCAAAATTATTTATAATTATTAAAAATATCAGTGAAAATTTACTGTTTCAGTGCCCTGATATCATATTGGACAGGAATGTGTATTGTTAAACTGTAAATATCCTGCCTCCATTCCATATCTTTGTCACAACTGTTAAAGACTTTTGAGGGATCATTGCAAAAAATGTGTATTTATGTTCTATATTCTCTGTAGAGTATATCAACCGATGTATCGATATCTGAATTTTTACGCCTCTGTGCCGGCGACAACCATGGCCATAGGCATTATATTTCGGGTTGTCTGTATGTCAGTCTGTCCATACATCCGTCCATCCGTCCTTCCATCCCATTCTTGTAAACAGCTTCTCAAGAACGCCTTGGCAGAATTTCTTCTAAACACAAATTTTCACTTGGACTCAAGGATGAACTGATGAGATTTTAGTGGTCAAAGGTCATGACGAGGTCATTGTGACCTCATGTCCATCCCTTTCCTGTGAACACAATATGTCAACAATGCCTTGAGGAAATTTCTTCAAATTTGGCACAAATGTCCACTTGGTCTCACGGATGAAATGATCTGTATTTCACAGGTCACCGTGACTTCACAAAACTTGTTTTTGACCATAATGCATTTGATATGATAAGAAAAAAATATGATGATGACATTAGATATCTAAAAGGTCAAAGGTCAACGTCACTGTGACATCATAATATTCAGCTCTCTATCAGTCCTCTGTACTCCTCTGTGAAAATAGTCAGTATGTTAAGACACAATGTTTATCACTGGGAATTAACTTCCATTTTGCAAAAAAACAAAAACAACTGAATGCCCTTCATTGAATTCCTTCAAAGTCTTAACAACATGTATTATGAGTTTGGACAGACAAAAATGTAAACTACAACTTGACTGGCTGGCGGAAGTACATGACTGCGAGGCCATTGTAGCTTTACTCCTGAATACAGGTATCGTCATCATCCCCAAAAATCCATTATCGATTGGGCCCAATTCACAAACCATTAACACAATGGATTTTGGATAAATAATAATCAGTAATGAGGACTATAATGACTAAGTTGGTAAAGGCAAATAATAAAACAGCTAGAACAATCTGGTTAAGTTAAAAAAAAAAATCTCTTTACTGTAATACAGCCTTTAAAACCAGGAAAAGACAACAATTATACCAGATCATACTATGACAATATCCAAAATCTAAGACAATATCTAGTCTCATATATAATATTGATATAATATCGATATATTGTCCAGCCCTTTGCGTGAACAGGTAAGAGATTGTTTCAGACATATTGTGGTGAGACGTGAGGACACAGAATTGATTGTCTTTTGAGGCCACAAACAATAGATTAGAGGTGGCCTAACTGCCTAACAGATTAAAAGCCTTGAAGGCAGTCAGCCAATTTATTCCTCCAAATGTTTATCAAACCAAGCATTCTTTTGCAATCTATTGATTCTTATTACTTGTCTTATCAGAGACAGTAACAAACTGTTCTCATATCAACAGCTATTTACTGTGTATGTCCACCAGGCAATGTGTTTGCAAAGGCTAATTGTTAGACTGTTGGTCTCTGACCTCAGATATCACTTCCTGGTTGCACCGACAGATTTGGATTCTACCCTCAGTGACTATTGATGGGATAATTTCAGATTTTCTTTGGCATAGGACAGTATGAGTTGTTCAAATATAGTAATATAAATGCATGAAATTAGCTCTGGTTGGGAGCCCTGTGTTAGCAGATATCCCTGAAGTAGAGAAGGGAGTTCTGGCACAACTTCACCTACTTCCAAGGTGCAGGTGAAGAAGGGAGAAAGGGTTCAAGAGGTAAAACTCCAGCAACTCTTGTTGTATATAGAATAAGTTTATTCTCAGACCAACGCTTTTCAGCTTGTCACCTTCATCAAGTGTTGCTGGAGTTGTACTTCTTGAGACCTTTAGAGCTATCCCAGCCAAAGAGCGACTGGTCAGACCAAAATGAGCTACAACCAGGCAGGGTAATTTGACAAGCCACACCATTTAATAAGATCTATGCACCTACAACAGAGCACAAAAAGTTTTTGCTTTTGCTGCTGAAATGTCCTTTCTGTAAGATTTACAGAGTTCTCAGGGCTTCCCCCAGAAAAGTTGATGGGCTCAGTGGCAAGTATTTTTCTTATGGGGACCGACAGCCGAGTGCTGTTTTTTTGATGAGGACCCAGCGTGACACTGATTTCACAAAGCCCTACATTAAGTCAGTGCTTAAAATTGACTAAAGGAAAGGTTGGAAAGGTTGGAAAGGTTACAATGTTATGTTTTATTATAAATGACTAATTTATTCAACACATATTTTAAAAAAATCAACCACTGTAGTTTTGCAAAGAATCTGACAATGTACAGTCTTGAAATGATGTGTTTTCAACAACAAAATAAATTAAATTGCAACTTTATTGACTTTTATACTATCTTTTAAATTCACAAAGATTATATGTGTAATTCATGGCACAATTCAGAGGGGATCGGAAAATGTTTTTGTTAACATAGAACAAACCATTTATATCTACAAAGGCCGGTGGGTCACACCACAGTGTTTTGAGTTTAGTGGTCACTGGGCCAGTGTATTACTATGTGCGGGGGTCCCATCACTTATCACACAGACAGTCACCTGCTTGAGGAATGGGCAGGTTACGCCATCAGGCTCCTGTGCATAGTAACACATGTGCCCAAAATAAAGTATCAACTGGGAGAAAAAAAGTTTTATTTTGTTTTTGTACTGTGGTGGATGCTTACAACATCTAATTACATGTTGTGTTGTGGCTTAAAATGTTTTTGATTTATGGCACCCTGTTTGTCCTCATTTTGGTCTGACCAGTTGCTCCCTAGCTTGAAATCTCTGAACATAGACCTCCAAGCTGATGTTAATAGATCTACAGAGTAATTCACATCCCTTCATGGCAGAGACTCCATGCATACATACAGTGTGTTGGTGAGACTGATCAGGACAGAAATGCCCTGACCTTTGACAACTTAACCCCCCCCGACATTTGCATCTTGCAGGCATGGTCTTGGTTCGCAGTGAGAGCGGGCAGCTGCTGATGATTCACCAGCAGACCTTGGCTCAGATGCAGGCTCAGTCGCAGTCCCAAAGCGCCATGACACCACGACCTGCAGCTCCCACCAGCACTCCACCTGTCCAGATCACCTCTCTACAGGTACCAGGACTGCTGGACAAATTAGTGCAGTGGCACACAGAAAATATGACTCATTCATGTCGGTTAGTGAGGCACAGGTCTGATAAAGTGGATCAGTATTTATGTGGATAATGATCTTATTTAATAGATCAGGAAAAAGCACTCTTATCGGATCTTTACACAATATTGGTTGATGAGTTTAGGTGTCAGGATTTGTATCAAGACAGAAAAATGGGAAATGAAAACTAATATAGTGTGTTTTTATGTGACAAATTGAAAAGACAATCACCCTAGCCAATCTGACACATTTTATAATGCAGTCTGATTTAATTATGTTTAGATTTCACATGCACACTCTGCTTGTATTGCAAACGACCAATTAAATTATTACACGGGTATTAAATGGGTTCTGAATCTGGATAAGTTATCCAGATAATAAATAATCCAATGTTGCCGATGCATTTTCACCTCGTGTTTTTAATGCATTATTGTTATCCTCATTCAGATCAGATCTCTGTCCTTCAGAGAAAAACCTGCACATGTGTAATTTGAGGTGGAGGCAAATCAGCTCCAGACTTCTTTTGAAAAAATCAGAGTTTTGTGAGAGTTGTGAAATGCTGTCTACGACATACGCTTAATTGTATATCCCCACTTGTGAATTTGGCAAGTGTAATGTACATGAAGTTATTCCTTTTTTCATATAAAATATATTGTGTCAGTTTTTCCTTATCTGGATTAACATGTCTTGATACAAATGACATTTTAACACCAGGTAAAAATGGGGGGGACTGATTTCCTTTAGCTTGTGTGCAGGTTTGCATCCAACTTTAAAGTAAGTGAAGATCAAAGAAACGTTAAAATGGAGACTTGTTAGTGAAAAACTAACATCATATTCCCTGCTGTTCTTTAGGCTCCAGGTGCATCACTGCTGGCTCGTCCAGTTACCCCCACCACCATTATTAAACAGGGTTCCACAGTCCAGACCACTGTGACAGCCACCACCACACTGCAGAGGCCTCCTGTACTGCAGGTAACTCCACCACACAGCCTCCCTTTTGGGCATTTAATTCCATGTGCAGGGTATAAAGTTATCAAGCACTAAATGGCATTTAAAGTTGTCGAGTCAATCTGTGAGGGTCGTTCACCTCAGAGAAAGATAACTGATTGTAAAGACCAAGTTCCATTACATGAAATCTGGTTTGTGCTGACGTTTTAAACACTCTGTAACTATTGCATGATCATGTTAAAGCAAACCCTTCACTCTGTGTCAAACTAAGTTTTGATTGGCAGCAAGTCACATTTTTAGAGCAATGAGTTTGGCTTAAAGACACAGGGTATGAAAATATGTTTTTTTCCCCATCAGCAGCTGTGGCAGGTGGATAATTTCCACCTCCCACTCAGAAATTTTACCAGTTACTTCTGAAATCAGTGCACAGCTGATGGCGCATCTCCAGTGACTCAGAGAGACTGCTGACATCAGTTGCATCAACATCATAATTGTCCCCCTACTCTCTCCTGCCCACATCACTCCAAACATTAAATGCGGCCTTCATGACCTCATCAAAACCTAACTGGTCAAGCTGTTCCACTTTTCCCAAAATCCATTTTTCACTCAGGACCGCTAACCTCACACAGGTAGCCCTATAAATGTTGCTTCACTCATTGTGTAAAAGTAGCCATTATCCAGAAAGTGAACACAATCATTCACAAGAAGTTTGAATCCATGTGTTTGAAGATGCTTGTTATTAGTTCAAATGAATCGTTCTTCATATTTCAACTGTGCACATGTTTGTCCACCTGCTGGGAACAGCTTTGCATCTCTCCCGGAGAAGAGAGGAGCAATTTCCTAGAATGAGAAAGTTAATGTAAGGCTTTTAGTCCTGGCTAAACCAGAGCTAAATGCATCTATCTCAGACCAGTTAGGATTGATTTCCTACTCTGAAATGCTAGATAAAAACCTGCCCAGAACCTGTTTCATAGGTTTTGTTGTCATCCTGTTTTGCTTAATAACTGTGCAATGAAAGGATGGGTTTTTGTATCAAGGCCAGCACATTTGTTTTGATTTCTATGTATTCTCTCTGTGTGGCCTGTTTGTTTGCACACTTTGAGCACCTTACTGGTTGTGTTAGTCTTTTCCTCAGGTTGCTATGGTGTTTCCTGTAAAGGTTTATACATTTACAAATAACATTAACAGGTTTTCATTTTCTGTTTTGCACCTCATATTTCTGTGTTGTAATTTATGATAGAGAATTGTTAAAGGGAGTTTAGTTTAGTAGTTTGGATTTTTTTAGAGGGGTTGTATGAGGTGCCTAACGATAGTAAGCGTATTAACTACAATAGATGTAAGTCGGCTTGTTCCCAGTTTGGAGAAACAGCAGAAATATCAGTGTCAGAAGCTCAGCATTGAACTGCTGTTGACAGGGCCAGCAGAAGAATGTAAATCAAAATCCTAAAAAAAAATCACTGTCAGTTTAATTGTATGCTGTGCTTAACACCAATGTAAAGCAGTGAAAAAATTTCTAAGTGTAGTGTATGCTTGTTTTTTTAAAATCTTTTTTAAGTGGCTAAGCAGCAGCAGTTCATTGCTCAGCTTAATGCTGACCTCCATCTACTGTAAGTACTATACCGACTTTCAATTAGTACCTCATGCAACCCCACTTCAAATAATCTAAACTATCCCTTTAAAGTCCCAAGAGTTTCATATATCACATGTAGTGTATTAATATGATTAAGTGTTCTGTGACAGAAAACATACAATATTTAGCATGTCTTTCCTGAAAAAGAGAAGCTTGCAGGAAAAAAAAACTGTATTATGCCCTAGTAAAGCTCAATGCACTGCACCCTGGGACCAGACATGTCAAAACTGTTATTCTGACCTTGTCATTTTCCTGAGTCTCATCTCATGACTGCATATTCACTGACTTATATAGAACACCATCATGCTGGGAGGAACTGCCGCCACCCCGGGACAGCCATTAGGAACGCCCACCACAGTGCAGCCCGGATCTGCAGCCACAGCAGTTACACAGAGGGTAGGGCCCCTTGGCGCCACTGGGACCCCTGTCACTCCGACGGCTATCACAGCTGTAAGAGAGAACTGCTAACCTTGAATGCTTTTGCTTTTGTAATCTTTCAGTGCTAACTAGATACTTGTCAATTTTACAGTATTACTGTGTTCAGCTTCACATTTCTACTGTAAGTCTGACGTGTATATTTGATAAAACATCATCTTGTGTGGGTGTGCTTACAGGAGACACTAGAGAATGTGAAAAAGTGTCGAAACTTTCTGTCCACATTGATCAAGCTGGCATCCAGTGGAAAACAGTCCTCTGAGACAACGGCCAATGTCAAGGAGCTGGTCAAGAACTTGCTGGTAAATTTCTCTCTTTTTCTTTTTCATTTTTCCATAATAGCGTTCATTTCTCTCTCACCATTTCTGTGCTAAAACTCGAACTCTGTTTCTCTGTTTGTGTTTTTTGTTATTCTGATCCATCCACTGTGTTTATTGTGCAACAGGAAGCGAAGATAGAGCCTGAAGATTTCACCAGTAGGTTATACCGGGAACTCAACTCCTCACCACAGCCATACCTTGTGCCTTTTCTAAAGGTGAGATCAGTGACACACCAGCACATATTCAGATATAATGAGTGATGAAGATTTGATATTTAGGGGGATCTGTTAGTAGAACAGTATTTAATAGCTTTAAGGTATTGACCAAAATATTTCATGCAGTATTGAAACTTCTGCAGACAAGCAATACCTGCAATCAATCCATTTTGTACCCACATCTAGAAAAAAAAGGTTTTGCTCTTAGTCAACGACCGCTAGTGATCTTAATGTGAGGTGTGATTGGCCTAGTCCTGCAGCAGCTACATCACCAACATGTTCTGACAGTATGGCTATACAACTTTCATCTGTGGCATCAGAAAAAAAAATAATGAGGAAGGATTATTTCAGGAAGGGTTCATTCACATGAAGGGTCAGATCATATGAAGCAGAAGAAAAGGTCAAATGAAATCCTCTATTAGTATTGACATCATTTTAAGGGAATTGGTATTGTATTTTTTATGATACCTAGCCTCAGCAGAAATTGAATATGATATTCATCAGTCTGTTTTTATTTTTATATAAAATCACATGAAAATAGAAATGCCATGTTTTTGGTTACTTTAGAATGAGCTGTTTATATCTACAGAGGGCGTAGGTCCTCTTCCACAGAGGCCAACATGTTGAATAGCCATGTTTCTACAACAGGTCAGAACAGACAAACCAAACATTAGCTCTAGAGAGGACCTTTTGTAAGTTTCACGGCCACCATAGTTTCTCCTAGTTTGGAAGGATTGGGTGAGGCGAGCAGTATTCAGTTTTTTGCATTCTACAACCTCACCACTAGATGCCACTAAATCCTACACACTGGTCCTTTGAATTTATATGGGTTTCCTACAATCCTATTGCAAGCATTGCAGAGTCCTAGCCCCCTTAACCACATAATCTGTTCTTTCTAATGTCAAGGATACGGTGCATAAACAACATTACAAAGAGTAGATTTACTTTTCAAAAGATGACCAGATAATTAAATCTTGCAAAATGACACTATTTCTCCTCCTTTGTAAACACTGGTGCAATAACTTTTAACAAACTGAAAGTCCACAAGTTCATTTAGCTAGTACATTTACACAGAGACCAGTCTAATTGTGTTTTTAGTAGTGCTTGGAACTATAGTTACAGAACCAGGACATGTGTTAACAGTTACGACCAGTGAATTGACCTTTGACAGCAGTGTGGTATGAATGGGTTAGACAATGGGTGTGTTATCCTGCATCAAACACAAGATTTATGTGTTAAAGTTGTGTAACACCATTATACTCAAACTGTTTCTGAAATGCTTCTGAAGCATCAGTGGGCATGCAAAGGTTTGCAAGAGGCATTGCATGGCCTGAGTGTTGTGTACAGCATAATGCTGTGGCTTCCCCCTACTCCTCTTTACATTTTGTGCTCTTTCAAAGTAAGTGTACAAACATTGGTGCTACTCTGCTCACTAAACTGAGTATGTGCACCAGACGGTGATATCCTCAGGACGTCTTCCTCTGACCGTCACCCAGCTTTCTTAGAACCCCCGTCTCTGGACTCTCCGGCTCCAGCAATGCTCTCTGCACGCCTTTATCTAAAACTGTCTACCAAGTGCAGCCAATAAAGTCTTCCCCAAAGTTTTCCAAAAGTTGCAAGTGAAGGACAACTGAAGTGGCTCTTAACACGCTAATTGGAATAGCGATAGCCATAATGTCGAAGATGAAACATGACATGAAAGAGCAGAATCATCATTTGAGGGTAATGGGACAAGGAAGAAAGAAGCACTGGATGTTACTTTAATGGAAATATCACTTATAGTATTTTTTTTTTTTACAGTTAGTAATACACATTTCTCTATACTGTGTTTACTTTTTCAAACCTGTTGAGGCAGTTCATCTCACTAACCACCCATAATGCACTAATCAATGCAACCAAAACACTTACTACAAAAACTTACGATCAACTCTTGTACCAGATCACTGACAAGATTTGTATCCCAACAGTAACACTTTGCCACTTGTTATCATCATCATTTTATTCTTTGTTCAGCCTAAACCAAGATTCCATTACAAACAAAGAGGAGGACACTTCTTTATTGCATGGACTGTGCTACCTCATAGTATATGTCAGATAAATTAATCATAAATGCTGCACTATGCTTATCTTTTTGCCGTTCAGAGCAGTAAAAAAATAGAATTACTGCCTTGCACGTGTATGCCTCTGCCAACCAGTCAAGTTGCATTTTACATCCATGTCTGTCCAGACTCATAATGTATGTGGACTTGGATGGAATAAAAAATGAAACTTACCACAATATTGACCTGTAACTTTGAAGGAATTTAATAAAAGGTGTTAAAGCAGCAGTAGTAGGTTAGAAAGCCTAAAAACAGTTCATTATTGAGTCTCATCTGAGTTAGGTTTTGTTTTCTCCGTTCTGAGCCCCTCCTACTAAACGAGCAGCACGTGCTCAGTGCGCACAAGCAACAGTTTACCGAGGCAATCGTGAGCGAGCACAGACTGACAGATATCAGCTGTTTGTAATAAAGGAGATACCTGTAAGTACAAACAGCGTCGGAGGAGAGAAACTACATTTCGAAACGTGGAGATTCAGTTTGAAGCTTAAAAAAATTAAAAAACTGAAATTTTAAAAATGTCTTCCTCTTGGCTCTCCTGAGTATCACAACGCTCACTTGTTCTTGTTCAGCTCGGCGTGATAAAAGTAGTAATGGAAATGCAAGTCAGCGCAACACAGTTTGACTCGGCACGGCCAAAAATACCAGTGTCAAAGCCACATGTGTGTTTGTATGTCAGCCTCATCCACTAGAGAAGTCAATTCTTTCCTTTACATCCCTCCTCTCTTTACTCTCACGATGTGACTTTCAAATACATTTCTCCCCCGGTCAGCAGTCAACATGGGCAGAGAGACTAATTATCTTTATTACTGTATACAGCACGGATAAATCCACCTTGACATTTGACCACCAAAATCTAATCAGTTTATCCTTGAGTTCAAGTGGAGATATGTACTAAGTTTGAAGAAATTCCCTCAAGGCTGTTCTTGGGATGTCAGAGTTACAAGACTGGGATGACCTGAAACTAATGCCTGTGGCCACAGCTGTCGTCAGTGTGCAGGCAAAGAAATGTTTAAGGTTTTTCAAAAATTGTCAGTTACAGAGGTCCTTCAGCATACAGTCATGAATGTGCACAAAAGAAATTGACTGATTGATCCAGTAGTATTTCAGATTAGCTGCAGACAAGCTGCAGGTCTGTTGATCACCTACTGTATGATCATACACGCACACACACACACAGAGCATGACAAGTGACTGCGTAATCCCCTCCAGGCTTACCCCCTGGTGGAGATAACATTTTTGTCATTTGTTCTTTTACCTGTTGAATGCTCCAAACAGGTGTTCCTTGATCATTCCACAAATTTCCCGGTGTTTTGTTGCCCCATCCCAACTTTTTTTGAAACATGTTGCACACATCAAATTCATAATGAGTGTATATTTGCAAAAAACAGTAGTTTATTAGTTTAATATTAAATGTTTCTCTCTTTTTTCTCTCCAAGAGCTATCTTTTTTACTTTTTGATAATCACATCATTAAATCTGTCTAGCCACCATGAGAATAAATATAAAGACATATTCATTAGGGCGTTGTTTGATTATTCTGCAATGTGAAATACTGTTAAGTCATAATTACAAATAGCTCTTGCAGTGTTATCCCAGTAGGATGTTGAATCGCTGGAAATTTAAAAAATGTGAAAACAAAGCAAAACCTAAAGTCTTTATAAACTTCCCATTAGATTTACCTAATAACCTAATCCATCCTGTGCAGAAAGTGATTTTTAATAAACTGAACATATGGTCACTCTTTCTGTCTGCTATCTGCCTTCAGAGAAGCCTCCCAGCGCTGCGTCAGATGACTCCAGACTCAGAGGCCTTCATCCAGCAGAGCCTGCTCCCTCAGCCCAGCACTCCAGCAGCAGCATCAACAGCAACAGCAGCAGCCTCCACGGCCCTCACTGCTGTGGTGCTGCGACCTCCTCTCTCCACTGCAGCCACGACAGCTACCAGCAGTGCCGCGACCAAAACCACAGTTATCAGCCTCACTCAGACTCCTCACAATAAACCTGGACTGGTAATTTTGCTGCTAGTGGGAACTATAACCTGTATATTAACTCGTTGGCATTCACATAAAAGGTGAAATTTTGCCTGTAAGATTTTATTCTTCTATTCTTGTCTGTGCTTTTATTCTCGTACTTTGTCTGTGAATGTGCGCAGATTGTGCCCCAGCAGCAGGGGACGATGACGAGGCCGCAGGTGACGCTGGCTCAGTCTCCCATGGTGACGCTCAGAGGACAGTCTCATAGTCGCATCATTGTGGGCCAGCCGCAGGTGGTCAAACAGCTTCAGACAGGTGTGTTTTCAACAGTCGCTCACACGTCTTTTATTTCTTCAACATGTCAGTCAGTAGGCATGTTAAATAAGTACTAATGCTCTGAATGTTGTATTTTGTCATTTTCTTTATTTGACACTTAGAGCGTCTAATGGGCGTCTGTTCACAGATTCGGATGCTGAACAAATGGATTGAATAAAGTCCTAGAAAAACAGAGAAATACATTGTTTCCCTCTGAGTCAGTTTGTATGTGGTCTTGCGCTCATTTACAATGTACAGTATGGAATTGCTGCCACCTTGTGGATACTGACTGGAATTGCTTAATACTATGCAAAGATGCCAAATTTGATTCTAAAACAATTAGAAAGTAGATTCACATCAGAGTGCACTAACAGTATACAATTGATTTCAATCAGTTAGCAGCAAACATCTGAATTTGTGCCTCTGTGTGTTTAATTCCAGCAGTGAAGCAGACGTTGGCTCCAGGGGTCAAAGGAATACAAGTAGTCACTCAAGCTCCTCTTGCTGCTGCTCAAAAGAACAAGCTAAAGGAAGCAGGAGGAGGAACCTTCAGGTTTGTGACACATTTTACAATCTGGCACATCGAGATAGTCAGCACTCCCAAGTTTTCAAGGTCCTTATTTTCAATATTTTAAATTCTCAAAAGCCTCTGAGAGTTTGAATTTTTTTTGTATTCTAATATTTGATGCTGTCAGCTGTTGCAAAGACATCAATTTCAAAAGTTCTTTTCACGTATTTTAGAGCTGAAAGAATTAGATGATTAATGTTCAGTTGTACAACAGATAATTAATCACTAAGTATTTTGATAATCAATTATTTTTGTAGTTTTTCCAAGTTACACTGCCAGAAATTGACTACTTCCTTATAAATTAGGAGGATTTGATGCTTTTCCTCATCTTTCATGGTGGTATACTGAATGCCTTGGTTTCAAACAATTAGTTGGACAAAATAAATATTTAGCGGAGTAATTAGTGATTTTTTTATTTGCGATTAGTTTGTTGATTATCTTGATTGAAGTTGTTTGGGCCATAAAATGCCTAAAGCCCATGATGACGTCCTATATGTCTTGTTTAGTACACAACCCAAAAGATATTCAATTAATTGTCAGAGTAAAGGGTAAAGAAACCAGAACATATTCACATTTACGAGGCTGAAATCAGAGAATGTGTACTTTTTCTCTAAAAAGTGACTGAAAATGATTAATTGAATAATTAATCCTGTCACAATCTTGTCACTTGAAAAGTAAGTCCATGTTTGATTAGACCTATTTTTCAAGTCTTTCCTTGAATGATAATTTTCATCATTGATTAATCTGTCAGTCACATTCTCCATTAATTGATTAGTTGTTTGGTCTATAAAACGTCAGAAAGTTGTGAAAAATGTCGCTCAGTTTCCCAAAGCCCAAGATGACATCCTCGAATATCTTTTTTGTCCACAGCCTAAAGAATACTGTCAGACAGGAGTAAAGAAACCAGAAAATAATCACATTTAAGAAGCTGAAATCTTTTTTTTCTTTTTTTTATTGAAAAAATGACATCATCAGAATAGTTGGTGATTAATTTAATCGTTAATTAATAATTGATTAACCTTTGCAACTCTAATATGATTTTATGTGATGAAGAAGTGAAATAATCATTTTGAGTATATAAATATATTGGTCTTTGTGCTGGAAAAGCTTGAAAATTTACCTTGAAAATACTTGCAAAGTGCTTGAATCTTGGGAAAAGGTAGAAAAATACAAACTGACAACACAAATACCTCCACGTAATAGATGATTATGTTGTGTTTTGGTGCACTTTGCTCCTTACATTTTCATGATGTGGAAAAAACTAATTTTCTGGTAATAGAGGTCTAGTGGGAAAGTCTCTCTTTGGGAGATATTTACCACCCCTGTGTTATTTAATGATAAATCGGTTAACACATTTGCTAATTAATGCAGTAATTATCTTAATTAATGACCCTAATAAGTATAAGTGGTCATGGGTAATATATCATGGTAGTTACACCTCTTCTGACACAGTGTCAACAAAAACATTTATCTGCATTTACAAAGATGGAGTACGGCTTTAATGTCACCTTGAGGCGATGTGGCTTACAGACAGCAGCAGACAGGATTTATTACAGGGCTATTGTATTGGATTGCATTAGACCGTACAAGTGTAACTAATAGACTGGTTTATGATGTGAAACAAATTTACGAGCATAAAATAGTAATACGATTGAGAGACCCATGCATTTCTGCTCTGCCTTCTGTACCAGGCAGCATGTATGATGAGTTGTCTCACAAGAGATGCTTTTTAAAATTGTTTGAAAACATCTGTATTGTGTGTTTGAATAGATTGGGAAGTAGAGTAATCATGCTGTGTCTAAAAGATGTATCCTATCCTCAGTCCCTCCCCTTACCAGGTGATTGTTGTGGACGTTTTCTTCTTTACAAACCGAAAAGTGGGGAAAAAAGAGATTTAAACATGCGTTGTGACAAATATGTTTCACTTTAAAGTCGCTCATTTTAGGTGATTCTAGTGTCTTTCAAGTAATTCTGAAAGCATATGTTTTAGTCTTAAGAAAAATGAAATAGATGGAGAGTCTGTTGCTTTCATTGCATTCATCTTAAAGGGATAGTTTTTATTTTTTGAAGTGGGGCTGTGTGACGTACTTATCCACAGTCAGTGTGTGCATCTACAGTAGATACCGTACCTACAGTCGGCACACCCCCAGCTTGGAGAAGCAGACAGGAGTGCCAGTGTAGGAAGCTACCTTTTAGCCACCTAAAAAATGAATATCTGTTTAAGTGTACACTGTATTTAGAATATTTTCATCACTTTACCCTGTCACCAGACAGCCGTTTCCAACAGGAAACTGAAGCAGTTACATCACTCTCTCCTAAGGCCACCACATTCCTTTGACAAAAACTGTAATTTTACCTCGTAGAACACAGGGGTCGCTGGTCTATGGCTGCCTTGATTGGTTAGTTTTTTGGTGTCATTGTGTGACCTCTGTGTTTTAAAAGCTTAGTCTGGATTCACTAAAGTCACAGAATAACACAAACTAAACAGTCGAGGCAGCGTTGAATCAGGGGGGTAAAATGTTCTGCGAGGTAAAATGGGGGCATGGGGTGTGCCGAGTGCCTCATGTAACCCTACTTTAAAAACCCTGAACTGTCCCATTAATGTCCCAGGTCTGCCACAGTATCTTTTGCACTTAATGTTTTATAAGTGCAGTTGTGTGTTCAGACTAGTAATTAGGGTTCATGATGAAACATCTTTGTATTTACATTTTTCCAGCTGTTTGGGTATTTTTCTAGCTGTAAAAGACAACTGCATCTAAATGAAACAACTGAGATTATGTTGTATAAATGCACAAAAGAGATCTCAGGATTACTCTCTCTTTTTCATCCAGGGATGATGATGATATCAATGATGTGGCCTCCATGGCAGGAGTCAACTTGTCGGAGGAGAGCGCCCGTATCTTAGCAACCAACTCCGAGCTCGTTGGCGCGGTGACTCGTTCCTGTAAGGACGAAACCTTCCTCTCCACCCCTTCACTCACCCGGAGAGCTCTGGAGATCGGTGAGACACATGAGCTCGAGAGAAAATGTGCAGCGCGTTGACACTGTCTCACTCACTGTCTAAATCTTTATCCTCACTCCTCCTGCTGCGACAGGGAAGAAGTTTGGTGTCAGCGAGTTGGGTGCAGATGTAATCAACTACATCTCCCACGCCACACAGCAGCGCCTACAAAACCTGCTGGAAAAAGTGACACAAGTGGCACAGCAGAAGAACATAACATTCAAGGTGACTATATGTACAGTGCTGTGAGAGCTGTTGATACCCTTTGCCATTTCCTCTGTTTTAGTTCCTCCTGTTGCACCTTTCTGTCCTTCCTGTCAACGCCTTGCTTCATTCATCCTTCAGGAAGACGAGCGGTATGAGCAGGCTGGCGATGTGCGAGCGCAGCTGAAATTCTTTGAGCAGCTGGATCAGATGGAGAAGCAAAGGAAGGAAGAGCAGGAGAGAGAGATTCTCTTGAAGGCTGCCAAGGTAATAACATATAAACAAGAACTCACTTTACCTTTGACAGGAAGAAAACTACACACTGTCTCAATTGCATAGACAAGTCAAGTGAGTTACCTCAGGTCAGCGTCATTAGTATACATTTCCTCTGCTAACTGTCGTGACTGAGTGAGTGAATGAATAAAACCTTCGAATAAATGGAATATGTCCATCTTGAAATATTAAAATGTTCTCTACTTTATTGCAGTCTCGGTCACGGCAAGAGGACCCTGAGCAGCTCAGACTGAAACAGAAAGCCAAAGAGGTAAGTATACTGTATGCTTCAATAAGTGACTGTGTGTAGGGCAGCAATTACTTATTATTTTCCTTATTAATTAATCTACCGATTATTTTCATGATTAATCACTTAATCATTTCGTCCAGAGGTTTTCAAAGTGGGAAGGCCTCCCCAGGGGGTCTCGAAACAGTTTCAGGGGAGGCTCAGGAGATGAGTGAAATGTTACATTAGTTATCAAAAGGGGATCACATAGATAAGCCTAAATGTGTGTTATTTAGTTAAAGAGATGGTTCACAGGTAGAGTATAGGGGACTCTTTACTGCCTTTTAATGCCTTTATCAAAATAAATTATCAATTAATCAGTAAATCTCAATCACATAGACATTGAGAGATTGAGTGGGACCTTTTCCCAAGCTTTGTCTGATGGGAGTCCCACTGTCTCAGACTTTGAAAACCCCTGGTTTTGTCTATAAAATGTGAAAAAATGTTCAGCACAAATTCCCAGAACACAAAGGGATGTCTTCAAATGTATGAGAGCATCATGTTCCCACCACTTTTTGGTTGAAAACAACCACTCTAATTTGACTGGCGGTCAATACAATTTCTGTGGTCTTTGCCAGTTTAAAACACATTAAATAAGAAAGCTTTATCGCTGTTTAGCTATTAAGACCCCAGACCTTCTGGCCAGTTGTCGATCACTGATTTGTGTCTCTGCATAGAAAGAATTAAAGAGTGTAATCTTAGTCTGCCTCTATCAAAGAGGAGGAACCTGACATATACAACTACCTTATTGAATCTTCAGGTAATTTATTTCAGACATCTGTCACTATCGTTAAGACACTTCATTTTAACTTCATTCTAAAAGCAGGTGTTTTATGGTAGGGACATTATTTTTTCACTGTAAAAACTTTGTTCACACCATCATCTATTTCTTATTCGCTTTGATCTACAGACACAATCAGCATGTCATTTACTCAGTAACATCATTAACTAACTTGTGATGAAGTGTTTGCCACTCACACACATACTGACCGGCTGCTTTTAGAGCGCTTGTTTTCACTCAAATGGGGCGTGGTCATAGGACGTGGTCATGGGACATGTCGTATGGCTGCTCTCGTCCATTGCTTCTTTCGTCTAAAACAGTCCAAAACCCAAAGAGTCTTCATTTACTTTTATAAATAACCAGCAAATGTTCAACAGTTTTCTTGAAAAATGACTGAAATGCTTAATCGATGATCAGAATAGTTGGCAATTAATTTTTTTTGATCGACTAATTGATTCATCGTTGCAGCACTTCCTATCTGATTGCTTTCTCTGAGCTGATGTATGATGAGTTGGTCTGTGAGACTAATCTGCGTATTGCTGCTTGTATTCCAGATGCAGCAGCAGGAGCTGGCTCAAATCAGACAGAGAGAAGCCAACCTAACAGCGCTGGCAGCCATCGGCCCGAGGAAAAAACGGAAAATGGACTCTCCTGTCAGGGGTGCCAGTGCAGAGGTGAGGGATACGGAACCATTTGGCAGAGAAATGTTGTGCTTATTTTGAATTACTTCAAATTTGCAACTGAAAGGCCTATAAAAGACGCACTGTGTTTCTCCTCAGGGCTCAGGGTCGGGCCCCTCCCAGCCCGGAGGCTCCAGTGCAGCAGGCTCCAGACAGTTTTATGCGACAGCGTATCACCAGAGTCAACCTCAGGGACCTGCTCTTCTGCCTGGAGAATGAAAGAGGGACCAGTCACTCACAGCTCCTCTATAAAGGCTTCCTCAAATAGCACCTGCATTAAAATGTCTAGTTCCACTCAGTGGCATTCAGGAAGCAGAGCTGACCGTCAGCTTAGAGCTCAGACCCTTTCTGCTGGTACTTTCTTTGATCACCCACTGCTGAATGATGAGACGTCTGACAGTGGGAAGAGAATTATCTGGAACACTGAAAGGACGTCAGCTTTTAAAAGCCTCTTCAAGCACAGGCCTTTTTGTATTTCCAGCGAAGAGGTGGAGCAAATATTGGAACTCGGCCCTGATTTCAGCGTGCCTCTCAGCTCGGTTTGCTCTTCAGAGACCAGTTGCACCCAACCACACTTCACTCATGCACTGCCTCATGCTGCACACAAGAGAAATGTCTTTAACTAAACCCAACACTTCAGATCTGAAAACCTCTTCAGGGTCATTTCATTGATGTCTGTGTTGTAGCAGCGAATCTCTGTGAAGTGGTTCCATTATACATTAATGTGCAACATTCAGGTGCAGCAGCCTGATTTTACAAAACTGCAGTATTGCTAATTTTGTTGATCGTGTTAACATGTAAACTCTGTTTATTTAAGTTCTTAACAGAGATTTAAATCTATCACACATTTATACTATATTTTAGCACCGTTTTAATGCCTGTGGATTGTTTTACAGAGACTAATCTTGACTAGTCTTGTCATCTGCTGAGTTGCCTTCTTACCAAATTAAGCCATATGGATTAGAATGTGTTGATCAGATTCATTTTTAAAAATGAAATCAGTTCTCTCCAGGTTTGGAGAACGTGTGCTTTTATTGTTTTGTTGTGTGATTTATTTCTTTGTCTTTGCTTGATTGGAAACAAAAATGATTATTTAAATGTCATGTGTTGGTATTTGAAGTCTGCCCGCTATATGAGCAAAATTCCACTTTTTATTCTGATTCTAGCACATTTAATAATATCCTGACTGCACATACTTTACATCCTTAGTGATCATGTCTGAAGGACACCACTTCGATTTTTTTTCCCACCGCCTGGCCAGAGAGCAGTTTTCATTCCTTGCTTCTGTGACAATCTAAAATTTAACTTAAAGAACTGAACTTTCAATCTCAAAGACATCCTAAAAATCCTAATCCTGGCTCTGTGTTTCTTTAGTAATGTCACAAAGAACAGTTTGGCTACAGTATCTCTGAGCGGGATGTTTGATGTGATGGGTTGTCCTCTTGGGCACTAAAATGTGGCTTTTGTAGCATTTAAAAATTAAAAAAGAGGACAGATGTGGCTGCCTGATGTTACTTAAGAAATAGGAACCAATATGATATAATTCGGAAACAAAGTGGTTGTTAAAGAGAAAAGTTGGCTCTTTTTACGTTGATGTTGAATCAGTGTTCATGGCAGATGTAGTCAGTTGAGGTGATAAATTCCTCAGTGCATGCTGTATGATCTCTGATACCGTCAGTTTGGTCAGTTTTCTTGGTCAGTAGAGCACACATAAAGGAATTTATTGCTTATCGACTACATGTACTATCAACCCTGATCGGACATCCACATGAAAAGTGCAGAATTTTCCCTGTAAAACGTCCATGATCACATGTGCTGTAATGAGAATTTTTAAAAAGTGGAGTTTGGAGGACTGAATCCCAGCCATGTCATTGATTGCAGTCATTTTAAGTGAATCAGACTCTTTTTTTTAATGAGTTGTATGTCCACAGTTTTATATTTATGAATGGTGGAGGTCATGTTGAGTAAACATGGGTGTGAGATGCAGAGCAAGGACAGCACTTTGACAGATCAGTTTTCTAAAACTAGTCGATCAGATGAACATACCCACTTTATAACTTTTTATATTTTTAGTGCACATACTAATTTTGATCTTTATACCTTTTGTCATTTTATGAAAGAATGTTTATTGGCAAATTTTATTACTGTACATACGTAGGTTTGCTATTTGTAGATTTATCAGTTGACGACTTCTAATTGGGCAAGTTTGTCTTATTTTTCATATATGTAGAGATAGATATGAGAAGTAAGACAAATGTAATGCTTTCTTGCCAATATCTTGTAAATTTTGCACAGCCATGTTTATATGTAAATATCTGAATTTAAAAAAAAAGTTTTTAATTGCTATTTTACAATGGATTGAAAGAGAACGATCTCTATTAAAACAAAAAATCAACAAATGTCTTGACTGTTGTAATTATTGTGGCATGTCTGGTCATCGCAGCACCATCCCACCATCTCCACCATCTCCCCATCTCCACCATCTCCACCATCTCCGTCTTCACACCAGTATTTTCTGACCGGTCAGCAGTATTTTTGAACAGCAAAGAAGTAGTAGCTATAATAGCTATAATTAAGTTAGAGAGTTAAAGTGGAGTGTTTACAAGACTTTCAAAATATACAAAGAAGTCATTAATTTTCCAGATTTGAAACATATTCATATTTTCTAGGTCGTATCTTTATGATGATTACTTTTTCATTACTATAAGATTTGACAGAATATATCTGAGAAGTAGACATCTATTGTCCCTTTCTTACTGAAACACATATGTATGATTTTGGGAAGCTGAAAATACTTTACTTACTTTTTTTCTCAAATATTTCACTTGTTCAGTTAAAAGAGAGTAATTAGTTTAAAAAAATCACCTGCCCTTGCAAACATTGAAAGATTATGAATACGTGCCTGCACTGGTGGATTCACTCGGCAAGGGGGAAATATTCCTGCCTGGTGCCCCTATGTTTGAAAGAACGCAGTAAAAGTGCCCTCTTGGATGCCCTTATGGCAGATAAAAGATGATCAAGTGCTCTCTACTGTGCAAGAAAATTTGATGCAGGGCAGCCTGCTATCATGTCAAAGCGTGTAATAGACCTGCTGGTCCACCGTGACAGCATGAAAAGTACACACATTCTTAATCAGTGGTCAAGTTAGCAATAATTCTTCTTCAACATTTGTTTAGACTGTTAGACTTTCAAAATAAAACTTGCTGAGAAAAATGTCATTTCAGTAACAGTTTGCGTTTAGGAAAAGATTGCGGTTTGGGATAAAATAACTTGCTCGCTAAAATGTCCTGCACTGTAAAAACAAAAAAAAGTTGATAAAACCAAAAATTTCAAGGCAACATACTTCAATAGATTTTTGAGTTTTGAGCCCAATTCCAATTTAAATGTTTTGAAGTTTTAAAGTTTTAGTAACTAATAAAGTTTCGATGAGATAATTTTCTTTTCTTCTTTACATAAACTTGAATCTTTAGTTTTTGAAGACCAAAAAAGTAAAAAAAAAAAACTCGAAGTAAAAGTGAATAATGATTAATATTTTAAAAATTTCACTTAAAACCTTTTAATTTTCAACAACCCAAATAAAGACAAATCAGGTTCACAGTTTACTGTTAACAATTTCTGAAATGCATTTTTCTTTTTGAGTTTAGAAATCTCAAAGATTCAAGTTTATCTAAAGAAGAAAGGTAAATTATCTCAGCTAAAGATTATAGGTTGGCAAAACTTTTTAGTTTATTTCAAACCTTATTTACAGTAAGTTGCTTTGAACGTTTGAGTGTTCTTGATGAGATGAAATAAAAGCAATGAGATGTCCCGTTAACTCAAGTATTTAACAAGTGTATATGCATGAGTCAAGATAATACAAGGTGAGGAACATTCATTTATGCGCAAATTAACTCTCCTAAGTTTTATTGATAAGGCCTGTTGTGAGCTGGGTCATGATGATTTGTAATTCATAAAAAAAAGGGGGGGGGGGGGCTGAAAAAAAAAAAGTTTGGGAAACACTGGACTAGTAGTACACTTTGCTGTGAGACTGGGCTCTGCAGGACTCCAGTGGAGAAAACATAATGGTGCCCTCTAGAATGCCCTTCCAGTGAAGGAAACATAATTACATGCCCTCTACAGTGCCTGTCCAATGGAGAAAATGTGATGCAGTTCCATATATGCTGCTCTACATGCTCGACAGTTAGTTGGCCTCTGCGTTCCTCTAAATGGTTAAATAGTTAATAGCTCTCTGTGATTTTATTACAGAGGTGCAGTAGTAGTTCTACTTTAAAATTATGAAACAGTTTTAATCTTAACCAGGGTTCGGAATGGTTTCACCCATGCCCCTCAGACAGCTTGAGTGCCACTGTGTGCCTGAATTAAATTAAATCTTGATTTTAAAAAGAACCATCACATGAAACTTGATAATTCCAAGCATTTCATTCTTCACTATCTGCTGTGATTAAAATCATATTTTTTATTCCTAAAAGGATCATCTCTAACAGAACTTTTGTGCATGCTCTTCAAAATGTCCTTATCACATAAGAATTATTCTACAGTGGCTGGACGATTTGCCAAAATGTATGCACATATTACAACATAATTTTTGAATATTCTGTACTTATGCTGATGGTTATTCAGTTTCACAGCAGAGGGAGAATGATGAGGACAAGTCCTCGAAATCAAATAATTAGGAGCCCATTACTGCTGGATAAGACAGTACACCAAGAATTAATTTCCCACTAACCTTGAAACATGATCAAAGGATGTTTTGTCCATAATAAATAAGATTTTAATCATTTGGTTCTGACTATCTCCCTGTTATCTCCTTACATGACAAGTTTAGTAGGAGGATAATGGAAAGTCTTGTCTGATTAGGTTCAAAGTTTGTAACACTAGAGAACTAAATTGTCAAATCAATATAATTTAACTGGAGTTTAGTGGTTTGTTCAAATGTGATTGCACCTCACTATGTTTAAATGCTTAAATCCCACTGAACAGTGAGAGGTATTGATTGAAGGATGGAGAACTAAAGAGGTGAGTGTTGTACAAACTGAAGTGTAATCTTATTTTCTCTCATATGCACTCAAAATATTTCTACCAGTTGAGCTGAACTCTATTCATTCTCCACAACAGAGGACTGAAAGGCAAAGTGATGTTAAATCATGGAAACTTGGAAATGATACAATATAAACTGTAGTTCTTTTTTTATTATTATTTTTAGATGCATCTACAGTACTTAGTCTCATGCTGCATCATTTCATTTTGATGATGTAACTTTTAGAGCTAGAGTGAAAAAGAAATTTGAAAAAACTGACCTTGTTTACAGCACAGGCTGAGTGAAACTAAATTTGAGGAAAACATGAAAGAAAAAATATCTGATTTTAAAGTAAGCATACAACTTATTGTAAGGTTAAAAGCATTAAACTGTTTGACTGTTATGAAACAGTATCAGTTTAATAGTGACACCTCTATATGACCTACATGAACAAACACGCTCAGCGAGAAGACTGGCTCTTTCTGTATAGTTATCCTGCCTGCCACTGGGTCAGATTCTCCTCAAAATCAGAAGAAATTAGCCTGTGTTTACATTTTCTCAAGCAAAGTTACAGTAAGCTGTACATTAGCAAGTAAAAAAGGACGTAGGAGGACATTGTTCTTCAGATAATTTCATTTCTGACATATTTTGTGGTTATAGTGCTGGCAGTACTGCTGATTTTGTCCACAGGGGTCTCCATCAACACATTATGAAAGTTCTTTGTAGCAGCTTAAAGTTTACTCCAGTCTGTATGTAAAATTTTGCTATAAAATTACTGTATGCCTAAGCTGATTCCAGATACTATGATTAACAGATAGACATAAGACACATGGTAGGGCAGGGGAGGTTGGCACCAATCAATGCTGTTTTATATCTAAACAATTGCAATCACCATACAATAAATCATTAAATAGAAAATTCCTAGGGGGCTAAATATCTGGAACTGAAGATTCAACACAATGCACAATCATTCTAACTTAAGGGATGGTTCAAGTTTTGCAAAGTTTTTCAGGTTAGGATTTATGTGGTACTTACTGTTCATATAGTGTTTTACTTGCAGTAGATGGTGGTCAACATACCCCCAGTTTGGCATCAGCATCAGGAGGACCAGTGTAGGAAGCTAAGTAATGAACTGCTGTGGACAGAGTCAGCAGCAAAGAGGCTCACCTAAAGAAAACAAAAACAAAAAACAGCTTAAAGCTACTGCAAGAAGTTTTTAGCTGGTTATAAAAACAGTCTTAATTTATGACTGATCTACAGAAGTTAACCAGACCTTCCACAAGAAGATACTGTTACTGTAGTGTTCTTAATGGCAGCCGCCATGAAATCAGATGAAACGAGCCTGTGTTTAGATTTTTCCAGGCAAAGACTAGTACCTTAGAGTTAAAATGAAACAGGATAAGTTTATATTTGGCTAATTGTATTTTTTTACATCAGATTTTGTGATTATTATGGTGCAAACATGACCGCTTTTGTCAAAAGGGGCCTCCGAAAACAACAAAATATGAAAGTTCCTTGTAGTAGCTTTGAGCGTGAGCTACATTTAGAGTATATTCATAGCTTTACCTTACATCAGACAGCCTTTTCTGATGTTATATAAGCCAACTATCACTCTCTCCCAAGCCATCAGAGTACTTTGGCAAAACCAGTGATTTTACCTCACTCGCTGCCTCTGTTGATTAGTTTGTTTTATTGTGTAACTTCAGTGTTTTTTAAAAGATTAATTTAAATTCCAAGTCACACAATAACGAGTGATATGTAGCATATATGATGGCAGTCTCCTGTCAGAAATGGCTGTCTGAAAAGAAGGTAAAATAGTAAAAAATATTTTAAATACAGTGTACACTTAAACTGAAAATACATTTTGCTGTTCACAGCAGTACATTGCTGAGCTTCTGTGCTGATGCTCCTCTCTGCTTCTCCTAACTGGGGGTGTGTCAACTACCATGTGCTGTAGTTAATATAAAGACTATTGATAAGTACTTTAAATAACCCCACATAAATAAAAAATTCCCATGAACATTGAATCAGACACAATGACACCCAAGAAGAGTCTACTTCATTCGTGGTTTATTGTGGACCTAAGACAGGGGAGACTGGCACAATCAATGCTGGTTTTATATTAAACAGAAAATATGCTATCATGTATTCTCACCATACAATAAATTATCAATAAATTAATATAAAAGGATCAAATATCTGGGTACTTTGTAAAAGAGAAGTATTCACACAAAGCACAATCATTCTAACTTAACATAAATGACTCAGGCATCAAGATTATGTAAACATAAATGTACTAAAAACTAAGAAACTCACATTTCAGCTCAAACAAACAGTTGCTGCTAGTAAAGATTCCTGCAGAGTCCTGCCACAAATGGTGTAAAGAGCTCACACCTGCATTCAATCCTGTATCTACAACCTCTGATCGAGCCAGGCTCCTCCCACTTCCTGCCCCTATTCAGACATTTCCTCCTCCAGACTTGGATATTTATTCTATATTATATAAATGTATATTTTTGTTGCATTCAAGTGCTCCTCAGGTGGACCCATTCCCCAAGTTGGGAAGTCCTTCCTCTGACTTGTTCATGAGCTTTTAAGTCGTAATGTGAAAACAACATGGACGCTGCATCAAGATAATTCCTTAGACTACTAAAATATTGCTTTACCTGACTTGTTATCAGGGTTAATGCTAATAAATAAATTTTCTAACTAATCCAGTTTACTTTATGTGGAGAAAAAACTAACAGTTACAACCTAATACCATATTACATGTTTGAAAAAAATGTATATGCAATATATTAATTAATAAGAAGTTATCAACCAAACTCTGGTCTGCCATGTTTCTCCATACACGACATCAACAAACAACAACTCAGCAAGTCATGTAACAATAGTTTCTCCAAATTTTTGAGCCGTTGTTCTGAATTGAGGGTGCATTCACAAGAACATTCCCACCCCAGAACTCATTTTCTGATTACAACACATGAATGCAGGGATGGTATATACTGTAGGGTTTAAAAGCAACCAAAACCCCCCAAACACAAACCTGCATGAAGTTTAGGAGTATATATCCAACTGCTTCACAAACAATAAAAACAAAGAGTTGTGGACTTACAACAACAATTGTTCTTCAATACTATTATATTTTACATTACAAGCCAAAAATGTCTCATCATCCTCTACACAGTAAGTGCACTTTCATCACTATAAATTCATTCTATGCCTCTTGATTTCATACCTCAATGACAAAACAGGCCTAAATCATTGTGTCATGTTCTCAAAAACGGCTTACCCTATCCTTGGAAATAAAAATAATATTTATGAGTTCTGCTTCTGAGTGGATAAGGCTGTTCATGGTACGATAGTTACAAAATCCCATTGTCATTATTCACTCACTGGTGTGACATTTTATGGAGATGGGATATTTTAAAGTGATCTACTGCACAGTGTGAAGGCCTTTTGAGCTCCTTGGCTGTAGTGTTATACTGATGCAAAGACACAGCACAGCACATATTGGCTCAATTTCAACGTGGACACTCTTTTCCTTCTAAATCTCAGCTGTCCACTTTGTTTTTGTTAGTGGCCTTTCAAGCGGATGTCAAAATCTCATTGTGCTGGAACTCTTCATGCTCTTAAAGTATTGTTTGCGCGATCCATCATTACATTTGGCAGATCTCTCAGTGGAGAAAGCAGATTGAAGGTGTTGTACCTGAGGTGCCAAGCAGAGTGGCTCCACAGGAGGGCACTGTCGCACCACATTTGAGCTAATCACAATTATGTCTGACAGTCACAGAGCACTAAGAACATGTGTCATCTGTAATAGTAGCTTGTATGACCTGGGTGCATACATAGCATATATTTTTATCACCTTATGTTAGCATTTAGAAAAGTCCTACCAATTAAAACTGTAATTACTTTTGAAATGCATATTAATATGTTACTTTTGTTTCTACGGAGACCAGCTGCTGTATGATTGTACGTATGTAAGCACTGACTTCCTTACTTCTGCTGCTGCATGGAAAATCATATACACACACACACAGATGGACATCTCCATTAAGGATCACACCAAAGCACTTTCTTGTATTCCTTCAGATTCGGTGGATTTGAGGCTTAGAAAGATGTTTGTTCTGTTCCCTCTGCAGACAAGGTATCCCGTGCCCGTATAGTTACCCCAACCGTTGTCTTCGTTGTCTTGATATCCCGGCATAGGCAGACTTCTAAGTCTTCTCCAATATGAGTTGTCAGGCTATATTTGCTTATGTTACTCTGGGACACCAAACTCAATTCCACTGTCTTGTTTGATTTTGCATAATGAGAGACTGCTGGCTGCTCACAGGATAATGTCTTTGAGTGACAGCTATGAAGATGAGTGCATATATTTCACACATTTTGATATATGCTAAAAGTGCAATATACACTCTAAAATGTGCTGAACGAGGCTCCATATCACTTGCATAGTCTTGCATGTGGTTTAAATATAGCTCCTGTCTCTGGGATGCCTGTCTCTGGTGATTAGAAATGAGTTTCATAACTTTTTTGGGGGAAGTATGCACTTTGAAACATCGATTATTGCTTGTGACGAGGAATAAAGTGAACATTACTCTTCTGCTGTGAAAAGATAATGAGCCAACAAGATGAATTAGACCTGTTTATCTCATGAAAATGTTCGCTAATAGTTCAACACTGACAGCCCGAGTTAAGAAAAATTCTTTATGTCAGGACTTACAGAAATAAGTGATGATGCAAAAGGCAGCACAGTTGAAAATGAAATTCTCGAGCCATTGATCATCATTAATATCATGGAACTTCAACTTGGTTTCAGTAACTCTCACATTAAATGTCTGTAATTACATAAGAAGCTATCAATGATAAAATTAGGGGAAAAACCCACTCAAATCGCTAATCATACCTGCTTCTAATCAGCTTCATCTGGTTGGATTAGATTTAAAGGGACAGTTCACCCCAGAATCCTGGCCTGTAATGCTGTTAAACCACCCACATTTTTTTTAAATGTGAAATGCAAAGTTATGGCAATATCGGCCACAGAGATTTCTGCTTTCTCTCCAGTGAAATGGGTCTAAATGGAAAAAGTCCTGTGGTGCTCAAAATGGCAGAGAAACACATTGGAAAAATTCCAAAACAGTGTCTCTTTACAAAAATCATGGCCTGGTTCCTGAACCTGCTGTCGGCTTTAGAGGAAAAGGCGGGGGAACATGAAAGTCACGAGGAACCATCCTCTGGGTACCATAAACATAAGTACATAATTTAATGGAAATCAATACAGTAATTGAGGTGATATTTCAGCCTTGACCAAAGTGCTGGACCAGCCCGGACTCATTCCTCACATGTCACATATGGAGGTTTTGTCACCTCCCCTCTGCAATTCTTATAGACATGCATGGTACCCATTAGTGGTTGAAAGATATACACTGGGCTTTCAAGTGACTTGAATGTAAACCTATCTGCAGCAGTAAAAGATGCCCCAGACTGTCAATATAGTATTAAGTGGGAGAAGTCCACTCTGGAGGAGGTGGGCTGGATGGATGGCTCAAACAAACACAGGACTTTGACCCAGGAGACTGGGTGTCATGTCCCATGTGAAAACCAACATATTAATAAAAGTTGTGCATAACTTTTAATTTAATGTGTCACTTTCATCTAGTCAGTCACTTCATTGACATCACCTGATGAACATAGCGCAATTTGTTTATTGTAACCCCAAACATGATCTTGTTCTAAACCTACCCAAGTAGATTTTGTGCCTAAAACTACCCAAAGTACAACCATTTTCACAGTGTTAACCATGTGTTAAAAAGGCTTTCTGGGAGCATCTCATACAACTGCTAAAGGGTACTTTGTGCATCACTGTGAAATGCAGAGATCTGGTGACAAAATGTCAATATGTAAGTTGTTGTTTTTTTGTTTTTTTTTAATGAACTGCATTTTGCAGTTCACCTAATTCTTTGTGGGGGGCTTTTATTGCCTTTCCTGGGTAGTACAGTTGAACATTGACAACAAACTTGAAAGAGCAGAGAGCAAACGTAGCAAATACTCTGTGAAATAACAATAACAATTCAATAGTGCAATACATCAGCCAAACTGGTATAATTTCTGCATTTTTATTCATACCATGCATTTAAACTGAATATACTCTTATTTGTAATACTTACATCCTAACACACTTATCCCCCATCTTCAGCATTTTACATTATTTGTACCACCGTTGAATATATTGTTGTATATTTTGTCGTTTACATATTTTTACACCTCTTATTTATATTTTTTCGATATTGTTGTATATAGTAGTACAATGCACATATTTTTAAAAATATATTTTTACATGCTTATGATTCCTATTTCCATTCTTATATTTTCTATATGTTTATATATAGTTCTATTCTTGAATGACAGCAACTGTAATGCAAACCATTTCCCCCAGGGATCAATAGTACTGATTGTGATTCTGATTCTGATTGGTCAGAATTAAACCTGAGGTCACTGCTGAGGACTGAGCCTGAGTACATGAGGTGCAAGCTCTTTTTTTTTTTTTTTTTTAACCCAAACCATGATCTTTTCCTTAACATAATCAAGTGGTTTTAGTGCCTAAGCCTAAACAAATTGTGACTGACAACTGAAAATAAAAAAAAACAACAAAAAAACAAAAAACAAATTATAAATAAAACATTTTTGGTGTTACAGAGGACACAAGCCCCACTCTGCTGGATGAGAGTTGTGCCTGACCTATTCATTCACCACAGCCTGCTCCCTCATATGGACCATGTTGTTTTTTTAGCACATCACCTGCCAGTCTCTTTCACCCAAAACCAAAAATCACTCATGTGAAATAACAAATTTTGCTTGGGGAGCAACCCTGTGCTTATTAAGCAATTCTGGAAAATAAATACAAACTACACAGACTGGTTATTGTGTGTAGGCTTTTGCCATCAAACTGCATCATGATCATGAACAGAGCTTATAGGCGACAGTGTTTTGTACTCTTCTTCTTTACAGAATAACACAAAATAATTCACCAAAACCAAATCCTCTATTAGATGTGGTTTGCCACTGTTCAACTGCTGGTTGTCATCTTTACCAAGGTAATTAGAAGAGAAGGATAAATATCTGCAACAACAACAGTCCAGATGAAAAAAAAACATGCTTACCTGTTCAGCAGAAACTCAGCACGACTTAAAAATTCTTTCAGGTCCAATGCCAGCGTTTGTTTTTGTCTCTGACATTTCTCTGTCGGAGGATTTCAGGAGGCATACTGGAGGTTTTGGCCTTACAACTGTCAGACACTCTGTATTTTGAACTCTGCTCCCATCACTTGGGGAGGTGGTGTTGTTTGAGACTTGATGGTTAGTGGAGTGGATGCAACTCCATCTACTGTAGAGGAATGCTTTTATGGCCTGTAAATAAAACATGAAGTTAAAAGTCAAAACCAACTACAGAAATGAATTGATTAGAAAATCCATATACTAAATCTTTTGAACAGGTGAGAAGATTGCTGTCTTCCTTCCTACAGTACTGTAATGTTCCACTCTTTTGTTTTGTTACAGCAGCATCCAACAGCGCCTCAAACTGCAAAACGTCTTTGCAGCTGCACCTTTGACATTTTGAAACTCATCATGGAGAGCTGGAATGACTTTAAAAGATTTGGAGACTGCCGGGGCTGAAAGTTCATCAGAAAGTTTATATTCAAAACATTTCAATTGCATGAGGTGTTGACTGAACTCTTTGGTGTATTTTTGATTATTTTAAGAGCAAAGTATTGCTGTTTTTCCACATTCATGTGCTCAGTTCTGTTCCTCATGTTCTTCAACAATGTTTCTCTCACTTCCACGCTGGACATTATAAAAGTTGTAAATGCCAAATAATTAATTAATAAATGGACTCTAGACAGGATGTTCTCTTCATCCTCACAATGGCACTTGTACATCAATTTAAAAAGACTCTTAAATAAATGAATGAATGAAATGAAATGAAAACTGAAACTGAAATCACAATCAATTAATTGTAGTTTTCTAGCTTTAATAGAAATTTTTGTAGTTTTTCTTAGCTTTAATAGAAAATTAAAGTGGGCAGAATATACAACACTGTTGCACAACAGTTTGTGGAATAGTGATGAAATTTCATCTATTAGATTCATATAAATATGTACCTGGGCACAAATTAATAATTTTTTTTGTGATACTCAGCACGACTTTCAAACTAATATACAATATTACCCACCATCACTCTCATTCTGCAGGCAACAATTGATATGCATTGTCCAGTTAGACTTTCAAAATAAAGGTCTTGAGTAGGTTTAGTTGACTAAACTGTTAGTCAGGCCTCCAAGACAGACAGAGGACAGTTTGACGACCACGAATACAGTGCCAAGGTGATTTACAGTGACTCTGACCAGGACTCTGAAGGGACAATGAAGACATGGTAGGTTCAGGTGCCAACAGGAGGAGTGAAGCAGTTAGGGGGCCGGTTTGTAGCCAGTTAACTTGTAAGCATAATTAGAAGTGGCTGGCATGACCCAAATCTTCTACCACAGTACATGTAATTTTATATCATATTTCAGTCAGACAACTCACATTTTAGAATGTTTATTTCAGCAGCAGAACATTGTTGGAGATTGGTGTCTAGGCTCCACCATCATCACTCACCACAGATTATGTTTACATAGATATATAGAGGAATGACGAGCAAATATCTTGAACCCCCGTCGGAGCCTGCAGGTGGATGCTGGGGTGGTGATCGGGCTAAAAAAGCAGGCAGCGACACTGGTGCAAGGCAACAATGCACTGACAGACGTAGGGAGAGATGGGAGGTTTCAGCAGTTTAAATAGACCGCCAGATTGGAAGGGTGCGTTTGGTATGTGCTACGGAGAGTGAGGCATGTTACATGTGATTGGTGGTCCAGCTCGAGTTGACTGCCTGAACTAGCCTGCAGGTGTTGCTACATATACCATGATACAGTCACTGTTCCAAAAACACAATTAGGAAAATTTATAATAACCATATAATACCATACTCCATCACATTTGATAATTTTGTTCTATTTGGATCTCCCATACAAACAAAAACAACTGCGTCACATGAGACAACACTTAAGTAATAAGCAAAAGACTCAAAACACTACGTGTTACAGGTTTTAAGGTTAACAGGTGGAAATAAATACCAGCCTGGTTGGGATGCCTCATGCTCTGTATTTACACTCACACACTTTCACACTCCTTGTCCATGCCACCTGTTACAGTCACTAGCCCCTTTTACACAGCATTTTCAAGGCTGGAATATAGCACCTTTATTCCGCTTCGCTGTCTGTGTAAAAGGTATGGATGGGAGGGTCAGTTTTGTTCCACCTCTGAGTAGTAACAGACCCGTAACACAGCCGGATTGACGACTGTGAAAAAGGGTAAGCCGGCATGGTGGGTCAGGGCAATGCTGAGCCACACGATCACTGGTGTTTGTGACTGTAATGCTTAAATTACATAGTTATTCCACATATTTTTCAGCTGTTTTAAGCAGAGAGAGACGAGCAGACAGTTTTTACAGTGCTGACACAGTGCTGCAGGCAGTACAGACACACAGGAGGACAGAAATCCTCCCCACAGATCATAGCACAAGGTGATCTTTTTAACTTATATGTAGCAGAAGAAACATCTTATGATTTGGCGATTCCTGTGTAAAAGGACACACTCATGTGGCTTCATGGCGGCGTTGCTTGGTTCAGTGTAAAGCCAACTTAAAGGGCAGCCCTTGTTGCAGTGGTATTGCAGGATCTCTGTGTAAAAATGACTACTGTCACATCATGTGAGAACATGACAGTAGCCAACGTTCTGCAGCCCAAATCATGCTAACTTGCGAGTCAGCTGGATTTATTAGATCATGTGATAATCACACAAGATAGTGAAAGCGCTATAGCCAAATCTCTACTTGTGGGGCATATTTCTGCTGTTGCACAGTATATAATGTATTTGTTTTTGTGAAATTAGAAAATATTTATTACTGTGTTTTGAACAAGAGTTGTGAGATTTTATACTATGGTGAAATTAATGAAATGTTCAGTCTCCTTGCTCCCGACACATTTAGAATCAGCTTTTGCTGAGTTTAGCTTTTGCTGAGTTCAGCTTTTGCCGAACTAATGACTACTAGTTGACTGGGAAAATATTTAGTTGGGGCAGCCATAGTTAGGGTTTGGAAAACATTGTGGTTTAAAACAATCAACAGTAATGACTGATTTCAAACAGGAACCAAACCCTGGTCTCCTGGGTTAAGGTCCAGTGTTTGACTCATCCATCCACCCCTCACTACTACCTAAACAGACTCCCTCATTTTACTCTTGTTCACCTTTTTCTCTCTGAAAGCTGACTATAACAAAAATATTGAGTTTCATGTCATGTACAAGAACTATAGATTTCCCTCATGACTATTCACAAACTGCAGTGATACGGGGACGGATATATAAAGACAGACAAGCAGCTGCTTAATACAACAGTAAATGTTGCCTGCCTGTGCATGCTAAAAAAAAAAACACCGCCTGGCAAAAGGAGAAAGTCTTAAAATGTCTAAATTGATTTGGATGTTGAAGCATTGAAAATGAACAGATAGATGTCAGATTATGCGTACATATCTTATCTCACGAATAGAAATGCAGTTTGATTTCCAAGTTAATAAATCATCGGAAAAAAGAAGTCCGCCTTGACATTCCGCAGCTGTCAGATCTGAAAGGTTGGTTTAGGATTATAATGAGAAACATTCAAGCTTTTAAATACCGCACAGTTTGCTACTTCACCAGCAAGCAGTACATGTGTGTGTGTGTGTTTGTGTGTGTGAGTATGTGTGGTGTAAAGAACTGTGGAGAACAATGTGCTTGTAGGAGGCAAATTTATTTTTAAGTTTTCTGCAATCTCAAGTGATCTGGAAAAGAGAAGGGAAGGCAAAGGTGAAATGAACAACAGCCACAATTATCAGCTCTAATTAGTGATGAATGTACGTTTGTTATAAGCACAAAATCATGTGCAACACATTTTAAAAATCATTCTTCATTGCTCATATTAAAGCACTCGAAAAGTAGCACAAAACAAGAGCGATGTTAACAGTCTTTATGCTTAAGAACTGTTTTGGGGTCTTTTTCAGGTCATCTTACTCAGGCTGGAAACAACTGGTTAATTTCACAGATGATTGACTGTTAGAGTGGTTTTACTGGCTATAAAATGCTGACTGACAATAGCGCAGCTAGTGACTTGGCAGCCATGCAAGAGGCGGTTCCCAAATCAAATTTCTGTCTAAAAGGATCAGGTTATAACATCATGTGAGGGAACCTTCATGGCATTAAATCAATCTGGGGCTAGACAACCTCTCTCGCTACCAATAACGTTACAATTCTGAGTGATCACCATCATCCATAATGGATTTTTCTTGTGTACGGATGACATTACTCCACTGAGTGAGGCAGTATGGTTTTCTGGTTTTCTCGAACGTGTCAGTGGTGTCGGACTTAAGATGGTGCCTTTCACAGGCCTGGTCACACATAAGGAATATGTTACATGAGACGGCATTTCAACTGCTGTCAAACACAATAATCTAGTTATGATTCAAAATAATTATGTCTATGTCCTGTGTGAAAGATGAAAATGACTGTGCCGAAACAAACATAATCTGAATCATCACAGACCAAAGAGTTCCTGCTGGTGTTTTCTGTGTTTTCACCATGAACTCTAAGATATCACTTATTATATCTATATACTATATCCCGTTAGCTTAACAAGTTTTATTTATTCAAGTTAATTATACTTAATTCTTCTAGTTTTTATTTCTTGAAGTCTTTTGATTTGAAATGATGAGCTGAATGAATGTACTGATCTGCACTGTTCTGAGCTCAATCAACTCATTAAGTTTAAGGTTCTAAAGAAACATGATCAGCATATCAACAGACTTCCCAGCATGCACTGTCTGAGAGGTAAAACTCTTTGTGTGAAATCAGATTTGTGTAAACTGTTTGTCAGGGTGACTGAAGATGTTGATGGTTCAACTTAACATCTTAAGTTTATTGAACATGTTTTCTCAAGTACAACTGAATTAATAACATTTGTTTGACTAGAAAGGTTTATTTGTTTTGTAGGCAGCCTGGCCACAAACTTTTTTAAAGCTACTACAAGGAACTTGTATGTTGTGTTGATTTTGTAGGCCTCTGTGGACAAAAGTGATAGTATTTCCACTGTAATTACCACACAATATAATCTAAAAAGAAATAGCTGATTAAAAAAAATCTCCTCCTGCTTCTTTTTTAACTGGCTAACAAACCACTCACTGTAACTTTGGCAGGGAAATTTGAAACACTTGTTTGCCTGTTTCATCTGACGTCAAGCACAATCCAACCTGGTGGCAGCCATTAAGAATAACTACACAGAACTAGCTAAGCTTCTCGCTGATCGTCTCGTTACATTTGTTTCATAACCAATTAAAATGTCCTTGCTATAGCTTTAAGTTAAGATAGCTTATTTTTACAGTGTGCTTTACATGTTGGATGTGGATTTCCATTACTCAGCTCATTCTGGAAGCAAAGGGACAGGAGAGAGGAGGTCCCTCAGGGCTGGAAACAACCTCCGCCTGCATCCTCTGCACATAATTGAACAAATTAGCTATGAACAGCTGTTACCTGTTAAAATGACCCGCTTTCATTTTATCGCCGTGGACAAGAGGTCTGATAGCATCTGCATGCTACAGCTGTCAGCCATTCTGATTAGCTTGCTGATTCCTGCTTTCAATATATCATGACAAACATAATTACCTCAACATCTCTTTTTATGGATTCTACAAATCGCCCGGCGCACAGAGCATGCCAAGTGTCCATCAATTACAGCCACGCTCTGCTGGTAGCCCGTCCACTTGGCTGCGCAGACTTTGTCAAACCTCTTTCCTTTAAGAGTAAGATGGTATTTAATGTTACTGTAAGTGAAAGCCTAATGCTGTTTCACTTTTTAAATTAAAATTATAGAGTGTGATCATCATAGAAGAACATGAACTTCACGACCTGACCTCACTGCCTCCCTGCTAGGTCTCATCAATGCTTTAACTTCCTGAACAGGGGCTGAAGCGGAGAGAGAACGCTCACGAACATTGTCCTCGTACTAATCAAGCAGAGTGAGTTCAAGAATGGTGACTTTGGCAATAATGGCCTTTCATTAAGTGTTGGCATTCATATGGTTGAAGTTAAGTGGCTGTAAAAGAATAGATAGAATCAGAAGTGAACAGGTTAATTGCCTTAAAGTGGTTTTACAGATCTGACCTGGTGATAGATTTTTAACATAAGTGCACTGTGAGGGTAGAAATTTCTATCCATTATCTGAAATCTGAATAGGACAAAAAAGGGACAGAAAGAACTTTCAAGTGTCCTGCTAAGGTCATAGTTCATGTGAAGTTCTGATGAAATGGAGAGTTGTTTTACAGGCATAATATCTAACATTTCTTTTGGTCACCTGTCAATGTTATCATGATTTCTGCCTTTGTTGATTTGGTCATTTTTCCACGATTTTTTTGCTCCTACCAAGTGTGAGCAGGCTACATAGTTAAATGGTTCCTTTTTATGTCTGTTTTCAAGATTGGGTTCAGTTCAGTTCAGTTCAGTAAACTTTATTATCTCCCTGGGGGGCAATTTGTTGTACAGCCAGCAGAGAAAGAAATAACAGAAATACAGACAGAAAAAACAGTCATACAATCAATACAATCTGATAACGGGGGGGGGGGGGGGGGGGGGGGTTGCCCTGCCCTGCCCTTTTATTTTGAAAACTGACCCAATGCTCTATGCCGTTGAATATTTTTATGCTATCAGTGGACGAAATGAAAGGGTTACCATTAGTCAGGAACTCACAGAGAAATACCACCACAACTTTGAGCACTTTTTTTCCCCCACAACTTTTTTAAATTCACTCTTGCCATTTCTCTCAGTGGCGTAATTTCCAGCCACGGCAGGAAGCCGTTTTCAGTGAAAAAACTTCAATAAACCCTTAGTACACCACCTGTCCAGCACTAAACTGCAGAACAAGACAGTTTGCTTGTGAACATATGGAGCATTTAGCTTCTAAATAGTATGATATTTTTCTCAGGAGTTGGTGGAGAACAAAATAGAGTTATGAAAGGCATGTGAATATTGGGTTGACATCCATTAGGTGGACAGAAACTTGCTAAAGTTGCTTTCTCGTCCGCTTGATGGGTAGCCGAAAAACTGTGAACATGCCATAAAAACTTAGGAGAATATGTCAACTTTGTGTTTAAAGCCTGTTGTGCTTCCCCCAAGTGGCCAAAGAATAAATTATCACACGTGTAAGCTCCAAAGTTATATACCAGACTTTCTGTACATTTTAAAATTTAATTTGGAAAGTTTTTAGATAGATAATGATGGATGATGATGATGATGATGGATGGTAAATGGTAAATGGACTGCATTAACTAACCAGTGATAGAAAGCTGCCAGCTACCAAGCAAGAAAATACATTTTCACACCACAAAAGGATTACCTGAGGACAAATAATGAATTTAAAGAGCAAAAGGAGGATCTCTCTCGCTATATATATTTTTTAAATAAACAAGTGATGTTTATTGTCCATGTTGGTGACATTCTGAGTGCAGAGTAAATGTCCATCATCCATTTATTCTGCCTTAAATCTGTGCCATTGCTGCAACTGCTTGACTGAAACGTGCAGTTTGCTGAATGCCAGAAGAAGATGAAGCCACATTATTAAACAAAACTCACACCTCAACCTGCAGGTGTCTTTTTATGGTTGTAATCAGTTTTTTCCCAGGAGCAGAATAACAACACGGCAGTAATAGATTTGTATTTTAAAATAAACACAAACTTTATTACGGCTGCATGTTTTATATTACTTGAAGTCAGGCTTATATCATTACTGTTTCCTCAGAGCTGGGGAAATTTTGCAATAAATGAGGACATGAAGAACATCTTTTAAAAAAAGCAAAAAAAAAAGCACCACAGCCAGCTTCACCCCTTGAAATATTGCACATTATTCCGTGAGCCAAATGATGTCTCATTTTAGCGGCACCTCAAATCATCCTCCTCCTTGATTATGTGGTCACACAGTGCACCAATCAAGAGCTGACCTTTTGCTGCAGGAACAGTCATAAACACAGCGGGGGGGATTGTGGGTTTGATCTTTACATCTTCAGCTGTCAGAGAGAGAGGAAGAAGAGAGGATCGGTTAACTACAGATTGTCTCATTTGTGCAGACTACAGTTTTGGAATAGATATCGTTTGGCCCAAACACTGTTAAAACTCCAAACTTGGAAACTTCTAGTCCTAGAGGCTGCGGTGATTACACAAACCATCATGAAATTTAGTTAAGAGCTCAGTTGTAACATAAAACAAGCCAAAGAAAGATAGAGACTCAATTAGTTAAGTCCCCCATAAGGGAGCTGGTAAACTCTTGAGGCCCTATCTTGTGTGAAAATGAAGAAAATGTAAGATTTGGAACGCAATAAGATGGTACAAAGGGGATTTGAATGTAAGACATTTCACACCCAACAAAACAATAAGAACATTTTTTTCTGTTAAGGGTTTTCGCAGCCTGCCTATTGTACTTTTCCAATTCCCAATACTCTATCTTCAGATTAATATTTTAGATTTTAGTCATGAAGGCAAAACATTTATTGTTGCACTCATTAATCAAACATGTCAGTCCATTTTTCAGCGAGCATTTAATGGGAAATAAATCGCCTGGATGTGGATTGTTTATTTCTTCCACAGATGTACATGAAAGAAATCTGAAGACTCAATCAGAGGATGCAAAAATGCATCTGTTCGTGCTTGGATAGTTCAGATTACTTAATGGGGGCTTGTGTGAGGTAGGAAAGAGTCCCCTAAAATGTAAGGCTTTACAGTTGTAACGCACACATTTTCTCTTGCTACATAAATGTCATCATGACGTCATCACATCAACATATGGCCAGTGTAGTACTAAACATCTGTGAGAAATATCAGCTGTTTAAACTAGTTTAACACAAATTAAGTAAAATCTAAATGCATTTTTTTGAATATGAAGTTGAGTTTGTATGTTGCGGAGCTAAAATCCACAGGGTGGTCTGCATGTATCTATTCTTAATCAGTTAGTATAGTTTGCACATATCAGGCAGGGTAGATCTGGTCTGTAAGGAAGGTCAGCGCATGTGTGTGACCAGTGGCTCATTTGTAACACATTATTATTATTCCATTATTGCACAGGGCCTCCTCAAAATGCATGTATTGTGTTGGCCAAAAGGCTACTTTGTGCTCAGTCAGATGTCATTCAATTATGTTTTACATTGAATTAGGTTTAAATGGTATTTCTATTCGCTGTATAGGCTTAATCAATGTACTGTCAATAAAGAAGCAAACAAAAGTGTCAACTGGTATATCATTACATTTTAGTAATATCATTATGTTTTATACATTATCTGTCATCTATCACATCCTTGGTATGAAATGAACATAACATTGATTTTCCATGAAAACTGTTTAATGCTGTTTTTTAGCCGTGTTGCATCTGTAGGTGTTACACTTGAGACTCACATGCGCTTCAGTTGTATCATTGGACAGCGTTCATTTTTGGTTTAATTCTTCATTACTTGTTTCCTGTACTGAAGTGGTTTATGATAGCATATATGTAGGTTGTTTGCCTGAGTAAAGGAGTGAAAAGTGAAAACTGTCACAATCGTGGTGACTCTCCCCTGCTTAATACAAACAAATTAACAGATCGAGGCAGCGGTTGACCAGCAACTCCTGTGTTCTGCAATCTTGTTGGCTTCTAAATGGTGATTTCCTGTCAGAAAAAGGCTGTCTGATGGCAAAGTAAAACAGTGAAAATATTCTAAATATAGCATATATTTAACTTTTTTTGGTAGAACTTCTTAAAATGGCCAAAACTGCTTTTTGTTGCTGAACCTGTCTACAGCAGTAGCTTAGCTATCATGCAGGTTCCCTTCTCTGCTTCTTCAAACTGGGGGCGTGCAGGTAATACACTGACTATTGATATACAACCCCACTTCAAATAATCAGAGCTGCCTCTTCAATAAAGCTGAATGTGTTGATGCAACCATATTTGAGTCCTGCATCTGTTTTCTAAAGCAGAGCACACACACACAGCAGAGAAGATGTCAAAGCAATAGCTAATACAGTGGCTCCATCAGGGCCGTATCTTGAAGCTCTTTGTAGGTAAGTACTGACAGATGGCCGGATCATGTTGACAGTGTGTGTGTATGTGAGTGATAGATAGCTACTCTGTGAATAGCTGTGGAGCATAATATGATTTGGTTGTAAGAATGGAATCTAAATCTGATTTCAGGCAGTACTATGGGCCCAGAGCTTCACTCCTTTATCTCTGTCCCTCGCCAGCCATAATGTGGTCAGCTGCAGCTGTTCTCTCTGGGGTGTGGTCTCACTGACCCAGGAGGGAACATTATCGCCTCCAATCTCAGCTTTTAGACGCCTTTATGCCTCTTTGAAATGACTCTCATCATATCATAACACTCATCCTACCTGCCGCTGCCATCCAAACTGTGCTTCTAAAGAAATCTCTGTATCTTTTGTTGATGCAGTGACCGGTGGAAAGGCCGGTGGAAAGTTTCAGGATTGTTTCCCCGCTTGGTTTTGTGGTTCTCTTGACTGTTTGAACCCTGTCTCATTTCTCTTGAGAGTCCACTCCTCCCCTGCCGTGCAGTTACTCTCTGAAAGGATTAGATGAGGAGTTCACTGCGGGGGCATCAGGCAATCTGCATACAATAGCCCACCACTGCTGTGAATAAATCAACATTGATGTAAGACAATAAAGCCAATGCGGTACGGCTATTTGTTTATTCTTATTACACAGAGCGCCGCACTTTGGATCACTCCGAGTAAATGCATTACTTGGAGAGGACTCAGAACACAGACCGCCCCTGTCATCTCTATTTCACTCTGTGTGTGCTATGTCTGGGTCCGGAGGCGGTCCGGCAGTCCACTAAAGCAGCCATTAGATAGATATCCAATCAGACTTGGGCCATTCCCTCCTTCCCGCATCCTCTTCTGTCCCCTCACATCCTCCGGCCATCATAGACGAAATGAAAGTCACTGATGGAGAATATGAGGAAATGGTAAGGATGGATGAATGACTGGCCAGACTGTGTCTAGAGCCCCCTCAGGAAAGATAATGCTAACATATATATCCAGCAGGTGATTTGTGAACAGGGTGGTGGACTGAGTTAGTTTCATTTACTAGCAACGAGCGAACTGATTCATGAATAACTATTTTGGTTCTGTATTTCCGATTAGGGCTGCATGATTAATTGTGAAAAAAAAAATAACAATCTCAATTCATAAATCTTCACAATCTCATTTCTAAATGATAATGATTTACTTGCTCCCATTTCCCCATGCATTCACTTATTTGCTTCAGACCAATCCCAGTTGCTAAATCAATCACGCTTACACAATGACAAAAAATCATAAGAAAAGTTAAAAGTTAGAAGTAAGAGAGTAAGAGACACTTTTAAGTTTAAGTATAGCACTTTGATATTGTTATGTTATGTAGTCTGTTTAAAGCCCTGTCTAGCATGAGCAAACTTGAGCATGTAAGAGTGCAATAAATGTTTTTGTTGAAAAATTAAAAAAACAACACAAAAACAAAACAAAACCTCAGATTGAGGCTGAATAATATATTAATACTATATTCAAATAAACAACCCCTCTGCCCCCTGCACTCTCTGCTACTAAGGGATAGAAACAGGGGTGACAGGTTATCAAGGGGGATGCATTTTGGTCTTTTAGCTAACAAGAGGAATGGGATTCCCCCTCATCCCTCCTAAAATCATCTACTAGTTATATCTTGGAATGGGAATAACCAGAGGCCCCACAATATATTATGATGATACTCAAGTCATGAAGCAATGTTATTGTCATTTTTACCTTTTTTAAAAAAAAAACAACAACTGCAAATTCTGTCTCCAAAGGAAAACTATTAAACTGTTAAACTTCTCAGAAGATGAGGACTTGGCGAAGACCTAAACACAAGTTATATTCATGGAGCTAAACAGCCTCACCTGCATTAAAAAAATATGCAGTAAAAACAACAAAAGCAACGGTGAAGTGCCAGGGAGAAGAAAACACAAAATGAATCAATAAAGACATCTATTAAGTATGTATGGTTGTTAAACATTACATAATACAGAGAATTGTATAAAATATTCCCAAAATAGAAAAATGTTGGAAACAGAAAGAAAAGACTGATACTTGGCATCTACACATATGTACAATACAATATTGCCGAGCAAAAAATGGCTTAGTGTTGTCACACATAACAGAAAAGGTACAGACTAAGTGCACACCTGCGATGTTCTTATTCACATCTGAAGTATAGTCTGTTTTTAAAAAAGGACTTATAATGGAGAAAATATTGGAGCAATGTGTTTTCATATCTAAGATAATAATAAGAAACATTTGAAACATCAGCTTGATACATTTTGCCAATTCTTCCCACAGACAGAATCATCTCTTCTGACAGTCTAGAAGTTAATATTTGGATTATGAATTTTGTTGTTTATTGATTCTGAATTTTCTCTGTACTGTTGTAGTGTTGTCTGCAAAGCCTTGAGTAAGAAATAAAGTAAACAATGTCTGTAGTCTGTTATTTCTCTTGTGCAGCAGCATCTATAGTATCAGTCATCTTGTTTTGTTCAGCTGATAAATTCATCACCATGAAGTATGAATTTGGAATTAGCATTTCTGACAGATGTTTATGCACTGAAGCGATGATCACGAACATGCACGCTGAGAAAATGTTTTATGCCGTGTGTGTCACTCTGGAAATATTTATGCAGTAATTCAAGAACCATATACACAACTTAAAACATTAATATGTTGGAATATAATTACATACATTTATTCAATACTGCAGTTTTTGGTCTCTGTCATTGTTTCTCGTCTCCACGCTGGCCACAGAGATCCCTTTCTACAGCAAATCTAATGTAAGTGACTGGGAGAAATCTAAAGTCCTTGTTCTGTGTTATAGGTTAAACTAACCAACAGTTTATGAAATAGTTCAAATCAGCTCCGTGTGAACCAGCTACAACAGGAAAATGCTGCTTACACATAAATAATAATTGAATGATACGATATGCAGAATGAGATCCTTTGTTACTTTTACTTTAAGAACATTTTGCGTCTTTATTTGAACTGAAAGCACCACCTAACCATCTACTCTAAACTTTATTTATGTAACACATTTCATACACAGGGCAACACAATGTGCTTAACATTAAGCAACAATACACATAACAATTTTAAAAAAGCAAGATAAATATGAACTGCAGTTACACAAAAGTCAGTGCAAAGTATACAAAAATGTAAAAATATCAGAAATGTACAAAAATGTCAAAAATATACAAAAGCATCTAGAAGACGAGGGTGCAGATTGAAAACACCTTGCCCCTTCCCTTTTCAAGCATGTAGGAGAACCTACAGTGGCCACAAAACATGAAAGGCCATATCTAGAGCCAGTGTTTGGTTTGTCCTTGTTGGGCTCCTATAGAAACATGCAGGTGCAACATGGCAGCCTCCATGCAAGAGGACCCTTGTCCTCTGTAGCTATAAATGGTTCATGCATTATGAATGCCCCTAAATCCCCCTAATCTTATAACTAGACCTTTAAGTAACAGTTATTTGTTATTTATTTGTTATTGTTGTTATTTGTTATTTGTATTTGTACATCATGGTATAGCTATGTTTCACTCAATTAAACAATCTTCCAACATTGCAGATATTATGACACAGTTTTTCCCTACAAAAAAAGATTAGATTCAGAGCAAGTTGCTGTATAAATGTATTTCCCGTGATGAGAAAAATCTTTTTCTTGGAACTAGAAGAGCTCGTTAAAGACAGGCAAGTCAGGACCCTTCAGAAGGTCAGGAGATAATTTTTTACAGGATGTAAGATATTTATTGGTTTAAAAAAAAAATCATTTCTGCAACACCAAAGTACAAGCCAGCTACACTGTTTTGATCATAACCTTTTCACTTTTTTCTTTAAACCTCCCTTGTACCTTTAGCCTGACATCATTATTCAGCTGAATTCACCACTAAGCTTCTTAATATTCTTTCTTAATATTTCTGTTTTGATTTACGGATGCAGAGTTTAGGCTCATTTGACAGCTTCAGGGTCAATCGGGGACAAAAGCACTTGTTCAACAAGAGGAGAGAAAAGGTAAAGTAGGTAGAATAGGTGAGTCAGAGCAGTTTGAGGAGATCTTTTAAACTTTTGCTCAATACACGGCCTCTTAGACTCATCAGTGCAAATTGGAGACACTTAGTACACTCAAAAACATTTCCTAGTAACAAACATTCACTTCTCAGCAGTGAATTAGTTTTTCCAATATTTGTTGTTGCTAAACAAGAACAGATGAATGAATTCACATTACTGTCAGCAACATAGTTTTTAAAAAAAGAATCAGTCTTTTTTACCAAAATCGAAAAATTAATTGGTGCTTTTATGGAGTCTAGAGTTTGGTTAATGCTGACCCATTCATTCAGCAGATGTATAATGAGCTTTTATAAAATGCAGTTACTGGTGATGTCAATGACATTAATGTCAGCGAATGCTCCAGTCAAGTGCACAAAGGGAGAAAATACAGCACTTAATCTCCCCCACACTAACATTATATGACGATATCACCTCTCCTGGCAACAGTCACGGTTACCATTTGTGTTTAGTCTGGGTCTGCCTTATCTGAGCTGGAGCACTGTCGGCAAAATAAACTCCAACCAGACGGAGATTTCATTTGCATTGATACTTTGTATGTTTAAAGGAGGCTGAGGCTTCTATGTGGTGTCACATTGAGTGCAAGAGACAAGCAGTTCTTTAGTCATTGGTGTTTTTGTCATTTAAAGGTTTGACATATTAGGAAATATGCTTATGTCACACCCAACTAAGCTTTGATAGAAAGTCAGGTGAACTTCAGTAACAAAGCCAACAGTCATTGTGGGTCAAAGTGCCATAACAGGCTTATTTAGCACAGTATGGTTCACTAACATCAATGCTGTAGAAGTTAAAAGATGAAGCATTTTGCAGCAGGGGTGTGGTGCACCAATGAGCAGCCTGAAGCACTGTATGTATGCTCAGTGGATAATCAAAACTGTGCACAACAGACAAGATCAAAGTCAAAGTCAAGTCTTGGGGCCAATTCCAATTCCTATCTTAACCCTTAAGCTCAACCCTCAATCTTAGTAGCCCTCAAAACCAAGTGTTAAGGGCTATTTTGTGACTTAGAAATGGGACAGCCCTTAAATGCAGATACGTCTTCAGACTGTGGGGGGCAGCATTACGCCAAAGCGACGTTCAGTCTGTCAATTCAGAAGAAGAAGAAGAAGAAGGAGGAGGACGCTCGTTGTTGTCGTTGTTGGCCCTGAAATTAATCAGGGCCTGCGTTGTCTCTGTAGTCCCTGAAATGAAACACAACATTATTTTATTATTTTTTTAATATTTGCACTGTTAACCCTGCCTGTTTAATCATAAGCCACAAACGCAGCTATCATCGACGGGTTCATCAGGTCCATGTTTTTGAAATTGTTGTGGACTATCTGTCATTTATTCCTTCGGTTAGAGTTATCAAACAAATAATCTGTATAAATAACACAACCACGGACATATTCAGCTGTCACTGGCCACGGCTTATTGAAAGGTAAACACCAGCTATAACTATCGTTAGATAACTCTGCAGCTACGGGAGCTGACATTAGCCTGGTCATCTTATACCATTATCGGCACAAGCATGTTATATAGGCTGTTATCTTGATAAAACAACTACATTACCACCGAGAAAAAATTACCATTTTGTAACGTTAACTAACTTAAACAATAGCAATATGGCTTGTCTGCACCGGCCGCCGCTATTGACAAAAGATCATAAAATAAAAATAAATGTTATGCAACAATGAGGTAAATAATCCATAAAATGGGCCTAAACTAAGATAATACAATGGTTTTCTTAATATTTATATCTCCATTAACAAAGAAAATACTTACATTTGTAGCTCGCCTGGATAGCCCTTGCTCCCAAGGGTGGTGTCGGAGAATCTCAGTATTGAGGGCTATACAGCCCTCAAACTTGCCCCTCAACTTAACGTTCTGAGAATCGGGACAGCACTTGCACTTCGCGGGAGTGCGCATTTTTGAGATTGAGGGTTAAGATTGAGGGTTAAGACAGGAATTGGAATTCACCCAAAGTCTCTTTATTGTCAATACCACATATGTACAGGACATATAGAGGATTGAAATTACGTTACTCTCAGACCCGTGGTGCAACGGAGTAAACATAAATCTAAATCTGTACATTATAGATACAAGTGTAAAAAAATATAAAATAATTTGAAATAAAGATAGAAAATAATCAAAGATAAATACAGGTAATGACAGAGACATAAGGCACTGACAATTAAATGATATCACCACAAATCAACAGGTGAACTCCCACTGCACCAGCTCTGTGAACAGAGGCCAACATCAGCCCAAAACTAGATAAAACTTAAAATAAGCACTAAACTTTATCTACTAAAACCCAAGCAATAAAATGGTGTAAAACGGGTAATATTAAAGGAAGCCAGTACTTGTCTGTCAGTTTAACACACCTCACACTAACAATTAAATAATCCTGTTTTAAACAAAGAGTTGGTTTGGCTTACCAAAGAGGCATGAGCACAGGAGTGACCACAGGAGCAGGGATGAAGCTGACACACCTGCACTCTGTCTCTGAACAGTTGAGGAACTCTTACCTTGATTGGCACAATTTGTGCCTGGGTCCTAGTGTCCCCCTAACTGCACTTATTTACTTTCCTGCTGAGAGTGAGATGAGAAGATTGATACCACACCTGTCGTACACTCACATGCTCCATCAGTTTCTGACACTTGGAGGCTGTCATTCCGATTTTTAAGGTGTAAAGTAGAAACGACATGACATGCTAGTAAGGGTATGTCAGTTTGTTTTTAATATAAATATGCAGTTCTAATTTGAATACATGCTATTTTTCCTATTCTGTACACAACTCTAGTCATTCTGTTCTTTGTTTTTTTATTATTATTTTTATTCCTTCTGTTGGTTGCAGCCACCTGACCAGTGCATAACGTGTGTAGACCGTGGATTGACAGGAACAGAATGGAATGGGAGTCATTCTTCCAGGATTGGATGGGACAGGAATATTTTTCTGTAGCCTGTCACAGGATTGGGATGGGACAGGAGTATTTTTGTGGGAATGGGATGTGACAGGAGTGAAAATCCGCACCTGTGTGACCCTCTAGGGTAGAGTTGGGCAGGGTATGAACTGAATCTTTTTGTTGCCTACCTGACTTATTATAAATGGCAATAAAATAACATTCTAATTAATGGACAATCAATGGACGGCAACTGACGGATACAACCAAATATTACAAATTACATGTGACCAATATGCAATACATTAATTAATAAAAGTTATCAGCCACAGACTACAACTCAGCAACTCTGTTGTTCTGACTTGAGGGGGCGTTGAATTTTTCCAGAAGAGAAATCCTTTTTCTGATTATTCCGACACTACATGAATGCACCATAATATCTCTCCTTTAAACATTAAGCTACAGCCAGGAGATGGTTAGATGAGCTGGACATGGCTCAAACAGCTGGCCTCTGTCAAAAGATAACAAAATCTGCTTCCCAATACCTCTAAATCTCACTAAGTAACACATTATTTCTTGTTTTATAAAAGTTCCAACAGTCAGCTGCCATTTAGCTTAGCTCAACATTAACATTGGCTGAATAAATAGTTGCTTTTACAATTTGATTTTTGTATATAGATTAAACAAATTAGATATCTGTTAAATAAAGAACATTAGAGATCTTGTCACTTTAAGGCTAGCTGCTCCATGCCGTTATGCTAAGCTAAGTGACTGCTGGCTATAGCTTCATTCACAGTACAGACATGAAAGTGGAATCTAACTGTCAGCAAGAAAGCAAATATCCCTTTAATGTGAAACAAGATCTCTTGTTAGACATAACCTCTTTCCCAGACAGTATAAAACTTAGCTGATAAAAACTAGTAAAAAAAAAAAAGGATTGTTATCATCTGTGAACCACCCACATGTACACACACAGGGTCAAACTTCAGCATGGGGCAATTCTGATAATCATGTGCCTGTTACCTGAATTAATCCATCCTGACTTATCCTGTCAACCCTGGAGTCTGGCCGGTGGGAGGGCAGGAGCGGGTTTCGCTTCAGCCTCAGTTTTCTTGTAGTTTGAGGAGAGACATTTATGTGCTCATGTGTGAGCAGTGTGTAACAGCAGGGCTTATTCTATCTGCGTGTGCACTGACGTGCTCTGACAGGTCAATCAATGAGGAGGAGATGCAGTCTGCTTTTGGTTCATTGACCTGCTGTGCTAAAAGAGAACAAGTAAGGGTCAGCTCATTCTGCTCCTCATGCTGCCTCGACTGCCTGTGCTGATTGGTAACTAATTTCCTTTCCCATCTTCAGGCTTCCTCTGTTTTTATTGTGGCCGTCGATGAATTAAGATTTAAAACGGAGCTGAAATGTCAATAAGGAAGTTTTACTGTTGACCAGCAGCGTGTGATAATTCACCTCGAGATGCAGCACCAGCAACATACTGTCAGATGACCACACTGGTGGTTTTAGCTCATTAACTACAAATAATGTAATGTTCCTGTGTGGAGACAGCACTGACAACCTCACAAACTATTTGCTAATCAAGTTTTGTTAAGAAAGTGGACATTCTCTCACACACACAGTTTGTTTTCTTTGTGTAATTTATAGTCCCAATATCCCGATTTCTTGAAAATAAATTGAAGAACCCGTCAGAGTTTGAGTCCTTTGTGGAAAACATGCCTCAACAGTAGTCCTGTCATGTGCTGCATGAATAGGCAAGTTCTCAGATTTGATTGGATAAAGGATGCGTGATGTATGAAAATCACAGCTAATTAAGATAAATACTGAATGATGTAGAAAGAATTTATTTATTTTGAATGTAGGGTATTTACATTAACATACTGAAGAACGAATTTAGGCCTTATTGGTATGAGCAAATTAAGAAAACAATGTAACATGTAATAATGGACCTACAATTCACTCTGCACCTCACCCTACAACAATTTGTTGCCATTATTTTTATTGTATTTTGTTGTCAGTTATCTCTTGGCAGCAACTGTTTTGAAAACTTGATGCTGGTGCATTCAAGGATTTTCTGACATTTGAGATTTATGAGACATAGGTATGCCTACACCAATGAAATTCTTACTGTTTAAAAGAATTGTAATAATTAAATAATTTAACCAAAATACCTTCAAAGGGCACTGAAGCATTTGAATGAAAATATTATCGGCTGTAGTATGCATAATTCACACAAACGCTTCCTAAATGTGCTCAATTCATTTCCTGTTGCAGTGTTTGCTGTTTCATAGCAACACAATTGCACAATCCAATTAATATTCTATAAAAACCTACTAAAAAAATTTACATTTGCAAGCTTTTTTTCTGTGCAAACAAACCAGGTCCAGAGGAAGCAACAAGCAGCAACAAACAAGGTTGAGAGACAGATAATAAAACAAGAAAAAGGAGGAACCTTTCAAAAGTAACTGGACAAAATCAGCATTGTGTAACTGTGTCATCTCTTGTACAACTGCACAGCTTCTGTAAAAGCAACATCTGCTTTATATTTCCATGTTGACAACACTCGCAGAACAAAAGTAAAATAGATGAGCAAGTCAGAGAGAAGAAGGGAGGAAAAAAAGGGAAATGAAATACACATCTTTATATTTTCATTCTGAGTTGCTCTGCCACTGTATTTCATCTTCCTCTGCTGAGAAAGACTTCATTATCCCACCTTGAAAGACGTCCCTGTCAGGCACAGTTGACAAATGAACAGCCTTAATTGTGCTGATCATTTTAGCTTATGTTTGTTCATGGCTGGCACTAAAACTAATTTGAAATATGAAACTCGATCATCCACATATTTAACTAGTGCAAACAGAAGCGCATCATAATTTCAAAATCTTTTGATTCTAACATTGTGGAAATGTTTCCCAGAATACATTATGTTGTCTTTTTATGCAGAACTCCGGAGACCATTTAACCACGAGGAACAAGCTGTATTCTTCAGTGAGAACACTGCCACAGTGACATGGATCTGTCAATAAAGGAGTTTGTGTTAATCAGATGTATGCCAGCATGTACGAGTGAGCAGTGCATGCCTCTGAGGGCATAAATGTGCTTCTTTCACATATAAATCATGTTTCACTATGTTGTCTTGTGCGAAAGTATAAACTTGTCAGTGCTTGACTGCATTCACTGGAGATTCTTGCAGTTTTTTCATCTCTTTCTCCTGAGAGGAGCCACGTGGTGCTTAGCTGATGTGTTCCTATAGTGCAATCCAACTGACATGCAGTTTGTATGTTGACTTCATGAAGGCAAGTGTTGCTTTATATATTATCAGGAAAATTGTTGTTCCAGGGAAAAACTAAATTAAATAAACTTGAAACTTGAAGCCTAATGTTTTTATTTTTATATACTGGATATGCAATTGTGTATTGTATAAAGCCAATAAGTAGTTCTAACTGAGTTCCTAAATGTTCCCCTTGACCCAGGACTCCCCTATGTCAGTCATATCAGTGGATTGATTTGATAGTTGCTGCAGCACCTTTAAAGTACGATATGATGGTGAAAAACAAAAGTAGAACATGTTGGCGTCTCCAAAACATATTTCTCCTGTGCTGCCTAACAAAAACAGAGAGCAGAGGTTGGGATGCAGGTGTTTGTTGAATTTACAAGAGTGTTTCACAAAGTTTATTGAGTTCCCATAACTACACAACTCACAAAACTCTGCAATTTTTAAGGGAATCTCTACGGCAGCAGAAGATCAAATTGCTGTTACTGTTTTTATAAAATTCTGCAATTTTACCATCATTAAAAATTTGAATTCTTTTTGCAGTTACAATACTCTTTCGATTGTGCCCCTGCTTCACTTTTAGAGTGGTTATTACAGCCAATAAAAAAATACATAGTTTTTCCAGTGTATGTCTCTCTCATATCATCAATGTCCACACATTTAATAATTATGTGCGCTGCTTTTATAGCCTATTGTATAGTTGGTGAGCCTATGAGCGATTATTGTGTGTGTGCACCTTGAGGATGTTTCTGAGATTTCTGATTTAAGTTCTGAAGATATAAATCTTACTGAACATCTATTGAATGAAGGCATGTTTATTACAAATGTGTGTTTTGTGTATTAATGTCCTACAATGATTATGTCCACTTTATAGATTGTAGGAATCTTCTTGCCACATTGACAAAATTAAGGGGTCGTCATGACATCCTCATAAAAAAATAGTTTAATACTCAGAATACTGCATCTGAATTCGGACAGAGGACTAGAGGTGGGTTTATACCAGACCAGTCACATGAAATTAGGCAAATGTTTTATTTTCTAACCTAATATTCACTGACAATGTGACTGTTGTGATTTAATATTAGCATGTAATTAATTATGAAATATATCCCCACATCCTCATACTGTGCCTTTCATCTATCACACTCTCTTTTTTTAGTTTTTGCTAAATTTTATGAACAATCTGAAGCCCACCACCACTGCTTTAACTGGGGGATATTGAAAAATTAGACACAGAAAAAAAAAAGTTTTATAAATTAAAAGATTCTCTTTTACATTGGGAATAGAAACTCTACAGTGAAGATGTATAAGTATATAAAATATTCTTCATTTGAAGGGAATAATAATCTACTTCAAATCAGTGATTGAGGTTGATGCAACCTCCTTGCTGTCTAGAGCCAACCCTGAATGTATCACAACTTATTGACAGTACCTCACCAAAAGAAACTGTGTGAACTAATAAAAAACTAAACTAAAATTTAGCAAACTTGCCTGAGTGACAGAGATTATTTCTGGTCCAAATAACCACATTAGCACTTTAAAAATAAAACAAGTGTGAGGAAATGCATCGCTTGCAGGAATCAGCGGGTGACAAGGAAAAGACAGGAGGCAGTGCTCTTATAAGGAGGGGAGATTTTATTTATAACACATGATGCTGACAGGGAGTCTCCAGCTCAGCGTCTATATTACAAGGTTGATCTGCAAGGCTGCGCATTTACTGTACGGTATTTGGAAACCAAGATTGCAGTGGCACTATAAACACACGCTTGAAACAACAGACTCTTTCCCTTTTTTTGTTTTTTTTTTCTTCATTTTCTTACAAAATGGTACAAACAACAATACAAAATATTTGTGCTGTTGACAATTTACAAAAAAAGTCTTTTGACTCGATAACTGTGCAATTATTTTTTCAGCTTTTTTTTCTCCTCCGTTTGAAACTATGTGAGCATGGTACACCAGAATCCCTTCTGGACTGCAACCTCGGTCATGCGGGCTGCGACACATTTTAAAATGTTGTATGGTTACTGTAATAGAACTCATCTGTCCATTATAAAAAGACACATGCAAAAAGCTCCAATTGTACAGGTACAGTTTGCCTAACTTGGTCTGTTTAGCTTCAAGCAAATACTACATTATGTACACTTGGACTTGAGCAGTATTGGGCGAACTCATATGAAACACTGCTGCCTGTCTGTCTTTGTAGTTCTGGCCATAGCAGAAGAGAAAAACGGCTTCTGCTGGAGCCTCCCGTCATGTGTGTGTCCATGGTCAGGCAGTGTCCCCAGTGAGACCAAGTGTCCTTTAACTTTTACACCAGTCAGAGAGACAGAAGAGCCGTTGTTGGCACAGCCAGAAGACAGCAGTGCAATAGTTCTCCCTTCATTCTATCATTTGCTAATTCTCCCCTCGTTTTAGCAAGGGAACGTCAATAAGACAAGTGGACCAAGTATGTAACGAGTAATGATCAATCTTCCTTCATTTCCCCTCACAAATTGCATTAAAATGGGAGGTCAAGTTCGACGGACTGCACTGATGATTTGCTGCCATGTGTCATTGCGAGTCATTGATAACATTCAGTATCATAATGGCATTGTGTCATGTATGTGTGTGTGTGTGTGTGCATGTATGACACAGTTATAAAGGTCAGTTACCTTGTGTGATGTGTGTGTGTGTGTGTGTGTAAGTGTGTGTTTGTGTGGGGGGCCTCCTGCTATGTTTGGCCCTGAATCTGGTGTGATAAGAGAGAGAATGAGCATTTCATGAAGCACGTCTTTATTCTGTGAACGCTGGATGGCCTTCGGTAATGTCGGCGCCCTGCAGCTGAATAAGAACAATGCTGAAAGGGCTCATTTAATATACAACACTCACATATATACAGTAAGGCCTAGAGGAGTGAGTGTGTGCTAGTAGAGACTGTACACGTTGAAGTGTTGGAACCGTTTTCACCGTGATGACGCTAAACTCGAACAGCTACATGAGTATGGCTGTAAGCTCGTACAGAATCGCACAGATTCTCTTTAAATGCACATGGCTTTTTGTGGTGAAATATACATTGCCAGGTATTCATTTGTAACAAAACTGGAGTGAAAGAAAAAGCACACAGAAACAGATAAATCATGTTACCAAATGTATAAAAATGTTCTGTATATACAACATTTATATGTCAGAAATAATCACTAGCAGAAAGTAACAGCTGTGTTTATTTTGTGAAGATATTCTGCAGGCTGAGGAGCAATCTGATAGAAAAGAGCTCATCTAGCAGCAAGCTGTGGAAACTACTCCTTTTCTCGTGTCTGATGTTTCCACTCCAGGCTGGCAGCTATCCTGAAGATCGCCGCTGTCAGTTTCTACACTGCATGGTGCAATGTGCACCCATTTATCGATGTAATGTAAATGAAGAGATTCTTACCCTGTTAACCTTATTAATGATACTATGACCTTCCTTGCCGTGTTTATAGTCACATCAAAGTCTCGTCCGTATTTCTTTGTTATGGCATGATGAATATTTGAGCTGACAGGCAATATTTTCCATTTATATCTTGTCCTTTCCATCTACAGCAGCATATTCCTGCCACACCAGAAAAAAAAACAAAACAAAAAACACAGATTACCATCATGTTATAATGTGAAAAGTTGATTATTATAACAAGATTTTTTTCACATTATTACAACACAGAAACTTATCAGGTTATAACAAGAAACTTTTCTTGTTGTAACAAGATTGTATTTATTATAATGTGCAGAGTTTCACGTATCACCAGGCTTGGGGAGTAACGGATTACATGTACTGTAACTTAGAGAGAAAAAAGGTAACTGTGCTCCGCTACAGTTACAGATAAAAAGATGTAATCAGATTACAGATACAATTAATAAAAATGGGGATTATTAGCATTAGGTTACAATTTTGGTGATAGGGATGATGTGTGCATAAAAGCGCACGCGCCAGAATAAGTTTAGGATGGTTACTTGAAGTTTGAGTGTGAATAGCGACATAATTACCACTATCAATTTAAATGTGCATTTGCGAACAACAAAGGAAAGAACAGCAGGACAGACAATAAACCCAACAACGAACATTGAACATTATATTAGGCTAAATAATTTCACGATATTTGGTACTGAAGTAATCCAAAATTATATTTAATAATGTTAAATTTTATATTTTACAATTACACACTATAATAGTATGTTAACATGTTATAACATAAAATGTTTTATGTTATAATAATATATTATCATGTTATAACATCAAACTTTTCATGTTATGACAAGATAAATATCATACTGTTGTTACAAGAGAAGTTTCCTGTTATAATGTGATAATTGTCTGTTGAATCTGTCGATCACTCGCTCCGATTAACTGATTAGTTGTTTGGTCTATAAAATGCCAGGAAAAAAAAAGTTGATCAGTGTTTCCCAAAGCCCAAGATGACGTCCTCAAATGTCTTGTTTTGTCCACAACCCAAAAATTTTCAGTTTACTGCCAAAGAGGAGTAAAGAACCCAGAAAATATTCACATTTAAGAAGCTTGAATTAGATTAAAATTCCTCAAACTGAGTAATCTATTATCAAAAATAGGCATTTAATTTAATAATAGATGTATAACTGATTAATCGTTGCAGCTCTATTGTGAAAAATAAAATAATGAAAAAACAACATGCATTTCATATTATAATGTGATACTGTCTTTCTTTTTCTGCTGTGGCAGCAATACGCTCCTGTTTCCGTCCACTCTGAAACTATAGCTACAATTTTTTTTATTACCATTTGTGCGCAGGTGAAGAACAGTTGAAAAGCAGCAGGAGAAAAAAAGGAGGAATGGAGGATCCTTCTCATCACATCCTCTGAAGGACATTGTCATTTCTGAGATTTCCTCCAAGCATTCATCATATTCATAATTAACAGAAAATCTGGTCAGTCCACATCAAGTTGAAACAGGCTACAACTGAGGAGTGTTTCAATGGGCACTCAGAAGATAAGGAATGATTAAACCTTTCTATCATTCACCAGCATCTCCCTGGCCTCTCTGTGAAATGTTTTGCATATTTAAATAATTTAATACAAAGACTAAAGCTCTTTTTTCCCACTTCTCTACATGCAGTTCTGGGGGGGGAGGGGGCTGAAATATGATTACAAAAGCCCATGGGTAGCTCTGCTTTTTCATTAAGTCACAACAAAACTGTCTTTCAAACTGTCTGTCCTTTTAAAGCGCTATTACTGAAGCTTTAGTTTTGCCAGTCCGCTTTGATAAAGTGCAGAACTTCATAACAGACTTTCCCTTCCTCTAACTTCTTTCTTCAAAACCTCTTGAACTTGCAGCCAAAAATTTCAGGAGAAAATTTCAGATGAATGAAATGCTGCCTGAAGAGAGACAGATTGTGACGGCGCTAAATCCCTGGCTGAGGCTCAGTTCCCCCAGTTTCTGTGACAGGGACCAGCACCAAAGTTTGTATATTAAAAGTTTGCTGAGAAAAACAGTGAATCAACAAAAGAAAAAAAAAAAAAAGAGAAAAAGGGACTCAGAATGGGGCTCACAACTCTGTATATAACGTTATCAAAGCTATTTGAAGCAATCCTGTATTTCTTTCCCTCATGATTTTACAGTTTATATAATTCTCTTTGACACATTTACCACACAATAACTGGTGCCATGTTAATTACCTTTGGGTGAGGGGATAAACATGCAAACCTTAAATGATCTTAAAGGCAAAGTCTCCTTAAATAACCCTCATTTGTAATTCACACACATTGAACACATGTGACTTGTCAATCTTCACAATTTCATAACAAGCCTTATCAAGTTTTCGGTGCAAATACTGAGAGCTCAAAACAAACACAGCTGCTGTTGAAGCCACAATAAACAAAGACACGCGATGCATTTCTTCTCTAAGACAGTCCCATAATGTGTTTTTTGTGATTTCAGCAATCACATTCAAGTTGGCTGTGATCTAGGAGCACAGATATGCCTGACTTGAAGAGTTAATGATTTGTCCATAACTTAGAGACACACTGTAGGCCTATGTACAGTACGTCTACATAAAGCGCCCTCGTAAGCCAGTCAATGCTCCTCTGAAACCAGCACTGACATCCCCTGCAGCTACCACAGCCCCTGCAGGACAATAGAAATGACAAGGGAAGGTCTGAGTTAAAGGGTCAGGGGTCATATGGGGGCATGTGAGCCCAGAAAATGGCAACCAATCCTGAGTTAGCGGGAGTCTGCTAAAATACGCACCACTGAAGGCACTTTTTAAACAACAGTGCTTCTGTTCTAAGTAATTCAAGTTCAAGAAAGAATAAACCAGGGCCCTCCGTGCAAGAAGGACTTTCATATCTGTGTTCTTCTTTTTTTTTTCCTTTTGTTCCTCTCAGACAAAGCAAGCTGCTCAACCTAAAGCTTCTGCAGAGAGGCAGGCGGGGGCTGACAGCGAGGGAAAAGTGAAAACCCTCAGGAATAGAGAACGGCTCGAATCGGAGGGGAGTGGGGGACAAAAAAAAGCTACACAAACTAAAGGAAAAACAAAATCTGACTACTAAAAACTAAACATCTAGCATAAAAACCTAAAATGAAACAAAAGCACAAGAGTTTGAAAGTACAAACTATGAGAAGCCTGCAAATTCAGAGCTTCAGTTTCAGTCTTAGACAGGCTTAGAGCAGGAGACGGTTGAGAAGAGCACCCGAAACTGACTCACGGCACCGGTCCTCTGTGGTGGGTAATTTGATTGGTTGGTTGGTTGGTCAGTCAGTTGGTCAGTGTGAACATGTCATTGTTAACGTGTGTTCAATAAGGGTGTAATAGCCCCATGTGTTAGAGGGGCAGAGCATGGCAGGCCAGCTGACGGGACGAGGGTGTGTGTGTGTGTGTGCATGTGTGACTGGGCAGGTTTAATCGTCGTCCCCTCCTCCGTACATGTCGGCCAGCTTCTTGAAGCGGGGCCCCCAGTCGTTGAGGTAGTCATAGTCCTGGTCCCCCGTGCTGGAGGAGTTGAGGGAGCTGACGGAGCCGGCGGTGGAGCCACTGCCCTCATAGTCAAACACCAGCAGGGAGTCGTACGGAGGAGCTGTGGGGTCGTTGTCTGCCGCTCGCAGACCCTAAACAGGACAAAGAGGAAGAAAGAGAGTGGTCAGTACTCACATGCCTGCAGTGGAGAATGTGATAAGAAAGACAGGCTGATCAGTGATGGGAAAGAAAAGTTGTTGGAAGTAAAGTGAATTAGTTTTACACCCACAAGAGTCACATTTAAAGGTCCTGTGTCTAGGATTTAGGCAGATTTATTGGCCGAATATATCAGAAATTGAATATTATATCCATAAGTATGTTTTCACTAGAGTAGAATCACCTGAAAATAAGAATCTTGGGCTCAGGCTCAGAGAATTCAACTGGATTTCCTGATGTTTTTGATATAAGTCTTTCCCTTTGCATGGTAGAGTCTTAAATTGCATTGCTGTGCTTTGTGTACTGTATTAATTTGAACACAAGTTGGAAAAGATTTGCAAATAATTGCGTTCTCTATTTACACAGCATCCCAACTTTTTTGGAATCTGGTCTGTAGATAAAGCCTTTTGTGTTTTCATGAGTTTCATGGCCACTCCTACATGCTTGGAAGGGAAAGGTGAGACAAGCTAATTGCAGTCTTCAAGCTCACCACTACATGCCACTATATCCTACAAACTGAACAGCAGAGGCTGAGATATCCTCATGTAAGTCTCCACGATGGGTCACGTTCTAAAAATGCTGGATCCTACATTTTACATGATGCAACCAAAAACATCTTTTACTTGTACACTCCCTTCCCGGTAAAAGCCTCTGTCTTTCAGACTCAATCCCCCCAGTTTGAAATGCACACTCTCACTTATAAATTTGTTGTCGATGAACCCTGGCTGATAAAATCCCTGATGACATCAATGTGACATCATCTCAATCAGACTGTTTCCACAGGCTGAGCAGAACTCTCCATGATGGTTAAACTGACCTTTAAGTGTAAATTTGTGCTCATTTTAAAGAATGGTGCCTTTCACAGTGTACTTCCCTCAGGCTGTGAGACTGCTTAATTCATCCTAAACACTCCTCCATGTAAAATAGTTTTATTTTCTAACTCTTCAACCAATCTATGGTATATAATTTAAATGTTGTTTTTTATAGTAGCAAAGAGGGAACTATGTCTAAATCTCTCTATACAACCCTGTTGTATAATGATCGAGCTTGTATGTGTGTATTATTTTATATATTATATATTTTTTATATATATTATATATTTTTATAGTGGATAATTGCTGGAGTTCATGTATTTTTTACTTGGTATACTGGTGGGCAGTTAGAGTTAGACAAATTGGCTATCGGCAACTGTCCATTGGGGTTGTTTTTTGGGCAATTTTTTGGTCAGATTTTTATTATTTTATTTTTTTGCTGATTTAATGGTCATGGCAGAGTGAGAGCTGCAGAATGAGAGCTGCTGCTCAGTGACAGACTCTTATTCAGCTGGAGGACAAGTGAGAGGGAAATAGCATGTAGAGCCAGAATATTATTTCACATCTAACGTGGTAAATTAAAAATTAATTTCGACCAAACCAGGGTTGGTGATTGTTGGAATACTAGAAAGATGAACCAAGATTTGCTTTTCTGTCGAGTCTGAATGAAATGCATTCTGTGATGTGTTAACAAGGCAAATAAACTTGTGTTAGTTTGATAAAAGGGAGACAAGCCGCTTTTATACAGCCTGTTCAAGGAGGCACTATGGCGCCTTTACTCCGCCTCGCCGTCTGTATAAAACTTACTAAGAGGTCATCTTAGCCCTGCCTTTGATTGGCCAGTGGAGGTACAAACAGAGCCAAATTGATGTCTGTGTAAAAGCGTGAGCCAGCAGGATGGGACACAATGCTGTTGAGTTACATGTTCAATATTGTCTGACTGTTTTTTTTTATTATTTTTTTATTACCTTCTTATTTCTCCAATGCTGACACAGTGTTGTATACATGAAGCAGACAGAAAAGCAAGAGCCCATAAAAAGCTCCATGTTATAAATTCATGAGGTTATCAGCTCTGTGTGTGATTAGAAAAGAGCAGATGAGCAGAATCACTTGTTGACCAGCGTGCTGTTATGTTACATCACACCTCTTTTGATTCCGCTATGCCGGCATCCTGACAAAAATCACACACAGGGGTGGCTTTAAGGCGATGTTGTTTGATTCAATGTATAAAAACAAAGTCGACGGAGTGATGAGCCTCCATTGCAGCAGTATTGCACAATCTCTGTGTAAAAAGGGCTAGATTTGAATTCAGAAGGTGTACGGATGTATTTTTCTGTTTAAAAAGGAAATTGTAACAATAGATCAGCGACTGCTGTTTGATGGGCTGACAGTGGCCGCTTGGAAAATTTAAACTTATTGCCCAATCCTTTGGTTAGTTTTATCTGTACAAATGCTTAATATTTAAGCAGTTAACATTTGTATGGAAAATCTAGATCTGCTGCTAGTAACTATAGCAACATTTAGTGGTATGAAAAGTAAAATATTAGTAGATAGTGGAGGTATAAAGTACCAAAAATGCTAATACTAAAGAACCTCAGACCTTGTACTTTCTGCCACTAGCATCAATCAGTTCTGTCTTTTTTTCATGATTTGTTTCATGTCTTGATATAAAAACATTTACTGTAAGCAATTACATAAAGGATACATGGCACTGTACATGGAAAACTATTGGGAATGCATGATATCAAAGGTTGTACTATACTCATACTATAGCATATATACTTTTTGTCACCATACTTTGAACACTTCTGGAATTTAATATTCAATAAGCTACTTTTGGTGAATTTTGAATAAATAGTACACATACCCTACTTAAAACCTGGATGATATATATCTTTAAGGAGATGTGCAGCACAAATGGTTGATGAAACGCTACAGACATAGGGCAAGCTCCTATGGTAAAGCTCAGTTGGCCTAAATTATTCTAACTTTTATTTAATCAGGTAGTCTCACTGAGATCAAGATCTAAGTACAGCAGTATGGCTGAATAAATTAGGGTGTTTCATGTATAAAAATACATATATAATGGGATGCACTGGCCAGTTCTTGTCTCTGAATTTGATTTATGTGTGATCAAACCCTGTTCATCAATATTTTGTTCCTATTTCATGAATAAGATGTGAGAGCGTCTGTATGTTTTCTGTTGGCACTCAGACCCGCTCAGACCTTGTTTCTCAGAATGACAAATGAGGCCCATTGACCTGAAGGTGAGGCAGGTGAGTAGGATGGACTTCATCCACTTCACTGGAATACAGAGAGATGCTGCGGATAGAAACCTAAAAAGCCTCAACCCCCAGGGGTACAGTGCGTGGCAGGAACACCATGTGTTTGCTGTGTTTGTATTTTACCAGACTGCTGGAGCGAGATCAGGTGAGTACATGTGTGAGCAGGAAAGAGAGAGAGAGAGAAAAAGAGAGGAGAGAGAGAGAGAGAGGGAGGGAGAGAGAGAGAGAGAGGGAGAGAGAGAGAGAGTCAAGGCTGGATGGATCAAAGCTGAACAGCTGCCAACACCTCTCGAGTGTGAACGTGTTGTCACGAGTCTGTCAATCAGCATTTTCTCGCATCAGTGTGCCAAAGCTGGAGTTGTGTGTGAGACAGAGTGTGTGTGTGTAGCTGGCACGGTGAGAGCAGCTGTAAAGCAAAACAAAACTCTGTGTTGTTTCCATCACCATACTGGAGAGTTTACATATTGAACAGCATCCAGAAGTGAGTAATCACATTAAATGTCAGATCGATGGAAAGTGAAAGTGAGAGGCCGCCTCACTGTGGGAGAAACAATCTAATGACGGTTCGGCTCTTGTGCATGCGAGAAGTCTGAGTGTAAATTCACCTCGTGGATGAAGTCCCCGATGTCTCCGGGGTGTGGCACGACAGGCCTGATTGGGTACTGGGACTCGGGGATGATGGGACGTTCGTCGACTCTGCGGACGCCAGGCGGCTTGCTGATGATGTGCTCCAAGGAGTCAGGCTGCTGCAGCTGGCTCAGGTCGTAGTCCTGCACAGCCCCAGGGGCACACAGATGTGAGCAGGTGTACACAGAAAGCGTGTGTGTGTGTGTATGGGTGTACTGTATGTCTCTCAGGATCTCACCTGGTCCTCTTCTCCTCCTCCCTCTTCATCGTATTTGAGGATGTTGTCTCTGACATCATCTTCAGGGTCAATAAGCAGCTGCTTGGTCTGCCTCTCCTTCTCTCTGCGCTTGATCCACACCACAAACAACAGCACCATGCCTGCAGCGACAGACGCATGAACAAGATAAACCTTTAGGATTACACTGCAATAATCTGCATCAAAAACAAAACAGACAATCAGTGTACACTTTTATCCTTATTATTAACAAGAGTTAGAATCTACAGTCATAGCGGCTCTGTACCTTGGGACAATGGCACTTTGTGCTAAAACCTAAAGTCAGTATTCCAACATGCTTACAATGACAATACATCCTGATCTTAAAGGTAAACTATGCAGGATTTTCCAAAAAACAACACTTAGACTCATACAAAAAAAAAATATCACCCACAAACCACCAGAACTCTGTTCTCAGTGCCCTCATCCGTAGATACCCTGTATTTTCATTTTGCTTTTCTTTGGCTGCTTTACCAACTCAGAATGTCAGTATGTAGCATCCTGGGAACAAGACTCAACAATCTTTATGAACATTTGCAAACAGCAACTGACAAATCCTACTCATTCTCAGCAGGTATCATGTTAACCGTGTTTGCCCTTTTAGTCTAGCATATCAGCATGATCACATGCCAATTAGTACAAAATACTGAGTATAGCTGAGGCTGAAGGTGATGTCATTGATATTGCAGGTATTTCAGACTAAATCGATTTTTTGGCATATCCAAAAACACTGATTGAAAAACACACGAAATGCAATCGGATCCAGGCCCCATTTGGAGGTGGTTTGAAACACAACTCTGATTGGATTTCTACAGATGTGCCTCAGTCCAGATGCTGTGGATGCTCAAGTTAGATTTTAAAGAGTTTTTTGCACCACTGGCAACATGATGAACACCAACAATGTCAAATCCAGAGTGATGGAAGGGCATCAGAGAAGCTGAACAGAATCCATGCCATTACTAGCACAGCGGTATGGAGGAGTTCTGCACTGTGATTTGACAGCACTATTGTTTGGAAAGTGAGATAATGTATCTCCATTCTTCTGAGTTGGAAAGAGGCTTCACCAGCATATGTAGTTACTGACAGCTACGCTGTTACTACAGCAACCAATGCAGATAGGTTGGTGATGTCTGGACACACAAATCTGATCTGATCATTTGCAAATAACAGTGTGGACAGTCCGTCTGATTTGAGAAACATTTGCTGCAGTCTGAGCAAAGCCTTTGACCTAATGATAGCATGAGATTAATTTAGAGTTGTTGAGATATTTCACTTAAAACCTGAGTGCTAGAATAAAGGTCAGATGATTACCAACATCAGTAGGATCTATCCTCCGAGGACCATGAACATCTGTTTGAAATTTCACAGCAATTCACCCTGCAGTTGTTCAGATATTTCAGCTTGATGCTGTCTGCCTCTCTTACTCCTCCTAACTCCTTATTCATAATATTCAAATTAGTTTCTGTAGCTTTGCTGTCTTTCGTGTATCTTCCCTGTACTCTACTCAGATAAATAAGCATACAAATAAATAAAATAATGAAAAAGATGGAACATTCAAACACAATATAGCATTTAAAATGTGTTGGAAAACTCCTGCAGCTGCGGGTGAATTTGTCTATAGGACTTGTTTATATGTATGAACTATGCAATCCACCGCAACAAAGTGAGCCAGCAGCATGAATCACTGGCAAGACAGATAGCAGCAGATATTTACCCTACCAGGAAAAGAAGACAGAAACCTCCTTGTCAAGAGATGCTGGAGAGGATTCCAGCAGTCGAGGCATTAATCCATTTCACAAACTACTGTTCATGTTGTTGTATCACACCCTGGTGAATGTTTAATGACTGTGCCCTGAACTGCACTTTTTTGACAGAAAGTCAAATCAAAGCCAATCACTGGCAGCTTGAACTTTCTGCATTGATATATGTGTGTGGGTGTTCGACATGTCAGAGAGTAGCGAGCTGTCAGTGGGTGGATGCGATGTGAACAGCTGATACTCACTGAGTAGTATGATGATGCAGATGAGGATGGAGATGATGGCTCCAGTTCCGAGGCCAGCGGCTGCCACGGCCCCGAGAGTGGTGCAGTCTCCGTTTTCATCACAAGGACACACTTTCACTTTGATGGTCGACCTGTTGGACAACGGAGGGTTCCCCGAGTCCGACACAATTATAGGGACTTCATACACCCCCGGCTCTAAATATACCTGGTACCTCAGCCCTAGACGGGCATAATCACCTGTGCAGAGTGAAGAGGAAAGAGAAAAGTTACCAGATATAAGTAATCATCACATTTACTAATATAAAACTCTGATTTTCTCCGTGGGACATAAAAGGTAACTTCTGTAACCTGGACCCTATTTTCCCATGTTTTTGTGTCTAAGTGACTGATGGAGACAACAACTTTTTAAATTGGTCGAGTATTGAGAGAGGCCACTGCAGACAGCAGAAGCAAATGATGAATACAAAAATTACATGTAAAATATTGTAGTAAATTTGCATTTTAATACAATGCACAGCATCCCACTATTATGCAAGTTTTTATTAATGTAAAACAAAAGCAAAACCTAAAAATATGATCATAGAATCATAATGCTATTCCACTAAAAGTTCACTAAGGATAATATTGAATTACTACACTGTACTACTTCCATATTTAATTTTTTTCAGTAAATCGCAGGGGTCAGCAACCTGCAGCTCCAGAGCCACACAGAGCTCCTCTGCCCCTCTCCAGTGGCTCCCAGTGGCTTTGACAAAATTTTTTATTTTTTTCATTTATCATTAACGTAGATATAAAGTGATTCTTACATTCTCCAACTGTAAAAATGTCTAGCCTGTATTCCAAATAGAAAGAAAGTTTCATTATTTTGAAAAATGTGTGTAATATGTCTATTGCTTGGCGCCTTTTCTTCTGACTTTTGCTGGTGGCTAGTGTTGACCCTAGCTATGGATACCAAATCCAAAATAAAAAAGTGTGAAATGTCAAAAATGTCTCTTTAAAGTAAGGTTTGCAGACCCCTGGTTTAATGTAAAGTACAATACACCTAAGAAAGACATAAGCAAGGAGCTTTAAAATAAACTATCTGCTGATATTTTGGTCAGAGTCAGTGCATAAAATAACAGATAAAGATTGGTAATAGCTGACTGGACTGATTCTACATATTTATGTGTATGTTTTACTTCACATTCACACAGCAGCACTTTAATGCCATCCATTTTTATAGCATATTCTCTAGTACTAACACCTCCTCACCACTGATCCGAGAAATCGTCCAGTTGCGTCTGATGCTTGAGGGAAAGTTGGGCAGCTCAAAGACAAAGGGTCCGGCGTTGGGGTCTGTGTCGGCATCCGCGGCAGTGATGTTGACGCCGTTGACATTTCTGTTCATCCGCTCACAGATCTGAGACTCCTTGGGTATGAGTACTGGGGGGTTGTCATTAATATCTATCAGATAGATCTGCAGCGTGCCTGTGCCGCTGGCTGCAGGAGAGCCTGGGAGCACAGAGAGGGATAGAGAGAAAATAGCGTCATGACGGGAGGAAAAGATGACAAGAGAAGATGTGTGCAGTGACAGGGACGATTGAGAGGGAAGAGGGACAGGAGTTGAGGCCCGGGAGAGGGCAAGGCAAATAATGAAAGGGAATAAAAATCAAGATAAAAAAGGAAAGAGAAGAGGTGAAAGGAACATTGTTTATTCACCAATGGTGATGTTAGAGGTAAGGGTGCTGTAGAGCTGGAGGAGAATTTCTGGCCTTGACAAAAATACTTCTGACAGTTATGCTTTCCAGCTCCTCTTTTAGCTCACAGCCAAATCAAACCCATCAGAGTTGATCCAGATGCAGGCACAGCACATCCAATCGCCTGGAGAGGGCTTAGGTACAATAACGATGACTGTAACACAATCAAACAAGTCCTTGTCTGTGTGTATTTACGCAGTGCGAGGAGAGCCATCTATGATTCTGAAGATAAAGGCACTTCTGCCTGAAATATTAACAACACATTTCTGAAAGGTGAACGGGCCATTCTCATTGTGGTGCACGCAGCCCTCCACTCTCACATACACAATCACTTAAATACACTTGTAAAGGCAGATACAGCATGCCTATATGCTTATGGGTGAAGATATCTCCACTGAATGCTTATATACATACTTATTCCCTGCTCACACATAATCAAGCACTCTTGAAAATGATTTACTCAACTTTCCATGACCCTGAGAAAGATCTCAAAAGTCCTTATTGTTACCAGAGTGAGTCAAGCGATGAAAAAGCAGTGACAACTTTACACTGCAGACTTTAGCAGCTTGTCAGATAATGTAATGTATTTATTTAGCATAGACAACATAAATTAATTTACTCCATTATTATGATGGAAATGTGTCAGATTTAGCCAAATATAAATTTTTTGCTCTCCTCTGGGTGGGCTGAAGTTAACAGACTCATTATATTAAACCTGCAGTCATGATGGCATTAAAAAGTTTCATTGTAAGTACATGTGATAGTAGTTACAAATTATTCACTTTACTGTATTCACAGTGGCTATAGCACTGGATTGGCTGATTATTTACACATGTGATTTAAGCAACAAATCTTAATAGACATACAAATGTGCAGATGTGACTAATATTATTAAAGCTATTATAGACATGTTGTTCTTTTAAATGAACAACCATGGATCAACAACTGGTGGGCCACATCGGCAGTGTTACATTAAAAACATTTAAGTGGTGTAAAATGAGCTGACTTTTATTATGAGGTAGTCACAGGAATTGCAGTGTGTTTGTCAGTGAACTTAGCACTCACCGCTATCGTTCTTCAAAAATGCATCTACAAATAGAGACAACAGTCATTTTCCCCATTTTTTAACAGCGGATCAGTTTAGAAATATTGCAGGGAATAGTGGAACAAGAGGGAGCAGCCACAGTGAGCTGTTAAAGGAAGAGCTGCAGAACACAGGCTGCACACCTCCAACTTCTCAGTGAGGTAACCAACTCCTTTAACTTTTGCTGTTTGCATACTTATGACATGTGCAGATAATATCAGATCACTGCTTTTGCTGACACCACAAGTAACTACACGTGTCACATGCACAAGAACGGTACAACTGCATGATTTTAACCATCACTCCTCAGTGAATTGCCTCCTTGGTGGAGGTCTGAGAGGATTTAGTTAAGTATCTAGTTATCATTATGGATTTCTCATTTTTATGAGTTTGTTCACACTGATATAAGGTAATAAAAATAACATTAATTTTGTAAGAAACTGAAAATATTGTGAAAAAAAGCTAATTAGGCCCAAATAAATTTGATTTCTTTCATTTCAAAGTGCAGTCCCCACAGTTATCTGCTTAGAAAAATAAAAAATAAAATGATGGCTCTGAAGCCCCCTGCTACACCAATGTTCCAACTAAGTCCAGGCTGTAAGTCTGTGGAAATTGTTTAGACAATTGGAGAAATGTGATCTGATGTTACTGTAGGCAGCCATTGCAGGTGGTGGTTCACTTCAATACTGTCAGCCTTGGACTGTAATAACATGCACTGATGCACACAGACACACACCTCATCTGCAGACACAAGAATCCTTTGCATTGATTGAACAGAGCAACAGACCATCAGCAACAGCATTTATAGAGAATTGGGAGTAAAGAATAGACACTTTAAACAATCAGAGAGCGAGATAGCAGAGCGGGGAGAAGAATGCATGAATGTGTATGTGTGGTATGAAAATGTGGCACAGAGAAATCTGGAGAAAAAAAAAAGAGCGCTTAGCAGTATGAAGCTCAGGGCTGTTTATTGAGTGTGTGTCAGGGGGTGACGACCCTTAGCTGCCTCCAATTACGAGTCATTTCCCTGCCATGCCCCACTGACTGAGCCATTGGATGGAATCAAGCGACCCCAGGGCCCATCTCTGGGACGAGATAAGGGCGATGTAATTTACAAAGATTTATGCAAAGCTGACAGATCTGCCAATTAAACATGGCAACAGAGCAAGACATTTGCCACAAGAAGAGTGAGACACAGTGTGAGTCTGTTGACAGTCTGAGCTCTGTCTGACTGTAATACTACGACCATATTGTGGATTATTGCAGAAAGTTCAACCGATTGAGTTATTGAAGCCTCATCAAGTAATCAGTGATGGATGTGGCCCCTAGTTTGGTGAAGCAGCAGAAGAACCAGTGCAGGAAGCTAAGCAATGTAGTTATGTGAACAGAGTCAGCACCCAAATGTATTTCATCCACCTAAAAAAAGGCCCACTTAAAAAAAAACATCAGTTTCAGTGTACGCTAATTTAGAATATTTTCAACACTTTACCTTCCCGTCAGACAGCCTTTTCGACTGGAAAACGCTGTTATATAAGTCGCTCTATCACTCTCTCTAAAGCCACCAGACTCCTTTGGCAAAAACATTTTAACTCATAAAACAAGGGAGTTACTGGACCACTGCTTGATCTGTTAGTTGTGTTATTGTGTGACTTGGGTGAGTTTGAACAAACCTGTGAAAAGGACAGAAGTTACACAATAACATAAACAATGAAGGATTGAGCCAACAATATCTCCTGTGCTCTGCAAGGTAAAATTATTGTTTTTGCCAAAGGAGTCTGGTTGATTTGGCTAATATAATGTTGGTTTCTCTCCTGCTGCTTCTCAAAACTGGGGATGTACCAACCCCCATGTACTGTAAGTAATACACTGAATGGATAAGTACCTCATACAACCCCACTGGACTACAAGAAAGCTAGAACAAAAGTCTGTACAAAATTTCACAAATCTGCCCTGCAGTTGTTGAGATATTTCTGCCTTCTGTGTATCCTCCCTGTGTGGTCTTTGTCTTCCTTGGGAGTAACTCACACAATGCATTATAAAATATGTTATAAAAATCCAACAGATGCAGGAGAATTTGTCCATATGTATGATCTGTGCAACCCACAGCAGCAAACTAAGCCAGCAGCATGATTCACTGGCTTCTGCTTTTCCAAACTGGGGCGTGCTGAATGCCATCTACTGTAGGCGATACACCGGCTATGGATAAATACCTCATACACCAAGTTTTAGGTCTCATAGTCTAGAGATTAATAAACAAGTGAATCCACTTGTTTGGACTATTTACATAAATAGAATAATAAATGAATAACAGCAGTAAACGTAAGCACGGTGGCAGTACTTAAAAGTTTCTCACTGTACACCTTGAGAAAGCTGCACTTTGCCAGGCATTTGTTACAGTGTAATGCCAGTAGGGGGCGCTCAGTTTACACACAGCTTTGCACAGGCAAACTCCCAGTAGTGAACTGTATATCTACATTCTTCTCATTTTACAGATTCTGAGAACACATTACTATTGTTAGTAGTAGTGGTCTAGGTGAAAACTCGATTCTGACTGGCTGCAGCGTGTCCACTGACTCCCAATAATGGAAACCTATTAAGCAATTATAGCGAAAATGTCTGTTCACCATTTTAAATGAATGCCCTGAAATGAGTAACATAGCAACAGGGAAGCTGTCTAAACCTCTACTTAGCCTAAAATGTATTGCAGCACCGGGAGAGTTAAGTGCCTCATCCTCCAATCACCACAGGACGGCCACTGTGACACGCAAGCTGCAAGAAGTACACTGCTCCTCTACACTGTTTTGTGCCTCATTTGAATTCACTGATATTTCACATCATGTGATGATGATCACGTGATCATCTCACAACCCATTAGCCACTCAACCTGCTACTTCGGGCTATGGTTAGTGTTGCATATGTATCACACACATGGCCCTTTGTGTGTCCTTTATTTGTAAAAATCATGGCAGTGATTTGGGGACAATTAAATGGCTTGAGAGCTAGTAGGTCCTCTCTTTTAGACATAATTCTATTTAGTGTTTGTCAACTGTATGCAGTGTTATTGACTTTGAATCTTGCTAGCATAAGCCCTCTGGCTCATAGCTCATAGCTGGTAGTCAAACCCTCAGAGTTATGAATTGAGAAAAACTTTTGATTCTAATTGCAAAACATGTGAAAATATAAATCAATGGTCATTTTTTTCTTTTGCCAGTTACCATGGTATAAGCAGGGCAATGCCCTTCGAGGTGTCCACAAGCAGGAATCACTGAACTCCATGGACATTATCCCTTATTATACTATAATTACATCATATTCTATATTATGTTTACATCATCAATTAAGAATCAAGCCATATTAACCAGGTTATATGAAAATGTTAATTTTTAATGGCCTCTAAAAGCTTTAAATACATTTACAAGCTATTCAAGGGAACATTTTATTTGATTGTCACTACTTCAGCATTATCCAACAATTTTAGCATAAGTTGCTACTTGCGCATATGATATTCATGTACATACTTAATGCACAGTAATAGATGCAAATTTAACACTGAAATATAAACACGTGTGGTTCTTAAACGCACACGCACAACACACACACACACACACACACACACACACACACACACACACACACACACACGGAGGCTTTCCCATTCTGCTGGTTTGTTAATCCCAGCCATGTATGGGGGACATGTGGAAGCAGCTTGCCACAGCTGATAGGAGAATTATGTGGGTTTTAACCAGCTAAATAAATAATTATGTTTGTGTAAATTCCTCAAAAGGATTTGTATTAACTCCTTTTTTTGATGGTGCCTCAGAGATGTGAGGCGCAGTGAAAAGACTTGTAGCAAGCCGACCATATGTTCTTTGAAGAGCACATAAACACACAAACAAAACCGAAGGTGTGTGTCAGAGGGTTCTGAGGCAGTCAGATTGTGTCAGGGGGAAGCAGCATGAAAATATTGTAGAAATACAAGTGTACTTCTTGCCCTGCTGTCACCACCTCTCCATGTCTCGTCCTACTATCCTTACTGTCTCATAGTGCTTCTTAACATAATCCCTCTCACGTTTTGATGGCTGGCACTCCAGCAACACCCAAATAGTCAGATTGATGTACACACATAAACATGCATACACGCTTTAGGACCAGTCACAGCTCCAAAATCAGCCAAAAATGTCTAAACCGTGCACTTTGCAGAGGCCAGGGGGAGAGACAACAGTTTCTAAAGTGTCAATAGATTCTTCAAGGAAATAGGTAACGTACTGGAATGATAAAACAGTCCAGGAAATAACAGGGAAAGAAAAGGGGGGAGTAAATGAGATGTTTGTGAAGTCCAAACAACAGGAGCAAGTCAACCTCTAATCCTGTTGCCTCTTCCTTCCCATCAGCACAGCGGGTTACACGTCATGGTGTCTGACATTGTCAATCATCGCAAAAAGAAAATGCACAGAAAAACACACACGCTCACATAAATGTGTTTCAAATGAGTGCATTCTTCACACATGCTCACACCTATAAATACACCAATGTTTCAAAGCCAGCTCGACTTAAGGTAAACACACCAGCACTCTGCACGTCACAGATAAGGCAATTTGGGAGGGGAGAAAAGCATTCCCTTTTAACTTGAGAAAAAGCACTCACTTCCACTTGAGAGAGAGGGAACTTATTTGTTTGCTGTGATTGAGTTTGTGCTCAGTTAAACTTGAGGCAGAACAAATATATATGCCACATTGGGAGAAAGGGATGGAGTGGAAGGCAGTCATGGATAGAAGATAAGAAGGAGGAGAGGATCAAGAGTGTGACCAGTTGTGTGAATCCAGGATTTTCTCTAACTCTAACCCAGCTGCACTGCACTTGACTGCTGCAGAGCTTTTCTGTCTTTATATCCCTCCAAATCCACACAAATGTCTTCATTTTCATCAAATGCTCAAACAACATTTTTGACATTTTTCACTCTGACCTGCATTTACCCATACATCGGATCATTTTTTAACAGCGATCAAATTCTCTACATTCCAAGAATTTATCAGCTGCATCAGAATCAACAGTGTGTCAGTGTCTTGCTCAGGGACACTGTTTTAGAGGGGTGGCAGTCACTCAATTACTCATCCAACTCACATGTCTGCAGCTGGTTTTGAGGCTTCAACAGGAGACCCTTCAGTCATAAGAGACACGACGTGGGCAATGAGCAGTGAAACTGCCATAAAGATTACTGACAGCAAGTTTTGCTTTCTAGGATGTTTCTAGCCTGGGAACTAGATGGATCTGTGAACTCATGTTTCATGTGCTCTGGAAGATATGTCTGTCCAACCTTCTATTCAAAGAGATCTCCACCCGTCCTGGCTCTTGTCAGGCCAATCACAACAATTTATTTAATATGGTGTGGGTTTGATGCAATCTCAGTCATCACAGCGCACTGGGTTCACAAAACTAAGACAACAATGTCAAACTAGTGCTGATTAAAAAGATTCTGTTACTGCATTGCCAATTTTCCACCTCTTTCATTGCTCTGATTGGTTGTCGGTCTGTCCAGTTGTGTCCAAAAGCATTTTGGTCTGTGCAAACCCCTTGGAAATAGAAAATGAACTGAGAGGTTCTTACCAATCCAATTTTTTTGAGGATTACCAAAAAAATGCCAGTCCTGTGATCCACCACCACAATTACTGGATTTTAAAAACTACAGCAGAGAAATCTGCTAAATGATCGGCCAACCTTCTGCTATAAATCATGATGTTGTATGATGTATCTCCAAAATCAAAAATGAGTTGATTATGGAGTTGACAAAAGTGCATTTTCTTCCCACTGTGAATAAAATTATTTTCATTGTGAATTACAGAATGTTGGTGGGCCACACTGCACCCTATCGTGGGCAAGATTTGGTCCTTAAGTTGAGCATCACTGCTGTAGGAGACCCTATAGTGGCGGTGAAACTCATAAAAAATGTGAAAGGCTGTATCTAAAAAATGTGGGAGTGAGGATATAAATAGAAAGGATAAAAAATGGTACATAGGAAGCGGCAACTTTGATCACTTTGACTTCAAATAAAAAACTGAATAAATATGCACATTAAAAGCAACTCTTACCATTGTCTGTTGCCAGGAATGTGGCTTCATATATATTGTTTTTGACATAGACAGACTCCCGGTCGAGCATCGCTGTGGTTACAATCTGTCCATTGGTTCTGTTGATGGACAACCAGTCTGCAGGGTCGTTCAGCTTTGAATACCTAAAGACACACAAGGAATGATCGATGGAGAAGTTAGCGCCAGTGTTTCCATGTTTATAAACACTTGTGAGTTTTCTCTTGTGTCTGTGCATACACAGATTGCCTGCACATACACACACACACACACGCACACACACACAATCACAACAGCCTGACCTTCACACAGTTTAATTCTTCATTGACTTCTCCTCCAGAGCCTGCAGCCTACAGTCAATTTCACCTCATTTTTCACTCCTGTGTACCAGGCATTGAAGTCAATTACCTCCCTAGTTAAGCACTGCTGCAGCTGCCTGTGTGTGTGTGTGTTGCATGCACTTATTCTAGGAAGTGTTTGCTTATGCTGGGGAAGGCTAAACCGCCTGACAGCTTTATATACATGCATGCTTTACTGCTTGTATGTTTGCAAATGTTCCTGCGTGTGTATATAGGGAAGCTGTGTATAGGGCGGAGGTGGGATGATAGGATCTCGGGACTGATCGTCAAACAGGAAAGTGGCTGTGGTAGCAGGTGGTGACACTCCCCTGGGATGAAGGGCAGGGGGAAGGAACAGGGGATCATCTCCAGATTGAATCCCAATCTCACTCTGATCTAACAATTCTTGTTTCTCTGGCTTTTGTGGCGTTCGGCTCCTTCCACACTTTCAATTCTATCTGATCTCTTTCGACCCGTGCCCAGCCACCTCATCTTGCTTTGGTTTTGTATTCATGCATTTCCTTATCCCCATCTGTATCTTCTCATCCTCGTCTCATTCCCTCTGTGATACCAGAGTTCATCAACTGCCACCTCTCTTGAGGGCAATCTGACTTTTGCATGTGGACATGTGACACTTTGAGCTTACACAACAAGGTTTCTACATCAATCCGATTTCATTTACTGAATGTCAGTTTGGGCACTAAGGCCACGTTGTTATGTGATATACACTTTCAGCTTTTAAATCCATCCAAAATGAAATGGATTTGACCTCAACCCTTGCTTTTATATTTATTGAATTGCAATGTACTTACTGTCAGTGTGCAGCCCACTTTTTTATAGACATTAAATACCACATGTTCATTTCTCTTTACATGGTGGAGAATGAAAGCCTGGAGGGGTGGGTGGCGGTGAGGAGGGGAGGTGGACAGAGAGTATAATCTCTCTCCTGCAGTGAGGGAGGTGGGATTTTCCCAGCAGGCAGTGGGCATGATCCCAGGCATAGCGCAGTGCGGGGAAAGGGATCACAGAGATGACATTCCCACACTCTTGACGGTTTCACACAGGCTAGCCAAGCCCACAGCCACTAACTGGCGGACTGTGAAATCACCACTAGGACTACAGTGAGTCCATCGCAGTGGGAGAGTGGGATAAAAGAGTGAGGGAAATTATCAGGAATGGGTGGGAGGCGAAAGAGGGGGCAGGGAGAGGTGACATTCGGAAGTAGCAGCATGGCTGTATGATCTGGTTTTAATATCCTCATTAAGACTGACTTGATACCTACTGCTCTTCTGTGTCCAACATCTCTGTTGGCTTTGCCATGCCAAGCTGACTCTCTCTGTCCAGGCTGAGAGAAAATTTTTTCTTTTTGTCTTTCCAGTGGAAGGCAGACAAACTGGTGCACTTTTTACTGAGCAGAAGGAAATTAGACGATCTGTTCTGGTTAATTTATTGAATTAATAGTTTACTTTTTAGGAAATGTGTTTATGGCTTTCTTGCCAGCAGTTAAGGTCTGTCCATCATTGGCATCACTTTCAGGGCAATTTGCTGAATGCCATTTAAAATCCCTAAAATGTTGTGATATACAACTTACTTATTAAATGCCTGTATAATTTAATATTAGGCTGCAAATTACACATTAAAAAAACATTATTTCTTTAAGACATATTGCCAAATGGTCCCAGGTACTGCTGGGTCTCTGAAGTTTGTTTGGATCCTTACCGATGTCCTCTTTGGCATTTGCCAAAATGATGTGGAATAATATGAAAGTATGAGTAGTTTTTTAAAAATGTGTTTGTTTGAGGTGTTCTTTGGATAAAGATACTTGTTACTCAAAAATCACAAAAAACTCCAAGGCACTCTCTTTTAAAACAATTAAAATGCCTTTATTGTCACAGCATAGTCACGTCAGACCTTAAAACAAACTCTGATACATTGAGGCTTTATCAAAAACCCAGGGAGTCAAACTCCCTGATGAGGGCTCGATACTGAAATGTGCCAGGGTTTGTTTACTTTAAGGTCAAACATGACTTTACTGTGGCAATAAAGGCATTTTAATTATTTTAAAAGAGAGTGCCTTGGAGTTTTTTGTGATTTCTCCTGACTCCTCTAGTCTCATATATGTTTGCTGAGTATGAAGCTAGAGTTAGCAAGTGATTAGCTTAGCATTAAGACTGGAAGAAGATGTAAATGGCTAGCTTGGCTTTGTCCAATGTTTACCAGCAGCTCTAAAGATCACTTTTTAACATGGCATATCTTGTTTGTTTAATTCGCAGACAAACTTGAGTCTGCACATAACTCCTTATAAAACCATGACTTGCTGTTTTTACACTTCGTTTGGGTACAAACATAACACACTGATTATTTACCTTCAGAGTTGCTGGTGCTATAGTTGGATTTTTTCTTACCTCTTGACAGAGCCCTGCTGCTCCCCCCTCATTTAAGTCTTTATGCTAAGCTAATTAAATTGTCTGTTGGCTCCAGTATCAACTTTTGCACATAGACAAGAGTCAGACATCTTTCATAAAGAAAATGCATATCCACATTTCCCCAAAAGGCTATACTATTCCTTTAAATCGGATTAAAACAAAAGAAACACCATTTGCCTCCACTGTGTTGGGGTGGAAGCAAATAAATCTTACACAGATTTCTCAAAGCCTGGGCAAATATAAGCATAATTATCTGTGTGGTTGTAACAGTGGAAGAGAGAATATTTGTTTTTTTTTGTAATTTGCACTAACTGACCCAGTCAGGAACAGAGAAAAACAGTGTTTTTTATGAAGTTTTTCCCTCCATAATGGGCTATAAAATACCACCAGAATCTATTCTTTACCGGCCAAACTGCATGATAGCACAAGTCGCCGTGTGCTTTTCTGACGATAAAAGCCATAACACAAAGGTTTGTTCACAAAGCAGAGCGCTCTGTCCACCACCACACTTTAATTAAGTCTCCTAAACAGCCCTCAGTGCAGATGTAATAAACCTTACATGAAGCAAATGAAGTTCTGAATGAACAGTCTTTGCAGCCAAGCTAATTTCCAACACACTGAATAGACACTGCATTATTAGCTCTGTTCTAAAGGAAAACTCCAGATAAGTTAAGGGCAGAATGCGGCTGGCTTTAAACAGTCATTTTCTCTTACTTCACTTTTCCTGATAGCGCTCAGTAAACGATAGGGCCACTCTGGCCATTAGAATGATGATTGTGAAAGCGCCCACAGTGTTTTTGTTTACAAGTCCCAACTGTCAACAACATTACTGTGGGCAATTGGCAGTCCCCATCGCTAACTTTTTAATGAAGTGCTATGCCAATTTTTTGTCCTCTTGGAAAGGTAAACAGTTCTTGTTTACGCTCGTGCTATTTTGGAATAAATGTTATATTTTGTGTGAAAGTTTTACTCTCCCTTCCTGTGTCTTATTGCCAATGCTTTCCCGAGCTCTCCTCCACCTGAAGGTTTGTCTCATTTGGGAGTTGGTTGGTGTGTGAGCATAGCTGGATGTATGATTAGGGCTGGCAGGTTAGTGATCTTAGCAAGCAGCAGGGAGAGGTATGACATTTATTTTTCAAACCCCGACCCTGAGGATGAAAAATGCATGTCTCAAGCTTAGCCAAGGCGGTTTGGGTAATCATTTATGCCAGTGTCTCCAGTCCCATGTCTTGACCTTACTGGTCGGGTGTCTGACAGGTGATGCATGATGCCTCATTCTCTCCCTTCCCCGCCCTCCTCCTGTCCACATTGCCTCCTCCGCACCCTCAACAGGGGACACTGTCAGTCTGTCCCTCCTTTGATAAGCACCTGTCAAGTTCAAACCTTGACCTGGAGTCAACTCACCGTCCTCAACTCCCCTCTGCCTCCCTCCTCAGCCCCTTAGGTCTTTTTTCACCTTACTTTCGACTTTTACGGCTCCCTCTAAATCTTCCCCGTCTTTTTTTCTCTTTATGTATCTGCATCATTCATTTAGGAAGACATACAGCTCTTTGTCATATGCAAAGACACACTCCATAAATTATATGTAACACAAACTGTGGTGTCATATCTAAATGTCTCCCCCATGTGAACAGACAGTGTCAGCTAACTATTTGATTGATGGGGTTGCGAGGTCTGCATACTGAGATCATTTCTGTGGGATAAAAGTTTGAAAACGAAAGTCTGATGCAAACACTGTGCAGGATTTTAGCTGATTGGTGAGAATGAGTCCCTGAATTTCTACTTCTCCGGAATAATGAGAAATCAAAAGATGGAGGGAACAGCTGTGATTAGTGTCCTTGCGTAACAGTCTAGAGAAGATACCTTTTATGGAACTGGTGTAAAGCGGGGAGATTGATAGTGATCCTATCCAGATGGATCCAAATGAATGAGGTGGTGGATTTGCCATCTCTACAGTCCTTCCTGCTTCTTCACGTGGTGAGAGCAGAGGAGGGAGAGATGGTGTGTGTTTGTGTTAAGGAGACCGTGACAGACCGCAGTGTGCTAACTTAATTCTAAGATGTAAAGTACTGCAGCCTTACACAGGTCATAGAGAAACAGGGAGGAAACCAAAGAGGTCAAAGTGAATCCACCAGGGAGAGAGGATGAGAGAGAGCGAGACACACACGCGCACAGAAGGCACAGAGAGAGAGAGAGAGAGAGATAGAACCCAGCTGGTGACTTTGGCGTCTTCCCTAAATTATAATGTACACCCAATTTACTCTCATTTGCTGTGAAATTAGCTGGGAAATTTGTTTAGATCTTTTCCCCTGAGAAAATGAGAAGGAGGGGGCTGCTGGAGTGTGAGGGTTGGAAGGAGGTGACGAATTACACCAATATATAGGGTGCGTAAAAATTTATGATACCAGTCCTAATTCCAGTACTCTCAAAGTGATACCAACACCAATTGAGTACTTCATTTGATAACCTTTTTCTTCCGACTTCATTCGAAGTCTGCTCTCCACTGCTCTCTAACTGGAATCTATGCGAAGGGGCAAGCAAACGTCTGATTATTTCAGTTTGTCCCGATGAGGAAATCCTGACTTGCTCTGTACACCAGGGAACAGGCGAAGCGACACATCGCTTGTTTGCAAAAATGATTGCCCCTGTCTTTCTTTGTCAGCAAGTCGACACAGACAATGAGAGACTAATTAATCAACAAGGTAGAAACTGGAACTTTTTACATGATCCACAGCTCCCATTTTTGGGATAACCTCAAAAAGGACGAGGTTTGGAAGGAAAACAGGGGGCTGTTGTTGTTACAAGCAATTAAGTAAATTGTCCTGCAATTATATGGAAACAAGGCTGACTAAAGAAAATTATTGTTAGTTATAGTTAGTTTAGAATGAATAACTTAGATACTGAATTTACTAATCTGCAGAGGGAGGAATAAGAGGTGCCTTTTTTTGCCCTTTATCCACCTGACTTTGCTTGTGAAAGCGATGGAAAAGTTCCTGAAATAATCCTTCTGCATTTTATGCATTTATTATTATCAGATACCACAGGCGTGTCGTATAGCCATACTTTCAAAAGTTTTGGTGGCATCTCAACATATTGAACTGCCACCTCATCAGGTATACCGCACTCAACTTAACCACTCCACAGACTGTATTGGTTGTAGCTGCTGTGGTAGCTGGTTAATCACACAATGCATTAAATCAAAGAACACTTGGGGCGATAGGCTGAGAGAAAATAACATTCAATTTAAAACAGAGTCAGGGTTAGGTGAGGTAAGGTCTTTTTTTCTAGATCTGGGTCCAAAAAAAGATCAAACACAGGTATCATTTGAGGAGAAATTTTGATACTACTTATTATTTCAGTTGATACCTTACAGTTATCAAGTAGAGGTGCACAGAGACGTTGTTATTCATATCTGTGTTGTTCAACCAACAAATTTATCTGCCTCTTTATTTGTATTCGGACAGAAGACCAGAAGTGGGTGTGGTTTATACTGAGAGTCACTTTAAGTCGGTCAAATCTTGTATTTTCTAACCTAATATTAGGTTAGATTATTGTGCCTACAAAGAATCAAGTTGATTTAATATTGGCATGTAATGAATTATGAAATACATTTCTACATCTTCATACTGTACATTTCATCTGTCTCTCCCTCTCGTTTTATTTTTAGCTACAATAAATGTTATGAATCTCACCACCTCCCTTTTAAGTGGAGGATATTGAAAAATCAGAAACTGAAAAATGGTTTTTGCATTGGAAATAGAAACTCTACAGTAAAGATATACAAGTGTATCAAAATAATTTTGGGAATCCTGGCACACTAAATCAGTGATTGATTAAGGCAGATGCAACCCTTCTTAACTATGTCAAAGTAATAATGGAGCTGACTCCTGAATAATAATGAGCAACTTCAGAAAGAAATATCTTTGTACATTTGTATTATTTGTGCTTTCCTGAATAACTTATTTGGATTTGGGTGCATCCTCAGTATCAACACCCAGCCCCGACCAGTACACTCACTACAATCTATAAGGACATTCTACATGTGACCATGAGTGGAAACACACGTGATCCTAATCTAAAGCGTTTCTCTTTGCAACATCAATACACAGCGAAGTGTACTTAATAGATTACCTTTACATTTGAAAGGGCCATAATGCAGTCACTGCTACTGTCAAGTTGACAGCAGGACTGAGGAAAGGTCTGCTGGTCATTTAAAGGTTGGTTTACATTTAAAATCCAGAGAGGCTTAGCGCAGAGAAAGAACACTGCAGGTGGACATAATGCTGTGTCAGACGTTTGGGCTCGAGCCAGCTGTTCTCTTTATTCTCACCCCCTCCTTCCATCGCTCCTGTTCTCCCTCCCTCTCTCTTACTGTTTATGTGTGTGTGTGCGCGCGTGTGTGTGTGCACCTGCATGTATGTGCTCATGCAACCTACAGAATGCACACACTTCTGATTACCCCAGAGGCTATTGCTCCCTATTAACCTTACCCTCCTTACTCAGAGTTCTCCTCTGGCTCATAAACTTCGCGCAGTAAGACTTTGAGAGATGGGGGCTGCCAAAATATAGCACCCTTGTTGAACTTTAACCCCTAACTACTGACATGGAACCTATCCAAGAGGCTTTTTAGCCTTCTGTTAGTGCATATGGAGGAGTTTCTGCCAGGTTTATACTTCCACTACAGCTAGACTTCAACAAGACAATACTTCTCTGGGAACGTATGTGATAGAACTTATCTAATCAGATCTTAATGATTTTGTACCAGAAGAAAATTAACTAATGGCATGCTATTAAAATGTCAGAATTAGGCCAATTAGGATTCTCATTCTGTAGTCTGATCTATTAAAATTCGCTCAGTACCTGATTGTCTGCTGCATCTGTAGCCGGTCGGGATCTGAGGCAGAGAAGGTCGTCAGGCTGGTGCCAGCAGGGACACCCTCCTCGAAGCGGATGTGTTTGGGGTTTGTCGGGAAGTACGGGGGTTCGTTGACGTCCTGGACAGATATGGTGACCCCGGCTGTGGACTGGAGTGAGGACTGGATACCACTGGCTAGGGGGCCTGGTTGGACACCACCACTGTCAGCATGAAGGCACGGTTCATCTCGAAGTCTACTGGCTGGAGAAAGGAAGGACGTTCATGACAGTGTATGAGAGGAGAAAGTTGGTGAGCAGTCAAAGAAAGTTTGTAGATCAGTCAAAGAGAGTTTGGAGATAATGAAATCCAGCATGAGGCATCATATTAAAGCCACTTTCATACTGTGTTGATTTTGGAGTCCCCTGTGGACAAAAGCAGGTTGTGTTTCCACCAACAACAAAATATAATGTCAAAAATAAAATCATCTAAATGAAAATCTCCTCTTGCTTCTTTTTAACTGGTAAACATACTACTCACTGTAACTTGTAAACACAGGCTTGTTACATCTAATATCAATATCTGTGTTGTCTACACAGCAAGTAGACAATAACATGATCTGACATGGCATGACATGACAATACCCTTAATACAATCTATCTGTATCTATCTGTACTTTGTAAATTAATGTTTCACATAACTGATTTGCTGCTAGAATTGTAAATAAGACTTGAAACTGAGAAAAAGATGTGTGTTTTGTATCTTATTATTTTTAAATGATTAATCAATTATTGATTGTGAACATATTCAACTAACACTTAAGAAAAATGCACAAACCCTAAATCCAGTGCAAACCCACTGCAAGTTAAATCCTAAAAACATCACAGAAGTGAATAACAACCTCTGAGCATAAACTGAACATCATAAACCACATTTATATGGTGTTTATTGCAGTGTTATCTTTATTCTGGACTGTTTTTATTATGTTCTCCTTTATATATAATATTATCTTACTTTTTTCAGTTGAAATAATAGGCCAGTTATCATTATTATAAAAGAAAAAGATTTACAGGCAAGGAAAATAGAATATAAAGCCTTTTCCTTTCTTGTACAGTCCGTCATTATTACTTTTATAAGTTGTATTATTATCATTATTACTTTTTATGAGCAAGCCATGTCAAGCATAGCGGGTGTACTATAAATATTATGCTGATTATAGTGTTAAAAGCCCCGTCAACATTTCTCTTTCTGCTGGTGGCTGGGGAGTTTGTGTTGAACATCAACGCTGTTGATGATAAAGGACATGATAAATGAACAGATGTCGTGTCAAGTGGTCCCCTGATGAATTGGACCCATATTCTCGCTAAACAACTAACCAACACATACACACACACACACACACACACAGCCGAGGCATCGGGGCTTATACTATTCATAGGGTGCTGTCATGGCTCTGCCTTTTGAGTGAGTGTAGGGTTGTGTGTGTGTGTGTGTGTACATGTACTCTACAGGGGGTTTTGCTGGCTGAGCCTAAACCAGAGTGACAGTTCCGTGCTCTCCTAATGAAGACTACACGATCAGGTTCAAATGACAACAACAACAAGCAAGGAAATTAAAAAAAGAGAGAACAAATACGCTGCTTGTAGGTGCTGTTGGCACATTTCTAAATAGGCGGATGATGATTGCCGCCACAAGGCTTGTGTCTGTGGTGTTTGATGCTGATGTTAATGATTTTGAACACATCTGTATGTTGCATTGCCTGAGTGTTATGAGTGGACCGTGTGGCAGCACAGCCCTGATATAAAAAAGCATTCTTAATCAGGCAGCTTGGTTGACAAGGGCACTGGAGTGGATGCGTTTGCGTGTGTTAGCTGGTGTTACAGTGTTTGTATGTGTGCGTGCACGCAGATATGAGTAAATGTAAGCACATGGGTGTGTATTCGTGTGTGACCCCAGGGTGCACTGGGAACCTATTTGCAGGCAAACCACGCTCAAGGCTCTTTGATCTACAGCCAGTGGTATTCAGAGCACAGGGAGGTCTGGAGTATAGCTGTAGGCTAACTAAAACACACACATGCGCGCGCTCAGACACACACACACCCTGAGGGAAGCCAGAGGGGTGAGAGGTCAATAACACGGCTACCATCCTTTGCCCATGAGCCATCACATCTTACATCTCCTCTGTATCGCTTCACTCGTTCCACTGTTTCCCTTTTACTTAATTTGTTCCGCCGGACTCCAACTTCCCACCCCCTCCTCGTCTTCTCACCTCTGCTGCCCCCACCCCACCTTGCTCTCTGTGATCTATACTCTCTACGGTCTGTCTCAATCCTCAAAAATCTGTCTTCGCCTCACTTCTCTCCTCCTCTCCACTTCCCCTGTCATCTTCCGTGTTTATCATAAGCCGTGATTTACATATCTTAATGACTCATTCGAACACAGCGGCACTGTTTGTGTGTTTTTATGCGTGCTTGTTTGTCTACTGGCTCTATTACCGTGCGGCAAAATGAGAACGCGTCTCATAAACTCCCCAGAGAGGAGTGTAAATGTGTGACATGTTCTGGTTAAGACCTCAGCCCTTGTTTACAGAAGGGCCCAGGTCCCATGTGGGAGCTTGCTGCATATACCTGGGTGTTGATGTGATTTGATGTGGTAAAAATAGGAATATCATGGTATCGGCTTCTCATGGCTTCTTGGCTTCATGGAGCGAGCTGAAGCCCCTCTGTTTACTTGTTGAGACAGTCTATTTCTCGTTCGTTCCCAGAGGGTGTCCTGTCTCTTATTTTATGATTTCCTGATAACCTCCCATGGGTCTCGGCAGAAGCTTACGGCTACCCGGCTGCCTGCTGAATTTTACATCAGGGAGTGAATGGAATGGATTATAAAAGGCAGTCATCTAGAGATAATGAAGAGAAGCAAAATGCCAATGCTCATTGCTCAGGGTGCTGTGGGAATTACACGGAGATGTTATTGCTATTTTTTAAACATTATTGTAGGATATGAGATGTGATTTGCAGGAGAGAAGAAAACCTCTGAGTCCTCGGGGTCACTCAAATAAACAAGTTGTTTCTACAAAACATGTGACATGGTAAGCACATTTACAATGAGACACTCATGGATGAACACAGGAATATAAATGCTAAAGGTCATTCAACAGGAAACACATCTACACACTTTACACACCCACACACACACACGCAATATAAGCTGAATATCATACAGATTGGGCCTCATAAAAAAAGCCATTTCCGAACAAATGTTCTCTTATTTTTGTTCATATCCAAAATTTGTTCTCATTTTATTCGAAGCCATTAGAGAAAGAGAAAATACTGGAGCACCCTTCCCAAGACCAGAGAGAAATCTTCACAATCCACTAACTGTTTGTTGAACATAACAAAACAAAAATATATAAAAAAATATTATTCATTTGAACAGTATAAATTATTCACATAGTTATTTGTTCTAAGTCTAATTAAAATATGTATAGTTCCATAATAATAAAAAGGTTTTATATATTATATTATATTAAATATTAATATATCTATTTATTTTACAAGTCTCCCCACATCTACATGCTGCTTCACAAATTTGCTGCTTTTATATCATCTAATGTTCAGAGGTTTTAGACTGCTGATCCAACTAAACAAGTAATTTGAAGACGTTTGTGGAGCCCATAAACTGATATGACGTGAGAAAAAGTTACAAAACAAGTAAAAAATATATCTAAATTTATAATTTGATAAATAATACTGTTTGTTAGATATTTTAAATAAAAACATAAAAATAAATATAAAGCTTTTTTTATTGAACTCTAATGGGCCATCCCTCCGCTGACTCAGCATTTACAGCATCACAATATGCACAATATGTTGATATCAGTTCTTCTTCTTACAGCCTTTTTTGGGCCAGCGCCAGAGTGTTTGCTCACAGCACGATACCTGTCCTTATATGGTATTTAGGGGGTGTTGCCTATGCTAATAACTAGCAATTGGTCACGCCCTCCAATTTATGATCATCTGGGATTCATCATTCAGCACACCTGGGTAAGATGAGATTTGGGTGGTTAAGGAACTTTATGCTGCGTCTAGAGTTGACTTTCCTTATTTTCTCACTTAGCAGAAAATTAAGACAACGTTTCTGCATAAACCCCTTGTTTTTTGTGTCATCCATGTCCTGTTGTTTTTCGCCAGTGGGTTAAAACCCTCTGGACAGCCGCCGTTTGAGAGGTTATACACTAACATAGCAGGTTGTTACAAGACATGGCTTTGTTGTTGCTGTCATTTACCACAGCAGCCACAACATTATGAGTGTATAAAAAACATCGCCTTTGTAATTGAGAAATCAATACCTAATTTGCTACAGTGGTCTCACAAGCCATTGTGTTTAAGTCTGCGTGTGAGTGTATGAGCTGTTTCTGAAGGGCACAGTGGCGTCCAATCTCTCATTTGGACATAAAGGGGCATATGAAAGGCAAAGACCCCAGCCTGTCCCCATTTAACTCAGTGGTCTATTATTATTGCTTGTGCTTAAATCCAGAGGGGATCCAACAGTCAGCACAGAAAAAGAGATGAAACTCTTTCTTTCACACTGACCTCTGTAACAGTGGTTTCTAACCCTTTTCCCTAAGGAACACCTTCTCTATCATTGAGTAAATGACAACCACTGAAATGAGTGGCATATTTTCTGGATATTTCATATCATATCTGATGTATAACAATAACAGTACAGCACAACTGATAAACTGTACAATTAGCACAAAGAGAATAAAAAAAAACAACACAATAATTTTGTGTAAAATGAGCAATTTGGATGAATTGTGAACAGATTATTTCCTCTGAACATTGCATCAGAGATGAGTTTACTGTTTTGGGAACTTTTCATACAATTTTCTTTCTGTATTATGTATTTTATTTATTTTGAATAAACCTTTATACAATAGGCTTATTTTTTGTCAAATTCAGAATCACAATCAGTTTTATTTCCAAGTACGTTTTCACATACAAGGACTTTGCTGTGTTATATTGGTGCATAAGAACAAACAAAGCACTAAAATTATAAATAGAGATCGACTGTGATCTTCTCCCTGACACTTGGCCATTGTTCAATTAACTCTTTGGTTGTTTGAATTGTGTTGTTTTTCAATGCAGGCCAAGGTTGTTTAGCAGAGAGCGTGTATATAGCTTGTGTTCAGGCCTTAACTCTGCTCTTATCCCACAAGATTTTTTTAAGTTTATATCTTAGATCATCATCTAAACTTTATAAATAACAATTTCATTAGGTTTTCTCACAGAAATTAGTGAATTGCTGAGATATAGCCCTAATTCAAGAAGGCCTCACAACTCCCCTGTAACCCCAGGTTGGGAAGCAGTGCTCTACAGTCCAGAAGCTGACAGATTGATGATTACCTTCACTACGGTGACCATGCCATCGTTGCTGACAGGGTCGGTGCGGATGGTGAAATGCCCGGAAGGGTCTCCACTGATGATCCTGTAGATGGCGTTCCAGTTTGGCGAGTGTGGTTGGTCAGCATCTATCACTGTCAGATTGGCCACCACAACATCCACGCGGTTCTCTGGGACCTCACCAGAAAACTGCAAAGAGAAGATGAAATGTTACCTTGTGATCTGGTGCTTTAAATGACTTGAGTATGAGTGATGTAAAGATTGAAATTTAATTTGAAACAACATTTTATTAAATCAAATCAAATGGTTAAGATGGTCAGAGTGATATGATGTAATATGTAAGAAGTGATATGCCACATTGGTAGTCCAGTTGTCTTACTGCTGAAGTATGCATTAAAGTGGACCAAGTTAAATGGATGAAGCTGTCCCTGTGCTCTTGTCTCACCCACAGCCTGGAAGTAGTTTAATTCAGAAACAATCAAGTCTATAGTACAGTTTTTTTACAATTGCTTATGCACTAGAGTAGAAATAACGCACAGGTAGTGAAACCTGACACTCAAGGAGCAAAACCTCAGCTCAGATCTATGCAATTATAAGCACATTCTCAGCCTCACTTTTTTTTTGCAAATCACTACAAACAGTGTTCTTCAAATCACCAAACACACTTCTCTATGTTAGATACAGAAGTCTAACATGATATCACTTCGTTTTCCCTTTCAAAGCACTGCCTTTTAAAATACCACACATATAACCAGTTGATCAAACATGGTCGTTGCGTGTACAGACACTCAGTTGTATGCTCAGTATTCAATTGTAAACTCACCAATCAGGCAAAAGCACAATATAAATTTTGGATATTTCAACAAGAGCACTTGTGAAAAGCAACTTTTTTCTCTTAAATCAGTTCAATGTAGCATACTATATGTCCTATTTTTAGCATGGGCATTCCATGTTTGATCAGTTGTTTTAATTGTATGGTATTTTGAAAGGCTGTGCTTTGAAAGGGCAAAGAAGTGAAGTGCATTTAGTTCTTATGATTTGAAAAACACAGTGTTTAGTGTTTTGCAAAAAGTGTGAGGCTGAGAATGTGCTTATAGTTGTGCAGATCTGGGCTGAGTTTTGCTCCTTGAGTGTTTCACTAACTGTGTATTATTTTTAATTTTACTGTGCAAGCAATTGTAAAAATCTGTAATATACTATATTATATTTAGAATGTGCTCTGATTTTCATGCAAAATGCAACCTTTGGAAATGCATGGTTGCACTGACTGATTTTATACTGGGGAGAGAAATAGTTATTTGGATCATAGTGTGTTGTGTTTGGTCAATATATTCATGTACTTTACTCGAACAACATTTCTAAAAAAAGGCAATCCGAAAAGTTGAAATGTTAAAATTGTTTTAGATTGAGCTCAGCTGTGTGTCACTGGTTCAAACAGAATCAGATCATATATGAACCATGCGTGTGCCATATGTTGACAAAACTGAGATTTTACAAATTATTGTATAGTTTTCAATGAAGTGTTTCATTTTGCAAAAGATCCGAGGTGTTCTGCTACTTGTATGTGTAGTTAGATGAATTGTGTGTAGTGTTTTTACAAATGAGCCTTGTTTTTAAAATCGTGCTTAAGCAATCACAAAAAACTGCAAACACAGAGAGTAAACTGCGTTTGGGTATCTCTACTTTGACTGGGATTCACTGAACCATTTGAGTGTGGCAGTTCCAACAAAAAGCCACTGAGTGCCTATCTCTTCTTTCCATTTTTCTTTATAGAGCCAGTCGTCCTTTCAGGTTTTCAGGTAGAGTAAGTTTAATGATCTTGCTTTTACCACAGCTGAGTAATAAACAAGCAGTAAAGACAGTTGCACACCAGCAAGCACATGCACACAAGGGCATTGTTCCAGTTTCAATGTTTTCTGCTTTTTTCTGCATTCCAAGTGCCCATCTTTGATGAGCAATAATATTTCATTCCTTTGAAAGCCGGAGTGACAAAGGAGGAAAGACTGGCTGAGCAGAAAGGAGCCAGCAGTGGGGAGGGTTAAAACAGCTGTTTGAGCGTATACGAGTGGCTTTTAGTTGTCCCCGTGCTGTACAAACACATGTGCATTGTCCTGATAAGCCTGATGAGGAGTGAGCCGCTGTCTGTCATGTGTCTGTTATGGTGGGGATTGATCAAAGCTGTACAGGCTCAGGGGATAAAGCCCACAAAGACGAACCAACAACAGCAACGGCTGCACTACTACCCTGAAAAAAACACACAAGTTGACTGCAGCCCCACCTCCACGAGCAACCAGTCAGCTCTTAACCAATCACTGGGGTCAGAAGGTGAGCACGCTGGCGTGTCTTCAGCTCATCTTGAGGCAACAGGCATGTAGCACCATACAGTCACCGTGTCACCATGAGTAACAGGCGTGGAAGAGCTACTGAGCCGCTTATGTGAGTGTAGGATATCAAAGAGCAAAGCCCCAGACCAAACACTCCAACAGACCATAATACCCTGCCTGGCAACCCTCGCATCACCCAGCAAACAGCCGACAGCAGCGGGCAGATTAGGGGGCTGCGTCAGGAGAGCTGTTCAGAGACTCAATGACATTCTTAAGACAACAGACAAGTCCGGGTGGTCCTGATGCACTGCCTGCATTGGATAAGTAGGCAGGCTGTTGTATGTTTGTGTGTGTGTGTGTGTTGTGTGTGTGTGTGGTGTGTGTGTGTGTGTGTGGTGGTGTGTGTGTGTGTGTGTGCGATGTGTGTGTGCTTGAGTGGTTTATTGCTGTGGTTTGGTTCAGGGACTCCCCAATGCCAATTCAATAAAACTTCAGAGATGGCTCTTGAGCTCCTAAGGGCCCTTGAGCATCTTCTTTCTCAGCACACAGTAACAAGTGAGGGCAAGAGTTAACCAGTTCTGATGGAAGACTTTGAAGGGTCCACTGCCGCTCTTATTATCAATACCACAGTTTAAGATTTCTTTTCTCATTATGTCTTTATAGGGTGGGGGAGCGTTAGGGGTACCCAGAGCTCGAGTAATAAAACTCTTATCTATTTTTCCCATAGGCAATCTTACATGGCATGGCAACGTTTGAATTCCCTCCACATAAAACTCCATATCATCAGTAGAATCACTTGGCAAATGAATTCCAGACAGTTCACTGCAAAAAACGGTGAAACTTACAAGACTGTGTAAATACCAACTTTAAGTGGGACAGGACGTCAACTATGAGTCCCAAATAACTTGCAGTAAGTACACTCCAATCACTGAAGCTAAATGTCATCTGTGATTTTAGATTGCAATGGTGACGTGTTCAGAATATGCTCACGCTTGGCAACCTCAAAAAACCTCAAAAATAGGGATTTAGGGAGGATTTTGAAACCAGAGCGGGGCATCTGAGGGTCCTCCCCCTGAAAAAATGAGTTTCTGGGAATTCCAGAATTCTGATGACTTTTAAAGAGTGAAAATAACAAAATATGTAAACTGCAACAACATTTTTATGTAATCCTTCTAATTTCACTTTTAATTCTCAGGAAAGAATTCAGAATAATTTGCCCCTCTGGTCTGAATTTGTGCTAATCCCTGGCATAAACGAATATTCAGCAGTTTTCTTTCATTTATTCATTCATTCATACATTTTTAGCAACAGATTTTACAAAATGCATGCACCTTTCCTTTAAAACGGGAATTCTTTCCAGGACATCTGGAATTTGTTTGAGTATTTCTTCCTTATTCATTCATTGAGGAGGATTAGGTGCCAGCAGCTCTCTTCCATTTTGCGTGCATGCCAGGAAACAACATTTGGTGTGGCTGTATTGTTGTCCAGGTAGAAACAGCAGAGAGTGAGTTTTAGAGTCGCAAGGCTTTTGCACCCACACTGTGTCAGAAGCAGGTTGTGATACCAAAAGCGAAAAAAAAAGGTGTGAAGGTGAAAATTTGTCATAAATGGGGAGAGGTATGAAAGATCCCGGGGGAAACTGGGAGATGGTAATGAAAAAAGGGAGTCTCCCATGAAAATTGTGAATGTTGGCAAGAATGAATATGCTTGAACTCAAAGTCCACGCTCCACACATGCATAATAGATCCGTGTCTGTAGTGGCTGCGTGGACACGTTGGTGGATGAGTCGGGCTGTCACAACAAATTAGGGTTTGCGGACATTTGCACAAAGCCTACTCGTACACTCTCTGATGATGACATTTACGTTGCACCGACCCTGGAGGACTAATTCAAACAAGACTAAAAACTCTGGTGTGAAGTCAAGTTTATTTTATCTCAGCCATTATCTATTTCTCTCTTACACTATTCTTAAATAACTCGTGATTGTCACAGGAACTGGAAATACGAATCAACCATGTGTACAACCAATCACATTGTGATATTTTGGATACTAATTAGATAGCATTTGGTTTCTCACCATGGAACATGGCCACAACCATACCTCCTGCCATTCTTGTGTGACTAGCTTGCTGTAGCCCTAGCAACATATCTGCCGAGACCTGTTGAAGACTTATGGTCATGTACAATGAGTGCGTGGACAGAATGTGCGCCGGTAGGCAGGTAGATAGATACATAGACAGGCAGGCAGGTAGGGCATCCAAAGAAATGGTTGGATGGGGCTCATTGCAGGCCTGCAACAGCTAAAGATATGCTTTGCTTGTTTTTGTCAGAATAAGAATTATTGATTTCTGTGAGAATAAAAAGACAATTTCAAATATAACAAAAATTGCTTCTGACATTACCTTCTCTAACTATACAGCTAAACAAACCAAAAATGACTGTGGAATGCAGTTGAAATGAACACTTTCAAGGAGACAGCATTTGTACTCTGAGAGTATAAGGAGTTTTTCTCTTCCTCGATCCATGAGGTCTTCCAAAGTCTCCAGTCAAAGACTCCAGCTTTTATTTCTATGAATGTGAGATTGAGCGTTGATGTCAATAATGGATTGTGAACATTTGTGATTTTGAGAAGTGTGCATTTCAATCTCTCTTGGAAAAAACCTTGAGGTTGTTCTCTTTCTATCACTTTCCTAATGATTTAATAGCTGGAGACAGCCTTGACTCTGAGTCATTCTTTTGTTGGTTCAGGTTGTATACTGCAGTGGGGTTTTTGTTGTGACTTTGAATTGTTGTATGGTTGTGGTGTCTTTCAGCAGAGGCTCAGATTTTCTCTGATTAGGTCGTTTTTCTTTCTGTGATACAGTATCGCAGACTGCTGGACTGAAGGGAAGGAGGAGGCAGCTCCTTGATTGTGATTGGCACAGAGTGCAGTTGGCTTTCTCACAGCACTTGACAAAACACCTCTTGCCCACACCCTCATCCTTCTGTCACTATTTTGGCAGCTGGAAAAGACTAAAGGAGGTGAGGGGAGGAGAGGAGAAGTGACAGGGAACTTCATCATAGGAACTTTGTGAGGATAGTACAGGAAGGAGGCCAAAGGGGGCACTGCAGTAAATCCTGCACAGAGATGCATGATTGTAGGCATCTCAACACATAACTACATAATATCCTATGACACGTGAGATACTGTATGCATAAAGGGATGAGTAACTTTTTTTCATTTTATCTCATTTATGTACATCACAGAAATAATACAAAGCATGTATGCGGCTCTGAATTTGCACCCGAAGCCTTCACATTCATACACATACACCACCCTCTGCCGCCTTGAAAAATAGGGCAGCCTCTGATAGGCGTGATGAAATATTAATCATCAACATTAACATCGGTTTGGCGATGTAGAGAGGCAGACACGAGGAAGAGGATCTCCCTTTACTTTTTCACCTTTAAATACTAAAACTGGCAAATTCTATGTTAAGGCCTTAGAGTTAGCTTCTTCTCAGCTTAGACACTACCAAGTAAACCTGGTGGACGACAATATGAGTAATCCAAAGCAGAAGATTCTAACTTCACAAGCGACAACGACCAGAGCTAGCAGGCTAGCAGGTAAAGCTACACCTGCACAGCATGACGATGATGATGATGACAAAGAGTGCCCTGACGATAGCGTCTCGGAAAACTTTTCCATGAGCTTGTTAATGTCGGAGCTGGCTAAACATCAAGCTAACCTTAAGGAAGACATGGCGACACTCATTCAAAACTCTATCAAACCCCTTCAGGACTCAGTGGATGCGCTACATGAAACTGTTAACACGTTTCAGAGCCGCTTAACATCAACAGAGGTACTGGCCGGAGAGAACTTTGAACGGCTGGTCTCCGCTGAGGCTACAATAAAAACTTTGCAGATTCAAAACGCCTCTCTGCTAGACCGACTGGAGGATTTAGAAAACAGGTCGCGCAGGTCTAATCTACGAATATTAAATATACCAGAAGGGTGTGAAGATGGCAAAGACCCCACTACTTTTGTATCCGAGCTACTCAGAGACATTATTGGACCGGACGTCTTGACATCTCCCCCTCAGCTGGACAGAGCGCATCGCACTCCCGGACCTAAACCCGTAGCGGATAAGCCTGCCAGGCCGTTCGTAGTGTGCTTTCACCGGTACCGTGACAGAGAGCTGGTATTGAGATGGGCCAGACAACATCAGCTGAAGTATCAGGGACGAGACCTGCGAGTCTACCCAGACCTGAGTACCACCCTAGCCAAAAGACGGGCTGCGTTTAAGCACGTTAAGGGAGCTCTCTTTCAGAAAGGTGTGCAGTTTCGTCTGCTTTATCCAGCTCGTTTAAGGATTATGTTTAAAGGAGAGAGCCACATGTTCAACTCACCGGAGGACGCAATGGCTTTCTACGAGCAACAAGTGGCTACCTGATGTCGCCAGCTGCATTGTAGGGCAGGGGTATGCCATGCACCTTGGTCGCCACTATAACGCTGGCTTAACATACTACAGGAACCAAGTAACGTGAGTCATTGATCTGCAAATAATGAACACTTAAGTACTTTGAAGTGAAATATGAGCAATATTGCTGAGAACTTTGGTTACTGACTCCCCCGCTCTTAGTAATGTCTATCACACAGCCATACTGGCCTGTAAGAGGAGGAGGGGGAAATGTAAAAATATAATTTATTTATTACCTTTCAAGTTTGAACAATGACATTGGACATTGAGAATTTTCATTTTGATAGTACCATCTTCATTATACCTTCTTTTTCTTGATGTTATAGAAATTTGAGGAATTACATTATCTGAATGACAGAGGGGTTACTGAATGATGGGTGATAAAAAGGAAAAAAAAAAAAAAAATCATAATTTAGCCTTTAGGTTCCTAAATGTTAAGATAAAATTTGCGCAGTCTGCTCTATGTTATCTGGAGTTTGCCTTAATGTATATTCTTTATAGCTATATTAACACCACCCCCCCCCCCCCTTTTTTTTTTTTCTTTTTTTTTTTTCTTTTTTTTTTTTTTTTTTTTTTCTTTCTTTTCTTTTCCCCCTCTTAGTTAAAGGGAGTCTCCTTGGAGAAGTAGATAAGGATAGCAATAGTCCGTCGGAAGCACAACAAGGTTATGGGTTTACATCCATCTCTCCTTGGTAGGGAGAATCGGGTGGGTGTTAGGGGTGGGGGTGGGAAGGTTTATATCTCCTTTTGTTTATTTTGTGTCTTTTTCTTTTTTGTTATCTTGGCTGATGTTCAATCTGATAATGTGTCAAGTGTGATGATCAGTGTAGCCATCTGCCAGATTATTATGCCGTACAATATGGGTTGGTCCAAAAGTGTTTTCAAACTAAAGAATTACATATGGGACTTATAAAGATGGTCTCATGGAATATCTCTGGTTGTAATCACCCTATTAAACGTAAGAAAATAATCAGTTATTTGAAACAACTAGGATCAGATATTGCCATGATACAGGAGACCCATTTAAGTAAAGAGGAATCTGAAAAATTTAAGAAAGGATGGATTGGTCAAGTATATTCAAGTGCTTATAACAACAGAAGCAGGGGTGTTAGTATCCTTGTAAGAAAAAATCTAAACCTAATTGTTCATAAAAGTCTGACTGACCAGGAAGGTAGATGGGTAATCCTTGATGCACAATTGGATAACCAGAAAATCACCATCATGAATATATATGCTCCTAATGTGCTAACTCCAGATTTTTTCCATGAAATTTGCAATGTTATAAGAACCATTGGGAACCATAATATTATTCTTGGTGGAGATTTTAATCAGGTCAGGGATGCTCATTTGGACAGATCTGGGGGCAGACAAGGGATACGTCAGACATGTACAGCTATTGATACAGTCACGGAAGAACTGAGTTTAATAGATATCTGGCGTATGCTTCACCCCCTAGGGAAAGATTTTACTTTCTTTTCCCATCCACATCAAACATATTCCCGAATTGATTATATTCTAGTGTCTAAGAGCCTCGTTAATCAGGTCCAGAATGCTTCTATTGGTAATATCGTTCTCTCTGATCATGCACCAGTTGATATAATAATAAATAGCTCTGACGGTGAGGAGAAAATGATACGTTGGCGATTTAATAACTCACTATTGCAAAATGATGCATCAAGCTCTTTTATAACGTCAGCAATAGAAGAATACTGGACACATAACGATGGCTCTGTCTCTGATCCTGGCATTGTGTGGGATGCGTTCAAAGCAGTCTTGAGAGGGCGATTAATTCAGTATTGTTCATATCAAAAGAGGAAGGAGACTGAAAAATTACTTAACTTAGAGCTGCAGCTGAAACATCTGAAACTTCAGTATATTCAAAAACCAGACCAAATTATTTGGAATAATATGAACACAATAAGATTTGAAATAAATAGCATCCTCCAAAAGAAAGCTGAATTTGCCCTATTTTGCACTAAACAACGTTATTATGAACAGGGTGAGAGAGCAGGAAAACTGCTGGCACATAGGGTTAAACAGCTCAGTGAACAAAATGTTATCACATCAATTTTTAATACTCAAAATGAATTAATTACAGGAAAAAAGGAAATTAATAAAGTATTTCACGACTTTTATCAGGAACTTTATACAACACAAGGGGAGGTTTGCTATGGACCAGTATGAACAATTCTTTTCAACTCTAGAGATGCCCCATATCTCTTCTTCCAATAGGGAACTACTGGAAAAAGAAATTTCATTACAAGAGGTAAAAGATGCAATAAAAGGCCTTAGATCAGGCCGTGCCCCTGGAGACGATGGTTACCCATCAGATTTTTACAAAAAATTCAGTGACATACTTGCCCCTAGGTTATTGGATGTATTTCGTGGCGCGCTGTCAAAGGGTCTACTACCTGTAAGTATGAGGAAAAGCTTGATCACAATAATTCATAAGAAAGGGAAAGATCCTCAGCAGTGTGGCAATTATAGACCCATCTCACTGGGAAATGTAGACGGTAAGATACTCGCTAAAATACTGTCAAAAAGATTGGATGGTATACTCCCCACAATAATACATCAAGACCAAGTAGGGTTTATTAAGGGACGATCATCTGCAGATAACTTGAGAAGGCTACTACATATACTATGGGGAAACAGAGACAGCCCAGACCCTGTTATGGCCTTCTCTTTAGACGCAGAGAAGGCCTTTGACAGGGTTGAATGGGGCTTTTTATTTTATACATTGAATAAATTTGGTTTTGGGCCATTGTTCTTAGCATGGGTCAAATTATTATATTGTGGACCCCATGGCATCAGTGTTGTGTAATGGTATCTTATCCTCTCCATTCCATCTATACAGAGGCACAAAACAAGGCTGCCCGCTTTCCCCCCTCATCTTTGCAATTGCCCTAGAGCCTCTAGCTATTGCAATACGAAACAATGTAAATATTAAAGGGGTCATAGCGGGTCATCAGGAACATAAATTATTTTTGTACGCCGATGATATATTGTTGGTCTCGCGCAATCCACAAACTACTGTCCCGATAATTGGTTCTCTGATTGATAGTTTTCTCTCAAATATCTGGTTACAAAATTAACTGGACCAAGTCAGAAGTAATGCCCATATCAAATACATCTACTGAATCACCTAGCACTGAATGGCCGTTTAGATGGGTCTCCTCAGGCATGATGTACCTGGGAATTAAACTTATGGGCAATATTATGAAAATGATGCAGGCTAATCTCCAGCCTATTATACGAAATATAGAATCCCTATTACATAATTGGAGTAAGCTGAACATATCACTACTCGGCAGGGTTAACTTAATAAAAATGATTATAATACCAAAGATTAACTACATAACTTATATGCTGCCACTTTCTTTTCCTGTTAAACTTCTAAAAGAATATAATAAATGCGTTGAATCATTTGTATGGCAAGGGAAAAAACCTCTTTTTAACCGTATTAAGTTATACGCTGCCATGGATGGTGGGGGACTCTCTCTTCCTAGATTAGACTGGTATCATTGTTCTTTCTCACTTGCACAACTGTCAAAAATTAACTTACCCCCTCATAGAGCCCCTGTTTTGGGTGCAAATTGAAAAAGAAATACTTGATCCTTTTTGCATTGAATCTTTTGTGACACAGACAGGTCGGTCTTTACCAGTTCATAATCCTGTGTTAGATTTCTCACGGGAAAGCTGGAAAATGGCACATTGTCATGTTAAAAGCAATCCTTCGCTGACAACTGAAGCATCAATATGGTTTAATGCTAAGATCAGAATAGCTAAAAAGCCATTTTGCTGGTACCAGTGGGCTAAAGCAGGGATCCTACGTCTGGGGGATCTATATGATAACGGTCACTTGGTTACCTTCGAATATCTGAAGCAAAATTACAATCTGACAAGTAAAGACTTCTGGAAATATCTCCAACTCCGGCACTGTCTTCTCTCAGTCATGAGTTCTGGACCTGACCCAAATACTAAAATTCAAAGTTTGCTACAATATGTTAGCCGTAAAAAAGGTGGCGCATCAATTTTTTATAATCTCATTAGAGATGCTAATGCACCGAAGCTTGGGAGTCTAAAATTGGCTTGGGAAAAAGATATTGGAGAATGTATTGAACAACAACAGTGGAATGAAGTCATATCCGGCTGGCACATTCCTGCTCGAGAGGTCCAGACACAGTTCACCAATTATAAAATCCTTCATCGATCCTACTGGACCCCAAGCAGAATGGCTAGACTCAAACTAAGAGAAGATGATCTATGTTGGCGTTGTCATAACGAAACTGGGACACTGGTGCACATGTTGTATGGCTGTGATATGGTCAGGGACTTTTGGGATGAAATAATATCTTTTATAAATGAACTGTATTGTATATCTCTGACCAAAAGTCCAGGGCTCTGTATGTTGGGAATTATCCCTAGTAAAGCTAAAATGTGTGATTTGAGAAAATTATGGTGCCGACTGGCCATGTTAACAGGATGCAGAATTATTGTTAGACAGTGGAAAAGGACTTCACCTTCATCTTTCAAAAATTGGATCGAATTAATGACCGACATAGTGCGATATGAACGAGTCATATCTAGACTCTCAGGACACCAGGATTCATTCCTGAAAACGTGGAGCCCATTCTTGGACTATATTAAAAAATGGTCAATGCCCAAGGACTGATCTCACACATCACTTAAAGTGAATTTCAGCTAACAAAGCTTGCTGTTAACATATGTATAGGTATAAGTTATCTTCTTCTTATTATTTTTTTATTTTATTTATTTATTTATTATTATTATTATTTTTGCTTGTTTGTTAGTTTGTTTTTGTTAAGGTATGTTGATAAATTTAATTTCGGGCTTAGTTTTGTTTGGAGATATTAGGGAGGATTAGACGGGTAGGGGGTATTCACACTATGAAAATGTCCTAGGAAATGTCTTTAAGTGTTCATGTTTTGATTAAATGCTGGACTTAAATATCAATTAAAAAAAAAAAAAAAAAAAAAATCATCAACATTAAAGACAAATTCCCCAAACTTTATATTTCTGGGACACGTTGAAAGATCTATGGGGTTTATTGCAAACACTAAATATTTGCATAATGGCCTGCATTCTCAACAAAATGGCTTTTATGTTATACCGCCACTAAAATGGGTGATTTATGAAGGGAGTGGGTAAAAGTGCTCCGCTCATCGTGGCTCCAAAACCTCCACTAAAGTTTATCATCAATATCCATGATTGTATTAACTTCCCTCTGTGGCGATGATGGAAATGCACTTAAACACGGTGGAATACAGTTAGAGAATATGAATCTATTACCGGCCACTATCATCAATACGCCGCCATCAGCAGAGAATCTTAAATCAGAGTGGGATGCCGAGTCAGGAAAGGCCTCTGATTTACAACGGGGCATGTCTATGCTTTATCACTGCTGCTGTGGAAAATAGCTCCTGTGACCAAATAATCCTTCATTCTTTCTCCTCTCCCCATCATTCTCTCATCACTTTTTTCCCTCTCTTCATTTTTTGTCTTGGAGTGTACGTGGTGGTCCACTCGTCAACTCCTCTTCTCTCTTTGTCTCTTTTTGCTCACCATCTCCTTTGTGTGTAATTTTTTTTTCTTCCTCTGCCCTCTCTTTGTACATTTCCTGCTGTGTGTGATGTAGCAGCTCTCTGATGAGCTCTGTGGCTGACACATGCTTACCGCCAGCGCTAACTCATCATCATAGGGTCTTAATAGCCCCCAGGGCAAATGCTAATGCTAACTCCTCTGCTACCACCTCAAAGAGTCAAGCCTACTGTACTGCTGATATCGCCTCAGCCCCACTATCCCTGCACTTGCAGAGCTAAGCACCTTATCTACCCAACAGGCCCGTGCTCTCATCACTGCTGATAGGAAGCACACACGCTGAATAATTCTGACACCTGAAGTCATACAGACACCTAGAATGATTTTTCATCATAACATGAACTCCATTTTTGACCATCTTTACTTCTCTAAACAAATGCATGTCTCTGCCACGTCAAATAAAAAATTTCATCTTGAGAATTTCATTAAAAAAAAGCAACAAATAATAGCTCTGAATTATTTCCACTTTCCAGCCATGAGCAGTGAAAAATACTGCTGCCACCTCAGCTGTTCCACCCGCACATCTAAACATTCAGCAGCACTGAGACAAACGACCAGAGTCAAGATGAAGTCAAGAGAGTGTAAGTAAACTTTTTAGCAACACTAAATCTCCCGCTTCACTAATTCATTTAGTGATGATGTTGCTGAATTGCACCATGCTGATACATTACATACAGTACATTACTTTGGACTTTTAATTTTTACCTCGCTCTCAATAATGACCTTCTGTAATGTAATCATCATTCTAAATACCACTATCACGACAACAATCATTAACGATTTGCTGGCTCCACTTTTCTTGCTGATGAAAGTCAATGATATGGATCAGTTTTTCCTCGTGTATGTGTATGTGTATGTGTGCGTTCTCTACAAGGAAATGAGCAAGTACCCTTTGCACTTCATAACCCTCCCACACTGTCCTTGTGTAAATCTTACTATGTAACGACATAACACAGTGTTGTTGTCATTTCCTTTCTCCTTTTCTCAGTCTATCCCTTCTTACCTTTTCATCCTTTCTTTCCTCCTCTCTTCTTTCATGTCTGTTACGCCCAGACTGATTGGCCACTGATCATTCTTGGACGATAATAAGTGAAAATATGTGATCTGGAGATTTATGCTTTCTAGTTCTAGTAGATCAATGACACAAAAAACCTGGGTCAGTTCTCAGCTGAGTTGGTGTCATTTGTCGCATGCTAAGTAACCAAAAAGAGCACTTCAATCCCAGCATGATTTGTATATCAATTTAGGGCTGAAACAATTCCTCGAGAAACTTATAACTCGATTACTAAAAATCATCATCTAACATTCTTTGCATCAAAGCTTTGTTTAGTCCAAACAGTGCAGTAGTGGTGCAAGGGTAGTTGGTCTGTGATCCATACAGTCATTAGTGTGAAATACAGTTTTACTGCTGCTGTTAACTTTAATTACAGAGTTGAAGTGAAAAGACAAGACAGATTTGTGCTGTGTTTAACTCTCAAATGCAATACTGTGTAGCACTGGAGTTTTAAAACAAAAAACAAACAAAGAAACAAAAAATAAAAAGGAGAGTGACTGATTTAAAGGCCATTGTTCTTGCCTCCACTGAGTGAAATCCTTAAGGCTGTGACTTAGTGCATTTTCAGTGGTGCAACTGGGAAACTGGGCATGCTTGTCATTATTTCAGCATTATCTGCTGTCTTCTCTTCACTCACAGCTCTGCTCAGCTCACCAGTGCAGCTTTGTCTCTTGCCTGTTTGTGACACAGGATTCAGTGATCATTGGCTAGTACTTGTGTAACCAATCAGAAACAGTGTGGTGCTATTATTGTGTATAGTGTATAATTATCTATTATGCACATGTATATGGTATACTTATAAAGCTGACTTTTCTAAAAAGTAAACCAATAAGTTATTCAGTATAACAGACTTGTCTTGTTTTCTCTTTTGTATATTTACTATTTCTCTTTAATAAAGTAAAAGCATCTTTTATCCGATTATTCAACTGATCAATGGAATAATCACTCACCCCTTGCCTAGCCTCCATTTGAATGTGGAATGAATCCAAAACACACTATCCAGACCCATTTTTAAAATAGCGTAACTATATTGAAACATCAGTTGAAAAACTCTCACACAACTCCATAATCCAAGTCTTGTTTATCTAGTTGTATGCTCAATACTTCCAGAAAAAACTTGTAAATGAAATCATTTCAAGCGGAAAGCCCAGAAGGCAAACTAGTACCAGTACAGTGTACACTCTCATACATGTGGATGAGAGCAACAACTGTGTGTGTCCATGTGTGGAGGTGGAGTCAAGCGGTGTCTTTATGCTAATTTGCAAACTACTTTGTGCTGCTGGAAGGTTAATAAACAATCACACCATCATTTCAACACATCATCATCTGCCTCGTTGAAGTTACTGCACTATGGTATACAAACACAATACTTCCTTTATCCCTTTCAAATTAAAAGCCCTCTCGGGTTTCAGCGGACAAAACCCCTTCAAGGCTTTTATGTTCCACTTGGGAACAACAGAGTCACCTGTTCTTACCAAATTAACCTTTAAAACTACTATACCAGCTACCATAAGAAAACAAAACAAAACAAAAAAAGATGGATTATAGACAGGAGTGTCATGATTCTCCAAATCCACCATTTGATTTGACTTTTGACTTTAAAGTCATGATTCAATGCAATTTTTCAATTTAATTGTATTTTTTTTTTTAGGACTAATGGCTATGCCGTTTTTATATACATTCAACGTTATTTGTAGAAATCAACAGATCATTGTTTTTTTGCTCTGACAATTGTTGTTTACATTTTCAAACTCACATGCAGACTCATCAAGCAGGCAGGGGTGGAGAGAAAGACACACCAGGATTCTCCTGATTTTGGTTCTGATTGATTTTGGTTACTGAAATTGAAAGCTCATTTCGATTGATTTTCATTTTAATATTGAAACTGCGACATCCCTACTTATTGATGATCAGAAATTGGGATTGTCTGTCTGAGTCTCTCTCTAGTCTGTTCTGTATCATTTCCACCTTCTTCTATGAACCCAAACCCTCTCCTCCTCCGAATTGTTACACTTTCAACAGTACTCTTGTTTGTAGCAACTCACAGTTCTAGAGGTCAGCATGGGAGGGTTGTCGTTGATGTCCGTGACAGTGATGATGGCAGTCGCTGTGTTGGAGAGGCCAAAGTTCAGGTTGCCCTCCATGTCTGTCGCCTGCACGATGATGGTATACTGGGACACTTTCTGTAAATGGCAGAAAAAACAGAAAAAAAACACAATGTGCAGTTATTCATCTGCAAAGAGCTTTCTCTTCCTTGAGTCTACAGCAACAGCCCAAACTGCAATCTCCCAGAGGAACAAAAAGCTGAGCCTGTGTTCTGTTCTATAGTAGCTGTCCGTGCTCTTATTTGAAACACAGATTCACAAGGGTGAAGTCTTTCGTTCGACTGAGTTGAAACCTCTTCAGCGGAACGTATCCAGACTTCACACTATCTGAAGGCTGCACTGTGAAGCCTCCCCATGGGTATGTCATCAAAGACATTGCTTATTCAGTGCCACTGACGGACAGATGTGAAGACAATGATCCAACTGACAGAGATTAATCGACTATCTGTGGAGCAATATATTAGAGGGAATGATAAATGCCATTTCATCTTTTGAAATGAACAGTATCACTTCACTGGAAGCTGAAGGGATGGTTCTCTTATTGGTATATTGTACTTGGTGCATTTGTGTGCTTCTAGCCGTGCACATTCCCTTTCCTCCTCCTTCGCCAGAATCCTCTGTCTTCTCCTCAGTCCCAGAGTGCAGTTAATGGGCTGCAGGAAGGATGGAGCCCCGAAGCCGACTGTCTGGATAATGTGTCTCGTCACTGAGATTCCCAATTACATTCCCAGTGTCTCTCTCACCTGCTAATTACCGAGTAAATATCCCAATTAGGCCAGGACGCCACATAAGGAGGATTAGACAGCTCCTCTCAGTTCCTCTCATCGTGATGCTAGACGAGATGCTGAACTCCAACCTTGTACACACACTCTCATTAACCCCGTAAACACACATAAACACACCACACACACACACACACACCTCTCTTCCTCCATATCTTGTTTAGAGGCAGTGCTTGCCTGACTGTCCCATCAGCAGTGTACGGCATGTACACAACACTCTCACTAATTAGACAAGGGAGTAATTATGTAGAGCTCCTCTGAACCTCTCAGCATTGCAACAACACCGCAGCATACCCAGCTTCCTCTAAAGGACTGAGGTCTGTTACTGTCAACAAGCTCTTAAAAGTCCACTGCAGACCAGTGGAAAACCTTCAGAAGAGAATCGGTGTGGGAGTTATAAAGTAGAGGAAGAAGACATTTCAAAAGTAAAGAACAGAGGAGAGGATAAGAGACAGCAGGGGGATGCAGCTGAGGCACAAGGGAGGAGGACTACCAAAATAGATGCCTCTGTTTTTTTTTTTCTTCTTTTTTTTTGTAGCACCTAACACCTTCAACACCCCAACACAAGAAGGGAAGGGAAATGCAGATAACTTTCATAGTTTCAAAGGGCCAAAGTGCTGACTAAAATGGACTAGGGAAGCACCGCAGTGTGCTGTGTAGCATCTTCTGTGAAGTTTATGTACAGTACATAAGCTCCGTTTTTTTTTTCTGCAAGGCCTGAGACTTCTTATATGCCTCAGATGACAAAAACAGAAGTATGTATTTATATGTGTTATAAATGCAAGCAAAGACACTTTTTTGCATTTCCTTCCTCATAAAACAAAGCCAAATTGTCAAGTATTTTAAATCAAGCATTGTTCCCATCTATGTTTACTTGCTAGCGCAGCATGTCTTGGCAATGTGTCTTACCGCCACCTGCTGATCAGTAGAATAGTGTGAAACCATTGGCAGGATTGTGTACCATGTCCTCATTTGCCTTCCCGTGATAAAGAAAGCAGGTCCCACTCATGGAAAAAACGTCTCGTAGCATTACTATAGAATCAAAAACTTCCCGGAAGCTTTGGGTTGATATCAGGAACTTTTTAGCAAACAGTGAACAAATGTAACACAATGAAACCAATGAAGTTTGAATCCCAGTTCAAGCAGGGCCTTTCTGTGTGAAGTTAGTATGTTCTCCCCATGCTTATTCATCCTAATACTAGGATGCATGAATGCACTGATTCTCACTGTATGTTGTACTCTGTATATTTGTATATGTGACGATAAAGTTCACTTTTGCAGAGCAACATTCATTTAGAGTCATGTTTCTCTCTTTTAGCTCTGATTTTGGTCTCCACCAACTCCTGATGGAAATATCTGTCTCTTCTAAATACTCTACCATGTTCACCAGCTAGTTGTTAACTGTGTCTGTCTGCTGCTGAGCAGGTAGTGTAGGTAGTGTTTGTGCCTGTTGTGGCCAAAAATAAAGCTATGAGAGTGTGACTAACTGTCCAAAACCCAAAGATATTCAATTAACAATGATACAGAGAAAAGCAGAATCCTCATATATTTTCTTATTGATCAATTTGTCAATAAATCAACAAATTGTTTCCTAACTAACATTGAAATGCATTCATTCATGTCCAGATAAGACAGATATACAGAGGTAGGAAGCATTTTTAATGGGAATTATATTTGCACAGGCGTAGATTTTGCAGGGGGGTGGAGGGAACAGGTCTCTCTCAATATTTAAAACACATGCATTTGTCCCTGCAGTTGTACTGGTTATCTTCCAGCTCTGAATATGTATAACACAGTGACAGTCAGCTGGGTGCTCCTGAAAAAAATCAGTGATGCTACCCTAGACAAATATAGGCCAAAAAAAAAAAAAAATAAGATAATAAAGTTAGGGATGAATTATGTCAGTATAGGTATAGTAGTACAAACATTCTTGAGTGTGTGTGTCTAGTGGGGGGTTGGAGTTGAATCCTACATTAGGTGTGACTGGCTGGATTAACCTTATGTAGAAAAAGTTAAAATAAGCAGCAGAGGTTCAACTGAGACATTTTTACTCCATGTTCCCCTCATACCTCTGCCTCTCTCCCTCTGGCACTCTCATGTCTCATCCTGCCTCTCTGTCTCCATCACTGAATCTTCAATGCCAAATTCACACTCACTTCCTCCCAGCTCATTGTAATACCCCGTCTGCCCAGCTCTGTTTTTGTTCTAGTGCTCCCTTCAGCTTTCTTTTTTTTAGCCCCTCAATTGCCTGTGTTTTATCGAGTGTAGATGTGATTATATGGGCTTTTGTGTTTGTCTGACAGGTGTCAAGGGCATTCTATCTCAGATATTTCCAGTCTATCTTCACTACACAAATACACATCCATACAGACAAACACAAACACATGCACACACTCATGCACTACACAACGTGAGCAGCCCACTGCAGCGTGATGTGTTGTTAATAGGTCTGTCACTGGTGACAGTTTGGGAGGATGATCTGTCTCGGAGATTTCTTTGCAGAGTTGTCACTGGCACATCCATGTCGTGAGAATAAACACATTTGGATCTTGTCACAACTTTTATAGCTCCATAAACAAGGTGACCGCAGAAGAAGGCAATTTACTGTATAAAAAAAGATGAGGTAGTGTGTGCGGTGACAAATGGCTAGAAAACATTTGTAAGGTGCATCTCAGTGTGTCATCATGGTAAACAATGCTGTTAGGAACTGTGCTCCATAAACAAAGATAAAGGTGCATCATTTGTCCAGCTATAGATCATTCACACTGTGTGGACATTACTCAAGATTTTAATGACTAAAATCATTACGCAATCCAAGTTTGTGTTAACTGATTACACATATTTAATGCTTAATTTAGCATGAATCTCTGTAAAACATTAAAAGCCTGGTGCGAATGCTTTGGAATAGAAAAGACCGACCTCTCGATCCAGGCCAGGCGCCACAGTCACAATGTCTCCTGTCTCGCTGTTGATGGTGAACATGTTCGGGATGGGGCTGTGTGGCGTCTGGGACAGGATTCGATACCGCACCATTCCGTTAGCTGTGGTGTTGTCATCAGCATCGAACGCTGACAGGTGCATCACATAAGTTCCTGATGAAGGAAAGAACATTTGTCAACAACGAGCAGCCAAGCTAATTAGGCTAATTAAGCTAATGGAACTATCTTACTGAATGATCAAAATAAACTGTTGAACCTGACAAAACAAAAAGAGAAAAAAAGGAAAAGAGTACAAGGATACAAGGAGATTTATCTATCATTTTCCACTAAGTTGTATAACAAGACTTTGAGGCAGTTTCCTCCTCCCTGTTTGGTCACTGAGTGGAATCCAGTTAAAAACCTTCAGACAGATGCGTCAGTCTCTTTCAAGTGGGAAAAGAGCACATATTTTTAAAACTTGACAAAGATGTAAGAGAAAATAAAAAATAAGTATATTTTCATCTTCAATTCCCATTAAAATATGTATCAAAAGACTTATTTTGCCTTAAGACTAAGCAACTTTTGAAAGATTAAATAACTCAATCCCTCTTTTAAAAAGAAATATTGATTTTATAAGCAGTAAGATACAACTTTACTCAATTCAGTACACTCAGGGGTTTTGCTGCTGCAGCCTAATTTGGTTTTATCAGACTATTGACATCTAAAGATGGACACTGTGCCTCCACTTCCTCCCACTGGACAAAACTGAAGCCAAAATATCCCAGATACGAGTGCTGCTATCTTGCGCTGGTGAAGTCATTTGGAGCCACAGTCTGCACAGCAATGAACAGGGCCTGAGCCACGCTTTTGAGGTCCTGTCCATACAACCCAAAGACTTAATCACGAACAAGGCTCAGCTTTCAATCATGGCATCAAACACCGTTTTTATAGCATCAAACAACTAATTCAAACCAAACTTTTCAGGAAAATTAACATTTGAACAAACATCAGCATGATTAGGACTAATTAAAATAACACAACCATCTTTGGGAAAAATTTATTTGATGTGTACTTTGATGTTTTAGTTTGGCCCATTTCCCCTCTATCATTATTAGAGAGGCAGGATTTATGACCTATACTGCAGCCAGCCACCAGAGGGCGATCAAGGTGCTTTAGCTTCACTTTTGGGAAGCTCTCATGTTGTTCATTTCTACATGCACAGTCAATGTGTCGGACCAGTAGCTTATAGTGGCGAATGTTAGCTAACGTTATCTAACTTTCTACTAAATCAGTTTGCTAACATCAACTCTTTTGCTACCATTATACTGTGTTTCAGTATGGCACAGATAAAGTGTTAATCACAAAATTAAAACAAGCAAATTACACATGAAAACTTTGGAAGATCAAGGGACATTCAGTGTGTCATTATCCTGTAAGTCTGTGATGAGTGCCCGCATTGGTTTTAAGGAGAAAGTTGAAGTACACATTTGGGTAAAATAGTTCAGGTGACACAGGACAGAAGCTGATAAAAATGTTGTCACATGTAACCTTGATCATTTTGTATTAATGTGTCCTTCACTGGATAGTTTGAAGTGAAACCCAAAGAAAAAAAAAAAAAAAAAAAAAAAAATAGGCAGAAGCTACAACATTTTCTGCAAACAATGCACTCCTCTGATTAATCAACCATCCCTCAACAGTACAATAACAGATACACAACTGGTAATAATCACAACTGACACTGTTTCATGTGCACATAAACATGGCTAATAAACCATTTGAATGTGCCATAACAGCTTGATAACACTAACAACAATGTTAATTGATTTTTACAGATTTATGGCAGTAGAGAACAGTACACCTGTTCAGTAAATAATGAAGACTCCCACACCTACAATCACTGATACATGGCATGTGTGGATATAATTGTTATCAGTTTCTGTGGCCACATAACTAAAATCTTATTTTGCATTTAATGGATACACTGGACAGGTGGCAAATATGTGTACCATTTCTTTTTAAGTAACCAAAATGGAGATGCTCTTGCAAGTCCTACAAGGGGTGTTTGGTGACAAATATTGCTAAGCCTTAAAGGTCCAGTGTGTACTGTAAGATTTAGGGTATCTATTGGAAGAATATGGCAGAACTGGAGTTGAGTTTTGCGGCCACTGTAGGCTCTCCTACATGAAGGGAAGGGGAGGGTGACACGAGGTGTTGCAATCTGCCTCTGCCTCTGAATCCTACACAATGGTCCTTCAATCACATTATTCTGATACCAATACATAAAAATAAGCTATTAAACCATCCAGATGCCTGATAACCTTTGCTTACATTGTACATTGATTACATTAAAATGATGTAAATCTGCTCTGTAAATAAAAATCACTCCAACTACAAGCACCAGTGAGGACAGATGTACAGTATAGTATAAGCAGAGATTAAGCCACTGTCTCTCCATGAATGCACCACTTGTTTGCTGCCTCCACACACTAATACAACTCTGTGGGATCACTGCCTGTCACCCAATCTCTCCATCTCTCTCCCTCTCGCGCTCCCTCTCTTGCAGCCGATTCTAATTGCCAGAGATAGTGATATCATGCCAGTGACAGCCCCTGTCCGAGGATAATTGTAACCGCAGCTCCCATTTCAAACTTCATTACATTTCAAAGCAACATTTGTCAATGACTCGGCCAGAGGGAGCACTCTAAAGGCCTCTCAGCGAGACGAGGAAAAAAAAAGCCGGCAGGAACAGAGGGAGGGAGAGGAAAAGAGAGAAATAGAGGACAGACTCCATATTTGGTTTGATTCCAAGTGGAGTGACTATCAGTCCTCCACCCGTCACTTTTTTCTAGAGATGGAGGGATAGAGAGAAGGAGATGAAGAATCACAATGTGTCACACATCGCCGGGGTAATTTCATTAAGCTGCACTCTTAGGGGGTTTAATGTGGACCCTTTGTACGGGCGTCCTAAGCTGTGCCTGACAGGATTAGGTTCCCATAATGACTCTTTAATTTGCAAACTAATTCAAGTCTGTAATTGGCCTTCCATTGAAACCACTGGAGCTCTAAATTCTAAAACTCTCTTTTTTTATGATTATTGTTCAGCTGAATGTCATGCATGCCACAGAGACTTGTCTGCTGTGTGGGGCAAGGCTGAAGGGGAGGGGAGAGCAGCAGAGAGAAAAGCAGAGAAAAAAGAATAAAAGAAAGAAAGTAAGAAAGAAAAGGAAATGAAACGAGCACCTGGACACCTCTTGAGATCACCTCTGGCGCAATAAACTCTGGCTCATCAGGCTCGTACTCACACACGCATTCACATAGAGAGCTCATCTCCGTGATTCTTCCGCTCTGAGGTTAGACATAAAATGACCCAGTGGTGCTACAGCGTGGTACATTTAATCCTCAATCTCCTCTCCAGCCTGAGCACCCTCTTTGGTTTATGGCCATTGCTTCAGCTGGCTAAATGAAACGCCACTGTCGGAGACAGATTCTCCGTCTGTCTGCTAAATCAAGGGGAATGGAAAATTCTCTGTTGCATCGAAGATTCACTGTTGTAGTCATACTTTTAACGACACCAATCTCTCCTGATATACTGGCCGCTCTTCCTCCATCCACCCATATCCAAACTCTTCAACCCTCCACAGATTTCTTTAATCTTTTTTAATAAATACTCCTGTAATTGCTTCCACTTCACACTTTTCTTTGTTTCATCAGTGAATTGATCCATTGATCCATGTTTCATTACCTGGTTTAGAGCCTTCATCCACAGAGCCATTGTAGACCTGGTTTTTGAACTCAGGTCTGTTGTCATTCATGTCGATGACGAAGATGTAAAGATCGATGGGGTTCTCAACCTGGTTCCCATTCATGTCCACAGCGTGAGCTCGCAACTAGGAGACACAAAAACACAAGAAAAAAGAGGGTACATTAACACCATTACGGGAGTAGGCAGTAATGAACTGGTAAATCTGTGTGTCTGTATTGGTTTTATGAAGTAAATTATTTATGTCATGGGTGTAACCTCTACTAAGTAGGTAGTGATTTACCAAGTGGAAACCTCTGGGGCTGAAAAATGAAGCTGACGTGGAGTGCCAAAAACTGCAGTTCCCAAATGTCCACTTCAGGCCTGCGACAAAAGCGAGTCAATCCCCATAGACTGCTATCTTAAAATGCCCAGCAACACCAGAAATAAACTTGTTTATGTCCTGATTTTTAGGTTATGGTCTCTATAGTTGACTTTGGCGGTATGGAGGTATTATGGTGTACCAGATTGTTAAGAAATTCCAATGGTATGATTTTTAATATTGTCAGAAAAGCTCCTCTTTCTATTAAACTTATATGGATAGACTATATCGGGGTGATGTATCGTAGTATGCAGCACACACAATCAGAGGTCAGTCTCTCTACTGATGTGCACGGCAGTGTAGATGGGCTGAGAAACAAGCCATCTGGGGGATAAAGATACAGGACTAAGTGATCCAAGAGTAAAATGCCTCTTTCCCTGTTTGGGAGTATTTTGAGTTTAGTCTCAGTGACAAAGGTGAGCCAGCAAACAATGCAGATGCCTGATTGGTCAGAGTAGCCTAGCATAGGGACTGTGTAACTTTACTTTAGCGAGCACAAGAGAGATAGTGGCAGAGCGACAGAGAATGCATGTTGAACTAAGGAAAAGGTAAGAAGTGAAGTTGGTCTGCAAGTAAATGTATAGTTTAGTTTTGAGTTTGTCAGTGAATAAAGGCTGCAGCTTCTCAAGAACAAAGTAAAGCTCCCAAGTGTGTGATGTTTCCCAACTGCAGTAATACCAACCAAGCCTACTCTTTAGCTAATTTCTCTGTTTATGACAACTGTACAGGGGTGAATTTTCATTAAACTAAACTAAAAATAAATTAAGGATTGAAGTAATGCATAATCAAGGGCGTGGCTACTTTGAGTGACAATTGGATACCTTCACAGGTTGCTGGGTTGTCACTTCATTTAGCCCGCCTAAGCTCTACCCATGCTCCACTCTTTGCCCATTTTTGGTTTACTTGGGAGTTAGCAGAGTCAGCCACAGCCAAGATAGCGACAGCCAGAGCCAACACACTGAGAGCTTCACAGCAGCTCTTCAGAAAACTATTGGTTACACCACGGAGACTAGGTCCATGTTTCATACAGTCTATGGGATTTCCTCACTAAAATCTTTCCAAACAGTGTCCACATGTGAACTGACTGTTCAGCTGAGCCATCTTCAATTGTTATGTTGATCTCACAGAAATTAATTTTTGGAGCAGTAGCGAGGGCATTTTTGTACTTTTCTCCCCAAATCAGGCCTGATGGCCATATTCTGCAAACACTACTCAGGAAGAAAGAAACACCACAGCCTCTTCTCTGTCTATTTTGTGGAACAAATATCATTAAATGTATATTTGGATTAACAGGTGAAAGGCGTGTGATTTTATTATTCTAATGAAAAGACACTACAGCTAGTCAAAGCTAACTCATCAAAGGACCACAGGCGTTCCCAACACAAGACCTGAAGACCTGAAACGCTGACACTTTTTAATAAATCAAGGGTGATAAGCGTATGAATTATTTTTTTCTTTGTAATGAACATAGATGGATAAAAGTGTCAATGTAAATTAAAAGTATTCTCTTTCTCACCCAGGCATCATTGTAACTTTAGAAAACAAACCTACACCTCAGGTCTGCATTAACTACTATTATTTCCTAAATTTCAGCAGTTGCTGGCATGTTTGAACATCACTTTTTTTTAATATAACTCCTGGTATAGATTCCCTCATCCTCTCAATGCATTCCCAACTGTCTCCGCTCAGGAGTGGACAAAAGAAAGGGTGAAACAACATAAATAAAACAAACTAAAACAAACTAAAAGTACGTTTGTTTTTTACCCTTCAAGGTGACTACTTTCACAGCACCTCTAAAGCCAAACAGAAAAAAAAAACTCCTCTGCACTCTTTTCTGAATTTGGCATTCAACCTGCTCATGAATACACAGGCTGATAAAAATCTGCATTATTGAATTATACAGTAAGTAAGTTTCAAAAAGATTTTTTAAACCCACAAAACAATATTGAGTAGGGTCAGGTGTGAATTTCAGGATATTTTTCTTGCAGAGTAATTGCCTTTGCGATCATGTACTTTCTCCAGACTTCTTATCTCTTTCACACTAAGTCCCAAGAAAGTTTTTATCTCAGCAGAAACCAAAAACAAGAAACATCTTATTTTACTGGCTCTGTTGTAAAGGCAAGGTGTCTGTTTCAGGATCACTGTGTTGGATCCCAGGCCAACATTCTGTCTGATTTTGTTTGAAACAGAGCCCTGAAATCTCTTCACTTCGCTCTGACTCCACAAACACCGTCAGCCCATCTCAAATTCAACTCAGCTGTGCTCAGATCAATGGAATCACCAACAAGGATTTCTCACAAAGTTTGGACATGCTGTAAAATACATCCTGACTGCGTTTTCTCTTATAAAGTCTAGAAAAAAAAAAAAAAACAAAAAAAAAAAACACTGAATGAATGAAAACAAGAACAAGGAAAATAATGGAATTATCAGGGAAATGTTGGGCTTATATAAATGCTTGTGTTTTTGTTTTTTCCCTCCATACGTGAAGGTCAAACCAACAGACTCAAGTGGCATTTCAAAATAAATTCCTCGCTTCTCTCTAAAGCTGTTTTGATTCACTTCACCTTACCTGGGAATGTTTATATCCCTGAACATGACTTATTCAGTGATATTCCTGTCAGCTGGAAGCACTGGGGATGTTTAGTTTATATCATACAAAGGAAATAAAACAGAATTCAGATACTATCCACACTCTGCTCCTAATAACATAGGCTAGTAAATATTTATTCTGTTAAAATGCCAGCAATCAATTTCAGGCGAAGGATCCTCCACCTTATTTGATGCTTGGGATATTAATCTAAAGGAAAAGAAGGAAGGAAAAGTGACTACACTGAAGGGTCTGGGGTAAAAATGAAAACATGTTAGGAACAGATAGAGAAAAAAGGTGAAAAATTGTTCTACCATCATGTATGGAGAATTGAGGGAATGGTACTCTTTCTATCTGAGCATGCCTGATGGGAAAAATGCTACCTGGCCACTGCAAGAGCATGAGAGCCAGAAAGTGAAATAGCCTGCAGGCTGGTTGTGGCAGGAATAGAAGTAAGTAGTATTCTCCATCGGCTTCTTCTCCTCAGAGATGTGAAGATCCTCTTCTTTCCACACCTGCTTCCACTCTGCACCTCCACCTACACCAAAATTGTGTCTCTGGGTCTCCCTGAGGTTAATTTGACTTTACTTTTTCCCACTGCATTGTCTGATCTGTCCTGCACCCAATATCCGTGCACTGCCATCGCACATAGCATCTCGCTCTGCTGTAACAGGCTAGGAGCCAGACCCTTATCTCTCCCCACCCTCATCCCTCCATCCCGCACGCACCCACACCCTAATTCAATAACAGCAGGAGTCAGAGATTACCGCCATGTTTAAAGAAGGCAAAATGTAATTCTGGGTCCACATTAAAGTTATTATCTTGAAAGGCAGGGGGAGAAAACAGACCATACCAGGCAGTGTTCAGCGTTTGGCAAAGAGGCAGCATCCTGATAGAGATAACAGCAAACCCAGAAGCTCCAAGGTTTTTTTTTTCGCATACGAATGCATCTTGTTGCATGGCTGGTTTTGAATTTCAGAGTGCTCATTCCTTTGAAATAAAAAGAACTAGACCGTAACTTTGTTCTGTCCTTGCATGAAATATGAAGTAAACAAAAGAAAGAGCACAAAGTCAAATTTGAACTTTGTGTGTGTTGTAGCTCTTCAGAATGATGTTGCTGTGTAAATAAAATTTTCCTTGTCTTTTAAGTTCTTGGACTGAGGATGCTCATGCTTTATACAATACACTTTAATTGATTTCCTGATGCTCTAACAGCATCTGTTGTGATAGGCCTTTAATTGAACTGCAGCACCTTTCTTCATCTGTTTACACGTACATCTTTACCTTGTCTCATCTGGTTTCTCCCTGCACTTTGTATTCCACACCAACTAACACTCTTCCTCTACAACAAACACGCAGTTTAACTTAAACAGCCTTTAGCAAGCTTGCCTTCTTAACAAATCACCTCATTGATTGGAGTTTCTCTTGAGTATAAATCTGCTCAGCTCCCACTAAAAGGTTGGACTTGCAAGCTCACAAGGACTGTAAGACTGACTAGATTCCCGAATAAATACAAACATAATGGCAGAGAAAACCAGAGACAGAAACTTAGACTGATGAACTCAGCCTTGTTGGCTAAGAGCCCTCTTTTCTTGGCAGCAGAAAGATTAGTGGAAAGACTAGCTTAAGCAGTAATACGACAAGTTACTCCTTCTTTCTTACTTTTCTTCTTAAGGTTTAAATCTACTTTTCCCGACTGCCGGACATTTCCATGCTTGGACCAGAGAGCACAGGTAGCTCAAAGACAGGTGCTAGTATTTTGGCAAAAAATTGGCTTTAGACCAGCATGGCATGGACGATACAAAGATGGCCATGCATGCTGCACTGGGCCGAGAACACCTTGAGATTACTTTTTATGTAGAGGTTAGACTGCAGAGTTAACTGTGTTAATTAATAAGCTAGGAGGTTATTTTGGGAAGTATGCTTACATTCAGTGACGGGGGTAACACATTACAAACTATCATTTTATTACTTCATTACTTTTTTGTTGTAACAAGCAACATAATGCTTTAGTTTCGCAATTCAAGCACTCCATTATTTTGTTCTATTTTGAAATAAGCAAACTGTCCTGTTACAATTTCCCATTGTTATACTACTGCAAGCACTAGCACCATCTGCACCTGTCACCTGTCAGAGGAGGCTAACTGAAACATACTGTATGCTACACAACCATACAATACTTGTTTTATTGTTTTCAGCCATGTAATATGCCTTTTCCCATGTTGCTGTAAGATTGTCAGGACAATTTAATCAACATGGGAAAGTAATCGCAAAGTGCTTTTCATTTTTGGTAAAGCAGTAACATACTCAAACTAGTTACTTTTCTTAGATAACGCTGTAATGTAACAAGTTACTTTTTCAGGGTAGGAAGCCTGTAATGTAATGAGTTACTTTTAAAAGTAGTGCTACCAAACACTGCTTACATTCACTTTCTTTCTGGGAATTAGGGATCGGTTCCACTGTCATAACTGTACGCTACCTTTAAAGCTAAATGAGGGAGATGGTTAGTTAAGGTTTACATAAAGGTTGAAAGCAGAGGGAAACAGCTAGCCTCACTCTGTCCAAAGATTAAAAAAAATCACCGTAATGTGTCAATTAGTAAGATTTATAGGAGCTGGTGCAGATTTTTTAAACTCTGGACATACCCAGGCTAGCTGTTTCCCTCTGCTTCCAGTCTTTATGCTAAACTAACAGCTGCTGGGTGTGGCCTCATATTTAGCACACAGATATCAGAGTAATATCGTTCTTCTCATCTTACTCTAGCATTTCCCAAAATGTCACTTCAGACTAATATTGATTTTTTTCTCTCATTCTCAAATAACGGTACAATGCAAAATGTTGAAGTATTCATATCGCACCACTCATCCAGTTTCATTTTTCCTACTAAGACAATTTTCCTCTTTAATCGGTGAGTCTTTTCATCATGTGCCATTGTTACTGGCACAGCAGTTTAAAAGATATGAAAAAAAATAATGTGGCCGGCTGAGAGCTTAATGATTAATTATCACATTCTCTGACTTATGCTTCACTTCATCCACTTAAGCTTTGCACACAGCGCTGTCACACCTATGTGAGTGAAAAGGTGCAAATTGGAAATTCCAACATTCACTTCATTTCATCATTGTGCACTGAAGATTTTATTCTTCCTCAAAGTGATCAAAGTACAAAAAACACACAGATACACACGACTCTTAGGGAAATGTTTGTAAATGCTATGTTAAAGTGTGTTTATGCTTGATGTAATAATTCAATGCAATGTTCTTATGTAAATTTTATTGAATAGATTTAATTAAATGATTTCTAAAGCTGATATTGTTTTTGTAATTTGTTTTGTTGAGCAAATCTATGTTAAAATAATGAAAGAATGAATCAAATCTAATGCAATTGTCTGTCATGCAGTGCTCTGCCTCAGAGCTAACAAGCACTGCACCAAATTTTAGTTCTTTTTATTCCATTCTACATAATAAATAGAGTTTAATAACTTTATTTCAGCAACCCGCATTGCTTCACTCACTCTGGCAACTAAAACATTGAAATCACTCTAGGTGTTTGGCCAATACAAAGTTGTTTCTGATTGGTCTACAGCAATGGAAATTAACATGCACACACTTTGAACATATCTCATGGTTAACACTTAAACGTTAACATTTTACATTACATTACAACACCATGACAGTGTGTGAACACGCGAGTCATGGAGTGAAGAGCTCACACAGGTGCCACCACACATTTTTCAACACATAACAATTAAAATTATATATAGTCAATGATGTATAAACATAATAATTTCATTTGTATAATATGTTTCTCCACTGTCACAGATTTGCCCTAGACACTGTTTCTTTGTGTCCCATGTGTTATTTTTATTGTCCCTGAGACAACAGGACATCCATTATTTTCATTGCTGCTATTATGCCAGGCATATTTTATACTGTGAAGTCGAAAAGTTGTAAATTTTTGGTCAGTTTGTTTTTGATTACTTTTTACAATGTTCACATAAAATGACACAAATGTGTATTAATACAACTGAGTAGCAGATAATTACAAGACAAGAAAAAAATGTTATATATGAGAGGAAACCCTACTACACACTTTTCTTTTTTATTCTTATTCCATATACAGTAGTCTATATAGACATTTATACTCATTTTATTATATAAAAAAAAGCTACAGTGATTCTGATTCAGACCTCTTTTATGTTGATGTACTATAGAGATGTATGTATGTGTCAGAGGGATAATTAGCTGTGTAATAATGTTTGTGGGTTTCATTTCAAAGGTCATGGCTGTTCTGTGTGTGTGAGAGAGAAAAACAGACACTCACATGATAAGAAGAGCGATGTTCTCGATCCAGAGGTTTGGTGACGAACATCTTTCCAAGCACGGGGTCAATATTGAACACCTCGTTTGGTGGTTGATCTGCTCCGACCCCGGTGATGCTGTATCGGATCGAGATGTCCTGGTCCTGGTCTGAACGAATCTGCATAACAACAAACAAAGATGAACAATGAATCAATCAATCAATAAAATGTTTATTAAAGTCTGATACTGTGTTTCACGGAGCCACAGAACTTTTTATCTCTCTGTTCCTCTCTTGCACATAGGAAACTTAAACACACAGTTACCTACCTGGTGCAACATGTGCTGTGGGGTGTTTATTATTCAAGGACCAGTTTGTGATATACAGCCCCAGAGTTTAATAATTTTGTCCTTACACAATCTCAGAAACCTGATATTGCATATTATTCACTGGTAACATGCACACCCACACACACAGGGAACCCACAAACATATTCCTCACAGTTTGGCATTTCTAGCTACCACATATTCAAAGATTCCATTAGTGCTGCCGCAGGGAGCGCTATGCATTAAGTTTGGCAGAATTGGACGGCTTCAAAAGAAAATTTTAATTCAATATTTCAGGGAGGGAGAAATGAAATCAACATATATTTACTGTTAACTTTGACACTCAGGTAGTGATTTATTAAGATCTGCTGGAGCCAAGCTGGGATTACAGGCAGGTTGTTAACAAAAATGACAATTAGATGGGAAAGTGAATATATGAGGTCGTAATTGTTGTGTAATTAGGGAAGCAACAACAGGCAACAACAATAAACAAATTTCGAGGAGGCAAAAATGGGCTAGAGGAAAATAACAAATCCAGGGGTGCACATCAGGAGAGGAGAATTATTTAATAATTGCGGGAATGGAGAACAGAATGTTCTTTAAGAAAGAGGCCTGTATTTTGGTTCTGCTTTCCTCCAGATAGACAGCTAATAGGTGCATTAAGTGCACTGCTAGGCCTGTGATTTGGACTGAAGTGCTGTGTAATTGGGACTCATTTGGAGGAGGTTTTCAATTTAGTGCCCAAATAGAGTCCAACCCTCCAAGCATCCCATCTCTGCCCATTAACTACATGACAACCCGTGAACATCAGTCGGTGTATCAAAATGACTCAATCATACACTTACTCCAGCATGCGGGCACAGGCTGTACACACACTCAGAAATGGACAAACACTTACACACAGAGAGGAACGGGCCAACCTTTTTTCTTCTAATCAATGACTATTTCAGCAGAGAGCCTGAGTGCACCAGAAGAGTAAGACTGTCCAAAGTTCTCTCCATCTTTCACCACTTGAGGAACCAATTTAGCCACACTTTTGACACACCAGGAATTCTGCCCTGCTGAGAAAATAGCTGGAACAACTAACAAGGACAAGGGACGGACATACAGTATTAGACAGGTGTCATCCTGACTCTTCCTGCCGGTGGAAGAAAAACCTGTCAGAATCACTGACACAGACGCCTCCTCCTCTTCCTCCTCATCAGCATCAACATTATCATCATTTAAAAGATCCGGTTGAGGTGTGTCTTTCTAATCAAACAAATGTGATCAGTTATAGATGCCGTCCCTGTAAGAATGCAAGACGAGCTGTCACAACATCCCACTAATGCTATTTGTGCATGTCTGTATGTGTGTTTTCTTTGGGGAATAGGGGGAGGAGAACGTCAGAATGCTCTGCACATATCTGTGCGAATTACTGCTGACAGCTATGATAATTAACGAGCTGCAGGCATCGACTGCTGTTACTTCAAAGAAACTCTACCCGTTAAACACCAACAAACTAACAAATATCCAGCTAGCAACTCGGTTGAACTCACACTGTACAGCCATTACCCTCCTCTATAGGCAAAGCAAAGAGACTGCCGCACGCTGACTCCATCTACCTCTCCTGTCGCATTAGAAAATACAAGCAATTATTACACATCCCACTGCCAAACTGTCTCCCCCTCTCATTCATCCCCCGTTTCTCCTCCCCTCTCCTTGTCTCTCCTTTCCTCTGCCCTCCCTTCTCCTTCCCAGCTCCTTCTCTCTCATCTCCACTCCTCCCCTTCCCTCTCATCTCTCCCCTCCGCTGTACTCTCATCACTCTCACTCTCCCTCTCTTTCTTTGCTTCAGGTCTCCGTGGGGACAGAAGCCATGCATGAAAAATGAAATTACTTCAATCCGTTGGCCTTGGCAGTGGCGTATAAATCCTCACCAGTTAGGAAGTGATAGCTCTCCATAATTCCATTTGGGTTTTCCCCGCCCCCCTGATTTCCCACCCGTTTCCAAGTCGTCCTGCTTGGGGGGGAAAGAGATTCAGCTGCGCGTTTTCCACAGTCATTCCAGCCAATTAGCTCACCCTCCCACAACGTTCACGTAAACGCTTTTAAAACTATTGAGGGATGGCGCCAGAATCCCTATTCTCATCTGTTTCTACCAAAAACTTGTTCATGGTTGCATGCATACGCACACTGAAGCACACACAATTGTGCTTTATCTTGCTCATGATTTGATAATGTATGTAATAACACATGCATGCATATGACATTCATATATACATGGCAATGCATTAGGGATCCAATAATGGATGTCAAGGAAATGAATCAGCTAGCTGCTGTTTCATGTTATCAGTCTCTCTCTTTTATCACAGAATATTGTGACAGGCGGGATGTCATTTCAATAGTGAGCAGCTCTCACTGTCATTCTGCCATTTTAGCTTCAGAAAAAGGGAGGGAATGTGGTGAAAAAAGCCCAGCATGAGATGAACACGAAGCTTCTCATAACTGCATAAGTACTTTTAATGAAAAGAGGGAAACTCTCTCTCCCTTGCTACACTGCTATCTTGCACCTCACACAATAACACACTGTGACACACATGCACATGCACATAAAATGTCTCCATTGGGTGATAAATAACAAAGGAATTCATTTTCAAGAGTGCCAATAATAATCAAAAACAGTCTTTCATTTTTTTCTTTTTTTGTGTTATTTTTTTTTCATTCGCTTAGATTTTTCCCTCTATTTTCTTGATAGTATGGATAGGGGAGAGAGAGTGGACGAGCTGAGAGAGATTGATAGTGAGAGTGAATGAGAGAGGCAGGGAGAGAGAGGGAGGCATGACTGTATCATCCGGCATCAGAAACCAGACACTGTCTAAATGACCTATTTGTCGACGGATCAAAGCAATTCCCTTCATTACTGACAACTTGTCTGGTTCTTAAGGAGATCTTATCAGTGAGCTTAGCTCCCTTCTGCCAGGCAAAACTGAATCAAATGAGAAATTATCATGCTACCAGGTCTTCGGGGAAAACAGAGAAGAGGAGATGAAGAGAGGGGAATGAATAACACAGAAGCGCCGTTCCACCGCAGTTAGTGGGGTGCAGAGGAATTAATTCTCACTTAAAAATTCATGTTAACTAACGCTTTAAAAAGTATCCAACTACCACCGCTTAGATGTGTGACTGCACTGCATGCTGTAGATTCAAATTACAAATTTTAATAATATGATGATATTGATTGAAATGAAAAGGATCCAGATTGCAAAGTATTCATTTTGTGGTCTATACTGACAGGGTAATGTTAGTGTGAGATATTTACAAAGATACAAGTAGTTGTACAAAGACACACACAAGTAGAGCTGTTTATGTTGAGAGACCAGAAATGAAAACCCCCTATAGAGTGTAATGCAATCCAATCCAGAAGTAGACACTCCAATAAACATATATGGAGGTAAAAAAAAAAAAGAGAGAGAGAGAGTTGAATCAACAGCATAATAGAGTCAACAAAAATTGAATGCATTAATAATATAATGAAGATTTTTCCATTAACAATGGATCACGTGACTACTTGGATGAGAAAGAGGTTGCTCGTAGCGATGAAACACCAAGAATTATCAACAGACTCTGCAGTTCTCCTCAGCTCCACAGAGCTTTATAGTGAGTTTCAGCTCATTTTCAGCTGTTTTGGTTTTCGGGCTGTACCTTCATGTCACAGCTATGGTTGTGCCATAGGTTATTTTCCTTGTTTTCCCCGTCTATTGTGTTTTCTCTTTTCCTCCTTGTGTTTCTGGTCCTCCCCCGTCTGTCTGTGTGCCTGTGTTGTGCTCGTGGCTCCTCCCTCACTCTCCTGGTTCCCTGATTGCGCTTCACTCAACTCACCTGCTCCCTGCTGCACACCTGAGACCCATCTACCAATCAACCCTGCAGTTCAAGAAACCACCCAAATGGTAAAAATCTTCTTCAGTCCCCTTGAATTTCTTAGATTCAAGTTGACTTTTTGCTCATGTGTTTTCCCTTGGAAACTAATTCTGTTCTTCTTGTGCTCCAGGACCACAGCCTGCCTGCTCACTTTCCAGCCACGCTCCCTTCCGGCCATTTCCCCTCTAGCCTTGCCTCGAGCTCCATTCCCTCCGCCTTCACCACCAGCATTCCCCCACTTCTCCATCGTCAATCTTTTTCAATAAAACCCTTTTCTTAATCACTGCTTCCTCGTCTGTGTCCTGCAATCAGGTCTGTTTATAGTAATACATAACACTTTACTGTTTTGGTTCACTGCTTCTACTCGTATTGTTTTTCACTGCAATATAGCAGCTGTTGTTAGCGAAAAAAGCTCTAAAAACCCAATGTTCTCTTCCTGCCCAGCACTAAATGACAGACAGACAGAGTTAGTAGAGCATGTAGCAGCTAAAAAGGATTTTTTAAGGACTTGGTGAGACCAAACACAAAGCTTAAAGGAGGGCAAATATTTAATTTAGGGACAGGGAGCCAGAAACACAACTCAGCAACAACAACAAAAAAAATGCTAATAGTGCTTTTGTCCGCTGACTGTGTAAATATTTGCTAACAAGTTAGTCGCATCAGCTTCAATTGTAATAATCCAATATTGTGTTCATGACTCTTTTCTGCTGCCCCTAAGTGGCAAAAACCCCAAACAGTTATTGCAGGTTCAACATTATCAGCCTCAGAAAAGTAGAATATATCGCACGGCTGTTGTATTGGATTACTTAACGTTGTACATAGGTTTATATTTCTAGTCACTAAAGCCTTTTCATATATGCGTCTGAACTACACCCTGAGAATCAGGTCGGGACATCATCCGTATGTACCCTTTCACACATGGTGAGATTGTCTGCAGCGGATGTGTTTGGACTGTATGGAGCATATGTCAGAGCAAAGGCAAAATAATTTTGTTTTTCTGTATTTGTTATTTTGCAAGTCAGCAGCAGTTTAGGTACCCAACATAGCATTAATAAGCAATATATGAACTCTTATTATGATTTTGGTTTATAACACACTCTAATGTAAGTGTAATCACATGTAATCATGTGTCTACCTGCTTGGGCCCTCACATAACCTTAGGTATCACTGCCCGAGTTAACCTAGCTAGTCTTGGATGGCTTTTTAGGTGTTTCAAGTTCAAACTTAGGCAATAGTGGGCCTCTGCTTTGTGTGATACCAGAGCGTTCCTGAGCATATTACCATTGCATTTGTTTGCCTCAGCATTCAAGCTTTTCCTCAGCCCACGCAACTCTCACCATGGCAGATTAGGAGAGAAGGCGCTATATGTAAACAAAGGGGAGGAACATGGAGAGGCTTAGGGCTCCAGTATACACATATCGAAATAGAATTTGCTGTGTTCACAGACTCTGTCGATGCCAGTATACTCATTATGTTTGCAGGCCTGTCCTTCTCACCAGAAGATGGAAGCGCTGTGAAAATGATGCTACCAGGAAAAAAGAAAAAGAAAAAGAAGAAGGTTTAGAACTAGCCCTGACACTGTTTCTACAGAAACACTAAAGGAGATATATGTGTATTTCCTAGACCAAACAAGGAGATAGAATGGAGAGATTATTGTATTAATGATGGATGAGGAGGTGAATGTGTGCCAGCCAGATTGATGATCTCACAAAACGAGTGACCGCTCTCATTTAAAACCTCCCATCCATCCATCAATCATGTTAAAAAGCATTCCATCTCGTTCACAAAAAAAGTAATCAGAAAACAGTCAGCTCCCTGTCAGAACAAGTGCATGAGAAAAGTATTTCAAACTTTATATATTGGTGTATTCTGTATTTTTATATGGACCACAACTCAGGCATAAACCTGGAAATTACTTTGCTTGATGCTAGTTACTGCCACCAAGGAGGTTATGTTTTTGGTTTGGTTTGTTTGTTTGTCTGTTGGCAGGTCTACAGAAAAACAACTGACCTGATTTTCATGACATTTGGTGGAAGGATGGAGCATGGGCCAAGGGAGAACTCATATTTTTTTTATTAACGTTGTAAAATAGATCATTTTTAACACTGGTTGCTACGGCAAAATGAACTGAATTTGTCACACAAAGTGAATTGTGTGCAGTGACTTCATATACTGCAAAATATCTCTCTGTGATCTGTGATAGTGAATCATTATGAGTATGTATAAAAGGTAAAGGTTCAAACAATGGAAACAATTATAACTGACTTACATTTTTTACAATTAAGCTTTGGAATTAAACACTCATTTTTTTGGCGTGTGTGTGTGTTTGTGTGGGCTCCAAGGAAAAAAGGTTGGGGGGCACTGGTCTAAATGATTCTTACAGTTTTTTTTCCAAGTTGATATGCAAAAAAAGCTTATTTAAATATATCGACATATGTAGTGGTTGCGATCGCAGATTTGTATATCATAGAAGACTGGACTATTGGCCTTGGCAGAGGTCTGCGCTCTCTTGCCTTCTAGTTTCCTACATGCTACATTTGATTATCAGTACTTCTTAATCTACAGGCAACCTGACAGATCCATAATGAAAAGCAGTCAGCAGACGTGCTTTCTTTTCTTTTTCTTTAGCAGGTCAGTGTATCTATTGCTACAGCCATTATACATCAGGCCAATATTGTCATATTATGATTGATCTTTCCCATACTTGGAATCTTTTAAAGTACAGGTATGGCAGGTTGAAGATAATCTGCAGTTTAGCATGTGCAGAGAACTGCAATTACCATATGCATGGCTATAATGTTCTTGGGGCATTGTGGGAGAAATTGAAGTAATTACCATACATATTATACAACTATCTTGGTACTGTAGATTCTTGTGTGTTAGGAAAGTTGGTTCAGAGGCTGAGGGCGTTTTTGATTTGTTTTAAATTTTTGTTAAAGTCAGCTGGTGTCACAGGAGCCAAACTTTCCTCAAGAAATAATATAAATCAGAGCTAAATCTGAAACACCCAAAGGACACAAGTCAAGCACAACTGAAGACATTCCTTTGTTTAAAAAGTGCAGTTTGGGGGCGGTGAAGATCAGACTGGAAGGCTGTTCACACTATGGTCACACTAAGGTCTGTATGGGTCTCAAACCTAAATATATTGCCTGTGAGGACATGCCAATTTCAGTTTCTTTTGAGCTGTACTGTCAGCTTTAGTGTGTTCACTATAAGACTGCTTTACAAGCTAGGTCAGTAAGTGCATTTTTTTTCCTACTTCATCAAAGTCAGATTCAGTAAAACTAAAGCAAAGTCCACCTGCACTGGATTACTTTCTGACAATGTAAAACCATGCATTGATTTGTTAATAGAGAACAGCCTTTATGTTCATGAGTTTATTGTTTTACTCAGTAAATTTTCCTGAAGCTTATGACACAAGACAGCACATACTGTACATCAGATGTGGCTGGCAGTGGTTTCGACATGGAAACAAAGTGACCGCATGTTGCTGTTCATAGCAGAGAATGGTGCAAACATAAACCACATAAAGACTCGTCTATAAAAACACTGTGGGAGACAGACATTTCCTGAAATCAGTTTGCAATTGGTTACAAAAAAAAACCTTCAATTCCAAACACATTAAAAGGAAGGTGTCCTTTCAAGTTGAATTGTCTTGCAGCTTCGTGCATTATATCTTTCAGACAGCTTCAAACGATGGGTAGGCTGCCTCTGTGAAGCTCTGTTTGAAAATAGAAGACACCTCAAGTTTTGTAGATGAATGAATGAATTTTTACTGTAAGGTTTTAAAAACATAAGAAAATAAACAAAAACTGACTGTAGGAGATATACAGTATAACCATATACAGTATATTCAGCATTCATATAAATGTATATATGAAAACTGAGATGAATACACAGTTGCAAAAACAAAACAAACAAAAAACAATGCCAAGAAATGGAGCAAAACTGAATGCAGCTGCTTTGAGTTGGTACTTCCAGAAAATCTTCAAAGTAAAACGCATCACTATCTGGCTTAAGTGTGAAATACACAAACATAAAAAGAAATATACAGGCACACACACACACAAACACACAGAGGCCTGTCATGAGTGTGCCAATTAGGTGCGCTGTAGAGCACTGCTGTTTCAGAGAATGACACTGGTTCAGTGAGCAGTAGGACAGCAGAAACAGTCACTTGCAGACAGCAAAGTCACAGCAAAGCCATAAAGAGCTGAAAGCCAGGCCTTTCACGGCTCTAAAGCCCAACAAACAGGGAGAGATACACCAAACACAAATGCCAACAGGAACAAACAGAGAGAGACGTTTTTCTTCAACAGTACAGTAAAGCCTAACAGGCACAGAAGAAATAGAGGTATTGGCCAACAGGTCACAAACAGACTGGTTAACGCTGAAGAGAAAGAGCCTCTACAAGAGAAAGGTTTTTAGGTGGCACTGCATATCACACACACACTCCATCTGTCAAATGCACTCTGTTGCACGCACAAAGATAAAAAGACACCTTGTGTGTTTTGCTGTGAGTCAGCAAAGTGTCTGCATTAAAAGCTTTCCCGTGGCCTTTTTAAAACACATAGTTTTGCTCAGGCTTTGATGTTGAGCATTGTATCTCTTCAAAAGGTAGGACAGGATTGATGTTGAGTATCTCAGTCTGAAGTTGGGATTTTCAAAAATGCACTTACTAACTTAAACATGAAACACAAACAGTATAACATCTTGTATTCATCAACTGGTGAGGGCTGCATGGAGTCGACACGAACAGATGTACCTGTGGGGTCCACATGAAAACACTGTTTACGTGTGAGAACGGTGTACGTCCACCCTAATGTTATGCTCTTGTGGTGTGGCTCTAGGGTTCGGCAGTGTTTGTTGGTCCTCAACTTTGGTCCAGACTGAAATATCTCCAAAATTACTGAATGGATTGTCATGCGTTTTTTACTCACATTTATGATCCCTAGAGGCGATATCCCCAAACTTTTTCTCCAGAGCCACCATGAGGTTGACTTTCGTATTCCCATTTCAATATCATATAGGTTTATGTTAGGACCAGCAGTTTAAGTAATTTCAACTTTCAACTTGGGAGTCATGGTTAATTTTGCCCTCCAAACTTAGCAAACTGTCGGTATGAGTCCTAACACTTGGAGTTGGCATATCTGTACCTCATCTCGGAGTCAGTGTTTTTTTTTTTTAATGTTTTTTTGGTTAGATGCCTGTCTGTGGTTAACACAACCTTAAAAGATTTTCACCATTTGTTTTACGACATAAAATACCTGTAAATACCCTACTTGTGAATTCTGACACTTTTAAAAGTCTTTAAAAAGGCAGCTGCTAACAATGCGACCATTGTGTAGCTTAATGTTAGCTTTTTACTTCTGTGGATTGCATTTACATTTCAAAAATCATAAAAGTTGTGTGCATTTGTGAAATGGAAATTGGGAATGGAAAAAATCCCTATTACCTTTATTGGGAGATAACCAGAAAGATGCTAACTTCTGTGTTGGCCTACAAAAATGCATTAACATTTAGAAGTAAGTGATCACAGAGTTAGTTAGAGGTGACAGAAAGTTGTCATTTTAACTCTGCTGCTACACAGGGCCATGTACGGACAGACTGATGTAATTGCTTTTAAAAACCTCCGTTTTAAAATGTGAGATTGCCATTTTCAGATTCACAGAGGGAACAACACGGACACAGGGCCAAAAAGATGCGTTTTTAGATTTATCCGGCTTAGTGGCCTATGTGACTGTGTGACAAAATGAAATGGAGAGATAGTGTGCTCTGTGAGCTTTTGTGTCATTTGAATGATAGCTAGAAGTGACGCAGGTGAGATTATTAAAAGACCTTCCTCCACATTAGTGAAAATAACATGGAGTAATGGAAGTTAAGCAGTGAATGACTTTTCCAATTATTGCAGTGTGAAAGGAGTCTGGTCTTTAATAGTTCAGGCTTATGGCAAATTAGAGGTGCTATTCTCCCCAGAGGTAACAATGGAATGACTCGCCCTCCTCACTCCCCTCTTCCAGGCACGGAGAATGAAAATAAGGCAGCCATTGTTGTGGCAGACAAAGAGGGCCGCACCCCTTACCTTTGGCTGAGCAGGGTTAGAGTGTCAGGGCTACTATCTCACTATTACCCCCCTCTCCTTCTGTCACTCTCTTTCATTAGGGGATTGATTAAATTGTGAAATCGGGAGTGTGATGGATGCATGAATGACTTCTCAAGTCACTCCCCAAGGCTTTGACAAGGACAATATCAAGGACCTCCTGTTACTCCCTTTTCCTCCCTCATCCCCTCATCCCCAGGAAACCCAATCTGGGTAATTAGAGTAAAGAGTGTTGGAGAATTGTATGGGGGAGAGAGAGGGTGACAGTGGCATGAAATCTGCTGCTATTGCACTTTTCCCAGCCATTTACCCCCCCCCCCCCAAAAAGCAATACGTGCACATGCACACACACTTTTGTACTGTCCACCTCACATACACCACTATCCCCCTCTTTTCCCGCACGCTTCCTTCTTTTTCTTCCTCTCACTTTCTAAATCCATCAGGCAGCAGTGAAGAGGAGAAATGCAGAGTAGAGGGAAAATGGAGGGAAGAAAGAGTGAGAGTAAGAGGGGGAAATGAAAGTGGTTGTGAACTGACTGCATCAGCACAACTCTGTAGCAGAACATGAGCCCTTCTGGCTGGGAACCTGGAGACAGGAAGTTTAGAGAAGTTGCCAGGACTTGTTTGATTGGACAGGATTGAGTTTTGGATAGTATTTCTCCCCCTTGACCAGACTTGCGACCTTTGTGGGATCCTATGCTGCTGGAAAATTTTCTTTCGCATTGTCTTTTTCTAGTCTAGTCAGGGGAACATCCAGTTACATCATTGCATGGACACATTTCCAGTGGACACAGCTGAAGGGTTGTTTGGAAAGAAAAAAAGCATACAGTACATTCCTCCCAGCCTACAGGGGAAAACACTTTGGAGGTATCATGAGGTAAACAGATGTCTAAGGACCCAGATGTGAGTGGAAAAGCAAAGGAGGAAAGGTGTTCAGGTAGAGGCGGGAGCAGTATGCACGTTTGATGTTGACTGGAAGTCTGACAAAATGGGCTGCTCCCTGCCAAACCTTCCCTTGCCAAGCACAGGCAGAAACTGAAGAGGGGCTGGACCTTGCCATGCTGCTGCTGGGTATTTTGAAAAGTTGCACATTCACAACACAAAGGCACGCGCGCTCACTCATGTATACGTGCACGTACACATACACAGTCGCTCTAAGTGTGTGTCAGAATGTTTCCCAGGATGTTCTGGCTCCCGCTAACCAAGCGAGGGATTCTGCTTGGCAAACTCCACCTCAGCAAGAGTCCAGCTGTCATCTTGACAAATGAACCTTGGAAGAGTGAGGAGGTGCGTGTGTGTTTGTGCAGCCACACATCTGTGTCTGTGGATTCACGCCTGTGTATTCTTACTCGAGCATAAGCATGTGTATCATAAGGATGACACACAGATGGCTGATGTACGTGCCGTTTTTGCTTTTTCAAAAGCAGCTGGCCTGCCATTCCTTGATTGATACAGATCAGAAAATGGATCAGAGCCAGTGCAGGTCAGTTTCTGTGAACCTCTCTCTATTCCCGGTAGTTGGTAAAACATTGCCGAAAATCTGACACTGAGTCCTCTTAAAAGTGACTCTGACTACATAGCAACCAGCACAAATCATCTTATATAAAGAAGCGTTTTGCACAGCCTCAGATGAACCATAACGCCGTCCCCTGTATGCCTCGATGCCAGGCACCGTGCAAAGAGCTGTGCATCACTCTGGTTTTATGAACAATGTGGGATGTTTAAAGCTTTTATAGAGCGTTAGGAGGAAATGTTCTTTTCTCCTGAAAATGAAGAGCAAATAAAAACGTGTAAAGCAACACCAGGGGCTATTGGCCAGAAATACGCATAAGTGAAAAGCGATGAAGAACCTGCAAAGTTAAAGGATGAGTTATAAAATACCAGCAACTTTTTATCTGGTGCTAAACTGTTTATCTTTGGAGCCGTTTCATCTTGAGGTGCTGTAAAGCATTTCATTGCGAAGTGAGGAATTTCATTACATACATACATAGAGGTGATGTATATTTGCTTCTACCAGATCTTCATGTGTGTCAGTCTGAGCACCTGCGTGTCTGTGTGTGTGTGTGTGTTTAGGGGGTTTTACCAGTATACAAAAACACGATAACCCCATGACAGTATCCATTATAGTTGCATGAAAAGATTGTGACTGAGGCCTTTCACTGTAAATGACAAAGTAAATAGGATCACTTTATTCTGGTGCAGGCCCGGAGTTTGATTTCCCTCACATTTTACCTCCAGGAAAGAAAGAGCCAAGGAGGGGAAAATGGTTAAATACAAGCACATTAAGTGAGATTAGAATTTTTTATCACAACTTGCATCCAAAAGCGCTTCCGTTTGATTCAATTCAATCTCGTGCCCGAAGACTTTTCTCCCCGCAATTACTCTTTTCTTTCATTTCCTCTAAATGCTGTTGCTTTGTGGTGAATCAGATTTTATTCTGTTAGGTTTGTCTCTCAGGCAAACATGCAAACATTTCTGAGCAGAGGCGGGAGGAAGGAATTACCTGATGGGAGAACCGCCACGTCTGCATGTCTTTCATTTTCTCAGTCTGTTTGATCTGCCTGCATGATTTCTAGATGAAAGTAACAAATCTCAACTACTCACATTACTCTATTTTATTTACTTTTTTCAAATATGTAATTTTACTCTTACTTCAAGAAACAGTGTGTAGGATTTAGTGACATCTAGCGATGAACTTGTAAATTACAAACACTTCCCCTCACCCTCTCCTTCCAAGTGTGTCGGAGAAACTATGGGGTATTCTTATTTTCAGTATATTATACACGAATGAAAACATACTAACTGTATGTATATACCATTTTTGCTACATTCTGCATTATTACTATTGTAGCTAATAATGATATGTGATCACAACTGGGCCAATGAAAACTATAACAAATGGCAGAAAAAGAAAGCTGCAGCAGACACGGGTTTGGACAGGTATTCATCAGCAGTGACCTAACTCCTATACAGCTGCAAGTGAACATTAAAAAACAGTAAAATAAGATAGATACCTGAAAGTACAAACAGCGACAGATGAGAAAAACTACATTACAAAACACAGAGATTCAGTTAGAAGCCACAAAAGCACTGAGAGCTGAACACATACATGTTTACTCTTTGCTCTCATGCACACACGAGTTCAGTCTTGGCTTTCCTGTGCACATCAGAAGAAAAAAAAAAACAGCGAGGTAAAATCATCCACTGGCAATGGTAAAAGGGTCAATCACCTATTTTTAGCGGGTTTAGCTGCATTTAAAAAAAAAAACTGCATATACACACTAATTTTGGTGTAAAAAGGATATCATTTAGATTGAAGATTTGGAAAAATAATAATCCATTTTAATCGAAAGCCTGCTGCTAATAATGCATTAAACTACAGTTAAAACATGACCAATACTCTCAGTAATTTTTGAGAAGAATACTTTGTACTTTATTTAGTATTTTTTTATGCTGGTAATTTTACTTGTAGTTGATTAATATTTCAGCAACATAACAGTACTTCTACCTGAGTACAGATTTTCAGTTCCTTTTCTGCCACTGACTTTCCTCTCTAACTACTTTTCCCCTCTACTATCCCCCTGTCCCTCGGTCTGTCTGACTGCCAACCTTTCTATTTGACCGACCTTGTCTGATATCACCGACAATCACTACCATCCTCAACCCCCCTGCTTCATCACTGGTCCCTGAGTCCCCTTCAGAATATCTTTCTTCCAATTTCACTGCACATTATTTTTTCATGTCTTTGGAAGAATAGAGATTCTTGGCTCTCCTTCATCCTACTGATCCACAGGGTCGCCGAGGCCAACCTCCAGGGGGACCAGACAGAGGCTGTTTGTTAAGCTGTTATTTATCTCCTTCATAAAGTCCTCCTCATCTTCTATTAAAGAGCCCAGAACTGTTGCCCTTGACTCACACATAACTCTTGTGTCTTTTCGTGAGATGATTTACTGTTTAATTTAACACCAACTGAACCCAGGAGGGAGCCCGCCTGGTGCTGCCTGATGTCATATCAGAGAGGAATGTGTTGGGGGGGATTTGAGAACATGTGTGTGTTTATCTGTGTGTGTGTGTCTGTGCGGTCTGTGTGCGTCTGAGTGAGTGGGTGGCTGAGGCAGGGTTTTTTGTTGTTTGTTTTGTTACTGTAAAGCCTTCATAGTAGCAGCTCTGGGCCTGGGTGTGCACAACACGACCACGTCTGGAAAATCTCTCTTGAAAAAAAACCCCCCAAAAAAACATAGCTGAGTACGCCTGATGAACATGTTTACCGGGACTTCACGCCACTAATTTCAAAATAATGAGATATTAAACAGTGAAAATTACATTTCAGTCTCACTTCCCCGAACACAGGAGAAAACAAAGGCCAAATGCCGTTGACAAATACATGAATGTAGTAACAATTCATTTCGCTCGTCAATACCAGGAGATTGTGGGAGACTCCATTTCCCGGGGCTGATAAATGTAATTACATTGATCTCACTAATTTTATTAGAGGAGAGGAAATGAAGTTCATAAGGTATTTGTTATATGCCAAGACAAGTCTACTGTACAAAGAATAAGGGGAGGTCTGGCTGTTAGGAAAATAGTGGATCGTTGAGGAGAAACGGGAATCAGAACAAGCACAAAGAGATGGAGCTGTCAAAAAACCCATAAAGCCATTCTCTTCCTTTTTCATGATTGCCCTCAAACACCTACTTGTAACTTGCATGAGATATTAATGTGCTCTCAGGTGCTCACCTCCTCTCTTAAATACGAGTCTCACGCTATTCAGAAGATGGTCAAATTGCTTTTATGGTCATATGTTTCATTAATGATATGACCTGTCAAAAAAGACAGAGGCGAGCATGTTCCTCCATCACAAGACTCCATTAGCAAGAGTAACAATGTAAAGCACTCTCAACTTCCTCTCGTGTTTTACTCAGGCCATCGTAACTCAGGGCTGGCTACTTAGATTCATCCTAGCTGTCACAAGAGTAGGCTTCTTTCTTCCAAATAAATGAACACTCATTTATATCCAAATATTTCTATTTTACACTTGCATGTGCCAATTTTGTTATTCTTGTGCATGAATGGTACAGTTAATATCTGAGATTATGTTATGTTTAGGTGAATGTGTTATTTAAAAAAAAACAGCCATGCTTGCATCTCTGTGAGGCTTTACATTAATGCACATGTCTCAGTTTAGCGTGTTATGCATTTGCCAGTTACCAACAAACACAAACTACAGCTAAGGATGATAGGATTGTCATTGTCATTAGTTTTGCAGATAGTCATGAACCAAATTACTGGATAAATTAATTTTCAGTCTGATGGTGGTGCAAGAGGAAAGCTTCAGGGATTATCAAAGTTATTACAATTCTGTTGTTTTCTGAGGGGTTTATGTCAATATCAAATCAAGTTGCGTCAATGGACAATGCATCACTGATGGCTAACAGTCATCGACCACTGAGGCCTCTGCCATTGTAACACTGTATTTAAAAGCCGTCTATATTTCAGGTACTGCGTCCCATTAGAGATGCTGTAAGGAAGGAGTTGTTTGCGAAGTTCTGTTTTTGACATGTGTCACAGTTTTGGGTTTCCTGTTATTTCCTGTTTTATTTTGAAAGATTCAATCTTCTCAAGTGTTTTGGTTGATTTTACTTCCTGTCTTTGTTCTTTTCTCTTGTTCGTCTGTGATGTTTCATGGAAAGCATTCACCAGTGTTTCTTCTGTTTCATTTTTGGACTTTCGATCTGTTTTATAGACTTTTTATTCCTCATTTGACCTATCTAGATTTGTTTGCACAGGGTTGTTTGTCGGATGCTCATCCAGCAGGAATGTGAGGGTAGATCTGTCTGCTTCCTTTGCTGGTGATTGGAGGCAGTGTTTTCTCAGCTGAGTGAGAGAGTTGATGTTTGACATCAGAGCGACAGTGTGAAGCAGTGGTGACTACAGAAGGTGAGTCTGCTTTTCTGCTATGAGTCAGCCTTCCTAATACAGTCAAAAATGGAACTTGTCATATGCCATCATCATGGCCCAACTCTAGTACCAAATTCAGCCAGTAAATGTACTAGTGGTGTTAGAGGAAAAGTAAGGGGAAAGTCAGTAGGGTTCATACTCTGGGGACCACTAATGACTGCGCCAATTTACATGGCAATTGATCTGATATTCATTGAGATATTTTAGTCTGGAGCACAGTGGTGGTCCAACTGACTGACCAACCCAAAGTCTGAAGCTGCTATCCATGCAGCCATGACACACAAAAAAAGAGGATCAGTAAATATCAAACTGTAAATTTAGCCAATGATTTGCAGTGTCTCCAAACAGGGTTTGCTTGTGCTGGAAGAACATTCACAACTGGGGTTTGGAAAGAAAATACCTTGAGTGAATTCTTGAGGAGGTTAAATCAAACAGAAAGCCAGGAGTTTAAAACTAGTCAAGATGTGTTTACTGAGTAAAACACAGAGCAAATGAAATGCTGGCCTGTTTGTTTGTGCTCTTACCCCAGAGTCAACCAAGGTCTCCCCTTCTTTTTTCCTCCTTCCTCAAACTCTACAGGAGGTCCACCCATATCTGAAAGAAGTTTACTGTTTCCTACTTTTCTTCCCTTATTTGACAGTGCTTATGTTTGTGTGTGTGAAATGAGTATATGTGTGTTGAAGTTGTATGCCTGCCAAGAAAAGGACCTTCGCAGTGTGCAAGAACTTTGAGCAAATATAAGACAAAACATAGCCCCGAACAAAATATGCTTGAATACATATACAGCAGTGAACATCCTGTACAGATCATGTTTGATAGATTTAGTGTAGCCACACATTTCAGTGTTTTCACAGCCTGAATTTATTTAGGCCAGAAAATGAGTTCTGTGCAGATCCACATTCATAAAGCATTCCATATGGGCAGCAGTGTGGGTTCCTAGTGACCAAGCTCAGCTTTAATACTCACATCCCTGCGTTTCACCATCCTGCGGTTTCTCTGGTGGACTGGGCTAAAAAAAACAAGATGGAGTCCTGTTTTTCTGGCTTAGCTTTTTCTTCTCTTTGTTCAGGGATAAAGCAGAAATGCGACCAAACAAAACCCCAAACAATGAGCATATACAAAGGCAACAACGCGGCACATGCGCTTTACTGATCCTTTGTTTGCTGCCTGTGTAGGACAAGTAATTTCTTTCTGTGCCTGTGTATGCATGTGTATGTTTGTTTGTGATTGAGTGTGTGTGTTTGTGAGCGTATGTCTCAGCAGGAGAGAGTGGAAAAAGATGAAGGGGGCAGGTTGGAGCAGTGCAGTGCTGGTGTTGGCCGGGTGGTGGGGTGGCAGATGCCAGAAGGCTTCATTAGACTCGAGGGAAGAGGCTGTGAACAGCAGTTCTCCGGGAAGTCTATCAGACCTAAACACAAACACAGACGTGCCTCTAATCCTGGTCTAGTCCTACATTCCCTCTCTCACTCCTTTTCCTTTCTTTCTGTTGCTTTCTGTTGTTCTCACTCATACCCACATGTCTTTGGCCCCCCCCTCCAAAGCAATTCTCCAATGCAATCAGCCCAAGCTCCAGCTCCAGCTCACTTGTACAGTATGTTGCTTTTTGTTTCCTCCTTTTCTTTCACATTTTTCTCCCCAGCTTTTTTGTCTGTCTTTCTGGTGTTTTTGTTGTTGCCGTGTCTGTCAGTGAAGCGGAGCAGTCATTAATCACTGGTAAACGTACGCAGAGGAGAAAGCAGACACCTCAGGGGGGGAGTTCTCTCATTCTGCTCAGAAAACGCTTTTCTCGACGTGCTCCACGGAGAGAGATGTAGAAACTGGAGCACAGGTGCTGCAGCGAGTACAATAAACATAACCAGATGCACTGCAACACATCAAATCAGATACAAATGTCGACTTTTTGTGCGCTGTTTAACATGCAGGCTCCTTTTTTATTAGACATATTTTATGAAGCTACTACCAGGAAATAAATGCCTACAACAAATTACTGATACACATGACTTGCCAATAAAAGTGCAGGATTTCAAATAAACCTCTTTCTCAACAAATCGGTCAATAAAGGGCTTTAGACAAGTACCCATTTATTTGGCTTATTGCTCTCACAGCTGCTGTTTCTCTCCATGGTTTTCCTGTCAATATAATGTCCTGTGATTATTGAAGGATGCAGCCACACTTTATCGGAATATTTGGCTTCTCTGTCTCAAGGACAGCCGGCAGACAGAAGAATTTACTTCCAAAGAAATATTATCCAATAAAACAACAGTTTAGCTGAAATTGCAGTCATTTTCACATCCCTTATTTCAGTTTTCAAAATAAATGTTTACTCTCTCAAAATAATATCTCCGTTAGACAAATACTAAAATATTACCCTGGGAAGAGGAGGTTTAGAAGTGAATCAACAACAGGTTTCAGACGAGAGAGGCTGAAAAGAAGTCAGAGGACAAGGACAAAAATGATGCAATGGGTGAACAATTAGAAAAAAAGAGATGGCAAGAACAGGATGAAAGAAGACTACTGCTGTGAGAAATTGTTTGTAGGTGTCTAGATACACATCAGACAGCCCCATGTGAGGGATAAGCCAATAAACAATGTATAAAGAAATATTTTATGCTTCATAGTCTTAAAGGAATAGTTTGACATTTTGGGAAACACACTCATTCACACTCTTGTCCACAGCTAGATGAGAAGCTCGATACCTCTCTCGTATCTCTACATTAAATATGAAGCTACAGCCAGGAGATGACTAGTTATTATTATTACATGAGGATTCAGTACTCATGGGTGGGACCACAGCCATCTTCAAACATGGCCTTCATTTTGATCTGACGTACACACTTGTAGAGTTTCATGACTGCATCTTGCAAAATCTGTCCACTGACAGATAGACAGGCATAAAAACACCTGCCAAAGTACACAAACTCGCAAGGTGAAAGTTTAGCTAATGTCTCAGAGTGAATGGGAATGATTGATGCTGGAACACAGTGATGTGCAACTTTAAACGAATTTGGGCCAGCTGTGTGAAGTGGAGGGGGAAATGACTCTTTTCCTACCTGCTACCCCTCTACTTCTGGTGCTCTTACTCGAACCACACCAAACTTCAAACTGGGCCTACAAACCTGTAAAGCTTTGTGAGTACATCTCACACGGTTCTGTCTCTATTGAATTCAATGATTGGATCTGGAATACAGTGATCTGCGACTTAAAACGAATATTGCCCTGGGGCTTAAAATGAAGGGACCAATGGCTCCCTCTCTACTTCCTACCTCCCTCCTGCTGGTGTCCTTGCTCGGACCACACCCATCTTTGAACTCGGCCTTCATTTTGATCTCAGTGACACACCTGTAAAGTTTCATGACTGCATCTGGCATAGATGTAATGCTATTGCATTGGAAAAAATTGTCCACTGGCACACAGACATATAAACATTTGGAAAAGTGCTCAAAACTGCTTCTGTGGTAGTTCCCGCTACTCAAGGTGAAAACAAACATCATGCTGTAATGACTGGTAGTAGAATAAAATCCAACAACCAGCACCTCTGAAGCTAATGCTAATCAACACATTATATTTTGTTTGATTGACTACATTATAACTACTGTTTTAGATCTTAATGCAAAGCTTTGGCTGTAGCTTCTTACAGTCTTCATTTGACAGTTCTTTGAATCTTCTCATATAAATCCCAGTAATAAAGTCAATAAGCATATTTCCCAAAATGTCAAACTATCCTTTAAATGTTTCGAATGCTTACCTATGAATTCACAGTCTGTTTGTCAGATACAGACACAAATGTCAGATGCAGTGTGTAAAAACTTCTCTTTTCAATGTGGTTCAAAGAACTCACCTGCACCAGTAACTCTGACTGGCCAAAACCACATCTTACACTCTCTCTCTGTTATCTTCTCACAGACAAGAGTCAGCGAACAGTACAATGAAACAGGCATTTTACTGGACAAACATTTATTCATACCCCATCTGGCTCCTTGGCTAAACTGTTGTTTCATCAGGGTTTTGTTCATTTTTCTGCTGACGGCTGTTCTAATAGGGGGTTAAGGGAGTTGGGCGGCGGCGGTGGTGGGGGTGGTTACGTTGAGTCTTTATTTACCCGAGCAGAAGAAATCAATGCCTCTCTGCCGTAGGAGAAGTGTGTGGATCAATGGAAGGTTTCAAAAAGCCTCTGTGAAAAATCAATGTCCCTTACATGCTATTGATGGCTGTTTGGCCGCAGAAGAAAGAGAACGACAAAGAACACCTGTTTATTGTGAAAAATTACTCCATCCACTCTTTGTTTTAGTCTTTCTGGATCTCTTCCTCTCTTTGTTTTCTCTAAAACACTTTTATGTTTCTGTTTCCTCTCCAAGGCTGTCTTTGCAAGACTTTCATTTAGTCTTTTTGTTAAAAGTTACGCACCACTCACACTCATCTATTGTAAGACGTGGGCAGTATGAGTCACATTCATTCTGTTACATGTACTTAACTGACTTTTTCGAGTAAATTGTTGTTGGAGTGGTTTTGATGCAGCATACTTTTTACTCTTACTTGAGTAGATTAAAAAAAATCCTTACTTTTATGTCACTACATTTGAAGAAGCTATACCACACATGTGCAGTAGATCAGTGTCTGTAGCTGCCAAATGGACAAGTCCACAGTCACAACAAATCACATAGACCCTTGTGGATGCTTGCACACTTGTAGACATGGAGTATAGAGGGTAGCACTTATGTCACTTTCCCACAGGAACACGCCCCCTCAGTTTGACTGAGTGGCAAAATACGCTGTAATAGGGCTGCCCTTAGTAGGGGAAACCGCAAAACCAGGAGGAAAACAATCGATTATCTGTTTAAATTAAAGACAATTGGATTTGACAGTTATTCTTGTACAGTAACTTATCAAAGACACAGTGGTCCATGGACATTGACATTTGGCCAGGACTCAGGTTTTTTGACAAACTCCAACCTCAGAGCTATATTTCAGTACCTGTTTTCCAGTTCTGTCTTTGAATTGCAACAACCCATTTGCTTATCTTTTCTTTAACAATTGACAGTTTGTAATTTTTTTTCCTTTTAGATGTTTTTTTGTGTTTTTTGTGTTTTTGTGTTTGTGTTTTTTTGTGGCTAACATTGCCAGTCAGTTGTCTTTTTTGCCACTCTGTGGCTGTAAGTGGAGTGACTCCACCCACTGTGACATCACGTGCACCCTCTATTGTGAGAAGAAGTGGGGAATAAGGCATTACATTTACTCTGTTACATGTACTAAGTAGTTTTTTTTTTTGAGTAAATCATACTTGTTGGACTACTTATGATACAGCACACTTTTTACTCTAGCTTGACTAGATTTCTTTAATCTTTTACTTATGTCATCACATGTCATATGTCATACATTCATTGTGCTACTTCTAGTTGTTCATTCTTCTTTTTCTTTTTCCACTGTCTGAGTACAGCTTTCAACTAGCGCGAGTGGCTGATATTAGCAGACCAAAGCATTGTGAAAGTTGGTCTGAGGTCAGTATATCAGAGAACTGACAGAGCGCCTATACACACATAATCCTATTGTCACACCTTCAGCTAGATCCTAACATTTGTTTACTTACCGGCGCTGTGTTTTCCTGTCATATAATAACTCTCCCTGTCATTACAGATTCAGCCACACCTCTCCTGCCCTGCAGTAACCCCTTTCCTACAATTCCTATCACCTGACCAAATCTGTCCACTTTCTCACCTGCTACCCATTCACCTGATTAGTCAAGCAGTATATATACCAGTCCAGCTCCAGCCTGTCTTTGCCAGATTGTCTTGTGTGCATCCGCCTGGCTTTTCAGTGTTCAGTCTGTTGGTCTGATTCTGCCTGGCTGATCTGCTGCCTGAACCATGGTTTTATGATTCTCTGTCTAGCCCCTTATTGGATTTGTTTGCCTGATCTGTCTACCTGGATTTGATCCTGGCCTAACTTCTTGCTTTCTGAACAAAGTAAACTTGGACTTTTATCTTAACCTGCCTGTCTGTGAGTCATGCTTTTGGGTTCCTGTTTGCCTTCTTTTAGAGCTGTTACACACGTATCATCATATATCATGCTACAAAACTACTACTACCCTGCTGTCTGGCATAATGCACATATTGGAACTAATGGTGTGCATTTTTACAACTGAATTAACCATTTAGCTCGTCATACTGCCCTGGTGTATATCTAGCAGATGACCTAATTAGGAGATGATGGCTCAACATTTTATTACTTCTTTACCTTCACCGCAGGAAGACCATCTGTGGTTGAAATGATGCCATAACCACATAAAATAAAAGAAATGGGGAAAAGACAGTGGTGCACTAACATTTTTTCTTTTTGTCTTATGATGTTACTTGTTTCTCAAGTTGTTTCTTTAGTAGATACTTTTGTATCTTCGTTTGGTGTTTGATTTCTACTTTTAATTCTACTTCAGTATGTGGTTTTAACAAGTAACAGCACTTTAATAGGGATAAACGCTAATATTTTTTCTACAGAGACTCTGAATTTGGTGGTACATTTTCAGTGTTTTTTCATGGTCTCCCTTTGGTATTTCTGGGGCTGTAGCACAGAAATTTCCTATCTTAAGCCTTAAGTTAAAGAGGCTAAGATAGGATATTTCCCCTTTTGGTATTAAAGAAGCAAATAAATCAAATCCTATCTAATCTTACTTAATCTTATCTTATCTCAGGTTAGGAAATCCTGTATACTCCATCCAACATTGCTTATCAACTTTGATGTCTGTTACCTCACAACCGACACAAACTGAACAACTTTTTAACTTTTTAAACAACTTTTTTTAACAACATTTTCTCATTGAAACACACTAAAACTACTGAAACACAAAAAAATGGAGCAAAAACAACAAATAGCACTTTTCTTCAAGACAGCTGAGTTAGAGGATTTGGTAACATCTGTATAGAATTCCAAAGATATTCTTTTTGGGAATTTTAACACAAAAGCTAACTCCACCGTACCTGGTATCCATTGTGTAAAAACAGAGCAGCCATAAGAATTTAACAGTTGCAACACTACTTTCACACTGTAAGCTAAAACTACTTTTAGAAAAAACTACTATTGCTAGTTTATTACTACTACAGGTGGAAAAGTGAAAATTAGGGCAGCTTAACAGTTGCCCTAAAGTTAATAGAGTTTATTTAAGATTTTGGTTTGGATGCTTGTGTAATACACTGTTCGTAGCTTATGTTGGGATAGGAACATTGACTTAGAAACTGTTAATCTATAATAATTTTTTTCCTGAACCAGGTCCTAACCAGCAAACCCTAATTACCGTGGTTGAGAAACAGTTAAGATATGATCTGCAAGTTAGGAAATTTCTGTAATACAGCCCCTGGTTTTCTGTAAGAATCAAATCGGTTTATGTAGGTTTACCCATACTTCAGTAGCTCTGACATATTGGTAGCTAGCCAGCAACAGGCACTTTTTGCTGTTTTTGTAGAATTTTAAAATAAAAGGCCAAGAGGAATCTGGATGTCTTTGGAATTGTACCTTTGTGTTTATGAAAGCTTGCAGTATGAGGAGAAAACTGGGAACATGGAACAATTGGTGGCCACAGACTAACTTTTGTGGCCACAGGCCATAGGGTCATGGTTGATGTCGAACCCTGTTTTACTTGAGGACTGTTTTTAGCTTCTTTCCCCCCCCTCAGCACTGCTGTCCATCAAAAAAGGGGGAAATCTGTGTTGTTAACACCATGCTCCTATCAATACTGTCTGTGATGCTAGACTCTAATAAGTTCTGATATTAAGCCACAGAGTTACATGATGAGCACTACACCTTGATGTACAGTGGACGAGTCTGAAGTGCGGGAGCAATTATTTCAGCACTGCTATTAAAAAAGCAGTCAATAACATCTCACTGAGCTCCGACACTGTCTTGGCTTTAGAGAGCAATGGGAGTACAGTTCTGCCAAGACTTCACCTAAGCAGTCAACACTTCCCTCGAGCCATGTCAGGCTGCGAGCTCAGAGGCCAGTCAGTAGGGCCTCTGTCCTGACACCTGCCCGATCCTGTGCTGGCCTGATCAAAGTGACAGTCCTGCAGACCCCGGAGATGCAGGTGAGGGCTGCTGTCACCCCGCCTGTCCAACTGATGGCAACTTGGTCAGGGCAGGGAGAAAAGCGGTGGGATGGTGGGGAAGGCCGCTGCCTGCATGTCACTCAGTGCTGCGCTGGATGACAGAACAGCCCATTAGGAAAGGGACTGACTTCACAGGCCATTAGGGGAGGCATCACACAGCCACAGCACACAGAGCACTGAGTAATGGCCCAGTTGGAGAGAGACAGGGGAGGAAATGAGAGACAGAAAGACTGCAAGTTCTGTTTTGCAACATGTTCCACACAAAATCTGAAACTGTGATTAAAATATTAAATGTCAGTGACTGAAAAAAAAAAAGTTCTGTGTTCTTGATGACATTAAAGCTCTTGGATTTTTTTGTTGATGGAGGGAAATTAAACAGACACAGAAAAGCCTCAATTCTCAGCAGAGGAACAAAGAAGTTATAAAAGTGGACTAAACACATAAACAATAAGTATGGCAAAATCATCCCCATGCCATCCAACCCCCTGAGCTGTCTCCTTGTTAAAATCTCTAGTTCTCAGTATGGCCCTGCCTGCCCTCCAGTCATCATTAAAGAGAAAGACGGGAGCCTGAGAGCCCAACAGAGGCATCAGCACGCATCACTTCTCCTCTGCTCTGAACGCTCCACTCTCAGCAATCCACCAGCCCCTGACGGACCTATTTACTGCACAAAGTGGATTGTGTTTGGCTGCACACTATACTTCCAAATGTTCCTTTGATACCCCTCTCTCTTTCTCCATGCCCCATCCTCTCCATCTCTCTCTCTCTGGTTCTGACCGGCTCATGGAATCAGCAGAACTGTCTGGCCAGTTTATGGCTGGTGTAGCACTACTGAAGGGCTCAGCGGGCTCAGACGCGAGTGCCACACCATGCCAGGCTGATGGGACACACTCCAGCTGTAGAAGCACTCCAACTCCAAAACAAAGACTTACAAACTCTCCCTGCTTTGACTTGGTGTTTTTGTTTCGCTATAAAAAAAAAAAGAGAATAAAAAAAGTTTCCTTCAAGCAGCTCCCCAGGCTTTTCCCAGGGGATTGGATGAAACCCGGTAGAAAAACAAAGAACAGAAACAAAAGAAGGAAAAAATGCTTCTTTTGCACAATTTAAGACCCAAAAGAGATCAACTGTGAGAGTTTTGTAAACAGTGAGGAAAAGCTGATGGCTAGATATTCCAGATAAAGAGAGGGAGCCGGGAATGAAGCTGCGGACTCCTGGAATGATGTTTTTTGATGAATTACAGTGCGCACCACAAGCTTAGAGTCTAGAGCTTTGCTATGTGAGAGGCAAACTGCATATTCTGTTGTGACAGAATCTCTGAATTTTAAACACTCTGCGGCTCCAGCTTTTGCACAACACATTTACACAAACATTTATTTATTAATGTTTTTTTTTTTCCTCCCAGACAACTTGTACAGGCTCGACCTCCAACCCTCACCATGTTGTATTTTTATTTTGTACTTATCAAAACTAGCAGTTTTGAGGAAATTAAATTTACAATGATGGGAGTCAGTTGTTGTTGCCACATTACAATCTTGAATGCTAAATTAGGATAAGTTTATTGAACAATAATAAGGCACCAAGAGCTGAAGTGTTACTGCGAATATATTCCTAGTGCTTTAGAAATGGATGCAGGTTGTTTTACACAATGTTACCTCTGATTTATTTAAAGTCAACATGAAATGGAAATCAGAGTGCTATTTTCTTCTGCGGGGGGGGGGGCTTGTCGCTGTAGCCAATAGTGCTGAATTAACGTTAACGCAACACCCCCTCATGCATTTATCTACAGACTTGGTCCATCAACCTGGCTGACTCTCCCTGGACTAGGAGCTCCCAGTGAACATGGTGAGACTGGGACCTAAAACTGCATCTGAGACCAACAGAGGTGTAATGACTGGGAATGCAGTACAAAGGAGGTTTACTTGTTTGGTTTGGCTCCTGCACTTGGGGGTTGAGTCAATTAAGTTACCTGCATGGCTAACCACGCTAGCTGCTAGCAGTTTGCTGCTTTAGCAAGTAAAGCCATCTTTCCATGAGGAAATGTCGAAAATGGTCTTGGAGGCTGTGTTCAGCCTGGTTCTGTGGCCTGTTCATAGCAGCTAAGTTAGCAGAAACTCTGAGCCAGAGTCGAAGCTAAACAGCCAGAGTACATCAAAGGGAAACCGGAAAGCATATACTCTATAAAGTATGATCCAGTTTCACCCTAATCAATGAGAGAGTCATTAAGTTTTTGTACAGTATGATCAGTAAGGCCTGGCCCCCAGTGCATCGTCTGCTCCATGTAGCTGACATTAGTTGCTGAAGCAGTCCACTGTAAATGCCTTGAGCATAATCTTCTGTCACAGATGCTACTTTCCCCAAAGTGAATAAATTCCAGCCAGCAAGCCTGTAACAACTGTGTTTTAGGGAAACAGAACAAGATTTGAGGTGGTGAACATCTTGGAATGTACCACCAATATACCAGACTGTTGCTACCAAAATAATAAACCATATACTGTACATAACTTTGCCTCTGCACCGCTAAAAGTTGGCAGTTGATTGACAGGTGGTTCTAGATTATGTAAACAGGCATCATATTTTGTTATACAGGAAGAAAACATGATTTGATTTTCTGGGATTTTGACATAAAAATACAAATAAATTCGATGATTTTATACTTTTTGGCATATATTATTAAATAGGTGCACAATATGACTGGTGAGGTGATCTAAAAGGGTTAAAAATGCATTTTTTCTTTTATTCCATCTCAACTTTAAGTTTAAACTATCATGTAATTACTGGGGCATAGGGGATGAGCCACATTGCTCTTTTGGGTTTGGGAAAAGCTGCTTTTCATTTGTTCTCCTTATATCCCTCCAGAGGCCCAGAGTTATGGCTTCAGCAAAGATTCTGTGACAAATTGTATTGTTATAAAGGAGCTATAGAAATAGTATTAAACTTCGGGCAACCTTCCTGAAATGGCCTGATAAAGGAAAAAAAGGATGCAAAAAGGAGCAGAAATAATCATTTGTTTCACTGTGAACCCAATGGACCTCCCACTGTGGAAGAGTTTAGCAGCTTAGCTGCTCTGGAGCCCGCTCTGTGTCTGAAGGGAAAACGTCTCAGGGCCAATCAGGACTGTTTAAATACCTCAAGATTTTGTGGCTATAATTACATCAGGGGAACACAACATAATCATCAGCGAGGATGTGGAGAACAAACCAGTTATGCTAATGTATTTCTGTTCTTTATCACAGTTCATCACACACCCACAATCAGCGTTAGCCGTGAAGTGCCCTCAAGAAATCCCAGCTGTAAATTCAGAACAAATCAGTGATGCGGCCCATCAGATCTGTCACTTACGCTGACGAGCATCTGAGGGAACGGTCCTCGTGAATTTTCCGCCACGTTGATTGGTGGGATCACCCAGTCCCTCTTCTGTCTCCGTAGACCCTTGGAGCTGTTCAGGCTGGACCCTGAGAACATGATGACAGGAGGTGGTGCTTGGAAAGCCTCCTTCCTCTCTTTTCTCTCAGCGACTTTGCCCTCTTCCTTTGTGACCTTTAAGACAACACAAGGCTGTATTTAGAAGGCTGTTAATGATAACAGTAACTGATGTGATGCCCAAGTCTTTTCTGTCTCAAAGCAGAAACTCACAGGACAACAAGAATAACACTTAAGTATCATTAATCAAGTTTAAGAGATATATTTAAAACTGTTGTGAATAAGTGTTTTTTTCAGACAGTATGTGGTTAGCATGGTGTAAACTATGTGGCAACATCAAGGATCTGTATTAAAAAAAAGAAATCAATCAAACTTTGTATGTAGTATTTGTATATGTATATATTAGCACCTTTCATGCAGGTTAGTGCATTCACAGTGCACTATAGATGACTGACAGGTCGATAATAAGACATAGGAGGAAATAGGCAGGGCACAACTTCAACACTATAGCTTCTGGCTGATCTGAGTTACCATACCTTACATTCTTTAATCTTACTGTAGCTTAAAATAGAGGAAATTGTTGGCAAGTTTAATTAATCGATATCATGGACTGCATAAGACTGGATAATCAAACTTTGAAGCTAATGTTGCTGGAGGACTATTTTTCCTTACTGACAGTTTGTTCATTGCTGGAGAAGAGGTACATAATTCAGGGAACTCAGCTACAGGTAAAACTGGCTCCTGCATCATTTTCCATGGTGTTGTTTCTATGGTTGCAGTGGTCAACGGTTGCCTTGGTGGCAGGTTGGAAAAATCTCAACCATTATCAGCTCAGATGGTAGTGGCTAATATAAATTCTGGTGGCACCATCCCCTTACTGTTTGAAAGTACTGCTCTGAATAGAAATAATTATGGCTGCAACTAACAATTATTTTCATCTTTGACTAATCTGATGATTATTTTCTCATTTAATCAGTTGTTTGGTCTATAAAATGTAAAGAAAAATGTCAATCAGCGTTTCCTAAAGCCCAAGATGATGTCCTCAAATGTCTTGTTTCGCTCACAACCCAAAAATATTCAGTTTACTGTCATAGAGGAGTATAAAAAACAGAAAAAAATGTTCACATCAGAGATCTTTGACTTTTTTCCTTGAAAAATTACTCAGTAGTTGGCAGTTCATTTAATAATTAATTAATAATCAATTGATCAATTAATCACTGCAGCTCTAATGTGTTATAACCATAACTTTGGTGAAGAGAGTGTGTAAGGCAGCTCTCTGGCTCCTCAGTTTCCATCATGAAAGACAGCCATGTCAATCTTCCTTTTGTCATTGTGGTGCTGCACGTGCACCACACATGCATTAATCTATTATTATCTCTGCCAGGCATAAGCCTAGAGGGGATCATGCATTTGGTTGTATGTGTGTGCGCACGTTTGAGTGTTACACTTGTCTGTCTTTCATAGCAGGTAGCAAGGAACCACTGGTAACAATCATGTCATGGAGGCTAAATCATGCTCGAAATTTTGGTGAGGGAAAACTGGTATAGCCATTTTCAAAGGGGTCCATTGACATCTCACCTCAAATTCTCTACAGCAAAAACACAAACCATGTAGTTTTTTGCATGCAGTATGAATGTTATTTATATGTTACTAAATGTAATTTTCTCCTTTTTAAAAAAAATGTGTTATGGTGGAATTTCATACATTGGATATGAGTGGAAAGATGAGACTCCTTTTTTTAATTCAACAAGTCCAATTGTATTCATTTGTGATAATGTTAGTTTCCATAGTAGCCGTGTCTTTGTAGTGAGACCATTTTTTGAAACTTGAACATGATAGTGGTTACTTGTTGAAATTAAATTCAGTTAGTGGGGGCGGCTCTAATCAGCTCTATGCCAAAACATTAACCTTCTGAATAGACACGAATTCCACTGGGACACACAGGCTCAGATCTATGAATAAGCAACATCAAGAGCAAATTACTTAGAATTTTAGCTTTTCTGAGTTTCTCCAAAAATGTAACTTTATATATCTATTGTATTGGTGTAAAGCCAACTGGTTGCTTTTAATGCTTGAAATAAATAACAAATGCTATAAATAAATAACAATGTTTAAATTGAGAAGTTTAGACTTATTATCTTGTTTAGTGTTCTCTTGATAGGTTTGTACAGTTACTGTAGGTGAACCAAATAAGCTTGATTACAATACCATCACACTATTTTGTACATCTTACAGAAAACTGAGCATTTACTGTACCAAAATGTATTAAATACAATGCATACATCTAAATGAGAAAACTTACATACAAAAACAAAACAAAACAAAATGGTTGCATCTAGCAGTTGTGGTGGCCTGGTGGAGATCTGTAATCTACTGAGTGACTTCTTCTAGCTTCTCACTGTAGCTGAAGAGAATGCATGATGTTGCCACGGAAACAAAGTGGTATGGATCCATTCACACACTAGTTCAAGCTTTCATTCAATCATTCGCTCACTCGATTACTTACTAGCTGCCTCACTAACTCAGTTGATCACTAACAGTTGTTCTGAACCTAAGTGGCGCGTAGGAAGCTTGGCAACCGGAAAAAAGATCACTGACACACCTCCCTGCTCTAGTCTATGTATGTAGAGTTCTTTACAACAATGACACTGTATGGTATACAAAAAAAGGTAAATATTTTTCCCTTGTCCATATTTGGCTCTCATAAAGTCAGATGATAAACTCCTAATAAATCTCTGAAATTATACCCCCAAAAAAAGACAGAAAGAAAAAGAGAAATGATGCTGCAACAAAAAGGAGGTTTTAAATTAATGTATATAGCAAATAGACCATTTATTGTGTGCAATGACATGGAGCTGGACAAAAGGCATGTAATTGATGTTTAATAATTTTAGCATATTAGTTGAAACTAAAGTCGGTTATGAAATTCATTACAATGAGAAAATATAAACTAAACCCAAATTATGGCCTTACATGCTCTCTTAGCAAACCCAACACATAAAAAATCTTGTGTTCTACAAAAGCCCTTCTTATTTACCATTTTGTCTGTTTGCTCAAATGTGGTTGCCAAGGAAACAATTTCCAAAACAATTTGAAGTAATACTCCAAGTCCACAAGAAATTCTTGTTCAATTATTTACACACATGTAACTCAGATTGGCTTGATAAAACTTATCAAACTAACCAAGATGGAAAGGGAAAAAATGTATCATTGCAGTATTAAAAACAAAATGTGTTCAATGATGCTGAAATCTTAAATCCTGTATAGTTCATTTGTGTTCTCATGCATCAGGCCTGACTTGTAAAGTGTGAACACAGTCTTTGAATTCTTTGCATCTCAGAGTTTCTATGTGTGTGTGTGTGTGTGTGTGTGTGTGTATATATATATTATGGTGCATATATGTGCAGGAGACCATAAACTACAGACTCTGTCATTTACACCGGGTATAAAAAGTCTATTAACACAGAGCATGTCTGAGATAGGATTTACAGCCTCTTTCAGAAGACATGACAGCTGAGTCGCAGACACAAGCTTCAATCATACGGTATTCTCCCATCATACACTCCCCTCACACACTCCCTGCAGGCAGAGAGAAATGACCACCACAAACCTGTCTTTTTGAAAGATGCTCAAATAAGGAAGTTGAAAGGAACCCATTTTCAATCTCCTCATGAACATTAACTCACCATGAGTCAGAGGAGCTACATCAAATGCTGAAGCTATCAGGCATATCGCCTATCTAAATTAATGTCCTCGTGTGGAAATACTGCAAAACACATGAAGGTGAACTACAGAGATTCTGCCTCATTACAGATGCTTCCAGAGTGGACAGAAACAAACGTAATTGAAAATACAGTGAGACAGCTTTAATTGTGTTCCCCTGGGCTGGTTAAGGCACCCGAGTGCAGATAATCAGACATGTTGCTTCTTATGTTCAAGTACATTACACGAATCAACACCTCTATGTCAAGGTTATATATGTCCACCATCTCAAGGCGTGCTTCTTAATTCAACATGTTTGGTGTCTCAGGGGCTGGATAGATGTGCTGGACATAAGTGATCTAAAGGTTATATTACATTGACAACCTGCAGAGTTGTTCCACAGTAAGTTTACCAACATATCTCAGGGTTACAAGCCAGTAAAAACATGTCAAGAATTCAGTCACGAAACATCATCGCTGAAGCTCTGCATCAGTTACACTCTCTGTCTCAATCACGTTCCCCTGAGCTATCCCTTGCTCCCGTGCTCCCCCCCTGCCCTTCTCTTGCAGTGTAATTGTTTTTCTCAGTCTCTCCTCCCAGTCAGTGGGTCCTGACAGCTTGTTTCAATAACAGTGATTCCTTGAGCGCTGGGCTGTGGTAGGCTGATGGTGCACCAGCAGGTACAAAACAGCAGCACGGAGCTTTGCCGACCACTCACTCGGCCGCCAGGTCCAAACAAATTCCCAGTTCATGTCAGGTCCGCTTCAGGGGCACCTGTTTTCATTCATTCATTCATTCACTCACTCTTTGTTTCAATACCACTCTACCTCATTTCTCACCGTCTCGTGTATACAATTTGTCTGTCTACTTGCATTTTGATATTTTGTACAGTGTTTTGGTACACTACTGCTACTGGTGTAGTGTATTTCTGTATATTACTATTCCTGTATATTACATATTTTTAAATTTTGTGTATATATGTCTATTTTTCTCATATATTTTACTTTTTGATCTGTTTTTCTGTCTGTCTGATGCTGCTGCTGTAATACAAGAATTTCGCAGTTTGGGATTAATAAAGTACTATCTATCTATCTATCTATCTATTCTATCTATCTATCTATCTATCTACTATCTATCTACTCAACCTTCATTTATACAGGGTGGTCCAATGTTAGCAGGTTACTCTCTCTTGTATGGGTGCATTGTGGAAACAGGACTTTAAAGGCAAAACTGAAACTTAAAATGTATAAAAAAGTGCATATAAAATATGAGGATAAAATAGATAAAGGGTTCAAAAGGGCATCAAGCCAGGATTCATTAAAATTTGAACACTGTAATGTTGCATAAGGGGCAACTCAACCTTACATAATGATCCACTTATCACTTAGATCTAAACACCGCAGGTACAGCAGTAAACAATGGTGGACTGATTGTTTAAATATTTAAATCTGCCAAAGAAATGAAGTGGCCCAACTTCCTGCTGTAGTTTATAATATACACTCTGATATGGTCATAAATTTAAAGTTATATTAACATAGCAATCAAGAATAGTGGAAATATTCAGGGCCGCCCCTTAAAAGTCCATGAGTCGAATTATGAGTCCTTCTTCAAGTCAAGCAGTTGTTTTTTTTTTTCCTTTGTGTGCATTATCGTGAAAAGAAGCTAACAAATTGCAGGGATAACATTTGTTAAAAGAAAGACTTGCTAAAAAAAATCCACATGACAACATGCACTGGTAGTTAACAGGCAAATCTGATAAAGTTCTGAGTAGGATACAGCCCTAATAACAGGAAATCATTTTAATAGATAATTTACAGGTAAGGGTACAAATGAATTACATGTATTTGAGTCACAAGTGCAAAAAAACAGTCATAAGGAAAAAAAAACAATAACAGAAAAAAGGACAAACATGTTTACAAGCCTATCAGTAGTCTGGAACCCAAGTTTTTTAAAATGGTGATTACTATTGTGTGGTTAATTTTAATTGTGTGCTGTCAGTTGTGTGCTGTTCAGCCTAGTTAAGGCTTCTTGTTTTGTTGGCCAAGGGAGTGTGTGGCCTATGTATCAGATTGTGTGTCTAGTTGTGAGTCATAAAAACAGGTAGGCCGAGGATACTGTGATTCAATTACTGTAAAGAAAGCAATGCAGGCAGAGAGTGGAGAATATATGTGCATGCTCCATGTCTGTGTGCAGATATGTATGTATGCAGGTGTGTGGTGGTGTGTGTGTGTGTGTGTGTGTGTGTGTGTGGGGTGTGTGTGTTGGTGTGCACGAGGAATGGTATTTCTGTCAGAGTACAAGAAGATCTGGGCTCCTGGATTCTGAAGCATAAGAGAAAGAGGTTCAATCACCATACATTTACATATAAAGAGGCTAGTGTTTTTAATACCTCTTCCAATTTTTCATTTTATATTACTTCTGTGCAATATGTAGCCTTACAGTTCCTCCCCAGCATTTGACATTTGAGAATAAAAATAAAATACAACACAGGCGCAGGCTACTGTGTTGGAAGATGGGAATGGCTCCTGGCACATATTGAAAGTTGAGGGTCCTGTACAATGCAGTCTATAAAAAGTGTTTTCTCTTTGTCTCCCTCTGTTTGTTCTTGCCTGGTCAAGATCCCTCAGAGGGTTGGCTTGTATCTGCCAGCGGAAACAATGCTTTCAAGGCTGACTTCATTAGATGGACGCCCAGGAGAAAAGCTTTTAAGGCTGCTTTAAAGGAAATGTGTCAAGCAACCTGGCATATGGTGTGTACGTGTTTGTGTGGGCGGGTAGGTGTTTGGTGTGTGGAGGGGCATGGGCGAAGGTGTCATGTTCAGTTTCATCAACCAAGCACTACATTTCAAACATCATGTACTGTGCAATCCAGGGCACTTTCAGTAACAGTAGGCTAGTCACATCTTAAGTTAGCTAATGTTAGCAAAATGCTAGCTAATGATTGATGCACTTTAGCTAGCTAGTTAGCAAGCAATTTCTTTTTTTTCAACAAAGACAAGCACTCAGTATACCTAAGTACAAGAGACAGGAAAGGAGATTCATTAAAAAGGGATGGGGTGTTTTTTGCTTCACAGGGAGAAAAAATGATTGGATTTTGATACTAATACAAAGAAGCATATATGCACTGCTCAATGTGACCAAGGATGTGATCTAAAAGGGTTAAAAAGGCTATTTTTTTCATCTCAACTTTATAAGGTGATATGGTGAACATGATGGCCTACAGTTATCTATTTACACGTAGAGCAGGCACAAAGCAACATGAGCATTCATTTAGAGCTGTCTTTATAAGCATCCATTGTCCTTTTACCTCTGCTTTTATTCTCCACCAAGACCAGAATGAATATCTCACCCTTTAGCCGCCAAAAGTGCCACAAAGTGAAACAAGCTAGTTGTTAACTTTGTCTGTATTCTGTTTATAGCTGCAAAAACAGCGTATGGTGAGTTTATCTGAGATTTTTGGAAAAAAAAAAAGGGAAAAAAAACCCAGCTCCCTGGATCTGGAAACAACGCTGATGAGAGCAGTGAGCTGAACCAAAATGCAGTTTCAGGCTGTATCCTGAGAACAATCAGTTCTAAAATGCTAAAATGCTCCACAGAGCTGCAGATAACTGCAGAGCCGGGTTACACCTTTGACAAACACTTAGTCAACTGAGCCACTGTGAATATAAAATATAATAACAGTAAGAACCTGGAATAGAAAGTGTGTGAAAAGTTGCTCTTTGGTGCTGAAATTGTTTTGTGAAATATAGCTCCAAGGTCAAGAATGAACTTCCAATATTAACTTTTAACCTAAAAGTAGAATGAGATATTAAAATATGACAAAACAGAGTAGAACACAATAAAATTTTCAAAAAGGTTCAATAAAATATGTATTATGAGTAAACTATGAATGAAAGGAAAGCAGCAGGTTCTCTTCTGGCCACTAGGGGAGCTATAAGTCCTGAAACAGACTAAAACTTCATCATACTCGTGAGTCTGAGCAGCTTGCTTTCATGCTCACAGCCTAAAAAGCACGACCACCTTATTCCCCTCCTCTTGTACTGTGTTACCAGTCTGTGGAAGAGCCTAGCCATCCGGACACACATGTTGCTGTATCCCATGTTCACTGTACTGTGTGACAAGTTCAGTGAAACATGCACATGATCCATTGCATTCAGTCCATATTCAGGAGACCAACCTCTGCCAAGCGCAACATGCCCTCGTGCGCAAACCGGGTTTGTCAGCAGAGCGGGATGAGACAGATGTGAGCTGGGTCTGGACAAATGTATTCTTTTTCTTCAGAGAGGGGAAGGCTTAGTGGGCTTGACTCCAGGGGATGGTTGCCCCACATCCCACCAGAGCGGTGTGGGGAGGCAGAGGTGGAGCGAGACATGTTTGGGATTGAATGAGGAGGATGAGGAGAAGGGTTGTCAGAAGCAGATGTGACCCCCCTCTCCTCCCCCTGCCTAAATAAGTCATGCTCCAGATCCTTTTATCTACACATGCTAACAGGTACTAGTGAGTTCCCCGAGGAGAGATGTAGAGAGAAAAAGATGGAGAAAAAAAAAAACAGAGAAAGAGACACAGAGAGACAGAGAAAGAGCTGCGCCCATCACTGCTGCAAAAGGCTTAAGTGGGCTTTTCTCTAGCCATGGTGTAATTCTGATCAAACCCTGCAGCTCTGCTTCACTCTTTCTTATTCACACTCACACAGAAAGAGAGAAAGTACAGGAAGGTGATGAAATTGATTAAAAAACAGGTTAAGCAGAGATGTCGGCGCAGTTCTTCAAACTATTATGAAAGATGGAGGATAAGGAGAAGAAGCAAACTGGAGTCAGACATCAGAATTTTTAGCAACTGCTCCACAGATTCCAGAGATTTAAAGGGTGTGTTGTTTTCCCTCTTTGACATGCAACCCTGCACTTAGCACAGATAAAACCTATAGGCTCCCAACATAAGATACTTTATGCCCTAAACAAAGACAGCAATGAAAATTTAACGCAAAATTAGCATAATTCGCTCCTGATCCGACTTAATCTCTCACAAAAATAAAGCACAAACAAATAACATTCTCACACACATACTAGACACACACGCTTACGCACACTAACGCTATGTGAACAGGAGTCAGTGAGTGTGAAATGGATGCGGCCCCCCAGCCCTGGTGCCATCAGCCTTAGCCAGCTGGCGGTGGTCCCAGCTCTTCCCCTCCACGCCACTGCCTCCCCAAAACCCTGCACGCTTTGATATCAGCCAGCCCCTGGCTACCCAGACATCTGGAAGTTATTATTCAACAGAGCACGCCACAAAGCGCCATTTCCATAATGAAACATCACATTTTGCTTCAGCGCCCTGCTTTCTGTTCCGGCTCTTGCTGCAAACATGTTTGTTCCAACATGTAGCGTGTTTCTGACCTCTGACCTCGTCTAGCCCTCTGATTGTTTGTCTTTCTCTTTATGTGTCCTCAGGAGCCTCATATTAGTTGACTCAGTGGAGATTGAAGAAGAATAGCCAGTCATTTGACCTTTAACACACTGTTGTTTAATACAGAGGCTCATATCATACTACCCAATGATTTGTTTGAAACAGCCTGAGCTACAAAAAGTGTGAGAATGAAGGCCAACCTATTCAGAGCCAGAACAACATACTCATCCTAACACCCACTCCCACTAATAGATCCTTTGTTGGCCGATGTCCCACTCCGCCTCTCTATTTGTCTCTATGATTCTATGACTGACTTCATGCCATCTCTTCTGTTTTCTGGCCATGCAAAGAAAATCCAGCTGAAAGCTATTTATTTTATGGTTTAAAACTTTTTTTATGTACTTGCTCTGAAAATCTAAATTCTCAGAAAAGTGAAACTACTTGCAAAACTCTGACGCCTTCAATCATTCATACTAACCTTGTTGGCATCAGATAAGTTTTGTATTGATTTTATTTTCATCTTTTGCTTACGCACACATCTCAAGTTCATAGTTTATTATCAGTTATGATTAACTCTAGACTCAAAGTGATGGCAGTACAGTTCAAAATGTCTTTTGAAGTTCATCCATCTCTGTGTTTACATATTAGATTTATTAGTGTGAGAGTGTCTGTGAGTTTAGCTTAGCACAGCAATAAAGTGAAGGCTTATAAATGTTCTGAAAGTGCCTTGTAGTTGCTTTAAATCTTTGTCATGAATTGGATGTGGGATTGACATTCAATTAATTTTCTTTATTGATACACTAAAGAGTAAAAATAGATGAAAGGGTGTTTTATTAATGCTCTGATTTAAACTCCAACTCCTGAGGAAAGTATCTGGTTCATTAGCTACAAAATGCTCCTCTATGTTCACTAGCTAGTTGCTAACCTTGGCTTTGCAGGAGCTAGGCAGGTAGTGTATAATGGGTTTTTGGAGCCTTTTATCTGAAAAAGCGTTGCCAAAAACAGCTGAAAATGACACCATGACAGCAGTGAGACTAAGTCAGCTGTGGGCTACAAAAAAAAGCTACCAAGCTCTGTAAAGCTGAAGGGAATGGGAACAGTTTAAGCCACTACAATGATGGCTGGTTACAACCAAGAACCAAGTTTGCCTAAAAAAAGACTGAAGCCCCTCTGACACATGCAGTCTATCCCTGCATGGTCTAATGTGTGATGGGAGCAGGGATCAATATTCAGGGAAATCTGTTTCTCCAATTTCCCACCTCAAGACCAAGCAACATTTCAGGGATGCCGGCATACCTTTGTTGTGAATGAAAGCAGTAACATTAAAAGCACGTAAAAGGCTACATCCGTACATCCGAAAGACCCTTTCACATGGAACGAGCAAACAAATTACAACTCATTTAGACTGCAAAAAAACATTGCTTCTTAAAATTTGTTGAATATTAAAGCTACTACAAAGAAGTGTCATATTTTATTGATTTTGGAGGCCACTGTGGAAAAGAGCAGTAGCTTTTTAACCACAAAATATAGTGTTAACATGAATTAATCTGAATCTGGCCTTGGGGCAGGCATTAGGAATAACTATAAAGTAATAGCCAATCTTCTCATGGATGGTATCATTAATTTATGTAGGACGTATAGAGACATCAGAAATAAATTGAGACTGTCTCATGACCAGTTAAAGTCCCTGTAGTAGCTTTAAATACATTACAAGAGCATGTCCTGTTCCTGAAAATGATCTTACACCAGGCAGGTATTGTACGTCTGGCCTTGCCCAATTGTCTTCTGTTGAGTTTTTGGACATTTTTGCATCTGCATTACCACCATCTGCTGGACTGTCCTTTGCCCCATCTATTCCTGCATTGCCATGACATGTGTAAAAAGGTGCAAAACATAAATGTTTCTGAATGTAGCTGCATGTGTGAATAGTGAAAATCAATAGTAGTGTCTGAAAGGTTATCCTAGGTGTTTGTAGATCCTTGTCAGTCATTATGTCTCATACGTGATGCACCTGTCTAGATTTGATCTTGTCAGGAACTTACTGGCCCACCTCCTGCAAGAGATGTCTAGCATTGCACTGTGTCAGTGTACACAGGGCCCCAATCATGCGTGTTCTCGTTACCTAATCTGATTAACACTCGTGTTGATATTGACTATCAGATCTAGCCAAGTGCTTCTGTCGCTATGGGGACGGTTGAGCTCAGGTTGCTCAGTCCTCGCCTGACCCCTGACAGCCTTTAAATAGAAGAGGAAGAGTCGAGGACCCCTGGGGTGTCCAAGGTGCAGGATGTTTTCCAATAACAGCTTATGGCTGAGGGGAATCGTACTCTCCCCCTGTGGCTGTGTGATTCTATCACTTTTAACCATGTGCTACTGCTACTTCTTTCTGCTCCAGTCTCTCCTGCTCTCTCGAAAACCCCAAGGAGTTTTGACCTGATTCTTGGCTGTTACTATCACCAGGCCACTGGGGAGAGTGTGACAGGAAGAGGAAACTCTGAATTTTGAAGCATGATATTTGTGTATTTGCATGTTTATCTGTGCTCATGTGCAATTAGTGTATAACTCACCTCATTTTCATTTTGCTGAGGTGAAGGTAGGTCAATTAATGCCAGTTGGACCACAGTCTCCCAGACATGTGTGTGCGGGCCGCTTGCTGTCAGTTTAAACTGGACTGGTTCATCCAGGCTGGCTCTGTCTCCCCTGGCAAAGATGGACCCATCTGTCCGCACACTGAAGATAGGGTCACTGCTCTGGAAAACCACCGCTTCATTCCCCATGCAGTCATCGAACTTCACTGTAGACAAGACAAATTACAAGATTTTAGTACACTATTAAGTAAAGCAGTTGATTTCAGTCACAACTCAGCAATCAAACAGACCCAAAGTGTATGATGGCATGTCTGAATACAGCTGAAACTGCTGCTCTCACTCACAAACATCCACACACACACATACGCACACCTGCCTTACACACACCTCAGTATAGGAGGTGGATGGTAAGGTGACTACTTAGCGAGATTGTATCATTGTGCCTGGGTTGACACCGTGCATCTCACCATTAGTCTCCATTAGTTATAGGTCACAACCATCACAAGGATAAGACTCGAGTGTTTTTCTCTCCAGCTGCATGTGGAAAAATCAGCCAAGTGATGATGTGGTGTGTTATGATTGTGCAAGGAGTGCAATACTGGTCTTAATAGAGCTCACAACTGAATTTGTATGTGGGCGGCCCAAGCAGAATGTGTAGTAATTAACTGCTAGAATTACAGAGAAGAATATTTGGTTATAATATAAATAAAACCCTCATTAGTAAACAAAGTTGCAACTTTTTAAAGAAATTCAAAGTACAAAGGGGAAAACTGAATTATATGTTTGCAGAGACAAATTTGTCTTTTGGATACTCAGTACATTCATATCCATAATGTTTAAACTACACTATTGCAGGGGAATATTGATTCCTCTAGTGTTGTGGCATTTAGTGGCCCTATGCTTTTTTTTCCTGAGTGACAAATACTATGCTTTTAGCTTTTAATCTGAAGGCCAAATCGCTCTTTTTCTGGTCTTTCTCCAGTTATCTCTGGCAGCTCGACTCAGCTCTCTGCCATGAGGTCATCTGCCTTCACCATGACTGTCGCACAGGTTGTCCCATCTGCTTCCTTCTACATTCTGTGTTTACACTGTAATGAGATATACTGAAGACATATATGAAAACTACAAAAACTCTATACAGTACTGACACATCACATTACTTTCACACTGTAAATAAATTTTAGACTATTGGCTTCAAGAAAATTTGAATGGTTTCCCTCCATGGTTGTCCAGGTTCATTGCATGTTTCATCCATTTTCATCATACGAGATAAGATCAGATAAGACAGAACTTTATTTAAAATCATACACTTTCCATTGCTGCTAAGCGCCTGTATATCTTGATTCAGAATCCCACAGTTTTCTCATATGTTCTCACACCTTTTCCACTTTTTTCCTCCCCATTGGCTCGTTCTTTTTGTATGAGATTTTAGTACCTCACACCATAGAACAACTTTCTGGCATTTATATAGACACACTAATCCAGTCACTGCTAACTCTGCAGGGTATTCATCCACTTAGAAGGCATGGCATATTTATAAATATCTGTACAGTGCTTTTATAAATAATCACTTCAAGTCAGTTTTGATTTATATAGCTCAAAACCACAAATCTACCTCAAGAGGTTTACAGTTTTTATGACACCAAATAAGAAAAAACTTCATTAAAAAATGTTTTCTGTGAACGGATTTTATTTTCTCTGAATGAGTGTCTAAAATGAATTATGTCCATATCCATATAAACCATGAGACATTTTGTGTCTTTGTGTGAATAACAAAGGTTTGTTTTTATAACTGCCCAACAAAGACACGAGCCATGTTTCATTCCAAATGAATTGCACATTTTAACTGAATTTTGAGGAAATTGCAAAAGAAAAAGGGAATGCTTGTTTCTAACTGCTATTGTTATGTGATTAACAGGAGTTTTTTCATCAAGATAAGCAGGAGGTGGCACCAGTTTTCTAGTCAGAGAACTATTATAACATCACAGAGGAAGAGAGTGCAACTAGATGGTGTAAGTACTGCATGAGGCAACCGTCAAACTGTGAAATTCAATGTAGAAAACATAATGAAAATACATATTAATGTGAGGAAGGTTATATCAGATGTATGTGCATTGATCACTGATGTATTAAAGAGCCATGGGAGCGATTCAGAGGGATGAGGGGCAGAAACAGCTGATCAGTCATGTGAGTTAAATGTTTGCTATGCCAGAACTCTTCCGGAAAAAGTGTGTTCAGCTCCTTTTAAGAGCATTAACTCTTTTTTGAACAAGGCAAAAACCACCTCAAGCAAGTGTAAAAACTTTGTTTTGCAACACTGAGAAAGATTTTTCAAAATTTGCAGTTTCCCTCAACATTTTCTAATGCAATACTTCAAAATACCCAGAAGAATCTGTTGATAGAAGCATGGCTACATACTCACATCATATACACTAACATAGAACATAAAACAGGGCTCTGATTGCATTAAAGGAAAAATAGTTTTATGCAAACAAAAAATGACATGACCCATAACAGGACTTTTCATTAGTGGGCACTGAATGAAACTCAAGTCTCACTCATCAGAGCATCCGTGCCGTAGACACAAACTATTGATTGGAAACAGTGAATAATATGCAACAAATGAGCCTGAAACATTAAAAAAAAAGTCCTTGTTCAACTCCTTCAAAAGAGAACATGAACAGGTAGGCGTTATGAAAAGGCTGACTTATTCCAGAGACAGCACAGCATACAAAGAGATGCTATCAGAGGGAGGTCAAGGCAGAAAAATCTTGAGAGTTTTGTTTTCTCCAGTGCAGACATTGAATACTTTTTCTGTCACATCAGGATGGTAATGTATAGCACCAGGTTTATGTGTTGTCAGGGAACTCTTGTGTTTCATCTCTTATGAAACTGTAACAGAGTTCATAAGAAGATGAGTATATAAGTCACAGACAAGCGTAGCCGATACTGGCCTCCCATCCTCATCCCCTTCCACCTTCACGGCACCCACAGCCTTCCCTCTCAGGGATTACAATGTCTAGACGGTGTATTGTAGGAAACCCTGAGCTGAAGGCCGTAACTCACTGTCGTATCGTCTTTTCCTCTATTCCCACGTCCCCACAACAGCTGAAACAAGGCCTCCATTACAGAAAGTAAACTGTGAGTAAATCCGGCTTTTTGTGCTGTCTGGGCCTAAGCGTGCCTGTGATCATGTCAGTACCCTTCTAAGGCCAGATGACCAGACAGCCACTCAATGCTCAGTCAGAGGGGACAGCTCTTCAACAACACTCTGTCCTCTGAGTGTAGCAGGTGCAGTACAAGTGTCCTGGTCTAGACAGGAGGAGACAGGACATAAGAGATGGATTACATCAACCCAAGAGCCAGGAAAGCCTCTGCTGTTCATCAAATTGTTTCTCTCTTTGAGTAGCTGAACATTTCTACCCCAAACAAACCCCTAAAAAGCTTGCTTGCTGTTCTCTGTTTGTCTCATTCTCTTTCCTTTTTGTCTAATCCAAACTCATTTCTTTTACCATTATTTTTGAAGATTTGCAAAGATTAGATTTGGAATGTGGGGGGTGACAATAACAAACACACCAGTTGGCAAACATGTGTCTGCGCAAATACAGTTTTGGAAGGCTGCCTGATTATATTAACAATGAGAAAGTCAAAAAATCAAACTCAAAGCATGCTTTTTAGTATTGTATTTCTAAGTCCTTGTATCTGTGAACCAGTCAAATACTGAAAAAAAAAACAAAAAAAACACACAAGCAGCAGGTGGTCTGTTGCCCCTTCTCTCACTGTCCTCCAATTATTGTCTCTCTCCAAGCTAGGCATGCTGCCAGCAGTGCAGCAGTATTGCGGTCATGGCTGGTGGAGGCCTGCAGGCTTCAGTCTTAGGGGAGGGGTAATCGAGGGGGGCATCTTCAACCATATTAAAGAAAGCCTGTACGCCTGGGTCTTAATTACCATAAAAGAATGGCTCATTATTTTCATTTTTCACATGTAAAAATAATCTGTGAACTTATCTGTGTTCGCTTTGAATATTAAAAAAAAACATGCTGAAAATGCGAGAATAAATACTCCAACTGGAAGAGCGCTCTCAGTAGGGTGTCGATCCCTGCCATGCAACATACGGTGAAGCACATACTGCAATGCCATCACAGCTGCCAGATGCAGCCAGCAGAGATTTACAAAGTTCCTCAAACATTAGATTTTCTCATTAAATATGGTGGTATCTCAGGCTCGGCTCTCAACTGGTTCTCATCTTACCAAGCAAACATTTAAAGTCACCATGGGGGGTACCACGGGGTTCAGACACAAAACACACTTATTCCTGGCTGGGAAAAAAAATCTGGAAATTACTTTTTTAATGGACAATTTGCTAAACAGAACTTGAAATGCATCTTTCAAATGAAGAATCCACATTTTCAGGCAATTTAAGAGCATTGCATTCACCTTAAGAAAGCCAAATTAGCTAAAATTTACCCAAATCTGGACTCCACCCATGGTAAATACTAGCCACTTCAATTCATTCTTGCCTTTGTCTGCATGCATTCGTTATCCTCTGACCACCATTTTTAAAATGTAAAATGTAAAACCAGAAAATTCTGCCTGTAGTCATGTTTACCTGGTAGCTAGCTTGCCCTCTTATCCTGTTTAACTGGAAAGATCCTAACCTCCCTTCCCATGCCAGGTGGCTGAATGATGTCATGTTCCATTTAAAACTAGAAAAGATTACATTTACCCTAAGGGAGACAAAGACTGAATTTCATCAACGTGGGTCCCATTTATATCTTACTTCAGTACTGTTACTGGGATAACAAATTAGAATGATTTGTAGTGTTCTTTTGTGTAGGAATGAAAGAACGTACGGATCAATATGTGTAGCTCTATGTCTGATTATTACGATTTGTTTCTCTCTCTTTTTTTAAATTTTCTTTTGTCCTCTTTGTTTAACACCTTTGTCCAATTTCTTTTATTATTACCATTGTTATTATTATTCAGTTGTAGCCAGCAAGGATGGGACTGAGGGTTCCACTGGGTGGTGGGATTGTAGGAGAGACTGCAGTGTTGGGAAAGGGGAGGGCGGTTTTATATTCTGAATATTCTATAATGTTCCTGTTTTATGCCTACAAGAACAATGAAAATTCAATAAAGAGATGTTAAAAAAAACTATTTGCTGCACAACCATTCTTTACTTGATCTTCAAAGGTGGCATGGTGCTGCAGTGGTGAGGACCTCATGGCAGGAAAAGCCCTGGATCTGAATGTGTTTGTGTATGGTTTCTATATGTGACAGCCCTGTGCTGGACTGGCAGCTTGCCCAGTCTGCTGATTTTCATCTCAATGTGTTTGTCAAAGTTAATACAATGAAGTCTGTATTCCATTTTATTTCTCAGTTCTCTACTTTTCCTTCTTATTCTGATTCCATAATGCTCAGAGGCATGAATGTTGCAGGCCAGGAAATCAAGTTAAATTAAGCCATGATCTCTCTTGTGGAGATTTAAATCCATAATACGTAACATTTCTACATTTAATGTCTAAAAATGCTGAACCTGTGTTATAGATTTTGTTGAGTTGTGTACTTACATTACTCAAAATGTCTCCAATAATGTTCAAACCCTGAGAAATCTGTCATTAATTAAAGGTAACAGTGCATTTCCTAATTTGTTGCTAGTTGCTCTCCAGAAAACACAGTAATGTGAATAAAAATGTAATTTTACCTCATCCAAGATCACAAATTCTCTCTGAGTCATATCAGAGAGATTTTCATCTCCCATGATTCCACACTACTTTATGACATCAACTACATAATTTGTTATTATTTTAATGTGAGTGAGACCCCTCGCAGCAGGACTTACATATTGTGCATTTAATGTGCTCCTCAATATTTGTTTATTGGCAGGGTTGGGACAGAACATTTTGAAATGTAGTCAGTTACTGAACACAAATTACATGGCAATATTTGTAATTAGTAACATGAGCCACTGGATTACAAAAAAGTAATCTAATCTGATTACTTTTGAATCATGTTTGGATTCCTTCAAAATCAAACATTGAAAATATTGCACTAATCTACTAAAAAAAACTGTCTGCAGCCTCGAAAATTTGAGTTCCACATTTTAAACATCTCTAAGCTTTTTCAGTTCAAATAAAATGCATATTTGCACAGGGTTCTTTTTTGTGGAGCACTTGTCTAAACCCTGTATGTCTAAATCCTATAAGTCAGACGTGCTTTTTATGAGCAAATAAAGCACTACTTATCAGGAAAAATGTGTCATAATTTAAAATTGCCATATTTTTTGCCATGTTTCTGTTTTGAAGATGTTATCAAAAATGTAATCAAGTTATCCTTGACAATATAACTATAAATTAATTAAACCTTTTTGAAATAATGTGGACTGATTATACAAACTTTTTTGTTAAATTTTTTGTTACTGAATTACGTAATCATTATTACATGTAATCCATTACTACCCAACCCTGTTTATTGATTAAAAAAGTATAATAATAAACTTTAATCCAGTAACCAGGACTTCATCCAACCGTGAATCTTGATATACAAACAAAAAGAATATTACATAAAATCTGGTCAAAAATCACTAATCCTTTTCTTTTAAAAAAATCCAGGCATCTTTCAGTGAAAATCTGCAAAAGCTGAAATCAATGAGCCAATAAATTATGAAGTTTGTAGTCATCTATATACAGTAGATGTATAATCAGTCCCTGTGTGTGTGTGTGTGTGTGTGTGTGTGTGTGTGTGTGTGTGTGTGTGTGTGTATGTAGGCATTTATTTTCCATGATTGCCTGCATGTCTCAACAATGACAAGGCGAGCTAACTGCACCAATACCCACTCACAAATGGAGTGACAGGCTGTGCATAGAGCACCCAGAGGGTCTTGTTCTTGCACCAATTAAAGAAAAAGAAAGTGCCAATTTTACCCCTCCATCAGCACACACACACACACACACACACACACACACACACACACACACACACACACACACACAAACCTCCAATAGCTCCTCTTTCACTCAGTTGGGTCGATACTGCTATAAGAGAGATTATAAAATCGGCCAACAACAGAGCAATGAAGCCCAACGGCACAATGCTGCACATTAACAAGTCGTCTAAAGCAGTGGGCCCAGGTTGTGCATTGATCTGGCAAATAACACAGACACCCCAGTGTGCCAAGCAGCCAGCCCAGCACTTCTCCACTTTATAGTGAATGTGAGCGGTCACACCCCTGCAATGTTACAAATACCACCATGCCATGTGTGTTCCCACACCAGGAGGGAATATATTCCATGATTTCCTCGTCACTTTTGCTTGGAAGGCGATGAAATGGTGCTTTGTGTTGCTTGAAGGAAATCACATGCCAAGCCCCCATCTTCATGTTTTGCCCGCTTTTCTAATTAAAGTTCCCTTCTCCCTCGAACAAGACAAGGACAAGGAGGAGAGCAACGCTGAAAAGAGTTGTGACCTTCTTGGGGTGTTCTCTGGACAGCCTGACAGGAAGTAGGTGACAAGTGTTGAAAGGGAAGTGAGAAAGGGATACAGTCAGGGGAGAGCAAGGAGCTGAGGAGTGACAGAAAGAAGGTGAGAGGAGAGGAGAGGGGGGAGACAGGAAGAGAAAGGCAGAGAGATTGATGAGAGAATGGAGACTGTGTTGAGGTGGCAATCAGAGAGACAGAGAAATGAATGAAAGAACATAAAGAGGAGAAAGGAGAGAGGCCTAAAAGCTCATAGGCAGATTGCAGTTGCTAAAGTGGAGATCCCCAGAGGCAGCAGAGTTTATGGCTGCAGCCGCTTAAATTGTTCAAAGTATGGTGCAGTGAATGCATCAGATGTCACCCTGCCCTAGAACAATACAGAAGGCACTCTCACCAGTCCTGATCTCTGCCACAATCAGGCTCACTGAGGAGGACAAGAGAAGAGGGAGTAGAAAGAAGAGGATGAAGATGATGATGAGGGAGGAATGGGAGGTGAAGTGGAGGTGGAGGCTGGGGAGGGCAGTGGATGGGGGCCTGGCATTGGGATCCTGGCTCAGTGAACTGGCTCTCTCTCACACAGCCACATTGGAATGGATGGGATGCTCAGATGGCTGTTTAAACAGGTTAATTGGGCTGGCCTCCCGAGAGATCGGGACAGATGGATAGATGGATAGAATGAGAGGGGAGAGAAAGAGGGCGCAAAAGAGCGACAAAGGGAGAGCGATGGAGCTCAGAGGGATGGAAACAGAGGGCGGGATGAAGAGATGGATGGTGAGAGACGAGTATGGCCGCTGATCAGAGGCACCATGGGGAGTGTGCAGTCTAATCAGAGTAGAGCGGAGCTCTAGAGTGGGCTGGGCCCTTAGTGACTGACTAAACAGAGCCAGGTCCACTGTCCACTACTGATAGACTATGAAGGCAGAACAAACTTGTGACGGAAGGGTGTTTAAAGCAATGTTAGAAGCTCGTCAGGGAGCTTGTTCATTGAAGCCCACCATGGGCGCTGGCTCATCCATTCATCCTTCCCAGAAACCTACAAACAGATGATGGCAGTGACAAGCTCCCAGTACAAAAACGCTGACAGTGTGCAGACACACACAGACACAAAGTGAGACAGAACATGCATTGGACAAATTTCAACCTTGATATGACCATAAAGTACAAGAATACAATACAATACATTAAACCAAATATGTCCTTTTGAAGGTGCTTAATATGGCATTTACCCTAGATTGCAGTAGAGCGCCAGGGTCTCAGACCAAACAAAAACTGCATGAAAAAGTGTCATCTGAACACACACTTCTCACAAAACTTAGATCAAACTGTCAGATTACACAGTGCTGATCAAATATGGATCAAGGTTTTGTTCCTATATTGCCTATTGCTCACTTAAAATGCTTTAAAAAACATATTTTAGTGATTGTTTAGCTGTAAAATAAGACTGTCACTGTCTGGAGAACCCTAGACCTGCAAAGGATCACGCAAGAGTGCTAATTTTAACCCAAACGGTGATCTCTAACAAGTGTGTTCTGTCCCTAAACCTACCCAGATCTTAAACAAACCATTGTCACATTATTAAACATAATTAGTTTGTACAATGTACACAATGAACAAAACACATGTAAAACATGTAACAAAACTGGGGTTCCCTTCTAAATACAATGCATACTCCTGAAACTCAGATCAAACTGTCAAACTAAGCAGTTTTTATCAGAAATGCCTCAATATTCTGTTTCTTAGATTGTCTATTTCTAAAATGACTAAAATGTTTTCATAAACATATTTTAGTGTACTGTTTAGCTGTAATATGATGAAGTTACTCACCGGGCCACCATGCTGAAAACTGATACAAACTGACTGACACACAGGCGCACATGCCTGAACATGCACGCAGTGGCCATCCTGACTGAATTGGGACGACTAAATAACATAAATACAGAGAGTATGACATTCCCTGCTTGGGAAGGCATTGCTCCACTATATCTTTACATCCCAGGTAGTTGCTGACATCAAAGACCGAATGCTGTATTTTGCACCTCTGATAAAATTAAATGGAAGTTAAAATACACAAAACTAAACGCTTATCAGTCAAATATGCATCAAAGCAAAGCTATTTTATCGGTGTAACTTTTCAAACCTGCTTGCATTGTTTCAATTATCTGACTGTTTTATGTTTTAGTGCATTTTATGTCCACATGCACTTCGGGATTTCAAAGAATGAGCTGCTGTCATCTCTGACAAGTACAAAGGCATGACAAATTCAAACAAGACGTTTAATGAGGTGAGAGTTTTTAACTCTTTTAAGTTTGCACAGACAGAACTGTGATGGCTCATGTTAATCACAGCTTCACAAAGTTTGTTGTTTCACTGTTCTACTTCAGTGGTGAGCGAGACAGAAAGAGGTTCTGTCTGGTTATAAAGAACTTGTAAGGGGGAAAAAAAAGATAATTTGCAGGCATAAGCTGGGCGTTCATTGTGAATTGGAATGAGAAAAACTGCTATCTCATTAGCTTTTAAAAAATAATGGAAATATCTTCTTGTTTTAAATTTTGGTCATGTAACAGCTTAATTGTTTTCCAGTGTCTGTTCCTCCAAAACTCTCCCAGCCTTGCTTATGCAGCAACAAAGTATCACTGCAGCGGACTGTGTACTCTAAAGTGAATGTAGAGTTGTGTGTCCTGGATATGGATGGCCTGTGGTGTCTTATGTAAAATTAAGCAGCTTTACTCTGTGTTTTGTTTGGTTGAATGCCGATACATTTTACTTCACCGCTCTGCTTTCTCTGGGTGAAAATCCAAAATGTCAGCATGAGATATTAGCCTGTAGATAGTGCTTGGCAACTTTTTTTATCCCGAAACACCTCTTGTGGTTTGCTGTGGTTTGCTTTCGTTCTACATTAAATTTTAACAGGATGAATGAAAGAAGGCTTAGATACAAGGAAGGTCTTGAGGCAAACACAAAGCCACTAATAGCGTGCACTGCTATGTAAATCTGGGGGCACTCCTGCAAGTGCGGAGGTCAAACATCTCCCCGAAACGTTTGTATTTATTTTAAACCTCTCTGTCAGCAACAATTAAACACCAATTACAAAGATGCTGTGCTTGAACAGCATGGTTCTGATTATATACACAGTTCAGCTGACTTGTTTTTAATATGGGTTAGGTAAACTATCTTTGAGTTACAGTGTTAAGTCAAGTTTCCTTCATTTAAAGTCACTTGAAATGGTGTTTTTTATTACTGCCTTACAAAAGAATCTGTCATTATTCAGATTAAAAGGTCCAAATTTTAAAAGTGATGGTAAAATTTTACAAAAACTTAACTCGCCCACCTGACCATCTAGACCGACTCTTGTCAGAGCTGAGGCGCTGCTGAATGGCTAATCAAAGGCCTGCTGCGGCAACCATGGCTGGTTAGTCATGGGAGGGGGTCGACTTGCGCTAAAAGGCTGGATGATCTCAAAGCTGCTGGAAACTTGGCATGCACCCTGTTGGCCAGTAACAGCCTGAATTATTTTTGTCCATACACCTACTTTGAGTTGAGTCTTCAGCTTTGTGTTTCAGTTGTCCAAACTCTCTCCTCTGTGAAACTGACAAATCAATAGCAGTGCTCACATATGTAAAAAAAATAGACCTGAAATGAAATAGATTGATCCCTATGTAATATACGATCCATGGTTGAAGCGAGTTGTTTCCCCCCGCCCCCTTCTCTGACTTGAAGCTTAGGCAAGTTCCCTTCGGGCTGCAGGGACACTAAACCTGGGTAAGTGCAAGACAAGTGCAAAATTATACTTAGGCAATGACAAGTATCTCACTGTCATTTCATCAGGTTTGTAACTGTCACTTGTCTGTCAAGGCAGCTAAGCATATTATCCTGAAAACAAAAGCCCACTGCTCCAAAAATACACACTCTGGAGTTTAAGTTCAGACTCAATTTACATATTGCTCAACTTAATTGTTATAAACATCTACAGATGCACATCCACAGCTACTGTAAACCAACAATATATGTCTGTTCTGAGTTTCTCACACCACAGAAACATGAGTTATTAACCACTCAGTCAAATTTGAATGATTAAAAAAATGCAAAAGTGTATAAAATTATATAGTATATATAGTATATAAAGTACATAAAATTAGGTCTGAAAATCATGAAAAAATGAGCAGCTTTCTTTGCTCTGGAACGCTCTGCTGGGGGTGTGTCTGCTCTGCTGTATCAATGTCAAAAACCCTTACAACCTGGAAACGACCTGAAACACGGATGCTTCGTAAAGCAGCTTTTTTGGACATGTAGATGGTATTTCTTTTTTCCTCCGTCAGGGCTGTTGGAAATGAAGTGAAGCTGAAGTGAACTGCTGGGCTGATTTGGACTGACAGAGTCACTTAAGATACAATCATAATTGACCGTTGGGGAGAGACGGAGGCAGTGTTGTTCGTGTATCAGTTTGTGGGGCTTATACAGTGTTTGGGGGGATCATGGCTCGGCATGTCACCAAGCCATGTTTCTGGTCTGCCCAAAAATCCTGAACACAGAAATTGTGAACAAGTGTCTACTGGTCTAACTTCAGAATTCAGTACAACATAGTTCTCAGTGTTTTCATGTGATTTCAACAGTTATGTTCTAACATGTATAAAGAGAGTAGTAGATAAACCTTAATCTCTGACATATCATGGTCATTTTATGATTTAGTACAGTAAATATATCCATTCTACTTTAAGGCAGAAGTTAGGATTCAACCAGATGCATTTCAAGTGCAATTTGTCATTTCCATTGCTGCTGGAGGGTGATAGACACAGTGGATAGGGGATTTCCTAATGTTAATTACAGTAGGAAGTAGGGGTTCAACATCTACATGTGTAAACGGGTACATGGAAAACAAATCATAACCGTTTAGAAAAATCAATAACCGTGCACACGTCATTTTTTTCCTCCTCCTCCTCCTCGTTCATTTCTCACAATATATATAGTATTTTTAGGGGTGATCATGTTGCCTGAAAGCTTCAGATAATAACATTAACTAACTATACACTTAAATGTTCCCACTAGTGCAGTTATCCGCATACATAATAGATGCATGGGGTGCAATGTTATGTTGATATATAAAAAAAAAAACCCCGCAGGCAAGACAACTGCTGTGTAGAATAGGCTGCGGAGGACTTGAGAAGAGCGCGGCGCTCATCATCTTCTCCATGCGCGAATGTCGTGCAGCTGAAAACAAAAACTGTTAATGGCTTGTTATTTTAGCCTATATTGTTGCGTGTTGTTGTACGTTATATTGTTAGTTGGAGTTCTGTCGGCTTTTCACAACCTGATCACATATCCTCGCGTCTAAAGAGGAGGAAGAAAACATATTTTTTCGCCAATTTTAGTGAATAATTGTGAGAGTCCCCCTCTACTTTTTTAACTTTGTGGATATAAAGGTGAAGTTTTTTCCCCTCTCTTCAGCTTACTTTGGCTTCTTTTTGAGTTGCTTTCTCTCGCTAATTACTATGAGACGTATATTAAAATTCAGACGCAGCTCCCGTTGCGAGAGAGGGATGCAGTTTGCACTTTAAGCTTAAAAATATAGTGCAACTGCGACAGAAAAAGCTCACAAATCTCCGACGTGTAACCGGGTACACGTCGGTTAGAAGTCCCGTTTACACGTGTAGAAAAAATTGTAAACGTTGACACCCCTAGTAGGAAGGAAGTAACTTTGACTAAAATTCAACATGTATCCTACAGGCTGATAGAGAGGAGAATATAATTCATAACAGACCCTTTTCACAACAGCTTTACTGATATAAAATAGTTGGATGAACACAGGTGATACCAGTGTTACTAATTAAGGTCCTGATAATAGCAGAGCCTTTCCAGTGAGCCAACATGCACAGAAGCAGCACCTTGATTCTGCTGGACCTGAATGCAAGTGAACCTTAATTAGTATCAGTGGGAACACCTACGTCTACTGCTTCTACTATTTCATGTCACAATGGCTGCTGTGAAAAAGGTTGATTGTGCAAAGGTTTTATGTACGTTTATGTTGAGGACTCTCCTGTATTGCAGTATGCAAGTACAGTATGCCAGAGTGCGTGATGCACGAGAATGTATAAGCTTGCAAATCAATAATGGACAAGGACACATGCACATTCATACACATATACACAGAGACCAACCACAAAGACATTGTTTTTGACTAATCAGCATCTCTCTAATGACTGATTAGTATTCCTCTAAACATGCACAGAAGCGCTTGATTGGCCTTCATCAATTCTCAGCCATCTCTCCCAGTGAGGGGAACTGAACCGTTGCTGGAGCTGGTCTCGGGACTCCAAACAATCACAGGGTGTTACTACCTTTAGGACTCAGGACTCAGGAAAAAAAAAAGAAAAAATGCAAAAACATGTACATCGACACCTACAAATGCCTGTAACCATGATCAAAATAGTACTTTCATGAACAATGACTTATCAAACCAACATAAAAAAATACAGGTCAAACTGCCAACTATTTCCTTTTTCTTCAGCTTAATACAGTTGTTCCTATAATCAAAAACAAAGACACATATTTGCTTCATTCTGCATTGTTTTTATTAAAAATTCATTTCCCACTTCTTCTCGTCTGCATTGTGTGTTTGTGGTGCGATATGAAAAATGGGAAGACAGACAGAAAGAGAGCGAGACAGCAAGAAAGAGAGAGAATGAGAGAAAGAGAAGAAAAAACACGTCTTTTGGCAATTAGGGCTGGCTTTAGTGGTGATTAGGAGAGGAGGCAGTGGAAGAGAGAGAAGGATCAGGCAGAATAAAGCCTCTTCCAGGAAGAGAAAAGCCCCTTTGTAGAAAAAAAGAAGAGGAAATAACAGGAGAATGAAAGTAAGCACAAACTTACCCAACTTTCTTTGCAGCAGTGGGTCTGTGCTGGACACAAGTTTAGTTGTTCTGGTGCTCCCACACATACACACATAGGTAGTCACAGTTAACACAGTCAAAAGGTATTTACACAGCAAACCACAGCTCATATCCCTACGCTCCTCTTATTCCCTCACAGCAGTCACTTGGCCTTTTACCCTGCCTTTCTGTGGTTATAGGGGGAAAAACAAACTAAAATGCTCTGGTGGTTGCGGTTCAGTGCGTTTTCTGGATCGATAACCTACAAATTCAATGATGGCTTTGATACGAACAGTATAAGTTGGCGTTCCATGGAGCCTTGGCCCAGATTTTGTATCACTACTGTACGTACAAATTCTGCAATAACTAAAGCCCTGCAGCAAGACATCTGATACAGTCTGAGCAACAGAACCTTAACAGAGGCGTGCAGGAGACTGAGACCAGCATGTGTGTGTTTGTGTAACATGGTCTGGCGTCTGCTGGACTGCTCGGGGCTCCTGAGGACAAGAAATGATGATGGTGGTGTTTAGGGTTGAATACTGGAAACATCTGAACTAACAACAATACCGGTATCTGGAATTTGATACTGGTACCCAACAGTACATTTTTTCAGTACTCTTTCTGTAACTAAAAACAACTAAACTAACTAATAACTAACTGTTAACTAAAATGTAATTTCAGTTCTGAAAAAATGTCTTAATTTCAACATTTTTTCTTGTTTAGAACATTTTGTAATGTATTTTACGCACCACGCTACCTCCCTCTTCCCTCCCAAACTCATCCGTACAACCTTGCCTGTCAGTCTGTGCCCAGGGCATTTAATGCTGTTTTGTGTCTCAGAGGAAGCACATCCTGCCTGCTTTGTTGTTGTTGTTGTCAGTACCTTAGTGCTTGCAACACTGTAATCTTTCCCCATAAATAGTGTGCAATTCATGTGCTTCTGGTTTCATACTAAGGTTTTGGACATAGTAATAAAACTCACTGTTTTCAGCACACTAAATAGCTAAAAAACTAAATGTTGTGAATTTCAGATGCAGCCTGTAGCTGAGTGTTGGCTCATGCTAGTAAAAATGCTAAGTTAACATCCACCAAGAAAGTCAAACACGGTACACTCTTCAGCTGTTAGATATATTTTGTGTTTGGCAGTGGTGTAAGGGATTGTTGGTCTGTGGTCCATGGAATTATCACATTTACCATGACTATGACAGTGACTACAGATAGAGAGAGGCTGCTTCATTAGAGCCAGATGCATTTTTAAATTAATTTAACCTTAAACCCACCTTTTTTTCTCTTTTGCTGATCCAAAAAATAAGTTAATCTGTGACTCAAATCCAAGATACATTCGAAATCGTGAGTTTTGTTATCCGTTGCAACCCTGGCGTTTGACTGGAGTATGCATTTAGCATTACAAATATTGCAACGAGGGTTGCCTGTTTTGAAAAGTTTAACCACACTTGCGACCACAATCTGCTGGCCATTGCCCTGATTCACTGTAATTTTAAAAGCATCTCTCTCTTTCTCTCTATACTCTGAGTTACTCTCTCACCCAGATGCCACAGACTGATTTAATATAAATCCATACTTGCAAGTATAGATATTATTCGGTGAGAACTCTTAAAACTACAGAGTTCCGCACCCAAGCCCTAATGGTGCTGTGGGAGGAGGGGTGATGGCCGTCTTGTCTGAGACTTTACAGATTATTCTAAGATGGGCTGCTGCTGTCAGCAGTTTGCATCAAGTCAAAGTCTGCAGGATTTGTGTTTGCTTTCATGCATTCTAATTTTGCTAACCTTATTCCACCACTTTTGTCTGTTCAGTTCACCCTCAAGAGAAACCAAGATTCAGGTGCCACTTGTCTAGGACAGCTATCTCAAGGTTAGCACATTTACATGTGTACCCTTTCCTCTCACAACGCTTAGATCTATCATCCACCTCTGGAACAACACTCAGTCACCACCCAGTCCCGATCCACTACACCAAACACTGCATCTCTTTTTTCTCTGTCACACTGGAAGACAGGAGGAAAAATGCACTACGTACATGGGTAAAAAAAAGGTAGCTTGGTACAGGCCGTAAAAAACAAAGGCTTCAACTTTGCCTTTATTTCAGTGTTTGCCTGCAAGCATCAAATATGCTTGTTGTAAAGAAAAAGAAATCATTTTCATATTGTTTTCTCAAGCTTCCCCAAGGAAGCAAACAGCACAAAATTGCTTTCCCCAACTGCTGGAGGAAATAGAGGCTGTATTTCTCAAATCTAATCAACATCTCTCCATCAAAACCTTAAGAAAAGGTTCTGTTTTTCCAATTGTAGGGGTCAGAGCATAAACCAGAGAAATCCCTCCAGCCTTTAAACCACGGAAAAACATACATGTAATTACACAATCTGTATGAAGGATAAGGAACATGTTTTTTCAGTAGTAAGAGGTTATATCGCTTCTTTTTTCCCTTGAACGATAGCTATGATCCCTGAAATCCGGGGGCTGATGGTGGACTACGATGGCTGAACCATGCAATTAGTGGGTATGAAGTTTCACTGAGATAGGAACTAAGCTGAAAGTTCAACAAACGGCCAAATCAGTGACACGACTCAAAGAACGAGAAAAAATGCTGGAAACATGGAGCAGTAGCATTGATTGCAAAACTGTAACACTGCGTTAATTGCATTACTCTGTGTTGACTTCTCAGTTTTTGATTTAGAACTGGATCAGACTCCACATTCTCAAAAATATGACTGTCTCTGTATCAATCACTTGAAAAGTTAATAGATGTACATGCACAGCTTATAAACTCATAACAAATGAGCTGTCATCTCATCTGTCATTGCTAGTTGCAGGTTATGTTGTGAGTCAGTGATATAACCACAGACCACATACTAAATAGTGGTCAAAGCCTCTGGGTCTGAAAAGTGAAACCAAGCAGAAGTGCCTTAAACCTGCATTATTTTTAATGATCAGCAGGTAGCGACTGAGAAAAACTGAAAAACTGAGGAAATGACCTAACATCTCACTTCATTATAACCTTGGTAAACAGTTTTCTAATGAATTTATGGTCTCAATTGTTAGTTTTAAGTTTCTTCTATACAGCATGATGTACATCTTGTAAATTACGGCCCCAAAATAGAAACAGACGATAAAGTGGGGTGTGCTTTAGAGTGTGGCTGCCTTGTGATTGACAGTCATTCTCAGTGAATTTGTGAGTCAGTGCAACACACAGGGTCAGAAACTCAGACCAAACTGTCAAACTAGGCAGTGTTAGTCACACATGGATCAATATTCTGTTACTACATTGCTTATTTCCCACTAGTTTAGTAGTTATTATAGTTGCTATACAAGAAATTTTGTGGCCAGGCAGTCTGCCATTATTTCCTGCTTAACAGACAAGCCAAAAGAAGGAGCACCCACCACCGAAGTCACAGAATGTCACCCACCAGCTCCATGCTCTTGTACTGTGCATGTTCTGGTTGCAAAAAAACAAGATGGCAACCCTGATAATGCCAAACTTGAGGCTTCAAAATGGTAGTCCACAAACCACTAGATGATGTCACAGCAGATTCACAGTTGGCTGGAACTAGTGTGCCCTTTATGTAGCGAGGGAGAAAATAAGCCCAGGGAGGTGTGATGGTGTGAGTGCATCAGACTGTCACGCAGGAGAAAGGGTTTGTGTCCCAGCATAGACCTGCAATTAATACCCAGATTTTTATTAACTGTAATCACAATCTTCCCCTAATTCCCAAAATTGATTGAGCAGAACCGGAGATCGTTTTAATTCCTGGAGGCTACATTACTCATCATGCGTCTCTACTGCGAGTGACATCACTTGAGGCACTTTATCAGATCTCAAGGTAATTTTTAGAGCCACAAGATGCTTGATACAAGTTTTACACATATGCAGTAATACTCCCCAAGACCCATAAACAGACTTTGAAGTGTAAAATCCTTGGAGTTCCCGCTAAGTTACCTGAGGCAAATTGTGATATGTGATATTAGGCTAAAAATAAAATAAATTGGCCTAACTTAAAGGGGTGCCCTTAGATCTTGGTCAGAAAAAAAATTATACCTCTAATTGTGGTGTGCTATGATTTAACATGGCAGAGGTAACCCATGTGTGGTCACATCTTTGAGTGCATTTATAATCACGTATGCGTTAGTGTTGTCAGAAATATAAATATGTGGATAAAAATTGATTCTGAATATTTGAAATTCTTTCAATACTAGTTTTTCTCAGTATCAGTACTGAAGTAACAAATGCTCTCTCTTCTCTCCAACAGAGAGTTGACACACACACACACCCCACACACACACACACACAACACACACCACTGCAGCACCCACAAGGTCCTGCCTTACTCACACTTACTCACATAGTTGTCCTCTTCTTGTCACTCATCTTATTTGCTCCGGTTGACTATTCATTGTCATGTTTGTAGTCTTGTTACGTTCTTTCCATCTTTTAATAAAACCAATACATTTTATGCCCTAATTTTAGAGTCAGCTTTGCCACATGGTACATGGTATCAAAAAACAGCACCAAATATTGATCATTTTCAAAGTATTGTGTGGAAATTAGAAATTCCAGGATCGTTAAAACACTATTATGTGTGTATATAAACCTGTAAGCTATAGTATAGTGTCATAGAGAAAGCTAAGGGAGAAACATTAGTCACTGATGATTACTAACAACATCTTCCTGAGGGCATGTGTGTCATTATGTTTGTGAGTCCATGATGTTTTTTTTCATTATGTAGCAGCACTGAACCTGCTTGTAGGCTGAATGAGTGGCCTTGACTGAGAAGTGACTGATGGGTCTTAAAGCTGTCAGCTAAATGTGTCTTAGGGCTTGTAGACTATAACAGTACATAGCCCAAAGAATGACCGGGCAGAGGGTTTTTTAGTGTGTTTGTGAGTCTACATGAGTGTGTTTGTGTGCACACACAGGTAGAATGGTCCAAATATCTCTCCTGTGGGTGAAAGTGTGAAATACAGGAACGCTTTACTGCAACTGTTGATAAGGTGCGCACTGATATGACGAGGCTGTCAGGTAACACCTAAACACAGGCAAACACCCTTAAAATCTCTCAAACACACACACATGCACACACACAAACACAGCATGGAGAGAGAATCACATAAGCTGGGGGCTGAAGGAGGCTGGCAGTGAAGGGCTCCCAGAGGTACAAACAAAGACAGCAGTATAACAGCCCACCCTCTCCCCTACCTAAAAAAAAAAACAACAAAAAAACAAAACAAAAACAAAACCTACAGTACACACAAACAAACACATATGCTTTGCAAACAAATGCACATATATCATTTGTCAGACTGTCAGAGATGCAGCACTAACCTTCATTGCGGCTAATTGTTGTGCAATCTAGCAAGAGAAGGCCCTGGAGCTCTATTGGAGAGGCCATGTGTGTCTATGTGTGGGCTTTTATGAGAGGAGGGCAAGTGTGTGTCTCAGTGTGTCTGTGTGAGGGATATACACATTCGCATCAGTGTGAGTTAAATGTGTGTGTGTCTGTGTGTGTGTGGTCTGCTTATGGTATGTTTTGTGTGTGGGAAATAAATTAGCAGTGCTAGCAGGTTGCTCTGACAAGTCCTGTTAATGAGAACATCCTCCAGAGCCTTTTGGGCCGGGGAGAGAAACCAGAGGCCGTGATCATCTGTTCAGCCTGGAAGATGGCATGGAGGGAGGGAGGCTACAGAACGGCAAAAAGCCTGCACAATTAGACCACACCATCTGCAGGAGAGGTGCTAATGTGCAGTTGGAACTATGAACAGTGGAAAAAAGGAAGAGAAAAATAACTATACTGTAGAGAAAGTAGACCCAGAGGAAATAGAAGTTTTACATAAATGGCTGAATGTAAACTTAACTGGGATAAGATTTTCTATTTAGTCTGGACATTTGCACACTGTGCTCTCATAATACTGAAAAGGCATATGGTGCTTAGAAGTTAAAAAGCCTCTAGGCAAACATGCTTTAGTGATGTACAGCATTGTAGCAAAGTCAAAAATTGCCAAAGGCAGGTTGTCCCCATAGGGTGTGTGACAGCTCCATTTGACTGAGTAAAACAGAGTCAAACATGCTATGACAAAGCTGTAATGTTGTATTAAAAGACTGAAATGTGACAGAGCAATACTTTGAACAAGAGCCTGTCAAAGCGACCTGCGATTTGTGTACTGTATTGTATGCATGCTGCTATATGTCTTTGCATCTCTGAGGGTTTGTACCATACTGTATGAGGGTGTGATCAAACATGTGTGCATACAGTATGTGCACAAACACATCTAGTTGTGATAAGTTGCCAAATTGGCTACAGTTGACTCACGTGCACCTGGCTTAGTGAGGCAAAGCCAACTGGCTCCTCATGAGTTTGGAAAATCACAAACCAACTAGAGGGGTTTAGAAATGCATGAGGCGCTTCACTGTGTAGCATTACCATGATTCATCTTCACAAAACTGCAAAAGCTTGTGATAATCGCTTTAGCTAATCCTTGCACGCTTCGGGCAAACAAGCATGGAGAGAGTGAAGGGGTGGTTCTTTAACCCTGGGGGAGGACTGAACTGGGTAATGGTGTGGGTGAAACATGGTCAGGGTTGGAGGAGTGTGTTTATTATGTACTTGTGTGTGAGTGCATCTTTGCATGTGTATGAGTGTGTATGTGTCATAGCATGCCACCTATAGTCTTGCTTGAGATCAGACAGAATTGTCAACATGTTACACTCTGTTTCCATCTTCAGTTGGACATTGTCTCATTGTCTAAAGCCCCTTCTACACTAGACAAAAAAACTCCCACTAACATCCACTTCATCCGCATCTGGCTTTTGTCTTCAATAGCAAAGGGTACAGTCTGCATTCACTCCCGGGTCAAGTGACTCTCCAGTAGTTGTGTATTTATCAGGTCCAGCTTCAATCGGCAGAGATGTAAACACGACACCCACATGGACACGAAAGCATGAAGGCTTGTTGGCACCATCCGTGAACTGCGCCTCTTTTGTTCCTTTTTCATACATGTGCCGCTTGACTGCAGTTGTACATATCTACCGATTAATGGTTCCACGTGACTTAACATGACTAGCTATCCAGCTGACAGCTAAATGAAACAGTAAAATAAAGCAGATAGCAGAAAATGCAAACAGTGAAGCAGGAGAGAAACTAAACTTGAAACCTTGGAGATGAGTTAGAATCTAAAAAAAGTGCTGAGGGCTGAACACACAGACACTTTTAAAAAATGTCTTTGTCTCTGCCCACCTGCACACACAAGACTTGAGTCTCGGCTTTCCAGTGCATAACTGATTTCTATGGAGGAGGAGGACTTGATTTTCCCTAACCAATCACTAGAGAGTAGAGACCAACATCTAATGTAATTTTAAGGTGACACTGATGCATAGCAATGTCAACATACATTCAATGGAGAGAGCTGTTTGGATTTCAAAGTAGTTGGTGCAAGAACAACACTGATAGCCATGTCTGTCTTGTCTATATTGGTTGCTATTGTTGTCGTTACTCCTCTTTGGCTCCGGCACACAGTTGAGAACGCTTGACTACAGCTTCACAAGTAGTCCTGTCCGTGGCAGTTATTGTCTCGATTGCTTTTTCTGCTGAGAAACCACTGTTTCATATCATGATGCCAGACGAATCAGAGGTGTGGACCTTGGCAAACCTATAGTCCTCACAAGTACATGCAATCTGTGTTGTATTCAAAGCATGGAAACCATCTAATTAAAATGAAACATAAGTGCAAGATGTGAAGTGGAAGAAGTGAAATGATATTTTGTCATAGGTCCTTCGGGTTTGGTGCAATCAGTATTACTATGTGTTTAAATTGAGGTGTTTTTGATTATTGGACACAATTCCTTGTGTTTTTGTAAGTGTCGCAGGCAACAAGCATACCTACTGTATATGCGCACTTGTTTGCATGACTTCATTGTCTGGGTTCAATCTGTGCATTTTAGTCTCTCTATCCAGGCTTATCAATCATTATCCATCACTCTTCTGACACAAACACTGCCTCCCATTCTCAGCTCTCCCTGGTTGCCAACCTCACCTGTGCTGCTTCTATTCCTAGACTTGAGATGGCTTCAGTAGAGTGAGAGCACAAAGGTTTACACTCAGACTGACACTTTCCTGGGATATGGCCCATAGACATGGCCACAGGATCACCTCATTAGCATCAGAAGGCGATCTGCTCCCTGACAAGTGAGACTTCAGTGCACGGCTCTCAAAAAATAATGTGCAAATATAACCTCTAATAGCTAAATATAGGTAACCATGGTCTCAAGAGACTTGGCGCAGAAACTATACACTGCAATAGGTGTCTCAGAAGTTTTGTTGCAGTGTGGGCGTGGGGACTATAGAAAGTAAACAAAAGACTTTAAGAGGAGGAATTGATAGTTGAACAGTGTTTGATGAGAGCTCTTACCCTGTAGCTATAGCGCATTAGGCACAGATGAGCCACAGCCAGCTCCCACACTGTTAATGTGGAACACATTACAACTGCACAATGAGTTATGATTGCCATTAAAGAGCAAATGATTCAGACTTCACCGCTGGATTTAAAGGGCTGCAACTGCTGTGCCCTGTCCTTTCCCATTCCTGCCCACGCTTACTCCGGTGACAATCACTCTACCAGACTCGCTTCACCAAGTGTGTCCATTCACATTTGGCAAGCTTTGCCACTTTTGAGAATTCACGCAGAATACAGTATGTTGTGTTTTGATGTTTCTGTCTATGAACCTATTTGTGTCACTTTGTATGGGAGCAACCTTGAGCTGTGCGGTGCATGACTACACTGACTGTGTGCAACACAAAAAAACAGCAAACACACCATATTAGTTTCAAAAACTTGTGCACCTCATACACTCCAACAGTCTCTCTTTTGACTTAGCTACTACGTGAGTTTAACCTCCTTTCTCTCTTGCAACATTCCAATTTTTTTCCTCTCTCTGCTTCTCTCAGTGCTAGCGGGAGTCCTAATAATGGCATCATGCATTTTGGTAAACCATGAGGGAGCAGTAGATGGGGACTAGTGGGAAGGGAGAAGGGGAAGAAGTGGGAAAGAGTAGAATCACAGACCTCTCTTCCGATTGCTCTCTCCCTCTCGCCCACATGATCTATCTCTCCCTCTGGGGCCAGGAGGCTAGCTGTGAAATGAATGAGAGGCAGAGCGTGGGCAGGCGCTAACGTTAAGATAATGACGCCGTTTTGTCAGCCCTGGCCTAAAGCTCTGTCTCTTGGCACATGAAAGAGGAGGGAGGTGGTAGGACAGTATGATGGAAGAGAGGATATGTGGATGTAAGCTAACAGTACCATAGAAACGTGTGTTTCTCAACTCTCCAGGCGTCTGTCTTGGACAGGACAGAAAAGCATTTGATACAGCCGTTTGATTACAGCTAACAGGCTAAGAGAGCTCTCACACTGTGTCAAGAGTGTCAGCGGTCAGAAACCTCAACCGCTTCTCTCCATCTACACCGCAGTTTGAGGAAGCTGTGAGCAATTACAGCGAAGAGAAAAGTTTCCCTCCAAGAACATGTAATAAGTGTTTGAGGTAGAAGACAATTCTTACAGACTGTTTTAATATGTGGGCCCCAGTGAGCTGGCCTTGACCACTGCGGAGAAAAGAAAAAGAAAGAAACCTGCATTTTGTTATTAGGCTGTGATTTGAACTGTGAAAAGTTAACCAAATGAAACCATCACAGCAACGATTGGTACTAATTATCACTGCTGTTTAACATCAGACAAACAAACAAATAAACACACTGCAAATACTAAATTGTGTTCTCCATGGGTTAGATTGAGCCTAATTTATTTTAAGTCCTGCTGGAATGTGATTTGTGGCTGCGAACGCCCATGCTGTGCATCAGATACCCGGCAGATGCTTAGTTACGACCAAACCAGTAAAGACAACACTTGATGGTACAGTCACGCAACCGGGAGGGGTGGTGGGAGGGAGGGGGATGGGGGGGGCAGAAAAAACGATAAGCTGGGAGAAAAATCATAAAGTGCAAAGCTTTGAAAACAGATAATTAGATCTGTGACAACAGAGCACAATAACAGTGTCAGCGGGGATGGAAATGCCTACATTGCATGAGACAACAGCACAATGTGCCTGTCTGAACGATTCTAACATACATCATACTCAATGACTGAGTCACATTTCACATCACGCGAGTTGCTAATATGAATAACGATGTCAAGATTAAGAAGAGAAAAGTTTATCGTTCAATAAATCACAGAGTTTTTGGCAAGTCTCTCCCTGAGTCATTGGGTCTTCTCCCTCTCTGTCACAGCCGATCACTGACTGAACAACAGCACAGTAAGAGACAAAAGCCCCGTCAGTGCCTCATTAGTCTGCTCATTAGGAAGCTGGCTGTATATTCAAACATTCTCCACGGCTGACCATTTGAGTCAAGGCTAAGTCATCTCTCTTGCTCTCGCTTGCAAGGATGAGGGCTTGGGGTCAGTAGGATCCGTCATTATTAGTTCCGTTACATTTTCCCTGACTGGTTTGGATCTAACGACCTGAACCTGGGGTCAGACAGCCTCAGGCCCTGTCTGCATGCCGAACCTCAGCTAAGATACAACTTTGCATATAGTCTTCATGCTTTACATCACATCCTTCCATTTTGTTACATGTGACCTTTGCCTGCAGGCTCCTGACACTATAATTGGGACTGAAACACAATTTTTGTGTTCATGATGCTATATAGTACATGGCTTCCCATTTATTAAACTTAAAGCTTAGGTAGACATTTGATTTTTGGCACATTGCGCAAAAGTTCCATTATAACCTTTAAGCATAATGTACAACCCCAATTCCAAAAAAGTTGGGATATTGCGTTAAATATAAATAAAAACAGAATGCAATGCATTACAGTAAACCTTTCGACCTATATTCAGTTGAATACACTACAAGACAAGATATTTATTGTTCAAACTGATTAATTTATGTTGTTGTTTTTTTGTAAATATACACTCATTAGGAAAGAAATAGAATTTGATGCCTTCAACATGTTCCAAAAAGGTTGGGACAGGTGCATGTTTACCATTGCGTTTTCTTTTAGCAACACTCAGTAAGTGTTTGAAAACTGAGGGCACTAATTGTTGAAGTTTTGACAGTTTTGATTTTCTTCATCTTTCCTCCCAACTTTTTTGGAATTGAGGTTGTAATTCAAGTGGTCTGAGAAAAAACCTCTGCTCCTCCTCTTGGCCCTAGCCTTTGATGGGAGACTCAGTAAGATAGTTGATTATTAAGTCTCATTCTCAAAACATCAGTATCAGATAACCTGGGAATGAGACTCAAGAATCAACTATCTTTCTGCAGAATCACTTACTGCACCTTTAGCTACAGTAAAAACAAGGCAACCGTCAATCACATGTGCATCAGGTCTGATAGTATGAGACGGCGTTAATGTCTGTCGGGTTGGGTCCCAGATGCTGTGTACTCCAGTATTGGCTGCAGTCAAGGGAGGACATGTGGAGGAGGTGGCACTGTCTGCTTCTGCCAGAACAAGCTTTCTGCCCTAGTGTTTGGCACCTGCCTGCCTGGCAGCCAAGCCTCTGAGTCTGCATAGAAGCTTCCCTTCACATCTCTCCCCTAAATAATCCATATGCCTCTAAAGAATTTTCTCCACATAACCCTCACTCTTCATACATGTTGCCGATTGCTCCAACCATAACTTCTTTAGTTTCTTATGTTTTTATCGACAGGTTTGACAGACGTGTGCTGTCTTAAACCAGAGCAACAACATTGTCTTTTTGAATCATTTGAGTCTTTGTGTGTGCATGTTTTCTCCTTGGGCCACCACAATACATCAGATCAGCTTCAGTGGTCTTTGGCATAGATTTTACAAGGCTCTGTGCAGGAGGGATGAGTACCATTACTTGAAAAGAAAAGATATTCTTTCATTAAGTACGATGGCATATGCCTCCTATATAATCTCCTCTGTGTTAAATTGTGCTCTGCGAAGGCCAGAGCATACATTAACATCATTTTCATACTCATGATGGACAGAAAGCATCTACATTTGTTAGATTTTTCCTCTCATTTATTCAGGTTTTTCCGTCAGTGTGTCACCTATCTGTTTACAGAGAGAAAGAGACAAATAAACACTGAAACAAATCTGTATCAACTGGATATTGTGAAAGCCAAAGAAGCTAATAATAAGTTGAATAAAAAAAATCTCAAACAAGTCTTATTTGTTTCCTTCCAGTTCCAATTAGAGCAGACAAGGGACATGCTAGTCAAGAATAGAGATGGGACAGATCCGATGTTAGTGTCTGTTTGTCTGTCTGACATGAGGTATTCATTGGATATCGGACTTGTGTTTTCTGCTCTAAATTTCACAAAAATGACAATTACCGACATAAACCACCATAAATCACCATGTTCTGAACAAATACATTACAAACACATTACAAGCAGTAACATTTACATTTTGGAACATAAAATAGCAAACCTAGCCATGTCACAAGCCAGAATCCTACAGCACCTCACAATGGTTGAAGCCATTACACACGTAAGTTTACAGACAAAGTAAACAAGCTTTCCAGACTGAAGTTCAGTTTCAGTCTCATGTAATCTTACAATCGGAACTGGAGAAAAAGTGGATCTATACATTTGTAGTAAAGAATGGCTGACAGGACCAAAATGTAAACATCACATCCAGGACAAGCAGCTGAACAGTGGTCTTCTTTGGGAAAGAAGTAGTAGTAGTAAAAAGAAAACAGAGGAGGAAGGAAAAACATACAGGGGAACACAAAAAGTTTGAGCATCAACAACTTGGTTGATATCATCTCCTCCTATAGGTCCAGTTGAGACTGTAGCCATGTAGGGGAAGCATTTGCGGAGGAAGGTGAGAAAAGACAGCAGGAGGCAGGAGTGGAACAGGAGGTGCGGATGCAATTAAAAGGCAGGGTCAGAGGAGAGGGACGATTGTGGGTGATTAATGCCCCAAACACTACAGACAACCCCCTGACACACACACACACAAAGATAACTTCTTTTTCATTGTTTTTCTTCCTCTTTCTGCCAGCTCTTGTATTTTAAAGTTCTTGCAATGCTGCACATTGAAGTAAAAAGTGAGGATTTTCATTAAGCAGACAACAAAAATACCATTCTTTAAACACATTCATTTTTAACCATTCGGTGTTGGCCTGTGGCTTTAAACTTCTCTGGGAGGTTGCAACAATGGGGATATACGTAAGTTGAAATGTCCTTTCCCACCACAGTCCATTTTGAATTAAATTACATTTGAAAACCAAGCCCCCAATCACATTGAATTGTTTTTTCACAGTTAACTGGTAATATTGAATAACAGAATAAAGAACTGTAGAAGTCTAATTTGCGTGCTCATTTGTTTTTGTGTATTTTGCTTGCTTAATCTGCTTTTTCCCTTCACAGTGGGTTAGAGCAGTGGTGCATACTTACAGAGACATAATGAGTGTATCTTTGTGCCATAATTACTGGGTGCAACACAAACTGTCGATACACTTGAAAGGGTGAGCTTCCACACATACACAAGTGTTAAGAAGCGGACGGAAACACACATACACTTAGACGTGAGCACACACGCGCAAACACACTGGGAGCCGAAAGTCTAAACGGCTTTCATACGATCATTGATCTGTCCATTCAGCTGCTGCACAGCCAGACAGAAGATGAAAACAGCACTTTTGTTTATGCTGCCGTAAATGTTGAGCTCGTGTGGAAAAAGAAGGGGAGGAGAGGAGGCCACATCAATATCCGCCAAATGGCTATTTCTCCTTATAGTCCAGGATTCTTGTGTGCAAGCTGGGAGACAATAGGCCTTGAATGCTATATGAAAGTGCTGGAAGAAAAATGAGGTGAGGAGAAAAATTTAATTGATATGGCTCTCAACAGGATTAGTCATTGGCTCAATTACCAAATGAAGATTTTGTGATTTGTTGTTAGAGAAAAGGTAGGTGTGCTGCTACTTGGCTGAGGCTGTTTTCTATGATGGCGTGTGGGCGTACTATATTTAGTATACAGTGCAGTCACCTCTCAGAAGCCTTCATTCACTCTGCCTCACCAGGTGAAGGAAGATTAGATTATTACATGAAGCTGGATGGAACTATTTGGCACGCAGGGTTCAAATGATCCACCCACAACGGAGGCAGTCGGAAAAGTGAAGTGAATACAGTGTTGATTTCGGATTGAAATATTACAACATTTGATGTAGCATCATGAGAGAGAAATGTGGGTGTTACTGGTATTTTAAGATGAATCAATCAGTGAGTCCAAGATCAGTCTGGAACTTAAAATAAGCCTAGTGTTTGGTATCTCTGTAATGTAATATTTCATGCAAAGTCTTGCAATGTTGATAAAAACAATAATAAAGGTTACTATTGTAAAGCAAGTTTCAATCCTTTCTGCAAGTTGATTTTTACATTGATTTTAGCAAGCGGGCAGGGTGCCAAAAGAAAAAGCTCAAAACAGGTTCGGCTGGACCATCAAAGAGCAGAACTTTTGCAGAGCTGTAGATTGACAGGTGCGTAGGAGAAGATCATAGATCAACAACATAGCGTGGCAAAAGCAAAACGTCTATCATTTCATATTATACTCAGCCGCTTATTTCGTTATGTTGCAAATCACACTATTTTCTGCATCTCGACACAGATACAGGCAGGAAATTTACATGAAAGCAACACAGACACAACCAAATAAGGAGGACAGTGAATGTAACACAGAATGGGCTAATTCTGAACAGGAGAAGAGGGACGAGACAAACAAGGAGTTTGTACCTCAAAGAGTGGCTATTTATGTCACATGGATGTGGTGTTTGTATGAAAAGTCTACTATTAGTATTTATTCTACTACTAAACTATTTATTCACTGAATTTATAGAAAATGTGCAATATAGTGATCAGGATATGAGATTTGGTCATATCGCACTACCCTACTGTATATGTCATGTAAATAGTCTCAATCAAATGAAAATACAGCATGGCCTTTTAACATCTCTCATTAAGCCATAATGTAAACAGAAGTATTCAATAAGCATTCTACAAGAAATGACAGTAACAGTTAAAATATATGCAAATGCAGCATCAACACTATCATCCACATAAAAATCTAATGCCATGGCTGAGCCAACAGAGACTTTTCCCAATTAATGTTGCTTAGCAGCACTCCAATCTTAAGTACCAATTACAACTGGCAAAACTTGAAGATGGTCCCAGCGGAGCCCTTCTCTTCAAGTGAAAACACACCTATTCCCACTAACACACAGTGTTGCACGCTACAATAAGTAGCTACAAGTGGAAGGTGCCACCTATTAGTCAGTTGTCACTGCCCTCAAGGAACAGGGATGTAATTTTGTGATGACTCCTGTAGAGAAAAGAGGAGAATCCAGCCCTTCTGGAGTCTCTCTGAGGGCTCGGGAACACTTGGTGATTCAGAATAGAGCTGTCACTGACAAACCTGCTGGACACTGCTGCACACCGGGAATAGAATCAAACGCCTACCCCCACCTCATACAAATAGTGACTGATAAATTAAAAATGAGCCCAGACAAAGGCTCAAAAAAGCCATCTCTTGTAAAACTGGACTGCTGGAGGGGCCAAGGGTAAGGGACGAGGGTGTAAAGGTTTGGGATGCATTGCTGGGGAAAAGATGTAATATCCGGCTGTGTCTGTGAGGAATATTATTGCATTATCTTATCCGTATATGTGTTCCATGATGATCCTGTTAAATTAAACTGTTCCATTATGATCAAGATCAACTCTGAAATGGGCACTGAAAACAATCATGAAAGAGGGAAAGGGGGGAAAAAAAACATGGAATAAGGGGAGGAGTGCTGCAGTGAGGCTGGAGATAGACGAAGGGGGGTGAGATGTGTGGTCTGTCAGTGGGTTACTGTGTGGAGAGTGTAATCAGAAGGAGGGAGTGGTGCATCATTATTCAGAGTGTGAAGCCGGCGGAGAGACGCTGAGAGGTAAACCAGATGATGGAGGAGCCTATGATTCCCCTACTCCCCTCTATAGCTGCCCCCAAGTCCACCCCTGTTAAACCCTGAATGTGGAGCTGAGAAACGAGGAGTGCGCAGCAGCAGGCGCAGTGCTACCCATCAGTATCGCAACAGCGAACATGGTGCCGCATTTACTCCTAAATCAGAACATGGCAGGGGGTCGAGTGAGTTCATTGGTTTGTGTGTAAGTGTGTGTGTGCGTTTGTATAACGAGCATGCATGGATGTATAGAATACTATCTACCTCTCTATCTTTATAGGACTGTCCTCTGTTGATTTTTTTTTTTCAAAAGTGATTAACACAATTTAGGCTACAAAATGCCAGAAAATAGTAAAAAAAAAAAAAAAAAAACCTAATTGCAAGTTTGAATATGTTGTTTTCTGAAATGATGTCTTCAATTTGCTTGTTTTGTGCAACCCACAGTGCAAACCCCAAACACATTCAGTTTCAAATGAAACTAGAAGAGTGCCCTCAGATAAGTGCAGATTTCTGCCAGGCAACAGATGCTGAAGCACCTACTGCAATGCCACCACAAAGTCTTAAATAAAGTGTCTTTGTATAGTTTTCTTAAAGATGCATAGAGTAGTGTAATGGTGTTTTAGGTGCCCTGGGTTTGCCTACCCGTATTTACTTAATAAGACAAACAATGAATGATCCAGACTTCTAAATTCAAACATGGTTATTCAGCATTTCCCACTCAACTATCTTAGAAGGGCTGTTCAACTCTACGAAGCCTCCGTATAAGTATAGGCACAACAGAGACCCTCGGCTACACAGTGTTTGCAAAGTGTATTATAACCACAAAGACAAAAATGATGCGCGTCCATGAACTTCGGGGGTGGAGCCCGGGGTGGAGTATGAAGGGAGGGGTGGGTCTGTATTCGTTTACACTTCAAATATCAACAACCTCTCTACTCGTTTTCTCCCACATCGCTAATTACACCTTTAACATGATCCACACATAAGCTGTCTTGAGCTGAAACAAGATTTCAAACTGAAGTAGTTGTTGATCACTTGCAGCCCCTCGCAGTGTGTAAGAGATAATAATTAAAAAAAGAGAAATGCAGCATATTCTCATATCTGACAAGATGGAATCTTTGGCATTTTCGCTTATATAAACAAATAATTGATCTTCAAAATAAATAATTTTCTATTGATCGACTAACCAATATTTGTTTCACCAATAGCTATAATTTCCATTTTAATAAGAGGTTATGATACATATTTGTTGTATTTTATCTTGACGACATACCTACTCAGCTAAATATTTTTAAAGCTGTAAGATAGATTATCTGCTTTATATCTTAGCAATGATATAAAGCTGCTTTTTTATCTTAAAATGATTAAAGCAACCACCTCCTTTTTATCTTCAAAGATAGGTAAGCAGATGGATGTTAAGTGAAACAGTCTGTTCCTTCCCATCTATATGATGTGAATAGAGATTAATTGAAGAGATGATCCTCCCATTCATTCTTGAATTGTCCTTGCACCAGATCTCAGGAGCCAAAAGAATTACAGGCTACCGTGGAACAATTAAGTCTGCCTCCTGTCCAGATGCTATCAGATGTGCTCACAGTAAACAAGAACAGATAGGACCAGGCCCCAGGAACTGAAATGAATCACAGTCTGGGTTTGATACAGACGCTTCACTCTCTCTCTCTAACCTCCCTGCACAGATTACATTTCAGCCAAAAAGCCTGATCGGTCTATTTCTAATCAGTTCCGTGTTTTCTGAAATTGATATGAACTCTGATGAGCTAAGCAGCCAATGTGGGTACTTAAGTGTGGACACTATGAGCAGGTCTGTGTTTTTCTGGTGTGTGTGCATACATGCCTGTGTGAGTATATATGTGTAGAATTGGGAGGGATACTTGTATATATGTATTCAGATCCAATTAGCCTACTAATTATCTGAGAAAAAATAGTCAGTAGCCTAATCAATGTATCACAATATTAAAGTAATATAACTTGATTACTGTCTGTTATTTTTGGATTACTTCAATACCAGATATTTTGAAATTTAGCCTAATCCAGTGTTTTATGTTTGTCCTAGGTTTATTAATCTTTTAGTCCTTGTGTCCTTCTGCAGGTTTAGATGAATAGCTGTAATTATGCTTTATGCAAATGTACTTTGTTATATTCACACTCAAACTTAAAGCAAACTGCTATAAACTTATTCTGGTCTGGGACTTGTGTGTTTTTACCCACACACCATCCACCAGCATCACCACCTACAGTCCCAAAATATTTTTCAGCAGTGTGGACAGGTTAGTGCGCTAACTGCACTTCTATGTAGGTTAGAGGTTGGTCTGTTTAGCTAAGGTTAGCAGTTGGCAGTTGGGCTGTGTAGCTAATATTAATGGTTGGTGTTGTGGATCTTTCTTTAAATTAAGCATTGAGTTCTTGGATCATGACAGTATTTTCACAGCTGAAGACAGAACTGTTACTGTAGTGTGATGTCGTTCATCTTATCTGATTTAAAGACAAAATAATGTTGAAATTTCCACCCAGTGAGGCATTTTGTCACTAGAGGACAATACAATGAACTGGAAACTGTAAGATTAGTTATAGTTTCACTGGTTCATTATTTTAAAATGTATTTTAAAATTGTAATCTTGCTAACAATCCTCATTTTTCTGTTACATGTAATCCATTACTTCCCATGCCTGTACACGTGTAACCATGTGCAGAAAATGGAGATGGAGTGTGTGGTGCCTGGATATTTGTTTAAGGTTCCCATCACTGTGTGTGCCTCTGTATCTTTATGTGAGCTATGAGAGTGCACAGGCTACGCAAAGTACAAAAAGACGAGATAGAGATGACACATGAGCAGAGAGACAGAGCTGAGATAGGCTCTGTCAGCCCAGAGGTGGCTATCTGCTGCTTCACAAGTCTTCTCAGCTCTTCCCACCAGATTAACTGTCTGGCATGCTCAGCCCGGCTCTGAACCTGACAAATGTCACTCCAAATGGTATTTTGTGACTAGTGATTGATCTGTGACAGCTCATCTAGCCTACCTAACCGACCCCATAGACATCTGGCAAAGTGAACACAGTTTGCACCACATCATAATATCGTCCCTGACATCAGCAGCGTTCAAACCACCACTTCATGAATAGAGTAATGTTTCATCGCTGTTGTTGAAGAGGCACTCTGTGTGCTACATAGTGCCGCTGCCTACAATGGTACAGGGAACAGGATGCAGTTGTAGACCTGTGAACTCCGTCATCATTTATTGAAGATGACATGTACTTTTAGCACACATCGCTCCCAGGCTTTCTCCCCTGCACTGTCGGTTTTAAACACACTACAGGGAGCGCTCACTGAAAAACAAGAGAGCACTACAGACACACATAAAACACACAGGAGCTCATTGTCTTTGATTCTGCAACATAAAACACACTTGGATACGGATACTTACTGTACACATGCACACACATACACACACACACTCTGATTTAAGTGTCTCCTGGGTCGTCCTTTTCTGTACAATAATCCTTGTTAGAGATGCAGAGGCGTTGTAATGACAGCCATAACCATTCTGAAGCAGTTAGTCTTAGTACCACCTCAACCCCCAAGTCTGCTGGGAAGGCTACTTCACACACTCTTTTATTGCCTTCATGACCATTAGTATCTCCATTTTATTGCTGTCATCGTCACCATTTACCTGACAAACGCAGCCTCAGCAGGATTTCTCTTCTCTCCTCTTCTCTCTCCCTCTCATATGCATGCACACACACACAGATTAAAACTTTGCTCATTTGCCCCAACAGCTGTTTGAGTATTGATTAAGCTCGTTGTGTTCATACTGATAAACAAAATGGCCAACAGATTTATGTTTTTTTCACATCAAAGTCATCATCTGATCCTGGGTATTTCACGATTTCCACCACGCCAAATGTTTTGGTTGAAGCTGAAACAACAAATGATTTAATCAACTAATTCTTCTATACAGAAAACTAATCAGATCATTTTGAGAATAAATTAATTATTTAAATAAGAACAAACAATCACTTGCTTTATTAAAAATGTGTGTTAGCTTGCTTTCATTCATTTCACACCACAGGAAATTGAATTATTTTGCATTTAACAAAAAGTAATCCAAGAATTCATACAGTATTCCAAGATTTTGTATCGTCTATGATTTGACACCCCCAGTTTTAAAGTTCACTTTAAAAACTAGGAGGTCGACAACTTTGCTAACACAGCCAAACATCAAGCAAGCACAAACCAGCTGACTAGTCAGCAAAAGCCAGGTCTGCATCTGTCTTGCAGCCTGGTATTTCAAAAAATTTTCGCCAGCGACTAAAAACCAATCTGACATTTACTCTTGTTCGGCGGCATCTTGCTCGGGCACTGTCTTTCTCCTCTTAGCTTCCTCTGTCAGCATCTTCTGTCTCTTCACCTCTGCCATGATGTCCACCTCTAGGCTGAGCCCAGTTCCATTGCTCTGGCCTGGCTCAGGTTCTGGCACTACACTGGCTCAGCTCCATGTCAGCATTCCCTGCTGGGTCCTCCTCGCCCTGGGCCAGAAAACCTCTTCCCAGTGGTCCAAAGCGCTTGTGCTCTTTCTGTAAACACCAACACTCCCGTGGTTGCTCTAAGCTCAAGGCAGAGCAGCCAGAGGACATCAGAGGGAAAACCAGAAAACATTTTCTCCTCGAAATATGATCCGGTTTGTCCAAAATCAGTGACATAGTTGGTGGTGTGTGACTTAATACTGTAAAGTGTTTTACTGACATGATCCACTCTGGATAGATTTCACTAAAATCCCTAATGAGGACTTTGCAGGCTATTGTGAAATTTAAGCCTCCATAACCACAAAGCGCTGTCATCACAGCTTTTTAAATATGTCAGACTAACAGATGTTATCTGTAAAGAAAAATGACTGGGGCCAGTTGTTTTGCCAGAGGTGCACAATTGAAGCAGGACAAATGAGACAAAGAACACTTTCTTGTTCAAGCTTTAAAAATGTTCACCTCAGTTTATAAAGTAATAGGGTTTGTTTCAGTAACATGGTGTCAGCTCCATATCATTGCAAGAAAGTGATATTTTTATTATTACAGTGTTTATAGGGGCACTGGCTCCAACTGATCATATTCTTTCACACTTGCTACTGAGAGTTTAAGTGCATTGCTAGGCTGAAATAAAAAAAAAGCTTATGAACCAACACACAGTTCACTAGGCCAACATATAACCCAGGGCAGAGTCTTGCAACTATGGTGCATCAAGAAAACATCAGACTTGCTTTGGCTAAGTGCCCTCTTGTTCTGTTTCTACCGCAGTAGCCCTTTAAGGACTCTGGTAATAGAAGATAGTTGTTCAGAAGTACAGTTTGGGTCATGCAGTGCTGAGATCAATACTGACTGATCCTACTGTGCTGACAGGCCACCGCACAATCCTCTATGGACCCTTACGTCTGGCCCCTGGCCTGATAAATGCTGACATCCAGAAACATGACACTACTGTGATGGACAAGCGTTTGTGTAACAGTGTGTGTGTGTGTGTGTGTGTGTGAGGGAAGATAGATGTGAACAGAAGGATCTCCAGGGCTGCTCAGATCTATCTGGGGATTGCTCTGTTAGCGCAAAGTGTGTGGTGGCAGCGGTTAAGTCCAGTCTGGCTGCATGTCTCGGATATCAGGGATATACTTCCCTCCTCTGTGGCTCCATCCCTTCATTGGAGCTGAGATTACTCTTAGAGACAGCACGTACGCCATAATCCACAAAACACCTCTGTTCCCGCGGCTCTTAGGGCAGTGGGATTTCCTTTCATGCAGGTGTTTGTGTGTGTGTGTGTGTGTGAGTGTGGCAATAATACTGTGTGTGTCTGTTTGTGTGCGTAGTACCAAAATGCAATTACAGAGAGATTAGAGCAGATGATGTGCTGGCAAGAAGTGACAAATACACACATGTTGAATCTGAGGATTAAGGCAGAGAGAGGTAGAAGTGTGTATGTTTTGGTGCAGTAGTGTGAGTGTGTGTGTAAGAATGTATATAATTTTTTGTGTGTATTTGTGTATGTACAGCTAGTTGCTTTGCTTACAGATGCACAGAGCTGTGTCCTTCAGATTTCTTAGTAGCTGACAGCTATACAATACGTGTGCTGTATGCTGTTTTTCACATACAGACCTATCTTTATGTCTCTAAATGGATTATACCTCCTTCATTCAGGATGCAATGCATACTGCTAATTGTCTGAATTACTTCTGCTTCTTCCAGTCCAGTCAAGCCCCTCCAGAATGGGCTTTAATAAGCAACCCTGTTGCTGCCTGTCTTTAGTTAAGCAGGAGATGTATGCTAAGAGTAGAAAACATGCATATTTAAGATAATAGATTCTCCGTGTCGAAGGTGAAATGTTCCGCCTCAGGCCATTCTCTGCTCTTTCTCAGCAGAAGGATCACCTCCATTTGTCAAGAGTTTGAAAGCCTTGGAAGTTCTTGGAAGATTAACAAACTGCCAGTCATTGCTGTATCTTACAAGCAACCTTTTGGTCCTCACTGTAACTAAATATATGATTTCACAAAATGTGTGGTACAGTAGTCATGGTGTCAACTCTGTATGCAAATATAATATTCTAAGTAAATGTGTACAATCTATTTTTTCATCAAAACAAACTGATGTGGTCACAGGAGTGCAGATGTAAAGTAAGAGTAGGGGTGTAATGTGTACAACTACCACTGTAACTTTTGGTCAAATATGAAATAAGAAGAGCAACATTTTTATTTTAAAACTAATATAAATATATGTTCTGAGTAATAAATTCAAAGTGGGGAATGAATATGTATGGGGCAACAGCAGTAGTGACCTTCTCAGTAGCTTCTGTTATGCTGTATATGTAATTTTTAATCAATGACAGTGGAACTCTATAATGCAAAGTCCTGAAAACAACCTTGCACATATTCTTTCATAGTCTTTTCTTAGAACTGGATTTTATAATCTATGTGCAACTGGTAAGTTTTATCTTTTATGCAAGAATCTTTCTCACATTTCTCTCACATTTTTCACTTTCCGCTATATTTATCATCCATAAAATCCCCAACTCAACATCACAAGTCTGTCACCTATCTGTAACTCTCTAATTGATTTTCCATACTTTCCTCAGTTTGGTGTTAAAGCCTTCTTCTATTTTTAAACCAATCCCCATCTGTTTTTTTTTTCCTCTAAAATGTATTTTATTTCCTCTCATTGTATTATACAAGTTTGCACCATACTTCTATAATAAAAAGTTGAAAAGGCAAATAATTCATACAAAACACAACTTACAGTGTAAAAAAAGGTCCTTTCTGCCCAGGAGTGAGCTTAGAAAGCTTAACCTAAATTAGACTAAAAGACAGACATTTAATTATGAAAAAAATGCCTGAAAGATATTATATTCAATTTTAAATTGTGCCTTTCAGATTCAATCTTGAAATACATTCCTAAAGCAATCTTCTTTTATGCAATTGCTAAAAGCATGCAGATGATATATTTAAATTTCTGCTATTCAAATAAAGCCTCTGCCAGCACAATTCTCCTTCCACGGCAGAGCAGTTTAGACAGGGGAAAAAACACTCATTTCCTGTGCTGCGCAGCTCAGCAAATAGTTGGACAGAGGGCAGATTGAGCACAGAACCTATGAACATGATTTTCTTATCCGTGCTGAAGCATTGTTGATATAAACTGTCAAGTCTGGAGAAAGAGAAAAAATTAAGCTAACACAACTCTCTTCTCCTCATCCTATTCCTGCCATGTCTTTGAAGAGACTGCTTTGTTCAGCTGTGTTATTACATTATCAGCAGACAGACAATTTGTTTGACAGTGCTTCTAGAGAGAACTGTGATGTGCAGTACACATTGCCTCATTCCCCTTTTCCTGATTTCAATTAACAGTTTTCTGCTCTCCAAAACAGTCAGTGCAATTTTTTTTCCATCTGTCTTTTCAGTAAGTCAAGGACAGGCTATTAGGAATCCGCAGAGCCGGCAAGTTCACTTGCACGTTAATTGCTTGGAAGAGGAAAAAAAAAAAGTTACAAATCTAAGAAATAAAAGAAAATGCAATGCATGCAAATCCCCACAAAATTTTAACAGCAGCTTTGAACAACACAGTGTGGTGGAGGAAGCGTTGACTCATGATGTTTTGAAGACAACATTCCTCTCACTAATATCACGTTTTGTCAATTTGATGACAACAGTCACTCCCTCTGAATACAAACAGTGTGTTGGCATGACTGCTGTCTTCACCACCATGTGATCTACTGTTTGAAGTAGATATTGTATTTGTTTACACCTTTTTTAAAGTAGGAAGCTGCTGATGGAGTCAAGTAAGCATGTTTCATTGAGTGCAGCTGTGGCCACTGCTGGACTCAGAGGGGGACATGGGTGCGAATGCTACACCTGGTGACCTTGTGTTCAAAATAATGCTGCAAAATACCCACTAGGTTGCCCCTATGGTAGATAAAAATGCCTTCTAGGCCCAATGCCCAAGATAATGTGATAAAGTGCTCCATGGGTTCCCTTCCAGTGGATAAAACATGATGAAGTGTCCTCTAGCATGCCAATCCAGTGGACAAAATATAAAAAAGTGCCCTCTTTGGTGCCCTTCCAATGGAAAAAATGTGATGCAGTGCCCACTACAGTGCCTTCCAGTGGACAAAACATGGAAAAGTGCCTTTCCTGTACACAAAATGTGATGAAGTTCTATCTATGGTGCCTTTCCAATAGAGAAAATGTGATGCAGTGCCATAAAGGCTACCACTACCTTCCTCTAAATGGTTAAGTAGTTAATAAATCACTTTGTGTTTTTTTTTTTTTTTTTACAGAGGTGGAATAGATGTTGTAAAGTCACATGATAAAACAATTTTAATTTAAACCAAGAATTAGAGCTGCTTCACTGTAAATGCACCATGACTTTCAGCATGCTGGTTCCCCACCACATACAGCAGGTGCCCTTTTTCAGTTTCTTCACCCCTGCCCCTCAGAGAGCTTGATTCCGCCACTGGCAGTAGTAGCGTGTTTATGAGGACATCCAGCATGCAACATGAGACTTTAAAATACTGCAATGTTGTGTGACCAGGTGACTCCTAATTAAGGTTGAGAGAATGTCAGACATCGTAGTTGACCTATTCCCTCTCACACTGTCAGCGTAGCAAGAAGACATCTATTATAGATATTTCAAATGACAGGCATGTCAGGAGAATGTCACAGGAAGACATGTCTAATGTTACTTCACCCTCTCCTCCCATGGCTTCACCTCAAATCGAGTAATACTATCTACTTTTGAGATGGAAAGCTAGTGAAGGTGCTGGAAGATGTGCTGTGATACTTCATTATGATTCTTCACTGAATAAAGGCACTCTATTAACACTCCATAGGTCACACCAATCCTTTATAGGTGCACAAGAGCAGGAACACACACATACAGAGAAACAAGCATACAAACGCAGTGGCTGTACGCGTTGAATGACAGAGTTCTACAGACTTTGCATGAAAATACAGATAATACAGTCAGATGGCGAGGGGGGAAGCGATGTCAAACAGACAGGCCTTCAAACGAGGCACCGTGCCTCCCTCTCCCTCTCAGTGAACTGACAGCCTCTGGCCTGAGATTCAAGCAGCGTCAGGATGTCAAACTCCACTATGTTTTGACACCCATTGCTGTCCTCAGCAGAAAGAAGGAGGCAAAACAGCAGTGAAGGCTTTTGTAAACACAAAATTCACAGTCCATTTGTGTTTTAGTTCTTATTGAATGCACAAGCAGACCTCACAGTGAGTACATGCACACACATACACTCACGCATACACTTCAGAGGGAGGAGCAACATATCAATAGAAGCCCTTTTCAGATATTTGCTGTTTTCAGTAAACTCTTTGACAATCATTATCTTCAGGGGAGTTTTCTGTAAAAGTTCTACATGACTCAGTTATGAATAAAAGCCGCCGTATTGACAGTAGAGGCACACATGCTCTTTTGTATAACATTTTATGTGAACCGGGCAAAAGCAGAGAAAATTAAGGCGTCATCTTTTATTGTTCACAGCAGAACTGGCCTGTGAAAAGATAACCTAATGAGTTAGAAGCTAGCTAGTTAACAGATAATTGGATCATGTTTGTTGCTCTCCCCATGGCCTCCAGCTCCAAAATGTATCTGGAAGACCTCCAGTTTTAGACTATTTTAATTGTCTTTAGCCTGTACGTAGCTGCTAACTAGATAGATAACTCATTTTCACAACAAACCCCTTAAGACCTCTGTCACACACACACACACAAAACACACATTACGTTACGCTTCCTATTATTTGATCTATCAGATTAATATCACAGGTGCATTAATGTGTATGTTGCATTTCAGGATTGTAGATGTGTAAGGGTGTGCTAACGTATCATATTCTACAAGACCATCATATGTTTGCACTATTTACAGCATGTTATTTTAAAGAAAATGTGTATATATCAAAATATATATCATGCATTGTGGAACAGCCTGAAAATACTCAGGCCTTCTATACAAACTACTTAAAAATGCATGGAAACACATAGCAACTTTTTCATAATGAACACGTACGTTATGTAAGAAGTCTGACAGTCATTTCTTTAACAGATAAATTAACTCAGCAATGTTACAGACTCTATGACTGAAAGTAGCTGGAGAAAAAGAAGTGGGGAGAGGATGGGAGAGGTAGAGAAAAAGAGATAAAGAGGGAGAGAGACTGAGAGCAAATCTATTACTGATAGTGATTTGGTGCTTGCTGGAGAGGATGGGGAACAGAGGGGTCCATTCATGTGGCTCTTGTCCCAATAGAAGAGATAAGAGAGTAGTGGAGCTCAACTAACTCTGTAATTACACTGCACAAAAGTCTGTGAAGAAGTTTTTTTTTTTTTTATTTCACCAGAACTGAGAGCTCCATATAACACATTCCAACAGACATGGTGAGGGTTAAAGGCATTTGAGTCTAAAGTAATCCCAAATATACCGTATCACCTCTGCCATCTGCAAATCCTGTCTGGATGTAATTTGTGTGTCCAGGAGGATGGTATGTATGTAACCACCATACAGCATGTCTGTCTTCCGGCCCCAGCGGGCCACATGAATATTTGTCTCCACTAGCCTCCCCTTGAATGGCCTCTATGCAACCTTTTCTTCACATCTGCTGTCACCGGAGCACTGACAGGAGGCAATTTTGTGATGTTATTTGGGTGATTTTATTTGCTCAGTAGGGGTACCATGCCCCCAACCACCACTGACACATTTCTAGTTCTTCACAGTCTCCCCAGTGCAAAGCCCACCCGAGACATGGTGAAATCAGAGTAATGAAGTACGCAGTACACTGGCAAAGGCATCAATCAGATGACAGCAGGAGGATAGACAACAAAGGAAAAGAGAGGTGGAGTAGCAGCATGGAAAAAGAGAATGGAAAAAAGAAGAAAAGCTGAAACTCAACCAAGGGATGAAATTGTAATGTGAAGCAACACGGGATGAAGAACCCCACGCATAGCTATGAAATATTACACAGCCATACATTAAGGGAGTGTAACACAGAGAAAGTGAAAGATGAATGTGAATGGGTCTGAGAAAGAAGAACAAGGCCAATAATTTGAGACCGGATATACCCGTTATGGACAGTGTCTGGTTGGGTTCCCCTCTCTGACAGCTTATTAAAGTTTCATGCTAAAATGAGTCAATATTAGATATGACATTTTCAGGGTGAACTAGTCTGGGGCGGATACGGGAATAGGATAAGGTTTCGTTGCCATGGTGGCCAAATGACCAGTCCTGGCCAGAGGGGACCCAGACAGTAAGAAAGATGCACAAGGTGCTTCCATGTTTATAAAAGCAATCGTGCCTCAGTTTCAATAAAAAAACAGATTGTGGGACCATAAGCCTCTGAGGATAGGTGTAAAGGCTGCTTTTTGCTGAACTAAATGAAATGATAAATTATCCATCTGGCACCATCTATGGGGAGAATTGGGTTTTATGTCAACCAAAAGTTGAAGATGGGGGTGCAACACCCCCAAACCTTGTTGCAAAGAAGGGAAAAAGACAGCTGTAAAATTGCTGTAGACTAATAAAACAAATAAGGTTGTAGATTATGCTATGTTATTCTTAATGTTGAATGTACATGATAAGGTGGTATGTGATGCTGTTGTGGGAAGTGCCAGTGAGTCTTGTTTGAGAGAAGTACCAGCATACAGCCACAGAAAAAAACGCTTTATGCTATAGTACTATGGTGAAAAGTGTGCAGATACGTTGAGGTTGCAGTATAATAATAACTGAAAGACAATGTGTTCTGTTCACTGCTGCAGAAGAGAAAAGAAGGACGTCTTCTTGCATTACTCTCAGCAGAGCTGGTCTGGTCTATGAAAAGATAGTTAACAGCTATGAGCCAGGCTAAAGTCAATTAAAATATCCTTTACCGGAGGCCTCCTTACCGTGGTTTGGAGCGGCAGATCTGGAAAAGTAAGATGCAATCACGTTCAGCACTGAATCAGGCTTCATGGTTAGACTAACAAATGTTGCACACCAACACAAGTGCGTAGCCTATGTATCGAGGTGATGGATCAGATGATTCATCGCAGAATTTTTGTTTTCTTTTGTGATTTTATTTTGCTCTCTGAGGCAAAAACATTACCAGCAGAAACACTGTGCCGGCTTTGTCGGGTTTGGCTTGCAGTTTATGCTGCAAAATAAAAATACCAAGAAGCTTTTCATTGGTTTGTGTCCATTTGAGAGGGAGAGAGCACAGCTGTTGTCGTGCAAGGTAGAGACTGACAAGGGAGAGGGACCCTGGGTGGCTAAGATAGCCAGTTATTTCCTGATTGTATCATGGCGGTTATTTCAAAGCACAAAATAAAACACCCCCGCACAAATCCTTTTTTTGTACCCCCAATGTTTAACCCACGTCAACATCAATCTTCTATCTATCTATCTATCTATCTATGCTCTCAAGTATTTTTCAGTATTTCATATCAGACCATTTTCAGGCATATTCTCTCTATGTTCTTACAAAGAAATGCTCTAATACGGGCACACACACACCTTTTGAAATACAAAGCTGTGTATGTATCCTGACACTTCGCTGTTATTCCTTACATCCTTAACCTCTGGTTGCCATATCTGTGTCTCATTACTTCCTTTTGTCTTATTCTCAGATTTTAAGCTGTCTTGATCATAGGCGGCACAAAGACACAAAGTGACTGGGATCAATCTGTTCTTTGCAACCCCCCAATGTGAAGGAAAATCAGTAGAGAAGATGGTTGTTGTAAAGATCCCTGGGTATTTCCTTTTCTTTGAGAAGTGGGGAAGAAAGTGAAGATTACATGTAAAGCTGAAGTCTGTTTGAAATAAAACGTACTCAGACAAAGACTTATAATTTGTTACACTGTTTGAAGATTTTAAAGGGAAAACACGACATAGAAAAATAGAAAAATGTGGAAAAATGACAATGTTAAACTTTTGTGAGAGACAAATGTCATCCTCTTTCATCCATGTCTCCTGCGCTTCCTGTTGAACCTTTGAAGAGATCGTTTGACAGGCCTAAAGCAGGACACACCAGAACCAACCAGCTAACAATCACAGTGCCTAACCTTTAATTTCCTGGCTTCAAGTAGGAAATCAAAGACATTGAACAAATGATTCAGGAAGGGGTGATAGAGACAAGGAGCTTTAAAAGACAGAGATAAGGGGAGTTAAAAGGGGGAGAAGAGAATAGTTCAAGAGCGCCGTGAGACGTGATTGACAGTCAAAGACAGAGGTGACAGACTCAGTGAGAGTGCTCTTTATTTCGCTGAGAATAAAGGGGGGTTATGGTGGAACAGCAGAGAAGCAGCAGGAAGTCAGAAGAATTGGCAGACCAATTAGTTGAAATGGTTGAAAGTTCAAAATCCTCTTTCTATTCACACGTTCTGCCTTCATGAGCTTTCGTCGCTCACAAAAGACCCACATATACACACACACACACACACACGCATAGACATAACTCCATACATGACACAAGAATTATACACCACTGCACTTGCATGTTCAGAGACTCTTGTAAAGTTCACATCAAGCGTGAATCAAACATGACGTCACCCACTGGGCTTTCTGGACCACTGTTCCGAAGCCTCGAGTTTGGCATTATAGGGGTTGCGATCCATTTTTCTTTTGTGACCAGAGCATGCCCAGTACCAACAACAGCAGGGAGCTGGTGATCCATATTGATCCATATTTGATCATCACTGCCCAGTTTTACAGTTTGATCCGATTTTGTGTGCCTAGTGCGTTACGATGGACGGACTCACAAAGAATGACTTGTCAGTCACAATGTGGCCCTGTCCGAAAGCATATTCTATCATTTATCATTGTTTATTTTACTCTAAATATGACCACAGTTTACAAAATGAACATCATGCTGTATTGAAGAAGACTTGTACATAGCGATGGAGACCATAAGGTCATTAGCAAACTATTGAGAAGTAGGGTCATTTTGCCATGAGAGTATGTATAATCTGACTTCTTTTTGCAGGTGGTGGAGACGCTGACCATTAGACAGTATTCAATAGTATTATTAACAATAACAGTATTATTTCATACACAGTCTGGTCACCCTTCCTGGATCTGGTTGGGCCAATCACAACCGTCTATGTCAGTGTTTCTCAACCCTGGTCCTCAAGTACCCCTGCCCTGCATGTTTTAGATGTTTCCCTGCTCCAACACACCTGATTCAAATGATCAGCTCATCATCAAGCCTCCACAGAAGCCTGATAATGACCTGATCATTTGAATCAGGTGTGTTGGAGCAAGGAAACACCTAAAACGTGCAGGGCAGGGGCACTGGTCTATGTTATATGGGGTAGGTTTGATGTGATGACTGATAGAGGAGTTGCTCCAGTCCAGATTTGAAAAGTCACGTCAGTGGTGTCATACTTTTCAAGTGCAACACACCAGACTCATGAAACTCAAATAAACTGTCAAACCCAGCAGTGCTGATCAAATGTTAATCAAGATTCTGTTACTGTATTGTCTATTTCCTCAAACATTTTCAGAAACACATTTTAGTGAACTGTTCAGCTGTAATTTCAGAAAGTTTGTCATCAGGCTGACATTTTTTCCTATTTGAATTTGAATTTTTTTTTTTGCTCTGACTGGTTGTAAGTCTATTCAGTTGTCCCCAAACCTTTTCTTGGAAAATAAAAAAATGAACTGATGCCACTCTAGTCAGATGCCATAAATACAGGATGGATTACAGGATGACATATGCATGCTGTTTCTTTCTATGTGGCATAAGCACAAAATATACAGGCCACATTTAAAAGAATGCAAATCATGATCTAAGGTGTGATCTCCTTGTAGCTGTTGGCATAAGTGTGCACTGAGCAAGCAGTCTTATTCCATTTGCTTTGATCTGCCAATATCCATCTACATAGCTGCCCATGAGGGCAGGACCATAGACTAAATCAGACATACATACTTCTTTTTCATCTCGTCTTGTTCAATCAGTATACATTCGGGGAAGTTTCTGAAAATAGCTAATGATAGTGAGGTGAGTCAGTACTCTACGGTATTAGCTGCTGCCCTGGTTTTAAGTTGGAGAGGAGGAGATAGTGTTAGGTTGTAATTTCACACCTTAACTTGCATTACTCTCACTGCAGCTGGGGAGCGAATGAGAAATCTTTAATTTTGTTTCTGAGGAACTAGAAAATATGGACAGTGAATTAGAATCTTACCAAAGGAAAAAAAAAATCCAATTTCGATTATCAGAGATGGGTGTGTGAGTCTGACTGTGTGCTTGTATGAGGGTTGTGTGTGTGTGTGTTTCCACAGTGTCTGTGCAAGGGGAACTGAGGTGTTGGGACTTGGCATCTCTCCTCTTTAATGAGTATCTCTGGAGATGGCAGGTGCATGTTCAGCCATTCTTTTACAAGCTCAGCAACAAACAGGCCAGTCCTCTCTCTCCCACTGCAATTACCACTGTCATTAGCAGAATCACATTATCAACAACACCAAACAAGCGATATTGCTAATAAAACCCGCACAAAACACTTCTGAAGCACTGGCATCAGCATAGACACCTAGATCTATCGCAGCAATTTAAAAAAAGAACACAAATATGACAGTAAAAGAGATTTTTTTGATTTCCTGATGTGCTTGAATCAAGGGATTATTGAGCCTTTGCCATCATGGTGTTTCTGTTTTTGGAACGACCTTCCTAATGAGTTCACGCTCAGTCAGTATCATCTTTTGAAGCCCATTTTTAAAAACAAACATTTACGTAATTATCTTTACTTAATAGCCCTTGAACCGCCTTTTCATGTTTTATTTTAATGACGCCTAAGTTTGGCTAAGCTGCTGTCCCATTTTTGTATTATTCCTCTTAATTTAATCTTTTATTTTGTCATTTCACTATAAAGCCACTTAATGTGCTTTGAAAATGGCCATGCACTGATGATAATGATTACAATGATGATTCATGGTAGTTGTAGTAGTAATGCTAGTAGCAAAGATGTCATTAGTAGTGGTGTGATGTGAGATGATCACCCTCACTTCCCCTAACTGTTGAGGTGGTTAACAAAGCAGGTATTTGCAGCAGTGCATCCCATCCCATAGTAATGCTGAGTGTGACTGGGCCCACCGCAAAACTCCAGACACCAACAGGTGAGCACTATTATTATGTTTACTCTTTAAAGCCAGAGTGGTAGCAGGGGAAATCATCTACTCTTCTCTTTCACTGCCAATTTCTCTCTCTCCCTGTGTTTTCTCTCTCTGGCTAAACTTTGTTCCTAAGACTATAGATAACAAACGCCTCCTGTGAGGTGCAGGGAGGCAAACCAAACCAAATAATGAACACATTTGGAATTTAAAGCTCCAAAGGGGACAAATCTTTAGTGGCATGCAGAGGACTTTCATCAGCTATTTTAAGTTTCAAGTTTGTGGTGAGTCTGTGGCCCTTCAGAAGAACCACAGGGTGGGATAATTACTTGCTGTGCATCCTGAGGAGAGGTGTGTGTGTGTGCGTGCATGTGTGTGTTTGAATGGTGGGCGTGTCTGTCTGCATAGATAAATGGTAATCAGCCAGGGGCAGCAGGTGAGAAATAAGGAGGTCACCTATCATTATTGGTAGATTGATCTCTGATTTCTATTAAGTCTTCTTACGTTAGCACTACAGTTGGGTATCATTTGGGTTTGTTTTGTTTTGTTTTTTTTGATGCTGGTGCTAAAAGGATATTCTTAAAATGGCACTGATGCCCTTTTTTGTGATAGGACAGCTAAAGTAAGGACAGGGAAGGGGGAGAGAGAGTGATGTGCAGTGAAGGGGCATAGGCAGGAGTCAAAGCCACCGCGGCTGCAGGCCGCTGCACCTCTGCATAGCTTCTGTACATTGGGTGAATGCTCTACTAACTGAGCTATCAGGCCACCAACTCTGGAGGGTACTGATGCCTTAATAGTGCCTGAACCAATACTTCCAAACTACAATACAAAAAAAAAAAAAAAAAAAAAGAATCATATGATGGCTGGCGATAACAATATTGCTAAGTTTATGTTAGGTTAGGCAACATTGTTTTGGGATCATTGAGAAATAATTTCAAAATAACCTTTCAGCATATTGTAAATCAATTGGTCTGAAACAGAACTAGACTTATACACCTTCTCTTGGCTCTGTTTTCAGCCTTTAGGGAATCTGGCCCGTGACATTAGACTTAAACCAATCACAGGTCCTCTCAAACTGGGGGATCCTATTGGCTGTTCTACTACTGCAGCTTGCGGGGTTTTGCAAGGGCTGAAAGGACCAGGTGTAGCTGAGACACAGAGCTGACAGACAGCTGCTCAAAGCTGGGGAGCTCAGCAGGAGAGGCTCGGTGGCAGACTGGAGCTTCTGGAGAAAGAAACATCAGAGTTGCTCTGATGCTGACTCCTTTCTTGGTAGGAGGGCATGCTTAAAACTTTTGGGATTAATAATACGATTTATAATCACTAATGCATTTCAACCCTCTACAGCAGCGACCCATGAAGAAATCGCAGACCCACGGATCGGCCAGACAAGTGCTCAGCATTTATTTTTTAAACTTTTGGGATTAAAAAGTGGATTTATCTTCATGTTTGCTTGTAAACCTGTGTGCAGCAGTGACCACGGAGGAGCTGACCATGCTGTTTATAGTAAGATAATTAGTCTCTCTGTCCATGTTGACCGCTTACCAGAGGAGAATTGTATTAGAAAGTCATGATGTGAGACTAATGAGAGGAGGGACATAAAGGAAAGAATCAACTTCTCTGATGAGTACTGTCTGGGCATTTTTTTGCTTAGCATTTTAACCATGTTTAGCTAGGAGTTAATGGTAGACTAATGTTGCCTGCTGCCAGTGCTGTACAGACTTGTGGTTTGGTGATACATCTGCAACTCATTCAAATGATATCTCAGGTATGTAGTACCAAAATGAGGCACCAAAATCTTCAGTGTGATTCAGCCCAGTAGGATACTGGTCATGTAGGAGCCAGTAGGACTGGGTATCAATACTCAATGCTTTTAAGGTATTGGCTGAAATAAAGCAGTGCCCAGTAAACAATAACTACATTTGATCCTTTTTGTACCTAGATCTTGAAAAAAAATTACTATTTGTATGGTTTTGCTCACAGCCAATTATCACAAGCATTATTCAATTTAATCCAATGTGACACCCAACCCTAGGAACCAGTGCCCTGGGTGTCAGTACCCAACCCTACTGATTAGGCTTAAGTCTTGTTATGTTAGCGCTCCCCCGGGCAACCAGGTTTGGTGTGAAAAACAAAAGTCCAGCATCCGCTTCACTGACTTAAGAAACACATAAAAGCTCTGGGAATAAAGCGAGAGTGAAACCAAACAGCTTTGTCGTGACTTAGATGTTGTGCGTAGGTTGGTTAACCTGCTCACACAGCTGGAGATGCAGAAAGCATTGGGACCATTAGCCTCACTGGGTGGTCACTTCTAGATGGAGGATCACACACTCCACACAAACATGCACAGCCACTATACCCAACTCCCACTCCCTCCACTGGGCACTGTGATTCAGCCAAGCAGGAGTGGAAGGGAGGGGAAGGTTAGTGGGTGTTCATCCCTTTGAATTCCAGGAGCGGCTGGAGTTGAGGTCTGTTCTGTGTTGTCTTCCGTCATAGCTTGCCTGGGGCTGCGGGGAGCTTTATTTACTGGAGCTGACATGCCAGGGGCGGCAGAGAGCCCTAATTGCTTCACGGCCTCCTTGAGCTGCGTGATGTGTTCTCTCTGAACATGGATATCTTCACAGACAGAAATTAAGGGGCAGTGGCGGGGAACGTTGCCCCTGTCCACTTTTAAAGACAACCCTGCATGCACAGAGCAATGCACTGAAACACACACACAAACAAAGACTCTGCTCTGTGAGGTGTGAGCAGAGAGGTCTCTAATAGCCTGACTGGACCAGAATGAGTACCAGAGAGAGCTTAAGCACGCTACGCAACACTAACACTCAAACAGAAAGCACAACTCAGCACTGACTCAAGTTTACTGTGTATTTCAATGCCTCACATTATAATGAGGCGCCCATTACTAAAATCTCATCTTTGTTGCACATTAGGATGATGCACAGCGAAACTAAGAGAGCATGGCACATTATGCCGATCCACTCACACTGCTCAGATACTGCATAAACCCTGGTTTAATCAAGCCTAATTGTTGAGATTATGAGGACTTGTGTATGTTAATGCCTGAACAAACACCAAAACTGGAACATGTATTGTCCCTTAGGAGGGTTTACACGTTTTCCTCTGCTATTAGTACATGTTAAGCTGCGAGTCAGCTGAAGACAAACATGATAATAGCTAGTGGATTAAAATTAGCGCTTCCTCATAAAAAGTCATCTGGCTTTTTTCATGACTGCCAACATCAAATTCTGGGTTGAAGATAGGGCTCTGAGTTTTTCATGGGAATCTTATAAAGGATTAATAATTCAGACATGCTTTGTGTGCTGTGTACAAACATTTTACTGTACAGTATTAGATAATAAATTGAGCACTCTCTGGTGAGGACACTGGCATGTCCAATTCAGGTTCCATTTGCACTATTGCAAAAACTTTATACTGCAGCCACTTCCCCTTTGAACACTCTCATCCAAACAGATAAGAACAGCATCTGACAGGCTAATTAATAATGAAAGCTTCCCTCTACCCTGGAATTTTATTCCCCCAATAGGATTTCTATTAATGTTGATTGACCCTGGCTCACTCAGTGCCACTCTGGCACAGTTCGCTGCTACCCCTGTGCCTCCTTAGGTGCCAGTGCAGGTTAGCTGATACATGAATAATTCCCAGTGGACATTAACAGTAAGAAGTAGGGCAGAGGATTCAGTGGTGTGCCTCTCTTCCCACCCTCGCTCTCAATCCCCTCATCAGCAGGCTGTTAATATTTAATTATACAAGCTTCATTTCATACTCTCCAGCTGAAACCATGAGGTGCAGATGGAGGTGCAGGGGACCACTATGAGGAAAATGATGAAATAGAATACTGGGGGTTGGTTGAGGATACAAGAGAGAAAAGAGGAAAAGAAGTGGTGGGTGGGGGGAGTAAAGATGCAAGAGCCATTATGCCTGCAACTTTAACCAGGCAAGTCAATTAAATACTTTTATATGTGTGGTGGTGGTGGACTCACAAGAGGTGATGGGAGGGAAACCAATTGAGTGTATCAGATGCCATGAAAGTTGTGTCATTATCTGACAACTGTCTATTACAAATCATCATTAACAATTTAATTCAGAGGTCTCAGACTGCTGGCCCAGGGACCATCTTCAGCCCCTCTAGTTGTTTCATACCAATTAAAACTATCCCTTCATATACAATTGAAATAAAAACACAATTCTGTGCTTGACAAATGTTTGGCAAAGGAAAATACAATGGATGAACTGAGACAGGCCAAGCAACAGGAAACCAGACTGTTGTGCCCACATCTTACAAAGACCTGCTCCAGCACAACATCCTGGGTTAAGCTATAGCACTGACGGGCAGACTGTGTCCCAGGGTGAAAGGATGCAACTCTGGCAGGACTCACCCAAAGCTGATGGACAATAATTCCGAGATGTTACACTTTTTATTGAATCATCTGTATAAACTGTATATGTGTGTGAAGCATGACGGGACTAGAGCATGATATGTGCCTGATATGGGTTGATCACAGATATACTGGTATCGCTGTATGTGTTTCCTGATATGAACCCATATGGAAACCTTTTTACAGTACATATAATGCAGACAACGATACACTGGGTGATTTAGATTTAGAACAGTGGTGAACATTTATTAGAACAAGAAGAGCTCCCTGGGAGCCTCAAACACTAAAAAGCTATGCTTCTTGTTTTAATACTTGCCCCTCATTGACTGGCAGTATTAAAATATTCAGCAATTTACTGATACTGAACAGCACTGATGTTTATTTAGCTACTTATTTTATTCTAATCTACACTTCTTTTTCCTCAGTTTTCATTTCTGGTATTGGTTGAAAATTATTTAACATGTAATATATTATTTGTAATAAAGTAATTTGTTAAAACAAAGGAGCCTCCTGAGTACCTTTGCAGAGTCATATCTGTGCAGAATCAGTGCACAATCCACCTAAAACAAGTCTACTTTCATTCCAGCTCAAACAGTCACTATATTGGCCACCATACTGGTAATAGGTGAATTTGTCTCCTTTACAATCGATACCACTATCTCTCTAAAAAGCACACATCGTTCCGGCTCTAGAAGAGACGACAACTTCCATTGTGTTGCTCGACCCTGTGTTGTATAATGATAAATGAACCTTGAAACCTTGAGTTACATCAAAGAAATACAACATCATTTTATCAGCATAACTTTTTTGTATCTGCAAAATGTTCAGTGTTCAACATTTTTCAACGTTTCTATTGTTCACATGATATAGGGGCATGTCTTTTTCTTCTAAATATTAATAGGCTGATGTCATTCCAGGGCAATAATCCTTCTTTACTCCTCCTGCTAATGCAACACATACGACTGTGCTGTTGCTGATCTCTGTTCTTCTTATTCTGTATCTATGCTCTTTATCTTGCCTTTTCAGGCCATATAAAGGCATCTCAGGCTGCTGGCGCTTCTGCTGCCCGCTGAATAAACTTAGAAACTTTTTGTGAAGTTCAAACTATAAACTACAGATAACTCAGTGTCAGAGGATAAAGTTTCTAATCTTTGAACCATAATTAATTCTAATAACAGGGGATAACTGGATCTGCGCCTTCCTAAAATGTTTCTCTGTACATATCGCATTTTTGCAGCAGATAAGTGCTCAACATCACACAATATCTGACAGAGGAAAAGACTTTAATGATACAAACAGACAAATTAGGCTGCTGTGTACATTAGGATTCCTCTTTCTGTCTGCCTCCACACTCTGTTTACATTTTATACATGACCAATTTATGGAGATCTCCTGCCAAGTTCCACAAGCTAATGATGAGTAGGTTCAAGACGCCGCAAGAACTTTCTAGCAATGTGGAGGTGACGTGCACAGTGGAACTCGCATGTATTTAATGTTGAAAATTCATCCTAATATTAGACCTTTGGGCTATTTCCTTTTCAACAAATCTTGTAGGAGTGAGATCTTGCAGATGAAGTGGTAGAGCATTAATAATTTATGTCGGAGCCTTTTTATAGAGCACAGCCCTTGAGATTCATAATTCTATTCACATTAGGCCCCAGAAAAAAAGTTTAAGTTTTAATAAATAGGTATTAAAACTTTAACTGATATTAATAGCACCAATTAAAGGGCATACTGTGGAGTTATGCATCATTTCTGTACTGGTAGAGTGGAAAACCCACTCTGCAGAACCTCCCTGAGCTCTCTGTGCCTTTCATTCACTTTTTCTTTCTCTCTGTCTCTTTCTCTCTTATTCTCACACAATATTTATCTCACTTCATCACTTTCCAAACAAGAGATAACACACAGAATTGACACTCCACTACAGGCATTGTGTAGAAACGTTAACATCTGTGCAAACCTTTTATGACCACAATAAATAAAAAAATTGTTCAGTGTGCTATAAATGCATGAGACGCAGCATTTTACTCCACCTCATCATTCCATAATCAATTCACTGAACATTACTACTACAAGATGAGAGCGCCTGACCATCCGTGGTTGTGATTGATGAGCAATTCTCCTTGTCTCCCACATCATCGTTTCCTCCAGTGTGCCAGGTCAAATGGTGTGTGTTAGTCAGCCAATAATCATTCATTTCAGTTTATGGAGTAGAACCTGTGCTGAATGGTCATGCCATTAAAGACATTAGCATGCACGGATTTGCCACAGGTACCAAGCGCATGCATGTCGGGCTGTTTTAACCAAACCTCTATTTCACAGGTGACTGCAAGAGCCGGCATGCATGTTACTGCTGTTTGTCTCAAATGGCTCTCTACTACAAGTGTATTAGGCCTTTCACTACGGCCAGCTTTAGTAGTAGCAGTAGAGGGGCTATCTCAGTGGGATTTTTTTCTCTCTCTTTTTGGTTTGCTCTGATGCACTACTGTGCCCGGGGAGATATGGTGGAAGGGAGAAGAGAGAGTGTGTTTCCTTTGTTCTGCAGTTCTGAACACAGGACTATAATTTTCTTGCTGGAGCCAAGAAAAGGGGTTGACTTAAATAATGGCTTCTGTGTTCTAATTTGTGTAGGGATTTATCCTGCTGCTTGGCTAGTGTAATGCTTGAGAGTCTTGTGAGCTGATCAGTGTGAGCAGTCAGAGAGGAATGAGATAGTGGAGTGGGGGAAATGAAGACGGAGAGAGAAAGAGAGGGAACGAGACAGAAGAGGGGAAGAAAGAGAGCAACTCAAAGAGAGAGAAAGGTTCTGCTTCTTTGCTCCTGTGATTCCCGATGAAATTGATTCTCATACCTCCAGAGATCTCCCACTGTCCCCTTTCTCCTCTTCGTCCCGCCTCTATTACATACCTGTCCAGAGGATGAATGATCTACACATTACCCATGAGTACCGCTGACCGGTACACGCATCAGTGACTTCCAGTGCTCAGGGACCTCACAGACACGCTGAAGAAACAGAAGGGAGACAGGACAGGAGAGGCATGGGAGAGGACGGATGGAGCAAAGAGAAACGTTCAAAGCTGATGATGAAGATGAGCGTGGGGAAGAGAAACTCAAAGCGAGTAAAAGTGACAGGGGTGGAAAAGACTGGAGGTGTGATTAGGGCAGCAGATGGAGATGTGCAGGTGAAGGGGATAATAGAGGCAACGAGTTATTAAGAGGAAGGCTGGGAATAAAGTTTAAAAAAAGATTAGGAATTCCCAGTGACAGAAATGGAGATCAGATGGAGAATGAAGCTCAGGGAGCTGGTGTGTAGTAGGGGGTTAGGCTCCTCCACCAAATAGCTCGGGGGGAGGCAATCAGGGCTGGTGAAGGCTGTTCCTGTAGCTCCAACCCTGTAGTTCACCGCTGCTTTCCCAGGGGATAGGTGTCAGTCGTGTGGAGAAAGAGAGCAGCCACTTTAATGAATGGAGCTCTTATCTGAGCCTGAACAGCGAGTTATTACCTACTGAGTAGACACTACGGAGTGGGCTCTATTTCCATGGCGGTGATCCCCAGGGCAGGGAGGGGGGAAGAGCAGGAGGGAGTGAGGGGAGGGAGGGGTGGAGAAGGAAAGAGGGAGTTCATATTTGGTGCCTTATTTTGTAACAGGGTATGACATCTCTGGCCTCCATTCTATAACAAAGCCCCGAAGCGTGGTCGAGCATCACTGACGAGAGGAGCATTAGTGTGGAAGGCTGCAGGAAAACCGCACAATAATAACACCCAGTGGGAAGGCCTCAAACTGCGTTGAATCTCTATCTCTAAAGCTACTTCTTTCTGCATTTCTATAAGGGAGATGTGGATGTTTTAAAAGTATTCAATCAAGCATCCACATAGCATTGCAAACGTCTCTTTTTAAATCATGACATTTTTGTCAGTCTAATGAAATAAGACTTTTTGGAGTAACCAAAGTGGGATGGAATCTCATATCACAAACACTGAGAGCAAGTCAAAGGTCCAGCGGGTAAGATTTATGGGCATTTATCAGCAGAATGTAGCAGTAGGGATGCACGGATCGATTCTGCAGCAACGATACATTGATTCTCTCAAGCTACTGATTTGGTATCAGTCCCTTGAAACTATTGATAATATTGTAATAGGAATGTGAGTGGCCGTATCGCTTGGCATATTTAGCCAGCTCAAGTCACATGACTGCAGAATCCTTTTAACTTCACAATTCACAATCAAATTTGTGAGATTTAAATACATCCATAAAGAATGGCAGAAGAAAAACGTAACATGCTGTGGTGCAACTTTCCACTTGTAGATAAAAATACAGCAAGATACACTGTTCGGAGCAAGTGCCAAGACAACAGCAACATAAGTAACCTTTTTTAAAAACACACACCCTGAAAGGTATAAAGAGGGTAAATGGTATTTCTATAAAATAGATTTTGTTTTTACACTTACATTTTGATGTAGTTGTATTCATATTTGCTTTTGCTTTCTTTTCTAAAAATCATTCATTAAAAAAAACAACCATTATTTTGAAAATTACATACCCATTTAAAAAGGCATCAGTAGTGATGTCATTAAAATGTAAGAAAAAGTATTTGTATCATATTGAATTAAGAAAGTTTGGTATCGCCCATCACTTTAATGGCACAAATGAAATTAGTGTTTTCATCAGTGTAAAATCACCTCAAAATACAAATCTTTGAGTTTTTGTGACCTTAGAATGACCCCTTTATATTTAGAGGCCTTGGGTCCTCCTCCATGGAGGCTGCAATATTGCACCACCACGTTTCACCAGTAGCCCAGATTGGATAAACCAAACACTGCCTTTAGATATAGTCTTCTGTTTTTTTGTGTGTCGCAGCCACCAAAGATTCTCTTAACACATTTGGAGGAGGAGACGAGTGACACAAAGTTTTTTCAACCTCATCACTAAATTCTACACACTGGTCCATTAAAGTCATGATTCATGTCATGACAAGCAGAGAAATGTATGCATTTCAGTTATTTTCTTTTTAAAATGACTGAAATATATTTTATTTAAGAACGCTTTAATTGATATAGTACACATTACCCATAACTCCTGTGAGAAAAGGCAACAACCTCCCACGGCCCAAAGGTGCTGTACTGGAGACTCTAAATTGCCCTTAAAAATCAGTATGAGCGATTGCTTGTCAACACGTGTTAGCCCTGTAATAAATTGACCCGGCCTTCTGCTCGTGTATATTGCGACCCAAGCCTCTTGTGACTGCAGATTAAGTGTGTGAAAGCAATGATAATAATATTTATTACAGTAACCTTAATGTATTAAGTATATTAATGGAAAGAGATGCAATAAATTGTACTTCACAAGAGATAAATCAAACAAGAAAAACACAGATACAAAAAGCAGACGTAATGAACTCATCAACATCACCTGTATCATTTCCTACAAATGTCCCAGAATCTGCCTTTACTGCCTGTGTGCAGGTAGAGCGGAGCTGATGGAGGAGGATGGAGCCAGTCTAAATCCTCTATTCTCCCGCTCTGCGGGCTCTGAGAGCAGCTCGGCTCCCCTGACGCTGCCTGATGGCTTTAATTGGTCTCCTCTGGCTAGGAGCAGAGCACAGGAATCCCTACCCACTAATGGAGTGAGCTGCAACAAGAGTGATAACTCTCATACACTTGAGTGTGCGCATACATGTTCACTCATATGAATATGTGCACGCTCACCTGTATGAAAACACAGACACGGTTACACACATGTACAAAGGAAGCATTTAATCCACCCGGGAGCCCTTCCAATTCCGCTCAGCATTAAGACATAAATCCATATGCCTGAAAACCTGCTATAAAGATCTGATCCTATGTGAATATACTTTCCCCTCGCATACGGTGTTGGGAAAACGAGTTGCTCCCCTCAGGAAATCTCTGTTTGACTTCTACCTGTAAGACGGTTGTGTTCAGGGACTATTTGCCACATGCAAGGAAGAAAAGTAAAGGAACGAGCGACACACATTCTAAAGCTAGAAAAAACACAATTGTAAAGACTTTCCCTGCTTAATATGGCAAATCCCAGGTTCAACTGCACATGAAATCCTATCTGGTGGACTGATAAGCAATGCTTGTAAGGATGCATAAGGAGTAGAAAAGACGGATGGACCGACAGATGAATGGATAGATGAACATTTGGACGAGCAGACAACCTGAAAACATTATACCTCTGGTCATGGCTGTCACAACCATGGAGGCATAATAAAATATATAGAAAGAGAGTATCATAAAAGAGCTAATGTAAAATCCTTGTTATCACTGATCATTTAAACTGCTGCATTTAAAGAAAATCCAGTGTGTGGTGTTCATAAATTTATATACACACAATTTATATTTACATGAAATTTTCTGCTGCAAAGTTAAAAAAAAAAAGGAAAAAAAAAAAGTGTTTTCCACTGTCATCTCTAGGGAACGATTATAGATGTTATTATTCTCCTGGACAGATGCTGTTTGTACTGAGTAGAGCATCTCCAGAGCATTGCAGGATGAGAGAAAGAGAGCAAGAAAGAGACAGACAAACAGACTCTAATACCACTGGTGGAAGTATAGTACATGAACTTCCTCTTTATCTAATGAGCATCCTAGACAGAAAGAGACACAGACCACTCCCTATCTTTCATTGCTCAGCTGGGAATTACATTGCTGAGGACGGGGAATTGCTAAAAGCTACGTAAACATGCTGCACACCAGGCAACTCCCCATAGCCTCGATATCACAAACAGACCTTGAAAAAGCACATGAAAGGCAAGCGAGAAAAAATTGTCTGAGGGTAAACGGGAGGGAAAGTCAATGTGCAAATGATATCGAAAAAAGAAGAGCAAGAGTGAACTATACAGTGGGAGCGTGATCCTCTTTAGCATTTAAGCTACGTGCATTTACTGACTGAATGAGAGCACCAGTCTCCCATATGTATGAAGAGCACACATACAAAGCTGACAGAGAAGATCAATCCACAAAACTCAACACATCCCAGAACCAGCTGTCACTCTAATTGCCTCCCTCTACTGTCATCTTTAGCATCAATTCCATGCTAATGCTGCACCAGGTAACGCCAGTTATGGTCTGCAAAAGACTCTCCTTCCTCTAATGAGCACTGGATCTTCACATAGAGCACACACATTTTTTTTCTGTAGTGGCTAGAGACCCTCTGTATGTGGAGTTAAGTTGTGTACAGTATTCGTGCAATTATGGCATTGTGCCAATCCGGGTTCTTAATGCGCTAAGCAGTGTTTACTTTTCAAAGACTTCCACATGAATTATTGATGGCTGTGAGCTGACTTGTGCTTGGAATTAGCCTGGAATAATCCATCTGGGCCTACCTTGCTGCTTCCTAGGTGCCATTTCTCTCTCCAGGGTAAACAGGCTGACTGGAAACTTACGTAGCTTTGCACAGTAATTTGTTATCCTGATTTCTGCTGAGTGTAAAATGGTTACTTAAAGTGGCACAAAAAAGCAAGCTTAAGAGGACAGGCCCTCTGAGTGTGATGGGAAGATGACCAAAGGGTTTTAGTGCCCTCGCTGGAAACAAAAGACATGCATGGGCCGTGTCAAATGAATAAATTAACATTTTTTTAATTAATCCTTGATTTGAGCTTATGCAGTAGACTAATCATTTTGCAAATATGTTTTATCATTTGCCAACGGGTAATCCCTGATCCCATCAGGGTATCAAGGGAGCAAAGAGAGACCTGGTGATCACTCTAATCATCCACTCCTCTCACCCTTATCCCTTTTGTAACTTATTATAATGTAATTTAATGGATGATTCTTCTTTCTCATCTTTCTGAAATTTTTAACCCTTTAGTATCATGTTTTTTCTGCTCCTTCTTTTGGTTACAAGTCCAGAAACACTTACAGAACAACTTTTGGTCCAAGTGCAACAAAGGTGTGGTACTAAATTTGTACAGGAGCAGTCTCTGACAAATATGTGTCAACCAGGTCCCTTATTAGAAATTTGTGTTGTAGGTCTTGGTCTCAAGACCATTTTTAAGGTCTTAGTCTTGTCTCAGAATCAATTTTGCCTATAAGTCTCAGTCAAAGACTGCCTGAGATTTCATTTCAGCAGCAGGGATATCACTAAATCGCCTGTGCACTCTCTGGTTTATTTTCTTAACATCATTACTGTGGTTGAATGTAAAATTCCCTGCTTCAAATACAACCAGTGACTTGACTCGGTTCTAGTTGTTTATATCTAATTTCTATTACTGTTGCCAGCAGTTCACCTCTTCCTGCTCCCCTCTTCACACGCACTACAACAAAGTGAATGTGGGAGACACGAGAAGAAGTTGTGGCTGCCTGGGAGGAGATGTCAGGCAAATCTTCTCCAATAAAATTTAGCTACATCATCCACAAAGAGCTCATCTGCAAAACAGCATCAACACCACACAGCAGTATGTAAATTCTGCAATGCAACATTTGCTTTTTTTTTAAAAATACTTTTTTATTTATTGACTTATTTCATCCATGCATGTACTTTGTTTTCCATGCTACAAACTCATATCATTGTGCACTATAAACATATCAAAATACGGAGCATCCCTTAATATTAGCATCATATATAGATTCAATATAAATATTTTTAAGCAAAGAAAAAAGAAAAGTAGAAACAAAGGGGAAAACAAACAGAAATAAAGAAATGCAATGTTTACTTTGAAGGCTGGGACCATATCAAACTTTTATTGGCACTTTCAAAAGGAAATATAAAGAAAGGTAAGCTGCGTGTATGTGATGCTTGCAAAGCTAGCTAATATTATGTTTTGGCTTGTGATAAGCAATGATGAGACAGGCCATATAAAGCTGTCTCGCTAATTTATATAAAGTTATGTTACAGGAACGTCAGCTATAGTCAGGTCCAACAAACGCTACACACCATAGTACCACTTTGTTACTTGGGTTAGAGATGTGACAGCACATGGTCTTGACCTGGTCTCACCCTGCCTTGGTCTTGGTCTTGACCTGGTCTCAAGCCCTCTAAGTCTTGGTATTGTCTCAGTCTTGATACAGTCTGGTCTTTATCTCAGTTTAGATGGTCTTGACAACAAAACTGCTGGACACTCCCCTTGCCGACTGGCCTGTCTTTTATATATTTTTTTGCCGTTTAGATTTTCTATTGACTTTGATGAAGCCCACAATTTGCAGCCTATTGGTCTAAAAATTAAGTTGTTCTATGTACAATATATGTTGCTGGAGTTTTTTCTCCATGCACCTTGCAAGTAGATGAAGTTGTGCCAGACACCCGTACTCTGCTTCTAACTTTTTCTGATGAAGATGTGTCTGTTTATTCAATGTGGTTGCTTTTTTTTTTACCCCTATAATGGTCTCCATTGGAGAATGCCTCTACAGCTTTTCTTTGTTTGGTTTGAAAGAACAGAGGGAACCCTGGGATTTTCAAGATGTTGGGAGAAAGAAACATGAGGCCTGAATACCTGATGCAACAAATACACCTAAAAATGTGATACTTTATCATCCCCTCATTTTTCATCTCTCTACCTGTCTTCCTCTCTAATAGAGTAAATCTTATTACAAAAGCCCAAAGGGAAGACATAACTTGTATTGTAAAATATATACTCAACAGTATGTCCTGTGAATGTGTGAATGGTAAAAAATATGAGGATAGTTATCAGAAGTCTGAAAAATTGCTGAAGAAGAGCTGAAGAAAGGCACGACTTCTACATTTGAGAATTCCTTCCCACTGCGCTCATGTGAGTGATGCCAATTTGTCCAGACCCCGATTCATTTTCTTGGCCCTCTTTGGTGTCAGAAAACGAATAGGCTTTGCATCTGAAGTTTGGTAATAAACTCTTGGATTAGATCCATTCCTCGGACAGAAATGAACCAGCCTGAGCAAAGAATAAAGAGACGTTTCCTCAGCAGTCTGTCAGAGGCAACTGGCTCAGCTTTTTTCCTGCTTGTGTATTTTTTTTTAACCATTTCACTTACTTATTTATTTTTGGCTTGAGAATACCCATCTGCCATTACTGTGGTGACATGCCTTTGAGCAGTTGACGAGGTTTGAGAGCACAGCACTGTAGAAGGAAAAAGCCTGCTTAATTAGTGTGACTGAGGAGTCGGGAGATGTGTTTATCTCATTATGGGCATTAGAATTAATATTCAAATGTTCTTGCTCAGAAATTTATTGCTGTTGTTGAATCTAAAAAGATGTAATCCAAAAGTGTGAAAAAGGGCAAAACTATTTCAAAAGATCATGTGGAATCTAATGTGTCTAATTGTTGCTCATTAATGTGAGTTAATAGCAAATTGTGAAGGTGTGGGTAGTTTCATGTGTGTATTGTTCACCATGAACAAGTCACACCATGATTCTCAGCAGCTTTTTCTCAGGTTTCTCAGGTGTCGGTGCACTGAGCAGAGATTGATGTACTCTGTCTTCCACTCCCAGTCTGTCCCTCCCTGTCTGCATCCCTCTGTTTCACCCTGCTGAGCTAATCCAAGCTGGCCAAATCCCTCTGCCGAGCAGGCCTACATAGGAGCTGTCCTGCTGGGTGCAATATGCCACCTGCTTCCCTGGCAATGCCAACCCTGTAGGGCTTCAAGCCCAACTGTGGTGTCTTGTCAGTAAACAGACAAAGATGTATGAATCATCTAAGTGACTCGGGGCAGGTAGTCTTGTGACAATAACATGTTGTTGAATCATGACAAAGAGTTATTTGCTCCATGGGATTACCGTAGCTCTGTTCCTGGGTGACACCACACAGCAACACGAGCATCTCTGCTATTTGCAACCACGCTCTAATCTTCCAGATACCTGCCACACACCATCAGATACCGAGCTGATGCACCTTTTAAAAGGAACCGCTCTACCAAAGAGAGAACAGTTATGATAAGCTGTGGTCTAGCTCTACATAGTCAATTACACTTAGCCTGTATGGATAGCCTGAAAACTCCATCCACCAATGCAATCAGTGTTGCACCCTACTGAGCAGACCACAGAATATCAAATTAAGTTCATCCGTCAAGGGAACAAGCTGTTCTCATATCTAATTGGCAGTTGAGGCTTAAGAACAGGATCCTATAAGAGAGAGTGGTGATCAGTGTACTTCCGTCTACAATTCTTTTTGTTAGACTTGTCTCAGCTTTTATCTGCTCTCTGTCTTTTCCTGAGAAATGTTTCAATGCCCAGACAGCCTTAATGAGTCTAAGATGTGGGTCTGCTGAGGCTCTTTTTGTGTGGTTTTGTCTTTATCTTTATCTCTGGCTAACACTCAATTGGACATGTTGCAGGGTTTAGCCTGGCAAACAAAAAGCATTATCAGCCTCTTGTGAGCAATAATGAAGAGCCTTTCACATTGTTGCAGAAAAAAGCTACTTTCTGCTTCATGCACAGGTGACACTTTTTTTTTTTTTTTACCAATTCTGTCACAGAGGTTTCAAGTATGCTCATTGAGGGGTCTGCTGTGGATCTACGGTGTCTTCTGTTGGCATTTAAATCCCATATCCATATATGCAGGACCTTATTAGTTGGCCTGAGGGAGACAGTATAGGCAATATCATGCCTGTGATGACCCCACTTGCTTCTTTACACAGCTGACTTAAAAAAAAGAAAAAATTAAAGGCCAAAGTAATCATGGTTCTTGTCACAGGAATCCAGAGTAGTGTGAGCAGAATGCAGCAGAAAACAAACCATGCATGTTCACACATACACATCCAGTCATTACTGCTACATAAGAAGCCAAAAAGCAACTCCTGTTAGTGCAGCACACACATGGCTTTGAGCAGCATCTCAGAAAAATGTGGGAGGAGGTTGATGATAGTTCAAATACAATACATTAAATTAAATTTGTAGTGCTTTCCTTGGAGTTTTGGTCAGCCTTGAGCAGCCAAAAAGACAGGTTTGTGTCATTCAATGTACTACTGATAGGAGAGGGTGACTCTTGCAATAAGAGGTAAAGATATAAAGATGGACAACAAAACTGATGCCTGGATTATACATTTCATGTCTGCAAGTGTGCAAGGGTCCACTAGGTTCGTGTGATATACATTTTTTCATCAGAGGGTGCATGCTCTGTATTTAGGCTCATTATGGACATCTGCATACCAATTTGTTGTGATCACGCAGGCTTGTCCACATGACCACTACGCTACAACAAGATATGAAATAAGTGTGCATATTTGGAATCCATCCTCTAAGCAAACACCAGAAAGCAGTACAGTATAAACTAAGCATGGTGTTTACAGATGTCTGTGTATGCATTCGCTTAGTGTATAGAGTATAATCCAGGCTTAAGAGTGTATAGTAACACAAGTCTATTTGCAAGTATGAAGCATTCCATTTGAACTCGGAAGTCGTAATTTCCAAGGTCAGATTTACAACCTGGAATGTCCTAGGAATCAACTGTCTGTGGACATGTTGCTACACAATCAAACTACTAAGAATATCTATCTAAGAGCGACAGAGTGTGTGTGTGAGCGTGCGCATCTGAGGGGGAGACAGAGAGAAAGAGAGAGACCGTGGAGGTGTGAAAACAAAGATGGCCGAGTAGGTGGCCATGCGGTGTGAACGGGTGGTGTAAACAAAGGACAATGGCCGTGTGTTCTGTTAATGCAGTGTAATGGTGCCGTGTTAGCAAAGAGGATGGTTAGTTGCATGCAAGACATAACTAACCGAACATAACTAACCTTACTCAGCTGTATAGCTACTCATACTGTCACTATGTTGTGCTCTCTATGTTATCAGTCCTTGGAAAGAGCGGTTACTTAGGTGCTTGTAGCTGGCGGTCCGTTGCTATAAAGGGAGAGCCAGGCTGGAGAAAGGCTTAATCCAAGGTTGAAGGGAAAGTCTGTCTTTGCTGTGTTTGCTGTGTGCCGGGTAGAGGGAGGCAGGCCACTCCTTTCTTTGCGCTGCAGAGTTAGCAGTCCTGGTGCTAACATGGTTGAACCTGCTTAGCTGGCAGACTTTGGGTTCTAGCAGCTGATGCTAAGTTGACTCGCTTACTTTGTTAAGACAGTAAAATAATATTCAGTGTGGCTGCTTCAAACAGGCCACATGTGGTTTGGAAAGTCCAGAAGAGAAAGAGCCAAAAATGGTGTGTCTGCATAGACAGGGACCGGTGAGGAGACCTGCCTCTTCACTGTTGGCAGGCTGGGGAGAAGAGAGAGAGAACAATGGTGGTAGCTGGTCTTTCACCCGGCCGAGGATTGAGGGTCACCCCCACTCAACCAATGGGAGCTGATTGTTGGTTCCATTGGTGTGAAAACCTGGATGATTGTGGGAAACCAAGTTCAATGGCTCCCTTTGTTGACAGAGAACAAAGGACCATGCAGTCTCATCCACCATCCTGGGTGGCCTTGGCTGCAGCCTGTAATAAAAGTTTAGTTTTAACACAAAATGAGTGAATTCATCAGCAGAAATTTTAGTGGTCCCCACACATAAAAATCAGAAATGTCAACTGACTAAAGGTGCTAGATGAAAGCTCAGGGGGTCAGTAGGCTTCATTCTCTGGGATCCAAGAATGGCTGTACAAATATCCATGCCAATTTCATGCAATAGTTGTTAAGATAATTCAGGGCGGACCTGGCCAAAAATCACAAAGTGAACTATGATTGAATAAGCGTTATGAGTAAGAAGAATACTGTCTGACTTCTTTCAACCTGGAATGAAAAAAGACAGAAAAAAGCCAAGCTGGTATATCCTCCTGTGTGCAGAACGCTGTTGAAGCTATCCATGAATTCTAAAAAGGATGTGTCATTGTAAACACGTGCCAACTTTGGGAAAACACATATTCGTGCTTCTTCCCAAAACAACCCATTAATGACAGTGACAGATTCTAACGGTGAAGTAGAGAGTAGACAGTTGAGAAAACTTCTGAATCAAAGAAAAACAAAGCACCACCTGCATCACCATATGATAAATGTATGATCAACAAAGCTCCTTAGATTCACACTGCTATGAATGCAGATGTCTGAAAAGAATTACCATGATTACTTTAGTTGACATTATTATTATCATGTCATCACAAGGATATGAAGGAAGTCAGCTGACACAGTGCCACATACATACATTCTATTTTTATTATTTGTCATTTTAATTGTCATTATACAGCTTCTTATTTATCATTTGATAAAAAAAAAAAAAAAATTGTGTAAATGTATTTACTCTTGAGCGATTAAGTCAACAAACACAGGAATTAAATGTCATAAACTAAAAAAAAAAAAAACATTACATGTCTAATTTACCAAAGGATAAAGACATCTGTCACAATTTAAAACGGTATAAAGATAATAAATTAGTCTAATCCTGCCCTAACAGACTATACTTTAAGTTGTGAAGGTTAAGGCCATTATATTTCATCAAGTCAAAGTAACAGATCCCACCCATTTATAAATACCATTGTTTGAAACAAATGAAATGATGAATTGATAATGACAAACTCATGCAGCTGATCTACTCCTCTAATGCAGGTAAATGTGAATAAATGCAGGATTTTAAAGCCTACAGTCTACCAAAGTTTAACCCTTGAATACACAAGGTGCTTGGAAATTGATTCTCTTCATTGTTAAACTGAAATTCAGTATAAATTAACATAGTAGAAATATTATTTTATTATTATTTTGCAACAGTGTTGTTGTCTACTTGTTACTCAGATGGTTTTAAATCTGTGTTTGGTACAACATAAACATTGAAAACAGTGTTTTCTGTCTTGTTCATCATATACGGCTCTCTGACTACCAGAAGACAACAACTTCTAATTAGTGATGAAACAATTTATTATGGCACAATATATTAGCATATATAGATGTGGAAATATGCATGATGAAGTTGAAAAAAGGATCACAACTGCAGTGAGTCTTAGTTCTCAACAGTGAGGCCTAAGTGTGAATAGGAATGTGTTTTTTCTTTTATTGTGTTTGGCTACAATCTACTGCTTGAACCAGAATCAGATTCATTCACCAAGTATGTGTACATTAATTGTTAATAAATAATTGTTCTCAGTGTACTTTCACAAGGATAGACACAACAGCTAAGATCAAGGACAACTAATAAAGGTAAAGAGTAGAGAGGACTTTGCGCACACAAGTATTTGAAAAAATAAGTGCAGAGCTACAACAATTATCAAGTAATTGGTTATTAATCGATTATTAAATTACTCACCAAATATTTTGATAATCAGCTAATCGGTTTGAGTACTTTTTAAGACAAAAAAGTCCAAATTCTCTAATTCCAGCTTCTTAAGTCTTAATATTTTCTGATTTCTTTACTCTTCTCTAACAGTAAACTGAATATCATTGAGTTGTGGGCAAAACAATACATCTGAGAGCCTCACCTTGGGCTTTGGGAAACCCTGATTAACATTTTTCACCATTTTTGACATATCATGGACCAAATCATGAATCGATTAATCAACAAATAACTGATAGATTAATCGACAATTCAAATAATCTTAAATTGTATCGTCCTAAATAGATGTATAAGAAGCACCAGTGACTAACATAAATAAAGTCTACATACAAGTCAAGCGTTCTGTAATTTGCACGGATTATAAATAGGATTTATTCTGACGGTGCATGATGATATATACATGTATATATGTAGAGGATTATTGACACTATGGGTCCTATCTTATACCCGGCGCAAAGCTGTTGCCTGGTCGAAGAGCATAGTCTGTGGCACAAACAGTCTGTCTGCACAAGATAGCATTTGGAAGTGATTCCCAAACTTTTTCCAGTATGCCCCCCTTTCGGCAGCCAACAAAAGTTCAAGCCCCCCACCACAAAATTTTCAACCAATTGTTAACAATAACTGGGGATGAAACTGATAAAAAAAAGGATTCAAAAGTTAAATTTTAGCAAAATTAAGGTCAGCTGGATAGAAACAGCAAACTCATTCGTTTATTCCCCCTACATAGATCAAATTCATTCAGCTTTGTTTCACTCTTTTTTTCTTTCGCGCCCCCCTTGCAGTGGCTCTGTGCACCCCGGGGGGGCACTGTGGTGAGGAACCACTGACATTTGGCGTGTTTGGCGAAAGCACACACGGACGGCACGGGTTGAAGCTGCACCTCAATCCTGCTCAGGTGAGTGTTCAGCCGGTATGAGGTCCAGCTTCGTGGCCAGACTCTTCTCTCCCCTGCTACTCCCCCTCTCCTGCCCACTGACAGGACAAATTTAAGATTAAATATTTAATATAGTATATATATATATATATAATAATATAATATTTAATAAAGTTGCATTTGAACTACATTTTAAACACTTGAAAAATATCCCTTTAAGGTACATTTTGAACAAATAAAAAATGTGATTAATTTGCAATTAATCGCAATTAAATATTTTAATCGATTGACAGCACTAATATATATATAAATATATATATGAGCTTGTGTGAAGCTCCCCCTAAAGTTGTTGCTAGGCACGTCCCTCGGCTATGTACCTGCAGGCTGTGTACCTGCTGACTCCGTCTCTGACAGAGAGGTAGAAGCAGGCCTTGCCACCTCAGACTAGTTCTCCCATGCTGCCACCATTGTCTCTTGGACCATCACCTCTCTGACAGAAAGAGACAGCAGCTCCAGTGCGATCTGGATGCTGACCAACAAAATGCAGCACTAGCGACACTCTCTGAGACTGAAGCTTTAAATATTCTCTGTTTATTACTGAAGCTTTGAAGCCCAAAATATAACATTCAGAACAACCCTAGTCTGCTGTTTTCTTGCCCATTTCCTGACTCGTGTAAGTCCTGGATGGGGGCAGGTTGGTACAAATGATTTTCTCTGCAGTCCTGACTGTCTGTTGAAGTCTGTTCCTGTCCTGTTTAGTGGCCGATCCAAATCAGACAGTGATAGATGAATAGGGAACAGACGACATTATTGCAGAATAGAAATAGATCAGAAGCTCTTGAGACTGGTTGAGCTGGGCCTCTGGGCCTTTTTGATGACGGAGTCTATGTTGGACGCTCATTTTAGGCCCTGTGAGATAGTGGATCCCAGAATCCTGAAGGTATCCACACTGAAGCTATGACGGTGCTACTGTGAATTGTGGTGAGACTGTTATTTCCACAACAGTAATTTAAGAAATGTAGCCGAATAAACTGGATGAAAATTTTCAATGTTTGTAAAGAACGTCTTGGGTAGCTTTCAGTTGATAACCACAGCTTTCACCACTTCATCCAGGATCAAGGGAACATGATGGGGTTGTACATTGTATTAGGTTTTTCATGAGCCAAGGCCAAGTCACTCACACATCATTTATACCATGGCTAGTAGTTAATTTAATGTTTATTATCATATCTCTGAACAACAGTGCAAACTCATCACACTCCGATATGGCAATGGTGTCTGAGAGGCCTTTTGGAGCTGGATTTACGAGGCTGTTAATAGCTGAAGAGATCACATGGTGATTACTGCATCGTGATTATCAGTTACCAATTTTGAGAATTTCTAAATGCTGTGTTTATAATGATGGGCTCTTTTAGAGGGCCAGAATAAACCAGAAGTCAAGTTTTTGGACTCAGCTTTTCTGTATTTGGGTTAAAGATATCCTTAATTCTTGTTTGCTGTGGTCTCTCTAAGTGTGTGCTTGCACTGTCAGAAGTAGTCTTTTGCTAATTATTAAAGTTACCAAATCATCACTAGAAGAGGGAAGGCAAGTTGAAGGTAAATTTACTTGATAATTGACTTGAAAATTCTCAGTAGCCTCAGGCATAAGATAACATTCCTTACCAATTATCAGTTTTAACAAACATATCAATCATTATTCTGCACGGGATCAGTGGGCTTAAAGTGTGCAGTTGTGAATAAGAAAACAAACATTTGTATAAAATATATTGTCTTCAAACTTAAGTGGTAATTTTTGCTAAGGCAATGTGACACAAGCCAAAGAAGAAATCTGAACCACTAACTGGTTAAGAGTCTACTTCTCTTCATGGTAGCTTTGCTGTAATTCAACTTCTTGAATGTGAACAAAGTGCTTCCTTGTAAAACTATACTTTCAAGTAGTTTCCCCAAGTATTTTTAAGGAGGCTTTGCAAACCAAGTGATACACGAGAGCCTGGGAGCAGCAGCTGCAGATTGGCGGAAATGCACATACATTTTATTCAAATCCTGTGTCTTAAGATTCCTCAACATGGAGCTAAACAGGTACTTTCACTTGAGGGAGAAATTACTGGTGTGAGGACAGAATATGTTTCCAATTTAGCAGGGGGAGGAAGATATCGAAGGAAATGTAATGAGGGAGAGATCTGGAGATTTAGAGATTTAGAGAGGAGGGGACTGGGGGAAGAGACACAGAGAGGGAGAGAAGTTGTGAAGAGTGTAGTTTTCTTGTATAGCTGTAAGTTGACAGGTAAATTAGCATGTGTGTCTAATGGGGGGAAACCAGCCAAGCCCTCGTAGGCACCCTTTCACTCTGACAAACAGGCAGCTTGTTGACCCAACTACTGCTTCTGTCATTCCATTTCTCAGTTTTAGCATTTAAACACAGAAACAAACACCCTCCCACTTTGACACTGACATACTTACTGACATCCAACAACACACACCACAGCACAAGCACACATTAGGCTTCCACGCGTGTGCCTGGAGAAGGATAACTTAATCTAATAAGATTTAGAAAGCATCAGATGAATCTTGAAATGTTCAAAAAGGTTTTGAGATGTTGGTCTCTTGATTGATCTTCTATCATGCTTTTTTAGCAGAATTGAGAACCAGTAAAAAAAAAATCATGGATCACAGCATGCATCTTGAATAGAGCGTGTGGAGTTGTTTACAATCTGCTCATCAAGGCGAGGGGTAAATCTCTCTCATGCAGCCCACTTTTTTCTCCACCTTCCTGCACATAGCAGGAATCAATAGCCAGATTGCTGTCTCTGAATCTCTCTGTCATTCGTTTTTCTTCCAATCACTTTGCTGTGTATACCCTTGATGCCATGTTTGAGTCATAAATCAACACCTTCACGAAGTGGGAGGAGTGGGAGTGTCTGTGTGCATGCACATGTGAGTGTGTGCATGTACTGTATGTGTGTGCGAAGTGAGTGTGTGCACATGCATAAATGTTTGTTAATCTGTGTGTGAGAGCCCACGGTTGGGTATTACCACATATCAGTGTGCCTGTCTTCTCGTCGCGGGTGTCTGAATGTTTCATCTAATCATTAAACGCTGACAGGCTTCACAGAGTAGCGCCACTGATCCCCGTCAGAGGAATACGGGGCCTGACTTCATTAGCCCTGTTAGTACTAAGCTGCTTTACCCTCACTCACGCCTGGCTTAACCTGCACAGTGATAAATGCTGTGAGCAGAGGGAAAGATAGGCAGAGGGAAAGAGGGGTGAAACAAATGGAAAGCAGGGACAAAGGCATTTAAAGAGAGAGGCAAAGGTGCCAAAGTCAGGTCAGAGAATGAGGAAGTGAGAAATGGGAGGGGAATGGGAGGGCACAGAGCGTGTGAACCTGGAGTTTTCAGAGGTATGGGAGGGGATAAAGCTCAAAGTGATGTTTGAACTGAGAGGGATTTACAAATGCAAAAACGACCAAAACAATCAATTAACTTGTGTTGCAATTAATCAATTACTATGCTGGCACATTGACAGCCAAAGTGCTTAGCTGCAATTCCTGCGTGATGCTCCTATGCGTTGAAGAATTAGCATTGACCTCTATGCACACATATGCATCCGCGTTCATGCACAGGCTCATTCATGCTTGCGCATATGCGTCTAAGCACATAAAGATATGCGCACACATCTTTGTTCTCAGCACATTTCTCCAGCACATTCATCTGGTTTCCCTCCTACCAAGGCCCGCCTCCCCTCTCAACACTCAGTCTTTTTCTCCTGCCAGCAGAGGTTTTTGGCTGGCTTAAGTACGCCCACAGGCCCCCGAGGGACAGCCCATGACGGATGGCACTGCGTGTGACTCCGATTCGATTCAGCCCATTTGATAAATTTATTGCTGGCATTTTGAAAATGAAATTAGAGGGACGTCTCCTAGAGACTGTTTTTCCAGCACAGGTGCCATAAATACACTTCATTTGGCAGAGCAGAGGGAGGAGGAGTGTAAAGGGGTGGAGAGGTGTTGGATAAAGGATGTCATGGTAGGGGGCAGATAGTGGGGATGTTCTACAGAAGTAGAGAACTAAAGAATAAGGTCAGGTTATAATGAGGTCCTGTATTAATCATGATATTGGTGAGGAACAACAGTAAAGGTTATTCAGCCATTGCCTGAAAACTACCTGGGTCTAAATACTGTGTGCTGCCCTTCAATCTTATACATGTACTGTAGCATTGTACTCTTTGAGCAGATGTGAGACCCACATCTCTCATGTTGAATATTAACATAATTGAGACTGTGGGGAGTTGACATTGCCAGTGTGCACAAATGTCCTGCTTTCTCTATCTTTCATGCTCAGGCAACACACAAAAACACATGTACATACACACACACACCACACACACACACACACACACACACACAAACATAAAAACACACACCATGCCAGTCTTTTCAGAGATTTGCACACACAAACACATGGTTTATGTACACTATCTTTGCCTCAAGGCCACATGGCTCTTCAGTACGGATGGCACTGTCAAAGCTGCATAGCCATCTATAACTCACAGTGTATGAATGAATATGGTGGACTATTTTTCTCCATAGCACTCTCAATGTGTGAGGCTGAGAGACAGTGAATGTTTTTGTTGATGCTTCTGACTAAACGGATTTGAATTGGAAATACTGCATGGGCAAGAAAAGAAAGACATACAAACACACAAGAGTCAGACACAGACATGGACACACGGGCTGACAAAAGTGAGCATTCATTCACTGTCAGGGTTGCATGGCCTTACTTATCTCTCTCACATTCAGAGCCATATGTGAGCATGGCTGTGGAGAGATGATGTACGTCACGCCAGCCTCTGCTCCCCTTCAACATTCATCAGAGAGTGAGGCTCGGGCAACCCACATCACTTACCTTTATGGGCCCATCTGACAACATCGTACACCGTACAGTCATCACATACATAGGCCTTACAGCGGTATGTGTGTGAGTGTGTGTGTGCGTGAGGGCAGACTAAGTGTAACCTGTCACACAGCTGTAGTCTATCAATGCCTCTTGCACTCTATCTACAAGCAGCTTCAATAGATCTGAAGCTTTGTAAGGTAAAAGAGCGCTGCCATGTTCTCAAAGACACTCTCCTGCTGTTCAGGTTTGTCATATATACATGTTGCGCACATTATATCAGATCCAGGTGACAATGAAAATATTTTCACCTGCGTTCTGTTCTGCTCTGGTAAGAGCTCGCACAAAACAACACCTAAGTTCTTATAAGCACAGCAGGGAATCAAAGAAAGTTTCAACAAAATCAGCGGGGAGTTCTGCCGACTGATTGTCTGCTCCTGCTTTGCAATCACAGCGCACTGAGACACACCCTCTGCCATTACTGTATCTCCACAATGACGAGGAGAGGGTTGGGACTGCTTGGTGCATACACCTGCAGGCTGCCACTCACAACAAAACCCCCGGAGCTGTTTAGACAGTTTGACTGTGGGGCCCCATCATCTTACAAAATCAAAACAGCCTACAGGTACGTTCCTACAAAACATCTCCCCCTCCTACATCTCCTGTCTCTCCCCGAAGATCCACGATGCAAAACAATCACCTCCCCCAACTTCACATTAACATACACATGAAAGTGTGGAGGAGTCGAAACAGAACTGTGATTAGTCTTAACATGAGACTTACAGAAAGCGATGCATAAACACAGACTGTGGGCTGTCTATCATTGCGGGATAGCAGGATAATTTAGTCTAGGTGTCAGTGGGTGTGAGTGATTGACTTTGTAATCAAACAGACTGTTCTGTAACAGAAACACTGGATGACTCAATTTCAAATCAGCATCAACAGCACTATGAACTGTTTTTCATCTCATTAGCAAAAAAGATTGAGAGCACACACAAACACATGCAGAGGGCAACGCAACCACAGGCCACTCATGTGAAAATGTATGGGGATCCACAGGTGACTGATGGAAGGCTGTCTTACCTTTTTGTGATGACACGGTGGTATCTGTAGATAAAAGAGAGAAAACACACAGAGGAATGTGTTAAGAGCTGACAGGCTGCTGTATACTAGACACATAAAATGCAGAAGATGACAGCCACAGCAGTGATTTGCTGGGAGGGAATCCAGCCACCCAAGAGGATAAACAAATAGGGGGAGTTGTATACAGCCAGGGGGTCTCTCATCTCAGACCTGCAAAAAATATCCACTTAATCAAACTCATGCACACTTAGTTGTGCCTAGGGCTGTGACCATAACCGTATCATTGCAATACCCTGGTCATGTGATTAGACTTGTAGTTCTCGAGACCGGTCTTGGTCTCAAGACCGGTCTCAAGACCACTTTTTTGTGGTCTTGGTCTTGTCACGGCCTCGACAGTCTTTGGTCTCGGTCTTGTCTCGGTCTCGGGTCTCTCGGTCTCGCAATGTCTCGGACTGGCCGAGTGGTCTCGAAGGGATTTGTACAATTTGAAGTACAGTTTTTTATTTGTATTTTGCATTTGATTTAATGCATTTTTTGGTGCACCTGCATGTGTGTCTATGTATTTAATTACAGTATTGTGCTTATAATGGCCTTGTTTGAATAAAATATGGCATCATTGGCCTTTGAATAATATTTGCATATCGTTGTGATTGATTAAGCATTAGGCCTATGCCATTTCAGTGATGCTGATATTATACAGTGTAATTTGGCTACTATAATGGTAAATAATGCAATTTCAAATTGATAATTGTGTGTATCTTTAATATTTAAAATTCACGTTTCTACTACAAATTAAGTACAATTTAAATCAGTGACATATTTACCATTCATTAGACTTTTTTTGAGGTGCAGGGTGGTGTTGGAGGCTTGTTATTTTGTTAGATGACTTTGGGACTAGTTAATAGTCATGTCAGTCCTTAATAGCACACTAAGCAGCTGAACCCAGTATGGTGCTTATGTTCTACAACTCATGCAAGATGACAAAAAACTAGTTTTTTTTTGTCTCGGTCTCGGTCTTGGTCTTGAGCTGAACTAGTCTTGGTCTTGACTTGGTCTGTCTTGGTCTTGGTCTTGGTCTTGTCTTGGTCTTGATACTCTCTGGTCTTGGTAGTGTCTTGGTCTTGGTTTAGGCGGTCTTGACTACAAGTCTACATGTGATGCCTCAGTCTCGTGTTGAGATCAGTGCAGGGATCTCTCAATACAACGATGGGTTCACGCTGGCCCCACAAACTCAGGAACACAGTCTGTGTTTGGGTGACAAGTCAGGAACACAGGCTGTCATGGGTCAACAGAGTTAACCCACAGCATCTTGGGATTGCCAGTGGGCAGCTAACAACATGCTAACAACAACTGTTTTCAAGACTGAAATAATAGATAAGATAAGATAAGATAAGATAAGATAAGATAGATGATAAGGGGAAATAAAAATAAGATAGGGAACAATATAAACGGGGAAATTATAAAAATAGAAACTTAGCAGTTGAATGAATTTACACCATTGCATGGAGTAAATACTGATATTGAACATAGAATGATGGTATTGCACCTGATTATTGCAGATTGGAATTAAGAATTCACCTGCCTGAAATACTGCACATTATTAAGTGACAATACACCTGAAGTGACATTACATTGACATGGTACTTAAGTATCAGTTTTCGTGTCACCCTTATGGGAAACAACAGACAAAACTCCTCTTGGTCTTGAAAAACTGCAGCATTTATTAACTGAAACAGTGTAACCTGTGCTGTACATTTCCTGCTAGAAAATTTACTGCTAAATTTAAGTTTCTGCTCAGCTATGAATAGCGCTGTCATTCAGTCTGCTAGTGGTGCTGCCTCACTTCAACGCCACACACAATTTACACACTGCCTTTTTCCTTTTCCTTTTCCTTAAAGGAGCTACAATACGTGCATGACAGTATCCTCAATAAAGTCCAATAAAAAATGATTATTAAGGCAGTCATGGTAAACCGCCATCCCACGGGGATAAGTTGCTTTCTCAACACGGTCAGAAAAATCCATATTGTCACAACCCTAGCTGTGCCTCAATATGCAAACACACATAAGGACACATACAGTGGAGGTAATGCACACAGAGCTATTTTATACCACAAAGAGAAACCAGGTGGAAGACAAAGAAAGTATCGGAGTAAACACATGGAAGACAGGCCTCAAGTAGAAAGATGAGCGTCTCAAGACCCCTGGAAAACCTTGATCTCTTACACAATTTGCCATGAGTGAGTGTTCTAATAAGTAAAAATAATGCCTTTGAGGTGCGAGACAGAGCAAATCAAATCCTTTCAGTAAGCATTTTAGGCTCTTACTCAGAGCCCACCAGAGACCCTCCTTGGCCCACAAGGCATGGATCAAAACACGGGCTGCTCGGAGGGAAGGATGTACTGCAACATGTTATTTTATTCAACACAGAACATTTACAAAAAAAAAAAAAAAAAAAAAAAAACTTAAGGAGACGTGATTGCAAAGAAGAAAAATACAGTAAATTTAGCTTATTGTTCTCATAAAATATTTACCAGGACCGTGCTTGTAAGCTCCCAAGGTTTCATTTTTATTTAATAGACTTGCAGGGACACTCTTTTTGTAGAACTTTTTTTTTTTTTTTTTTTTTTTTTTTTTTTGTATAACTTTGTACTTTCAGCAGTTGGAATCCTATAGAACATTTCTTACTGGCCAAGTGCCCAAAAAGCCCAAATGGCCACAGACATGGGAGGGGAATAATTGAATCCGGGTGGATTTGTGGTGTGCTCGGCTGAGGAAGTGATAATCCAAAGCTCTGCCTAATTGCCAGAGTAAAGATGGCGCCCATTGTGGGGGTGGCGTCGGTGTTTATCAAGGCAGTGTGGCGTGGGATTGGACTGAGCATTAGGGCTTTACACACTTTTGTTTTGTGAGGTGTTACAGTGGATTTGAGCAAATATTGGCCCTCTGGTTATTACATGGTCTGATTGTCTGCTATGCGACTGTCCATAAGCTCTGCATGTCTACCCTAATCTGAGAGGAGGCTTCAAATAATTAGTTAGTGAAGCACTCTCACAGCCTGGCGCAGCCAGCCTTATCACTAAAAGAAAATCCTTGGTCCATTTCCTTCTCACCCCAAAGGCTTACAAACTCTCACCACTGTTAAAACCTTCGGGATAGCCGCATAGATGATAAAATATTACCCGACATGTCACAATCACTGGCCCACATCCTACTCTTTTTGTCATTTGTTTTGTCAAAGAAAGACTTCAGTATGTCAAGTACTCTAAGTAGATGATCAATTTTAGAAGGTTTTCAGAAACAGACGGACAAAAAGAGAGAGGAGAGACATCCTTGTTTGTGGTGACTGACATGCCTGATTTTTACATTCAAAATTTTAATTTAATTTCCAACATCTACGTGAGATAATACACATCACATAAATGGGGGAGGATGAAACCAAAGGACAATTATAAATGAATATTTAGTGCTTTAAGCTTAATATTTTTAAACTAACCAATGTAAAACAAAACAAAGGTCTTTTGAGAACTTTCATACTTTTATAGTTTCTTTCAGTAACTGTCTTAAATAAAACTAACAATAGCTGTGGTTACATGCACGCTTTTTTTTTCATTCAGTCTGGTGTTCATGTGTGCCGACGCCTTCAATCAGAACAGCTGTGTGACATTCACAAAGGTGATGAATACGTCATACATTTGTCCTCTTCAACGGCTACCTTTCAGTACCAACCCATTCAGCAATCTCTTTAGCACGTGTTTGATCTGCTCCCTGAAGACGGATATCTGTCGTCTGTTCAGCCCAGTTGTTGCTATTATTGCGTTACTCTTAATCAAGCAACAGCTTGATAGCATACATTTTCCTACAGAAGGCATCACAAGAGGAACTTCTTGGTGACAGTAATTTACTACCATCTATGGCGTCCAATATTATTCAGTTCTTTAAGATTTTGCATCAAAAACAAACTCTGCAGAGGCCCAGTTCAGCTTGGGAGAGGCCATTTTTTGGAAGTGAAGAAACGTACGCCCACCCACATTTATATCAAGACGGAGGGCAGAAAGAACCCAACCACAAAGTAAACAAGTTCAGTCATTTACATAGTGCAATTTTTCTTTTGATCCATTTATGAAAATTTTCAAATAACCCCTCTGCAGCCTATTGAAATTTCAATCAGTGTGGCCCAGTTTATTTTGACTGAGGTGTTTCTATGGAGCATTTTTATTCTGCTTGGGTTTAATCTGATTGTTAGGCTCCATGTAAATGCAGCTAATGTTTTTGTGCTGAATATACACATATAAGAGCATAAAGCATCTATAGCTTATAAGTTGAGAGTCAAACATACCCAAAGTCCAGAATGTTCATCAACAGTCTGTGCCAGTATGGAATCTGTGAATTTATTGTTCCATGTTTGTGAATTAAACAAAATCAAAGCTATTATGTAACGCTACAGCAAAACCTATTGGATTTGTCAATGTAGCTGAAGATTACATGAATGGAAGGCAGAACCAGAAGTCTTACAATTCTGAGTGGCTAAGACAGTGACAGGTAACTTGTTGGCATCAGATAGACATTTCATTTATTTGAGCATCTCACATGATTTACATGCATCTACAGCAGGATTTTGCAGCACATTAAGAGATCAGCAAAAAACTGCTGCTGTAGAAATCTCTTTACTTATATCAAACTCTGCTGTTGAGCATTGGTTGGACATTATTTTATTAAAACACAGCACAGTGGATACACAGTGTATATCAAGGTGTAGATTGGAAAAGAGCTTACAGAGTTCAAACAAAATTGTTGTGACAACACAATTTAACTGTGATTTAATTCTAATATAACAAGGCTTAATGTAAATTATGGATTAATTAATTGCCTCTACGCACAGTTACCTGCAGTAAACAGCAGGGTGCTACACTGTGTGTCACTTTCTCTCTAGGCACATTCATATAATATATTGGGTAGGGGAGGAATCTGAAGAAAATATTTTAACATTCTCTCTTTCAGCACTGTTTTGATAATGATAGATGATGAAAACACACCAACCTGGTGATAATAATCAATGAAAATAAGACCTTCTTCCCTTTGTAGAACCTACTGGGTCTGAGCTGAGACACCATGCTGATTGGTGTCAGCACACATAAATAACTAACTGTTTAGGGAGGTAAAGAAAACCTCTATCATTGATTACCACATTTCTTCCCAGCTATCAGCGGCTTATATGGATTTGGAGACTAATTTGCAGTGAATATGTGAGTGGCGTTTTGATGTGCCCAAGCACCCACAGCAGTACTCCTGTGGGTTTGAGTATTATGTAAAGTAGGCCATATGTCAATACAGGTTTCCCACTGTAAGGTATGTAAGCAAGCCTAGTAAAGTTAAGACTGCCCAAAAGCATGCCCGAGGACACTAAAAGCTATGTTTTAAAGATACATTTACAAAATAAACATTTCCAAAATGTTTTGCTTTACCTTTTAGTAATGTAGACCCTCAGTGTCAAAGAGGATGAAAGAACGAGGCAGACGGAGAAGAGAGCGATGGAGAGAAAGACTGATACTGTGACAATTTACGTACCCTCTTATCATTTGACTTGAATGGAATAGTTTGAAAGGAAAACAACTCAAGAGGCAAACATAGCTCAAACCACATTTTAGAGATCCTAATAGCTAATCAGGCATGGTTACAGGATATTCATGTTGACGTTTAGAACATTCAATGCCATTTAAAATTACATCTATTTGCCCAAAGACAATTTTTGATCTAATACATAGAGAGCCAATAAACAGAGAAGTAAAACATCCTGACATGAAAAATGGTCGATTTGAAATTGCACAAAATGACAGCCTACATTTACTGTATTCTCACTGAAGCAGATTAGGAGGTGAATGTTCTTTGTAAGGTTGGCCTATAATGTCACTGACTGACATCCACACAGAACCTCTGGATCTGACAAAGGATAAAAAATAAATAATATAATTAATACATAAATAAAAGAATCATTAATGTGCCTGCACACAGCCGGCAGTTACTGCTAATTCTGCCACCCTGTGATGTTGGATGTTGCCACATGTGAGAGATGGTAGCGTTAAACACTGCCCCTGTTGTGCACATCAACTGGAGACTAGCATCACAAAGAGGATTTATGTTGGCCAGAGGCGTGGACTCACATGACTTGGACTCGAGTCAGACTCGAGTCACAAATCCGATGACTTTGGGCTCTACTTGCAACTCGGCTTTGACACCAGTGACTCATGATTTCACTAAGACTTAGCTACTTTTGACTGGTACCACTTGATACCATCCTCCAACCTCAAAGATTATGAAGAAGTATGTTACTGAAAAGTGCCCCTGATCAATTAATTTCCCTTCATTTCTTGAGTCAACTTATGTTAATGCTTTATTCTCAGGAAGTCACCACTCAATTCCCCAGATCAACTGGGTTGGAACCAATCTGCTAGCATTCAATCAAGTTGCAGGAGAGAATCATGAGGAACTAACAACAGCCATAACCACCACAGTGTGAGCTTCACAACTGCTATGTGTGGCTAACCTATGGGTGACATCACTATTTATTATACTATGAGCCACACACACACAGACATAGAGAAAAAAGAAAAATGATTCTCTTTCAAGTAAAAGTTGCATTTTTATACTCTAATGCTCTCACATGACAAATAACACAAAAGTTGCCAAACTGTGCAAAAAAGTGCTGTGTAGTAAAACACTTTGTACCATAGATGATTGTCAGCGTCAGTTTGATGTCAGCACTTTTTTGCACAGTTTGGCACATTTTGTGCCATCTGTCACATGAGAGCATCACAATATATTGCATTATATGCAAGGCAAGCTTCAACTTGATTGAGAATGCTTTCCCTCTTTTGTGACCAATGAGCTCGTTCCCTCTGCCCTTACTGCATATCTAAATGAAGAATTGATACACCTGCACAAGACTAGGTTGAAGCCATAAACATCATATGATGGATTAACCTTAGTTAATAATGGTAGTGAGAACTATCATCAGCTGTGATGAGAACAGCTTAAGTAATTTCTGAGTCTCTCAGCTGAAGGTGCAAATTTCTTGGATTTTGCCCTCCTTCTCTCTTCCCCCTCTTCTCCTCATGTCTTCTCTAATTGACATTTTCAACCCACAGATACTGTGTTACACTTCTCCAGTGTGACCCTGATTTGAGGACAGCTGGATCATTTTGACACACAAATGCTGTATAGCAGCTGTTTCTAAGGGACAGATTGTGTTGTTAAGTCTGTAAGATCTGAAATTCTCTGTTTCAGAATGAGGGGAAACACAGTTCATCTGATTGCTGCTTTGCATTTCTAAAGGTTATACAGTTGGATTTCAGAGGTTCTTGGATGCTCTTGGGCCATTAAACTCAGCACAAAAAAAGATAATGTGAACAAAAAACAAAAAAGTTTGATCATTAGCATTAAAAAATAACAATAAAGGCACCATTTTAGAGACCTTGTTAGTTAGCAGTCACTGACACTAATGCAGATGGCCAGTTTCATACGATGAGTACCCAGGCCCACAGGTGAGACTATAGATGCATGCTGGCTCTCTGATACTGCAAATGCATGCTGACCGTATGAGGGTGTTAAGGAATAACCTCCTGATCCTTAACATACACTATACAAGCCAGACTGATTGAATTAGACTGCTATTGGAAACCTGTCTTCTATTGACCTCCTAAAGTTGTGGCCTTCCAGCAGTCCGCTGTGGGAATAGTTTTAATTACAGCCAGAAATTGGCTTCGATTTTATCCCCATCATGAAGTGAGGAATCCTTACAGCTAATCATCGCTTTATCAAGACAAATGAAAACCAGACGATCACTGAAGGGTGCTGCACGAGTACATGAATGAATATATCGTCACTGTGTGACTACATGTGTGCGTGTAGACAGATGTAAGTATTTTCATTCATGTAGCTGCATGTGAGCTGTGTGTAGAATTAAGTGTGCAGACTGCAGTGGAACCAAATGCAGCTGTCTTCAGATGATTAACCACTATTGATACATCATCTCTATAACGTAATTAGGATAAATTCCAATGCTGTAGCTGTTTGTCTCTTAATCATGCTCACTGGCGGAAAGCGACAGCCCATCACTTAAAGTTATGGACTGAAGAAGCTACTATGTGACGGATGGTGACACCAGTCAGTTGTGACCACTGACCTGGATGTTAATGATTTTAGGAGGACTACGTAATGATACAGCTCATGAGCTAAATAAAGCAGATAAAATCATATAGATTTCATATATTTTCAGCGTAAACATCCTAAAAGAAACACTGTTATTCCACCAGTGAAAGGTAGATGGTGAAAAGTCACTGTCACCAATTATTCAGTCATATACAGGTAGGTTTTCACCACATTTAATCATTATACTTCAATTTTTGTGCTTTGTGTTGTGTTGTGTTTTAACCATTGATGGAAGAAGTACCAAAACTTTGAGTTTACATGAGACTAGACTAGACTATACAGACACGCCCAAATATACTGTATATGATTTTGAGTATTTATATTATATAATGTTTTTTCCTTTGGTATGTAAACCACTTACATACCATGACTCATTAAACTAATGTTTTAAAAGCACGTGCCTGTGCTCTCTCTCCAGAAGAAAACAAGAAGACAGAACACAATGCTAGGTTTTAATTAGCTGAGTGTAGCGCATGCTCATCTGCTCCATACTGCACAGGGAGCGCAGGGAGTGCTGCCTTCTTGCTCATTATGTACTAATGAGGTTGTCTATTAATGAAAATGGAAAGCATTTATTTTGTGAGCACAAAGGGTTCAGCTGGATTAATTACTGCACTACAGCAACAAAATGAAAACAGAAAGTGCAGCATCACTCTTGTGTGGCACATTACCCATTAACCAACTGTTATCAGGGCCTGGCGAATGGTGCTGCACGACACAGAGCAGGGACAGAAACCGTTTGCATTGGCCATTAAAAAAACTTCATACAAACTACACACCTTCTGTGACGCATACATGCTTACTCTCACACGCTCACTAATATAAACATCTTGTCACTGTAACATGATATAATGATGTAATGATGGCATTTCGCTGCTGAAGTTCATTATAGCTTTTCTTTTTTTTTTTGCTGAAAAGAAAATTGTTTCACATTAACTGTGTTGTTATGTGAAGTGTTGACATCTACATAATGTCAACAAAACAATTAAAACAGATACAAAATGCCAACTGATATCTAATATTTTGATAAAAATGAGCACAGTGAAGACTCTGAAGAGATTAAATTGTTGAGTGTATTTTTTGTATGATTGCACTGAATAATTTCCAGTGAGAGACATGCTGTCTTCACTTGGAGACTATTTTTACAGAGGTGTCCAGAGAACTGACAGAGAGCTTCGTCACATGGTGCAGCTCCATCACCTCAAGCTCAGTATCACCAAAACCAGTGAGCTTGTTTTGGACTACTGCTGTATGTCTATTGGTGTTACAATGGAGAAACGAGACACAGAGTCAAACTGTAGTGGTGACAGCATGCAGTGTGTCAAATACATTGCTACAAAAAAGCTCTGAATTCTAACATGTGGATGCTTCACCTTTTGTTATTGAGTTATGGCATTGATAAAGGGCCAGAAAAGTGTTTTTGCAAAACACTGTAATGTTGCAGTGAAGTTGACTTATGACCTTTGCAGTATTAAATATCATTACTTTTAATCGATTTTATCCTATTTGTGTGAAATTTTGTCTTATGAGCATATAAATTCCTGAGTTATGACCAAAAACATGTTTGTTGAGGTCACAGTGACCTCTGACTACAAAATTCTAATCAGTTTTGTGCCCAATTTGAAGAAATTTCCTCAAGGCATTACTGTGATACAAGAATGCTCACAAGAATTGGACAGATGACAGATGGATGGACGGAGGGACAACCAAAAAGCATAATCCCTCCAGACAGGGTTGTCGCACGCATGAAAATGTATTAAATGGTCACATTGACCTTGGCCTTTGACCACCAAAAGCTAATCAGTTCATCTTTAAGTGCAAGTGGACATTTGTGACAAATTTTAAAAAATCCTCTCAAGGTGTTCCAGATATATTTCATTCGCAGGAATGGGATAGAAGGACAGACAGATGGATAGCCCAGAAGTAATGCACAAAAATATTTATTATTATCAACAAAAACTGATTTTTTGGGGAAAAATGGGATAAAAAAAAAAAATGAAAACAGCAGATCATATACTCACCACAGGGAGCAGGAATGGTTCAGCAGAACCACGCCTCTTCCTAAATTAATATAGCAGCAAAAGTGGCATCCCCGTGATGATATGGTTTTATTGTGCTGCATTTCCTTTCAAATGGCGATCAGAATCATTCTAATAGCCTGTTAATAGCTTGATCTCCCATTGGGCTCTCCTTGGAGAGGTCAGGGGCATGGGGAGCGTGTGGGCTCTGGCAGCCTCAGCAGATGGTTCTTGATCAGTTATTAGAGTCTGGGCAGCGAGGTCGTCTGGCCATGAGAATTCTGCCCTGCCTGGGGGATAACAACCCCGTCTGAACCTCCGGCTCCGGCTCTGGTTCCAGCGCCAGACGAATAGCTCTGTGTCCCAGCCAGACTGCAGGGACACTGGAGCAGTGACAGACTGCTGTCCTTAAGCCTTGTGACAATCTGGGCAAAGCAAACTCAGAAACATGCTTTCTGCTGTAGTTCATTTTCCTCCAGGAATTTGTTTCACCCTATTTGGGCTGCACATGATTTGATGACAAATGGTTATGTAATTGCTACCGCTGTCTGTTCTCTCTTGTAAAAATAATCACACTGATAACCAAAATCCTACTTAGCTGGATTTGAAGAAGAGCTATCCTTTCATTTCCATCACTGACTACCCCTATTGTACGCATGTCTGGAGGAAAGATAAATCATTAAATAATAGGAATGCATTTTAAAAAATCTGTGATTTGAAGCATCAATTGTGTTGTATTAAACGATGGAGACAGACTAACAAGGAGGATCAAGTCTTTGTTATTGAAATTGAATATTAATCTGAGGATGTCAGTGTGTGAATGTCTTGTAAAAAAAAAAAAAAAGTACGATAAGATAAATCCTACTCAGACAACTCTGAATCATCTATTGGCATTCCTGTCTTCCATTTTCTGCCTCATCTTTCTGTCTCTTCTTCCTCCATCGACAAAGCCACAGAGAAAGCGGTGGTGAATAAACACGACAATCTGAGCTTTATTTATCCTTTCCCCTGCGACAGTGGCAGTCTAAAATGGCAGGGCTTCGGATATGACCTTCAGTTAGAGTGGTTCTCCATCAGTCATCTCTGCCACCCACAGATCAGACAGTGGATGAGAAGTAGTGGCACCCTTCGTCCTCCTTCCCACCTACTCTCCCTTTTTAACTTCCCCCACAGTTGTCCACAAGAGATTTTTTACTTTCCTGTCCCCCATTTTTATTTTCCTTCTCTCCTTATCCTACCCTTGACCTATCTTTATTTGGTGCCTCTTTTCTTGATGCCTTTCTCTTCTCCCCATTGTTTCCTCTCTGCAAGAGGTACAGTCTTGACAGGTAGCACAAAGAATATCTGGCATAAGTGCTGGATTCTTAAGAGCAAAAATAATGGATACATGTTTTGCATATAACACACTTATTTGGAAATAATATATCTTGGAGTGAGAGAACTAAAGAGGAGACAGAGGGAAGGGGAAGTAGATAATTAGAAGAATAAAAGGAAACACTTTATAGTAATCTCTGTGGCATCCTCACTTGTCCACTAGTAAACCCGTTTTGTCGGGGCCACTAACCTAATGTCTGATTATGTTACCCTACAAAATACTAACTTATTATTTTCCATTATTTGTGTTGTTGGATCCTCTTTATCTCAGTGAATCAGCCATGATGAGCAGCTAAGCTCTGGCTAGTCTGATTACAGCATTCAAAAAGACACAATAGTTAAGAGTGCCCATTTTACATAATGTAGGTATAAAACCCTCATGCTGATACTCTTTGAATCGACTCAACAGTCCTAAACACTCATCCTCTCTGCAGCTTTCATAAATCTAACAGCCTGTCTTCCATCAAAGACATTGTGTGTGTGAAAAACAGTGATGATGAGTGTCCACTCTGCTTAATAACAGATATTTGCAGGTGACACTCTCTTAAAACGTTGCTTAATATCCTGAAGGAAATAAAATATTGACATGTGTTCCATAATCAGCACAAACACATTCAAAGACAAACTCACCACACACACACACACACACCCAGGAACTGTCAGAAAACTTCTATATCAAAACAAAGACAGTCGCAACAACAAAATGTTTTCATTTCACTCTTTTGTTATTGTACCAAATGAGTGTTTTCTTTTTGTAATCTTGCTGTTCAAATAATGATCAAACATGTATCAAGGTCTTTTAAAGATTTTGTTTTAATCTCATCCTTATTTATTTTTCCAACAAAAATACTGGGACATCATTTCATTTAGATAAAAGGTAAAACCAGATGCTTCAACAGTAACAGAGTCCCTTAAAGCTCTGGTTAATTAATGCTTTATGGTCTTAATAGCACTCTTAACTCAACGGCGGCGCTCCTTGAAACTGCTACGTTTTTGTTTTCATCTGTTATTTTTTGGCATAATTGCTGCAATACGTATATATGACAAGAACATTAGAAAAGAAGCGTGGGGTTTGAAGTAAGAGCAGTGGACCTATATGACGATCACTTCCGACTGCCAGACCAAATGCCTCAGGAGGAGAGTCAGGATAGAAGCCATGCTAGCCCAGATTGGTCTTAAGGCTGCTCCTGGCTAACGTCCGGTTGCAGGAAGGTGAAAGGATAAAATGGATTTCAGGCTGGCCAACCAATAAGAATAAGAGATTGTTCTGCCTGCATCTTAAAGAATCCTGTTCCACCACAACATCCTGGACCCTACTTTAATGGATGGACCATGTTCTGAGCCAACAGAACAACACTACACAGATGTTTACATCAATGATACTTGGTGCTCAAATGCAGTCAAATCTCATTGGCGTTATCTCTTTCTTGTTGCTGCTGTTTACATTCCCCCAGATGCAAATTCAAAAAATACACTACAGAATGTATCCAACTGTATACAGACTGAATCACTGTGATGTTGTGTGAACGAAAACAGTCACTTCCGGGTAGAAAACTGACAGTTGATTTGAATTAATCATGGACCAAAAGGTGATACTCTCTCAGTTGTGTCCATGCTTGCTTTATTGTGTGTACCAAGCTTTGACGTCTGGGTCTGATTGCAGTTTGTACTGCAGAGCAATATCAAGACGCTTCCTTTGCTTTGTGTCCTTTTCTTTGAGATAGAGAGAGAGTGCAGCCGTGGTCAAAGAGATTGAATGGGAAGAGTGGTGGTAGTGATTAAGCTGGTGAATCAGAGAAGTAAAAAATTATTTTCTGATTGTTTGACAGTGATTATTTTAAAAGCACAAACACCCAGTAATCCCACACACAGCAGCACAGCTCTGGTAATTGCAGCAACACCTGATTCGGTCAGAATACAGTCTAACTTTATCTCGTTTTGGGCAAACTCAAGCTGGCATTTCTTTAGTCTGTGGCTCCAACCTAACACTAATGAAAGTGTAACATATGTATTTTAGATGAATGAGATATATATACTAAATTGCCACTAAATTGCCACTAAATTGTCTGTATATGTTGCAGGGATTTTCTACCTGGAAGTTATAATACAAACATTGCACTTTGTTCTATATTGTTTTATTTTATATTTTATCATATTCAATTAATTATCTATATATATGTTCTATGTGTGTAGCGTGAAAGAAGTACAATTTGTTTTTCCTTGTGCATCTCTTTGTTGCATTATTTCTAAATAAATTACCTTAATACCTTAAGCTAGTTATCCATACATATGGTGCAGTAAAAGGATTAGAGTGGAGACAGAGGCAGGGATTCACTCTCAAACAAAGACAACTGAACTATCTGAAAGTTTAACAGCTGTGGCACATTATTTCAGTATCTTGTAATCTACATTTTCCAAGCTCATGTTGCAATAAATTATACCACAAAATAATATCCAACGCAATAATCTCTGTCAGTAGCATATGTACCACAAAATAGCTTTCAGAAAATGCTTTGGTGAATTGTTGCATTTTTTAAATAATTGTTTATTGCCTACTATTTCATATACACACACACAAACAGTCATAACAAATGTTTTTATTTTCACCCTCGGTGCACTTTTCTATAAAACCTTAATAATAAAAACTACGAGCGTGAGACAAATAATTACATTGGCCTCAGGCTAGACTGTGCATCTTCAACCTACTCATTCAGGCAGAGCACACAGTGTTTAGCTGTAGGACATATAAGCTTATCCTTTGTGTGGATGAAGCATTTTGGAATTAAATATAAAGCTAATGTTAAACATAAATAGGGTCCCATTTTTGTTATTGTTAACATGACAAAAAGCTAAACAAAATGCATATTTGTGAGGTGTAAAGGCCAATGCTTTTAGTGTGGCTGCCAGAATAACAGCCATTAAGAACATATGTAAACATTTCCAGAAACAGTCGCATATTAAATTATAAGCAAATGCACTCAAGTGAAATGGACAAGTACATAATTAACAGCAGAATATGTCATTCAAATTTTGCCACAGTTGTCCATGAAAATCGTGTCTTATTTTAGGCATAAAGATACAGTGTAAGGTTGTCAAAACTATCAAAACTTCAATACTTTTTTAATAATACTCTGTTTGATATAATTCAATAGAGCAGATAAAAGATCTAAGTGCTCGTTCAAGACCTCGGTTCAGTTCATTCTTTTTTTTCCTGATATTTGGCTTGCAGCATAGAATAACCAGAGTTCAGTGATTTTTTTTCTATACCAGACCTGTGTGCAGGTCGTTAATTTAAAAACAACAAAAACATTATTCTAATTTGTGTGCCTAGGACTTTTTTCTTTTTGTTGTGGTATTGAAACAGATACTGAGTATCTTTTTTTCTTGTTCTAGTGTTGTATTGAAGATTAAAATTCTAGCATCGCGATAACACGTCATTTATTAGATTAGATTACATGTAAATGGCAGTACATAGCCTTGTGCTCTTCTGCCTCAGCCAATCCCTCTCTCTCTCTCTCTCTCTGAGCACTGCCCCCCTACAAAAAAGGAACAGAAAACCAAATACAGAAACCTGAAACACTCTGTACAAAGCAGCTTGTCATTACACTCAAGGTCTTTCCACTGTAAAGGCAGCCATTTATTTATATTTTTATCTATTTGTCTGTTTATTTATTTTATTTTTTTCGGTCTACCGGGATGTGGGATGTGTGTGTGAACTACCACACACCTACATGTGTCTGACAAGAGTCATGCCTCCTGGAGCTGCCTGCAATACACAAGCAATGAACTGAAATCAGTTCACTTTTTACTTGTGAATCTTGAGAATCTTTGGATTGTCTGTTGGTGTCAAGTCCATCGAGACATTTCCACAATCTGTTGTCTATCAAAATATATATACTTATACAATGCACAGTTAATACTGTTATATACTGACAACATTGTGACAGAGGTTCTATAAACCACTCGTGGATGCACTGTAGCAAAACATGAAAAAACAGCCACACAATAGCCTCTGGGCTGGCGAAAGAGCGACAGTGGCTGCTACCTGAATGTCTAATACAGCACCAAGGACAGCTCCCTGGTCTTGAGGAGGATAAAGAAGCTGAAAGAAGATACTATCCACTCCAAGTGCTGCAGCCTATTGGCTGTTACAGACAGCTTAGTCTTCTCTATCAAGGTGTTCAGTTTCCCATCGTAGTAAGAATTTACTTATAGTTCAGTGCTGGATTTAAATTTTTCCAACAATTGTCAAACCCAGAAAGAACCTGTAATTTATCTAAGGTAATGATGCATTAGCTAGTTGCTGGAACCATTAAAACATGGGATACGTCAGAGGAAGTCAGCTAACGTAACTAAACAAAACATGAAAAAAAATGTAATATTACCTTGTCCATGAACATGATTTCTGCCTGAGTCAGTTTTAACTTGAAATTACTTTTTTACTGTCCTCTACTGCATTTTGTCCACCTTAGCTAGCCTACTGTTGCAAAGCTACTTTCTTTCATGTTAGCTGGGATCTACAGAGCATGGTTTTTGCTGAGTAAAAGTTAGAATGTTTCAATCTGAAAAATTGCTTGGCTGCTCTAGTGAGTTTCACCATCCCGACACAAAATATTTGCAAAGCCCCTACACTATTGTATCTGTGATTAACTTGATGACAAGCAAACATTAAACTTGGCTGTTGTCTGCTTTGTGTGCTCACTGGAAGCCGGAGTCTGTGCTCGGCCAAAGATCATTTGTGAGTGAAGGAACTCCACTCTGTAATTTTTGTAGTGCCAAACACACCAACAGAGTAATAGATCTAGCTCGTAAGTGCATTCCGCGGTCCAGTGGCAGGCTACAGAAACAATTTGTACAGCCCCCGAACCTGACATGAAATGTTTGATGAATGAATTTATGCTATTGAAAAGAAATACATCTCTTTTCAATAGCATAACTTTAATACACTATTCAGCTACTGCATCAAACTGCACACCCCTAACAGGCTACTTATTACATGGCAACTAGTGGTTCATCATGAGTGTTGAATAATGACATTCTGTCATCAATCCTAGTGCTGTTAGCTAAAGTCAGTGATTTCTGAGGACCACTCAGCAGGTTAATGTGTAGTGCGATGGGAAGGCCACCACAGCAAAAAACGGTGTATGGTCGAGGAGAAAATGAGGTTAAAAATGGATCAACACTTACTTTGTGTATCCTCAAGGGGGCAGATAAAATGATCTGCCTTATCTGAAGGTGACTTCTGTGCTCAAGAGCCATTATGAGACCAGTCACGTCTCCTACGTCAAGTTCATGGGTTTTCCTGTGCAGCCCTCAGTCATATGTGGCTCCTTTAATTGGCACTTATTCATCAAAACCGTGAGAACACCTAGATGATCATGTCCAGTCACTTTCAGGGTTGCATTCAACCAGTTTAACTTTGATTCACATGAGATCATAATTTAAGCCTATAAACTAAAAAAGTTTTGAACCAGAACATCAAGTTTTTGGATCATTGGAAATAGCTTGTGAAAAATAAGATGCGCCAAAATGTTATTATCTTACCGTGTCTGATGCATATTTAATCAACAGTGCATGTTTTTCCTTTTTATTTTTGCTACGTATACTGAGTATTTTTTGCATGAATGAAGTTCTACCTATCTAATTTTCAGGTTGTAGCTTGAGTGTGCACCGGGCAGCTGTTTAATTTGGGTCAATGTAAGTATCTGAGTACTGAATATCAGAAGGATTCAGATGTGAATCAGGGACATCTTATTCCCAAGGACTGCAAATGGTTTTACTAGATCACAAACCTAATGCACGAAAAAGTAATTACTGAGCCTTTCTTTCATGTGGATTCTCTGTAGCATCATTGTATTTCTTTGAAGATGCTTGTCAGATCTGACAGAACCTCCAGGAGCCTCTGAAACACCCTGATGCAGAAGAATAAATCCGGCTTTAGACCTGGACACACCTGAGGCCATCATCTTATCAGTGAAGCTTTAAATCGTCCAGCATGTGGAAGGAATTGTTAGTCAGTTGGAAAGAAAGAGCCAAGCAGACAACAGCTCAACAAGAACAGATCAAGTGAATGAGTCCTGTTGAAGCTCAGATGCAACATTTGTGATCTTGGAAAATTGGTGAACCTCCTAGTGTTTTCTGGCTCCAGCAATCAAATGTTTCTCTCTCCCTTATTTTCTCTATCCATCCTCACTCAGGTGCAAAACCGCTGTACAAGGTTGAAGAGGGTAAAACTATCCCACTACAGCTGTTCTACACAGACTATCTGCTCTCTCTGCTGTCCTCTGCAGGGAGAACTGTAGCACTCTCATGGTGACAAGGAATGAGGGAGAAGGATTAGACTGAGATGGCTAATAGCGATAAAACACTTTGAGGACAACAAAAAGACAGGAAGTTAAGACAACCAAGACATATTTGCCCAGTGGAATGGAAAGTAAGATAAATACAGAGTCGAAGATGAAGGGAGTGAAGTGGGGGAAATGTGGTGATGCAGGGCCAGCTGAGGGATCAGCACACTCTGTCACACTGTCACACCCAACAGGCACCACTGTCAATCACAAACACACACAAACACCATAAGGAATAGTACACCATCACAAAAACACACATGCAGACAAAAAAAAATGCACAAAAAAAAAAAAAAAAATATGCACATACACAGGTCCATAATTTTATAGGACATAAAATGCTCATATGCAGTAAAAAAAGGGTTTCAAGGTTTTTTTAATTCCTCTTTTCATGCACATTCCAAGGTCCAACAGTACTGAAGGCAAACACATCTTTTCTGAACCTAAGTAAAAAAGGTGAAATAAAGATATATATTTATATTTACTGCGAGAATCGTCGGTAAGAGCTCTTTTCTGTCATCAATTACTGCCAGAAACAGAATGAGGAACAGCGTAGGAGAGGGGTGAGCCACGTCTTTCAGAAACATCTCAGATTGTCTTGGAGGGGTCACAGACGGATAAAAGTAGTCATTATTCCAGTTTGCTCCCTGCTCCTTTCCATGGTTTACTGCACTGAACTTTAGTCATACATTTGATAATACAAGTTGTTTTGGGTCCGCACCTGTGTATGTGTGTGTGTCTCTGCATATAAACATTCACACAAAGAAGCACTCAGCCAAAAAGGTTGAACTAATGTGCGTCTGTCTGTGTATTAGTATGACGTAGTGTGATGCAAGTGAGGTTGTGATGGTGGGCAAGAAAAAGAATAACTGAATTCACTTGTAGATTTGTCTAATAGGGGGTGATGAACGTAAACCGTGAAAGACATGGTGAAAGTGCAAACAAATTCCTGTTCTTGGTTATGATTGGTTGAGTTGCATTCAAAGCCGTTATGAAACACTCCATGAACACACACCTGTAACTGCGCTACACTGGTATTACTGCACCAAACAAAATCTTTCAAAATGTCAGATTTTGTTGTGACTTGTTGTGCTCAGTGTGGATGAGTGGCTGAAAGACATGAACAGGAGAGGAGGAAGTTAAAGAAAGTAGATCGCAGTCCGGCTAGTCTGGCTGGGTGACCACCTCAAGATCTGCCGCACTTAATCTAATACCTGCTCTTCCATTTCCCACCTTAATGAATGTATTTCTGTCACCTATCATATACATATAGCTAGAGCTGCAACAATTAATCGATTAGTAAGTTATTATTAAATGAACTGCCAACTATTTTTCCAATTGATCAATCATTTTGAATAATTGTTTAATAAAAAAGTCAAAATTCTCTGATTTCAGCTTCTTAAATGTGAATATTTTTTGGTTTCTTTACTCGTCTACAACAGTAGACTGAATATCTTTGGGTTGTGAATAAAACAAGACATTAGGCTTTGGGAGACGCTGATCAATATTTTTACATAATTTTGGGTGATTTTAAAGTAACAATTATTAATCGATTAATCAAGAAAATAATTGCCCATTAATCGACTATGAAAATTATCGTTAGTTGCAGCACTACATATAGCATCCTATGCATATCCCAATGTATTTCAATGTCCAGCCAATCTTTGCTGGGATGTAGCTTTAGCCTCAGTCTTAGCGTTATATCGCATACACAGCTGTTAGGTAACTTTACATTTTTAAGATCCTTTTACAGGGTTCTCATTTCGGACAGAAACATCAAAAAGTCAGCTGGAGACGAACTTCTCGGCTGACTGGAGGAGATTACCATGAGGATAAATGGGTACAAGGAAACAAGGCAATTTTATTTAGCATTTACAACAAGGTTGTTAAAATCAGATTACAATTTAGTTCTCTCTTTAATTGATTGATTTGATTTGGTTGAAGAAATAAATAAAAATGTAGAACAAACTCATTTATATGGTGGAGTGCTAAAGATGAGTTAAACAGTCTCACAGCCTGAGGGACTGCTCTTCAGTCTGGTGGTACAGCAGCAGATAAATCTGTACCTTCTGCCTAATGGCAAAAGGGTGAACAGGCTATGGCTGCAGTGGGTTTTGTCTTTTAGTATCCTTTGGGCTCTGCACAGGCACCATTAGCTTACATTAGCAAGGTGCACTTTTGAAACCCGCTAGCAAGGTATCATTTTAGCTGCAAAATCCATGGTGGTCAGTTAAAAATTAGAAGCCTGCCTTTGTTTACTTCTCTATGGAATTATTGTTGCTGTTTTGTTGTTGATGTTGTTGTTTTGCTGTGTTTACTTGTATATGTACTAATTGTTTTATAAAGCAAAAAGGCACAAATTATTTTATTTACAAAAGATACAATATTTGTTGCAGATCATGGCTGAGTTATATCAAGGAAAAGTCACTGTAGTTTTTCTGAAATAAAATGAACCTAATATGAGCTGTGAAGAAACAAACACAAACCTCTCCTAATGGACCTTTGGTACTTTTAGGTTTTCATCCCCCTGAGTACAATTATTATTGACAAACAACAGTGACACCTGCACACTTCATAAAATAATATGCACTGCACCGATGCCAAAACACACTTGAAAAATCTGCCCCCATGGAGTCTTCTGGAAACTCATTTTATTCACAGCATTAAACCTGTTATCACATGCACATATTAAACCATGCCAGCTTGTCCAGAAGTACAGAGGCAAAGCTTTTAAGCAAATGGCAGTTGTGTAAACTAAAATGGCAATGTTGAAAGTCAATTCAATAATAGCTGAAAGCCATTACAACGTTGTCATTAACAAGGTTGCTGGAAATGCAATTAGCCCCCTCACACTGCTCACGGCAACAAGCAGGGAGACGTTTCAATAATAAAAAAAAGACCACAGTAAAATGACATAGGAGCTTCAAAGAATGATGCACTCCCTGAAAATACAAAAAGACGAGATAATAGAGGGTCTGAACAAATATTAGGGGAGAGACAGGAAGTCCAAATCACAACTGTGATATAACAAAGGAGAGAGCAGCCATATCCACTAGTTTTCTCGACATTTAACTTTTTATTTTACTTGGTTGTGGTGCTAAACCTAAATATCTATGCCCCAAAACCTCAACGCAAAAGCACACAAAAACCAACCACAAAACATCATCCAGGCCCATCCAGGTCAACTGTAAACTAGGGCCCGACCGATATGGATTTTTTGGGGCCGATGCCGATTATTAGGGAAGAAAATTTCCGATAACCGATTAATCGGCTGATTAAATTTTTACATTAATTATTTTTTTTTTTAACAAATGGCTGCTTTTGAGCCTTTCAGACATTTCTTTCTTACAAAGATGTAAATTGAAGGCAGAAAATTAATTGCAAATACTTTTATTGTTTTGAGGCAAGCAGCATATAACACAAACCTTACCATCCTTAACATTACCATTAGGTTTTTTTTTTTTTTTTCAAATAAAGTGCAAGATGGTAAAGCTTTCCTACAGTAACGTACAAATGTTTTACTCAACATCTTTGGTAAACAAACAATAAAAAAACAACTGCAAAAGAATGAGGTATTTTGTGTGGGGCAAGGAGCATAAGAACAATATTAACAAATTCACAAGCCCCTACAACTTGGAGTCCCTCTTAATACTCCCATTTCTTATGATGTTTAAGTTCTGTGATTTCTGACTGACTGTGAATGTGTATGGTACGGGCAGGTAGGCTATGTGGTTGGATGAGAAACTGAGGGGGGGGGTGAGAGTGAGGAAAACAGGGTTGGGTGACCCGACAGATTTACATAGAAATCATACACATACACATACCCACAGACACACAGCTGAGGGGCTGAGGGGCAGAGGCGCTTGCCGACTGGCACGGAGAAATGCACGTCTGCGTGCACCTCAGTGGGTGCTCAACCTGGTCAGTGGGTGGTCGAGGGGTAAAGGCCGTCGGCTCGCGGTGTGTGGGGGGCTTTAACTGACGACAGGCTAATGTGTGTAGCTAGGCTAATAGCTGATGGCTTATTCTCACTTTAGCTTGCATACGTAGGTAGTGCTTACACGCAACATAAACAGATAACTCGGCATGACCGAGACCACAGCGAGGCACATCGTGACGGGGAACTTATTGACTTATTGTTTTTTCACAAACTAGTTATATTTACCTTTGATGCAGACCGCTCGGCTCTGCATGTGCGTTCCAGCCGCTGCCAGCTCCAGGTAACTCTGCTGTGAGGTGGTTAGTGGAGTGTGTCATGAAGTCGGTGCGCCCTCTACCGGTCGGATAAATAAATTGGGGAATCTTTGGGAAAAGTCTTTTTCCCTGCAGTTATAATCGGCCATAATCTGCGAATTTTGGCCGATTACCGATTATTCCAAATGGGCTATAATCGGCCGATTTAATCGGCCGACCGATAAATCGGTCGGGCCCTACTGTAAACACACTGGATAGTTTGACCCAAGACAAAAAAATAAGAAAATGAAGTAGATAAAGGCTGACTAGCGCCATTAAAGGACCAGTATATAAGATTTATGGGGATCTATTTGCAGAATATGGCAGAAATGAAATACAGTATTCATAAGTATGTTTTCATTAGTGTATAATCACCTGAAAATAAGAATCTTTGTGTTTTTGATACCTTAGAATGAGCCATTTATACCTACACACAGAGATGTTTCTTACATAAACCCAGAACGGACAAACCAAACATTGGATCTAGATACAGCCTTTTGTGTTTTGTAGGGAGTTTAATGGCCATAGTAAGTTCTCCTGTATTGCTCAGAAGGGAAGTACAAGACGAGATGTTTGCAGTCTGCAAGCTCACTGGCAGATGCCGACCAATTTTACACACCGGTCCTTTAAAGCAGTGACTTAAGGCTAACTTCTGATTGAAAAAAAACAGAAAAACACCATCATCTCTACAAATAATGAGAAAAACAAAAAAGGGGAAAAAACAAACTAGATTGTCACACTGCCATTATCAATCCAAATTTTATGTATTCAGTCACGTTTCCTAACCGTACGCTACTTACTGGTGCAGGGTTGTCTGCCACATCACTTTTTAGTTTAAAAAATGAATACATTTTGTGCCACTACATCTGAGAGAATGTTACCTAACTAACAGTCGCAAAACACGTTTGTTTCTACCTGATGATGTGTTGTGATAAATTCAAATTTACTTTCTTAAATTATTTAATTGATAAAAAGTATAAATTTAAAATTCATTAACAGATTCAATTTACGACTCCTTCTGAGGGCCACTACTTTGGGCCAGTGGTTGAGAAGGGCTGCTGTGAAGTATGAGAAACACTATAGGATGACAGACACAGATACAGACAAGCAGACGAGGCTACTAATAACATCTGACTTTCACAGAGACACAACTTCTGTTGTTGTGTAAATATATTAAGGCATTGAGGGGCCCTTTCTTCATCCATATTTCTGATGCTATGAGACTGCATTTGTTGAGATGTTAGTGAAGGAGGATGAGGTCGCAGCTAAATGAATGATAGGCATCACTGTCACACCGCAGACTTCCAGCGGGTCTCCTTGGAGATAAGAACCAGCTGTCTATCCCCCGAACACTGTTGTCAAGGTCACTACTCTGCTTATTATGCCGGCGCTCCTCAAAGCTAATTCTGTATCACAAAACTCCTCCTTTAATGTAACAAATAATGACTTTCTTTTTGTGGCATTAAACATTTTTAAAATCTGGGTTACTGTAAAGAATAACAACGTGGCTGTTTCCTTTAGATATCACAATAGCTATTTTTACATCAGCAATAACAAGGGAGATCTCATGGGTGTAGTTATTAACACGTTTACATAATTCAGCACCATTTACACAGCAATTCTCCTTAAATTTATCGAGGGAATTCAGTACACAGCTTTTGTCAGTGTGGCTGGCTTTCCTTGACAGCATCTGTAAACAGTAAATCTATCTGAAATGGCACCAGTTGATAAGAAGCGTTTACAGTGTATTGTATTTGGCGTTGTGTTGTTCTTGTATGAAGGGGGGGGGGGGGGGGGGGGGGCAGTTGGCTGCCATTGATATCCCAGCGCAGCACTAAGGCAGCAGACGGGAGGGTAATGAGGAGGCAAATATGATTAAAACCATCTCCTCAGGCTGCCTTGGACCTGCCATTAAACCAGCGGACACTCCTCATGCCTAATCCATCACACTGCTTAGCTCCCACTGAGAGCAAGGAGAGAGACGACTGTTTGCTACAACACCCTCAAACCTCCAATCTCCCCTCTCTAAAACATAACTAACACTCCAGGAGGCTCACTCTTTATTAAAGATCTGCCACTGAAGCCCCTGGGCGAGGGTCTGCTGGTACAGGGTTGGTGACATCCAGGGTACAAATCTACAGGGCGAGTAGAATACAGTGTCGAATGACAAACTGCCTGATAAAATTGTTAACAATCACAAAGCAAAACCACATAGCCAAAGAAAATTCTAAATTCATATTTGAAAGAAACAATGTGTATTTAAGGAAATCTGGCGATCTTGTATTACATTCCTCTTTCATTCCATAAGAGATACCGTAACGAAGCATCAATTGTAAAGTTTCTTACAGATTTATGTGCACAATCACCTTGATAGCATGCAGTTTTTTTTGTTTGTTTGTTTTGTTTTTTATTTGTATTTTATTTTCGTACACTCTGAGAAATAAAACTGCTAACTGAACCATAAGGGTTCTACTCAGAACCTCCATGAGAGGTTCTACAGAGAACCCTTGTATGGTGTTAATGGTTCAACCTAAAACAAACCTGTAACCTGAACCAGCCCCAATTTCAAGATATCATCACAGAGGGCCTTTCACATGCACAACAACCTGCAGAATATGACACGACCACTTTGGTTCCCAAGAAAAAACATTTCTTGCTTCCAACAGGGAACCAACTCTTCAGTCTCTGAACAGTTTATTTTTGATGGGGATGCTCCGAACAGTTCAAAATTAGGTGCTTGAACTGGAATGGGCCCAGTTCCATATTGGTGAAGGCCTGTCTGGGGGTTAACATAAAAAAAAACCCCTCTAAATTCAAGACACTGTTTTGTAGAAATGACAGGCCTGCATAACATGCAATACTTGGCATCTCCAACCACAGAAGTAGAGGCAAAACCATAAGCTCAAATTCAGTTTGGGAAATAAAGCAAGAAACATTTGCCCAATGACAGAGACTCTCTGCCAAGACACCTAAGTGTGCAAAACAATGTGTGCCAGAGACAATAAATTACACAGGAAATTAGCATGAGATAACAAAGCAAGATCATCTCATCAGCTCCCCCATAGACTGCATCCACTGCCAGATAAAACACGGGACATCAGCATACTGTATTACTTCAATCGATCTACCTGTCTCTCTACTATAAACATTTAAACAAAGCTGATATGGTGAAAGAGACGTGTACTTGCATCAAATGTTGATCTATTTTTCTCTAGGAAATGTACTGAAGAGATAACGCTGATGTAGATGCGGCTAATCTCATCTTGTTGTGTCCATAGCCCATTTTAATGCATCCTCAACACCAGCAACTCCTGCAGGCAGATACTGAAACACCCCCACATAATCCCCCAAAGACACAAGAATCATAGAGAATCCACAGGCGACTCACTGTTGAGCAGAACATGTTGGATTGTCGTGCGAAAGCCTGTAGGATAATTATCAGCAGGAAGCATAGCCTGTGGAGAGATAAAGCATCTTGTGCCCTAGGCCTTTTAAATGAGCCCCGCAGACCAGCTGAAAGATGCTGATGCCTCTCTTTATTGAGGAAACGAGAGGCAGCTCCATTAAATGAATGGAGACTCCAGGTTTGCACAATTTGAGTGGAACACTAGGTGCTAGAGTGCTGCATAAATGTGACTGCAAATGGAGGTGGTAGTAACTGATAATGTCAGACTTGGGTGAATGGCCCAGAGAAACAGCACATATATGATATAGGCTTCAACAGATCAACAGTCTTTCAGCATCAATAGGAGGTACATTAACAATTTCTTTGTAGAATGGTGAATACTGATAGTTTATTAATACCCAGTGGATTCACAGAGGAGTACTGAGTGCATTTGCAGCTGTACAAACTGCACAGTGCATAACAATCCTGAAGCAATTCTGAATACTATAAATGGTCAGCACTCAAGAACTGCACATCTCTTTAAATTGTTCTGTTGAGTCTTGTGATGAAAGATATCCTAGTTCAGGGTCAGCTCACTAATGCAAACATTTGTGAAAGATAAGGATGTAAGTACTGCAGAAAAAAGACATTAATGTAAAAGATTAATGGTTAATGATGACCCTGTTATTGTACTACTAATTAAAGGTCAGTAGATATACGTGTTGAGTAGCTATTTAAACAAGAGATATTCTTTTACCAGTTTTTCCTTCCCAATTCCAATACCTGAACTTTGCTTATCGGCCAAAAGCTGCTACAGATTCGATACCAGTGCATTAGAAATACATATATACATATTATTATTGTTTTTTTTAACAGCTGTATACTATGGATGTTATACACTTGCTATAATTGCTGAATAGCCTGGGTCAGGTTAAACCCTTTGTAAAACATGTCAAATACATACAGCGAATGAATGCCATAAAAGATTACTTTGCCATTGTCGGAACAAAAAGGCATATGGCATGCTGCTAGGAAGCAGCACCGATACCAATACTAACATTTATGCAGTATCAGAGGCATTTTCCAACACTGGTAATGTTTTTGGAACAACCCTAATTTACATGTTTTTGTCATACTTGATACAATATAGTCACAGGTGAATTCAAAAAAGGACTGCATGGCTTTTACGGCCGTTTCACTTGCACAAATAAGACAAAAAGAAAGAGTGTAATTCTCAAAGCACCCACAAAGAGTGAAATGCACCCTTTAACGACACTGCCAAGCAAACAGCATCTCAGTGCTCCAGTGATATTTACACTATTTTAGTGCTTAAATTTGACAGATTTTCAATGCAAAAGACCCTCACTGCACAAGTCCAGTTCACAAACCAGCCTGGAGCCACACACAGTTGGAATGAAAATTATTAGCTTCTTCTGGTGGTAACTAAAGTGCATTTATAAGAGTTATCTCACCCAGTATTTCCAGTGATCATGACAGCTATGATTGCAGTCAGATGAAGAAATAGTGCATTACAGTACATTATACACACACAGATGGCACAGACAGTGCAATACCTGATATTCAGCATGAGAGAATGAAACTGGAAAACAACAAAAAACCTACTGCTGTGAGAAACTGAGACTATGGTTACACACTGTACCAGTCCAGAACAGAGTAGAAGAAAAAACAGCCTTCCATGCATCCATAGACATGAGGAAGAGCGCACATTTAAAGCACCCCAAATCAATCAGTCTGACAATCAGTCTGACAAAACACTCAATATAGAGTGAGTCATAGAGAAATGAGAGACATCCCGCAGACAGAAAAGAATGAAAGAACAGGGGAGTTAACAAATAATTAGCATAGTTTTAATTAGAATAGGAACACGTATTGTTCTTGAAATTTGCTTTTTTAACATTTTTGGGTCAAACCATATCATGTGATGTATGCTACTTCAGTACAACTTAAGAACAAATATTACACCTTGAGATGGGGTGGATCGTGAAAGCATGGTGCTATCAGTGGCTGCACTCCATTCTTTGTGAATTCACCCCTCAGTGTGGTTGTGACACTTTTTTGTGAATTCTTACAAGACAAATGCAAAATCAACATGAATGTTGAGATGTGGGTGTCCTCACATGACTCTGTAACCTGATCTGTTGTTTGTACTAAATTAAAATGACCTTATCCTGCTGCCAAAAATACAGTTTAATTAAAGCCAGTGATTTTCTCCCCCAGCATTGACCATTTATGTGAAACAAAACTTTATAACATTAGTTAAACCTGACACCAGACAGAGACCACAGTCCAAACTCTGGTGGCAGATAAGAACCAGCTGTTTACCCCCAACACAAAAAGAACAATAGCCTTGTTTGAAGAACAGTTCTAATTAACTGAGCATGATGCTGACTCAGTGAAACCCAAAGACAACACATTCTTGGACAACTCAAACATTACATCAGAAAATACAAGTGTGGGGATGTGTTGTGGACACTGCCAATACTCAATGAGTCCCAGAAATTGAAAATTTGAGTCTTTAACCATAAGAGCTCAAACCATGCCACAAGCATGCAAAGCCTGCCCACAACGAATATGAGGGATAACAACCCATCAGCATCACATGCTGTATAACCATATGCCACCACATGTAAACACACTCAGCAGTAGATATCTATACTCCACCCACTTGAAGCAGACAAGAGACTCTCAGTAATTAGGACAGCCATTAACATACTACTCTTCTGCTACAGTTACTGTACATAAGGCAGTGAAGTTCAAAACACCTTAGAACATTTAATGCAAAACAGATACAACAGTTACAAGCAATTGTTAAGCCCGACCAAAGTATTACACTTCCAATAACTGTAACAATAACAGTTGAATCGGATTTGACTGTTCAGTATGAATAATTGACTTACTGTTCCTTTTTTTTATTCACATAGACAATCAAGCAATGCTTTATTGAACTGCCAGACCTTTGAACAAGGTTCTGCGGGATGATCAGGGTGACAGCAATGTTCACATAATAAAGGAGCCGAGTTAAAGCCTGGATTATACTCCAAAACAGACAGTCTCCGAGCTAATGCACGCTGGAGACACCGACACCGGATCAGAAATGTGCAACATTTGTTTCCAACACTAGATATCAAACAAAAGCCAGAGACTATATAGCGTTAAGTGTCTGTGAGGTGTAAATTCACCACTGAGCACGACAGGTTGACTTGACACAGTGGAATGATTTTACCCTGGAGAAAAAGCAAGGAGCGCTCTGGAACTACTTACAACTACTTACATAAACTTCTATCCTACTTCTGGGAACTAAACTGACCCCTGAAGATCACTGCTCGACTTGAAGAATGTCAGTCAAGTGAGAGGTCTCTGACTGATAATTCTACTCTTTGACTTATAGCTTAATACAGTTATACTTTCTTTACATCTAAACGCTAGTAAGTTCATCTTTTGAGGGCCAGCTTTACCAACCAGACTAATAGTTTGGATAATTTGACTGTTGTGAGTATTTTGCTTCACTGTTCACTCTTCTTCTGCTTTCCTCACAAAGATTCAAGTCATTTGGCTTTACCACAGGAATTATTTGGAGTTGGACAAAAAGCCAACCTACCAGAGTGAGAGCTGATCTGTGCAGAGGCATTTTCTGTCACTACCATTGCTTATGAAAAATTGTGTAATTATGGCGTAGCACAGTACAGTCCGTCAGCTGATAGCAGAAGGTGTCAAAACCAGCAGTCCCATTACCACTGCTTGTCTTTATGGACATTAAGCAATCAAGGAAGAACGTGCAGCTGAAGGAGAAGATTGACCGCTCTGTTTATGTAGCCACAGGAAATGGTATTTTTTTAAACACTGTACTGGAAAGTTCTCTGATCCAGGTTTGTGTTGTTTTGCTGTTTTACAGCTACTACTGGAATCAGAGCCATATGTTTGATCTGGTCCTGATATCCTTCCTGCGTGTCCGGGGGTCATAATTCAATTTCTACATCCTAATGCTTACAAGCCAAGTATGTCACCTTTGACAGTGCGGATCTCATGCCAACACCAGGCCAAGTTTCCAACTGAAAATGCTTAGTGGGTTGAGCATGTGTGTTGCATTAGGGCTCTCCCAGGGGCAAGTCAGTTTAGCTGGGACACAGAGAACGATGAGAGCCAGATAAGTACAAGACCTTAATGTTTTATGACACCCAGGGATGCTTTCATCTCCTCTGCACTGACTCACACAAAACATAAACACTCACACATGGAAGCATATGTGCTTGAACAAACACACACAAACACACGCACACACTCAGCCGCCAGTTACAATTTAATCATTTCAGTCAAGCATTGCATTGCTTGTCCAACCAAGCATATCTCTCCATCTCTTTTTCTATTTCTTTTCTTCACTTGGAAGAAATTTCAATTTTGTGTGTGTGCTCACCACTACTCTGTCTACGTTGGGGCAGCACTGTCTGTACTTCCTGATTCTGTTTCCATAGTGACTGCGACAGAACATTTCCTCTGCAGTGATGGATTCTAAACTAACGTAGCAGCCATGATGACACGCAGATCAACTCTGCTGACAGCAGTGATAACTTTCTCCTCCCTGAGCCTCAAACTCCTGCTCCCTGCCGCCATTTTCTCATTTCACACATCCATTCATTTACATGTAAACATTTCTAGCACTGATGGATATGCATCTTTTATGCTGAACTGCAGTGCATGTCAGCCAGTGGTAAAATATCTAGTTACAGGCGAGAGTATAATCATCAGGCTTGCTCGTGTGCCATCAAAACTGCAGGTGACAGGAAAATGGAGTCTACTCATGAGTCAAAAATGCAACATGCACAGCAATAAATAATTCTAATCCGTAGCTTTTGCAAGGGAAGCAATAAATCCCAAGACGGATTTTTCTCATACACCTGTTCTGCTGGAATAGATTTACAGCTCAATATAGTGAATGCTGTAAGACATATTGACATTTACATGCAGCACCTTTTCTTCACCTACACCATCAGACCCCTGGATGACCTATATGCTATTTGTTGCCAGCCTAATGAATTTGCCATTATTAATTATTTCTTGAGAGTGGGAACAGGTACAGCACAACTGGATGCTGCAGGGCACTAATGGGAAGACTCCACTCCACTTCCCTGTGCCTGTTCCTTTTGAAGTGGTAATGGGCTTAAGGTGCGTGTAATTTCCTGCCGATAGCGGATGTGGTGGAGGGCCACACCTGGGCGCGCAGGATAAGGAAGTGGGACTCAGGGCTCTCCCAGGGGCACCGCTCACCGTCCCTGCTATCGTGCGGCTGATAAAGGAGCAGGTGTGGCACTGAAGTAGGATACTGATAATACCAGCAGAAGGGGTGTCCTTTAAAGCATGACAAGATGAACTGCCCGAACACTGAAGCTGGGATATGTTGAGTTAAGAGTCACTGGGTTGATTAGAGCAACCGCTGACAAGAGTTGAATGGAGGAGTAAACTGGAGTCTTATGAGGTTATGTGTGGCTACACGGGATTCTGGAGAGGCGAAATTTAAAAGCATTTTGTTGTATAAAAATGCATGGAGCATGGGAATGATACCTTAGATTAAGGCTAGTCAACTCTTATAGTGAGCGGGGCAAAAAGCAAAATCACTGGGTGTCTGTAGGGCCACACAGAATACGTTGTCAATTAAAGGCTACAAATAATTTTTACAGCATAATGTTAATAGATATACTAGTACGTGGAATAAACTAGTTACCACATCCTGTTTTAAACTTTATCAATTCCCGACAGCAGCCAGTAGGAAAGGTAGGAAAGCTAAGGGCCTGATACAGAAATGAAAATAATAACATGCTGCAGAAAATTAAACAAAGAGGCATGAGGTGGTTTTTCTGACAGGTCCATAGCCACAAATTAAAAAAAAAAAAAAAAAAAAAAAAAATCAAGATGAGTATAGTTAAACTGTGTGTCCATCACACTAGACAGTAAGTAGGCCTGTTTATAAATCCCTCAACAACACTTCCAAACAGACATAAGGTCGTTATAGCAGGTCCATATCCATATTTGTCAAAGCTACTACAAAGAGTTTTAACTGCTTATGAAACATTCTCAGTTTAATAAAGATGCCTTTCTATGACCTAAAAAAGCAAAAAAGACCATCCCCGAGACTGAATATTTCTATATCCTAATGCCTGCCTTAATGCCTGTCACTGCTGAATTGAGCCTGTGTTTATATTTTCCCAGGTAAAGTTACAGTGAGAAGTATGTTGCCAGTTAAAAGGAAGACAGAGGAGATTTTTCTTTTGATTACTGTATTTCTGATGTTATTTTCTGTGGTTATTTCAGTGGAAATACTGCTGCTTTTGTCCGCAAGCGCCTCCAAAATTAAGACAATATGAAAGTTCTTTGTAGTAAAAAACAGAAAAATAGTGAAACATTATCCAGACTAACAGTAAGTAGGCCTGTTTGAAACATCACAAGGATAACATTTCAGACATCAAGGTGATTTACTGACCTGGAACTACTATACATATCAGACTTCTGTCATTTTTAGCCTGTTTGAGTCATTAAGAGACCTTGCACTGCCTTGACTTTGCTAATTCGATGTAGTGCAGCGTGTAACGTGAGGATTGACTGAGTGAATGGCAGGTAAGTGGGTGTAAACCTGTCACAGCCAATCCCAGCACATAGCTGCTTTACATCACTAATACCATATTTGTTCAGATTATAAAGTCTATGTTTGAGATGTCTCAAAGTAGCTCAGAAATATATACCTTAAGTGTTATTTATCATATCACACACATGCCAGCCTGATTTACAGACAGCCTCTTGCGGACCATAAAATAATTCAAAAAGGCTGTCTCTGACCTGCGGGCCACTTGTTGAATAGACATGCCTTAGATAGTGTGCACTACAGAGCAAACATTTGGTTTATAATATTTCCTGCCAACACATCACATTTACGGGAAACACAGCGATGTATTGCCTTGACAGTCTGACACACCAAATTATGGATTATTCAGAAATTTCTCAATGTAACATATACGGGGATGGTTGAGTTTGAAGGCATTTCATAAAACTACACCGTAGAAATCCCACTATGCACCACTACAGAGTGTGCAGTGAAAGTTTAGGGGTATGTAGGTGGCTAGCAGGATGGATGGCAGCCTCTGTGTCCTCTAAAGTCTCCTGGTGTAGGCCAGAGCTGAGTTCACCTTCATCTATCAGCAGCATCGCTGTGACCACTATAACTCATCTTCAGCTACACAACAAGATATGGAGGGTGAATGTGGAGGTGGAGAGAGAGGACAGAGAGTGGAAAAAAATAAAGGGAGAGATAGTGGAGAGGATGCTCATTGGCGCCCTTGCTTGAATACTATCAGCATTGGCTTTTGCATGAAATATGTGTGCACATTTTATTCACTCAGACATAAAAATGGAAGAAAAAAAAAACACACAAACACAGAGAGTCACAATGTTAACATTCACATACATAAACACAAACACGCAAAGACATTGTGTGTGTGTGTGTGTGTGTGTCAGAGTCTGGCTCTATTGGATTACCTGAGGACACTCTGTCTGTCTTTATTGCAGAGGTCCTTGTCGATTAAAGTTGCTGATAAATTGATTATGCCTCAAGGCCACCTGCTGGGCGCCATCTGGCAACAATCAGGCTCAATAGCAAATCAATGCTGTATAAACCGGTTATCATAGCCCATATTGACCTTATCAAGGTATATGGAGATAAAGATCAGAGCTCAAAATATGGTCAACCAAAAAAAGGACAGGGTTAATCATGTCCGATCTGTCTCTTGGTATAGACGCCTAAATAAACAACTAAAGGAACCCAATGGCCATGCCCACAATGAAAATACAGCATTCCAACGAGTAAAGGTTTGTTCCTTTTGATTGGGAAGAGACATGACGATATTGGACCCAAAGATTTGGACCCCAGAAGTTAAAGGGCCTTTGAAGGTTAAGACTTTGCTAGGGTTGGAGTTAGGTTTAGGTTTGGGTTATGGTTATGCACTTCTGTTTGGGTTAGAGTTAGAGGTTAGAGGATCTCCAGGGAACGAGGTGGTTAAAGTTGGCTAAATGTACAGATATAAGTCTCGATTAAAGAACTCAGAAACTGACTTTCTCAGTTATTTTGATTTAATTCAAGCTGTTGTCTGTAACAATCATACAAACAAAGAAAAAGCTTTCAATATAACAGACGCCGGGACATACTCATATACAGATAAGAACTGTAATTGCTAATCAAAATGTATCAAGGCAAAATTAACCAATAACCAATTTATTGCCAGCATACCGCCTCCCACAGGTGCACAGAGATGTAATTATTTGCATCTCTATCTGTATCTATTCAACCAACAATCTGTATCTGTACTCGAATAGAGGACCAGAAGTGGGCAAGGTTTATACTGTAAGTCATGCTAAATTGAGCAAAATATATTATTTTCTAACCTAATATTCAGTTCAAATACTACTGTTGTGCCTATAAGGCTTCAAAATGATTTAATGTTAGCATGGAATTAATTGTGAAATATATCTCCAAATCCCCATACTGTACTTCTCATCTATCTCTCTTATTATTTTTTGCTAAACCAAATTTTATGAACTGTCTGAAGCCCACCACCACCTCCCCTATAAATGATAGAAATATAAACTACATTAAAGTTATACAAGCATATAAATTGATGGGAATTATCTTTGTGGATTAAATCAGTGCTTTATTAAGGTACATGCAATGTTTTTTATTACGCTGTGGTAATCGTGGAGCTGACTTTTTCTGAATAATAATGAGCAACTTCTGACAGAAGAAGAATCTGTTTGAATTGCATCATTTGTGCATTCCCGAATAATGTATTCGGATTCAGATGCATCTCTAAGCTAGAGAAATTACTGGTAGAAAGGTACGTGCTGAGTTACAAAATAATCACTGACACCAATATCTGGTTCATAATAATAAAGATCAATACACTCACCTTTGAGCATTTACACACAGCAACAAACAAACATAACGTATGGCAAAAATGGGAGAGGGAAAACACAGTCATCTTAATATAAACCACAACAGACAAAAACACTAAACCTCATAGCAATGTCTTGTAACACCGCAGCTCTGACGACATCACTGAGGAGAGAGCTGCAGTGAAATACTATCAGAACCAAGCAGGCAAACTTGTTACACAAGGATGTGGGCTTTCAACAGTAGGGTTAGGGTTAGGGTAAGGGGCTAGGGAATGCATTCTTTCAATGACGGGTCCCTACGAATATAGTAACACAAGTCAATGTGTGTGTCTGTCCGAGCAGGTGTTCCCCATCTCCTGAGGAGTGTTCTACATAGAGTCACCTTGGGCTGTGTCTGTCCTGGTACTGAACACAGAGCATTGGGACAACCTTACCGGTTAACTGGGGGATTCCTGCTCATTCTGAGCAACAAGGATGCAGAAACATGTAGTGAAGGGAGAAAGACAGACATAGGACAGCTAGCAAAAGAGGCTGAGACAGACACAGAGGCTGAAAAGTAAAGGAAGAGACTGATGAGAAGAGGATTTCAGAGGAAGATACAGGGGTGATACACTGCAGAGAGAGGCCAAACACACCAAAGACCTTACCTCCAGGTAGCCAGAGAGGAGTAGAGAATGTTATATCATAAAAAAAACAGTCAATATTTTGCTGTAGTATGGCATGTTTGTGCCTATATATATACGGGACAGCGTGGTAGCAGTGCTATATCATCAAACTGCAGAGACAAAAAATGAAGGGAACAAAAAGGAGGGCAGAGTGGACGGACAGAGGAATTGAAGGGTCTCTGTCCCTGTCTCCAACTTTCACCCTCCTCAGCAGATACTGTCAGATGAGAGCAGAGAGCAGGGCCGTGAGTGAAAGTGGTTAGTGGAGCAGAAAGATGAACAGAGGAAGTGAGGAGAGAGTGAGGGAATGCAGGCAAAAAATGTCTATCTTAACGACTCATTTAGTCCCACATACATTTTTAAATGTGTCGTAAATCCTACTTTTAATTAAGAGGAGTGAAACATTCCTGCCAAATGGGCTGTGATAATTCCACCTGTTTTCAATGCGGTTTCACTTGATTTCAGATTTTTTTTTTCCTGGAAAACAAGTGTAAATATCCCAAGGCAAATATCAACCAAAATACGACACCTAATTAAAAATAAATCCCAAAATGAAATGGATATGTTTTCACACGAAGTAAAATTATATCTAATCTTTTCAAAGAAAAAAAAAGCTAAATTATAGATTAAACAACATAATTTTTGCAGAGTGGAATTAGCAATTTGGTCTCCGAAATCAATATAAAAGTGCCATAAAAAGAGAGAGTGATAGATGGGAACAAATGGGGATAAAAGAAACAGATGAAAAGAGCAAAACATAGCGGAGCAGAGGGGAAGTGGTGGGGAGGAGATGGGGGTCCATTTTCATGCAGTGTGGGGATTAGGGGCATGACACCAATCCAAACAAAGCTAAAGACTAGAAAGGGGAGTTAATGGAGCAGAGACAGAAAGGCGAGCTGGTGTTACCCTGTCACTACACACACACACACACACACACACACAACACACACATCTGCCACTTGAAGTAACACACATTAGTTGCTTTGGGTCATGAGAGTGAGGAAAGAAAGAAGAAGAAGAGGAGAGAGGAGAAGGTTTAGGATGCAGAATTAATGTCTTCAAACAACAAAAATATAATCACAACACTTTTTGCTGTCACTCTTTAGAGATGCTGATTAAAGAGCATGATTATGAAACAAGTGTGCCTTGGTCACAATAAAAGGCACTCTAAAACGTGCAGTTTTATCATGAAAAAATAATAACAAAGTCCTGACCCACCCTACTCTGCCTCTGATTGGCTACTGCTTGTTGCCTTTGTGTGTTGGGGACTCCCTTGGTATTTTGCCCACCGAGGTGCTTTGTTTTACAACTTTTACCTGACTGTTGATAAATTCTTGAATTGGCCATCATAACTTTATACAGGAATATACAACTAAATAGGGCTAAAATATACTGACATTTAGTTGGACTAAATTATGTACAACAGCAACGACAAAAATCTACTCAGAAGGGAGGGTCTGTATTCTGATATCAATGTAAATTAGTATTTTCCAGCTCATGTACATAGATGAGACCAAATATACAAATTATAGGAAAACATGAATATATGCCTTCATACTTGTCATGTATCAAAAAAATAATCTCATATTCTATGCATATTATTCAGTCTAGTTTGCCAAAGGTTTCAAGCTTTATGGATCAACTAGCCCATATTGTGCCACTAAGACCAACTTCTCATTTTCATCAAACCAAAACACTTCCAGATTTTTGTTCTGCATTCTTACAGTGGTGCACGCATGTAAGTAACCTACATAAAAACTAAGTGCATTTGATACAATTAAACATAACACATGTTATGTCATTCAAACACTGGCATGGTAGAATAGTGCTAATTAGAAGCAGTAAACTACATTTTTTGCACCAAACTAATTCACCCTGAATTCATGAAAAAAGACTGAATGTGTACTCAGAGCACAGGCTGAGACCAGCTAAGACAGTCACTGGGCATATATGCTATATCCTGCAAAACGCCCACCTGGGCAATATACCAAATTTTTAGGAAGTCTTGGTTGGGTTAGTGAGGTATGAGGAGTGATTGGTGAGAGTTAGTATAAGAAACTCAGGGTAAGCCAATCAGAGGCAGAGAAGTGCTCACTAACATGGATTTTAACAAATTTGTGAACAAAATTTGAGAGAAATAAACCCTTTTTGTGCATAGAAGAAGTCTGAGATATTTAACTTTAACACGTGACAAATGGTAAGAAAAAGAAAATGTGCTTGTATATTTTTGCTGAGTGTAGATAGAGGCTAGTTTTTAGAGTAAACATGTCAAAAGCCATGGAAAGCATTTGTGTCTCCTTATAAAGTGCATCCCCTCACTGTATGTCCTCAACATGTGATTGGCCCTTTGAAGCTGTCATGATGAGTGATGAAACGATAAGGTTCAGCCCCTGAGATATCCCCTCTCAAAGAGAAATGTGTTTCTGAAGATGCGGCGATACGGCAGTCGTCCAAAGAGAGAGCGGAGATATGTGCGTGGCGATAACGGGTGTACAGAGAAGATCGGCCCCCCCTTATCGTGTTTAGAGAGGCGAGAGATGAGAGCCTGTGTCTCTGTGATGAGACCTATCTGCTCAGCGGTATCTATGAAGACTGACACACCTGTCCAGTGACATCCGTTCTATTCTTGATCTTTCACTTCTAAGTGCCTCTGTAGTACACTGTAAAAACTGTATTTCGGTAGTAGCTTAAGTAATGTAGTGGTCTGAATGAGTCTAATTTATATTTCTGCTTTAGTGATGGCAGTCTACTTCTGTAGATTAGAACAGCTTGAAATTACATCCTGTTCCCTTAACCTGCTATTCTCATTTCAGTAGAAGCGTGTGAATTAGATTTCTCTTAGTATTGTACATCTGCCATCATGATGTCCACTTCTTCTTTCCATTAAATAAAATGGGAAACTTGAATTTATTAACTTGTGTTGTTTTCATTGAATGAAACCAGCTATTGTTAAGACAGGTTCATGTTAAGTCATGCTCACATTAATATTCCTAATATTTAACAAAAATAATAACATATTGTTCTAATAAAAAAAATACATTTCCTGAAATCATGGTATTAGGTTGTAAAGAAACAGTATTTATGGAGTAAAGCAAATAATTGAGTTGGAAAATAAGTCGACTTGCCTTAAATTTAAGTTGCACAATGCAAATTGTTGATTTGAAAGCAATGAAATTAAATACATCTGACTTAGAGCAATTGTGTTCATCTAACTTGCTAACTTGATTATAAAAAACTCGTGTTACTAATTAAAGTATTTTTTAAAAAGTTGGTCCAACAATTCTTTCTATAGTGTACTGTTCTTTGCTGCCTGTGCAAGAAAAGATATGGGAGCACGACTGAAAAGTGAACAGGATGGCCTGTACAAGTGGATTTGTCTGCCAAAGCCAACTCTTTAGTGTATTTGTGTGTTTTATTTCCACAACACTTTAACCTCTCTCCCCCATTTCTACATAATTTAGTGCACCTCGGAAAAACAGACCAACTTCACTCTGCACTCTGAAATGACAGCTATAAAAGCAATGTCCTTTTCCTTGGGCGGAATTTAATGCCACATACCATATGAGCCACTAGTAAATGCCCGCGTTGTGCCATCTAGCAGAAACACCTTCTCCCTCTTCGCTGCAATGCAATGCAAGAAAACATGCTTTTTGTTATTCCATTCCCATTTCCATTAAAACTGACATTTCATCTAAACTGAACCCTCCAGGGGAAACTAAGAGCTAGGGAGGAGATGAAGCAATAAGTCTGTGTGGGGGTCTGTGTACGTAGATTTGTGTCTGTGTTCTGCATGCATGGCCGTGTGTGTGTGTTTAGTCTGTATCTGGGCTAGATGGGAGAAAATGATGACCTGAATGTGTATGTGGGAAAATGTTTTGGTGAGTGTGTATGTGTGTGACGCCTGTGTGATATAATGTTTTTAAAAGGCATCATGAGCTCGAGTCTAAGCGCATGTAAGAGCCTGCGTGTGTGCCCTTGGGCCTTGCAACCCATCCTGTTCTTCCCCTGAATCAACAGAAATGTCATTATTTGTAGCCATCAGTGAGAAATCAATGCAATTATGTTTTGAGTCTCCATTCTGCTCTTGCCCATAATGCATAATTTGTAAAGTCATAAACGACATTAACACATGCTCCCCCCAGATCTCGCCTCTTTTAACCCTTGATGGCCTGATCTCCTTTGATAGAAAATTAATTATTCTGTTTGCTGTGGAGTCTTGTGAGCTCGTTCTGCTTTTCTCCACAGTGACGGAGACTGGGGATCTGACACTGTGATAGCGTGGACAGAGGCTTTTGTGCTTTTATTCCACCACGGGAGAATGAGTGACAGGGGTGGAAATGCAACAAATATACACTCAACCTCATACTCAGACATGCACATACATTTCAGACGACACTGCTGCAGAATGTGGAACTAGAGGGGGGTGAGCTCTGTAGCATCCTAACACAACAAGACGCACTTTGGTTTGCTTCAAGCAAGCAAAGCTCAATCTGTAGTTAATCCTCAAAAAACACCCTGGAGTTTGTTGAGACCCACTGTGTAGGAAAACGATAGAGACATGCCTTCTCTATGTACCTGAGGATGGGATCAGAGGGAACTAATTTCAAAATAATTGAAAGATTCAAATAAAGCTTATATGACAGTGTAGAGGCCTAAGCTTTGACTTCCATTAGATTTACACAAGGGAATTAAAAAAAGGAAAGTTCATTACATCACTGTTGCAGGTCAGAAAAGTAACAGATAATGTACAGTGAGCAGGTCATTATTGTGAAATAAACCCCAACAGGGTGATGCAAGTCTTGAATCATCCTGAAGGGGTTTATTTCACAATAATGAACTGCTCTCTGCACATTGTACCTCTCTTTATATGGATACAAAATAAATAAATAAATAACTAAATAAATAAATAAATTGGTGCAAAATATTAATTAACGGATTGATCAGAATTTTATGGATTGATCAGAACTGTCCATAAAACCGTGTGTTCTTCATAACAACGTTGTGTTATACATAGCAATGGTCTATAAAGAAATAACAGATTTGTTATACAGAAACAATAGACCTTAGAATGCTGTAAATGACCAATCAGAATCAACAACAATTAATAAAGCAATGTAATAAATGAAGAATAACAGATATTTAAATCTAATGGCTATGTTTTATCAGTTCTGATTAAATAAAAATAAGTAAATAAATAAATAAACAAATAAATAAATACACAAATGACTAAAAATGATGAATTTGAAACCCACCAGTGGGTTAAACTTTGAGCCCTGTTAGCTAAGGTTATCATTTACCATACCATAGTACCATTTTTGAAAAACGTTAGCAGGTGTTAGGTAGATTAACCGCAGCAGACAATCAGCCATCAAGTTTGTTTTACTGAAAATTTCTGATAGCCATGACATATACAGTACGCATGTTGTTTGATTATTAACTGTGGTAGGCAACAAACTAACCCTTAGCGATCAGAGAAGTGGACATTTCATTTTAATACATGATGTTCCCAAACTGTAACATTAGCAATTATCAGCTATGTAAATCATGCTAAATCAGCCCCCATGATTGAAATAAAAAGAAGAGAGAAGGAATAAGACAATAAACAAACAAACAAACAAAAAAAAAAATTCATGGTGAGCATTTTAAATCGACTCACCATGAGCAAGCCTTTAATCATCTTTGGATACTATTTGGAGACCAACAACAAATGAATAAAGACGTACAATGGGAAAGAAGCATTTCTTCATCAAAGTCCATATGTTGTAGATATGTTGGGTGTTAAATATTTGGGTGTTAGATATGTTAGTGTGCTTCTCCATGCGTCTCTCATAGGCTTCAATAGAATTGGCACCAAGCAGAGCATTAAAATGTTGGTTTATGATGTAATGATCCTTCATTTTTAGCTTCCTTGGTTTTGCAGCAGAGTAGGAAGAATATAGATATAGTGACAAGCAATGCTGAGAGGGAAATATTGATGTGGACATTCTGGCACACTCAAAGCGCAATTAATCATGAAAATTAATAATGAAAACGCAACAATGAACCAGTTGTGCATATCAATCATTGCTGAATTCATATCATATGTCCTTGTCTCCTCGTCCCACCCACTAATAGAATTTGTGAATTCATACGGAGGAGAATGAAGAAAAAGACTAAAAAGATGTTGAAACATTTAATGTATAATGACACTTCCCATCATTGCTTTTGCTAAATCAAAAAAATCCCATTTAGATTCTGGCTACAGTACAATGTTTTGGATTTTCCGTCTTTTGTTGAATTGAACATGCTCTGAAGAGGAATGTAAACTGAAATGGGTTTTTTGCTTGTCTCACTGTAAACTGTGAAAACTGTGGTGACACAGTCAGTGCGATATTGCAGCTGTACAATTTGACAGAAACCCCAGACAGACGATGGAAGCAGATAAAAGTACCAATCAATAAACCAGGAAACTGAGGCAAACCTTATTTAGAGTGTCAGCAAGACTATCTTTGTCACAGCCTGTCACAGTGCAACCAGCCATGCCAATCAGATGTTTTTATTTTGAAGAGAATGAAGATGTACTTTTGCAAAGACCAGTTTATTTCTTTACCACTGCATACTGTGTCTGCAAACAAAAAGAAAAGCCAGGAGCACCAGGAACACCACGCGCATCTCTATCCCCCGATCAGTAATGGCCTGGACCCTTTGCAAAAGCATTTTATCCTGATAAGTGTTTTTAGCTGCAATATACAATATTATTGATTAGAAGATGCAAATGCAGTGCTCATTTCAAAATTACACCAAGCATACCGACCAGGTGAAGTCAAAATATAACACAAAGAGTATGGAGCATGCAATGTAGCAATATGAACCAATAGGTAGAATTCCCTAAAAGATTTTCATTAATGATAGTGATATAAACAAACTCAGACACTTTATATAAGGGATAACCCACTCCAATACGCAATATTGGTATGTCAATAATTGGTCAAAATCACTGGATTGGATATTGAGAAAACAAAAAGTATAATGTGATATGATCTATTAGCCTAAATTAGTGGCCTGGTAGCTCAGTTGGTAGAGCATGTGCCCCATGAGGTTGTGGGTTTAACTCCAGCCTGTGGCCCTTTGCTGCCTGTTATCCCTCCACTCTCTCATCCCCTTTTTTGTCTTTACTTAAGCTGTCCAATCAAATAAAAGCATAAAACCCCTCCATCGCATAAAAGACTTTGAGCAACATGTCGTAACGTTTCATAGATGAGAGGCATGTTTCATGTGAACAATAGCTAGAATGTGAGTGAGACCTGTCGGCAGCATTGGCATTTGAATGTTTAAATGGTGTTGAACAATTAAAATGCTGCTCGAAAGATCTGTGTGTGTGAAAATGCTTAAATAAAAAAAAGCAGCACTAATGCATAACTAAATTACGTTGTGGGCTTTTTTATTTCTCCCGTCATGGAGTAGAATATTTGTTTCACAGTTTAAGCATGATGATTTTTAGATCAGGGTTAACTAGGTTAAGCAAAGTGCATTCATACAAACGGATAGACCTTTTTCACAGCAGCCATATTGAGATATGAGATATTATTGTAAACACAGGTATTACTAATGATACTAATTAGAATCTCATTCCATGTAGGTTAGTGTTAGTGCATTAGTGATTAACAGAGAGACAAAATGCACAATAGCAGCACACTGTCTCTGTTTGACCTGAATGAAGTGGAACCTTATTTAGTATCATTGGTAACACTCAGCATGTGACAATGTCCACAGTGAAACACTGCAATGGACGATGATATTGTTGCTGGGTCTTAAGGAGTCTAATAAACACAACATGATGACGTAATGCAATGAACAGCAGTGACAGCTTCTTTTTATTCTCTTTCCCACATGTCAAAAATTGAACTTAGGCAACAACTCCATGGCAACTCTGAGGGGACACACTACCTCAAATACAGAGAACTTGTAAATCACGATGCTACGATGATAGAGGGCTCAGTGGTCGATGACTGTCAGTCATCACAATGGATGATGGCAGTGAACATGAGTCAATCCTGCTCTACTATTTCATGTCAAAATGGCTGCTGTGAAAAAGGTCTATTATGAACAACTTAGTTGTTAAAAAGAAAAAAAAAAGTGACAGTTTTGGATTGGTATTGGTACCCGCAGATACCCAAGGTTGCGGTATTGGCATCACACATGAAAAAGCGGTATCGAGCCATCCCTACCCTACAATATAATTTGTGATACTTACAGAGTAAATAATCATTCAGTGGTCGAGCACATTATGAGATTTCAGGACTTTCAACACATCTGACATTAAACAAGACCTCTTGTCAAAGTGAGTATCCTGACATTTGTCCACTGGTTTTGACAGCAATTTGACAACTTGTGTTTTCACTCACATTTTTCAATTCAAAACCAGATGCAGTCCGCCAAAATAATCAACAGCTTCCAAAATCTCTCTCTTGTCAGCAGAGAGCTAATATGACAGAAAGTAAGAAAAGTGCAGACTGCATCACCCTCCAAGGGTTCATGGTCTCAAGGCCTCACAAGATCCACAGAATACAATTTGGGTTTTATCTTGTGGCAAACAGATCCTCCACTTTGCCAAACAGAGTCCAGATGGGGTCCATCTCCCCATCTCTCCCTCATCTAGCAGGGGACTGCCTCTTGACATGAAGTGAGTCTGTGTCCCCAAGCTGAAGCCTTGAGACAGTGAAGACAGGCACACATACACATCAAGATCCACAACTAGCCCCTCTCTTTATGGAAACCACCTTATTCTGGCTCTCTGTTCTCATTGAAGGACTAACAGGATCAGTAGGACGGTGTTTTCATTCCATTCAAGGACAATACATACATTTCTGACTTTATTAGGAAACACTCCACCTGCAAATGCATAACAAAATGCATTATGTATTTTGTCCAAGAATAAAAACCAAATAATAATGTGACAGACAGACACTTGCATGAACAACCTGCATAACCTAGCTACATTGCCTAAAAATTTCACTTGCTCAGAGGTTGATTCAGCTACTTGACCTGTTGTACTACCATTAATAAGACACAATTTGCATTTAGTAACATTATGTCTATATTAGTAATGTTATCTGATGTTCAAATTTATAGACTAAATTAATCTACGTCCACTGAGAATTTGACAGCAAGTGGCAACAAAACAGTTAAAACAAACTACTAAAACATGCAGGCCAGCAGCATTTATAAAAAAGACCAGCTGTCACATTATCAATTGCTGTGGATATGCATGTTAGTGTGTGTTTCAGTCAGCTATCTTTTGTGATCCAGGATTTATGTGAGCAGTCAACCATCTAAATTCTTCTCTAGATGTTCGCTAAAGAAATATCACTACATTATCTGTGGTTTTAGTTTCTCTTCTCAATCCAAACCCAGACAATGAGCAGTATTTTAGAGCGCAAGTGAGTGAATCCAGCTTCTGAGTGATTTGCTGCTCTGCTCTGAAGAGAAAAGGTAGTTGGGGTAAGGCCAGGTGAGTAGAAAAGACAGAGTGGTTCTATTCACACAGCCAGAGTTTGGAAATTATATTTACTGAGCTGAGTCAGCCATAGTATCCAGCCTGAATGACACGGATATTATGTGTGTGAGCAAGTAAACTGTGCCATTTTCATTAACTTTGTAACAGATGAGAACAACACAAGTTACCATGGTAACTGTACACAACAAAGTGTGAGTGTTTTTATTGTGTTCTGTATATTACATGTACAGGAGACATTTCTGTTTTTCTTGTCTATCTGTACTTTGGTTGTAGATATGTGTTGTTTTCATTCATGCTGTTTTTTTTTCTTCTGGTAAAATAAAAATTGTCTGAGGTCTGAAGTCTGAAGTCTAAGATAGCGACCGCTGTAGACAAACGTATTATTAATAATAATAATAATAATAATAATAATAGCTTTATTTGTATAGCACTTTTCATACAAAGGGAAATGTAGCACAAAGTGCTTTACAATCAAAGATAAAGAAAATAAAGACACCCTCTGATCAATAATTATTTATCACCCGTATCTGACGTGTGACATCATGTCCATTCTCTGGGCAGAAGAATTCAGGTGCCAAAATATAGCGCAGGTGAAGTTATTGGGGTTAACTAGAACTGATCTCCTATGGCCGGGTAGTGTGAACCACAGTAAGCATTAGAAATGGTCAGCTGTCATATCTTAAGTTTTTTGTAGACCAGCAAACAACATGGCTTATAAAGTTAAAGTGAAAAACATCAGCCTTTGCGACTGCTCTGCACCACTGGTCCTTAAGGAGGTGACTACTCTGCAATTAATGTCTGTCTTTTGTATTGAGAGACCATGGAGCACAGGCACTGCCTATTCGCAAAGTGGATGAGTCATTAGATGGAGTTTGTGGAAATCAACAACTGGTGAATTTGGGATTAACACGAGGCAGAAAGGACAAGTTCTCAATGGGAGGATGACAGGCCATGTGAGAGGCACAGCAAAGAGTGAGCCTTCTACAAAAAGTCTCTCTTCTTGGGCAACAATTGCTATGAGAACAGCTGGACAACCAGCAGTGGGTAACGTCCAACCTAGGCTCATGATTCCTCCAGCCACTGCAACTGAGATGAAGACTCCAAAGAACCATCACAGCACAACTGGGCACCAAGCTGTCTTTGTGCTTGAGAACAATCATATCAAGTAGACCGGGCCATGACATGACACCTAATTGCAGCAACAGCTCTGGAGGGGATGTTTTTCTGTCTCACCATATAGGTTGCTAAACCAAGACTGTGAAACAAAGTTGATGTTTTGTCTCTCAGCAGCTGTGAGACAACATGCCTTATAACTGCAGGTTGTTGGTCAACATTGCTGACCAATGCTTCTTATACTGTAGGAATATATTCCTGAGCAATAAGCAAAAATGCCTCCACGTACAGAACATGGAGATGCCAACCAGAAGGTCAATCTGCCACCACCCCTTCTGTAAATTACCCTCAATAAAGAAAGTGATGCACCAGTTGAATGTTGAGTCTAATTCCCAGGACTTACCACTGTTGAAATACCATTGTTTTGGCTTGGTAAAGTGTCCCACAGCACAGCAAAATAATGAGCGAATAAGGAAATACAGGCAGAGGTCAGGGTCTTGCAGATACAGCCGCCAACCACACATTTCTAGTGGGTCATAAGTGATGACTGAAAGGGATTATGTTTACATGAGTTGATATATAGTTTTTTTAGAAAAATGTTGCATAATATGCCTTCAAGTATCACAACAGGAGAAGGTGGGCGCTGTAAAAAGATTCAGTTTGATAAGAGAGATACTGACTGAAGACAGATGAGGTGCTGAATCTGTCTTCAGGAAAAAGTACTTAAAAAATATGTTGCTCCTACATTTGACATCTTTTGCTATGACATGATTAAGTTTATGTTGCAACCCATAGTACAGCATGTTTTTGGAAAAAGCTCAAAAATTCACGGGAAGAATGTTCCAAATCAATGTCTGACTATATGAGTAAGAGCAATACTTGCATAAAAAAAGAGCTATTTAAAAACATCTCTTTGGTTATGGGCAGCTCACATGTCTGACACATCTCGAACAGCTCCAGTAAACAGTTTTCATGGACAGTAATCTTAGACTACAGTCCTTCTCTGTGTTCTCATCTCATTCAGCTGCTGTTGTTGAGTCTCTGTGGAAGCTGTGGAACATAAAGATCCTGAAATGATAAGTGATAAAAAATCGACACACATACTGACATAAAATCTTAAATCTCCCCCAAAAAAATGCCAACTGACAGAAAAGTCAGTCAGTGGCAGTCTTGACAAATGAATTAATGGCTTGATGTATTAATCAGTTATCCTCTGAAATGTGAGAATCTTTATCTTTTTGTTGGATATTTTGAACTGTTGTTTGACTAAAGAATTTTACAACAGTTTTCACATTTGAAACATGGGACCAGCAACTGTCATTATTTTTGACATTTTTTGTTTTACAGTGCAGTCCATATGCCTGATTGTTGTACGTTGTCTATGGACTTCAACAGCAACTGAGGTGGCAGGTGGTGTTCAGGCTCAGTCAGTTGTTAGATTCACTAAAGGCCAGAAACAGCTATCTAATTTATTCATGTGTATACAAATGCTTTATAATTCATAACCACATGCTCCTTTTTAAAATCAAAATGAGAGAACACTGCAGTGCATAGGTGTACAGTACCACAGTGTATGTACAGGTTTGATCACAAATATATATGCCTATCTGGTATCAAAGGACTGAGATAAAATCTAACACAGACTTCTACGACCACAAAGTGAAGCCATCTCTCCTGAAATCTTTAAATCTAGTGTTAAAACCATTTTATTCTCTTTCCATCTACATCTTTTATTGTGTTGGGATTCAACAAAAATGTCTTTCATGCAGCAAAAGGGGAGACAGAATAGGTTTGTTTAAGGCTTAGCCAGCTTAGCAGTGGTTCAGTTTAGTGTACTGAGCTCAGCACTTTGTAAATGGGATCTTCTCAGCAAGTTTATCTACTACTGCATTTTTTTTTTTTTTTACATGGGATCTGAGATACAGTAGATTCGACTGACCCAATCAATTATGTGTGCCTATCACATATGCGTCTTTAGGTTTGGTTGGGTTTGGGGGAATCCATTGTACAGTAACTGCTTTGAGCTGAGCATGTCCTCCATGTTCTGTAAAGGAAAGAAGAAGCCTACACTGTGTGAGTGTTTGATACTAAAAAAGATAGGTTTTGGGTGGAGTACCAATTCTATTTATTGACACAAGTCTCATTGTGGTATTTAGTGTCAGTATGTTCAAACAGCTATATATGTCAAATGACAATGTGAAAACAATGTGACATTTTCCAAAGGGGTTGGTGTAGTGACGCATCTAAAGAGAACTATTACCTACATCTGCAGCTCCCCTCTTCATTATAACACGTCTCAGCTAGTCTAGCTTGGTAGAGACCAAAAGCAGAGCTAAAAGAAGCAAAGCTCCAAATGAACCATAATTAATTGCTCAGTAACTTCTTTATGTGTAAATAAGTAACTGTTTGCTAACAGGTTCACCATGTTACATGATAAGTCGTTGTGTTAACGGCTTATTTATTGCACATTTAAATTAAGCTTATCCTAAGAAACCTAATCCAAAATATTGATGGATCTAATTTGAATCACCTCTGGTAACTTTAGAATATGTGCCTACATTATATTTGACCCCCATTTGAATTGCAAACACAATGCAAAATTAAGTCTCCTCTTTCACCCAAAGGAGAAAGTCACTTGTGATTTAAATACACTGTACCTTGACAGCATCAGGTTAGTCCCAACTCTGCAGCAAGGTTCTAGTCTGTCTCCACAAGCTCTGTATCTATTTGGGGATCAAATGTCAATATTTTTTTCCATTATATAATGTTTAATATTGCCATGGGCTCTGCCCCAGTTTAAGATATACAGTATGTTTTTCTAGTGGCCATCACTGTTCTTTCCAATTTCACTTATCTGTTCAAGTCTGTTGTTCTAGGAAAAGGAGATGACTGATTGCTCTATATACTCAACCGTAAAATGTGTTGGGTGCTGTTGGAAAACAGAAGGAAAAATGGGATAAAGAGGAAAGTAATCCAGAATCTAGGAAAAAAAAAAAACCCAATGAGATAAGTAGTGGCTAAGTCATTAAAGTAGCCAACATATTTCGACCATGGTAGGCCCCTGTCATGGCTTCAGTTTGTTGTTCTACTCACACATGAACCTTCTACTCCTACTGCAATTATTATATAAATTAGTCAGTTGCCATCACTAACCAACTGCTGTTGCAAATGTTTGCCATTAAGTCTACACTATAAATGTTATATCATTAATGCTCATTAAAAAGATTCTTACAGATAATCATATTTCCCACTGTAATGAATATCTAGCAGCCACTTATCGTCCCATTAAAATGAGCTGCAGCATTTCTGCTTCAATATGATGTGATAGCTAATATTCACATTGTTTTTCACTTCAGAAATGTAACAAGAGCATGAAAGGATGAGGAAGATGGAGGAGAAAGAGGTGTAATAAAATGATGAAGACTAACAGGACGTAGAAGAGGAGAATGCAAGGACTGTGAATACTGCTGTGGGTTAGGGGAAGTCAGAGTTCAGGTCGTTCAGTGAACCCTTAATGGAGGGTAAATTAGTGGACTGAGGGGTCAGCTAATTAAGGGTGACTCAGACTAGCATAATTCTACCTTAATAATTCAACCTCTTTTGTAAATTATTCATTAAAAAAGCTGCATGCAGCCACCCCCTTTAGTGAGGGCATAGCAAACACACACACACACACACACCCCTACACACACACACACACACACACACACACACACACACACACACACACACACACACACACACACACACACACACCACACACACACACACTAGTGCTAGAAAAGGCCAGATTTTACTAGGTGGGAGCCACTGTGAGTTCAAGGGTATAACTGTACCACTTAAAAGAGTTAAATAAACAAACCAGCTCAGAGTATAGCTTTTATTATGCATGTACCCTTGATGTATCATCAGGAAGAATATTCTCAGTCTGATTCCTAAAGGTCATCCAGTTGAAAATATTTCATATGACTTCTGTGTATATCATCATTGAGCAGTTACATCTTATATAGCAAAGTGAACTGCTTGACCTTTCCACTTGTAAATAAAAAAAGCTAGTTATCTACAAGGACTAAGACAGCTCCTGTACAAAACCAAAAGAAATAACTTTTCATGTTCCAGTGTGTAAACATTACCAAGCTTTACAATTCACAACTGCAGTGGTTACAAAAAGAGGTAGCTGAAGTGAGATTGCAATGACTGAGTTAACCTCTGTTTAGACATCATACCTCTCACTCTAGTTTGTTGAAAAATTCACTTTTCTTAAAAGTTGAAAATAAAATTCAGAAGTAGCAGCATGCAGAGGGACAGACTGGTGTTTTATACTTTTAACCTGTTTTATTGGTTGTACACACATTGAGCAACTTATTTTCCCTTAACAGACCAGTGTGAAGGATTTAGTGGCATCTAGCAGTAAGCTTGCAGACTGAAAACACCTTGTCTCAATGTCTTCTTCCAACCATGCAGGAGAAACCTACGGTGGCTGTGAAACCCACACAAAATGCAGTGGCCATGGGTTCACTTCCAGCCTGTGGCCCTTTGCTGCAAGTCTTCCTCTCTCTTTCTCCTATTTGTCTGTCTACAGGACTCCTATCAAATAAAGGCTAAAAAGACCAAAAAATTACCCAAAAAAAAAAAAAAAAAAAAGATGCAACTTTCTCTGTAGAAATAAATAGCTTATTCCAAGGTAACGACACAGTGGTTCTTATTATCAGGTGATAACACACTAATGATGACATACTTGTTAATATATATATTCCATCATGCTATATTCTGACAATAAGTCCCTGTAAAACATACATACTGGACCTTGAAATGCCAAAGTTACCCATCTCTGAAAATCTGGTTTCAGCTGTCAGCAGTAGTAAAAAGAGGTGAAACTGGGAAGATTTCAGTTAAACTTGGTGGAAAGTAAAAGGATGAAGTAAGTTGTTTTTGGTCCAAATAGCGCCACCATGTGGTCATTTAGAAACCACTTTGCTTGTAACTTCTTTACTGTTACATTTTGCTTAATTTTGGCCAAACACAAGATTCATATACTCCAAATTTTTTGGCCAATAAGTTGTCCAAATTAAATGACAAATATGTAGTTTGTAATTGCCCTCGAGAATGATGCATATATGCATTTCCTGATCTGAAATACTATGGGCAGGACAATGTCCTTTGTCACTTTATTGGAAGAATTGATCGGTTTCATGATATACGACATTATGGTTAAGGTTTGGTTATCTTCAGGTACAAACATGACTTGATGATGGTTGGAGAAAAACCATTGTTTGCGTACTTTAAGCTAGAAAACATCTTGGTTTGGGTTCAAATTAGTATTTCATTATGGTTAGGAGACCTTCTTCATCATAGGGAAAACACTGTTGGATTACACATAAAACTTGTTTCAGGATCAGGACAATTTGTTTGATTGTTTCTCATGTTTAATACCTATCACTAATTGCATATTGGTGCAGCTCCGGCTCCAGATGCTGTTTATAAACTTTTAAGCATTTTCTATTATGTATAATTATGCGTTCTCTGAATGCTGTCTGGTTTTATTAGTGAAACTTGCTGGGGGTGTTACACAACCAGTAAGAGCTGCCTAACAAACACTATCAAGAGGAATAAAGTGCCTAAACCAACCTCTGTTCCTCTGTTGAGTTTTTACTCTCAGATCACCGTTTGGGTGTGTTCCAGCACATTTCCAGCCATGACATTAACCCAAACACACAGGATGGTGATGAATATAAAACCGCTCTTTCATCACAAACAACCTCAGCACAACATCTGATAGATTTAAAAGAGTTGAAGAGAATCATGAACTATTGAAAACTACTTAAAATTCTACCTGTGCTGCACATAAAACATTATATTAACGGCATCAGATTCTCTAGCTTTACCTTTATTTGACTGCAATGGCAAAGCGAGCCCCCCACATCTCCACTCACATTCACTCTCTCCTTCTCATTTTCTCCAACATGTTGCCTCAGATAAGTAATGTAATCTTGGAAAAGGTTACGTCTCTAAAACAGGGCAATCATATTAAAAGCTAATGGATACATAAAATCAAGAGCTCATAGGTGATGATTAATCAACTGCTGAAATGCACTGGGTTTAAATCAGTTTAGACTGGATTAATCCCCAACCAGCCACTGTTCTTCTCCTCTGGGCAATTTAGTGAGAAAATACAATTATGGCCTATGAGTTACACCTCACTGGTTCATCTCACCTCTGTGTTCCTCCAGTGTGCCAAACCAAGCCTGTATGACTCAGTATGTGCCTGCCACAGCCCTAGCTCAGAGGTGACACGATTAAAAAGAAAAATACATATATTTATCAATGTCTGTCATGGAACCTTTGAAGCAGTGCATGTACATTAAAGAGTAGTGAGTGAGCGATTAAAAGCCAGTTTATTTCAAGTCGTTTTTCTTTCATGTCCATATCTTGTCTCTCAGGTTTAGTCTCTGCTGAGTGGGAGAATTGAAACTATACTTTTAGAGCCATGATAAAGAAAGCTGGGTCTTATTTTATAGTGCTCTGGGCTCTGTTCTTGCCTTTTTTTAGCATGTACCACATAGTTAAAGAGGTTGGGGGTATTCTCAGAGTTCCTCCTTCCTAATCTCCCTAGAACAAACTCTCACACTGTAAAGCTGCATTTTTCATATTTCATCCTCACACTCATCTAATGCACCAGAGATGTGCTCCTTTCAACGGGGGGGGGGGGGGGGGGGGGGGAATCTGCCAGTTTTCCCCACCCCCAAGAGAAAAATCGACACATTTGAAAACTGCTGATCTGAAATCTTTAAAAATTCCCTAACACAACTTTTTTTTTTCTTTACACTAATTTCTATAATAGTATATTGTTCTGGTTTATTTTTTTTTTTTTTTTGGTTCATTGTGTGTAATGGCAGAGATTAGAAATTAATAAAGTACAACAATAACCACTGGGGATGTTAATGATTAATCATTCATTGATTACTTGCTGTTAACAATTTAACCCATTAAAAATGTATTAATCAGCAATGTTTTGTGTACCATTTTTTCCGGCGGTCACAGGTTTTCTCACCATTTAGTTCAGTGTGTTTTGTTAGTCTAATAATGGGAGAAATTGCACCCCATTTGACACTGATGTTTTATTATTCTGTTCCTTTAAATTGTTTGTGCTTCATAAATTAATGTTTCACATAACTTATATATGCTACAACTACTTAAATACAACTTAAACAACAAAAAAAAAGACATGCATTTTGTATCTTATTAATTGTAATAATAATTTTGTGTGGTTGTGAATGCTTTCTATCAAGGAAAATGTACTAAACTTGCAACTAATAACCATAATCATATAAACAGAAATCAAGGCCTTAATCTGGGCCTTACTGCAGAGTGGGTCAGCATGCAGAGCTCTGCCCCAGGACTTGGTATATACTGTATGTGCGTGTGTGTGTGTGTGTGTGTGCTTGTGTGTGTGCTTGTGTGTGCTAGTATGTATACACTATAAAGCATTTGTACAACAAATCTACAGAGGCTGAAAGTATTAGTGCATTGAGTTAAGAAGAGACATTTCTACATAAATCTTTTAACTATAAATCCTCACAACTGGCTGACCATAGCAGATGCCTGCATCAGCACTACAGTGCCATTACAGATTATGTGTTCAAAGTGTTGTAAATTTAAACTAAATTTGTATTAAATTAGGACTCGAGTTCTGCAATAGTCAATCTTTTCATCAACAACAGTTTTCGAGCTTTCCTCAGATGAGACACAAAATCCATTAAAATAGTAGACAAAAATATGGTAATGAATTCTTTAATAATTCTTTATTGAAGCCTACTAAAGCGGATAGTAAACCCAACCTACTAGATAATAGGTATTGTTCTAGTATGACAAACAGAAATATAGTCTTTAATCTGAGAGTCTAAGGATGAAGGGAGTCGGATGCTGTACAGATCGTAAGGCCGTGAGCCAAATTTGTGATGTTGGGCTATAAAACAAAAGGATTTGACTGATCTGCACCTTGATCCAGATTAGGGATGGGCATTTCAAGCCAAAATGCAATTTCATATTTTTCATACTATTCAACAATTATTTGAAAATCGGACCTCTCCCCCCACCATGTACGCACAACCTCAGAGACACCCATTTACACACAGCAGCAACACAAGCGTTATGCATACGCTGGAGCTGAGGGCCACAGTACATAAACAAAGCTCAGCATCTCACACTGCAGGATAAACTTCAACAAAAACCAACACAATAAACAGTTACAGCATCTGATCACCCACTCTCATATAGCTGCTTCAAATGAAGCTTAACGTTCACACAGCGTCTCTTAACTGTCGCCCAGTAAAACACAGTTTAGTCCGACAGGCACCCAAACCTCTGGAAAAAGCCATATTAGCAACATAGGAGTGCCAAATTCAACAAGATAAGTTACAGTATGGACGAAGGACCATCATTGAGTTTGAACCGATTCTGGCAGGTGCTCGTTACGAAAGCAGTCAGACGGAGTAAAATCCACACATGTATGTAACAATTTGTGCTGCTTCTCTGACATGATATTCAGTTAGTCTGGAGCCAGTAAATGTTCAGTAAACAGCCTGTCACTCTGAAATAAAATACGTCAGGGTCTGCAGGTGTCCTGTCGGCAATACTACCCAGGTCTGTAATCACATGAGATCTTGGAGTATTGCATTATTTTCAGGTGCTGGTAAAATTAGGGAAACAAACAAGGAAAAATAGATTTCAAAAGACAAAAACTGAAATGATTTTTGATAATTTAATGACTGATGATTCGAATATTCAAAAATCATGACCCATCCCTAATCCAGATATGCATCAAAATACACAGAGACAGTTTTTTGAACAATGCCTACATTAGATTTATACTCAGCAAGAATATAAACACAACACTTGTCTTTGCTCCCATTTTTTGAGGGTTAAGGTGAAAAATTTACGACTTCCTCTATGCACACAAAAAGTTTGTTTCTCTCAAATTTTGTTCGCAAATTGGTTAAAATCTAAGTTAGTGAGCACCTCTCCTTTGACAAAGACGTCCCATCAACCCAGCAGGTGTGCTGATTAATCAGCATGATTATTGCACTGGTGTGCCTTGAACTGGTAACAACGAAAGGTCACTTTAAAATGTGCGGTTTGATCTTGAAAAAAGACATTTTTTTAGGCACTGAACTATGGCTTTTTCACATAGGGCTACAGATACCATTTTTTTTTCCAAGGAGGAAGTCATGACCTGCCTTTCTCTGCCTCTGATTAGCTTACCCTGATGTTCTTACTCAAATGTCTTCATGAACGAAGCTAACCAACCTAAACTTAAGTGCTCACTAACATGGATTTGAACTAATTTATGAACAAAATTTGAGATATATATATCTTACGTGTGAACAGAAGAAGTCTTGGATTTTGTATGTCAACTCTTGAAAAATGGGAGCAAAAACAAAAGTGTTGCATTTCTATTTTGGTGAGTATATATTAATGAACAGTGCAAAATGAGACAGATACTATTTGAGGGCCATTTAAATGCCTCATGTTGCTGTAACACCACTGTGGGCAAAATGCCATCATATTTTGCAGAATGGCTGGGAGTCATTTGACATCTATAACACCATCTATATTTGTTATTTAAATAGGTTATGATTAGATTAATGTTAGGATTAGATTAAAGATTAGATTAACTCCTCATTGGTACTATTTCAAGAACAGTACTTCTACAAATGGAAAATTATTCTACAATTAGTTCTTAATAATTTGGAAGGTTTGTTGTTTTATGCTGCATACAGTATGTCGTAAAAATCAACTTTCTATTAAGCTAGATTATCCACATCGAGCCAAAATAGTGTCTGGAAACAATGTAAGTATTGCTTACTTTCTTGTGAAAGCGAGATTGGTTTTAATGTTTTCTGGCAGAGGGGCACTGACATTATTTGTTAAAAAATGAATGGCAGAGAGACATACTGTCTGGCATTCACATATACATGCCACACAGTATAATAATCCTTAAAATTCAAACATTTAAATTAACGTATCCACTTCAAGGAATCACCTCTTTGCTCCCTCAGCGTATTTCTTTGCTCGTCTTTTCTCTGGCGCACTCTTTTCATCATGCTAGAAACTACAGGATGTGTCACGTTTGTTCTCGTCTTCTTGAGAATTTTAAAGCTGAATAGGGCAGTGCTGGACTCCTGTAGTATGATTATTACGTGTTTGTTTGTGTGCACATGATCGTGTGCGTAAATCACACTTGCTGTTTATTGTTCGCTACTTGTCTATAAATGTGTTTCTGGGAGAGCGTGTGTTTGAGTGTGTACTCATTCTGTCATTCTGGTTCCCGTTCCCTTAGATGCCCACTGAGAGAAGCAAATCCACTCAGAGAAACAAATAGTCCCCCTGTTGTGAGTGTGAAGTGGCCATAAAGGAAAAGGGCCGTGTGACAAACAAAGCAGAGAGAAACAGAGAAGGTGCCTACAAGTGTGAGTAACAGTGAGGCCAGGTACAATGTATACTCGTCCTCTATCTTCCATCATCTACACTCTTAGAAATAATGGTTCTTCCTGAAGGGTTGAGGTTCTACTGAGAGCCACTTGCTTCTGAGGAACCCTTGGTTGAAGACACGGTGCTTTGTAAGACTGAAGGTTCCATTAAGAACAGATTTCATTCAGAAAAAACCTTTTTGAAAGAAAGATCTCTTCAAGGATTGTTGAACTTTTTAAGGGTGATACAAGGGTTCTTTGTACCATAGTATAAAATGGTTCTCAGTAGAACCCCATTGGTGGGTTCTTGATAAAACTTTTGATATATAAAAAGGTTCTTGGTAGAACCTCTGAATGAGCTCTAGATAAAACTTTTGGAATAAGAAAGGTTTTCAGTACAACCACCAAGTGGGTTCTACATAAAACCCTTGAAATAAAAAAAAAAATTCTCAGTAGAACCCCTTGGGTGAGTTCTAGATAAAACCTTTTGCATAATAAAAGGATTCTCCTGAGTGGTTTCTCGTTTACCACCCAGAAGATTAAAGGTTTTTGATGGAATCCCCAGAAAGGGTGAAAAATCATAGAAAGGTTCTATTTAGAACCTCTGATAGTTTTGTGAGAAACCTTTCACAGATGGTTCTAGGTATAACCCTTTTTGTTGGGTTCTTGGTAGAACCATCTGAAAAGGTTCCAAGTGGAACTTTTAGGGCCCTTTTCCACCACAAAAGCTCTGGTCCTTGAACTAGTTCTGTTCAAAATCCTTGGAACCTCGGTACTGTCTAGTGAACCATGACACATTTCCACCATCATAATCAAAGAAGTCATCAAAGGATGACACACTGAACAACAATCAGTAGATTATGACATGCCCACTTTATTTCCCATGGGAAACCTGCTATCTTTTGGTTTTAGTTGGGAACCAACTTTTCAGGGTCCAAGCCAGTTTATTTTTACTGGAAATGCTCAGACCAGTTGAAATTAGGTGCTTGAACTGGAACGGGGCCAGTTCCATGTTGATGGAAAAGGGCCCTGAAAGAGTTCCAAACTGAACCTCTATAAAAAGTTCTACCACAAACCAGAAAGTGTTAGCTAAAGCTAAAGAACGCTTTATACTTCTAGCTAGCATCTTTATTTCTAAGAGTGAACCTATCCTCGCCTTTCTACCTGAACAGCCTCTCCCTTTTGCCTTAACGTCTGGCCCTCATTTGCATGTCCTTTCATGGGAAAACATCCACACGTCTGACAGTGGAAATGAATTTCAGTATCGCTGAATACACTTATAACAGGGAATTCAACAGCAGTTTGCTGAGGAAGGATCTTGCTTTGGAATCCATTTATCCTTGAGAAAACCCTATAACTCAGCTCCGGCTTGCTTTGAAACACACAGATAATAGCACGCAATGTTGAGTTAGAGGGTTTCTGCTTTGGCTTACAGTTTAGCCCGGCTGCTGTTATTACTGTGGTCAGTCCCTTTGTACTTGGATCCATATTCAAATATTGGGGATTTATGGGTATTGATGTTTTTAACCTCATTCTTGCTGACATGTCAGAATTCAAAATAGCATTCCTGGGTAATGGCAAAGCAGTGATGCGGAGGCATATTTTATGGATACTGTTTGAATGTCAAACTGAGAAAACCACTAGCACAGCACAAGAGACAAAAGAGTCGACAGGGAGCGAGGGGGAGACGCAGGAGTAAAACACTGAGAAATGGAGACAGTGTGAGAAAAAAGAAAGACAGAAAGACAAAGACAGGAAGAAAGATTGAGCAGATTAAGAGAGCATTGCTGTGTCTGAGCTTCATAGGCATATATAAGCTTGATTCATGCAAATCAATGAGGTTGTCAGCATCGAAGACATGGCCACAATGGTCCTTTTATGCTGGCTAAAGCTCAGCACTCTTCTTGATTGCTACAGGGCAGTAATTATTGAACATATCCAGCCAATACGCTGCGTCTCTGGTTACAGAAACTGTCAACCCCCACATTTAAATGACAGCAGCTCGATAATGCTGGAATATCAAATAAAAATGCAGCTTTGCCTCATCTCGCACATGTGCACACACACTCATTCCCTTCTCTCTCATTGACTCCTATTTTGAATTCCATTCTGTCAGCTCTCTGAGCATGGCTAAACACCAGCAAATGAATTCAGTAGGTGGTGATGTGTGTCGGGTACTGCATGTAATAATGCATATTAAAATTCCATAATTGGAGTCTAATTAGAGAGGTAATAAAGTCTACTCAAAACTCTAATGCAGTCGTCTCTGAGCAAAGTAAGCAGAAGTCTAACTTTTCTCCCGTGAGGCGCTTGAAGGTAGAAGAGAAGGTGCTTTCACGATGCTGCTATGGTGACAACAGCTCACCTTAGATCAAATTTTACTTTGAGTATTTCTGTGCTAGAGGTGAGTGCTCGATTTTAAGAAGACTCCCAGCTTTGTTCTGTTTCATGAAGAGAGACTGTAGCCATCAAGAGACCTCATGATAACTGATGTAGGATGACCCCAGGTTACAGTGATCTGCCTATCTGCCATCACTTCAGGGTTTTGTGACTATTTAAACTAAAATACACAATAAACTGACAGATATATCTTATTTAAATGTGTCATAATCAGTCATAAAAACCAGAGATGATCACAGGCCATCCAGCTGTTCCTGAGAAAAGTGTTTTCTTTGCCTTTTAAATGCATCATTAGCACGAGGCATCGCACTAACACTGCACACACAGGAGCCACATCCTCGCAAAAAGAAACATTTTCCATCCCAAACAAATGTGAAACTAATGGAGTGATGCTGGCAGTGTTTTGGCCGTGCACGGACTGTACACCTCATATACTACTCAGCTCTGTTTCATCCTGTCAGCAGTAAAACGCTAACACCTTCTGCACCATGTCCCAGATTTGGACCATTTGCATAAACTGCCATCTTAAATTATTCACAGCTGCTGTCTTGGCTTTTCTGACTAATTATATTTTGAGCTCCTTTGCTTTCTTTCTACCATTTAGACAAGAGTCCCAACACAAGATCCTACAGACATCTGATGCACATGACATGTACATGCATTTGATGCGCATGCATGTTCAGCACCACAAAGACCAGCCATGATCACCTGTCTCGTGTTGATTTGTGTTTGATATTATATAGCCTATTTTTCACATGAACATTTGTCTTACCTTACCACAGCGTAGCCTTCCATTTGAATTTGTATTTTTCCCAGCATTTAGTGGATTACAGCGGATCTAATCCTGAACATTACGACTGAATCAGCTTATTTAATTATCTAGTTTATTCCCTTAATTTTGTTGAAGGATGACCACAAAAGGAGGCTTTTGAAATTTAAGGGAGTTAAGGAAATACCCCGGAGTGAACTCCTGGAAGGCCACAGTTACTCTTGAAGGTTGGCAAGGCTTCGTTATATGTCTGGGAAAGGACAGTGTATTTCCAAACAGATATTACTTTTTAGGAGTTAAGGTTCAGTACTTCAGAGGACTGGAAATTCTGCATGCTTCTAGCTTGTGGTTTCAGTTTAATTTGGTAATTTTTGTTATAATACCGTAACACAAACAAAGTAACCAATCAAGGCAGTGGTAGGCCAACAACTCCTGTGTTCTGAAAGGTAAAATTATTGACACTCACTATCAATAAACACCTCATACAAACCTACATCAAATAATCTGAACTATCCCTTTAATAAGAATAGTGCATTCAAAGTAACTCTACTCAAAACAACTCTATACTGGCTGTGAAAGGTAATTTGCCGTTAGCTTCGTAATTCAACCCAGGAGTCTGAGTGAACACAAACACAGATGCACAACTTATACCTATAATACCTTAAATAAACAAAACTAAAACTGGTGCAAACAACACACCTTGGCATTATCCACACATTCATTCCACTTCTAAACAGCATACATGGCGACCAATCAAACCAGACTTATCTGACAATCTGCCACACTTGTATTCTCTCTAGAACCTCATCTTTTCCGCCCAACTCACTGATTTTCTCATTATCAACTAATCTGAGTTCAATAGTTGAACTCGACAGAACTTGACAATTGCTTAATTACTATTAGGTTCTCTTCATCCCTTCGAGCAAATACTGATTTATACTTTCATTAGAAAGCATTAGATATCTCATCCTTCCTTCCCTCCTTCCTGCACATTTTCTTACCTCTTTCCTGTCCCTGTCCCCTGTGTGTTTGTGTGTAATTGACTACGTGTGTATGCGTGCATGCGTGCATGCGTTTTACATTTTTCATATTATTCTATAATGTGCATATAGTGATGTGTCAGCAACAAATGTACTGCTGAAGGGCATTAGTCATCATCTCCTGGAAGCCACAGATAAATGCTGCCAAGAAGATAATCACACTGTTGTTTCAGAGGCTACACACACATGAATAACGCAAACACTTAATCACACATACTACACATATGGTGGCACATACAGGCGTGTTTGGAGGTTTTACGCACCACCAGAAAGTCCTTAATCTAATCCCGAGTTGCTCCAAGAAATAACTGAAATTGTGAAACTGTTCACATAGCAGTTCTTAATATGGCTCCTCTTAGTGCATACTTTCACCTCTGCTTTCCCTTCATACACACATACACACATTGACAGAAGTACTTCTATCATGGGATCTCTCACACATCCTTCATTTCTGAATCTCACAGTAGTAAATTACATACCCAGGATTCCTCCTTCTGTGATTTTGAGGCCACTTTATGAGCACAGGCTACATGAAAGTCATGAAAAAACTGGAGAAAATACAACTTGTAGAAACAGAGAAACAAAAATGTTGATACTTATTCTTGCATGCCCCTCTTTTTTCCCCTTTTTTTTCCTCACTCTGTCTCTCTCTAGTCATTGTTACCTAGGGAGCTGTTTTGCTGAATAACTATTTCCACATTAACATATTCTATTGCCCGCTTACCTGCTTTGTTATGCAGGAGCCAAGCACTGGTATTAAATATTAAACTTAAGTGCCAAGGAGAGAAGATATGTCACATTCCTAAGTGTAAATACGGCTGGAAAAAATCTTTACACGAGCAGTATTTTATGCATCTCCAATCTATATGAATATTAGAGCAGAATAAAGGGCAGTTAGAAGAGGTGTGAGTGAAAGCAGAGCGTGAAATCACCTTCATAAATCATACTGTTTACCATTGATGACATATCTCATTCATCAGTCTGAAACCATCAGTTGATGTAAAATATGTCTGGACCTGATGATGAAGCTGCCGATGTCTGAGGCAACAATAACCTTGTGTGACGGAGTATGAGTGAGTGTGTAATGTGTTTGGACAGAGCAGTTGTCCCTGGTGGTTATGGTGGGTAGGCTGTTCTTTTCTGGACTGCAGCTTTGTTTGGGACAAAAGATACTAAAACTGACATTGATATGATACCAAATAAAAAGACGTTTTTCTTTGTAAGGCCTTTTTAGAGCTGACAAACTTGTGCACAATATATTGATTTCACAAGGATGCTCAGTTTTCCTATGAAAGATATTTTACAAAGGCTTGTAAAACCAGCAGAATTTCCTTTCACAGAAGGAATGCGAGGACATACTGTCACTTTGTCAACTGTAGCGAAGGTTATACTGTAAACATTCTTTCACTCTACAGTACGTGCGAGAGTCGCTTTGCCATCTCCTCCAGCCCCTCTGTTGTCCTTGTGTCACAACACTGGTGAGAAATATGCTGGATTTGTGTCTCCCCACATTTTGTCGACGGCTCAGGACATCTGCTGTGACGGAACCACTAGCAGACGGATGGGTAGTGTAGCACGTAATGACAAACCTTCAAGCCTTCTGTGAAGTCACATGATCATAATACTTAATAAAACTCAATTTGTCTGATGACAGGAGAAGATGCTGAGTTACTGTCCCCGACACACGGCCTTATGATTGTTATTGGTTTTCCTCAGTTGTGACTGAACGACAGCTTGGCAAGACAACTGATGTTATGCTTTGTCACTGTTTACTTTGAGTGTTGGCCTGAGCCAGACCCCTGAGACTACCGGTTATCACTCTTGGACACACAGAGACATTGGTCATTTGAGGATAGAAGGGCTTTCTTGTCACATGTGCAACATGACAGCAGGAAATCACAGCCTCAGTGTAGGAAAACAGAGAGGAAAGATTTGGAAACTACTTAGAAACACAAAGGGGAGAATTCACAAAGAATGGATTGTGGCTATCTGCCCAGTCTCAAGGTCTGATTCACAACAGATATTGTGCTTATGATATTTCAGCGCAAACAAGTCTGAAAAGGTTTGCAGCTGAGTGCAATTTGCCCTTGTTTTGCATCAGTATCATTTGCTTTAAGGTGTACTGAAGTTGCATATCACATGCCTAAAATTATTTGACTCAAATGTCAAAAAATTTTAGAAATGCAGTTGCACGAAAAATACCTCCACTCAAATGTTTGAAAGAGAACTTATTCTAAATGTTCTAATTATGTGTTAACTCCCCCTGCTCTTTTCTTCATTTCTACCTGCGGGGTGTCTCTCATTTTTCTATGACTCACTCCTGAGTGTTTAGTCAGAGTGATTGTTATTTGGGATGCTTTAACTGTGGGCTCCTCCTCATGCGTCTCAGTGCAGGAGGGAGAGCTGTTTCCTCTCTCTGCTGGACTGTTACAGTGAGTAACCATCGTTTCCGTGTCTCACAGCGGTAGGTTTAATGTTGTTTTACAGTTTTATTCCCTCATATTGAATATCGGCTATTGTACTGTCTGTGCCATCTGTGTGCATATGATGTAATGTGATGTGCTACTGCTTCACCTGGCTTCAATCATTGTTGCCACGATCACTGTGCTGTTGTTAGCACCAACTCTGTGAAGATGCAAATCATTTCACAACTGCATATGCCTATTAACGCTGGTGTTTGTGAACAATTTTGCGCCAAATGTATGCATAATACCTAATTTAAAGGTGAAATGTGTAAAATTTAGGAGGCTCTTTTTGCAGAAATTTTATATAATATTCAATTTTTCATACAGGATGTGTTCAATGCCTGCATTGTTAAATCCTTGTCTGGTTCCATCACTAGAATCTCCATGTTGATCCTGACCTGTAGTCCATCTGCTGCATTTGTGGGATGTCGAACATCTTACTTTTCCAATCCTTCTTGAATATTTTCAGTCTGGCAGGGAAAAAAGTGTGTGCATCTTGACCTTTTCATCATGAAGCAGTGTGCATACTATCTTGTACTTGGTGCATTCCTTCAGCACTTGGGTCATGAAATCTTCACCAAATAAATCCTTTTGTTGTTCACCTGAATGTTTTTCTTTGCCTAAGCAGCCTGAAGCACTTTTTATTTTGTGTTGTAAATGCGTCCAAAACGAACTACAATTGACCTGGGACATCCGTCGTCTCCTGCCTTCTGCCCAAATGCCCGACCTGCCCGTTTAATGTTAAGTTCACCTCTTTTCAATTATTTTTATTCCTTCCACAAATTGAATCATAACATTTTCTTCACATAACATTTCATTCACATTTTCATGCAAAGACTAGATCCTCAGGTTCTTCCTGCAGGCTTTGCTTTCATGATCTTCACATTTTACTTCCCTCTTGACTCTGCCAACGCAGAGTTTGAATTAGCAGCTTACTGATAATTTATTTATGATCTTCATTGTCCGCAGCCCTCGATTCTGTTGGGTTAATTTTTTTTTTTTCAATTCCCCAACCTCTTGGCTTGGTTCATTTATTTCTAACTTGAGCATTCTAATGTTTACAGAAGTTCTCATCCTGAATCCTCTCATCTCTTTCAATAATAGAGCTATTTCTAACATGCCTTACATGCTTTCACAAGTTGATTATTTTCTTCAGGTTAATTGTTTGAGAATTTCTTTGCCATGTTTTTGAAATTCCTCTTTTTTCCACCACTAGGTCCCAGAAGTTTCTCTTAGTTAAGTTGTTGATAAGGCTGTGAGGGTATGGATTTTTTCTTGGATTTTTTCTCTGGTAGGCTGGTCACAGTGTCTTTCTGGGGCCTTTGTAAAATAAATCCAGAATGATCAATCCAACACTGAATGCCATCTGTGATTATTTATACATTTTCCTGTGTGGAAAACAGTTATTGTTTTCGTTACATGTTGTTAGTCATCCCCTGGCAATCCCATGATGCCTTGGGTTAATTCTGTCGACTAATCAGCAGCTTCATTGTTGTTGTCAACCAATCAGAAACTGTGTTCCTGACTGGGCATGTGCATGACAGGTCTAATCCCAAACTCAGTGAGCAATGACTGACCCTACGAAACAAAAATTACAAAAATGTTTCGGTCATGCTGTTGTACTTTGTTCTGGTAGCATTAAGTCTGATAACCAATATTCAAGTTTATTTGTGGTGTGGTGTGTCATGGTGTCAATCACCAACAGGCTGGCAGCCATCTAACATATTGTATCCCATCTTGTTTGTTGTAACATTTTTGGCATTATAATGTATCATATTATTCATTCAGTAAATAAGAGTGGTGGTCATGACTTCAACAACAAAATGTAATAAACTCCTGTTGGAAATACTGTATCACTGACTCTTCAGTAGTGATTTCCACAGTAATCACACAGTGCTGCGTTGCCTTGTGCAAAACATGGAGAGAATGTAAAAAAGGCAGAGCAAGAAAATGAAAATAAAACGTACATTGTAATGCCCCTAGTCCCCCATCTAATGACTATGTGGAATGTGGTTACCCCGGGGAGTCTTTCCAACCTTTACTCCTCGCTAAATAATAGCTCTAACGCCAGCTAGTTCCATCTCTGTAATCTAAATATAATTGGAGGGGGAGCACCACTTCCTTAGCAGGGAATATGAGTCTTTAAGGCTAGTATCTTCAAATTAAACCCTCTGCATATCTGATCAGCATCGCCTCAAATGCAGCTTGCACTCACAAGGCTGTGATAGTATCTGTGGGAGCCTGCTACTTTAGCCTGTTTGTGGATAGGCAAAGGCGTTTTACTTTTCGCCTGCACTAATATGCGTCTTGGTGAGTACGATTACACTTGCAGCTGATACTGAGAACTGAGATTTCTCTTTGCCTGCACAAATGGAGATGTGTGCACCAGTTCCGCTCATAATACAACTTTCCGGCCACCATTTCTTTTGTGTGTGTGTGGTTCTAGGATTGGATTTTCATTAAAAAGGTGTATGTATGTCACCCCCTAGTAGGGACCAGCTGTTGGAGAAAATATGGAGAACCAAAAGCACATTATACACACACAATTTTATGTGCCCAGTATTATTGCCCTTTTGGGACGAGGTAGAGAAAAACTTAATGAACACTTTTGAGTTAAATGAACATCTGAAACCAGAATATTACTTGGGTATTAATCTGCTGAGACAATAAAGACTACTGACATGCATCTCTTCAACATACTGCATGTGACTGTCATGAAGCAGGTGACGAGGACGTGGAAACAACATTCATTCATTCATCTTCTGTAACCACTTATCTGTGAGGGTCGCGGGGTTTGGGGGGTGGGGGGGTGGAGGGGGGCTGGGGCTGGAGCCTATCCCAGCTGACACTGGGCAAAAGGCGGGGTACACCCTGGACAAGTTGCCAGTTCATCGCAGGGCTGACACACAGAGACAGACAACCACTCACTCTCACATTCACACCTATGGGCAATTTAGAGTCACCAATTAACCTATTATGCTGCATGTGGGGGGAAGCCACAGTACCCGGAGGGAACCTACGCGGACATGAGGAGAACATGCAAACTCCACACAGAAAGGCCCTGCCGGCTCAGGGAGTCGAACTCAGGACCTTCTTGCTGTGCGGCAGCAGTGCTGACCACTGCGCCACCGTACCGGAATATTTAATTTATTAATAGAATGTAACTGCAGTAGATTCTCCTCCTTTTTTGTTTGTTTGTTTGTTTGTTTTTTGTTGTCGTTGTTTTGTTTGTTTGTTTTGTTTTTAGTATTTTTATTATTGTTACTCTTTTGTGGTTGTTGGGTTGAGTTTGTGTAATTTAATTTTTGTGCTTTAATTTATCTAATTTATACAAAAAATCTAAAATTTTGCAATGTACACAAAAGAAACAAATGTCTGAAATGATTCATTTCAATCATTCCAATAAAGTAATTAAAATAAAAAAGCTGTATATATTGAGACACATGCGATCACTACTTGTTCAGGAATAATAGCATAGTCAAAAAAATGATTTAAAGCATTTTGTTTTTATCAGACTACAACAGCCGAACATTCCTAAATAACAAAATCCCACAAAATAGTTGTTATGCTGCCACAAATGTAACCATGTAAAGCCCTTGGTGTGTGAATTGCTCTGTGGCTCTTATGAAACAGGTGCTAAGATCTCCTGGCAGTGAGTAGCGGATCGTTGGAGCTCTAGATAAAGGCGAGCGGAACGCGATGGGTGAATACCAAATAGTTGTAACAGTGCAATCTGAGGTTAAGTGCAGCTCTATGACACCCACCTATAAAAAGCCCCTTAAATCAGAACAGTGTGGCTGCTGCCATTTCATGAGGGGCCTCTTTGTTTTTTGCTACAAGCACAGACACACATCATGTATGGAAAAAAAAAGGGTGACACATATTTGGGCATTTTTGACAATATTATCAAAAGAGGGATTTAAAAAAGGCAAAGGGATTTTCAGCGTTTTTCAGCATTGCCTGCAGTGGTGGAATGTAACTAATCAAAGAATATTTAGTCAAGTACAAATTTGAGGTATTTGTACTTTACTTAAATTCTTTCATCTCATGTCATTTTATACTTCCACTCCACAACACTGCAATTCAGAGGAAAATATTGTACTTTTCTACATTTGTCTGACATATGTAGTTACTTAGAAAATTAAGATTTTTGCACACAGAACATATGAAAATGTAGAAGTGGAGCCATTTGTAAATTGAAGTTGATTGACATTAAGTTAACTGGAAACTAATTTGATAATCGTTAGTCACTTTTCTTGCAAAAACATTTCATTGCTCCAGCTCACAAATGTGAAGATTTGCTGCCTTTCCTTTTAATTATTTTAATAATCTTTATTTATGTTTTAGTAATATGGTATTTTAGACTTTAGACTGGCTGGACACAACAAGCACTGAGTACAAGCATGAGTAATAATAATCTAATGAGATTCTATATAATAATATAACAGTCACGGGGGACAATTTTCTGCATTGAGTACTTTTAGTTTAATGTAGGACTTTTAATATTCTTACACTGTGGTGTTAGTACTTTTACTTAAGTAAAAGGACTGTGGGTATTTTGAATAAACTACAACCATCTCTAATTTCTTCACTGTCAGGTAACAAAGCATAGCAGGGCCAATCAAAACAAGCCACAACAAGGTCTTGCAATCAGCTTGACTCATCCCATCATGTACCTATCCACTTCAGTTACATTTTCCCTTAACCAGTTCTCTCCTCAGTCCAGATCAATGGCTGTCATGACTTTACACTGCTGTAAGCACTGACATTTGTTGGCCCTTACTTCCTTTGCCATTTCCTCCGTGGAGCTCACTGACATAGCAGACAGAGAGCAAGGAAAGAAGAAGAAAGAGATAGCCAAGGAGGGTGGGAGATGAGGTTATTAATCTTAAACAAATAAATCATTTTATTCTCACCTGGGTTCCAAGACGTCAGAAAGTTGCAGGAAAGACATGTAAAAGAAAAAAAGGTTCTGTCAGGAAAACACGTATAAATACAGAAATACATTTAAAAATACATAAATGTGGTCAAAATGTATCCAGTGAAATTCAATTATAAATATAGGTGTGCCTCTGTTTTGTTATATTTCTTTTCTCTGCTGAAAGTTGCATTGGAAGCTGAACACTAGCAACATGAATACTGCAAGAGATCAAGCCCTGTGTTTTAAGTTTTCTCTCTTTTCTCTTTTTTCCCTCTCTCACACTTTCTTTCTCTTGCTCTAACATACACAGATACTTGCACACACACAGAGAAGTAACTGGTCTCGCACCTCTCAAACATTCTTCAACAGATAACACTCCGCAGAGGCTCTCCTCCAACAAAATATCTCCATGTCCCCTGGCACAAACAGCCATGCACCAAAACAGCATAAAGTACTGGTGTGAATAATTTATAATCTGTGATTGTAAAATCCGGCATAGTGTATGTATTGTTACTTTCTATCATGACAGATTTTTGGGTCGCCCCATTAGCTGGCAGTGGACAGATTGTGATTTACATTGTGCAGCCATGCAGCACTATTCTCAAGCCTGGACAGAGGGCTAATGGAGGCACACACGCAGCTTTTATTAGCTGTGAAATCCAATGGCATCAAATATTAAACACTTCATTATGGAGCACTGCTTGTCTTGTTCCACAGAACAGCCACTTAAACCTACAACAGCCAGGAGAAAATAAAGTGAAAAGGAATATGCGATGACAGCAGTAATTACTGGAAATCTATTTTATAAGATGTGTTTGTCATGGGAAATTGCAGGGTGTGTGTGTGTTTGTGTATTGTATGTGCTGTATGAGTGTGCACATGCTTGCGCGCGTGCCAATTTTCATGCTTGTACTCATCAGCGTGTCAGCCTGCAACAAGCATAATGTTGTTTGTTAATAATTAATCCTTATGTATCAAAACAACAATAGTTTTCTCAGTGGACAGAGCAGAGAGTGTGTTTAATAAAATGAAATGTTCCCATTACATCTGACATCATAGCCTGATAGCCTGACTTAGCAGCGTACGGCAAGCACAGCGGGCAGTGCTGGAGAGGGGTGACCAGATGAAAAGAGGAAAGAGAAGGAGAGAGCGAAAGAGAAGGAAAATAATGGACAGACAGTGAAAGAATGAGACAGGAGATTGGAGAAGAACCAGACAGGCAGTCGTCAAGAGCACATGAGTGACAGCTCCACCGATGACCTCTGAATGATTTATCCGTAGACATGCTTCTGTCTATCAGAGCATCAGAGGCCATTAATATCAGGGAATGCAGTGAATTGGGACAGAGTGGAGCCTTGGCTCATCTGTCATTACTTAAAAGTTGACCCTCAGGACGAAGGGACTAAAGTGCTCCTTCTCCACCAAAGCCCTTCTGTCCTCTAAGAACAGTGGCTCTCAACCTTTTCGAGTCACAACCCCCCAGAATAATCAGGTTGGTGTTTGTGACCCCTACCAAACATCTGTATTGCAGAAAGTCAGGATGATACTTCCAAAGCTTGGTGAGAGCTTGGCTTTTTGTTGGGAAAGCCAGCACCTTACGTTTTTCATGAGCTGGAGTACTTTTTCTGAGAAGTCATTGCTCCGATGTTTTATGTGATGGCTATAGCTGCTTAGTTAAGCACGATACTGTAGCACAAAAGTACCAAAATGAAAAAGAGGGATGTTGTGTATGTATGAAATCAGAACTCACATGCTTGGACTCTCACAAACACACTAAATAAAATCTATTCTAAGGCAATTTATAATACTGGTACAGGCGATGCCATGTAAAAAACATTCCCCAGTCTAAAATACTGTTCTCATTTCCCATCATGCTTGCTCGACTGAGTGATTTGTTCAGTTGGTTATTTTATGTTACGAAATGCGAATGCTACTTTTTGTTTGTGTCTGTTAGGGACATGGTGCTTTGTGTTGGTAAATGTAATTTTGTGTTGGTTAATAGTTTAAAACCTTTGGTGGGACCGCTGTCACATTTCTCAAGGCCATTTTGAGGACTATGTTGAATATCACTGAGGGGCTGACACCTGTGAAAGCTGTTTGCCACAACACTGACACCCAGGTTGAGAACCACTGCTCGAGTATGCAGACATTCCTCCGAGGAACAGTTACTCAGAGTGAAAGGTCTCTCCTAATTTTCGCAGCTTTTCATAAAAATGATCAAACCTTTGCAGCATGGAACCTAAGTCAATTGTAATCTGGTCCACTTTGACCGTTGTATCCAAAGCCTGAAGAGCTGTGTTTGACTTTAAAACCAAAGGCGCTCACTCTGGCTCCCAAGTGTGATTGATATTCATAGAGGTCAGTTCTTATTTGTCTGCTGCAGCAGGGGTTAAAGCCCACTTCCGAAAAAAGGCTACAAAGAAACACAAAGAGTTTTAACTTTGCTCGTACTGAGAGGGAGCTGCCGTGCAATTACCGTTGTTGTTTTATTCATTAATGTACTTTATTTTATTGAAAATTATTTTACTTCAGTAAGCGCTTTGGCCTTTAGGCCCAGTGAACTGCAGCAAGCTGTGCCAAGATTGAGATCGCAACCCCAGCAGCTTTGGAACAGATCGCTGAAAGCCCACTTTTCTGTAAATGTACAAAAGAAGAAAAGCGAGAAAAATAGCACCGAGTGAGAGTTGTGCTGACATCTGTTTATGCCGGTCTCAGCTCTGAGAGAGAACACACCAACAGTTACGCTCATACATTTTCATCAACCAAATTCAGTGCTAACGGACCATTAAAACAGTAATAGGATAACAGCAATTAAGCCCTGGGCCATGGGGGAGACGGAACCACTAGAGATAAAAGTGATGAGAGGAGGCGGGAGTAGAGGTACATTTGAGGGGAAAAAAGAACGGGAGAGACAAATAAATGGGGAAAAACATTAAAGTAATAACGAAGTCTAAAGCATAATGTCATGTTGTCTTCGAAGCCTGAGTTTTAACCCATCCCTGCAGTGAAGGTGGGAGATTAAGGGGCAGCGGAAATGAAAGACAGGGATAAGCAGAAGGAGAAAGTGTTTAGGATTCAATTAGCCTTGCCTCTCCTCGTTAGACCAGGCCAGGGCTGACAGCTGGAGGGGAAGGCAGGGAGGCCGACAGGCACATACATCCTCTCTTTACTGTGGCAGGTGACATGTCAGCCACTCGCAGCATTATCAGGTGGGGGGCTGTAAACAACATCTACGGAGGCTTGTTTACAACTATCAGCATCGCTGATTGAATTACTCTCTGACAAAATGAATGCGTCTCTCTCCATCTGAATATAAGTGCTGACAGATCTGAAATATATCATATCAACCAGCACAGTCACATAAAAGTTATCTCACGGCACAGCATGTCAAATTATTTGTGTGAAACTTCTCTCCAGTCATGGTGTTGAATCATAAGATCAAACCAAAATGTCAGATCTCAAAGTTGTTTTTTCCACCATCTCCAGCTGAATCGAAATGTTACATTCCTTTAGGGAGCCAAAACTTTCATCACCTGAGCTCTGTTAAGATGCGGACACGAGGAAAAAGACCTTAATCATTGATGCCAAAAGTAGGCCAAAGCACACTCTTGCAGTTAATGGGAACGTGAACTATGGACAATGAGGCCTGACCCGAGGAGGCAGTGGATTATGATTGTGTACCTCGATGAATAATTTGGACAGAGCCAATAATGAAGTCATAAACAGGATCTATCCCCTGCCCTCAGATCCGTTAGGAGCAAGCAGAGATGGGAACCATTGATTTTCTCCATGGCCCTGGATGTTCTGTGGATCTTGTCTGCAGACTGCCAACTATGTGCATCAATACAGACGTGCCTTGCTTAGCCAATGGCACCCTTCAAAAGGCGGAAGGGGGAGGTGGGAGGAGGGAGCCTGTTTTTGTCCAGGGGTCATCTTATACGTTACTTGCCCCGGTTTGCAGTCGATGAGAAACTCTGTCTTCAAGCTGATAAGGACAAATGTGTGTTTGAGAATAGTGAGAAACACTGACAGAGATAACATGTTCTGAAGCCAATGTGAGACTTGATAGGGAACATTTTTATCTCTGTCGGGCCAACGATCAAGATGTTGGCCTCGTCTATAGTGGAAAAGTAAACAAAAACACTTTTTATAGATGCAGACAATTCTAAGTAACTTTAAAGGTGCAATATACAACATAAGACCACACTAGATGTCAGCAAACAACTATTTGCTGTGTGAAGATATGAGGAGAATGAAGATACACCCCCTCTGTGTGTGTTGTAATCTCAGCATCTCTGTTCTTTGTTTTGATATCTGGTCGTGCATTTTAGTGCATGTGACTCCCTCCCTGTCCTCCCTGCATCCACTTTCAACATGGAGGTCACAAATTTTTTCATATTACAGCTAAGAAATTCGAACTGCAACAAACAATTATTTTCATTGTCGATTAATGTGTTGATTATATTGTTGATTAATCAATTAATAATTGTTTGTATTAAAATGAGCTGATGTCCTCAAATGTCTTGTTTTGTCAACAATACAAAAATATTCAGTTTACTGTCATAGGGGAGTAAAGAAAAGAGAAAATTTTTGCACTTAAGAAGCTGGAATCAGAGAATTTTGACTTTTTTCTTAAAAAAGACGATTAATTCATTATCAAAATAGTTGACAATCTTAATCTAATAGTTGACAACTAATCCAGCAATGATTGCTCCTCTACAAACAGTATACTAAAAGATGTTTCTGTAAACATTTGAGGCAAGGAGTGCCTAATGTTTGATAAACACTGTCTAGTTTGACAATTTAATCTTGACTTTAATGAGCAGTGTGTGTACAGATGCCACTTTAATTTTTTTTTTTTTTTTTTTTTTTTTTTTACCACCTATGTTCAATGAAAGAAGCACACATTTGTTTTGGTCAGAGATGCTGCTGGTGGTATCTAGTTGCATATCTATTCATTATTGCACCTTTAACTTGTCTCTCCCAGAAGCTGCGATGTTGCAATTGCAACAATAAATGCAAATTCAACCAATCCCCATGAATTCTGCAGGATCCTGCGAGTTCCACCAAACATAGCATTCCTCCGTGCAAACGTCATACATGGAGGTCTCAATAAAGCATATATATATATATATATATGTATGTATATACATATTATACATACACATATATATATTTGTCATGAGTTGTGAAAAGAACACAGGGTTTGTCATTATTATAAAAATTATTAATGCTCTGCACTTTTGTGTTTTAGAATTTTGAGTTTGAGCTCCAAAAAGATTTTGTTCCTTATGGGAATATCAGTTGCACTATTTAATTTGCAAATAAACCATATTTTGTTAGATTTTTTGTAATCCTGAGCCTTTTTGGCAAGGTTACTTTGAACAGAGTGTGTTTTTTTTAATTCCTGGAACCAGTTGTCTTGATTTTTAATGAATTATACAAAAAAATCTGTGTCATATTATCACAACATGTATGTGAGAAAATGCAGTAAATGCAGGTATTTTAGGCTACAACCCCCCACCCCCCCCCCCCCCCCCCACCCCCATGCTAATTGCTAATTTTCATTAGCAATTGATCTGTCAATCATTTTCTCAATTAACTGATTAGTTGTTTGGTCCATAAAACCTCAGAAAATTGTTTAAAAAATGTTGATCTTGTTGAGGCCCAAGGTGATGTTTTCAAATGTTTAAGCAAAATCCAAAGATTATCTTCACATTTGAGAACTGAAATCAGAGAATTTAGACATTTTTTATTAGAAAATGACAATCAAATGATTAATTGATTATCAAGATAATTGGCAATTAATCTAATAGTTGACAACAAATTGATTAATCATTGCTGCTCTAATTGTTAGTATTCTATTAATGTGTATGGCTAAAGGCAGGTTGGTGTGTGTGTGTGTGTGTGTGTGTGTGTGGTGTGGTGGTGGTGGTGGTGGTGGGTGGGTGGGGTAGATGGCTTCAGTGTCTCCTGCTGTGCCAATGAGAGAATGGACATCTTCCATTAGATCTCTAATAAAGCTCAACCAGGTAAGAACATGCTGCCAAATCAACCCTGTCACTACACACATCACCAACACTGTTTATGTTTTCAATTAGGCTCCTCACTCGCCCAATGCTTTGTGTGTGTGTGGTGTGTGTGTGTGTCTGAACCAATCACTTGTACAGGTCGTGGTGCACAGCACTCAGCGGGTAATCATGGGACTGTCAGTGACGTGCCATCTCTGATGGGCATCCACCATTAATATTTATGATGCTCTGAATCAGCCCCACACTGAGCTCTGTGACAGCAATCACCCCAGTTTTTTAATATCCCCATCCAGATCAATTCTGATTAGCATTTCAAGCGCTTGGTGGAGCCACACAGTCTGCTGAACTTCTCCTTGTTCTCAGTGACAGAGAGAGCGAGGCAGAAGAGCAAAACACAGCTGACACCAAGTTAAACCTGAAATGAAATGTTTGCCATCCAACAACCAAAGCGGAGAGAAGCTGATGTCTTGCTCTTGAATGAAAAAAATCAAGGTGACGGTGCATGGATTTAGAATATGAATATAGAACTCCGGCAAACAAACAATTATTCCAGTGGAGCAGTCACATGGAGTCACAGGAGAAGTAGAAGACCCAGATGTAAAGCCATGACAAAAGTACCTGGGTAGGAATTTGCATGTCTTTATTGTTGATATGGGAAGTGACATTTTCTGGCATTAGAGGTAGAGCTTTGGAGACTCCTGTGAGCTCCGTTTTCTCCTCTACCACTGTGGTGGTGCCATTTTATAAACCTTTGTGTGGACTGAGCTCCTTTTGTCTTCTCCGAAAGACAAACCAATCTGCTTATCTCGAAATCCAGAGGGAGCGAAGGCGTTTGTTTCTGCAGATCGAAATAATACGCAGGAGAGGATAGTAACCTTCTGAACAGTTGAATGGGTGGGAGGAGGCGGATTGTGTGTCAGTGTGTGTGTATCTGTGTGTGTCCCTGCATCTGTGTTGGCGAGTGTGTTTATGTGTAAGAGAAAGCCTCTGCTGGCCTTGAGGCGCCCCCACAGATGTTTATTTGTAGTGACAGCAAGGTTTGTTCTCTCTGTGTTCCTATTTATCACACTGAGCTGATTGTATGGCTGCGGCCAGATCCCACCGAGAGGACACAATCACTGCCACGACAGATATGCATGAGTAAGCAATACAGCTCTATGAATTCACAGACATAATCTATCGGCTTGGATCAGCAGTCCTCACTGAGAAAAATGTACATAAGCAAAGAGAGGCAGCAGACCATGGACTGAATATGGAATGTTAATTTGTCCCTTTTTGCGATGTTTTATTTATAAGGGATATGCTGAAAGGTTTCAGGTAAATCTTAACAGACATTCCTAAAACTCCACGTGCAGAAAGTCATCTGAAAAACAAACAAACAAATGATAGCTGATGTTCCAAGAGAAAGGTATGGGGGAAAATAGGCCGGAAGGAATGGGTAGGAGCGACTCCTTTGGGGAACAAAATGCTCTTTGCGGCTTTAGTGAAAATAATGACTCACCAAATGGAGCACTTTAAGGAAATTCACACTCAACTCTCTTGGCTCTCTTCCTATTCCATTCTCTCTCTTCTCTGCTTCCCTCCCGCTCCTCGCTTCACTGTTACATTGTCTTTTCGCCTCCCATGAGGGATATCACAAGGCTCCCAAAAAGCACACAGAGGCACTCTCATCGCTTCCATTCTTGTGTCTGCTAACACACACACATACACACACGTGCGTGCGCTGCCATACAGACATACAGGTAGGTGGCATAGACCTGCAAATCCCCAGTGTGAATCTTGACCTTTTCACATGAGTCATGTTTCCCATAAATATCTTCTTTTGTGTGCTTGCTTTTCAATGTGTCTATATGTGTGCTTGTCTATCGTGTGTGTCTGTGTGTATGTGTGTGTCTCTATCTCTCTGTGTTTCACTGCAGAGTTGACCTTTCCATCCCTGCTTTGTCCCAGATTAGAACTGACACCGCCCTCTGCTACAGACCAAACTGATACACATACTGACACCAACACACACAGCAAAAACACACACACATACACACACACACTTACAGGATAAACACACATGCATACAGACACATTCAGACATTCACCGTTGACAGGTGAAAACCTTGCATCTCCAAATGTCACCTGTTAAGGACCTCCTTTAAAGCTTGATTAAAAATGCCCTTTGAAATGTTTTTAACGCTTCCTAAAAGGGTAATTTTCTCAAATCACAGAAAAGCCTGTAATCATTCTACTTCACCAACAGGGTTAAAATCTTCAGTCATGCTTGTAGCTCTATGAGGCTGTACTTCAAGCTAAATGCTAACATCAGCATGCTAACAATTATGTACAATATTGTCTTTTTGCCGATATCCGATGCGTTGATATTTTCCCCCTTATTTCGGCCCAATGCTGATACTGATATAGGCACATATTTTTCCACCTTGTTGCAGAGAACATCATGTCTCTCCTGTAGTGGAATAAACACATTATTATGCCATCCAGTCCTTTTTAGAATCTTCACATTCACTGGGCAAAATACAGAAAACTACTGCTGACAGAGTTTTTTTTTAACTGGTGCCGGTTTTTCTTTGTTCTTCACAAATTCGTCGTATTTATCGGGATGATGGCTCGTAAGATGGGCAATTAAATATCTAGTGTTGAAGCAATGCAATTTGCCTCAATCTTGCATGATCGACTGTGAGCAATCATTGCAAATAGCATCTTAGCTATTTGCTTTAAAAACCTCCACACCGCAGACATACTCACATCTCATGTGTATAATTAAAGTGTCATCTTATTGGCCTGTCATATTGGAAGAAATGTTCATTTTAGACCAATAATATATTTACTTATAAAGCCTTTATCGGACAATACTGCTGATGTGATAATATTATTGTGCATCCCTACTAATAATGACAGTGATAACATACTTCAGCATGTATTTGCTCATTAGCAATAAACACAATGCACAGCTGAGGCTGATGGCAAGCATTTTGTCATAAACTAAAGTACCTCACTGCCATTACCAGGTGCTGAGGAAGTACTTAAAGGACCAGTGTGTCCTACACCTGTGTAGGATTTTGTGGCAAACTCATCTCATCTTCCTCTTCCAAGCATATAGGAGAACCTACATTGGCTGCGATACTTGTGAAAACATGAAAAGCCCTCTCTAAAGGCAGTGCTTGGATTGTCTTTCTGTAGAAAGATGGCGGTTCAACTTAGCAGACCATGTGGAAGAAGACCCCCACCCTCTGTAGATATAAAAGGCTCATGCTAAGGTAACAAAAACACAACACTTCTTTTTTTCAGGTGCTTATACAATAATGAAAACATATTAACCATTTTCATATTCAGCCAATAAACCCCTGTTAATCATACACACATACATTTAAAGTTCAATTGAAAATTCCTTTTGGCATTTTTGATATTACAATTTATCACAGATGAATCATGAATGTACGTATGTAACAAATTTAATGGCAAAGAGTTGAATAGCTATTGAGAAATTTCACTCCCAACCACAACCACCACAAACCTCATGAGGAATCAAGAGGTCAAATCATGGGTAACTGTATCCAATCCAATAGTTTTTGAGATATTTCAGTCTGGACAAAAGTAGTGGACCAAACAACCAACAGAGAAACAGACAGACCAACACTGCGAGCGTGGATTAAAATCATGGAAATCACAAATAGGCAAATAGAGGGTTTTCACTGGGCAACAACAATGCACAGTATTTGTAAACACTCACTGCATATCTACTAATGACAAGGGCACACAATAAATGCTCAGAGAATACATGTAATAAAAGCGAAACTTGTGATCTAACACCACCAATTGCTTTGGCCCCAAAAGTTACTAGAGAGTTACCTGAGTCAACTGGACTTGCTCACCCATGAGGATGAGGATCTATGTGGTGTTGGTGGTGGACGTGGCTCCGTCTCAGTGGGAGCGAGACCAGAGAATAAAGCTCAGACTGAGCTGAGCAACACTCCATTTCACTGATCGCTGAGCAGCCTCTCAGCTACTGCCACAGGGGGAAAAGCTCACTTACCTGCCCTGAATGTGTGTTTCTGTCTGAGTGTGTACGTGCGTGCAAAGATCTACCTATCCCTATCCATCTTTGGCTGAGTGTGTGATATTGTTTTCTATCTTTCCATCTGTGTGAGTGAATGTACGCACAAATGTGTGTGAGGGGGGTGAGGATGTGTGCTTGTGCTCCTCTCCATAACAACCATTATTGTGTGACTAGCTGCTTGGACGATGGGTTTTCAGCCTGGTCATTTAACCTGAACACTGACCCTCATCACTCATTGCTCCAGTGAGGGAGGGGGGACAGCCAAGTCAAAACCTCTGGATCTCACAAGGTTCAGGGCACAGCCCGGCCTGAGTGACCATCACGTACAACCGTAGATGTGCGTGACTGTGTGTTTTTTTTTACATGCGTGTATTTAGTAAAAATATGCACAAAGAATAAGGATGAAGAAGTAATTCTGAGAGAAATGTGCTTGCACAAACACACCTGTGTCCTTTTCATCTCAAACATGAGACGGTCATTTTACTACTGACCTTGTCTACACCCTTCAGAAAGGTCTGTGTTTTTCAGCCTCCGTTCGCATAAAGTTTCTATGGAGACACCCAAGGACGAAACACCAAAGTAGTTTCATACAGTATAAATAGAACAGTATTACGAAAATATATGCATGGCCAACACTTGATTGCCCACCAGATAAAGGATTTTTGGAATCAATATTGGACAGTTTCAAAAATGTGACTGTCAATCTATTGGCCAACAAGGATGCCTTAAACGTACTACCAGGAGGTTTTAATTGGTTAGGAAACGGTCTAAATTTTATATTGATGCCTCATTGTCGATTAATCTGTTGATTATTATCTCATTAATTGAGTTGTTCGGTCTGTTAAACGCCAGAAAATGTTGATCAGTGGTTTCCAAAAGCTCAAGATGACGTCCTCAAATGTCCACTTCCCAAATATATTAATTTTACTGTCATGAACGATTAAAAAAGACAGAAAATATATAGAATTTTGACTTTTTTTCCTTAAAAATACATGGCTGCAGACTGTTAGTCCTGTTGGATGAAGTTGAATGATTGCATGCTTTCTGTTGATTTGAGAACATTCTCAAAGAAGTTACCTCAGTTCACTGTCATAAAGAAGTAAAGACAGAAGAAAATATCCACATTTTTTTTCATTGATTATCAAAATAATTGGCGACTAATTTAATAATAGATTAATAATCAATTAATTGTTGTAGGTCTACTTGTCAGTCCGCTGTGGAGGTCACACTATGTGATGGAGACAATGTTTCTGAATGACCTCAAATGTATTTTGGCCTTTTGGTCTGTAATCAATTTCTTTTTGTCCTTGTTTTCAACTGACATATACACTGATGTATCTTCACAACACAATATCAGCCCATATATCAACTCTGCCCATTTATTGGTTTAGAAGTCTACATCCCGGTATGCATTAGGTAAAAGGTAATGACACACCATGAAGAGATTACCAGTCTACCAAAGATACAAACATATTCACAGTCAGACTGACACATGCAGTTAAATTTAGAGTTTCCACTTTACTTAAACTGAATGTCACTGCACTATAAAAGAAGAAGAAACTGACGCAACCACGGGGGAAAGCTTGAAAACCCCACACATACATTATTGTAAGGTGACATCATTTTTTAATGACTGCGTACTGGAATCCCACATGCCATCCCAAACACACACACACAAGGCTCAAACAAACACAACAGAGATGCAGCGACTCACACTTACACACATATCCACACAGACATAAAATTGCAGATGCCATTGGTTGTATCATAAAGCTGTTCCCCGCAGAGAGAAAAGAGCTACTGTATAGCCAAGGGAGGAAATGAATAAGAGCAGTGAATATGTAATATGTATGAAAATGAGACAAACAGAAAGGATCACAATAGAAATGGAGAGAGTCTTGGAAAAAAAAAAGATAGAGGGAGAGATCAGGGGGCAGTGTAATGTGAGAGTTAGCCTGAAGAGTTAACATTTCATGAACTCTTATTGTCACTATGTGAGCAGATGCTAAGAATAAACTGGGCTTTTTGTGAATATCTTAGGGAAGATCCATATGGGAAAAATATTAAAACAGCTGCCTCCGGTGCCTGGCGCAAAAGAAAAAGAGACAGAAGACAGAGGGGATGAAAAAGTGACAAAGAGTTGATATCTGCCTTAAGAAGAGGTTGCTGAACACATCCAAAAGGCCAGATGGTTACCTGAATAGTGATCAGAGACAAGTATGGATTTTTTCTGGCTCTTATTTTACCATTTTTATGTGCAGACAACACGTCTGTTTCTTATTTTAGAATCAAAAGCATGATATCACTTCAACTTAAATCCCCCAGACAATATACTGAGTTCAGCTAATGACTGTTTAGTATCACTGTGTCAGGACACCATGAAGACAGAAAGCAAAGATTAAAAAGAACGGAAGGAAGAAAATGGTGTGACTGATGAGGAGCTCTTATAAACATGCTGATTCATTCATCTGCAAGCGCCGGGAAGCACTTCCTTTGGGAAAGAGGGGTCAAACACATTAGCTCCCTGCATTGAGCGAGTGCAGTGCTTTTAGAGAACTGCTAGTGCTAGCCTGTCAGGGATGCGATCACCTCTGCCTCCTCCCCAGCGTCTCACAGGACAAAATGACAGAACTCCAGGGAGCATGCTCAAAAAAAAGAAAAAGCAAATCATTCTCTTGTTTTACTTTACCTTTCTTAAAAAAAGAAGAGAAAAAAAGATACATTTCATCCAAGTATTCAGGTGTGAACCATCACGTCACATGTATTATAATAAAAACACTGTAGGTAAACAAAGTATGCAGGAAATAATAATAAAAGCTTATAAAATAAAACAGTGTATTCCACCGGGATGTAAAAGTGTTTTTTAATTAGCGCTGTGTAATCACATGTGCGCTTGGTACTGGGATATTTAGAGTTAATAAACTTTTCATATTACTTTTATGTTTCATGCATTTTTCAGAAATCCCTACAGCCCTCTATCAAAGGCCTGGAGGTCTTACTAATCATAGCCCAGCTTTTTATGAACACATCAATATTAATACAAAAACAGAAGCGTGGATTAACACAACGTTAATGCCTGCTGATACAAGTTATTTTGTGGCCTGGTATAATTAATGGAAAGGACTGTAGTTTATATTGCATATTTAACATTCCCCTTAGGAGTGTGTGTATGAGTCACAGAGTCAATGGCGAGTTCCCAGGGCCAGTAACATGGTGTAATTAAGTCTAAACACTTAGACAGAGAGACACGCCCAACAAATAAACTTTATATTTCCCCCACTCACAATTTCTGCCTATTCAAATTAGATGCAAGAGCCTCCTGTATGCATTTACAAACAGTATATAACAACTCAAATTAGCACATGAAGCTTATAAGGGACACTGCAAAATATATTTCCACTACATCTGCTCACAAAAATCCCATCTGCTGCAATTTCTAACACAAACATAACTGTATGAAAAACTTCAATGTTATCAGACTGACTAAATCTGAATTCTCAGATGAACAATTTATCTGCCAGATCACAAGGAGCACTTTGTGTTGTGTGATATTATTAAGCATGAGAAACACCTGAGATTAAGTAAATGATGCTCAACCCATAAAAACAAACCTCTATCTGCTCCAGTGCTGCTAGTCAGTAGCCAATTGTGAAGATTGTAGCAGTGGCCATCTCCCAGCTCAATTTCAGTCAAAATAGGGATGAGCTATATTCAGATTCACATTCAATTACTTTATTTTCTATTAAATGTACATAAAAATTGAAATTTGTCTTTGGTACTGGCTTATGGGACAATGCACACCATGCACAACACTACATTGCAATACACAATAACTCCACATTAAGGTGAGATGAAATCTTAAAGTGACTAAGTGCCATTAACAAGAGTGATGAGTGGATTTTTCTTCTGCTGGAATGTAAACCGTCACAACTATGACAACAATATATAATACACAACAGTAATATACACGCAATATGTGAGGTCTGCCTCTAGGGGTCTCTCTCACATTAAAACCAACAAGAGACAGTGTGATGATTTCGTGAACTAGCGTGGGATTATGAGAGTTGTTAAAAATCACTTTTATACAGCCATAATAGCTGATGAAAACCTATCTGACGTGACTCAGGCAGACATCACGTTCATACCTCATGGACATGATAACGCATTCACGGTATGTTTAGTCATGCGCGCTGACCTTCTTTATTCTCTGTATCTGTGTTTTTTCCGGATGTTATAGCAACTAGCAGCTAGCTACGGCAAGTAGAAAATGCATAGTTGCCTTGAATAAATGAAATTAATTGTAGATTTCTCTGGGCCTGACCATTATTGGAAACATAACAAACAACATGTAGGTGCCTAACTCAACAAGATACATATTTAGCATTTTTAGACATTTTGACACTGAAATGTTTCATATCATGATTTAATACATAAATAAATATAAAACATACAATGGTGTTGGTTGCAGAATGCCCTAAAGGGCAGGCATAAAAAGGAGGGGGCTAAGGGGAAGGGTCAAAAAATATACATATTATATAATTAATTAAAATTCTTTTTTTACAATATCTAAAATGTCTAAATCATGAAAATTGATGTTAGCTGCTACAGTAGCTGTCTTGAGTTATACCAGTCCAGTAAACATATGTGAATAGTTAGACTTTATGCACACCTGCTGCAGTTTATAGAACTGTTGTAACTCCAGGTGACTCCTGACTTCAGGTGGTTAGCTGGCTCTCCATCTCTCAGTGAACTTAATAATCACATCTATGAGAAGTTCAGTTCACTGTCTGTGTTCACTCACTGATCTCCTATTCGTTTGTGTTTGTTAACTTGGCACTGTCTGGTTTCAAGAGCCACAGGAGTCGACTTAACAGTGTGTGGATCCCACTTTGTTCAGTCTGTCCCTGCTGGGTTGCTTATACTAGCTGACCAGCTGTCTGAAGATTTCAAACTGTCTTTTCAAGACACACAAACAGCAGGAGATAACCTACATACTGTATAACCTGTATTTTTTCAGTATGCACAATTATGGCAGCCTTGCAGGAGTTGTAGGACTTTTACTATTCTTGCTAAACTGCCTGGCACACAACAGTCTAAAAAAAATGTGATGTTTCAATCATGTTTTAGTCTTCATGTGTTTTGCAAGAAAAAAAAAACCCTGAATCTTCCCCAAGCCTGAAAAAAAGAGAATTAGTTTTTTGGCCATGTTGCCTAGCCCTGAGTCAAAGTGTCGATGAACACTCTGAAGTATTGTTCTTATAATTCTTCTTCACTGGAGGTAAACTCTCCCCACAGCCCCTATTTCCCTGCCAGTCAAACATGCCCACAGCCAGCCAGCCACTTGAATCAAGACGAATCACTGTATGAAATGCACACAGTGTCATGCTGCAGCACTGAGGCCCCCAAGCATTAAACTGTGTCATTGGTGAAAACCATCCCTTTGCCACGGCCATGTGAGACGAAGTCCCCTGAGTAAATATAGATCTCATTTATTACATCTTATTCAAATGTGTCATTATGCCCAATAAGCGACTGTAGCCGTACTGTCTGCTGCTGGAAGAAGTACATAAATTCACAGGCTAGATTGGATATTGCTTTCAGAATGGCTCTCTGGAGTGGTGTGGAGGCCATTGTTGTGCACAGGATTGATTAGAATTGCACATAATGTTTCTTCTTTGTTTTTAGTTACGTGTGGATCTGTGTCTATCAAGTCTGAGTGTGTGTGTGTGTGTGTGTGCATTTGGACAAGGGGTGATCGGGGGGACACGCCATTAGAGGAATTCAGAATAATTAATATTTTCATCACAGCATCTGAGCTCCTTAAAGAGCTGACAGGCCCAGATGAGGTCACGCTGCTAAACTTCATGTCACTTCCCATTTCCCGTGTAACAGGTCTGTGGGCAATGTTATCATAAGGCCTCTAGAGCTCAAATGGACTTGTATAATCAGCTGGCGAAAATGATTTTGGAAATTGCCTTTTATTATTAGAAACACTCCATTACATCCTGATATAAATACATTAACGGCACTGTATGAAAGGTGCTAATGTTTCCCCGACCTCCGCCTCCTCTTCTGGTTGGCACCCGACCAAACCCCCCTCCGAAGTGCTCCCTCTTCTAGCCAGAGCCTCCAAAAAATAGCGTGCGTGTAAAATTTATTGGATGCGTTGACACCCCGTGTCTTGACTGGGTTGGTGGCTAAATGAAAAGGTATGAAATTAAACAAATTAATTCTGCTCTTTGACTGGCTCACAGCCTCGGTGCCTGTCACTGCTGCTTAGCGTGATGCTAAGGGGGGGAGATGAGGCTGAGAGAGGCCTGTGGAGGAGAAGCCAAGCCTGGACGTCAACTGTCAAGCCTGGACACGACGCTCAGCAGGCCTAGGGGATACCAGCAGTGCAAAGACAGTTGAAGAAGGGAAACAGACAAGTAAGGAGAGGACAAAAGCGAGATGGAAAGACTCAAAGACAGAGATGGATGAAGACAGAAAGAGGGACAAAGCGAATAAGAGAAACATAGCTAGAGGTAGCTGAGAAATACGATGGAGAAGGAGTGGTGGGGATGGCAGTGGTAGGGGGGCGCCTTCAAAGTGTTGAAGCACTTGAAATTTATTGCAAATAACTGCTCCTGATGCTCCGCCGTTTCAATTTCACACAACACAATTCCACAGCTCTGGAGCAAATGTGTCCCTGTCAGCATCACTTAGTGCTTCCGCTGCTCTCTGCCTCACACCTCTGCCCCTCCCTCCTGTGCCTTCTCCTTCACCTTCGCTCCTTCATCTCCCTCACCCTCTCTCCATCTTTCTGCAAACCCCTCTCACCTTATCCCTCCCATCTCTTTTTAATGTTCTTTTAAAATGGTTAGGCCACTGCAGACAGACAAAGACAGAGAGGGGTGGGAAATGGGCAGTGAATGAACGAGGAGGAAGACAATAGACAATAGAAAAATGGTGAAAAAAAAGGAGACAGGGTGAGACAGAAAGATGGGAAAGACAGAGGGGGAAAGTTTAAGAAAGTTAACTAACAAGAAACTATTGTGTTATGAACTTCACAGAAAAAAAAAGAGAGCGAAAGGGGGGGACCACATCTCGATTGTGCCGTCCAATATTCAAACCAGCGTTAAAGCACAAATGAGCTGTGCAGCAACCAGAGGAAGCCTATTAAAGCTTTGGTAATAAAAGGCTCACTGTTCATTAGTGGGCTGACACCAAACTGTCCTTTATTCCAGGTTCTGACACCAGATACTCGCCACAGTCCCCTTCCTACACCCTCGCCACGGTGGGTGAGGCAGGTTGGAGGGATGGAGAGACAAAGGGATAGGGTAAGAAGAATATTATTCATTTGGGCCATGTTGTGAATAATTTATCTCTAGGATGAAGAACAGCTCTGGATCCATAATGAGGCGGAGACCAGTGTTTGGAAGACTTTCATCTTCTGCAGTCTAAAGACCCCTTATCATGGCATTAAAATCACCAAATAAAAGCTTCAGCGTAACTTTAACTGTCTCTCTATACTTATACTGTATCTCCATATTCACATGCACGCACACTGATAGAGACTCAGGATGAGAATCAGCTGCGTTCGCTACATGGTACACCACAGCTGGATTAGCGCTGTATGCTTCAGCAGCAGCATCACAAGCACTGGCAGCGCTGTCTGAGTGGCAGGAAGAATCAGTCAGGGAATCAGCCTGAGAGACGTGTGCTGAGGCAGAGACAGGAGCAGCGAAGACAAGGAAGAGGAGAGAAGAGAGGAAGAGCAAAAGAGAGAGCTCCACTCAGTCTGCAGTGGTTTGATAAGAGTTATTATTTCATTATCTCTCCCTGGGCCTAGTCCTGAGCTGGCATACACAGGCACACACACATGCACAAACACACACACACACACGCATATACATACATATAGATACACAGAGAAGAGATAGAGAGAGGGGGAGGAGCAGAGAAGAAGAGAATGCAGATTAAGGACATTTTAATGAGTGGGATAAGGAAAACAGGCCACAGAGCACTTATTACAAGTTAGTAGTGAAACTGCAAGGGAGACATTTGTTCCACCTTTTACTACTAGCCCATTTATTTGACCATGTTTCATCAGTCACACACACCCACACACAGCACAACATGTGTCTACAGTCCTCACAGGGAGGTGGATGCATCCACCCGGATGGCATAAAAGTGGCATTTTCTGCTTGCCCAAGCGATCTCTCCTGAGCTACTCAAAGTTTGGTTCTGCGCCAAGGATCAACTTTTGGAGCAACATTTGTTTTATGTCCCTTTAACGTGGACACAGTGGACTGATGTTGTCACAACACCAGAATCTGACTAAAACAAAGTGAAATGAGACTATAAAACAAATATATTTCTCTCTATGTTTTAATCTTTAAGATGGGTAATCAACTGCTGCAACCAAACTTCTTTTTTTTCAGTCAGCACTGTAAGCAAATTGAATTTTTCACTTCTGTCATCAGCTTAGTCGACCAGTTTAGGAGGACCTGGATTCAATTCAAAGTGTGGTGGGCTGTTTGATGTTAGCACCATATCCTCAGTGGGATGTTTGTCCCCATTAGAGATTTATTTGTCCCGCTGTCTGGCACAGAGCCAAGCAGAGGCTGCAGGCGTCTTTTCTTAAAGCTCCAAACAACCAGCACAGTCAAGCTTGGAGTGCTCACTTTACGCAACAAAAATACAAAAATACATTAGGGTTCTGATAATTGCAATTGAAGTTTCATTTTCACTTTTAACTCAATGTTAATATTTAATTTAATCTTATTTTAATATAGAGCTTTTAGAATTCTGTAGTTGAGGTCCATGCTGTGCTGTGGAATATAAATATATCTGAATACTGGAACTGCTCTACTGTTTGTTTTTTGTTTGTTTTTTAAATGGGAAAGTCAAGGGTCAAAAAAGGGACACGTCAACATCATGTCAGCCACCTACAGCTGACAGACCAGTGACAGGCTAGGACCACACTGCTGACATGTTTGGGGCATGTCAAAACAAAGTCTTGACAACAGATGTGGATTCACTGATGCATATTAAGAATATGCACTGACAAGTATGGACTATAGTGCAACACATGCACGTTGAAATGCACACATGAATACACACACACCTGGCACTATCAACAGTTAAAATCTTAAACACAAATGCCTGTAGCTCTTTCCTTACTGGACGCGACTTGTCACACAGCTGACAAACACACAATGAAAACATCTCTTGTTTCCCCCTCCATGTGTTTTTTCTCACATCTAGTTTCTCCACTTCCCACACTGCCTTCTTCCACTTACAGTAAGCTGTGAAGACGAGATGTGGGTAGGAAGGAATTGAAGAAACACACATTTTCTGAAATGAGACATACTTTCCACTGAGGCTTCTTCTGAAACTATGTCAGTGACTGATGACTATGCACAGCTGGATCAGCTGTCAGTGAGTTTGTGTTTGGAGATAAATGTGATGTGCTGTCAAAACAGTGAGAGTGCAGTGTAAGAACTCTTATTTTGCTCAGTCATGTCCTCCCCACATGAAAAGAGGAACCCCTCTACGAGCTACTGGTGTGGACAAGAGGTCTTCATGGGTCTAACCAAACCCTAGGACCTGAGACCTGACCAGGGACATACGGGTTCAGATCCACATTTTATACAGTCAATTAGGTTCCAGTTGGTTCCCTTTCTATTTCCATGGGTCCCAGGTCTGTTTAACGTTATGTGTAAGACCTGTGCTAATAGATAGCACTAATGATGATGAAGTGCTGGTTGTTTTTATTGTAACTTGCAACATTCAGCAACTGCAAGCAAACTTCAAGGTACATCAGTGACCACAAGGTGGTGCGAAATGACCTGTGCAAGTGAGTGCCCCTGTTTCAGAATAGGTGAAAGTGAAGGGTCAAGAGCAGAGATCAGAGTTATCTCGGAGAGATCAGAGTTATCTCGGAGAACACAGACGATAGCCAATTAGCAGTGCTAACACTAACAAACAGTTGAAGTTCTCCTTACTATGCAAGACGTAAAGAGATGGGAATAACATCCACCTAAGTTGACCCTGTTATTTGGCATTGTTCTGGTTAATCTCACTCACTCAGCTGTTGTATCCAATGAGGAGCCGGTATTCACTGATGGACCACTTTCACATAGGATGCTCTTGTATTTTCCTGGTCAAGCCTCCTCTGGAAAGCTTCCTCACTCCTTGCTACTCCAAGAGGTATTAAGGGAATTGGAATATCCTTAATGATTAATTTTTGATTCACACAGTGATAGGGGATGAAGCAGATATGAAACAGTCACAAATTATGTGCTGTCAGTTAAATAAGCTCACTTACTGCTTAAGTGGTGAGCATACATTAATGGAGTGGATATGGGGGTAAAGAAGGTGGTGGGCATGGTTGAGGCTGGACAATTCACAAAAGAATTGTGCTTGACAGACAAGGTGGTAGCGTGATTATGCCATGCACATGGGTGCATGGAGTGCATGCAAAAGTGTGTGGGCACTTATGAAGACAGGCGTGTTTAAATAACAGGAAAAGAGCGCAGCTGAGAGCAGGCTGTGCGAGTGATACAGTAATAGCTTTGACATTTTTGCAACGCCATTTTTATGTAGCTCTACAAAGTGCCGGGTACAAAGGGGTGAAAAGCTGAGAAGAGAGAGGAGGAAACTTTAAATGCTCCCCTTGTATAAAAACTGTAGTGCAATTATAATGAAAACGCTCAGAAGATGAAGAGTAATTGTTAAAACAGTTTTTGGTCTTTTTAATTCAGCATGAGATTCACAGCCGTTTCTCTCTAGAGTGACCCACCTAACTCTGTGTCCCTGGGGCAGGTGGAGCTCAGGAGAGGCGGGGCTGGTGGTGCTTGGCAGGAACCATGCGGCCATGCTCAGCCCTTCATACTTCATTAGTGTCTCCTGTTTGCTCCAGACCCTTTTTTCCTCCATCCCCTCCCATTCTACAGTCATCCCGACCTCATTTATTGCCACTGTCTCTTGGGGAATTAGCTCTCCCTCAGGGATGTTCAGCTAAGGAAAAGTGTGAATGTGTGTGTGCTTACACCATGCACCTGAGCAATACAGCAGGACTCCAGAGTGGTGAAGCCCATACATTTGGGGTTTCCAAGTCCCCCTTGATCAGGCCTTATGCTCTGTATCTAGCTCTTCCTCTTCTTCATTCCTCCATCTCTCATGTGTAGTAGTTAAGTCAGTGGTATGAAAGACATGACAGAAATCCTCACTCAGCCACTCCAACCCAAGAATTCCACTTTGCAAAGAGCATGTATACAGGCACACAAATGAACACAGACATTCGTTCACGCATTGAAAGAAGAGGACAAGCATATATGTGCAAATGCAGCTGCACAACTTCCAATGTGGACACCGTCCTCTGCCCTGATAAAAAGCAGCAGGTGCACACACGTTCACACCTATATATAAACCAGGAAAAAAATGAATAAGTGGTTGTGCATTGCAGACCAGCCTCTGTGACCCTTTTAGCACCCTTCAACTCCCTCTTTCGCCCGCAGTACCTGAGTTTCTCATTCTTTCTCTACAACAGCTTCCTCCTTCATTCCAGCTTCACAGAAAGACTTTGACTACCCAGAATCGTTTGTGTATGTGTCTCTCACAAACACAGCTAGATTAGTAGCACTCAGAGAAAAAGAAAGAGTATCACAGCTGATACAGTAGCAGCTTGTCATGGGGTCACATTATATAGGCAATGAAAACATATGACAGAATTAAAAGAAAGTAATACAAATAAATCATGTAAAGATCTAAGAAATATTCCTTTTTAATACCCAGAAAAATAAATGACATGACATTTTTTTATAAATTACAGGTCGTCTTGACCTGCTATTATTTCTATTCCACACTTAATTTCCTGGATAAACACATTTTTAAGGGTAAATCCAAAAAGGAAATACATCTCCACAAGAAGCATTATGTATCTATGTATGTGTGGAAATCACATTTACACCAGCAAATTGGGTAAAAATTCACCTGCTATCTCACACTGATTGGATCCAATGTAACGCTTCTCTTGACCTAACTGAGCTTGAAAAGGCTGATAATTGAATGAATTTACCCACTGTTCTCTCTACGCAGGAGACAAAGGGAAGTATTTTCTCACAAGACAGATAACGCATGATGTTCTCACAGTTGAAGCATTTGTTTCAGACATGTTGCAGTATCCTTCATACTTTAAGTCCTAAACATAGCTAAAACCACGTCTCATGAAAATATTGAGTGGTTTGTACCCACAACTTCCCAGTGCTTCTAACCATGAAAAGAGGCTAAAGACACAGAAAATTATCCAACCACTGGTCCCTCTGCCCCAGGAGAAAGTGGTCATGTTGGCCTCTGTATCACAGCCACACGGAGCAAAACATTTCCCAAGGTCCCTCCAGGAAAACTGAACACCCACAAAGTAATTACAGTGGGGTGAAAGGCACGGTCAAAAACAAATATTTACTTGCCATGTTAGCCAACTGTCACCAGGGATGCATTATGCTGGCCGGGACTATGAAACGTTAGGAATTTATTCAATGCATCAGGTTGCTTTTAACAGCTAGTACCTACACCGTGGGACTCAAGCCAAGGCCTTGTCACTGAGATAGATCTGTGATTACTGTATAAAGCAGACCAAGGAGGCTTTGCCCATGAGAAACAAAAGCAGACACAGAGGGAAGATCAAGGATCAGAGCAATAATGGAGAGGGGAGAGAGAGCCGAGAGGGAGGGACGAACGCGAAGCCGAACAGATTGAAAGTGTCAGCGCCCCACTTTACAGCAGATGGGGATTTCACGATGCACAGCTCTCCTCTCGTTCTCTATTTACTATTCTCCCACTTAGGCTTAGCGAGAAGCAACTCTTTAGTGAGACTGTCATGGCTCTTGTCTAAATACATTCATATTCTGCTGCACAAACAAGTGCAACACAATTCAGCGTGGTGATATGAATTCGTCAGCAGCAATATATGGTTACTTGTGTCTGTAAGAATAAATAACAGCAAACACACTGGCGCAAAATATCCTCTTCAAGCAACAGACACCAGAGGCATTACAGTGTAATTGGCTTGATACGCACACACAAACACACATCCTGCTGTCTCCATCCTCAAGGACTGCTGTGGGTTCAGGCGCAGAGCACCCAGCTTGGTAATGAGGGAGAAAACTAATATTTGGAGTGCATTAATATTGTTGATCTGAGGTGGCGCTGAGGCTAAGCACACCAGCCAACGCTTGTTTGTGAAATATGCTGGTGTTTGTGTATTGGAAGTGCAGTGGCGGCCAGGCGGAGAGCATCACTCAACCATTCACTGGGCAGCTGAACCCTGCAGATCCGCTCGTATGCACCCAACAGCAATCCATCCTCAACCCTCCATTACTCGTGCTGTGTGTGTGCAGATGCATGTAGCTTGCACATGCAGGCACCACCAGATGCTCACTGACAAGAGTAGGAAAAGGAAATTGAAGCAATTTACAATTTAGTTTATATACATCGTCATGCCTTTATGCCTGCTCCTTCTCACTTTCTTTTAGATAGTAATGAAATGAACCCTCACTGTCAAACTATAAAACCACTCTGGGCTGTCTTCAAGAGAATCAAAGAGTTTTTACATCTACAGTTTTTATTTGTTAAGAAAACTCAATGAATTGGCATTTGCCTCTGACATTTATACAAAATAAAAATAGGAAAAGATTTATGATACAAAACTCAGCCTGAAATGAGATCATGTTTAATTCTATTTAAATTTGATATTTGCAGTGCAAACATTCTGTAGTTTCACAGTTTGCTTTATTTTAATTACTGAACTTTGAAGAACAATCTGCAGCATCATTAAGTGTTTTTTTTTCTCCTCCACTTTATTTTACCTGAAGCACATTCTGAGCTGTCCTTGCCATGAGAGAACTTTTTTATTATAAAAAGCAGTGAGCAATGTCAACTTGCAGCAGGAAATGGTACAAAAAACAAAAATGATTAAAATAAGTTGTGCATGTGTGTATGATTACTTTTTGGAGAAAATCCATAAAAACACCTTTTCTCTCATTCTCTCACTCCAATCCAGCGCCAACACTAAACTTGCAAAATCAGGTGTTAAACTGCATATTTCAGTCACTTACAGCGAACAACAAATGAAATATGTTGCTAGTCCTGTTCATTCTAGGGAATTCCTAAGAGAGAGATTAAAGGACCAGTGTGTAGGATTTAGTGACATCTAGTGCGTAGGAGAATTTGCGCTAGCCGCAAAACTCATGCAAAAAAAGGTCACATCTAGACCCAGGAATCCTTTGGTTTGTCTATTTGGGCGACTTAAGAAACTTGACAGTGGCTCCATGGATTACCACCCGTGCCCTCTGTGAATAAAAACAGCTCATTCTAGGGTGACAGAAACACAGCCATTCTTATTTTCAAGTGATTATATACTAATGAAAATGCCCTTGTGGGGCTGTGACAGTATGGATTCTTAATGACTGCAGTGACAGAGCAACATATTCCCATGAATGGTGATTTACTGTGACTGCCCAAATAATTACGTTTGATTAGGCTTAACTGAAGGATACTGTCATAAGCATAGCCTAGCTCGTTTAAGGAATAGGGCAACAGATAATATATGTGAGAGGCGTGCAAGTGAAAGAGCAAGCAGCAGGCTGAGTGACCGTTCTCCTCAAAGCAAAAAACGTATCAGTAGGCTGTCAATCTGGCAGTAAATGTACAGTACTGGTAATAGTGTGACAGTTAATAAAGGTTCCTGCTTCTCAAGACCAAGAGAAGTCTCATTTGTTGTTTCCCAACTGCTGGAAAAGTGAAGGAGGTCAGCCCTGACATAAACTGAGCAGGAAATGCTAATGCTAAGCTAATGCTAATGCTAGCTTTGTACCTTTACAACATCAGTTTGATTTCATCCCTATCAGAAGCTTCGTAATCCAGCCTTGAACAGCAGTATCCTTTTTTGGAGACATGATAAAATAAATCCATAACTATCAGTCCAACACCTAATGTCTTCTATGATTATTGTTGTTAGCTGTCCAGTGTCAATCCCACGATGCCTTGGGTTGAGTGTCAACCAATCAGAGGATATGTTCCTGCCTTGTCATGTGTGAAGCTCTGATCTCAAATGCATTGCATGAACGCTTAAAAAAATAAAACTTGACAGCAATGAGCTAAACCCCACAGTAGCAATCACATGCCGTGACTCTAGCATCATCCCTACACACACAAGAGAATCTCAATGATATATGAAGACTTGGGTTAGAATTTCATGGCTTTTCTTTGGTCTTTTAAACAACAGAAAGGATTTAGAAAGCTCTCAAGTGCAGCACTTTCCCTGCTGTGACAGGCAACAGAGCAGTGGATGTGCTGATAGTCTGTAGGGAATTTGGCCTGAGGTCACATGGAAGAATCCAGAAGGATACATGGGGTGTCACTTCCATTTATTCCTGGCTCCAACAGCCTGGTTTACAGTGTTATGGTGAAACTGCTGAGCGAAGGGACAGAGTAGGAGGGAGGGATGGTGTATTTGAAATGTTGAACTACAGCTATTACTCCTTTGCCGGAAGAGTAAATGTGTGTGACTCAATTGTGACACAATTTCTAATGATGCAACACAATTTCTAATGATGCCTTTCTCTCCTAACAGGAGCCCGTGGATGACCTGCTCATCGCTTTGTCTCCTTGTCTCAATCACTGGTGTGTCACTGAGGCCAGTGCCAGGTCACGCACACACAGATTTGTCTTGTGCCTGCGCCAAAGCAAAGGTGACAGGGATGACACCATAACAAGGATGACTCACCCTTTCAAGCTGGGCATAAAAACATCAGCCGTTTGCATTTGCCAGCCCCAGGTTAATTTGTTTTGACTGGTGAAATTAAAAAAAAGGTACAGAAAAAAAGTAATTGCCTCCTGTTGTTTGTTTTTTTGTTTTGTGTTTTTTTTTGTCCCTGCTGTAGGACATCCAGATCCTGGTGGACGGTGTGTGTCTCTATTAATAACTGTTATTTCAGCTCTCTTACCTCACTGGACTGCCTGATTAAAAATGAAATGAAAACTCTAATGAAGCTGATATCTCTCTGGCCACTAAAATTTCCCCAGCGTGCTAAGGAGGCCAAATCTGGCCCAGTCCCTAACCTCCTTTCAACCCCCAACCAACATCCCACACACACTCCATCACCACACCAGAGAGTCCAATACCTCACTATCTCACCAGAGCCTCCTGGCAACCACAGCTTTCATACAGATTGTATCTCAAGCGCGGCAGTGTCAGGCTGCATCAAGGCCTGGTGCAGGCATTAGCACATGTGGCTAACCAGGGAGGCTGCAGATTGAATTACGACTCTGCCTCATGTGGGCAGAATGAACAGAAACACATGTGTCGCTGTCGCTGATTTAATGAGCACATTAAGCACATCAGCACACTCACCATAAAGCGTCTGCACAGACATCTGTATGTTGTCGGAATAAGGAATCCTCTCATTGGATGCGAGTAAAACTGCATCTCATCTCATTCGTTCTTTTTTTTTCCTATGTGAGGAGAAGTCAGTTTAAGGTCAAATCTCTGGGAAAGATCAGGTCTAGGTTGTTGTTTTGGAAAAACTATTTCCCCTGTCCGCATTTAAATTCATGACTGTTGTTTTCTGATGGAGAGTGTTCTTGTGTACTTACAGAACATTTTTGGATGTTGAAAGGCAAAGCAACACTGTTGCAGAAAAGACAATTTTTCTCACTGTACTTTGCACAAGGAAATGATGGAGTAAGATATAAAGTAAGTGTATGAACATGCTACAAAAGCACAAACAGCACAGGATTATCAATATTTCCAAACAAACTGCAAAACTGCAAACCGAACTTACTGTAAGGTTTCACATGCATGAACAAAGCAAGTGCTACACACCAACAACAGGGACAAAGTGGCAAAGGGAGCAGTTAGCACAATAGCATGTTAGCTAGCGAGCTTCAGTTGGCCCAAATCAATAGTTATTTACTCCCTCCAACTGGCTGGGGACAAAAAGAGAAAGAGAGAAAGAGAGAGGGAATATGTGTGTGAGTGAAAAAGAGATGCTGAGTAACAAGGCAATCAATTTCAGTTGTAAAAAAAAATAACCTTAGTCTGATGCAGCAAGGAAATGAGAAAATATCTGAACTAAAAAGCAACTAATAAATGTCAAACCATGTGTTCTTTTATAATCACTCCATCCATCTTGCTCCATATGCTGCATATACTGTATGGTATGTGTGAGCAGCCTGGTGGAAAACCAATCAGGTGAAACTCTGGACCTGCCCAGTGATAGGCTGCTTTTACAGACGAAATGCCAGTGTTACTCTCCGGTGCAAAGAGTGGGAGGATGAATGGGGAAAAGACACCATCTGAACATGTGTGGGTATGTATGTGTGTGCCTCCAAGTGCATGTGTGTGAATGTGATTGTATCAGTGAATGTGCTCAAAAACCTGCATGGAGAAGTGTGCTGGAGAGGTGAAGAGTTGTACAAATGAGGGACTGTATTGGCAAGCCTGGACTGAGAAAGACTGAGATGGCGAGGGCAAGGAGATAAGAGAGCCACAGCAAACAGCAAGTCAGACCAAGTAATGGAAAAAGGAGGGGTTGAAGAGAAACAGACTGAGAGAGGCATTGGGGTAAGCATGAATACCAGGGAAAGGAAAGGCAAAGCAGGCTGTCTAGCCCTGACATACAGTCTACGAGTGGCGAAGCTTGAACCAGTGTTGCTCTGTCGTGCTTGGCTGTAAAAGCTCAGACGGAGACAGCATGGACAGACGTTAGAGGTCACATCCCATCCTGCAACACCAGGCCTGTAATTGAATCTAAATTAAAGCCAGTGCTCAAATAATCCATCCCACAGATCATTGCTGAGTATGTTACAACCAAAGCCCGACCTCTGTGCTGTACAGTACATTAAAACCCTTCATTACCATGAATAAATCGCCTAACAAGATATGAAGTGCCACTCCACATTGGATTCTCCTCTATACAAGGAGAGCCCAATGTACCCTGGGATATGAAGGGAAAGGGAGAAAGGGAGGGAGAGGGAGGAGGGAGGAGGAAGCGAGATAGTCCAATCACTGTCAGTGACTATGAATTATACATGAGTTGTAGTTTTAACACTGTCTGCTCACTCCCCCGCTTTGTCACTATTAAATATTCACACCAACATCTTTGTAGGCCATTGTTAATTACTCATCACAACAACAAAAGGTCTCCACCGGAAATTGCCAATGCCAACCTCCATTAGTATGTGTATGAAGCTTACAGATAGCACTATCAGATCAGATGGGTGGCGGCACGTCTTCCTTTTCCTTGGCAGACACTGTATGGAATATCAACATTTGTACAGACGGTGCACTACCTTGGGCAAATCTACTAAAAATGTACAAGTTCCTGTGACTTGAAAACGAACAAGTATCACTATGTTAAACTGGCAAAGGTAGACCTTGTTTTCAAGAGGTTTTCATACACACCTTAATGGTTGACCTGGAATAGAGAACCAAGTAACAGTGAACACATTGCTACACTGGTGTGTTTGGCATGTGTGGATTTACTTTTGGCAGGCAAACATTCAAAGAGGTTTTGGAAGAACAGGAGGAAGGATGGAGAAGTTTTTGAAAAGCTAAAAAGTCAAAAGGCATTGTTGGTATCGACTGCTGGACTTCACCAAAGTTGGCAAACTGGAAAAAAGCTGCACAGCTAAAAATTGAGTGCTTTGACTATCTTACTAACCCCTAGAGCAGGAGATTCCATGTACTAAAGTGTTAATTTCATCAATTTATATACATTAATGAAGTAAAACAAAATGGAAGTTCAGTCTGTTTCTCAGGCTATGAATATCTGGTCAGCAAGGCACCCAAGAGCAATGACCAGTGTTAATGTCCAGCATTGCCTTGGCAGTGGGTGGCCTGGGGGTGCTCCACTCTCCCAAACAGGACCCCCTACACCCCCTGAGAGAAACAAAATATCTCATCTATGGTAGCCTATTTGCCTAATTTATGTGCACTTGTTTAATTTCAGCTCAGTGTGAGAGTCTTAACTCAATTTAGGGTTGCATCATTTCTCTCCTCTCCTCTGTTTCACGGCCACCTGCACACGGAGAGGACCGGAGAAGATACAGGTGAAATGACATTGCTGATACCAGTCACAAACAGGTTTGGTAGTAAACGGCATGCTAACATGTTGCTGGTTGGTGTTTTTGTGTTCTACCTGAACAAAAACAGATTGGCGACAGGCTGTTTTGCCCTCACTCTTCTCTGTGAAGTTTGCTGGAAGTGATGAAATCACTCAGGTAAAACAATGTGCCAACATGCTAAGTTTAACTGCTGTAAAATGCATTAGCTGTGTTGTGGTGTCCATACAGCAGCTGTCAGCAGTTTAAAACCACCAAAATCAGACCCAGTAAGTCCAAGAGTAATGCTGAACTGTAGATCAGTTGTTGGTCAGTTTTTGACCTTCGCCACAGAATGGATGACTGTCTCTTTTCTTAGAAAAACACTACCAGCAGTATCGTTAGATACAATACTCAGCGGCTGCCGTGGCTGTTGACTCAGCTGACAGTCCAGTATGGAGTAATCGAGGCACAAATTAAAAGGCCAATAAAGATCAGTTACGAACTAGATATCCAGAGATATGAAATTTTCAATCAGCTTTAAAACTAAAACTAAATAAAAGAAAATAAAAGAGCATAACAACTGAAGCAATGGAGCAGCATCCTGTAAGCTCATGGTGTGACAAATCAGGAGATGACACATCCTGACTGACAGACCCAATCAGGAAGTACACCAGGGTGTCTGCGTCATTGTGTGAGTTTCTGTCCATTCAGACTGAAACATAATCCCGGCGTTTTAAAACTGAAAATGGGCAAGAAGCATTTCAAAATGTGTGCAAACATAGCAAAGTAGTACAGTAGTATAACCTTAGTGTTGTGACAGGTGGTACAATGAGAACGCCTCACAACCCCCAACCTCCTCCTGCACTAATATTTCTGAAATGATAAAAACTTAGTTTGGCGGCTTTATGAAAATATGTTCTTCTTTAAATGTACAATGTTGCTGTAGAAAATGCATTTCTTCCTTTAGCTCACCCAGCAACATCAGATTGGAGACAGAATAACACCCGAGCACTGACAAACACCCTTTGAAAAACATTGTTTTTCACCAAGGGAGAGAACAAAGTGAGCAGGCAAGAAGAGTTTTGCCCCCAGAAGCTAAAATTTTCACACTTTAATCCTGAGCTAAGCGTCAACACACAGGAACCTTGAGCTGTGTGGCTTTACTCTGCTGGCCTGGCTAACAAGGCTGCAGGGATGTGCTGTAAAGTCACAAGGCAGAAAGTGCAGAAATGCCACTTAAAATTACAATCTGTATTTTGTCACATCGAGCATTGTAAATTTTGACTTGCGTGAATGTATAATAATGTAATGTAGTAGAGTAGCCGGGCCTGGTTCCATTTCTTCAGTCATCTGCTGACCAAAGTGAAGGAATGTGTGAGTGTGCATGTGAGTGCTGAGGGTGGCGCAGTGGGGGAGAGGGTGGGGGGTATAGATGGTGTAAACACGCCAGCCTACATGGATTGGGCTAATATCCAGTTTGTTCCCTCTCGCCTCAGCTCCACGGTGGCTGCAACGCAATTTCTTCCAATTGACCTCCCTGCCACCGGCACAATCACTCTCCACCGGAGACACAACGGCCCCAGAATACGGAGCAGCCAGCAGCGCAGGCCTGACGCTGGAGGAGCCAGTGCTGAAAGGAGGTGGGGATTGAACCAACCACAAGGCGGAAATGAGATGAATTAGACAGCGGGAAGGAGGAGGCACAGGGAGGTGAAAGAGTAAATTTATTCTGTGGTGTAGTGGCAGTGACAAAGCACAAACATTTAGAGATCAGCTAAGGAGGAAATTAGAAGCATTACAGCCAGCCCTGGTTGTTTCCGAGCTTTCTTCTGTCCAACTTTTAGTTGTTTTGGGCTGAATGGCATTAATGAAACTGTAGAGGTTCAAGTCAACTGAGAGAAGAACAAGGAAAAGGCTGACCTCAGCTGAAAACTTGTAGGTGAATGATTCAAGCATTATGACAATTATAGGAGAGCTGGATGGTGTCAGTATACAAATGTATATAAGTAACATTGCAATAATACAAACATGAGGGAATTGCCCAAAGGCCAGGAACTAGATTTATGAGAGCAATAGCCCAGCCAAAGGCTAAAAGGCTTTATAACGGCAAAGGATTTCCAATAAAAGTGAGGTTGGAGCCCTCTAAGAGCAGCACTCACAAGTAATAGGATTAGTAGAAGTCAAGAGCATGGCCATCTTAACTCTTTATGTTGCAGAAATCGCTGAGAAGCATCTCTGCCACAGCCAGTACAGCTGTGCGATGGTGCAAGAAAAATCCGGAACCTGCTCCATGACGCTCGTCTCTGGCCCTTTGAACTCAAACACACACAAGCACACGTGTTGTCTGCCATGCCAATGAAGAGCAGGAAACAACCGCTCAGTGTGATTTGTTACAAATCCTCTGGATCACGTCCATGTTCAACAAGGAGGAGACCAAGGAAGAATTGATGGAGTAGAGTTCAAGAGATGTAAAGGGATAGCTGAAAATAAGTAATACGTGGAGTAATGAATTGATGGCTCCCGGCTTATCTCTTATTCTCACTCCATTCAACACAAACTGCTGACTGTGCCATGTTTCCCCCAGCTTCTCTCCCCTCCCAGAACTCCCCCCTCCTCCCCCACGCCTCCACCTCGCCCATGGCAACACTCTGGTACCCGTTCTTCTCATTTCTTTAAATGTTAAATGAAATTAGCGCAATGCATCAGTGAGTTCATTTTTCCCACTGAAAATCACTTGGTAATCTGCTCCGCACATGAAAGGAAGGCGCCAGGGCACCTGAAGGTCGGGCCACATCTCTGCGCTCACCATGCACTTCCCTTTTTTCAAACATAGGAGTCAAATCATTGATTCTTTTTTGTCCACCTCCCTCTCCTGTATCCTGCCCTGCAGACTTATTCCTGTGTTCTCTCTCGGCCTCTCTGTGCAGCTCAGCTGAATTTGTAAGAGTGCGGTGTGTTTGGCTCTCCATTAAACTCAGTGAGCCAGCAGATGAGCAGGGCATCCTCATTGAGCCACTGTTTATGTATGTGAATGTGTGTGTGTGGAAGCATGTTCACATGTGTGCCTTTGTATGTTTGCTAGAGCTGGGACGATACACTCATCTCCCAATTTGATACTGTCATGATGATTCAATACTGCAATGTATTGTGATTTTTGTTTGCTTTTTTTAAACACAGACAATGGGAAAAAGTTGAATCAAACAGTACCAGAGACTGTTAAGTATACCAAGATTTATAATGTTATAACGTTGTATAATTCCAAAAACAATGCACATCACATTTCAGTCTTTCTGAGTTTTACTGCAGCTGCATCATTGCTAAACCGCATATAAATGTAGTAAATAAAACACTTTTTTAAGTAAACTGCTATATTTAGCTGTTCCAGTTCACCTCACTAGCACCATTAGAAAAATATAAAAAACATAAGATGTCCAGATTTCTAGGCCAAAATGAACAGTGAGTCCCTGAAAACTGCACACAGCACAAATGTGAGTTTTGACCCTTTGAGACTGCTGTAGCTGATCAGTGTAGAGTGTTGAAACTGCATAGTAACAATGTGCACAGAGTTAGCAATGTGAAGTCAGCAGCTATTAGTTTGTTTCCACAGAGTTTAGGCAATTTATGTCTACAAGAACACACGTCGTAAAAAAGTAAAATGGATCATTTGTCAAGATATTATTACCATGATTGCAATGCTAATTTCTATTAGCACATTAGTGGGAATTCCCATCATGTGTTAATGTCAAACTAACAGATTAAGCGCTAATTATTTATATGAAGAAAAATCGATTCAGGAATCCTAAAAAAGACTCACGATACTTAAGAGAACCAATTTTTCCTCCTACCCCCTAATGTTTGCACACACGTATCTGCATGTACACATGGGATATGCAGCTATTTTCCTCTCTGTCCTGTAGGTATGCTTAAGTGAAGCCCACTTCTTTACCCACAATACCTACTAGGCTCCTTTCTGCACCTTTTCCATACTCCCTAATGGCTTGATGGGTCTTCCAGTTCCTGGAACTGGCTTTCTAAATCACCACGCCAGAGTCCCTGTGTACCAGTGCAAAAAAAGAGCACCCCCTTAGCTTTCTGGGAGCATTCACAATGCTGACGGCTTCTTTCCCCTACAGAGACAAACTCTGCTGCGGAAGTGGTAACCACCGCTGGGAATTGAGCTGCAGGAGGATGGAGCAGGGGAGAGCAATGAGTGGTGGAATTGTGCAGAGATTTAATTCACCTCTGAGGAGATGGCAGGGTAATGTATATAAATGCACTATAAGAAGAAGAATGAGGGGAGAAAGGCAGCTGCTGCGTGGGGGATCGTCATGGCTATTTCAAAGCTAAGGAGGAGAGACGTAATACGAGGTAATTCAATATATTACTACCCTAGTATAAATGTACAGCCCCAAAGCTTAAGTGGCACACGCTTGCTGTTTGTTTGCTGCTGCAGCTGCTGCAGGGGTCATAAAGAGCTGATTTCATATGACAGGAAGAGATCAGCAGATGAAAATAAAACCATTCAATTTTTTTCTTTGTGAGAGCTACTCAGCAGAAACTCAAAACATATATGTTGCTGGACACATTCCATCTGTTGCATAAGTTATAAACACAAAGGCACAAAGTCCTTTTTAGATTAAAAAGTGAAACCAAATGGTTCAATTTATGCTGTTTGTAAAATAATTAAAGGGACTATACTCAGCATTGCTTGTAAAAGCACCACTCAAAGTTATCCCCTCCTTCACAGTTCAACAATCGAGAAAGAGTGAGAGAGACCTAGAGAGTGAGTTGAAAGAGTGAGCGCCATCAGTGAGAACAAAGCAGTGACTCAGAGAAGTAAAACATTATTTTATGATTGTTTTACAGCAGTTATGTTCTTCAGCACAAATAAACACGCCCACACCTCTGCACAATGCTGTTTTTTGGGTGAATGCAACCAAAGTGATCTTTCATCCTGTCACTGTGTCTTCAGTCTGCTCTGTCTGTGTGTCTGCGTGTATACATGTTTCTGCAGCTCTGACAAACAGAAACTGTTGGCGGCTACATTTTCAGAGTCCCAACCCAAAAACCTGCTAAACACCACTGCTGGGCTGAAGTCCAGAATCACCCCAAGTACATATGAGAATATTAGACAGGTACAGGGCCTCTGCAGATAAAGACAAAACCGCACATTCCTTGTGGGTCGTAAGTGCTGATTTAGAGGAATTATGTTTATTGAGTCTTCTTTAAGAAGTCTATACAGTATCAAGTGTGAAATAATAGCCAGTAAGCTATTCTGTGTCATCTTTGAAGCATTGTTTTTTTTTCATCAGACTCACGTCGGATGCCACACCTACCTGGAGAGAAAAAATATTAGGGGTGCGACGGATCAAAAAACTCACGGTTCGGATCGTACCACGGTTTTGAGTCACGGATCGGATCATTTTTTGGATCAGCAAAAAAGAAAAAACAGGTGGGATTAGGGTTAAATTATTTTCAAAATGGACTTGGCTTTGATCTCTGTCTGTCTGTAATTATCACCATAGTTATGTAATGTAACAATAATGATAATAGTAATGATAATGGTAATAATATAATATAATATAATAATAATATTAAAATCTTCAAACTTATACAGTACTGTTCTATGTATATACTGTAGATATATTAGATCATTATACACTCCACAGTATAATACACAACTATGCTCTGTAGTCTGGCTCAATGTCCCGCCTACAGCACAGCACATCTGATTGGTTAGAAGTCATGAGTAATCAATCAGCACAGACACACTGTGCCACAGACAGGGCAAGACAGAGCTGCACCGGCGATCAGAGAGGAGCTGTGTAGAAATTAAGACAGCTGATATCGCCAGTTTTTCAATAATTATCACAATCTTATGATCTGTTTCTTTGACGACAGCATAGTTACATCAGTGAAAAAAGTCATGGTCTGGATGTCACTCAAGGCGACGTGATGGCTTTTAAATCGGTCGCTCTTTGCAGAGAGGAGATGCGCTGCACACAGCAGCATCTGTCCTGTCTTTTCACTGCAACTCTGCATTCTGCATTGAGATTTCAGGTATTATAACTTATACAAAAGTAACAGTGACATTAAAACTATGATGCTTACATGTAATCCGCGGATCACATGCGTGCTGAACCATGGAAGGTGATCCGTACGGGACACGGGTCAACTGCGATCCATTGCACCCCTAAAAAATATATATACTGGGAGAATCACAGATTTTGCCTTCGATTTTGATTATTGAAGCTCATTTCCATTGATTTCCTATTTAATATTGAAATTGTGACACCCCTATACTATCTCTTTTTTTCTATAGAAAAATGCTGAATAGTATGTCCGTAAATTAACAAACACAGCAAAAATCTCTTTGGCCTTTATGGCATAATGAACCAACAAGAATAAATTTGTGTATTTTCGATTATATACATTTAGAATTATTATTTTATAATATTATCTTTTTGATGAATATTATTTTAAGTTATTAAGTAACTGCATGCATTTTTGATTGATAAACTAGCAAATGTCTGTTAAAAAAGTCCAAAATGTTTTGATCATAAACTAAGATTTTTTTTTCTCCTGTGCAATAGCTCAGAAGTGATGACATTCAGGCAGGAGGTGGTGGCTCTGTGTCTCTCTGTCTGTCTGCCCAGTCAGTCTGCCATGTGATGCCCAGACAGTGCTCACAGCCAACAGGCTAAGTCTACCCTGACCACCTACTGTCCTCCCATCCCTATTGGCTTTCCCCCTCGCTCCTCATGAGGCTTACGGCAACAGAGTTTGGTTTCATCCACATCATGCGGACAGCTAGCCACTGTCCCCAGCTATGGGCACCAGAGTGTCAGATCTGGGGCATGCTATGACACTTGGGGCTGGCTTTCATTCCACCCTCACACACTGACACTTTGTTCACTGTCACACTCCACCAGGACGTGCTAAGAAAACAAAACTAAGACTGTTCAGTCACTGCTCAGCCAATGTGCAAACAGACACACATATGTAGGCACAAATATATACACTCTCACACATGCAGATGCACACACACACACACACATACCCCTCCTTCTGTAAACTACTCAGCTGGAAGAATACTGTGTCAGCTATTGCACAGTGGGAGAGAGAAGCAAAAAGATAGACAGAGACAGAAAGAGAGAAAATAAGCTTAGATAAAGAATTGAATATGTAGGAGAGGATTCATGCGGAAGGCGGCATGAAAGATGCACGGCGACACAGAGGAATATAAAGAACGAGAATGGAGTGAGAGCTCAGAAATAGACAGAGACAGAGGGACTGACAAGGGGAAAAGAAGAAAGGGAAAGATGGACAAAAAAGCAGAGCGTCAGTCTTTGCATTTGGCATTCTTCTCGCTGTCCTGACTGTGTCTTGTCCAGCTACTCAACTGTGCAGCCTAGCTAGCTATTCAAAAGCCTCTCACATAGCCGTTCGCAATGGGCTCCAACACTTTCTTCCACTTCCTCCCACTTCGTCTTACTCCCTGTCTCGCCATCTCTTAACCCCCTGCTGCCACCTCAGCTCCTCCGTGTGCGACTGTCCGACAACGCTTCTGGCACATGGGGAAAGTTTCTGCATGTGCAAGCGCTTTCACTTCTCCTTCTCTCCTCTTTTTACTCACCTGTTCACCTATGTAGAGTCTACTTCTCTAAACGGTTAGGAGTTCAAGAATGGGCACTTTGATTTAAATGCAATATATGCAAAAATGTCTACAACTATTGACTTTCCTAAATGCTAATCATGCATAAATATGTCATGCTCCTGTCCAGCCATTATCTCTCAATCCCACTATAACCCCATCCAACAACATCTAATGAAGAAGGGAAAGAACACTCCTGCGTTATAAAAGGCATGGGGTGAGTTTAATTAAACAATGCTAATGAGCAACTAATTAAAAGCTTTCCGATCAAAACAAGCCAGTAATTACCTGGAGCAGAGATGGATAATGAGCACACTACAATCACTGGCAGACAGGCAAACCCATGGAGACCTGAGCAGATCAATTCCCTTAGTATTAATGACTGCTCTCTTTTCTGTGTCTTCTTTCCCCCCTATGTCTTTCTCTGCTCCAACTCTTTCAATATGTCAGATTGCAGAGAGGATGAGTCAGGGCTGACATGAAACCTAGAAAGAGGAGCTCTTGAGGAAATACTGTAGCTGGAGTGTTGACAGAAACATCAAACATGCTTCTTATGCCAGTGTCACTCACTCACTGTCTCTCTCACACACACTTCCCCTATCTATTGATTGTAATCTCCTTGTCTTCTTCTCTAGTGGTTTCACTTGTCTCACAATTTCTCTCTGAATGGCAATTAGCTGTGTGGAGGGAACCTCTCTTGACTGATTCTCTACAGTGACGCAATGGTCTTCACTTTCCGGCCACACTGACAGGTACGCACCCTTCCCTTTGTGGAATTCGAGGAAAATCCTTGACTTGGCTGACAGGGTCACCACCACAGAGACTGGAGGAGTCACACCATCTAAACCACCATGATGCCATGGGATGTAACCATAGACCGTATATTAAATAGCAGATGGAGCTTCCAGGTCTGAAAAGTGCGGCCAATGCCAAGGAACCTTAAACCTGCATTCTTTCTAATGGTCAGCAGGGGGCTACTTCACTGGTTGCAAGTCCAATTGCATATACCCTAAGGGTCTAATTTTCTCTTGATTTATGACCTCAGTAAACAGTTTCCTAATGAGTTTATGTTCTCAGTTGCTAGTTTCAAGTGTTGTTTTATGCAGCATGATGTTCATTTTGTAAATTTGGGTCCCATTTAGCGTAAAATAGACAATGCTTTAGGGCAGGGCTACCATGTGATTGACAAGTCATTCTCAGTCCATCCAGTGCAACACACAGGGCTCACAAAACTCAGATCAAACTGTCAAACTATACACTGTGATCAATGAATCAAGATTTTGGTACTGAACTGCTTATTTCTTCCCTAAAATGTTTTCAGAAACATTGTTTCACTGTAACAGGAGAAAAATTGCAACCAGGCAGCCACCATTGTGTTTCTGGTTTCCAACTGAGCCTCCCGATCAAACTATCACAGTAGACAGTGTGGGTCAAACATGGATCGGTGTTCTGTTACTACATCGCTTATTATTTCTCAATTAAAATGTGTGATGAAACATATTTTAGTTTGCTGTTTAACTGTAATACAAGAAAATTTGTGGCCCAGCAGGCAGCTATTATTTCCTGCTAAACAAACAAATCATATCCAAGCAGTGCCAAAATCGCAGTACGTCACCCACCAGGTCCACTCTTTTGACAGTACTGCACATGCTCTGGTTGCAAAAAAACAAAACAAAATGGCAACCCCCATTATGCCAAACCATTGGGTGAAGGCATGGTTGGTTCCCGCTTGGACATAACCATAACCTCGTACTGTATCCACCCAGACAGCTCAGGAGAAAGTGAACAGGAATGGCAGGTGAGAAGAGGGAGGGATGAAATACTGGAAATGATAGGAGTATGAAATTCTACTGATAGACAAAGAAGCCCAGAGGCCTGTTAGATAAGATGGTAAGACAGAAGATGGCAAAGAAAAGAAGAAAGGAGCAAGATGGGAAGACAAAAGAGCAAGAAAGCGATCAGAATGCAGTTGGACACAGGAATATGATGAATGGCCAGAAAGAATAAGGCAGGACATGGGGGATATGCAGAGATAGATCCAGCGACGGGGGAAGAAAGAGAGATAAATAGATGGATAGATACCAATGCCCTCTCGGCATTTTTCTTCCTTTTGATCCTCTCCTGCAACTAAAAAGATTATCAGTTTCTCAGAAACGCCTCAGTCAACAGGGAACAGTCAGCATCATCTGTTTCCTCTTGTCTCTTTTTTCTCTCCAGCAACTCAACAGAAGGGTTTTGAATGTGTATTATTGTAAATCTCGAAACAGCTAATATGTGGGGACAATGGTGTATTATAAAATATATACTTGTCAGGCTAAGACAGCCTTCATATCATGTTATTAACAGTGATAAGGATATATGAAAGGGATTCTTAATGAAAAAAGCTGCCCATCTTCTGCACATCAAATGACTCTCATAGATAGTAATTTAATATGTCTGAGGCCACTGATATTATTGGTATCCTTGATGTATTTTATGCAATTAGCAATGACCTATGCAGTGCAGCACACACACACACTGGATGTGTCAGCCATTTAACCAGGTGGGCAGATCAAAACATCACCTGCCGTGGACTATGACCAATACACACTTATTCTACCATATATTTCAGCTGAAATATTAACTGAAGCAAATGAATAAAAAGAGCATTTGGCTAAAGAAAGCAAGGTCAATTTGAGGACCACTTTAAAAAGCTGTACTAAAAGTGTCTTTTTATTGATGAAGCCAAGACTTTATTATTGATGATGATCAATTCATGCATTTATTCCTATATAATTTCAAGGAGACTTTCCTAATCTTCTCTATTGTTCAAAATATGCAGCCAGAGCATGAGTGGCATGCAAATTAGCCAGCTGATACAGACGCCTTCTGTAGCTTGATGAGTCTCCCTGATGAAGCCCAAATGATGGAATCATATGGTGAAACTGCACAGGCACTAAATGCTTTGCTAATTGAATGGAAGTAAACTGCCATCTAATTGAGAAAGGTGGGTTTAAAAAAAACACTCCATTGTCTATTTATATATTTTTGTGGCCCAGAGCTGAATAAAATGTTCCTGGCGTCAGAGCATCTCAGCCACAATGACCTCCTGATAGAGGGAAAATTGTTGGAGCTCTATGCCTGGAGCTGATAGGTACTACAACCCAATCTCACTCCAGCAGAGAAAGGTGTGAAGGGACAAGGTCACTTTCAGCCTTCAATTTTGAATGTCACACACTCAAAATGCAAAAATGAGTCATTTAGTGGATTCTGTCAAGCCAGTGCACACAAACCTAAGCCAGCTATACTTGCCTGAGTGGTCAGATACTAAGTACTGTATTACTACAGTATAGGACAGATTGATGAACTTCAACAAAGCCTAAATTCTTTATGAAAAGGCATGTAAGTGGACAAATGGATTAGCCTGAGTCCATGTAAGAATACAAATTGGTTTGCCCGTTCTCAAATGCCTGCATCAGTTTTCACCAGTGACACTGTTGCAGTGTCTGTGTTAGAGCTTTAAAGCGAAAAGGGCAAATGATCTATTCTGAGCCTGTTACATAGTGGGTCACACAGTACACTCACTCTCAAATACACTCAACAGAGATTTGAATTAAGCAAAGATGCTTCACCATGTCCTTCTCTAAACCATCCAAATCGATCCATAAACAAGGTAGCAATAGTTTCACAAACAATTTAGCAACAAGCTGTGACAGATGTTCACTTGAGCTGCTGTGTGGGCAGCTAGTTTTGTTTTTCTTTTTTGTATATTTTCTGGCTAGACAAACAGGATACAGCAACACATTTTAGCAGAATACTGCAGGTATAAACACAAATATATAATAAATCCATTAACACAGTTATACTGTACAAATTGGCAAATTACGACTGTGTGAATATAAATCCCACAATTCTACTTTTATCCTGATCATTGTGAGGAAACATTTAATAGGCCTGCATAATACAAGGAAAGTATGCAGTATAAGTGTGACATTATAGAACATTGTTCTATACTGTGATGATGATACGGCCTACAATAAATGTACAAAGAAAGAACTGTGCATATTAACTTGTTTTCTCTGGAAGTTGCCACAACTGTTATGCATTTTTTACTCTTTATTTACTTATTTTCCTCACTCTTCTCGCCTTCCTCACCCATCGTGCTAACTAACCTCACCATTAACACCAAATTGGCACCAATTAATTTAAGGGTGGCTGATGGCTGTTAGCTGATTCCAAGTGATGTGACTGACCAAATGACAGACTTTCCCATTTTTACTTTCGGTAGTGCAAAGTCAAATCATGCCACACTGATTTGAATTTCCTTTACCAGTTATAACATGCTGAGCTGCACTGAGTCATGCCGAGATGGACCATCTCCAAAGTGGTCCGACCCATGGTTGCAGTGATGTCTCGCCAGCCTTGGCCAACCTGTCGCTGTTTGTACTTTCAGGCATTTGTTTTGTTTTACTGTTTCATGTTCACTTTCAGGGTTAGGGTCATGTTAAGTCACTGCTAATGAAAAACCTACATTTCCTGATGTCGCCAAGCTTTTGAATAACAAAACAACATAACAGGGGACTGTTATGGTGAGGTATATGAAGAAAATGTAATGTGTTTATCCACCATTTAAAGATACACCTGCAAGCAGGTAGCTTTGTTGTAATGGAGATTCAAATTGGGAATGGTGGGAATGCATGGCTCATGTATCCAGGGCTCCATCTGATAGGTCAAATGTTCACATGCTGAGTGTGAATGAATGTGCATGTAAATAAACAGATATTTCTTATTCATTGCATTTCAGAGAGTCTTGTGATGTGTTTATTGTGTGTGTTCATATCATGATGACAAAAAAATACGATTCATTAGCTAATATTACCATTAAAATATTTCACCACCCCATCATTTTCTTTTCTTCTATTCTCCACTAAACACTATGGCAAATAAGTAATAGTTCATTATTTGTTACAGGGTCTAATGGAGATTCATTGTACGTCTTTGTGTTTTATATTGGTGAACTTGCAGCTGTAAGGAGTTTCTACTGTGGGTCTGAAGCTTTAGCCTCTGCAGGACAATGCAGCAGACTGGCAGACAGCAGATCACACTACATGTATCTACCTCCTCTCTCGACTACTCTCATCTCCTGTCCACACTTTCCCACTTTTCTCCTCTTCTGTGGGGAAGGGGGAAGAGAGACAGATAAGGCTGCTTCCTCAGAAATTACCTATCACAGCTCAGCAATGTGTTCAGCACTGCTGTCTGAGAAATGCTGAATTTGTCAATCCAGTCCAACTGAAAGGAATATGTGAGCTCAATTTTAGCTGTCGTTTTAAATGAGTCAAGTACTGTACGTGTATGAATATCAGGGTGCACGCTGCATTGCTAAAATGGGAAACAAATCATGCTCTGCAGCTTTTATTCACATTTTTTATACTGAGATTAACCCAGAGTGAGGACCTTCACAACCTCCGATCAGAGGACATTCATCACCAGCAGCAAAGCAGACCAGATTTGTATCGAGGTAAGATTGCTCTCTGGGGCTGTATGGCAGTCTCCCTCAGCTACACACTACAATGGATATATAACTGCTACAGTAGTTCTCTGCAGTGGAGCTATGAGAGACCATCATAAATTATAATAAAACAGCATGGCAAGACCCAGCTCGCTGTTATTACCAAATCTGCAGTTATAAAGCACGGAAGTAATTGTGTGGAATGTGTATTTATTACTTACACACTGCAGGGGTGTGCTTATTCATTATCTCACTGTAAGAGAGGTGCATTTCAGTGGGAGTTGCAGAGGATGTATCCCAGTTATCCTCAGACCCCCTACTTTAATCATAGACCACCACCAGCCTGCACTACTCCTTTAACCCCAAATACAGATGATAAACAGCTCCGTCTCTGTATCCATCCTATATCTTTTCTATGTGAACCTTGGGCCTTCAGGGGCCTCTCGTTTCACAAAGGTAATTTCCATGATGTTCAGAGGCTGGATTCGCTTTCCCATCCAGCGTAGCCCTTACTTTGGTTGACTAAGTGTTTATAAGAAACGTCTGTCTGCTCTACTCTGTCTCTGTGTATGCCTGGGAGATATGTAGTGCTGCTGTGTTGCGCTGATGTTTTATGCTCTATCTGGGACGCATCTCTTAGTAACATGCCACAGCCTAACTGGATCACAGACAAAGTGCTATGATTGGAACAGATGGTTCTAGGTTCACTCGCGATACACTCAGGCTTCCTGTAACACCCTGAAATAGACTTGAAAGGTTGAAAATGACAAAGGTGACAATTTCAGAGGTGTGAATTGTTCAAATGGAAATGTGGAAATGTTAGTCATTCAAACTGGCTTATGTACTCAAAGATTACGCTGTGGGACGCTGGAACATGTTTAAAGCAGAAGGTTTGGGGTTGCCATGTCTTCTTAGTATCCTCTTAATCTGAGAAAAGTTTTCAAAACTGAAACTGAGAAAAGCAATTTCAGTGACAGAAATAAGCCACAAGACTTATTTTGAGAGAGCAGATGGCAGTGGTTGAAAGAGTGCTGAAAATCTGAACTCAGGTAGAGGTTCTGTTACATTACTGAAATATTAATCGACTACAAGTATGACTGAGAATTGAGAACTGGTTCCAGTTGAGAATCTGTTCCAAACTGTATGATCCATCTGAACCGTATGCTTCCAAATTTACCAGTTCCTTTTATCATGCATGTTTTTATCAGGCATGAATTTCAACAATGAGATCACCCTCATGCGCCTACATTGCTGGAAACCTGCAACAAGAAGCCATGGCAGAGAGCCTTTTGTTTTACTCTGCTTTACAATGTGTTCAGGATCAGAGAAAATTAAGATAATTAAGTATGCCTACATTTTTCCTCAGAGAAAATTTATCAGGAATCAATAAGGGAATTAATAAAGAATCGGGGCAATAAGCAGAATCATTAATGGCAATGGTATCAACAAAATCTTATTAATCCCATCCCTAACTACAAGTAAAACTACTGTTAAAAGAAGTACTGTTAAAGGGTCGATATTGCTACCAACTCATGCGCTGTTCTGGTCACAGTCACCTCCATAACCCTGTGCTTGCTCCAGCATTTTGGGTTTAGGCTTACTCAGTAGTGACTTCTGGTTTTAAAAGTTGCTAAGTGTAATAGTAGTAACAGCGCAACATAGTGTAATGCATACTTAAGTAAGAGTAAAATACAGACTTTAAAAAATACTCATAAAAGTACAAGTAAACCAAAAATGACTTAATACAGTAATGTAAATAGTTATTTGTTATATGCACCTCTGGAAGGTGGTGTTCTTTTCACATTCCCTTACATACAATAATCAAATCTGTAATCTGCATTAGCTTTAACACTCAACTATCAATGATTACTTTTCAGAAAACACACATCGTGCACCACTGAGTTGATTCTGAGTCTAATTATCTCTGTTTATACCCTGGTCTGTAGTGAGTCAAGGCTAGTAGAAAGCTAATCACTAATTCTCTTCATCATACTCATTACTGATGAAAGCATCTACCCGGATCAACAAGACTGACTGGGAGTTTAGTCTGCAACTTCCCTTCTAACTCAAACAGGACATGAAAACTTAGATGTGCTGCTGGGGTGAACAGAGTGGACAGAGTGACTAATGCAACATCTGGTACTACAGGACTGATTGTGACACCTGGGAAAAGGGCTGTGCCGTACACGTTGCCCCTCTCCAATCAGGAAGACATTCCTCTCATCACACGAGTGAAATGCAATTCTCCATTATTACCCGCCAGCATCCTAAATGTCAGGCCTAATTTGTAAATGATATGCTACTCCTAATTACGCTGATATTTCCAAGGGCAAAACAAACCTCTCTCGTTCACCCGCTGTTTCTCCTCCCTCTCTACCTCTTTCTCACTGCAAAGTTACTTTTTTATCTTTCTTTTTTTTTTTAGATTTAAAATTTGACTGCCTTTTTGGGGAAGAGAGCAATCCCATTTGTGCAGAGAACACTTAAATTTAACATTTAAGAAGACTCCTTAAACAGGTGTCCTTTCACATCATGGGGCACTGATGTCCTGAAGGTTAGAACAGCCGTCCCTAAGAATCAGAGTCACCATCTCAAATCCCCCGCTGGTGGAAATGAACAAGTAAAACACACAACTCTTTCAAGGATCTGTGAGCAAGGCAGAAAAACTTTAACTGCTTTAATGGAGCTGGCAAATCACAGATAGAGCACTGCAGGAATAAGTCCTAAAACCTGGAAACAAGTTAGCATATTAGCATTTCCGGTTCCCTTGTCTCAAAGTCAATGAGTTTTTTATTACCCTGAAATAAGGTCTGTGGTTAACAAAAGCTTAAGTGATTTTTGCATTTTTTACTTTTAACATAAAATAAGTCAGTAATTACCCTATTGTGACTTTTGAAGCTTTTACATGTCTTAAGGTGATTACCAACAAGTGGATAAATAAGAACACTAGCCACTTAGTGGTGGTGACGTTGAGTCATGTGACTGTTGTATAGTTCCTTTACAGCCTGACGTTAGCTTTTTACTTCTGGAAATTGCATTTACGCTTCAAAAACCAGAAAAAAGGTGTTCATTGGTGAAGATTATCTTGCTGAAAAAAACATGTAAGTATCATAAAGTTTTGTTTGCCACAGAACTTATTTTCTACACTAATACAAAATCCACTTAAAAAATCCCATTGGCTTTTTGTGGAGGGGACATACTAACTTCCATGTTGGCCCACAAAAATACATCATCCTGCAGCACAGGACAATGTGAGCCTGAAAATAGACAGCCCCTCCTTACATGTAACTTTTCCAGTGTGGATAAGTATATAATTCAAAAACTAATCCCGAAATTTTGTATTATGTTTGATTTGTATTGCACTTTCAAGCTCTTCCACTGTAGAAATGAAAATGATATGTGTGAAATGTCTGCAGCAGAAAAGTATTTAAGTGTTGTGTGATAATAAAGTATTCTGAGGATGTGCAATGGTGATGTATGAGTTTACCACAGGGGTTAAGACAGCCTTTGAGCTATGTCAAATGAGTCTTCTGGCTCCAATAGGCAGCATTGGCCCTGAGGGTCAAAGAATAGGTCACGCTAAGACATCTCACGGGAGATGAAGGATCGTCCCAACATCTTAACCCACTGGGTATTACTATCATCATTAGAGATGTTTTTCACAACATAGCCTTGGGATAGAATAAATGAGCCTTTAGACAGAATAAATGACTGGTCTGAAAAAGGCCTTGCTTTACCACTGTAAGGGCAGAACTCCATGAGTCCCTGGCCTCCATTAGAGGAGACAATGTGATTCTCTTTTGTGGCCTCCCCACGGCCCTCTCTCAGTGTGAGATGAGTTGAGTCTTCAGCTGCAGCCACCAGAGAGACACACACAGACAGCCATACTGACTTCAGCTACAACTACCATTCAGACATGGAGACTGAATGAAAAAAGTTGGCACATTTGAAAGACGCAGCGTCTGGAGAGCGAGCACATTAAGGCTCCAGACGGTCTGGAAAAGGAGCGTGGGCTAGTCAGTCCTGATCTGAGAACCCCGACAAAGAGCCAGCAAGCGCAGGGCAGACTCAGGCATCCCATTAGCCTTTGAGTCTAAATGTCAGTGTCTCCACTGGCCTAGTTCAGCAGGCTATTCCCCTCTCTCCCCCCCGAGACCCATAGTGCAAAAATACAAACAAAAGCAGGAAAAATAAGTCAAATGTCATGTGAGACAATAACAATGAAGTACAATCTTTGTCTCATTTAAAAGCCTCCTGCTGATCATGCAAATATGTCATTTTTGAGAACACTGGCTGATAAGCAAAAATAAAAAAGATCGCTGCTAGGATGTTATTTCACAACAGACTGAAGACAATGGGTATACATGAGGAAGAAGATCAACATAACTGCAACACTAATGGTATCTATAACCTCTTCAAGTTCAAACGAGCACATTTGCTCCCGAGCAGGAAGCTTTTTGATAGATTTTGTGTATGTTACATCAGACTGTGACTAAGCCCTTGTAGTCTTGTGCAACTGTCTGTGTGTGTCTGCGTATGTGTCTATACATGTATATAAGAGTGCACATGGTAGCGTGGGTGTTTTTGTATCTGTTCTCTATGTTCATCCTGGTTGCTGCAGCCTGGGGCCCTGCCCTGAGAGTGGCCCTTGATGCCTGAGTGCTTTGTGTGACATTTCCTAGTAAAGGCCATTGCAAACAAAAGCATTTCCACAAGGAGTAACAACACAAATTCTCTACTACCTCAGTGAAATGATAACCTCATCCTAATCTCTCCCTTACAGATCTCTTTTTACAGCACAAGAAAACCTCCTCATCCTCCTGCCAATTTTCCAGACTTAAGAGTTGACTTGAGATTCTCAGTGTACTATTACTTTTCCTGTAAGCTCTATTCTCAGTACCATTAACTGGTGAAAGGCTGTCCAGGCGTTATGCATACTTGAGGTTAAATAGACCGCTTAAAGGGGAAAAATCTTTTTACTTAGCTTTAAGTAAACCTCTGCAAAGCAAGCTATTTAAGATAGATGCTACAGTTGGTCTATTAAGGAGCCATAACGATGGAAACAAATGGACACTGAGGAGGACAGTTTGTGAGCCAACACACAACTGCAGACCAATTTATACACTCTAAACATGGCAACAGAAGCTAAATGGTGCCAAAAGACTCACACAGCACGCGACTGGCATGCAAAGCACTTGCTCTCTTGCTCTCTGTCTCTGCACTAATTGCATGCGTGCTGTTTTAGCAGGCATAAGTATACTCTTGCCAATTTGTTGGACAATAGAATCGCATTAATGACATCTGCATTGTTCTCCCTGCACCAATCCATACCCTGCTCCCTTTCACTGTTCACACACTCTCTCTTGAGATTATTATTAGTAGCATACATTGTGTACCCTGTAGGTTTAAATTTGAATTCCTCACCTGTCTTGTGTTTTGTATTTATTAACTTTAATACCTCTACTCTCAGACTTACATTGATGTATTACATACAATACAGAATCTGTTAATGACAGATAGGGATGGGTATTGTTTATCTTATTGATACTGATACTGAAACTGATACTGCATATTGAGACAATACTTACTGATACTCTTAATGGTACTACTTAATTTTTTTTATTACTTTTTTGTAGTAACAAATTAAATTATTTCCTAAATTACTGCACTGAGCAGCATTTTCATTAAATTTCATAAAGTAAGCCCTGATAGCTACTGATAGCAGTATTGTTTGTCCAGGAGCTTACTGATATTTTTAGTACTCACTAGGGCTGCACAATTAATCAGAAAAACATCAAAATCTTGATTCATATATCTGCGCAATCTCATCTATTAATGACCCAGTTGCTATATCAATCCCACTTACACAGTGTAAAGCAAAACACATTATTAATTCAACATTCACATATACAAATCAATAAATGTTCTCTCATTTCTCTTCCTCATTTACAGTGCTAAGCTGTCACTCCCCGAAAAAAGTGAGCAATGCTAAGGAAAAGCCCGGCGGCGAGGGTGAGAGTGATGTTGTGCTCCAACGCATTTTTTTAAGCATCTAAAAGTGCAATAAATGTTTTTGTTGAAAAGTAAATATCGTGTGAAAGAACGCTGATCACGAAAAATCGTGAACCGTGCAGCTCTAGTACTCACCAGTCAGAAACCGGTTCCCCTTCAGTACCGGTTATTAATATCTATCCCTAATGAAAGAAAAAGTAGGAGAAATTAATGACTCATGTTGGCTTATGTTTTTGCAAGCAAGCAATATATCGCTTGCTGGGTTTCCATCCACATTCAGAAAAGGGCAAAAACAATTGGAGCCAACTTCCATCCTAGTGCTCAGAGGCCATTCATCGTGTTCCATCTTATCTCATCCTATCCCAAACAGCAATTAGCTAACCGAAGCCACCACGGTCTAAATCACATCCAGCATCTCTGGCCTCGGTTCACCATCCCATTACACACATTCCATGCAACTAACCTCCTTTTTATGACACACATCCCATCCCCTCTCCCCTCATACTCCACTCTCATACCCCGCTGAGGCTGCCTGGGTTTGAGGCTAACCTATTCGCCATCATATGTGCTCTGCAATGCACTGTGAAGGTTAAATATTATCAAAGGGAGCATGGGTTTGAGAATAACTGGCAACCTCCCATTTAGTCGCCAGTGTGGCCATGGTGGTTTTTGCTTTAGCACAGTTAATGGTAACATTTCCTCTCCATTTCAGCAGCACTGAGACACAGTTACTGTACACACAGCCAGAGGGAGGGAGGCTGAGTATGGCGTGGGATGACACTTAAAGATTTAAGGAGACACAAAATTGACTGTTAGCACTTCAAGTCTGCACAGCAACATCACTTTAAATGTTTAAAATCTATTTTGAAAGTAAGAAGTAACATTACAATTTCTCAGAGATGCCTTCTAGCTGTTGTTGTTTGGAAATTAGATTAAGTCCTGTTCACAACTTTAAATAGGCTGCATGATTCAAATTAAATACAGAAATACATACATGGAAATTAAATAACAACACTCTTAAGCTCAATTACCCCTGGTAGAACTCAGTGGGATGTGCAAGCAACAACCACCACACACACCACACAAAGAAAAAGAGAGACAAAGGAACAAACTGAGACACATTGAGACTGATAAAAAATGCAGGAAGCTGGTTTAGCAATGGCTGCGATGTCGCCAGGGAATTCACACAATTGTTGACTTCCATGTAGAGAGAGACAATGAGTTCAGCTTCATTGACTTCTACAGAGGCAGTGAAGCACAGTAATTACCATGGCTCAGACAGTGGAGGCGCTACCACCACAAATACTCAGCACAAAACACACACACACACACACACACACACACACACACAGAAGTAGGCTGACACACATGTTAACCATAACTACATTTTTAACTAATGCACACAGGCACACAAGGAAAAGATACAGTAACAAGGCAGAGATGATTCTTCAGCTCGAAAAGCAGAAAAAGAGTAGAAGTGGTTGCAATTGCAAGTGATAGAGGCGGATAAACAATATCACCGGGGTGGGAATGTGCTACAGAATAGGAACACATGGACCGAGAAGTATGAAAAAATGAGGAATGAGAATCCCCAAACAATCTAATCTGTCCTTGAGTGCCCTCCTACTGCAGCATTGTTCTGTCAGAGCCAGATAAGTTGGGAGGCGCTGCAGTGAGTGAACAGAGGAGAGGAGAGAAAAGAGAAAATCAATGATAAGAGTCTCCACTTGCCACAGTAAAGGACTCAGGTGGAGGAGGGCTTCAGGGTGAGGAAGGTTGAGCTGGGGCAGAGTAAAGGGGATGGAGGGGATAGGTAGAGGGGTTGATGCTGAAAGTCTAACTTTTGTTGATCCTGGTGTGGGTATCTCTGTGACAACAATCCTGAATATCATGTCACTACACGAGTCATAATGTTTTAAACGCGTCTTAACTTTCCTTTATGTTAAAACACACGTTGTAATTCCAGGGCAAGTTTTCTCTGTGGCCGAGTAATAGGTGACAAAGAAAAAAGGAACCCATTCCGCTAAATTCAAGATAAGCAAATCCCTTTTCCCCTGATGATGACATGAGAATACTTTATGCCTAATGTGCAGACGTCCCATCAGATAGGTGTAATATATACAACCTCTTTGTCTTCCACCTCAGGTCACCCATCTGGGCCCTGTTTAATTCATTAAATGCTATCTTAAGTGGCTGAACTGATGGACTTCCATTATTCAAAAAGTTTCAGAGCGAGTCCTCCAATACAATTACCTCTGAGCACTGGTATCTAAATTAAAGTTAAATATTTAGAAAATCTCCCTAAAGCTGCTAGTGGGATGGGGCTAGATGTTTTATGTGTTCATTTCCAAGATAAATCTGACTGCAAACAGATGAAGAAGAAAATAATTTGCTGTGGGTCTGTTCTGAATTTCCTGAGCGCTGTGGTGTTCTCTGTCCAAACATTCAGTGGTTAGGAAAGAAAGCATGCTTGTCCATGTTCATATTCAAAAGCTCACACGCACACACACACGGATTCAGAGCTGATGGTGGATTTCCAACAGGACAGATTCTCCTGTCAGTATTTCAGGAGACAATATTAAGGTGATCCAAGTATTTGGATGCAACAAGGACTGGACTAAGAACAACTACAGTATCAGTTAAGGAGGCCACACTCTGAAAGGGGCCAACTCTGTTGCTGGGTAAAGTCTAAACCCTCTAGACTTGGAGGGTAGTGAAAAAAGATGCAGGCAAAACTAATGGGAATCATTCATCGATTCATTCCATCAATAATGCTAATTGCCATCCAGTTCTTTACTTTAGTCAGCTGGGCAGTTGTTGATAGCCTAACAGTGAGTCTACAAATTTTGCTTTGCTCATTGTGGCCTGACAAGGCTTGGGTTTTGGCATGGCTTCGAGGCTCTGTCAATATGTGGATGAAAATCACCCATCTACACCTTGGCAACTAGGTCAGACTTTATCCTCCTTCACAGACACATCAACACGAATACTTCCTGCACCTGGCTGGACAGATGCCCAAACTTGTTGGTCTGTCCTTGAGTTTTCCTTCAGCTTCTAAACTGGAAAAACAGCAACAGCAAAAGAAAGGTGGAGGGTCAACACTCACTCATAATCGTTGTCATCATCTAAACAACTCCCCAAAGCTCGCTCATTGGCCCGGCTGCTGCTGCCAGACTGCATCTATTATCAGAGGACATTTTCCAGACTAATTTCTCAACTTGACAAAACTGAAAGCATGATTTAATATAGCTTGGTGAGGAAGGCTGTTGAGATCTCTGTCTCTCTCTGCACTTTGATCTATACACTGTTGCTCCACATCTCACAGATGTATACATATGAGTTTGAAAGTTGCTAATACTGTTTGTAGAAGGGTTGGCCACTTGGACGAAGATACTGGCTTTCGGCGACTGGTTGAGTCCACTGCAGGTGCGTCTTTTTGGATCTTTTATGGGGTGATTGTTGGCATTTTATTTAGCTAATTTAATGATCTGCAGAATTACAGCCTTTGCTCAGTGACACACTCTCATTCAGTGGCACAAAGTACACCAACTGAGCCGAAGGACGAGTGAGAGGAAAACAGCCTGTAGACTATTTTCACATCTAATGCAGTTAATGAAAGATTTATTTTGTGATTGTGATCAACTGAAGACTAACCAAGGCAGTTTTTGGTGAGTTTTATGTAGTTTTTCTGTCAAGTTTGAATTAAGTGTGTGAAACTTGTGTGTAAGAATGCTTCCCTTTCTTGACACTTAGTGAGTTTATTTTGTTTACTGGACGTATAGTGAATGTATAGTGAATGTACAGGGAGGGTATAGCGAACATATAGCATATGTAACAACAAACCTCGCTGCTTGCACACATCTCTGGGCTGACGGTGGGTGGTTGGATAATTTTTACATATCGCCTAACCCTATTATGTAGTCTGTGAATTAGCGTTCTTGCCCAACATGTCATTGTGTAGCATGCTGGTTATGTCAGAACGTGACAGTGATGATGATTTTTCCCATAGTTGAATTTTTTAACTACACGACCGGACCTAGTTGCATGGATGGCAATGTTGGTCAATCGGTCCACCACTTCATTCCAGTCTGAATTATCCAAACAACTGTTGGATCAATTGTCATGAAATTCGTTTCAAACATTCATAATCCATCAGAGATGAAACACACTGACTCTGGTGACCCCCTACCTTTTTTTCTAGCACCACCATGAGATTGACATTTGTAGATCTGAGTGAAATGTCTCAACAAGTATTGAATGGATGGAAAGGAAATTTAGTAACAACATTCGTGGTCCACTCAGGATGAACTGCTGAACTTTGATGGTCTCTTAACATTTAATCTAGTAACACATTCAGGTCAAAGTTTCAATTTGTTCAATACTTTGGTTTATGACCAAACAGGCCTACCAGCAATGATATTCCCATCAGTCTAAGCTGTAATGTTTGAATATGGTATGGTGATAGCGGTGGCATAATGGCCAGCTAGCATTTAGAACAAAGCCTCATAGAGAAGCTAGTGTGGCTGCAAACTGTTGTCTTAAAACTTTGACAAAGAACTTTCATATTGTGTTGATTTTGGAGGCCCCTGTGGACAAAAACACTATTGTTTTCACTGCCATAACCACAAAATATACATAAAATATAAAATTAACTAATAAATAATATCCTCCTGTTTCCTTTAACCTGGCTGGCGTAGCATTGCCTGAAAGCAGGCTCCTCTGGTTAACATGCCATAAATCATTTCATCTGATTTCAAGGAGAGTCTGACCTGGTGGCAGGTATTAAGAATAACTATATAGAAACAGTCAATCTTCTCTCTCATGGTCTTGTTTGATTATATAGGTCATATAGAGGCATCAGTATTAAATTGAGACTGCTTTACAACCAGTTAAACATTTCTTGTAGTACGATTAACTGTTAACTAAATTCTATCTATCTTGACCAATCTTTCAAAAACACATTGACGCACACACATGCAGAGCGACGTGTTCTGTTAAGCGGAAGGAGTTTCTTTGTTTTTTGGCATAGATTAGTGCTTTAGCTGTGAGGAAAGGACAGCCCAATTTGTCAAGAGAGTGCATGGAGCTAATCACATCAAAGGAACTGCTACCCAGGCTAATATCAGCCCACGAGCAGGACGCCTGATTCATTAGTCTGCATCTGCAGGACAAATCACTTCTATGCTGACATACAAAAGCAACACACACACAAGCAAGATCATCCCTAGTAAAACTTGCAGCGGGCTATTGACATGAGATAAACAACGCCGGAAATATTTGATTTGATTAATTCGATGTGACATCATATTTGAGTTTGTGAATTGTTTTCTGTGCAGCAGCTCGTACAGTAAATCTCTACATGGTAAAGTGGTGCTGCAATGCACACTGCACCAATCATGTGTATGCAAATGTGTGTGTGTGTGTGTGTGTGCTTCAAAGAAAAATGGCTCTTTCCTCTATGGCACAGTTCCATTTAGCCTCTCCTCTGCTTGAGTGGAAATATGGATCAAATGGATGAAAGATGTTTCCACCTCTTTTTTATAAGAAGGGGCAGGCATATAGGAAGAATATTCCGCCTTCTTAGCTATAACAGAACAGAGTTGTGCCCTTCAATGCAGTATCATTTGTCTCTATTTTCTCTGTCCAGTGGGTATCACATCCGACTCAGCATTTCCACTCACCCTCCTCTGAGAAGACAAGCCCTCCTCCAGGGCTTTTCAGGCCAGAGTCGAGATTACAGTTAAGGTAGAAGACCACAGCTATTCAAACTTCTGGACCAAAATGTTGCCAGTCGCTCAGTAGAAACCAAACCACTAAATTGCTTATTTACTTAACAGACTCATTATACTGCAGCATGTCAACCACAAGTACTTTATAGACAAAGCTAGCATCAGCCAACAAGTCGCTATTGAGAAATGCTTTAATTAGCACAGCTCACATCTTTACTAGAAGCAGACAGATATATTAGTGAGCCAATACTGGCCTATTACAGCTGTATCAGACCATATTAGCCACACCGATTATTATTATAATTTTTTTGGACAGAACATAATAAGATTTATTTTTTTTACTTTGAAGGCAACATTTTATGTAAATTTGACCCCTAATTCAATTTGCAGAAACCTCATATCACCTTATTTCATCATTTTTAATTTTTTTTTTTCATAAATCAAAGCTATTGGTCGTGTTTTAGTCCAGAATTTCCTCTAGTGCTATGCAGGTGTCACGATGCTCCAAATCCACAATTTGATTTGACTTTCAATTTAAGGTCACAATTCAGTTCACATTAATGAAAATGCATAGTTTCAATGGCCAGTTATGTGTTAATATCACCACAGCAATCATGTCACATCATCAGGTAGAGAGAGGTAGTGTTTTACCATTGTTAGCTAGCTAATGGTCCCTTGGATGTAGTGACACAAAATGAACTGTTTTTTTTTGTTTGTTTTTTGTTTTTTGTTGTTTTTTTTAAACAAAGATGAAAAGTGGGTGACAAACCTGCACCAGAAAAAGCTCCAAAATGTGTTGTGGGGAAATATGACCCCAAATACATTAAACCAGGATTCATAATGGAACTCAGCAATGCTGCTGAATGTGATGAAGTTATTTTTTCTTCTTATTTTCCTTTTCCTCATTTTACGTTTTTTTTCTCATTCATTTGGGAAGTTGGTCCTCTGAAATTTTGTAACAATCAGAAGTAGGCCTTAAGTTACAAAAGGTTAAGAACCCCTGGTTTATCCTTTGTGATATAAAGCTTTTAGGTGTTTAATTTGTGGGCTGGAGGGAAAAAAGTAGTGTGAGACTCGTCGATTCTGCCTTTTCCATTCAACACGTGATAATATTGAAATTGTGACACCCCTGGTTAGGACCTTATCTTTACCAGTCCTACCCTCTCAATGACAGTCTTGAAGAAAATCCTCACAATGCATTTACTGTGACTGAATTGAGTGTACATGCAGTGTTTACATTGTTATATACTTAATAAAGTGGTCATCTGTAATGAGGATGAGAATGTGTGAAGCTATATAAAGCCTCTCTGACTGACAGCAAATTCAAGCTCATGCATGTTGCCTGTCACATGGCTAAGATGGTGTTATTACGCTCGGCTTCTGTTCCGTAAATCCTTTTCATCATAGATCCCGACAATGTTGTTGTTGCGAGATGCTGTTGCAAGTCTTTTATCAACATCCCACTGAGTGTCTTTATTCTGCTTTTCTATTCCATTTTCTTCTGTTCATCTCATTCGGTGGAAGAGAAAACAAACTTTCTCAAGTTCAGTCTTCACCAACCAGCACCTCCGATTTTACACACCCGTGCACTTGCACCCGTTTGCACACAAATAGACATACGCACATGCTGTGACGCGTAAAGAAACAAACAAAGAACACATCTCTGATTCCAAGCCTATTTTCTTAAAACACAACAGGAACTGTCAAATTGCTGTTGCTAAACTTTGTGATTTACCAAACCATGAATAATTTGTGCATAAATTAAGTGACGGGATAATGAGAAATGCCACGCTTCTGTGATGAGAGGAAATGGAACGCAGCAGTGGCCAATCAACTCATGAAGATTGGAAATAGAATCAACAACCTCACCTGACATAAGAAACATGCAGGGATGAAAAACCTGACTGGTTAGTCAATAAGCTTTCATGGCTCTGGTGTCTGACCAGCTGCAAACGAAGGGGCAGGAGCTTCTGTGTGGGCATGGGGAGATGTGCCGCTAAAGATAAGATGTACTGCCTCCTTAGCGTCTCTCCTAGCTGGGGGGATTCTGTTTCTCTGTTCTCTCCTGAGCTTTGAAGCTCTAATGCCTCTGATCTGTCATCTATCGCTTGCCTCCCATGCTGTCCAGTGCGCTGTGACAGCATTGCAGCCAACGCACAGTGGGAAAGGTGGTCAGGCCTGTCTTTTGGAAAAGGCAGTCTATGCTAATGTAAATTCATTAAAGAACTTGGGTTTGATGTGACAGTGAAATATTAGCTGGCTGCTGTGCAAGGCTTGTCATTTTGTCCAGATTACCCCTGCCACAGCCATCTAAAGCGTATGCATTTATAAACAACAGAAATCAAATGATTCACAGCAGGGTGTGGTGACTTTTTTAACAGAGTGCCATTTCATTTAACACTGAGCGCAGCAAGCCTGCCAACTACTGTACTTTATCATGTAGAAGTTGTTGGCCACAAGCTGAAGGATCAACACTTTTGAGACTTCAGCAGATCCAGATTTCAGTCAGGGGTTCCTTTGACGACGGAATTTCATAGTATTTTGTCTTAAAGGAGATATATTGAAGTCACTAGTCCCTCACCATCAAAACCACGTATATTAGGTCAGTTCTAGAGTCAATACCCCTGAACAAGGTGCTGGCATAGAACTGAAGTTGGTGTACAGTGGCTGCTCACTGCCCACTGCTCCTAATAACAGGCTTGATTAAATGCAGAGAATGAACTTGACTGTGAAGTTCTACTCTGTATGATCACAGTAAAGTTGGCCTTTAATATCTGATGACATATTATGGTCATTTTATGATTTACTACATTGAGAGAATTGAGTATTTCTTTTAAGTTTTAAGATAATAAAGTCATCGTTGTCAAAAGATCAAATTTGGATCACTATAAATCACAATCAATCAAAACAGCAAACCCTATTTCCTTCCTTGTTTTTCCAACTTCCAAAACTATGATAGATCCTATCAAGGACCCTTGTTGGTCCCCGGACCCCAGTCTGAAAACTACTGGTGTTGGTGGTTGGTCAGCAGTGGTTCTGAAATCCACCCTGTGAAGACACCCATACAGCATCACCATATTCTCTTTTTGCTCCCAAGCCTTCTCTCTTTCTCCCCCACAGCCCGGGGGTGACTGCCTGGGAGGCACGTCAGCGTGTCTCCCTATGGTCTGTCTCTCTGCCACCGTGGCAAATCAATTCTTAATAAACCATCTGAAGGCTTCCTCTGCGATACCTTTCATTTCCCCTCCTCAAAGCTGCAGGGCAAATTAGCCTGCCAAGAGGATGAGAGGGAGCAAGCGGCAGAAGAAAGCAAGAGGGGAGTGAAAAAAAAACGACCCAACACCTACAATTAAATTAACAAATCACTGTTCTTAATTAATCGGGGAATTACAAGCAGAACTGTGGGTTTGAGACGTGACTGACATGGCTAGCACTCCCTGCATCTGCTTTTGTTAGTGTTGCTCGGGTGGGGGAAGCAGAGAAAGGTAAAGGAGGAGAGGAAAGGCAGATGAAAGCTTAATGCAAACTCTCCGCAGAGCCTCCTGAGTAGAATAGCGAGGCTGCTCCACTCCTCTTCCCCTCCTTTCTTTGGTTTCCTCTTCCTCCCACTCCCTTATATCCTCGTCATTCCTCCCTTATTTAGTTTCTCTCCCCTCCCACTCCAACTATTTCTATCCCTCGCCTATTACCCCTTATCCACTCCCTTCCCCTCTCTTCCCTCTCTACCTTTCGCTGCCTCTGAAACCCATGTTTGTTAATGAGGTGTGATTGACAGCTGGATTACACCATCTCTTTGTAATCCTTTCATTTCTGTGTTTAGGATAATCACCCCCCCCAGACCAGGGCCTTGCCTCCTGCCTTTAGGGGCAGTCAACAATGTATCTGCGTGCTAGTGTGTGTGCACGTATAAAAGCCCGTTGCATGTGCTATATTTAATTGTGTGTGACTAACCTTTCCCAGAGCCTAGGCAATAAAACATTCATTATCTCCACTGTATACCGAGGCCAACAATATGCCAATCATCATGCAAGACCACCAACACTCTGCTACATAGTTCATAAACCACTGAATGGTACAGAGTGAATCCATCTTTCTGTCCATCCAAGTCCTAGCTTAGAGCAGAAAAAGTAGTCCATCTGCCTGCTTGCCAACCTGTCTGCAGCTCCTCATCCCTTTTCTACCCCAGAGATGAGCAAACACTATCTTCTCCTCTAGCCTCTGCTCTGTCTCTCCTCCTTCCCTCTGCTCTGCTCTCCCCTTCCCTTCTCCCCCCCCGCTCCCTCACAGGAGCTTGTTCCCTCAGCGGCCACAGGATTCACTTTGTTTTTGATCATTCCCAGATTCAGAGCTAGACAACTTATCTGCTTCTCTACATTCTCCCCGGCCCAGAGGAGGAAAGCGGGGCCTTTTATTACCCTCGCTCTTTGCCTCTTCCTCTGATGTGCTGAAAAAGACAATAGACAGATAGGGAGAGGGAGAAGAAAGGGATTCTGGCCAGCGTGCTTTTAAAAGTGTGTTGGTCCCAAGGCTTGAAAAGGCTGGCTCTCCAGCCTACATTTTAGTCATGGTCTGACCAATAGTATTACAAGGCCTTTTTAGCCTTACAGACAGAGAAATGCTGCAGTGTCACATACCAATCTTCAGTATTCACCGCCTGGCTCACAGCTACCGAAAGAAATAATCAGCAAAAGCATAATTACAGTTCTCCACAGTAGTCTGTCACTGTAGCCTTCATATTAGAATGAACAATAGGTTATGTTAAAAATTTTCTGATTCTTCAGGTTTTTAGAAAAAACAAGCTCAATGTAGTTAAATGCAACAACAAATTACTGTTCACTCGGACTGTGAAAATATGTATCCTGCTAATTAAGTGTTTGGTGCAAAATGACTGAACATTTTATTCTTTTTTACAGCATAAAACACTACAGTTGAAATCCAAAACAAATTCAATAAACTGTCTGCACAGCGCATTGCATTGTAACCCTCAGTTCAATAGCCATCAGCAATTTATAAGTGCACGTATTCATTGCTCAGTGGAGTGCAAATGTTAAATGAGTAATTGAGTAATTGAGTATGTGCAAGTTATTAACACTCCATGACAACCGTTGCTACAGCTACAATGATCTGTCCATGACATTTCTTCATTTTTTTGTGAAAGAGGTATACCACTGAGGCTTAACTTTTAAAATATGTTATTTTTTAACATCCCCTGCTGCCTCACATAACCGAAGCAAAAAAACAACAAACAAGAATTTGGCCAACATTTACACTGACATACAGCTTCACGGATAATTAACCAGTGAAACAGATGAATGAGACAATTCAAAACCACAACAGCAATTTTAGGAGATAAAAATGTGTTTTAGTTCATCGGTGACTGTTCTAGTGTAAAATGTTTTAAAAATTCAGATTTCCAAACTATAATTCTGCAACATCAGCTTCTACTTTAATGACTTTAGTGATGTAGAATCATCATCTAATGATCAAACAGTGTTCTCTTATTAGGCTTCCACCACCATACTGCCTGTAGCCTTTTCTGTGCTGCTTACCATGTTCAGTGATTTTTGGCAATGTACCAGCATGCTTTGCAATACTACACACATATTAAAATATACGGATACCCACATGGGTGCATGAATGTATGGAGCTATGCATCAGAGAGCAAAGATCAGAGCACATTGTACTCTGATCTTCTGAGCACTTGCTCATTTCTCCACTGGACTGACACCTGGCAACTCTACAATTCAGTCCTATAACACAATGGCGGGTGATAAAAATATCATATACATTTATATATCATTCAGTATCATTAGATGTTGGTTATTTGAAGCAGGCCTGAGCAATAAAACAACTGTGATATGTATAGACACTTTATCAATAGCAATAAGAAAATGGTTCAATAAAGTGTTCAATAGTTTCACTCAAATGCATGAAATTCAATACGCCATGAAAGCACATATCAAATATGCCCTGGCTCATAAATAGCCTATCATATTCCTTGATAACTGAGCAAGCAACAAGTGACACGCAAACAGCCAATCATTTAACTGGGGTGTTGTTGAGCTGCACTATCGACATGTCACATAACAACAGAAACACCGCAGAGTGACAAAATCAGTGCACGGTGCAGAAATTAATTTAAAAAATGACATGGCGGCTTGCCTGTCAACACTGGTAAGTGTTTTTTTTTAATCTATCAAATCTATTACAGTGGTTAAATTTTCTCCTGGTCTTCATTAATAATTGTTCATTAAAAACTTGTCACTAGTTATCAATATTGAATGAAATTAAACATTTTATCAGGCTAAATGTTGTAACTATACATCGCCTTGCCCTAGTTTGACAATACTGGTGTGGGCTCACAAAACTTGTGAATGCAACTTTTCATCATTTTCTGACATTTTTTGAATTTAAAGATCACTTGGTTATTTGGAAAAGTTGCTGATAATTGAAGCCCAACATGGTCTAGTGAATCAAAAAACTATTATTTTGAAGGTCTCCACTTAATTGCCCTTCCACCCAACCCCCAAAAAATGTCCTTGAGCAACAATTCAACAATCAACCACAACCTCAAAGGGGCTAACAAGCCAGCTAACTCTGCCCCAAGCCACAGGGAGATACGAGGACTCCCCTTTGGGGAAATCAATAAAGTCTGTCAAAAAAAGCCACCATCTATCTTGACATGAATCATCAGACACTGTTTGCAAAGACCAGAGCTCCTCTGGAAGTGCCTTTGTTGGCCCGTATTAGCTTTCAGCCTGTTGAATAACGGAGGCCAGGACACCATGGGACACATCATTGTCTTCTGATTAATTAACATTACTGGCACTCTGTTTGTCGACCCCCGACTCCTCTATCTTTTTCTCCCTCTGTCCCCTGTGTTCCTGCGCAGCTTCCTTGTTCAGAGGCGATGATTCGACTGTGTGCTGAACTTAAGAACTTAATGGGGAACATTCACAGGGAGTTCAGGACACAATTAGTGATTACCAGACAGCCATGTCTTCTGAGGGCTTCCATCCTTCGTTTCATCCTCGTCTTAACAAAGACGAGGGATCTTCAAGTAAAAGGAATAGCATATGAGGCTGTAATGCTCTTGGATTTGTCCTGCCCACATTCTCAGAGAGATCATACACTTCTGCTGGCTGATTAGCAAAGTGTGAGAAATGGACAGAAGTCTCTTTAATTAACAATAATGATCTGATCTCAGTTTGGGGAAACAGAGTGGAGAGATAAGTGCGGGTCGGGTTAGAGGTGAGAACGCTGAGTCATTTTTCATATTCTTTTTTTGCATCACTGTTATGAGGAGTTTTCATAACAATGGCTCTAAATGAGCTTCTAGTCCACTTCTCTTTAATTATGTTTTGTTACAAGAAAACTGGAGTTAGACTTTTGAGGAGACGAGGAGGAATTATCCAAACTGAGCTCATGCATTTTTAAATTGCTCCGTGCTTAAACGGCAATAGAAATTGAAAGACAAAAATTGTCAACTGCAAAATGGTGTCACTCGTGTCTCTTCCACTGGCACTGACTGTCTTTATCACAGCACCCCAACTAAATATAAAGAGATGGAGCTGTAATAAGCTGAATCATCACTTCATTGGTTGCCTTCACAGTGGCTTCATTTTTAACTTAATCAATTAGGCTGTAATTAAAATGCTGCCATAGACAAACAGAGGCAGTGGAGGAGTGAGTGGGCAGGAGGAGGACACCACAGTGTTTGGGTCCAGGCCAAAGCTTTGCTGGAGTAGTGGGCGGCCTGGGAGGGGAATCTGGATCCCATTTGTTTTACAGTGCCATAATGGGTTTTTGTATTTTTTTGTGTTTGTGCGTTTGCATGAATGTGAAATAACAGCGAGCAGCACCGTATATGATAATGTGCTAGCTGCTTTAGGGTACAGAGTCTTATCTTATACTTCCTCTTCAACCCTGTGGAGAGGAAAAGTGTGTCTCTCCCTCCACTACACCCTCTATTTCACCCTCCCTCTGACAGTAGCCTAGCTGAAGGACATGGTCAGTGTGACTCTCAAGCAAAGAGAAAACGGCCTTGTAGGCTTATCGTTATCCTGCTGGTGTAATCCCTGTCCACCACATCCCAGCGAAAAAACAGCCCTGGGAGCGCCTTGCATCGCACTTGCTCGTCATGACAAACTATTTTACCAAAGACAGCAGGGACACCTCACACCAGCCGCTGTGGAGTCTTAATCTGACACCGCCAACAAAAGAGAAAAAAACAGCCTAACCTCAGACAAAATGTGCATGTGTGTGTGTGTGTGTGTGTGTGTGTATGAGAGAGAGAGAGAGCAAGTAGTGTCCCCTTGTCACCTTACAGCCTTCACAGCCCATACAGGACCATCTGTGCATTAAAGAGCTGGAGTCCGAGCAAAGTATTTAAACGGGTTTAATGTCTTCAGGAGGGCCATAACCTTGGTCCTGGAGGACCCCAGAAGGCCCATCATGCCAAGGCAGGAGGTCTCTTAATGTACCGAGCAGATGACAAGGATGCAGAGTTCACACACACCGCGGAGTAACTCAATCTGCAGGAAGTCTCCCACATTTGTTCATCCACTCTCCTCTTCCCTCCCTCCCTGTCTCCTTTGTCCCCGCTCTCAAAACAAAGGGAGAAGATGTCAAAAATCTCATTAAAAAATAATGGCCTCCACCTGCTTTCTTTCTTTTCTCATTCTCTCCTGCTTGCCTTTCTAATGACCAGCTTGGAAAAACCTGGAGGATACCCACTATGCACAGAGTGCCGGACAGCTACCTCAGTGCACACGACACATTCAACCACAGAATGCACACACAAAAAGCACATAACTGTTCCCACACTATGGGCTCCCAAGCTGAACAGTATTAATCAAAAGGAACTCCTGCAGGTGTAACGCCTGCCCCCCCTTTGCTTATCTCATAAACCACTCACGTCTAGACCTTTACACAGAAAAAAACGCTCAACCATGTGGCTAAATCATCTATATGAGTCTCTCTGGAAAATTCACATACAATTCTTTAAAACTATTGAACACATACATCAAGCCTGAGGTTACACGTTAAGTAAATATATGTCAACTGGCTATTTGTAACAGCTCCCTAAGGTCAGATTAGCCTTTGGCCTGAAGAGCATAAACCAGCGCCTCAGTATGTCTGCAGTGTCTTCACCGCTTCACAAGACATCCAACAAATGTCAGATTCATGCGTTTCTGCAATTAATAACCATGGAAAAACGGATGTGTCTGTGCCTGTCTCCATGACTGAATATCCTCACAAAAATTAGCCATAAAGCATGTAATATTTCAAACAGATGGCGGAGCGAGAATAAGGATTTGTGTTGTTATTTTGCATTATAACAGAGATTAGATGGTTATACGGGAGGGGGCTGCAGAGACAAAACATGAATGATTCACAACAACGCAAAAAGAGAATCAAAGAGAGATAGGACTTTGAGAAAGATTAGTATAAAGTAAGACACCATGATCCAAAACTAATAATGAGAGCGAAACAATGAGAGTGATTTAGGCAGAAACAGAAAGAAACAAAGGAGGCTATATTCCAACAATGTCTAATCTCCATGAGGACGCCTGTCTGCTATCGACCCAGATAACACTGCAGGCTGTGTATCATGAGATTTGGGGCAAAAGGTAAACAGGAAATCAAAACAATCTAATTCTGTTTGAGGTTGAAGGGAAAGAGAAAATTGATGTATTGTCCATCCCTATGTAGCGTGTGAAAAGAAATGGCTTCCTTTTATTCAGGCTCATATGAGTCACTCTCACAAAGCAGACTTGTGTCCCCAAATCACCGGCACGCTAAAGCACTGAAGTGTGTGTGTGTCTGCTCTGATTTTAGGTAGAGAGGAAGGCAATTTTACTCCAATTCTTGGTGTGTAATTAATATCTAATGCAGTGGATCCTGTACGGTGATTTGATATTGAGCCATTTTTCATATATGAGAATACTTATGTGCATTAAACTTGAGGTGAAATTGATACGCAGTGTATATCAACTGCTGCGCTTCCAAGTTGCAAAATGACTCAGAATACAAAGCCTAAAGCAATGTAACAGCCTGACTATTGGATTTTGAAAAATTCCTCACAGGGGCAGCTTCACAAAACCGAGGCAAGTGAGACTCATCACCCGGGGGCCTGCTGGATGCCCGCTGGAGGAGATTTTTGGAAATATTATCCTGGAGAAAAATTACAGCTCTGAACAATTTGTTTTATTCAGAACACAAAGCTCTCTCATCCATTTCTACTGGTTTCTCGTTATCCTTCTAGTGGGCAGGAGCCAGAATGTGAAATGAAAATGAGAGAAACAAGGTGGCACTGAAGGGAGAGGGAAGGTATGTGGGTCAGAGAGGCAAGGCTTAGATTTAAATGCCGTCAACTGCATGGAGAATCTCTACTGAATGGCAGCCTATAAAGACACTGATATATCACTGTGTGTAAGAGAAAGTGTGTATATGTGTGGATGTAAGCATAAGAGAGAAAAAGAGTGCTTACAGTGCATCAGAAAATGTATTTATGAGCACAATAGCAATCTTGAGCCTGGCCAGGAGGGTTAAGGACAGATATGGTCACCTTAATACAGACATTCATAGCATTCATTCAGGCTGATGAGCTACTGGAGGGATCAAATTTTCAAAATAGAGCCGAGCGTCAGTAGAGTTTCTAAAACAACGTGATGACTGCACAGAAAATCTCCAGTTTCCTTAGAGTAGCTGCAAAGTGGACGTCAGCATTGTTACAGCTCAGGTACTGACATGTCCAAAAGAAGCACATCAGAATTCATCAAATCTCCCTTTACCTCTGTCTCCCACGCACTCACACACACACACACACACACACACACACACACACACTTAGACAAACACAACCACAGTCACACATACAGAAAGTGAGGGCTGCCCAAAACCACCAGTAACCCAAACAAAGTCCAAGGTCAGCAGAGCGGGCTCACTGAGCTGAAACCACCAACCCTGGCTTTCATTACCAGGAACAGAATCAGCAGAGGGATGCAGGGACACATGGGATGAGGTTACGTTCGCTGGCTCTGTTTATCTGAGTGAGTCTGGCCAGGGCCCAGCTTATACTCTCTCGTCTGTGGGATACAAAACACTCCAAACATCGTGACAGCATCTATTGTTGTTCCAAATATCAAACCTTCAAATTATTTTAACAGCCGAATATCTTTCTACACCGCTGAAAAAATGGATACTGACAAAATAGAAATTTTGTTTCACAGATTTTACAGACGTGATTGGTGTGTGTGTGTGCGTGTGTATATATATATATATATAAATCAGTCAGTGTGTAACGTTAACCAGGCCTGGCGGAGCTCTACCTCTAATGGTGCCCAGAGTGTGTGAGTGGTAAAGAAGCTGTCAAAGCTCTAATGAAAATCAGGCGTAAAAGACAGCAGGCATCCTCAGCACAGTACATATACTGTATGTATTCACACACACACACACAAACCTCTCACCTCTTAAACCCATCATCTCGCCTCATAAACCCCTGCTGTTCATTGCTGTTCATATAACAGCTTTTTTAGGGACACTTAAAACAGTAATCAGTTGCTAAAAATGTGAATAAAACCACTAGGGCAACTTCAACTAATAATCATTTTCATTAATCGATTAATCTGTCAATCATTTTCTCTATTAATTAGTTGTTTGGTCAAGAAAATGTCAGAAAATAGAGAAAACTGTAGATCATTCTTTCTGAAAGGCCAAGATGATGTCCTAAAATGTCCTGTTTTGTCCACATCCCACATCTCAAATATATTCAGTTTACTGTCATAGAGGACTAAAGAAACCAAAAAATATTCACATTTGAGGAGCTGAAATCAGAGAATTATTTTTTTTTAAAAAACTTTAAACTATTAATTTGATAGTTGACAACTAATCAATTAATCAACTAATCACTGCATCTCTAAAAAAAACATTTATCACAATACAATCAATACTCAGCACTGTTAGATATGCAAGTCAAATTTTAAAAGAACTATTAAATATCCTCCTTACAATCCAACTTGATAATCTACCAGCAAACCAAGCAGTGTCCTGTTTTTCTGCGTCTTTCAGCCATTTACTTTGCTAACTGGCAGGGGTTTCCTAGATAAATAGAGAGCCAATCAATTCTCTCAGCAGGAACAATGCAGGGTGCAGAATTTATACTTATAAATGTTCATTGGACGGACTGTGTTTATCAATGAAAACCCTCAGTTGGCCAGAACACCCAGAATTTTTAGAGAAGTTATCTAAATGCTGCTCATTAAATGAAGATTAATCAGAGACAAAGTCATGGAAAGCTGAAAATGACTCACAAGAAGACTGAAAATAAAAACTGACTAAACAAATAGAGAAGATGAAGAAATTATGCAAAATGAGAAGCAGATTTTTGACACAAAGATGCAATGCAATAGATAAACAAGCTCCATTTCATACACTTGGGACAAAATATCTAGGATGGTATGAATACATATTGCAGTGCAGAGGATCACCGTTTGTCATCATATTTGTTGTGGGGTTTAACTACACAAGTGTTTAACATTTTAGGCAATTTGGTGCCACAGAGTGACTCAAAATATGAAATGTAACACCCTCCTCCTCCCTGCTGACCTTCTGTCTAGACCCAGGCATCCTGCCCATCACGGCCAAGGTCCTAGTTCTGTCCTTCCCATTATTCCCCCGGTGGCTAACATGAATATATATATATATATATATATATGTTTGTGTGTGTGTGCGTGAGTGGGTGTCATTATTCCTGCCCCCATCTGACGGTTTTGGGTTAAACAATGTTATTATTAAAGCCTATCCAGAGTAGCTTCCTGCCTCCCTCCAGTGACACCCTTACCAACTATAAATCAACTGCCTGAGCCCTGTAAATCACAGCCGATGTGTGTATGTGTGTGTGTGAGAGAGAGAGCGTGTGTGTAGATATGTGTGGCTACTGCAGCTGTGCTCTCAGACGCACATGAAGACGACATTGCAGCTGTGAGTGTGTCACAGTGAAGATAAGCACATGTTACTTTATCAAGATCATTTCAGACAACACAGAGGAGACAAATGATGAATGTTAAATTACAGCATATGCTTTGAATGTGATTTAAGGGAATACTGTACTATACTGACTTTTGTGTAGCTTGGGTTAGGAAAAAAAACAACTAAGTGTGCAGTAAAATCTCACTATAGCATCTATTGTTTGTTGTAAATTGAATTCCTAAAACTAAAAACAACCCTGTTAGACCACTAAAGATTAGTTTCTGTCTGAAAGGAGACACAGAGACAATTTCATCTCCCTGAGACCAAACCAGATAAATAATGCTCTCTGAAATAAATGGCTCCTGTGCAGCCGTGATGGCTCATTCTGTGATTGTTTGTGATTGTGTTGACACCCCCTGCTGGGCTGAAGACATCACTACCACACAGAGTGCAAGCTCACTACCAGCGACAATGTTCCATATCCAATCCCACCACCATCCAGGCTACAATATACTTGAGTTAATGAAACACTAAAATCAAGCTGATACCCTTTTCCAGACTTATATCACTACAGTAAACACAAATATAGACACAAGAAAGAAAACAACCAAGAAATGATATACTGAACCCTATTATACTGTATATCCTTACTCTAAAATGTCTGTGTGTGCGTGTGTGTCTGTGAGCACGCGCACACTCAAGAGAGAGAGTCTAGACAGCTGTATCCCCGCCAGGTCTCTCCCTGCTAAGGAGAGTGAGAAATATATACTGTGCAGCTGCCGAAGACACAGTCGACCCACAAAAGAGCTATTGTGCGCCCACAGCAAAACAATACAGCTTAGCTGAGCTATGAGAAAAAACCATTGGGATCAATAGAGAATTGCAATTAGCCCACATTGGCAGGAGCAGTGCCAGATTAGACACAGGATGTCGATTCCATTTCCTGCACTATCGGGCCCTCAAAGTTGGTTGGCTCACTGTGTAATTGGAGCAACACACACACAAGTGAGTAAGATGCTGTGGTGTGAAGGTGACAGTACATAAGATTACAGTGATGAAGATGGTGATAATATAATAAAGTTGAAGAGGTTGAGCAATGTCAAAAAACAAAAATTAATTCCAGCAAACGTATCCAAATAATAACAGATAAGCATCTGTGGTGTAATAAATAGCATGTATCATATGTATCCACATGCAGTTTTGCTTAAAAATGTTCACAACATGTCTGTGTTCTGCTTCATCTGAAGCCCTCAGTTAGTACACTGCAACATCACATTACGACAGCAAACCTGTGAGTGACTCTAAAGCGGCTCCTGATCAGTAATTTCTGTAATTCACAGCTGGATCTTCAGCTTCAAACACATGAATCAATTTACAGAACTCAATCTTTTACCTTTTCCGAGTTTTATATCAATTTTCCTGATGCATAAGTGCTACTTCGGTAATCTGAAAATGACATACGTGGCCTGGCATTGAAAGAAAACTCTTCAGCACTCACGTTTCTTTTCAGTGGCTTCAATGCAGAGAGGGAGCTCTTTTACCGACACTGTAAATCTTCAGGACAAAACATAAAAAGAACGAACTCGCCAATTAAAGGTCTTACCTTTAAGTATGCCCTGGCCTTGCAGTACATCCCTTGAAATCAGCACAGAGTAGAAGCTTTGTGAGAAGCCAGCTTGGCAGGGACCTTTGGAGGCATGCTCCCCATTATTCCTCTGGAAGGAAGAGAATACAATGTAAGACATCGATAAACATGGATTCTATTGATTTCTTGCTTCTCCTTGGCTCTGAGCCTCAGAAAAAAAAAGCAGCATGTAGTCCAGCATTTAGCAGAAATATATTCAACAAGTTTATCAACTACACGCTCCTGGGTAGGCAGCACATTGATGATTAAATACTTTTTAACTGCTGTGCGACATTGTGTGATAAAATGTGGAGTGTAGCTCGCTCCAAAAAGAAGCCAGCTCATGATGGAATGAGGGCTGCTTTTTTAGTAAGTATGTGCTCAGGGTTAAGTGAAACACACAAAAAGACAACTGCATGAATGCATCAGAATTTTCTCACTGACTGAGGCTCTTACACTAGCAGAGGTCCAGAGAACTAACTCAGCAGTGCGTGTGTGAGTGTGTGTGTGTGTGTGTGTGTGTGTATATGTGTGCACAGTACTCAAATGGTCTGCAGAAAACTTTGCATCCAACATTTAGTGCTCACTGTTGGTTAATTTGAACGATCTGACCCACTACGGCACAAGTATGCGCACACACACACACACAGACATACCGGTGCCAAGGCTGGCTGGAGTCTGATTGAAGAGGAGGAATAACGCATAGGGTCCTCTCCTCTTGGAGGGAAATAATGCAGGAGTTTAATATCTTTATGCCACATTGCTAAATTTCCTACCTACACGAGAATGATTTTAGTAACAAAGCGACAGAGAGAAAAGATTTAGCAGAGCCACTTTGTGCGCCGCTCAGAGAAGCCCACAGGCGCCGACTTAATTCAGCTTTTATTGATTAAATGGTTGAGCAGCATCTTATAACTATAACTTAAGTTGAACTTAATGTAGGGTATTGCTTCTTGGTCAGGGGGGAGCCTTATAGAGGGAGGTAAGCGTAAAATAAGCGTGATGACTGTATTAGTTTGATAAAGAACAGGGGTATCACCCTTGGCGATTAAATTGTGCAGTCATTTTAACTTGTGTGCAGGATATTGCAGCCCAGTGATGAACCCGCAACGATCCTGAGAAAACCTGAGAGGGATCAGAGCGGTCAACTCTGGATCGTTAACTCTTTCATTCTTTATTATTATTTTTTTTTTTTCTTTTACACAGTGAAATTCATTAGGGAACCAATTAGCGTACTTGTAGGGAAATAACGACCGGCGCCGCGCCGCTGCAGCAGCAGCACACTGGACTGACTGACACTGGACTCCATCCGACTGCATGACTTTATTCAAGCTTATGTGCTATTCTTTACAAACCCTGCACACTGAGAGGCTGCGTCTACTCTTACAACTCCACTACACAGAACGAGCCGCACTAGCAAAATGAGAAATCTCACCCAGAATGAGTCCAGAAGAAGGGCTGCTGTCAGGACCAGAGCGAAGTCAGTTCTCATCGTGGCGAGCAATCGAGCCTGGACGAAGAACCAGGGAGAGGGTCGATTCGTAATTCTTCTCCAATAATTGTGTAATTCCCCCTTTCTTGCTCAGCCTGTTCGTTACGTCCCTCCTTGCGCTCCGCTCCGCGAGTGTGCTGCAGCTCTGGCCCGAGTTTCCCCGGCTCTCTCATCTGCAGGTGAGCGCTCCGCTCAGCACCAAGGCGCAGCCAGCGTCACTCTCCAACCCCTCCTATCACCCGGTGCAGGCAGACAACTCCACACACGCACTTAAAGAAACACTCTGGTGGAGCTTTGGATCAAACAACCACACCTCTGACGTCTTTCCGAGGGACCCCGATATTTTAAGCCCTCTCCTATAGAGACCTGAAGGGCTTCGCAGTTTTATGGTCGCAAATGAAAGGGTCGGTAAAGCATGATTCCAGTCTCTGTGCACAAATGCATGGCAAAGTAATTTACTATTAGCCATTAAAGTTCTAACACCGCCTTACAAGCATGTAGCTTCAACATCTGGTATGTACATTATTAGATATCTACACTTAACTAATCCGGCAGACATGGCAAACTTTATTTTTGCCTTTCAATCAATGTCATTTAACGCAGTGAGCATTTTTCAGCTGAAAAAAACGTTTAAAAGATAGAGATAGAAATGGTCTAATGTTGACACCATACCAAAATTTTGACTCAGCTACCAAGATACCCAGTTTAGTATCACAATACATGATACCAAAATGATACTTGATACTGAAATGATACCTGCTTAAGAGATCAGAATAATCCTGGGCATACAGTATGCTGCTGCAAAAGCATGAGAGTGTACACAGAGTGTACAAATTACATTTACAGTGAAATTTCATCATTCATTTCATTGTAATTTCATGTACACGAGGGCAAATTGCTAATCTATGGTTCTATTTATCAGGTCAAATGTTAAATATTATGTGTTATAGACCTGTTCTGTTCCTGTAGCCAATAGTTCTAAAACTACAAATCATGATTTTACCAACAATACATTTCCACTAAAACTTTACTCCAGACACACAGTCACTTTTTTATTCAGGGGCATTACATTCACTATGAGCACTGTTATGTTCTCTAAATTTACAGTGGGAGTCGGTGTGCCTTTTTTTACTGGCCATTCTGTCTGACCCTACTGAGCCACCATAGTTGATAAGTCACCTGTAGCAAGTGCTAGCAGCCCTGTGCTCTTTAGCTGTTAAATGTTTTAAAGAGCACCAAAACGAGACCCCCAAATAACTCACACTGTTGCCTGCCGCACTGTATTAAGCACCTGCTGAAAGAAATATTCACCTCCAGCAAAAGGTTCACGTGTATCATTTTGCAGAGTGTAGAGCAGAGGGACAGAGTTACCGCTCGCCGACAGACAGCTGCTGAGCTCCGGGGAGCTTTGGAGGAGAAAGCTGGGGCAGAGTCGGAGCTTCTCGACGAATAAATACCGCAAGTCACATCAGATTCTGTTTCCGATCTGATGTGCTTTACTTTGTGAACGCACAAACATATAATGAGGAGAGGGGGTAAATAAAAGAGACTGGAAGGATTACCAAAATTTTGGTATAATGTGCAAAACTTCTATGGTCACCATTCAGAAATGGATCAAAGGTGAAAGTTTTTTCACCGTCTAGACGTTCACATTTAGACCACATTTTACCAGGATTTGCAAAAGTGAAATTTTTCATCCTCTACAATTTGTAAATGAAAGTCAAATGTCACTTTTTTTTCTTGAAAGGGTGCACACCCTGTAGCTTAACCACCACTGCTGCTGTCTTTGTTGCTCTTTATACTATATATCAGTTTATATTGGAATTGTCAGAGTTGTAACCAAAACTCTAAGTACTTGTGCCTGTGTGTTTGACTAGAACAAGAAGTGCTATTTCTTTATTTTACATCAGGGATGTTTGTCTGATTTAACCTTTTGCAGTGAGTTCTAACCAGGATTTCAATTTTTATTTCTAACTGCAAATTGGTTGATATTAAGTCTGAACATCTAAGACCTCTTTTCACCCTCTTTTCAACCAGCTAAAATGTGGTTACAACTGTACAACTGTCAGACAACACAAATTTGTTTAATAATAAGGTTCTGTTGTAGGTTGAAAGAGCGATGATAGTGATTAGTGTGAGGGTATTTTTCCATAGTCATATTTCACTGGTAGATGAAATCTGGTCTACATGAATATGTAATTTCAAGGCATTTAATTTTTCGTATAAAATGTTATAAAAGATAAACTGCTGTGTGTTGCCAGCAAGAAGCTTAATGGGAGACGTTCTTGATGTAAAATACAGAAATAGTACTTCCTGTTGTAGTTTTGGTTCCAACTTCAACTCTTCCAAAGGTATATAAACCAGTGCGTAGTATAAAGAGCGACACAAACGACAGTGGGGATTAGAAGTGGTGGTTCTTGAGTGGTTAAGCTACAGGATGTAGGCGACTCAGATTCTAGACCTACCTCTGCCAAATATTTTCTCTGGCTTTCCAGAAAAGTGACCCATCCAAAGTGACAATAGGCTTTTATTTACAAATTGTAGAGGATAAAAAATTCACTTTTCTTGTGAAATATGTTCAAAACATTTATTAAACGTCTCCAAATTGTGTTGCATGGTACACCAAAGTTTTTGTATCTTTTTCAATAGATACTTTATTAAAAATGGACCAGTATTACAAGTTCTCTAAGTTCAGTACTTGTTATGAGTCATTATTGGTGTGTTCGCACTGTAAGAGAAGCAAATGTCCGCCTCGCGGAGCACAGAGGGGTGTCTGTGTTCAATGCAGCCTCTGACTAAGCATCGCACTCAGCAGACTCCGGTTGTTTCTATTATTTCCCTTCACTCTCTTTTCTTTCCCCCCACCTCACTATCATTTGTTCAGTTGCAGGTTGAAAGAGAGACAGTGTTGATTAGAGTGAAGGTATTTCTTCAAAGTCATATTTCGCTAGTAGGCCAAATGTTCTCTAAATGAAGATGTAATTTCAATCTATTTAACGTGTCTATAAAATGTCATAAATACAAACTATACGGGCTGTGTGCTGCCAACAAGAAGCTTCCAGGACACTTTAATGGGAGAAGTTCTTCATGTAAAATAAAGAAACTGCAGTTCTTGCTCTAGCCTAATGCGTATGTACTTGAGCGCAGTGATTATAACTTCGACTATGCACCAGGACATAGTATAAAGAACAACAAAGATGCTCAGTTGAACAGGAAGATGTGGTAGTTGAGTGGATTTAGCAAGTGTTTTACCTCAGCAGTTGGGGTTTGTGATTGACTTGTGGATTTATTTATTTATTTTTTTTTTATTTTGGCTTTCAATGGAGAAATTTCGATATAGTTTCTTAATTAGGCTCCAAAGTGACATTAGGCTTTTATGTTCACAATTTAGAGGATGAAAAATGTCAGTATTGCAAATTCTGATGCAGTATGATCTAAATGTAAACGGTCAATCAGTGCCTTTAAATAGTTCACAAAAACCTCCACTTTTGAACCTATTCTGATTGTCTTTTCACCAGTGACCATAGTCGTTTTTAAAATGTCTTTTCAAATAAAAACTACTCACTGGGTTTGACCTGCAGGTGATCAGCACAAGTGAAAAAAAAAAAACACTTAGGAAAACATGTTATAATCCCTACCCCACCCTTCCTCTTTGCTCCATTACAGTGAGACTAGTTACTTACTGTATTACTGTACAAAAATACACACAACAACAGCAGCTCATCACATTGATGGGTCCTTAAGCTCGTCCCTGTATGATAGTGCCATAAGATGAAATAACATTAGTGATTAGATTTTTGTGGTAGTATGTCCTATAGTAATGAATGGACTTTTTCATTATTTGTTTGCTGTAGTAAGTAGTGAGACTTCATACTATTCAGGCCACTTGTCAGCAGGGGTCAAAGGTATGTATATGTATTTACATGATGAATACATTTATTGTTATCCTTGAAACACATTTCAGCTTATCATCTGATACCCCAACCCCACTGTTATTGTGAAAATGGTACGGTCCAAAATCTTGCACCTACACCGCTAAGTGTACTGACTAGCTAAGTAAAAATGCTTCACCGAAAAACAGGGTCAGAAAACAAGAGAGAACAAGAAAATGAATGGAGCAGAGAGGCAATGGCCATAAAAAAAAAGTGTGAAGCAGGCGAAGCTGAATGTGGTAAAGGTGAGGAGCTGGCCAGAGTAGTAAATAAAACTTAAGCTAGCTTAACCTTTAAGTAACCCGAGCACATTCACTTCACTAGATTAAAAAAACACTGCTCCACTGCCCTTATAAGACTACAGTATCTCAGTTCTGCACACAGTTTGACCAATACTTTGATTAATTTAGCCCTCAAGAATCAATTTGAAATGTGAAGCGTAAATTTATTTATTCATCCATGATTTGATCTCATGATTTAATGCATTGCAGTAACTTCTTTAATCAATGATTGATTTAACTTTTTTTTATTTTAAAGCAAAAAGAAGATGATTGTCACGGTCTAATTTGAAATACCTTATTGACCTTTTGTGCTTTATAATCATATTGAGTACATGTACGCAAAACATAGCATGGCCTGGATGGGTCTATAAGACTGGATTTGAAAATGGTCTCTAGAGACTCCGTCTGTGTCACTGCAAGGCTAACGGCCAATAATTTATTTAAAAAATTATTTGGAAAATTTATCCCCCTTTCCATAATTCTTGATGAGAGGACAGAAATGACTGCAACAGTCTACCACACAAACTAAAGGTTTTTTAAAGTTTACTTTATGTTTAGAGAAATACTTCTGAAAAAATAGGGGCATTATATGAATCCAGAAATAGATGTGAATATTGACATTTCATGGATGCTTTTCTATCTATTAATAGGCCATTTTTTATGACATTTATTACCAAGCTAGTAGTGTTTTTAATGTAAATTAACGACTTTGATTGGCACACAGGCTGACTTTACTGGCTCTTGCTTGATGAACTCACTACCTTTTTCAATAAATCTAATACTACCTCCTAAACTGTAAAAGAGGAATTTCATCAAAAGAAAAGTTGAACAAGTCAGTTCAAAATGTTTTCGATGAGAATCCCAATGCCTCTCACTAAACTGAACTTAGCTCTCTTTGAACCGAGCTTCCTTCTCCAGAAAATTGTTTTCGGACTAAAGAGGGTTGACAAGGCCATCTCAGAGGATTACCTTGCATCTGTGTGCACGCAGTTCAATACAAACTCTTAGCTTGTGTGGCAGAACTGTTTCATGGCTTCATAAAACCTTTCCCTGTACAAAAAACAGAATAATATGGAGGTTGGCCCGTCTGTCTGGCCTTTTGAGCTACTAAATGACCTTTTTTTTTTCTGTTTCTGATTGGCAGACTGGTTTCCATATCTGCCTAGTGAGCCAATGGGCTCTAATCCTATCAAAAAGAGTATGACTCTGCATTAGTGGGCGGCTGCTCGGCCAATTTCCTCTGTGTGACATCCAGGCATTTTACCACCTCTCTCGTCCCAGTCCCTCGGTCCCACAGATGAGCTCCAACACTCCTAACCACAGTCCTTTTTATTCCTGATGGGCTCTGTGACATGGTTATGATTTTTGTCCTGTTAAATCTGTGAGTGGCAGGTCTGTCTCTCTGTGTGTGTTTGTGGCCCAGAGTAGGTTTCAATCTGTCTTTCACCAGTCAGAAGTTGATACTGGACGATTCTGTAAAATCCCAAATTACATGATTATTTTTTCAACTGATTTATCCCTGTAATATTCATACCTGGCAATTACAGTGCGGTTTGCTGAGGTTCAGCCACTAAAACTTGGTTAAGTCTCAAATAAAGTGGCAGAAATGGCAAACGGTAATGTGAGGATGAGCAGCGCTGGTGCCAGAGACCTATCAATAAAGGGGCACAGGGTTTTCACACGCGGGCTCTGTCTTTTACATGGTATGCATGCATGGATGCATGATCTTGCAAAGCCATTGCTGTGATGAGCTGTTTCATGTTTTCCATATGAGGTTGATCGCAGCGTCTGTGGGTTAACGATGCCACATGGGGGACTATTTACTGAGTCCTCAACTATAGCATTGCAAAAGTTAACTATGACAATTTCAACTCTTACTTAGAGGGAGGGAGAGTTACTAGGCAGACATTCACCTGCATCTCAACAAGTGGCTGCGTAATAGCTAGATGCAACAGTTAACACTGTACATTAATAACATTTTAATAATAATAAGTCTAACTTGTGAATTCATTTTCAAATTTTGATTATTTATCGATACATGTACAAGTTCATATTTGATTAAGCAATATTACACAACAGGGTGTGCTTTGTGACTGTCATTATTAGCACAACAGTTCAGGACCAAGGAACTTGTGCCTACGTCCGTAAGCATTACTGAAGTGCTAATAATGCATTGAATAAAAACATTTCAAAAACATCCCCTCTCTGGATGGAATATTTTCTGTGTATAATAACAACAACAACAACAACAATAATAATAATAATACAAAAGGTAGTTCCAACTAAGCAATATGATTGACCAACTGGAGATTTAGAATCAGCATGACAGGACATTGTGCTTATCACTAAAAGTATTAGCCCCCCGAGAGAGGCTGTTTTTGAAACATTTTTATTCTTGTAAATAAATCACAAATCACAGCGGACCTCAATAGACGATGACCTGCTGTTAGACTATTGCTTGCAGCATTTTAAATAACATTTATATAATACTATTATTATATATTATAATACCAGAAATAAATTATACTATGTTGAATGGGAGACTCAAAAGCTCATTTGGACAACAATTGCCCCCACAATGCCCCCTGTAATTCTGGGTCTTGGGATAAGGTACTATAAAGAATAGGGAAAGAATGGTGGTCATGGTTTAAAATATGCCGTATTTCCATAGGTTTGGGGATATTTGCACAAAGCTGAGCCACAAGCCACTGCAACTATTCAAGCCAAGCTGGCGCAGAGCAAGTGGTTTCCACAGGATATCAGGTAAAAGGCATTGTTTACCTCGATGATGTGTTGGAAATATGCTGGTTCACACACACCACAGTACAGTCCGTCATCTGCATCTCTTCATCCACCAGCTCACCGTGGCTGTGTCTTCTTGTACAACCCCCCCTGCAATATTTAGAACAAATCCACTGAAACAGAAGAAGTGCAGTTCCATTTACTTGTGATAAATATATTGCATTTCCTTTAGCTGCTTGACAATGAAAAGCCTCCTGCTGGCTCCCCGGTGGAGAGCAGCAGCAGGAGGAGTTGTTCAGTTTTGTTGCTCCACTAGCTTACTATTCGCTTGGCCACATAGATGACACACTAATTTCTATATTGCAACTGAATAAGAGGTGGAAATTATGAATCACTTTTCCGAATTAAAGTATTTATGATCACTGTACAGGCATTGTTAGCAGTGTTCATTCTGTATGTGTTCAGTATTGCATTAAGTCAGCTGGTGGCTCAAACTGTTAAGTTCAGATCAGACATATACAAGCACTTTTTACAAGGATAAAAGCTCAACAGACACCTTTTTGCAACAGAGTTATCACATCTGTAGCTTTAGCAGTCTTTTAGTAAGCTTTTAACCATGCAGTAAATACTGTTAATCACAGCTGAGCTGACAACGGTGCTCTCACTTACCAGTGAGGGGAGCTCCACTGCTAAAAGCTACTGATTTGTTCAGTGACAAGAGTGAGTCAGTTCACTCTGAATATCTTGTGTTACATGTACTGAACATTTCTATAATGAATGTTGGCGTGGGATGTAAATTGAGTGCTGCTAGATATGAACATTCCTTCCTTTGGACACTCATTGTGACAGCCTTTACAATGTCAGCCACAAGTCTTTAGTGAAACAGTGCTTTTCAACACAGTCTATAATATTTATATTCAGTTTTCAAAATTGCAGCCTTAATTTTGTAATTAGAATTTTGTAACTTAGTTGTTTATTAGCTTTTAGCATCACTTTAAAGATGGTTCTCTGTTGACTAAAAAAGTTCTAGGACCAATGAGCTTGTTGTATTATTTTAATATAGGCTACAATGTGTATCCAGGACTCCCTGGAAAGCAGCTGAGTTGATTATCCTGCTTAAATACCCCTTTAAACCAATTTAGATGAATTAAAAATGCGCATGCTTGTTAAGCAAATGAATAATCATCTTCTGTCTAGTAAACATAAGACACATGATATTGTGTGTTCGTATTATCTTCTTTTTTATTTCATTTGTTTAATGTTAAGCACAAGGCTTTGTAAAGACCACTGGAAACACAGCCCAAACAAAATTATTCCCTAACCAAAAAACGACACTGACTACCATGACTGAAGATTGGATGTACTTTTACTCATTAATATTTTGTTTCAGAGAGCTGCAGATGTTACATTTAATTTGTCCATTTTCTGGTTTTACTAAATAGAGACAGAAAATTAAACTGGACACAAATTCTTTTGAAGTGCATTCCTGTATGATTGATGATTTCACAGTACTGTTCATCCCAATCAGAACATGGACTTTTTAAAAAAATGTTTGAAGCACTTTTGTATCCCTTTGTGGTGTTTTTAAGAGGGAACAACAGAGGAACAGTAGGTACACTGTGGCTAAAGGGGAAAGGTTCACAATGTTACTGTATAATCGTGGTTTTCCCATGCTTCTGGAGTTCTTGCTATAATATTATGCATTTACCACACAGCTCAAAAGACATATAATAAAAAAAAAATACAAATAGTTTAAAAAAGAGAGAGATTAATAATCAGAATAATATGACTGGGGATAACAGGATGGTGAATGTCCTCCATTATAATTATATATCATAAGAGGTTTAAAAAATAACTTTTAAATAGTTAATAAGTTTCCAGGTTATCTGTTCCATTGGTTAAGAATATGGTGCAGTAGATTAATTAAGCTTTATTAAGTGCAGTGTCTTTTCATAACGTTAGATCTAGAACATTTATGCTTTAAGAAAAGAGCAGGCAGTGATGGAGCATTGTTCATGTTCATAAATAGAAAAATACTGACTTGTATGCTTTGTGTTGTAACCTAACTGCATGATTTTTCTAGTTGGGCAGTACTGCTGACAAAATGTTAACCACACAGTAAGAACAAAGGTTAAAAAGCCTGCACCCAATATCCTGCAATAAAAAATATTGCATATCCTGTTAAAATACACAAACACCACAACCAAACAACAGGTTCATTTAAGTGTAGTTAACATTAGCTAACTGTCAGGTAAAGCAATGAACACATTTGGTCAGAAACTAGCTAACATTAATAGCCATCTAAGATAGGTTAGCAACATTAGCAACCATAAAAGCACAGAAGATTACACTATTATTCCTGGATAAATAAAACACATTTGGCTCACTTACTCAGTAGTTTGCTGCTCTCTTGTGTCCATTGTCATTTGTTTTGTCTCTCTGCTTATCTTTGGTGACAAATTTAGGCACACTGGCCTGTCCAAATTACCTCTGCTTTTATCTGCAGCAGAAGAGAAAACATCCCATGGTGAAAGTGTGCACCAAAAAAAAAAAGCACTGAAATAGTGGGTTAAACACAGGTGTTATCAATGATACTAATTAAGATCCCATTACATAGTGTGGCAATCTATACAGTGAGCCAGCATGCACAAAAGCAGCACCCTGACTCTATTTGACCTGAATCAAACTTTAACTTTAATTAGTATTATTGGTGACACCCGTGTTTAACCTTCTACTTCATGAATGTCAAGGGTTTCTCCTAAAAAAAAAAGATTAAGATAAATATTGCATACACTGTTAAACTACACAAATATCACAACCAAACATCAGGTGCATTTTAGTACAGTTAACATTTGCAACCATATAAGCACAGCAGATGACAGTATTATTACATTGGTTGATAAATAAAACACATTTGGCTGCCTTACTTAGTAGTAAACTGTTGTCTTGTTTGTGTTGTCATTTGTTGTTTCTCTCTGCTTATCTTTTATGACAGATTTAGAATTGTCTTGACCCATCCACACTACGTCTGCTTTTATCTGCGGCAGAATAGAAGACAACCCATGGTGAAAAGTGTGCACCAAAAAAAGACCTTTTTCACAGCAGCCAATAGTAGGTAATCACAGGTGTTACTAATCACATTAATTAAAGCTTAATGCCTAAATAGAGCAGAACCTTCATTGATGTCATTAGTAACACCTGGTTTACCTACTATTTCGTGTCCAAATGGCTGCTGTGACAAAAGGCCTGTTGTTTGGATTTGCAGTCACAGCTCGAGATCTTTTTCACAATTGACGTTTTGACCTGACGTAGCAGGTAAAGCACTGGTGGAACTAATAACATAGGTTATGTCTCAGTTCCATTTATGTCTCCCTATAAGTCATGCCACTGAGCCAGCAGGCACACTTCCAGGGACCTAGAACTTTAAGACCTAAATGGAATGCAGCCATCATTAATTAAATTTATTAATTCAACTAGTGCCATTCTGGCAATGATGTGTCAAAATGTCTGTCATAAAAAGCTCTAGTCAACAAATAGTATATCCTAAAACCATACTACATGTTAATTCTTAACAGGTTAGTCCTTAGTGTTGTCATAATGGATGTTACTAAATTTAGTATACTCAAACCCAGTTTGAATATAAATAAAATGCAGATTTTTGAGTGTTCTGTGTATGGATGTGTAAGAATGGTGCTGTTGATATACACTATTGTCCCACAATGCATTGTACAAAGGAAATAGGTGTGCTATTCACAACTGAAAAAGATGAATTCATTTCAAATGGTGGTGAGTCAGCCCCAGAACAAATGGAAAATAAAAAGGTGAGTATTAAATCTTGAGAAAAACGATTTCTTTCCCTTTGTGAGGTTTGATTGGCAGCAGCTTTTCAAAGTTGCATTTGATTGACATCCAATGCCGCATACTATATTGCATCATTTCCTGTTCACAGCAAAACAATCAGTATGTTAGATGGAATGGGGACACAGCATTATTTGTTTGGGACAGGTTTTTGTGAACACTGCAGAAAAAAAAGGAAAAGAAAGGCAGGTTCACGAACAGTGCCAAAGGTGTCTGAAAACTTAAGTTTTTTGCTGTAGTTTTCAAAATTCAGAGACTGTCTGCCAGAGATGTTAAGTAGTGGACATTTTTCAGCATGCCTTTGGCAGAGTTTCAAAGACACACATTGCCCATTGTTAGCGTTAGCCAAACAATTTTTCTACAGTGATTATGTAAATTATACAGTGATAATGCTGAAAATTGTTAGTATTCTTTAAAAAACAAAACATTTTGTAACACTTCATTAACAGGTGAACATGAATCTTTTCCAGCTCTGGTTGCTGTTGAATCATTCAGGGTGTCTAGCGGCGGTCCTGCTCCAAAATCTGGATGACGTGACAGGGAATCTAAAATTTTATATTTCAAGATATATTTGTCAGCTCAAAGATGTTCTTGTCTGTTTGAAGCTAATGGCACTGTGGCTCTGTTGCTGAATAAATCTCATCTTTACAGTAGGCTATATATACTGTAGACACAAGCTCATCTTTATATAAGAACTGCATTCACACACAGAAACCTACATTTCAGAACACATCTCTTGGGTAGCCATTTTTAAAGCAGGAACTGCCCAACACAAACACATGGACTGCAGTTATCAAAATCTGTCAGCAAGTTATAGGAGCTGGGAGCAATGGGAGCCCTTATTTCCTCAAAAAAACAGCATCTATCTGCCAAACTCCCATTGAGGCTTGCCACTGTACTGTGTACAGGGCGCTTCATTATGTCATCTCATATTACTGTATTCAAAATACTCAAATAAACTCAAGCCCAGGGAGTAGTAAACAGCCAGACAGCCTGGGTCTAATGGCAGTAAAAGAAAGTAGGGGAGACAGGCGGCATGGCTCTAAGTCGTCTGTAAGCATATTCTAAGGGGGCCAGTCATCTTGCTCTTCTGATAATGATGCTTTCATTACCCATTGGGATGCCAGGCATGTCCCATACACTAAAATCATTAGGGATCTCTGTGTGTGTGTCTCTCTGTCTCTCTGTTTCTGTCTCACTCTCTCTCTCAGTGAACTGATTCAGCCGCCGTTTGGGTTTCATGTTTGTATTCCTGTCCCCACTTCACTCCGAGCCCATTAATGCAAATTATACTGAGAAAAAGAAAGAGAGTAAAAGTGCAAAGGGTAAAAAGTAAACCCACTGAGTGTGGTACCAATCTTTATGAAAACTATTAAATTATTCTCTCTTTATGTGCCACCAGGGACCTTCTTCTGCGTCTGAATAGTCACTCAAGACATGGAGATACTCTTGTCACCCGCTGGACTAGCTTGTAAAACAAAAAAAAACACCCAAAACATGACTGATATGTTTTCTGGAAAATTGGATTCTTATGGAGGACAAGGATATGATCCTATCCATTCCTTCTGTGTTATGTGGCCACTGGGGTTTCCTATTCCTGGCCCCAGTATCCTGTGGTATAGTCCATGGTTGACACAGGAGGCCAGGCCCTCAAAGGTTGATGATGGATCCAAAGACGCGTTGACAGCTCTGGAACGATGACCCAGGCACAGATCAGGGAAATTCTGGGCTTGGAGCAATACAGAATACTATTGTTTGATTTCCCATCTTTGATGGAGACACAGTGGAAAGAAAATGCAGCTGGATATCCCCAGTGGCATAGCAGTGGCATGGAGCCTTATGATATTCAGACATCACAAAGCCAGCTGCAAAGTGGTCAGCTGAACAATGTGGAGCAGCGGGTCCCACAGCCTGTGAAATTCACATGGCAAGTGGATAAAAATGGTCAGGGGAACGTGGCATTGTGCCATTCAAATTTATTCATATTTAAAATGAATCCAGCAAAACCTGAGGTGCGTTTGAGAGCCCTACTTCATTAACTTGTTAACTTTTTTTAAAATTAATGTGAGATACTATATATGTGGAATAGCAATTTAAAGCTACATGTTTGGTCACACTATTTTACAGTACACTAATAAGACATAACAAGCTGTACTTTGTATTAGACAAAATTAGGCAAAAAGTAGAATAATATTTTTTTTCTTTATGTTCTTTATTAATAAACAAAGACTGTTATACCCTAATTAAACCTTTCACTTTACTATTATTTTTTGCTTTAGTTTACAGTACAGTTCTGTTGTGACTTGTCCTTAATTACCCTCTAATGAAGTTGAATAAGGGTTTAACAGTGGGAAATAGTACACTTTAGTTTACAGTACAGTTCTATTGTAATGTGTCCCTAATTATGCTCTAATAATGTGTAATGCTAATTAGACAAAATTAGACAAATACTAGAAATAATATGTTCTTTCTAATTAAGTAAACAAACACCAGTATACCCTAATTAGACCCTTACCAGAGTTTGTAAACTGTACCGTAAACTAAAGTGTGTCAGTTCCCACAGTTAGACCCTTATAAGTCATTCTTAGAGGGTTATCAGGGACACATTACAACAGAAAAACTGTAAACTAAAATATTGTTTCCTCACTGTTGGATCCCTGTTAGACTTTATTAGAGGGTTATTAGGGACACATTACAACAGAACTCCACTGTAAACTAAAGTGAAATCACATATGTGCAACTTGAGACACACATTCTTTGGCTGGTCCCATACATCTGGCAGAGTAGCAGTGGCCACAATCACATTATTACAATAAGTCAGTAAAGTGAGGCTCGTTATTTTTATATCTACTCCGTCTGAAACCCCTTCACTACCACTGCATCAGAATGAAGGGATGAGACATCTGATATGAATAGTATTTCATTATCTACTATAGTTTAGCACTGGCTTTCATGTGCAGCTGTCAATCACATTTCTACATTTAGCAGAGCGGGACTGTGAGAGCAGGCCGACCCACCACCTGCAAATCATCTTCCATTCTCTTTCATTAACAAAAGCTCCATCATACATTGTTGCCAGTGGGTCCACACGGAAACATGTCCAGGTGCTTTCATGTGCAGCAGGTATGATGCATGTGCTATTGCCTATGAATGGACAAATATGAGAGGGCTATGAGAGGAGAGGTGCTAAAATGATTCCTAGGCAGGGAGAATTTTTAGCAGCTATGGGAGGCACTCAGTGGAGATGCCCCTAAGGCTGATAGGACGCTTTGATCAGAGATGGAGGGACACGCCTGTTAAAAATCAGCAGCCGCCCGTTCCCCCTCTATCTCTTTGTATTCCTCTCTTTCTCTATCCCTCTTTCTCCCTCTCTGTTGCTCTGTCTATCCCTTCTCTTTATATCCCTCCCTCCCTCATTTGCCCTACCTTCTCTCTACTTCTCCTGTCTCCTCTCCTCCATCGTCTCCATCTCCCTCTCTCTCTCTCATGCAAACATATACATACCGGGGGGTCAGAGCAGCCGTCTTGTTTCCACCATGCTCCAGCTCATTCCAGCTCCCCAGGTGGCTGCTTAGTCATGCCCACAGGAGGATGTAGCACCGGACAGATGGCCCATAGCGCTCTGTGACACCCCATCATATCCATAAGACAGGCAGCATTAATAAGCACACAGCATACACACGAGCATGCACATGCATATGATTTCCTGCAATATACATAAACTAATAAAACATACAAATCCAATCCAGGTTCAATAAATGCACAAAGCCAAATACAAATACACAGCTGCAGCAATAAGCTGATTGCACCCAGATTTTTGTGTAGTTCAATATGATATTTCAATTGCTTTGATTTTATAGCAGCACATGTATTTCTGAAAACACTTTCCCAGTGATTTGGTTTAGTGGTTCACTTTATGTCTTTTCCAGGGTTGGTGCAGTGTGGGGATTCTCTGACACTGAGCAACAGTAGTGAGTAAATTATTCCATTCAATTATCTGAGCATTTGCTCAATATAAATACCATCTGGGTGCTTGAAATAGATTAGTTTAAGGCCATACTAAATTATTAAACTATTCCCAGTGAACGAGTCCCCATTCCCCTTTAAATGAGGCAGACTTATGGGGTTCATACCAAGCCTCTGGTCGTCTGACGCACTCGGCACTTAAATCGTGTCTGCCTGGAACGCTGCAACAGGATTCCCAACAGGAACATGAAAAAGGGTCCACCGCCACTTGACCCTCACTTCTTTCTACTGCCCAAACAGTTTTCCCAGACTAAAAGGCCTGGCCTAACTAGCATGAGGAGAGAAATAGGGTAAAGTATGCTAACTCTAACTCAGGACAGAGTGGGGTTGCACTTTATTTTACAGTACACCAATAACATAACAACCAGTACTTTATCTCAAATTAGATCAAAACTAGAAATAATATGCTGTTTATTAGACAGTATTCAATTCTTTGTCAGACCATTATTAGGGTAATTTCGGACACATTACAGTTATGTGCACATATATGATTTCACTTAAGTTGGCAGTACAGTTCTGTTGTAATGTGTCCCATATTACCCTTGAAAAGTCAAACAATTGTCCAACTGAGGAACATAATACACCTTAGTTTACAGTACAGTTCTGTTGTGATGTGTTCCTATAATTCCACTCTAACAATGTTTAATAATGGTCTAATAAAGTGTCTTATACTGTCTAATGAAGGATATATTAGTTCTACTTTTTGTCTTATTCAACTGAAAGTATGGCTTGTTATGCCTTATTACTGTACTGTAAAATAAAGTGCAACCTAGAGTGGGACGAGATATTGCCTCGCTGATTTTGGTATATTACTCAAGACCATAATGTGTTTGGCAGGCAGAGTTCTCCACCACATGGGTTCATACTTCAACATGACCTCAATCACTCTCTTTCTCTCTCACACATGGATTCAGCTCTGTCAGACAACAGACCTACAGCAAAGTATTTCTCATTTATTTGGCACAGTCCCGCCAGAGGTCCAAATCAAAATGTGAACATATGGCTGCACTGCAATGTGCAGACACTACTATCCTCTAAACTGCCTTAGCTCAGTGCTTCAGGGGCTGGAACGCCTCGACAGAGCGCACACCAACACACATACAGTACACTTGACATTCCAAAAGCTTTCAGCTCTGTGTTAGAGGAGTTTTAGCCATCTTATGACCTGTGAAACATGAATAAAATGACCTTGCCACAGACTTTTTTTAACATAACCCTAACCCTCTCACCATATTTCTTAGACAGCTAAATTAATATGAGACTTCACACAAGAGGTCAGGTAGAGAATTTAGTAACTCAAAGGAAACACTCAAAGATAGAATTCAAAAGAAGAGGATTTTGTGTCTAAATATGTAATAATACTGGATGAAAAATAAAATTCTATATTGCTCATTTAAAATTGCAAACACAGGAGACACAATCTAAAAATCCAATTGAATCAGAATGAATGGTTTTGGCACTGGTATGTATTCACTGTCAAAAAAAAAAGTTAGTGTCTGGGCTGCCTTAATGTTTTTTTTTTTTTTCTAAACTCAGTTGATGGAGTTTGAAAAGACAAGTTCAGGTAATTTTGTAATTATTCAAAACAAATATAAACTCTGGTCAAATGAACTTGATGTTAATTCAGTTGTTCTTGGGACAACATGTTCAATAAGCCTAAGATATTAAGTTGAACCAACAGCTGTTCAGTCACACTAACGTAACGAACAAATTTAATTTATGTCTGTATTTTCTCAGCTTGAAAAGTCAGTTCTTCATTTCAAGAAGTGACAGCCTCAGCTGCTCCTGCTCGAGCTTCTTACTTTCAGCATTGGCACAGTGACAATATGTGAAACTGCTCCCAGAGAATTTTTGAAAGGCAGATGCTATTTGCACCTGTCTTGGAATAGCCAGTGTGGCTATTTGCACCTGTGGTGGACTAGCCAATGAAGCTATTTACACCCAGTTGTATATAGCCTAGCATGACAGAAACAAGAACCACATTGGCTATTTACACCTGCACGGCAGAGCCAAACCATGAGCTTTAACCAAGTAGTTTTGTTGCCTTAACTTAACCAAACTGTGACTGAAAACTGAAAATAACAATTTAAAAAAACTGTAACTAACAGGTACCACTGACATGTTATTTCAAACTAACTTCCAAATCTCAGTCTCTGGGGCTGTGATTCAAACTGTGCTCTCCCACAGGAAAACCTTGCACTTAACCCAGTCATCCACTGCAAACACTGCCAATGAATTTGTCTTTATAAGCTAAAATAAGGGGGTCGGGTGTGAATAACGAATAACTGCCGTGTGCCAATTTATACCTGGCTGCAAACAGACACTCTGTTTATTAAATTTTAAGTGTTAAGGGGGTAAGACGTGAATTCAATACTAATGTTCATAATGGTCTAAAGTGATGTCATTACTGTGAACACAAGCAACCGTGACTTATCTTAAATTGTAGCAGACACTTAACGAGGTTTCATCATATATGTTTCTTCAAGCAATAAAAAGAAGGGTCCCAGGAGAGTTTTAAATCTCAAACAATGCATGCTTGGAAGTCTGCTAATATGCTGATCATGTTTCTCTGGAAACTTAATTTAAGGAGCTATTCATTACATTCATTCAACTCATCATTTCAAGTCAAAAGGGTTCAGGTTAGAAGATCTCATGTTTATAAGTTCTGTATGCTGAAAATAAATGCAAGGAAATTTAAAGGTAGAGTCAGCAGGATTTGTCAGAGATGTTTGTAAACGCACCAGAACAATGCCAGGACGTCAAAAACCAACGTTTCAGGTTGGTCCCACATGACCCAAGGACAGCAAGACAGAGGCCAGGGTCTCTGCAGATACAGCCACCACCACACACTTCTATTGGGTCATAAGTAGTGATTTAAAGTGATATTGTTTATATGAGTCTATACATGACTTTTTAGGAAAATATTGCATAATGCGCTTTTAAGTTTGATTAACCTGAATAAATAAAACTTGTATATTTATGTTACGGTAATTAGAAAAGATTAGTAGATTCCACTGAATTGACATGATTTTTTACACTGTTGTAATTAGATAAAACACATCACGTCGCTTCCCCGTGTCTGTTCACTCTTCTATTAAGAAACCAAAACAGTCATCGTCAGTGACACTTGCCCTCTATCCTCTTGTCAGTCCAAGATTTTACAACTTGTCTGCACTTACATGTGGGATTTTCAACCAGATACTTTGACTTACACTGACTTACTTTGACTTAGAGATAAAATGTGTGTTTGTATTCTGTGGGGGATTTTATTAATCAATATCAAACCTACCTACTTCACTGCAAGTACTTTAGCAAAAGCAAAGCTTTTCTTTACAGCACACAAATAAGATCTTGGTGATAAGTGTCTCCCTGGTGTGGCTTGGATAGCGGCTGGGGCTTAGATCAAGATATTATATCAAGAGATGTATGCTGAGGGATGCTTTTTCAAAGATGGAATCTCACGGGCAAAGGAACTTAATCTTTTCAAATCAATTATGTGCAAGTGCCAAATTTATTCAGTCGCCACAATAGTTTGTTGTGCATGTTTTCAATAAAGACAGCTGCACAAATTATTAAATAAATAAATCAAAGCTCTTTCTTTTTTCAAGTTGCAAACACATGATACAAATAGTTAGCTGGTAGCTTGAACAAGCATTCAGATGCTTTATACAGGTAGGTGCAGTCTCTTCACAGCACTTTTTCACAGATCATGGGGCTCAGGTGTCCCTAAGCAAGGCCTCTTCACAATAAGATCCTTCATTCATCACAACCACCTAGCATAGAAATGAAACACAAAAACAAAGCACTGTTACCAGCATTTTGGAAAGCAGGCCTGAGACACTCCATCAAACAGCACATCATCAAAACACACTTTGAAAGAAAAATAACTTCCACTATCTTACCGCAGATGCGAGAGCCATTTTTCAAAGACCAACTATAATGGAAATTATGAAAAGGCAATTTCACCCTTGGGTAGAATTGGGGCGACCGAGTGCAATGCTGGCATTGTGCTTTATAATGTTGGGTTGTAAACACTGAGATACAGGCCTGCAAGTTGTTGACACATCTCCTCGGTGCTTTGTAATGTTAGCCATAGCACCAAACAGTCCACAGCTCAGAGAACAGAATAAAACTCCTTTGGTTTGTGAGCTGACAGAAGCGTTAAGTTCACTCTATCTTTGACCTGCAACTCCTTATCTTCACTACTTTTAAACCAAGTGAGACCTACTTTCTTTTAAATCAAGTGAGACCTGTTTTCTTTTAAACCAAGTGAGACCTGTTTTTGTCTGTGCTATTCTATTATACACAAAGCATTAAAGACAAGGCATTGCATTAGATGGTTTGAAAGGATGTCTCGACTCAGCTCAGTTACTGTTGGAATTATGTGAAACAAAAATTTATCATTTGTGGCACTTGCAAGCCATTGTTGTTTCTGTTTTGATCCCAAATGGTCTGCTGTATTATTTGCTGGAATTCATTGTTTGTATATTATCTTTGTAGAAAATACCTGCAACTCAGAAAGTGATATTTCCAGAACAAATCTGAAAAGACTACTTTTAAATTTAGTGCACTGGATTCCTGGAGCATAACAAAGCACCTCCTTAAAATCAGTATACAAACACCTTTTGGACATTTTAGAAATTTGATCTTAAATCCCTTCTTGGAATTGTTGTATTTTATTTTATTTTAATCATTTAAAATTATCTATTAAATTAAACTCACAATATGTAAATTCAGCCACTTAGGGTCTCTCTGACATTAAAACAAAGACAAAAAACGTTGCTTGATGACATGAAGTAGTGTGGGATCATGGGAGTTGTTAACTTCCCTATTGAACAACCATCATAGCTGATGAAAACCTGACATGATTCAGGCAGAAATCCTGTTCCTGGATGAGGTAATACTAAAGTCTTATTCACATTATGTTTAGTCACGTACAGCGACTTCCTTCCTTCCTTCCTTACTCTCTGACATATCGAACTATCCTGTGTTTTTCTGGAAGAGGAACGGCACTGGAACAGCAACTATCAGCTAGCAAGAAACACGCTGTTACCTTAAATAAATTATGGATTTCTCTGGTTTGAACACTGTTGGAAACATTTGGGATAATATACACAACTCAACAAAATACATAACCTTTGTCAAGTGATTTTAGACATTTTAATGCAGAAATATAATATAAACTATATAATATAATAATATAAATATACCACTACCTTTTGCATGTTAGGGCTTCAATAATTGTATTTTATTTGACTTTTAATTCTTCCTAACCTATCTATCAAGTTCTCCCCTAAACTCAGTATTGTCTCTATTGGCATATCCCTTTGTTGTTGCTGTTGTTTGCTTCTGTAATTCACTCAATGTCATTGCAAATGAGGATCATCCCAAATCCCATCAAGTATACATAAAGGTTGAATGAATGATGAATGAATGAATGAATGAATGAATGAATGAAAATGTGTTTGGCCATAACTCCGAGGCAATGGTGACATCCTGAGAGTATGTGAACCCAACTTCTGTGAGTGTATAAACTTGTTAAAAAGCAGTAGCACAAATAATTTTCATAAAATAAGGTAGAACACTGAACGCATCACAGATTCAGTGAGCACAATTACACAGCACCACTTTACAAACTCCAGAGTGAATAAATAAATGAATGCATGTCAGCTGCAGAATTGGCTGAATTAGGACAGTTTTTTTCCTACATGGGCACTGTGCGTTCTGAACTTGATGGTTGTGCATTTAAAAAGCTTTTAAGTTAAAAAAAAAAAAGACCTTGATGTACATCAGTTAAAAAGTCTGGGCAAAAGGAAGAATGGGTGGCTAGAGTGGGCTTGTGTTTAAAATGCTCAGTGGAACAGGTCATTTGAACAGCCCTCTGTTGTGGTATTCACACCTATAGATGATTTGATGATTCTTTAATTTCTCCTGAACTGTTCTATGGGTGTTAGACAGAGAGTTTTGCTTTTATTTAAGTAGCATTTAAAATCTGATGGGTCTTATGCTACAAACTCAATATAATATCTGTGAATAGCCTGTGCTTTGTGGGGCTCAAAGCATTGTGAAACACTCCATTCTGCAGAGGTAATGTGATTTGATGATAATAAAATGCATGTTTTCATTTTATTTATTGATTCATTTAAAACGGTGTAAAATAAATGTATTTTACCAGACATAGCATATACTAATCTATGTGTAGTTGGGTTGTGTATACAATATATACATACACTGTATAAAAATATAAAAATTAAGTTAGTATAGCACAAATAAATACACCTGTAGGCCAGACCCATGGACCCCCATATCATGTACAAGGCATTAGCAGACCTTAATGACAACATGACCCTTTGTCTTTCAACCATTTTTTTTTAGCATTTTTAGCATAATTTTTAAACTGATTAAAATAGATAGTTTAAATGAAAGAGCAGTTTGTTGAGCAATGTTTTCTATTACAGTCTCCACTCTTTGATGATCATGTTTGTCTTATTTAGAATTAATTGTTTAAAGGGAGCTAAACCGTGCAGTATTTTATATGTTTTGTGTTCTGACTTTGTATTTCAATGGAAAAGTTGAAAGGATTTTTAGATTTGAATCCAGTCCTTTACTTGAAGCCAAGGGACATCGAGAACATTGGATTCAACATGTTTCAGCTGCTCACATAGGTAGAAATTAAACTCTGCAATATAAATATATTAAATAATACATAACTTGACAAGCCACATATTGTTTAAATCTTGATATCAAAGTTAATTCAGTGGATTTGTTGTCTATATAGTGAATTTTCCTGGCTGATTGAAACTTGGGCAGTAACATCACAGCATGTGTCTAATTTCATTTGCCCAGCTCTCCAACTCTGACTTAACGTGCTTCAACTTACTGCTTTTATCCCCGAATCTCCTGCTGGGGCTGTTGGATTTGTTTATCAGCTGAGCCATCAAAGTCTTGGCTGTAGTGAGACTGGTGTAGCATTTATGTCAATCCCTGTTCCACGGTAGGAGTATACAGTAAAAGTATTAGAGAGGTATTTTACAAAATCTCTCCAAATGGAAAAAGAAACCCAGTAACATGCCTAAATTTATGCTACCAACTGTGCTTATGGGCAATTTATTGACTCCAGATTCTAGATATCTTCAGTGGAAACCATAGCAAACTTATGCAAACACAGAGAGAATATACAATATTCACTTAAAGTTCAATTCATGTGCAGCCAGACATTACAGTTAACTGTAAATATAACCTCCTTACCGACTAGTGCAAACAACTTTTTCTCTGTTTTTTTTTTTACCAATCAACAGAACTAGGTAGTCATTCTCCTGCAGTTCAGAGGCTTTGTGGTTTATAAATAATAAACCTGATAAATAAGAGTGTGACCAAGGGCCACTCAACAAATCACAAAGAATGCTGACAACCACTGTGCAGTATGCAATGCACAAAAATATATATGAGATCAAAATTTTAAAACTGGTTTATTCAGATTCTGGAGGTCTTATTTTCACCCGGGAAAAACTTGGATTACAGTTTTTTGCGGCATTGCCACCTTGAGGTGAGAATGTGCTGTCTCCTCACTAACCTTTGGCTGATAACACACTAGTCGGGAATTAAGGAGAAACTTCGCCTCAGCCCTGGCTTGGATTTGATATATCCCACATAAGCCCCCACTGCTCATATCTGTGTGCATGCACGTATGTAGGAATGTATTTACACATATTGCAGATCCATTCCTATGAATTATGCATGTGGTTGTGCAGTTTTAGGGCACTGCCACTGATGCTGCACTTTGCTGGTTAGGTAAAGAGAAGTTAAGCATCTGGACCTGGCTGGGTTTCCTCTCAACTCTGCCCTCCACCTCTTCACTTGAATATTAGAATTACTGTATATATTTTGTATTGTACTGCAGGGTGCAGGGCATAAGAAAAACTCTCATAAACTTGACATAAGAAATCTGCACAAGGTTGACTATCTGTTTTAGCCTTGACGAAACTTAGACAGATGAACTTGAGCTCCTTTTTCTTTAGGAACTTGCTCCAAAAGTACAGTAACATAAGAATAAACATTATGGAATATCAAATATGAAGTGAAATATGAAATGTTTAAGGAGTAAATGCGAACAAACCATTCTTAATAGAGTAACAATAGAAGTAGGATCAAGTTAAATAAAAAAGTAAACTAAAATAGAATACATTGTATTGTCAACAACAATGAAAGTAAGTATTGGCAGCGATATTAAGAAGTAATCAAAAGTTATACTGCACCAGACAATGAATGTTAAATTGCACACGATATTTAAATATGATATTAAATGTAAGGGAAAAGTAATATTGCACCTCATCAGCATCACATTACATTTGATATTAAATGCAACATTGTACATGTTAATGATTATAAAAGTAATATTGCAGAAATTGAGATATGTTCATGCGTGCATCCATGGGTACATGCATTTACACACATACACACAACCACTTGACCTCCATGGTGCGTAAGAAGTGGGATTAAGTCACACTAGTAGAAAAAGGAGGGAGTTATGGAGGGGGCAGGGCTAACTGGCTTGATTGAAACACGAACTCTCTGCTGAGACAACTATGCCTCCCGCAAAAGTCTACAACAAATGGTTCATGAGTTATGAAGGGGGTGTGGCTAAAGTTTAGGGAGTGAGGTATATGTCACTCCTGACAACTGAACTCTGCTGAGTGCGATAGTCAGTCTATGACAAATGGTTTATACGTTTGGTCATGTTATGTGAATCCATTTAGAAGTTATCCGCCTTTTTTATAGGCCAATCCCACTGCCATCCCCCCTTTTTGCCAGTTACTCAGCTGTCCTTTGGCTCATGACCTTTTCTAAAAATCTTGCGCAAGTCTGTGAATCCATTTAGAAGTTATGCACCTTTTTGTGACAGGACACTCCCGAAAAGCTAATGAATGCATCAACTGGCAAACATGTTGTAAACATACTTGTGTTCCATCAACATGTCAGCAGTATTAATATAAACTTAAGGCTTAAAACTCTGAGGGGTTACAGTCTAACTTCATTGAGATGCAAAATTGTGCAGCAAAGACCTGTACAATCTGCTGTTCCTCCACAATAAAAGAAGTGTGTAAAAATGAGGTGTATAGTTTTTGAGTTGTTCATAACAATGTGCCTCTACACACAGACACGCAAACCCAGATGACGCCATGATGTATTTGATGGTGGTGGTGGGGCATAAAATGAATTTATGGAAACTGTAGAGATTCTCACATGTTCAGCTGCTTAGTTCAGTTTTGTTGTCACTGATGTTTGTAGTGTGAAAGCAGACAGGCCAGGTGTGCATGAGGTCAACACTATGTCTCTTTGTTGTGCTTGTGCTGTGATTAACCTGTCTGGCACCTGTAACTCTGGCTGCACTCAGGTCAGTGACACTGTTGGCAGGGATTGTTAACCCAGCTGGTGTCTGTGACTCCAGCTACTTAATGTCTGAACTTGGATCGGTTAGACTTATTAGTTCATGGCAGCCCACCTGGGAAGTTGAACTTAGGTCAGTTGGACAGTTAATAGCAGACTAAGACCCATTTCCCTCTGTGTGCTGTCATGTAGCCCTGACAGTTAGTTTGACCTCATACAGCGAGCTCTATGTGGAGACGCGCTGGACTTCTTAGCGTTTAATACACACAGCACTTTTTCAAGACCAGGAGACAGTCTGGACTCCTGTTGAACCTGCACTGCAGTGTACTGGAGTGGACAATTTAAAAAGCATTCTTGAAACCTAAACAAACTTTGACCTGTTCACAGCATTAATCACGTGTTAACAGGCCATTTTATGGCGTTAATCACATGTTAAAAACGGCTTTCTGACTGCATCATATACTGCTCAGTATCAGACGCCAAGAGTTGGTGACATTTCGTTGGTATGTGATGAGTTGGGATGGGAATGTGTTGGCTGGGACTACCTTAGCCAGCAAAAGTGTTGTGACTGATGACAAAAAAGAATTGTGTAATAATCTGATTCTGTATTCTTTGTGTGGCAAATGAAATGGATAAAATTGAAACTATAAGAAAATTCCCCTATGCTGATGTGATGATGGATGAAGATCTTCAGTTCACAAAACAATCCTGGAGTTTTAGGAGAAAACAGGGTAGCAGCCTCATCCAGTACAATGGCAGTGAATGGAGACCACGGATAAAACGTTAAAAAAAAGAACACAAAACAAACACAAAATGTCTCCATCCTGCTTGTGTGGTGTAATCCAAGTGTCCGCGAGCCGCGACATTAAAAATTAACCGCAAAAGACGCCATTTACGCCATGTTTTAGCCGAAATGTCAACTGTAGCATGTAGCCGGTAGGATGCAAACGTGGCGTCGATCTCGCGAGACTTCGTATATCTCTTAATGGACGCACGTGCGGAAGTCTCGCGAGATCGACGCCATGTTTGCATCCTAGAGTTTTTCCTATTAATATGAAATTAGTAAAGTTAAGTCTAGTATTAAAAAGTGGACATAAGCATTACATGGACAACTACAGACTTCCCTACTTTTAAATTCAAGTTTTTATTGGTTTTCGAAAGGCTCAGTACATGGCATACATATATTATTTTATCCACATACCTTTAAAACAACTGTAGATTCAATAGTCATACTACCAAAATGAGCTATACATGTTATTAATAAGGCTGGTTATGGTTGAACAAAGGTTGTTTTCAATATTGGAGTGCAAATATGATTTGCACTGATTTGATGTTCGTAAGTTTACTGAACAAAAAGATTTAAAAAAAAAAAAAGAAAGAAAGTAAAGATGTATAAATTTCTTATTGTTGGGGTTAAATTATGCAACAATGCCAAAATAAATTTGATAATGTGTGACACGCTTTTGGTTTTGGTTCAGGAATCTATTTTTGAGAACTACAAGTGTGCAGGATTTTTTTTCTTTATTATTTTTATTTCTGGAGGGTAGGTTAAAGTGATAAGTATGTAGGACAGGCATATATAAGCATGTTCCTTGTGCCTGTGCCTTTTCAGTCACTACTCAGTACTATTTGACTATGTTTACACTGTCTATATTGTTAATAATTTATTACATACTATACTGTATAATGTATTCTGTTTATATTTGCTGTATTGTGAATAATGACTGAATAAAAAATAGCACAACAATGCACAAAGACTAATATCTAACTATGCAAGTGTATAGAGATGTAGAGAGGGATGTCTACTGGTAAGGTGAATGAATGTAAAAGGATGCAGTAAAAAACATATTCAGCGTGTTTGTAAGTGCACACATTGGTACTGTATGTGCATGTTTGTGTTAGATACATACATAAATTCAAGGTCTTATTAAAACATTCTTTCTGTAGAAGAATCCACTCCCTCCTCTGGAGTTTACTCTAACTTCTTTTAATGATAAGGGCATGAATGTTAAGTCGCATATCAAATATAGCACTGATATTTGCTTATTGCTTTTTAATATGTTGCTACCTCATGAATAAACATGAGTCACCCATAGAATAATGTTGCTTCATAATGATATCTTTATGTATTCATGCACATTATTGAACAAACTACATTAAAGCAGCGCACTACAAGGACACATGGTGTTACAGACACAAAGCACAGCGCATACTGTGGCATTTGCCTGCAGTGGTTGTGTAACTTTGTTGTGAAGACATCATCTAACAGATCATGTCTTGTGTTTATAAATGAAAGGAGGCCTTTTACTGACTGGCTTACCTTGTTTATGATTTACATACTCGTTATTTGACACTTAAATCTCCATCATATCACTCTGCTAATATTTCCTGAAAGCACTGGATGTGAAAGGGTTGCCAATGCCTCTGATCTAACTGAAAATCACACACACAACACACTCGCAAAGAATGAAAAACTCTACACGTAGTTTTCAGCTCATTGATTTGCATTTCCACTCCATATGGCTGAAACATACCAGTGTTAAACAAGGCGCCACTGTCTCCAGCAGAGAGTCAACTGTGCACCTCTGTACCTGGTGGGGCAGCACAAAAAGGTGCAGAACTGATGAAACAAAGAGGCTGATGAAGAAAATGGAACACAGTGAATCAGATTTTTTTGTGCGCACCAAATAAATCTCCAGTTCCAGCCTTCTGTGCAAGTTTGATAGGGGGAGAACGGAGCAAGTCCAGCCAGCAGATACACTGAGCCACCCTGGTTCTAACATAAATAAACGTAAGTAATCATGTGTTGACAAATTATTTTGATTCTTATTATTTTCAGCTTTATTGCGACATATACAACCAGACAAAGTACAGTTATACTTTAGTTCTAATTCAGCCTCTGCCCTTAACCCATCCTGGTATTAAGGCAGTGGGAAGCCACTGTGCTGCACCCATGGACCAACTCCAGTCCTCAGCCAGCACCTTGGTCAGGGGTATGAACTGGAGAATTCACCTGGCATACGTGTTTTTGATGGTGGGAGAAACTGGAGCACCCTGAGGAAACCCAACAATCACAGGGAGAACAGACAAACTTCACGTTACATATGAATATAAAAGAATATATAAATTAATATTGTTTTGGAGAATTGTTACATGTTAATTTAAGTCAGTCTTTGCTACAAAACAAGCTCATGAATGTAGAATAATTGTGGATCTGAGCAACTGTGTGGAACTGTTTTGTCAAAATGGAGGTTTTGCCAGTGATGAGGCAAGTTTGGACAAATTTAACCCCCAAAGTTTAAATTGGTTGCATATGTACAGAATAGAATGTGCATTTGAGTATTATTTTCTGATATTCTACAGACAATCTGCAAAAGGCAATTCAGAGTCCCTCTATTTACATATAACAGGCTGAATAGTTCTTTTATGCATCAGTCTAATCTTTTGCTAAACCAAAATCAGAGTGCTGCCAACTGAGATCTGAATCCAAAGAATAAAGTGTAATATGCACTGCACATTTGTCATGATTGTTGTGGACATTTCATATGTGTATTGTATGTTTAATCCATGTTTAATCTGCTTAATCTGTGTGTAATTTTTGAACAGACCCAAGAATACAAAATAAATTTCAGTGCACACTGACAACAAAGTTATGGTATGGTATGGTATGGTATGGTATGGTATGGTATCATATCTTATCGTAAGATCAAGATGGCAAGGAAGCACAAAAGAAAACCAAATAGATACTCAGCTTCTTCAGATGATCTAAAGAGAGCAGCGAGGCGAGTGTCAGAGGGGAGGTCCACTCAGCCTGTGGGAAGGGACCACAAGACAGAATGACATTGAAGTGGTATATAAACAAACAGGTGAAAGAGAAGTTCCCAAAATGGGTTATGCCAGACTAGCAAAGGCTTATCAGATTTTTGATGATAACATGAGTTTAAACTGGCCAGCCCCATCAAGAAACTTGCAGACCAGTTTCATGCACTAACTCCCTTTAAATGCAGGGAACTTGCATTGAGTTATCAAGCAAGAATGGCATTTCTGTTCCTGAAAACTGGGCTGAGCATTCATGGTCATACCTCTATAGTGGCGCAAGCTGTGTCATATGACTAACTTCTTTTGATGGGTCATGTTTTTAAAATCATAATATTCAGATAACTTGTTTTAAAGCTATAAAATGTAACATTTCCACATTAAAATGTCTAAAAATACTAGACTGGACACAGTGGACACACCAGAGATTGAGGACAGAATTTAGAAAATGTGACTAAAAGTACTACTAAAAGTGTTTATTTGAAACAAATACACTCATACACTTATTTTCCAGTAAAATAATCAAATGTATAAAGTGGCTCATATTACCCAGCTTTTCCCCACATAAATGGTATGTTGGGGCATTGCATGTTTCAGTGTCACCTCTAAAATACTGCTGCAAAAGCCTCAGTACATTTGGCTGAGAGTGCAGTAATAAATCACAAGAGCGTACGCACAAATAAAGATGCTGGAGTAATTTACTGCAGTGCTGGGACAGGATACATCAGGAAACAAGATACAAATAGATGTAAGAGTGTGTTACGACCAGAGCGGTTCATGTGTGCATTTGCTGGGCTAATGAGAAAGATATTAGAAACATGAAAGACCCTCTTAAAGTAAATTGACCTCACAAGTACAGAAGAGTTCATATTCCCAGCTTCATTCTTAATAGTTGACTGACTTAAAAAGAAATCAAAGAAACATTTCTGATCCAAACTTGGAGAAAAGATACTTGATGTTCATATTAATGGATATAATCTGCGGTCCACTTGAGAATGATCTTCTCTTTGATTGTCTCATTTTCAACAGTTTAAAGCCTCTTCTCCATTTGCCTTTGCAATTTGATTTGCATGATTTTTTTTTACTTTCATTGGGGTCAAAAGTCAAATATTACAAAACAAATCTTTCATTTATATGAATGGATGTTCCTTCATGCATGAATGAATGAATGTGCGAGTGCAAAAGAATATTTAAAATGTTGAACAAGCATTGGTTAAATGCTGCAGCCTGTCAACTGAACAAAAGTTTGGATTGATAATGGATATAAACGCAAACACAGACAAAATTCACGAAGGCCAACAAAGTTATTGTTGTTTAGCAAGGTCTAATTCCATCAAATTTTCTACTTTATGTAACTTTTTCATAAAACTGATACACATTTTCCTTCCAGCACTACTTTTTTACTTGTCATTTTAGTATTTCATTTTTAAAAAATGAATTTTTAAAAATACTTTCCACTGCTCTGTGGTAACCCATCTGCTTCTAGCTGGCCAGAAAAGCAAAATCATATTCTGTTAAAGAAAAACATAGTCTCCTCGAAGCTAATGGTCAACTGTCAAAAATGAGTCAGTGAGATGCAACTGTGAACCTACAGTAAGCTATATTTCAAATACAGTTCTGTGCTGTTTGAATTATACCTACTGTAATTTGATTTGCTTTCATTTGAAAAGCTGTTGAAACAGCTGTAATCAATATACAAATGTCACTTTGATGGTAATCTGCATGAGAAATAAAGGGAAAGAAAAAAATGGTTATGTTGATTTTAGAAGCCCCTGTGGACAAAAGCCATCATAATCACAAAAAACAATGTCAAAAACAAAATTATTAATCCATTTAAAAACTTGTTTATATGTTTTTGCCTGGGAAAGTGCAGACATAGGCTCTTCCAGTCTGCATGCGCTAAATTGTTTCATCTGATTTCGAGGAGAATCTGCCCCTGAGGCAGACATTAAGAATAACTATTAAGAAATAGCCAATCTTCTCGCTGATGGTCTTGTTTGCTTATGTTCTGCTCCTTCTTGTAGCGTGCAGAAAAAAAACAGGATGCATTGTGTTGCACAAATTATAGGCTTTGCAAACTCTCTCCTGTGTGTCTTGAGTTTGATACATGTGGATTATAGTGATGAATTTGACTTGGACCGACATGATCACTGCAGGAGGTTTCCACTGTATCAGCAGAGACATGGTCAGAAGCCTGAAATGATTAAAACACTCTCCTAATGAGCCCTGTTTTGTACTAGTTGTACTAACTGGCTTTAATGATTTTTCAAAGCAACTTTTTCAACACTACACTATACAATTTTATGTTGTTTAAGAGTTGAATGATACTGAAATATTTTGTCAGAGCCAAATCATTTAATCCTTAAATGCAGCATAAAATCACTTAACCCTTTATAAACAGCAGGGGCATCCAATCCTAATGACATGTTTCAACAACTAGTTGTTGAAAAAAGCAAAACTGCCAATTCAAAATTATTTATTAAAAAACATGACAATCCACTCACATACTAAAAATGCTAAAGTCACTTACTCATCCCACACAAATTGCAAATTGCAAGATAAAAATTGTCTGAAAAGGTCAGAAAAAGTTAATGAAGAATGACAGATTAAAAAACAAATGGATATACACAATCAAAGTTTGATATATTGAGAAAGAGACTTCATAAAACTGAACAATGATCTGAAACTATTTCTCACCATTTCTTACCATTTTTCACCTGAGCACCAACTCCTCCTCCTGCTACCGTCTGCAAAAGGCAGAGAAATATGAGAGTGTGAAAGTAAAAAAGAAAGTGAAAGAGTAACACGTGATTTGTGTCGTTCGTTGAGGCTATGCTTTAGAAAATTTCACAGGCAATGAATCCAACCCACACTCATAAGCCAAAGCCCTTGTACATACAGCATAAAATAGCATTCAGTATTAAGTGTCTATTCAAGGTTTTCTTGTCAACTGATGTCTAAAGCTGGAACAAAGAATGGCCTTACAGACTGCAAGCATGAACACTTCCCGTTTGCTCTGAAAAGACATACACTTCTACCGTCTTCTTGAGCTGTGTAAGCTTTCTAAAGGTTAAATGTTTTGTTCTCTTTAGAAATGTAGATAGAGATTGTTCCATTATTTGACCAAAATAAAAAAAAAACAGATCATTGGCAGACTAAACTAAAGAAAAAGTAAGGGTTGCATTTAATGTCATTCAATGACTCAGCTTAACAACAGTTACACAACTTACACAACCAGGCAGACATAGTTATAACTAGCAGCTCTTGACTGAGCAAACATGCACATAAAGTCTTCTGTGTCAGCTGGACCACTGTTAGAATCTGATTTCTAACTGGGTTTAAAAAGGTTTAAGCTACTTTAGCCTTATGACACATTACTTTTTTCTTAACGTTAATATGCCAAACTGCATCCATATACAAATATGGTCATCCATAGTGAATGGTCCATGTTAAAAAAAAATTAAAAATCAAGATAACACAAAACAAATATATCTTTCATAATGCTCACCAAAGGATAGCCATATTGATTTTTTGATCATTTTGAGAAATGAGAAAAATGAGGCTGAAAATTGTGACATACACTGTAAACATCCATATTTACTCAAAAAATTATTCCACATAAAAATTAAAACAACTCTTGGTAGGAAAACTTGGTAGTTTATTGTTGGGTTAACTGAATAATTGAATTTGAAGGCTGTACCTATAATGTTAATGAGTAATGTTTGTGTTTGCAGTGAAAAATAAAGAGGCAACCAGAAATCCTGCACTCTGTCGACCACTTTATGTATTAGCATTCTGTAGTGGTGGTGAAAATCACCAATCCCTGATCCCTGTTCAAATGTACTTCAGTCTGTCTACAATTAAGTGAACACTGTTTATACAGCGTTCAGCTCTGAATCTGACTGTCTTCAGTTCAGTACAACGTTCAGTCTGTTGCTAGTTCAAGCTGTCACATTCAGTTCAGAACAAAACTAGCCTATACAAGCATTGCACCCAAGGTTAATAATTCAGCAGCCTGTATTCTTCTAAGCTGACTGGAAAAATCACTCCAGTGTCTCTGGCCTGGCTCTCGCATGGTTAAAGTCTTACTTATCTGACAGAACAAAGTGTGTTTCCTATAATAGTACAACCTCTGATTTTTTCTGATGTGAAATCTGGAGTACCTCTGGGTTGTATTTTTGGCCCTTTGCTTTTCTTTCTTTAAATTTCACCTCAGCAGCCTATTAATTACAGAGATTGTAGACCATGATTGTTTCTGTGGCTTTCGCAGTCTGTTACCATCATATGGTTAACGAGGAAGTAACGTATACTGTATATCACAGCTGAACTATGGGGCTCTCAGTCACCAGTCAGGGGAGCACAACTGCTAACAGCTGCTGATTCTTTTATTGACAGTGGTGATTCAGTAGTTAGCTAAGGTTAAAGATTCGTTGTTAAAGATTTGTGCGTACATGCGCTGAACACCTCTTGTCTGTAGAGCTCCAAAACTGATTGTGTCAAACAGCTTGTGCATCATATTTACATCACTGGGGAAGAGTCCACCAATCAGAGAATGACACACAGTCTGTGTGTGATAAAGATTAGAAAAAAAAAAACAGATTTCAAAGAAATACAAAACCCAAGTGAATATTCAATTTCACACAAAGTGAAACGCTCTGGACCTTAAGGTGCACTTGATGAGTGCCAGAGAAAAGAAAAAGTTCTTCGGGGCACTCTTACTGAGTAGCAAGGTAAAAAGGTATATTAAAAGCTTTTATTTAATCAGACAATTTTGGTAAGAATGCAGAAAGGTTTTGACCTCACCAGCACCCACAAGAATAAAGGCCTTGTCAGGTGGTTGAATGTGCCTGAAGAACTTTATTTTTCTATGAAATCTGAGACCAGGAGACAATGAAAAAGACCGACCTAAAATGGTATGTGTGTGTGTATGTATGAACACAGTGTACTCAAATTCCATGACAGAAATAAAGGTTACTGAGCTGACAGAGTAGGTAAAAACTACATTAGGTTGGGAAAGCTATATAAAATAGATCAGAGATCGGATACAAAAATTAGTTCCTAATCTTCATCTTCTGCAGAGTCAGTAGTGCAATATTGTTTATTGAATCCCAGATAGTTTCTCTTATAAATGCTACTATTTTCTTTGAAATGTTGTTGAATGAAAAGCTGGTGTTGGTCTAAATCACCTATTCCAGCTAAACTTTGTAAGCTCTCTAGTCATCTTTGGGAGCTACAATGCTGAATATTAATATAGCACTTACAACCAGAAGTGTCTGCACTAGCCTGAAGACTGACCTCTACTTAAGAAACCACACCTTGATGCAGGCTCTCTGAGTAATTATTGCCTGGTCTTTAACCTTCCTTTTTTTTTCAAAAGTAGAAATAGTTGTATCTTAGAAACTTTCAGCCCATAAATATTGTAATCTTTTTAAACATCTTCAATCTGCTTTCAGGGCCTGTCACTGAAACTGCACTTACTAAAGTGGTGAATGATCCTCTTCTTACTATGGATTCAGACTCAACCTCAGCGATTCTATTGCTGGATCTCAGAGCCACATTTGACACCAGAGATAACTATATTCTCTGGAGCCGATTGGAAAATCACTCCGGTGTCTCTGGCCTGGCCCTTGCATGGTTAAAGTCATAAGCCATGTTTCCATTGCAGGAACTTCCCCCAGAGACTAGAAACCTTTGGAGGAACTTGGTACGTTTCCACTGCAAGAACCAGGGTCTAAATCAAGTGCCAGGAACATTATTTTAATGCAAAATAAGTCCCTGCTCACTGAGTTGTACTTTTGAAAAGTATAAGAACTTTTATTTGAACTTTCTCATCAGTTGAGTACTCATAACATCTTATTTCAGGCACCATTTCAAAAAAAAATCTGTTGCTGTAAACCAGTTTGTTTTTGTTCATTGTGCTTCAACTGATCAACATTTAGTTTGTTTGTTTGTTTATTTGTGTAAGCCATTGCTTTTTTTTTTTATATCAGCGGACTAATTGGCCTCTTTATGGGTCTTTAGACCGTGGTGGAAACAAGACAACAGTGGACTGAAGAAACCTTTTAGTTTCTTGAAAAGTTGTTCCTAGGACTAAACATTATGGATTCTTTGGGTGGAGTGTGTTTCCCATAATAGTACAACCTCAATAGTTTCTAATGCGAAACCTGGAGTACCTCAGGGCTGTATTCTTGGCCCTTCTTTCTTTATATTTTGCCTCTTGGTCAAATTATATGCAGTCATGTAATTCATTTCCATTGCTACACTGATGATAATCAGTTGTACACTATATGCCTGTAAAGGCAAACAATCATTCCCAACTTACTGAATTAGAGGTCTTCTCCTGAATGCAGATAAAACTAAGATGCTGGTCATTATAGACACAAGAAACTCTCAACAACTGTGTTATTTCTCAGAGTTAGACAGCCAAAAATCTTGGTGTTACTTTTGATCTTACTCTCTTCTTTGATCAGCGCATTAAATAATCACTAAGACGGCCTTTTTTCACCTACGCAACATCAAAAAAATGTAGTCTTTTCTGTGCGTGGCTGATGCAGAGACCTTAATTAACGCCTTTGTTTCATCCACCCTGGATTATTGTAATGTTTTATTGTCAGGCCTTCTATGTGCTAGTACTCAAAGTCTTCAAATAATTCCAAATGCTGCAGCTTGAATTTTAACTCAAACTAACAAATTTCACCATATTATACCAATTTGAGCTCCCCTTCACTGGCTTTCTACCCATGTCAGATCAGACTTTAAGGTATTTCTGATGCCTTCAAAAATTGTAAATGGGCACGCCCCTTCGTACCTGTCTGATCTCTTTAAACCTTATAAATATGCCATCCTGCGCTCTCCGCTCTCAGAATACAGGGCTCCTGTCAGAGTTAAAATGAAGTCAGCAGGCTGCAGGGCCTTTTCCTATCATGCAGCCTTCCTCTGGAATAACCTCCCTGTTGATATCAGACAGTCTGACTCTGGTGAGGCCTTTAAAGCCAAACTTAAAACTCATCTTCTCACCATAACTTTCAGTTAGTTGCTTATTCAATGATTACTTCAGGCCTTGTACCTGTTAACATTATCCTTCTGGCATGTCGCAGTCTCAATGAGCCTATTAAGCTTGATACTTAAAGTCAAGTAAATTCTAGTTATATAGCCCAACATCACAAATCACAAATTTGCCTCAAGGGGCTTAACAATCTGTACAGTCATCGTCATTGTCTGGCAGACAAGATTACAGTTCACTGAAAACCACAATAATTAGTAGAGCACTGCATCTCTCCATCCCTCTGGTTGTTTGACATCCCACAAGCACATGAGAGTCCAAGTTGTATGCCTCTCTCTGTGTCTCCCTGTTACCTCCTTCTTTGTCCTTTCTTTTCACTCAGACTCCTCTATGTGGAACCATCTGCCATCCTGGGACCTCTGTCTCTCCCATGATTGATGGTGCCTCTTTCCAGATGTTTTGGGTCCATATCTTTGTCCACCAGGAGATGGCCTCACCTCTTGTCTCCTTCTTTCTCTTGTGTACATATTGTCCTTCTCTTTCTTTTGCTCTGTGAGTTTGTTTCCTTTGGCCTTTCTGTGTGAACAGTGTGCTTGAACTTTGCCTTTTGTGAGTCCTGGACAAGGGTCCCCTCAACCATTGCTCTTCCTTTTACATTTTTTTTAATCCCTGTTAAAGGGTAGTAGGAATGATCAGACATATTGAAATATTTTTGTCTCTTTAGATGTTGCAGGTATGCAAAGTAACTCACATGCCAGCTTTGCCAGTCTGGGGAATCTCCCTGCATTGGCTTTCCACCAGTCTGTTGGCTTTGCCAGCAGACCAAGGATATAAAAAGTTCAGAATCAGAAATGGTTTTATTGCCAAGTAGGTTTTCACTTACAAGGAATTTGCTGTGGCATGTTGGTGCATGACAACAAACATAGTACTAAAAATATGAATAAAGATTAATGCAAGTACTGTCAGTTAAAACAGCATTTAGAAAATAGAGAATAGACAATAAACACACGCTAAACAAACATGGAGGTTCTCAAGCTCAACATCAACATCAAGTGGTCGGACGGAATCTGTGTAAATAATAAAATATGTAAAAATCAATTATCAGCTATAGCTTGGTTTATGAGAAAAAATACAAATTTAGAAAACCCATCATTTATTTTAGAGACTGGACTCGATGCAAAGTGAAAATGTAATGTTATAGATAATGTTAGGCTTACCATCGTCAGGGAGGAGCAGACTTTTTTCTTGAATTACACCACTTGCGTGTAGTCTTCCTCTCTCCTCACGAGATGTCCATTGATGAAGCCAGATGTGACAGGGTAAACGTTGCACACTGGACTCAGTTGACATCACTGTTGTTGCACACTTAAGCGTGGCTAAAACTGGCCTTCAGTATTCCTCTTTCAGCTCCAGCGTCTTAGTGGTATCCAGCTTGATGACAGTCCGGTAGGATAGGACAGAAACCACGGCCAACGTCTGTTCCACTAGCCAGTGAAACATGTTGCAAACCAAATTCCACCTGGTCTTGGTGGAGTGGATGAGCTGGTGGAATCACAGTGCCATTTGCTGTTGCTTTTCTTGTAGGGCTTTGGTTGCAGCCATGCTCCGTGGCTGACAAGCCTGCCAGCCACGGAGATTAACTTTTTGAGGTAGACAGGAAATCTGTTTTTATTAACAAGCTTAAGTGTGTGTGTGAAGCAAGCCACTGAGTATCAGGTCACTCTTATTGGGTCATCACAATACTTTTCTTCATCCGCTTAATTTTACAAAGTTGCTGCTGTCTTCCAGAGTCACACCTCAAGATGGCTGCCTAATTTTTTTTTTCATAAAATAGTTTGATTATGGCCTCTGTCGGCAGCTATTTGAAACAACATACTTTGAAAATACACAATTCTTCTGACAGGTGATGGAATTTCATAGGTGACTGTTTATATTTCAAATCAGTTTTTTCATTGGTTGATTAAATCTCACGTGATGGAGCAAATCCTTATTGAATTAGTTGATCATCGATTGTTATCATCCATGTTCTGAATGAGTAATGTCTGCACGTGTTTAACCAGGAATGCTGTGATGAACAAAGGATGATTAAATGATTAAATGAACTGAACAGTGTGTATCAGATGGAACATTTGGAAAGGGGACAAAAGAGCACCTTAACATTATCGAAATCAACATATGGCACCATTCTACAGCAGTATTAGTATTGAAAGCACAGATGAAATGTGTACCAGTTCATGTTACCTAATTCTCCCTAAATTAGGCAAATTGCTGTTTAGGCATCAAAAACAAATAGCATAGAAAAAGTATTGTTTCACAGTTGGGAGGAGCAGGGAAGATGCCACGCTGATCTACCATCTCTGGTCCATGGAGGTGAGCTGGTCTTTGAGTCTCAGGCAGCTCTCGGAACTCTGCAGGGATGCCTTAGAACAGTGGAACATAGTCAGTTCTCTCAGGTCAGATGTGGGTCATCCTGTGATAAACTGACTGATATCTTTGTGAGGTGGTCTGGTTTCCTTTCAGAGCTGTTGTCTGCTCAGCGGGGGTCTCGGGAACAGTAAAGCTGGGGGATTTGATTTGGCAGATATGTTGATCACCAGACAATCCTACAGGTGTAAGGACAGATAGAGTATCATATGCTGCATGGATTGTAAAGCCTCATGAAGCATATTTGTGATTTGTGAGAATGGGCTACATAAATAAAATTATATTTAGTATATCTATTATTGATACAGTGAGTTACATATTGATATTGTCCACTAGCTGCAAACACTGTTAACTTAATTTCCATCTTTTACGGTAAAAAATGTCCAAATTCTCTGATTTGTGAATATTTGATCATTTCTTTGCTCCTCTATGACAGTAAACTGATATCTATGAGTTGTGGACCAAAGAAGTTTTACCGACCAAATAAGTAATTGATAAATCAAGAAAATGATCGACAGATTAATAATTGTTAGTTGCAACCCTAACAGATGTCAAAAAGATGTTTACTATTGCCCTGTTTGCACCAAAATGTACCGCAAATTGTAAATTCTTATGCAATTATTAAGAGCTGATTTATTGAGATGAGCAGTAGATGGCACCAGCTCTCCTGTCAGAAAACCAGAGGAAGGTACAATAAGAGCGCCAACCTCAAATTGTGAAGAGCAACGTTGAAAACAATGGAAATATGTTTGTTTATTTCATGTATTAATGTGAGGAAGGTTATGTGAAACAGCTGATCAGTTGTGAGTTAAATTTTCGCTCGTTTCCATCTCCCAAATAAGTGCATTAATACATTTTCGAAAGTATACTTTTACTTTTTTAAAACTTTTTTTAATGTGATATTTCAAAATGCAAATAAAAGTACATTGAATGAAACACGTCTTATGCCATACTCATGATGCTATCCTGATCTTGACTTGAGACAGAGAAACAGAGAGTGAGAGAGTTGGAGGGGGTGAGTGTGGGAGACAGGTGGGCGGTGGGTGAGGGCGCTTTGATGTCAGGAATATGTCTTTGAAGCCTGTTAGCTTTGTAATGTGCTTTAAACGTTTCCATACCTGAGCAGAATTTTTACCTCTTACGGTCTTCCTGCTACCTGTGCCTAACCCCGATGTCAAGAACAAATTCCCATAAGTCCTGTGATCCCACAGGACCTGAAGATAGTGAGAGTGCACTGGCAAAATTATATCTTCACACTCATGTTGTGAGGAAGTCAATTTGCCCCTAAACTGTAAGCTATCTCATCCTTTCACTCCACTCTCCTGTCTTATCAGTCTCTCCGTCTCGTAGTCCCAGGTTTCAGCAGACACCAACAGCAAATCGAGATGCTTCCTCTCTGACACAGTTGAGGCTGAGAAGCACCACAACAGGCTGCTGTGTGTCTGTGCCGCTTCCTGTCACCTCCCCTCCCTGTGACCTAAACCAAATACAAGTGTCACACCTGAGGCACAGGGACCATAAAGAGCACTAATCGGCAGATGCCAGGGTGTTCTGCACAAAGTGCTCCAGTATGACAGTCCGTTCCCCTTGTAATTACTGCATCTTGGTTGGGATCATTAAATATTCATCCACCATCGGCTGGGAGCTGCTCCAACTCTGCTAAATCAGTGGCAGCTCTTTTCACATACAGATTGGTAGTGCTCCCTTTCCTTTTGTATTCCCTTGTCCTCTTTATCATATTCAAACTTTTTTACTTTTAACTTTGAACAAGAGTTTCACAAGTTTTAGCTCATATTTATGATTATTATTATTATTATTTTTTACCTTTCTTAATGTTCTCTTTTGGTAATGTAATAATTCAGACAAGCAAGGGTCAGACATTTAAAATATGATTTAAAATATGATCCCTCAAAAAATCAATATCAAGTTAATATCAGGTTTCTCTTGAGTTGAAGTTTTTAGTTCAAAGATAAATGCTCCGAACGTGCTCTGAACACGAGAGTCGGCCGAGGAATAACCACGATCCTCCTTGTGTAGCATCTTTTATACCCTTTGCCTCTACGGTGCGTACGTGCTGAATTGCACTGAGTCGTACATTGTGCAAATTACCATCTCCTCCAGATCCAGTTGTATCCTGTTTGTGCCATACAACTTCCCCTCTTTGCTTCCCTATCTTCAATCAAGTTGCAATACTTTGCCAGGTCAGGGTCACTTTGCCCTGACACCGAGTTCCTTACTCAACATTTCAACATGATTTACTTTTGACCTTATTTTTCTTACTTTCTAACTTGCTTTCATGCATTCATAATCATTGACAATCAAATAATCAGTTATAATCATACAATCATGTTTCCATTCATTGTTACATTTATCACAACATCTCATTCTTCAATACAGAATCAACTACAATCATCATAAAGCTTTTGGATATTATAATCTCTGTGCATTGCCTCATTCAGACGGAGAGTCCCTTAGTGTTTTGTTCTTATCTTTTAACTGCGCTGATGATGGAAAGTCCCTTGTTTTCCACTTTAGGGCCCAATTGAGAGTCTCATATTACTTTTATGCTGGTATTAGTGGATTAGGGATCTCAACTCTTTTGACAGTATACACTATATTTGGAATATTTTTGCTTTACCTCACCTTCCTTTTCCAATTGGAAACCACTGTTATATAAGCCAAATATCGCTCTCTCCAAACCATCCAGACTCAGTTGGGAAAATCTGTAATTTTTCCAGCAGAACATGGGAGTTGCTGTTCTAACGCTGCCTTGATCAATTAGTTTGTTTGTGTTATTGCGTGACTTGGGTGTTTTAAAGGATTACAGTAGCACAAACAAACTAACCGATCAATGCAGCAGTAGATCAGCAATTCCTCAAGTTCTGCAAAGTAAAATGACCGTTTTTCCCAAAGGACTCTGGTTGAGCAAGAGAGAGGGACATCTGGCTTATATAATGGTAGTTTCCTGTGCACGAGGCTGTCTGGTGGCAAGGTAAAGAGGTGAAAATATTTAAAATATAGGGTAAACTGTTTGTGATCTTCCAGAGCAGAACATGGCTTAGTTTCCGTGCTGGTCCTCCTCTCTGCTTTTCCAAACTGTCGGCATGTCCACATGCACTGTAGTTGATACACTGACACTTAAATCACATTTAATATTTGATCTGTTATTCACGGTCTGCAGAGGGGAGAAACAGATGCTATTGTGATGTTGCAGGCAGACATAAAGAAGAGACGGGAGGGAAGGTGTGAACTCCACAAAATATTAAGGCTGCTCTCCAACATGAATTACAAAGCAACAAAATGTGAGAGTGAGCTGAAAATCACCACTATCCCACAGGATTAAGTCTAAAGACTAAAAGCACGGGTACCATTTGGGTTAAATCTGTGTGAGGGAGGTGCATTTAATATGAGAGATGGGTCAATTCAATATACTCAGCTTTATTACTCCCATGTGTCTTTAAAAAACAGACCAAATGCCTACACTATAAGCCAGGGGACAACCGGAAGCTAAAGGTCAAAGTGGTATTTTAGAAAATTGCAAATTCTAACTCACAGCAGCGGATCCAACATTCTGGAACCCATTGATGTATTCTAACAGTAAATGAGCTTCAAAAATTACTTTTTTTCCTCATTTATAAACCATCTTAAGACACTGTAGTTGCAAAATATAGTTATATTGTTATAGATTTAAATATTTGTTTTTACATTTACTGAATTAATTATGAACAATTATTGTGATTTAATAACCGGTACAACAGATGTAAATGCTATAAAGATGTGCTATATGTGTCACAGTAAGGTGTTAAAGGCTAACCCATTAAAAAGAAAAGTGATGACAATATTGTCTACCATTGGCTGTTAATTACTTTGAGCTGAGACAAAGGTGTGATAGCTTTTCTTTAACAAATTGAACGCTAATTGGAGCCCTTCAAAAGTCATGTTTATTTATAAAGCCTGTTATCACAAACAAGGACTACACTGGCTGAGCCCACTTAAGTAATTACCAAATTATACAGCAGAGTATGTTTACTTATTAGTTTGATCAGGGAAATGTCTAAAAGTTTAGAAAAAAAGAGTGTTTGAAAGATACATTTATTGTAAAGGGAACACACAGGAAGTGAGAATGTTTACAAGCAGCTCTGTTATTACTTTTCTGAGTTCGTGTGGCTGAATGCACATAATGCACATGCGCTCATTAATATCAAGCTTCTAGCTTGATATCATCATTCTGATGTAACATTGCACAATGCAGTTGTTGACTTCTCTCATAATTCTGGAGGTTGCTTTTGGGCCCATTAGCGGTGAAGCCCATGAATGAGGTTGTCAGATAGTTGGGAGGCTGCCCCATCCATTTGTGGTTCACAGCAAAATACCCCGACAACCACCAACCACACTGCTATTAAATTTAGAATGGGTATTTATGGTCACACTTTTCAGCACACTTCATGATATCTCACTGGCATACTAAAATACTTAAATTTTCTTACCACATTCACAGAAATAAACCATTTTTGTTTTAAGACAGTGCCTGCAACTTGTAGTCTGTCTCCACCCTCAGAACAACCTTTACTTTTTCAGCCCTACTAGGTCCCCTTCTCCTACTTAACTCCAACCCACTCATTCGACCATAAACACAGTATCAGCAGGGGATATTTGCTCCCTCATCACAGACATCACTGTTTACTGAAATGACAGATGGGACTGGATTACTGTTGTGCAAGTTCACACTTCACAAGAGCTAGTGAAGTGTGAACTTGTATCAAGTTCACTTCACTGAGATTATATTGAACTAGTTTATGTTCGTAGCTCAAAATTTTGAATTTTGAAGTTCACAGTCCCAAAGATGAACTAGTTTGCGTTCATTTCTTCTGTTTGTTTTCTTAAAATTTAATTTCAAATAGAATCTCCTCCTACCAGGTCAGTCATGTCATCCCAAGTGGTGCACAATATTCAAGTTTTTTGCATTAATTTTTAATGGCCAGGATAAGTCATGGGGCAAAGATCACTTCTTAGATGTATTGCAATTCTCTTTTAAAAGCAGGAAGTAGTCAAAAAATTAATTATGTATAGAAATATCTATATGGCTAAATGTTCAAATTTTTCCACTCTCTCAATTGATTATCCTTGTTTTTTGGCTGGTGAGTGAGGCAAATCTACCATCCACTTACATATTTTACCAGCATTTGGCTGGTGGGTGGTGCAAATTTTGTGCCCTGATCAAGATGCATCGATGAACGTTTTATAATCATATCATAGCCCTCTGAATCAGAATAGAAATGAATCGTGAGGCGCCAAAAGATTTCCTAACTATTTATGTCTTATGATTTTTTACAACAACTTACAACAGTTTGTATGTTTTACTAGCAGACAGCAAACATAGGTTACTATATGTCAAAACAGCCACAGCAACTACACAGTCAAGAACAAAGAGCTAATGTGTGAGAACTGCAAGGAGATGAAGAGGAGAGACGCCTGGATGTAGGCGAGAGATGTGACCCAACAGTTCATCATAGTTCATAATAATGCAGAAAGGAGACATTTCATACAGGAGACAAGAATATATAACGCAGGTAAAATATGCTTTATGACAAAAAAGTTTTTATATCATTGGTGTGCATAAGACTGCAATTACATTGTCACAACCATGTCATAACACCAGTCATGAACATGACGGAGCTTTAATGAATGTTTATGACTATTGTCATTAAGTATCATAAGTGTGTCATGAATGTTTTCCTTCACTTCAAGTAAAGTGGTACATTATGAACTTTTAATAAAGATGGCATTAAGTTTTATTACACAGTCAAATACTTTTGTAACGGTGTCAAAAATAATTTCCTGGATATCAAGTAAAGTGGTCTCTGAAAATGTTATAAGGCCAGTTTGATAACAGAATACAGTACCAAACTGACTGGTCTGCAGTTAGCTGTTTGTTTGTTTGTTTGGCATTAGCTAGTTATGTCACTTAGCTGTGGAGCTAACCGACTAATTAGCTGACCTCAAAATGACCAACGCAAGAAAACATGCCATACAAATTACAAAAAAGGTAACATCATGCCCATGACTGGTTATGACAGTGTAATGATCTTATGCCCACCCCTTCAAATAAAATGTTGCCATATCATGTCATCTTGTATCCATATTTTCATCTCCATCCCCCTCTCTCCCTCCATCTTTCTCTGCTGCGAGTCTGAATTCCACTTTTTTATCAGCTGATGACATGACGTGAGTGTTGTTAACTATCTCGTGATTTAACGGTGTTCATGTTCACATTCATTAGTTGTAAACTGATTAGCTCACACATGAGCTAATAAAACATGAGTACGTTCAGTGAATGTACCAGAAGAGCTTTCACAACACTGCACAACACTGACTGTACTGTTCTGTAAAGCAGCTGAATATTATACAACTTACTGAGCACAGTCATTTGAAAACCGCACAAAAAGTGATAAATTCAATGTAAGCATGTTCCATATTGTATTGTTAACAATAACATCAGTTCCATGGCTGAAAGTGAAAGTAAATAGTACAGGATTCATAGTGGAGTTAGTTCCAGAGAGGGAAGCAACTTCGGTAGTGTGGAAGTGGTTTGTTTGCAAAAGATCAGATGTACAGAAACCAAATAATATGTAAGTTATATGTTATATCATCAAGAATATTGTTATTACAGAAAACCATGAGACTATTGTGATATTTTTCATGGCCACCAATGTCAGGCTTGAGACACTGACAACCTTGAAAGTCATTTTGAGAAACATTTTTCCACCAATAGAGTTTATGTTTACTGTGACACCAAGCTGTTAGATATGGTAATTTGTCAATGAATGAGTCCACTTAAACCTTGACACAATGTCACATAATGACAGCATTGTTGCAAAGGCTGCAAACAAATGGTGACAATGCAACGCGTCCTTGAAATGGAAAGTATATCAGTTCAGAACAGATTATAAAACTCACGACCAGGTGCAAAGACTAAGGACAATCAGCAGAAGAAATGACCATAGTTCATATTTTGTTTAGTTCTGTCACAGACAGAAAGTCACAAGCTTATTAGCCTTGATAGCATGGTAGCTGAATAACACACATGCAAAAAAAGAGGATTTTTAATAGGCTTACTTAAGACCTTGGCTACATAATAGGTTTATTCATATGCATCAAACCATTCTCATTAATAAGAGCACAAGTGTGACAGCGGCCTACGTCTAATCACAACAAGCTAAATACAGCTGCACTGACAAACGTTCCAAAGGTCACAACAAGTACATGGCATGACAGCCGACACAACATCAACAACATAATGCGAATAAGAATTACTTGAACTTCTTGTTTGCAGCTTTACTGAAGCTCTTGTAGTCCACAGCCTTGGCCTTTAGTTTTCACACAGTTGTCTGAGACTGGCCAGAGCTGAAAGTCAGTAGTCCTTGACAAGTCTGAGTGTATGTTTTTATCTGTTTTAAAGGCAAAGGCTGACATTACTGTACTTTATCTTTTTATCACCAACAATTTCCCTGAATAGACTGCAGCCAGACATGAATTCATCCTGCTTAAGTGTTGTCTATCACTACAGACTGATATCACTTCATCTTATCTGGTGTAGGGCTGGACGTGTGGGGAGGCCGTTAACTCTTTTAGAAGACTGCAAATGTGGATCCAGGTAACGAGAAATGTGCCTGCCAGTGGCTCCAAACTATTTACACATTGCATCTTCTTAGCTGGGTTGCTAACGTTAACCCACAGGCAAGTTTACATTCAGAATGAGGTGGTTTTGTTCAGAGTTGGAGCTAAATCTGCAGATTTACTGTAAGAGCAGGACCATAATGTGTCCTCATTTTCTATTTCTACACATGTTAAATAAAACACCTTTGACAGAGCTTAGCCATAATGTCTTTCTTGCTCACTTGCTGCTATTTGTGGTTGGTGGCTAAGTTGCAGCAATATTAGTGCTTCTAGCATGTATATTACATTTAAACATCCACTGAGCACTGACTGTCCAATACATTTTACAGATCACTGTCGGCTCCACTGGCCTTTACCTTCTAAAGATTTGTTTGTTTTCCTCTATTTTGTATGGTTCAAAAAGAAGGCCTATGGGTTATTAAAATCATTAAAATCAATCAAATCATTTTCTGCCTAAATGCCTGGATCACATCTTTTGTACAAGAGTGTATTGTTGGCCATGTGGGAAATCTATCCTTTATCTATCCTTTATCCTCTGGGAACCACAAAAATCCATAGACATTAGTGATTTTGGAAATATGTATACATGGACCAAAGCATTAAGGGGAAAGTTTGACTGCCTATTGTGTGAAAAGGTCAGGGGGTCTTCCTTAGGGTGTGATGAATATCTTTACTGAACAGTAGAGCAATTGACAAGTACTTTTGAGATGTTTGGCCAAATGTTGAGGAAAAAAAGGTAATTATGTTCATGTGGTCCCCGTTTTTAAATAGCCTGGGGCCTGGGGTCTCAAATTAGCCTTGGCATCATCATCGCACAGCAAACAACAAACAAATAAAATAAAATAAAAAAATAAAATAAAAGGTTTGGGCTGTTTGTTGTCCAGAATTGTAACTATGAGAAACATGTTTGTATAAACTGTACCCAAGAATTATCAGTGGTTGTAGTTGTAGTGGTAGTGGTGTTAGTATACTACCGCTACCATTACTATTGCTTTGAATCTTTTAGTGAAAGTTGCATCATGCATTGAATTGTGTTCTCTTTCCTTAATTCCTCTTTCTCTGGTTCCAACAGCTGGTCCCCCCTTGATAAAGACCAGAATGCACTTGAGGTTTCTGCCTGTTAAAAGGAAGTTTAACCTCGCCACAGTCACCTCAGTGCTCGTTCTTGGTGAGAATAGTTTGGTTTAGAAAGAAATGGTTTAGACCTGCTCTATTTGAAAAGTGCCCTGAGATGAGTTGCATGATTTGGCACCTATTCAAATAAAATTGAATTGAATTAGTTAACTTATACGTATATCTGTTATATTTATTCATAAACATTTGCCAAAAACACTAACAAAATGTCAACTTGCTATACTCTGTGCATGTCCTGTTATCCTGGGACATTTTACACATTTATAAATGAAACATTCATTAATGACAAGAATTCTAAGCATTTGTCATTTGTAGGTAGATTTGCACAATAAAATACCCTAATCTTGTATGCAAAACACTGTACATTATGTTGATTGTCATTTTTTGCGGTGGTTATGCCTTGTAAGATGTCAGTTACACGAAAGCTCTGAAGCTTATAATTTCTTAATTAGTTAATAAAATTATAATCACTCAATGTTGCCTTTAGTGACAGATTCAATCTGACTTTAAACTGAGATTTTCTCTGCCTCCCACACCACATACAGCATCATCCACACCTGGGCATCCCAGACATGGTGTCACCTTGGTGCATTATCCAAGCCCCCCCCCCCCCAAATTTCCACAGTGAAGGACTCCTCTGTTCTACACCTTTACTGGAGTTTGTTCACAGGTGTACCAAAGACACTCCTTTTCTGTCATGTTATCTGTGCACAGGTTCCAGATGAAATGATCATCTTGACTGAAAGATGAGGGTAAAATGTATTCTTTTTTAGTCTTTGTCAGATTTACACTGCCTATGCCATATCCTGCCTTAACATTTATGTGGCAGCAATGCAAAGCAAAAATGTGTTTTTACTCATTTCTATTTGATTAATACTGTTGGCTGCTAAATAAACATGTATTAAAAGAACCTCAGAGTTAGTGATAATGAGGCGTCTCCACTGGCTGTTGGGAAATGAGCAGAAAGCAGAGGCTGCGGCAGCATTCAGTGAGGAGCTCTCTCTGAGGAAGCACTGCTCTGCCGGCTGTAATAAATTGGCTGTTTATTACGTTACAGGAAATTAAACAGTGGCCCAGGAAAGGCTGCACGTTCATTTAAACTCCTGAAGAGAAGAGGTTTAAAGGACCAAAAGTCACTCCACAATCCCTCCAAAGGAGAGTGAGATGCCTCAGAAAAAAAATCCTTTTGTCTTGCGTTTGCCTTTGCTCCCTTTCATTTCTTTATAATGTCAAATTTGCTCTCTTATCTTAATCCATCATTAACAGTGTTCTCTGCTCAAGTCTGATCTCCACTAATGACTTAAAGGAGCCAGCTGAAACACTTAGACTCACCGTTGAGCTTACATTCATTGCTCGCACTCTGAAAACTGCATGTCAAGGAGACAAACAACGCTCTGATGATAACAATGATGATAACTCACATTTTACAGCACATGTGGTGCTGCTGCTATATTAGAATTAAATTTCTTTATTGTCAAGACACACAAATAAAAATCATTTGATATTTTTGAAATACGCACTTGGCACACTGTGAGTACTGCACATAAACAACAGAAATAAAATTCTTATATCTTGCTTTAAGGAAAATAAGAATTTGTGTCACATGTGAATGTTTTATTGTTCAAACTGAGGGAGAAGAGAGATGATAAGTGGTCAGAGGAGGCATTGCATGTGCATTATCAATTGAAGGCATCGCAAATGCCCCTAACTGTGCCACCCCTCCTACTCCTCCCTTTTAAGAATAAAACATCAGAGAAACAACAGTGGTATGTTTACAGATGCTGTAAGTAACATTCATTGCACTAGAGGGCACAGAAACCAGCATCTCAAGCCAAAACAAGAATGTGGCTTTGTTTACTCAATAAAGTTAGACAAAAAAAAAAAAGAGTAGCATCTGAACACACAAAAACTGAGATCAAACTGTCAAGCTATTCAGTGCTAATCAAATAGGGATCAAGATTATGTTACTACCAGTGTGTAACTGTCACAAAGTAACTGTTACAAAGTAATGAATGGATTGAAGTGTAATTCCACTACTTTTGGAAGTAACTAAACATGTAACCAATTACTTTTCTAAAAATAATAACGCAACTATTGAAATTTAAATGGGCTAGTTACTAATTACTTCTGTCTTGCCTGAAACTGGAGAGGACAGCAGACGAAGCAGACAAACAACCTATTCCCCAATATATGATATAATGTCACCCGACCTTGACGACGGTGGCATGAGACAATTCAGGCGATGTGACCATGTTTTTCATCAATATAAACTGTTCATCATACAATCATTTATTAACTACTGTAGCAACGTTTGGTAAACACACCAGCTTCCTGTGGGTCTTTTACTGGATTCCTCTGTCTAAACCAGGGACAATAAAAGTGCAGCTTACAGGTAGACACTATTCCTTGCTGCCCTCTAGTGGTCAGGAGTATTAATAACTCCTATTAGTGATAATAGGTACAATGATAAATAAAAATCAGTTGATACTAAAATAGTATAACTACACTAAATAATATAACTACAATAATACAATATAGCTACAGTATGTGACCATAAATAAGAGAATTAAAGCAGACATCTAAGTAGTAACATAAAAATGACTTTCCCTAATAACTAATTACTTTTATAATGTGGTAATTGGTAAAGTAATTCAATTACTTTTTCAGAGAAGTAACCACTAACTGCAACTAATTACTAAATTGCAGTAACTTGTCCAGTTCTGGTTACTGCATTGCCTATTTCTCACTTAAACTGTTTTCAGAAATATATTTTAGTCCACTGTTTAGCTGTAATATGTGAAATATTGTGACCAGGCGGCTGCCACCTTGGGTCTGGTTTTAGTCAGATCACACTGTTGAATTAGTTTTAATTAAAATGTGGATTAAGATTCTATAACTGCATTGCTGATTTGTCATCTGAAATGTTTTCAGAAACATAGTTTTGTACACTATTTAACTGTAATATGAGAAACTTATACTCACGAGGCCACCATGTTGAAAATGGATGCAGGGAGGACAGAGAGGGACTCACATGGCCTAACATGCACTGTTGGTCTGGATTGACAAAGAAACTCGGAGTGCAACACACACACACACACAGACAGAAGGAGTGTGACTTCCTCCTCTGCTCAGGAGGCCATTACTCCACTTTATCTTTACATAGCAAATAGTTGTTTGCTGACATCTAGTGAGGCTGAATGTCTTTTATTGCACCTTTAAAGAATCAGTCTCAGTGCAAAAGAAATGGATGTTTATCAAACAGAAGAATGAAAATATGTTGTTACATTTATCTGTTTTTATGTCAGTGTGAGACAATCTGATCGTTTGCACTTGCAGCATCACAAACAGGCAGAGGAGAAACAGAGAGAAGACAGGAGAGCTGTGAGTCAATATGAGACTAAAGCAGGCGGCTGGATGCTGTCACATCAACACCGTCCAGGTCCAAAGTTATTTTGGTGAACGGCTGATGTAGAAGAGCTTCTATCACTGTAAGCTTGAGTCTGTTTCATCAGCCACTGACAAGTTTGGACTTGGGACAGTGTGGACGAGTCTGTTCAGTAAACAAACTGTCTCTGGATATGCAGCAAAGAGCTTCACAATATGGAAGAGACCCACATGCATAGGTAGTTAAACAGTTTTACTTTTAGGTCCATTATCCACGCTTTTCAGCACAACACCTTGCTTAATATTATCATAAATTATTCACAGTTTGTACCTTAAATAAACAAATTTGTAGCACAGATGCAGATTAAGTTGTTTACCCTGTATAATCACACAGGGAAATAAGTAGTTGTGTTTCACTGTGCTGTACTAATCACTCTGAGTGCAGCGCTTTAGCAGGCAACACAGCACAGCAGTTCTGTATTACATTATTCAAGCCCCGCTTACACACCCTCCAAGCTCTCTGCAAATGTCCAGGATGTAATAAATAGACCTAACTGGAATGTAAGTAAGTGACCAGCCAAGGACGAATCATTAAGAGAGCTTTTCAAATGGCAGGAATTGGCTGGAATTTCTGTGTGTGTAACGCAGTGGATGAAAGTAAACAGAAAACACACAGTGTGCCTGTCTGCACCTCAGTCTAAGTGTCATCGTGTGGTTATGTAACCACAGAGTTCATTGCTCAATAGAGAAAGATGAATGACATTTAGATATTAGAACAATATTGTGGGCTCAGATCTTTCTTTATTGGTATGTATATACTGTATTTATTGGTCTATTATGTGTACTTTTGATACTTTATATTGCAATTGTACGTATTGTACTGTTTACTTATTCATGTTCTTTCTCTTATCTTCTCCTGATATCTTTATTTATGTCTCTTGTATTTCTATATTTTATATGGTACTTTCAGTTTTTTTATACTTCATATTTCTCTTCACTTTTATATTTGTCTCATTGTTCAGTGGTATTCAAAGTGGAAGGCAAAGAAAGAATTTCATTGTACAGGGAATCTTGTTTTTAACTGTGCATATGACAATGAACACTTTGACTTGATATCATACTGTAAGAGTTTCCACGAATTTCACTTTAAAGGCACAATACATAAGTTCTGCCACTACGGGCTTCTCTCTCAATAAAACAATAACAAAAGACATAATTTAATGATGTTGTGAAGAAGCGTGGAATCATGGGAGTTGTTTTTCACTTTTAAACAACCACCATGGCAGATTAAAATCCGACTCAGGCAGAAATCAATTTCATATACAAGGTAATATTAAAGTTTTATTCACGTTATGGTGGGTCACGTGCACTGACTTCCTACCTCACTCTCTGACATATCACAATACCACGCATTCCAAGCAAGGAAACACACCATTACCTTGAATAAATTATGGATTCCTCTGTGTGAGACCATTGGGGATAATAATAGGCGCACATTTTAACAAAATATACATTGTATAACAGAGATGCATTATTACACATGTTAATGCAGAAATGTTGTTGTTTCAACCCTGTCCTCTTGAAAATACATTTTTATGTTTCATAATTATGTTTTTATGACAATATAGTTATAGTATATTATGTATATTATATAGTTATAGTATATTATGTTCAGAGATGTTTCTTTGAGTAAATGAATTGGAACATTTATATATGAGGATTCCCAAAGGGATGGTTGTGATGGAGTTGTAGGTGGTGGGCATACAAAGTGCAGAAGTAGGACAGGTTCGCGTCCACACTGCAACAAAAGCACTTTAGTTACAGTAAGGAAAAGATTGTGATTCCAGCTAAAGGTACAGCAAAGGATTCTGGAGAAAGAAGGTCTTTAAATTATAGATACTCTGGATTTGTGGCTTGAAGATGGTTGATAAGTTGCATCTGGTGCTTTAGTAATGAAACTCAACAATCAACTTTCTTAACCACCTTACTCTAGTTTTCTTTCAGACTGCTCGAATTACATTATGTTTAAAGGTTATTAAGCGTTCAGTATCAACAACTTGCCAGGTACATTAATGGACAACATTTACTCATTATATTCAGTAATTTGGTCAGCATCACATTTCAAAATGTATTTGCTGTTGCTAATTAGTTGTATAGAAACATCATTTCTAGGAGACGGGGTTGATTGCTTAATGAATATTAACCCACCAAATGACCTCCTGCTCATAATGCTATAATGAGAGTTGCCCAACTGGCAAAATATTTGCAAAGATTAAATTAAAACTGTAACTTTGCATTGACATTACATTGTCCTTTTTTTCTCTCTCCTTTTACAGTCTGCTCTCCTTTGCTACCTCCTTTTATTCACTTTATTTATAATTCCTTGTCATCTTTTTATTCCATTCTTCTATGTTCTGTTAATATTCTCTCCACTCTTTTGTGCATTTTTCACTTTCCCATTTCTATTCTCTCCCTCCATCCTCTCCTAGTATGATGGCAAAATGATTGCCTATCCACAGAGGGGATCCTCATCTACTTTATTACACAGGTAAAAACAGGCAGGTTATTCCATCACTGTTCTCTCTCGGCTCCTGCGGACCAAAGCAAAAATAATAATGATGATGATTCTGTTATTTTTTGGATAGAAAAACAAGAAAGCCATTCAATATTAATCCGTCTTTTAGGGGTGGTTGTAGAGTGGGCCGTACATGCCGAGCCTCAGTGGAGGACGGAAGAATGTAGAATTGAAAAGCTGGTCATGAATAAATATGACACCACATTTTTCCTTCTCCTTATCGAGGTTGCCCAGAGAGAGGTGGAAAAGGAAGCACACTGATTACTGCAACTGCTGCTGACTCGCTGACAGCAGATGTCTTGTTGATGATAGGGCACATAACTACATGAAGGCAACATACAAATCTGTGGAGAGTTAGCATACAACCGCATGGCACTGTGTGTATAGTATAAACCGGACATTTAGGCCTATGATTCTTCTTAAGTACAGTCATAATGTCCAGCGTCTCAATGAGGACCTCGAATGATTTCTCTGGATTTTGGACTGTTACTTGTGTATCTGCAGTCTATATATTTTTATGGGTTAAGTCAGTGGCGGACTTAGGCTTTCTGAGGGTAAAGAATTTTTAAAAAAGCAGCAGGGGCACCGGTGCACCAAAGTCTCGATGCATTTATGATGCAACTTACAAAGACTGGCTTACATTAGTATTGTTTTATTATGTGGTTTCTATTGAAAAGGCACCCTAAAGGACACTTTATCATGTTTTGTCCCCTGGAAGAACACCATAGAGGGAACTTTCTCTCGTTTTGACTGCTGAAAGGCCACCCTAGAGGACACTTTTTCATGTTTTGTCCATTACGGGCACCCTGGAGGACACTTTTTCTTATATTGTCTCCTGGAATAACATCCTAGAGGGCATTTTTTCACATTTTTTTCCACTGGAAGGGCAGCCTAGGGGGCACTTTTTCACATATTGTCCACTGAAAGGGCAGCATAGGGTGCACTCTTTCACATTTTGTCTGCTGGAAGGGAAGCCTAGTGGGCACTTTTTCATGTTTTACCTACCACAGGGGCAACCAAGGGGACTCTTTTGTGGCATTTCTTCATTCACTGGGGCACAAGGGGGAGCAATCTCCCCCGCTGACCCCCAGCGTCCACCAGCGGGTTGAGCGTTGCTGATTATGACTGCCGTATGATTTTAAAGGTTAGCACACACCACTGGGTTGCTGAATTTCAATTAACATAATCTTTTTTTCTCCACACAGATGTCAGCTCAAAAGCAAAAACAACAGAGAGATTTAAACATGCAGATTTAGAAAAAACAGCCACCTCACAAAACAATGCATCAAGATAATGCTTATGTGCAGCTGCCCATTGCCATGATGATGTCCTGCTGTGTCTGAGAGGCTTAACAGGAACTAACTGTACTTCATGGAATTGAATGAATAAAAAAAAAAAAAACAGAGGAGAAGGAAAAATGACACAGGTAGACACATGGAGATAGGCTACCACTGGTAGATGAATTGTTTGAAATAATAATGGTGTTTAATGCTCAGACAGGTCCTTTTGTGGAGGGGGGTAATATAAACCCTGTTGGGCTTTGCAGTGTTCCTCTAAGGGCTATTCTCAGCACACCGTGACGCTCATCAGCTCCTTCTGCCTCTCTGCACACTCTCTCTGCACACACACACACACAGGCACTCCCACACACCCTGCTCATGCATTCTCTCGCTTTGTTTATGTTTTTGTTTTTTGTCTGCCTTTTTTTTTTTCTCTCCCCAATCTCTCCCAGGTGATTGAACAAAAGATTACAGATTGCTGTCTTTAGCCGGGGAGGAGCGCAGGGAGCGCTATGCAGCAGTCACCACAGCTTAAAGAGACTGTGGTCCAACAGTCAGTGCTGACTGAAAGTGGTAGTATTTTTTATACTATGCAGAAAAATCAGTCAGAGTAAGTCATGTTAGCTGGAACGTATTCCTTGCTAGCAATCATGTCGACAACCAAAGTAAGGTGTAACGCATGCTGGTGGCTTTCACCTTTGAGTGATGTTTGGCAATCGGATAACATACTGTCTGGAGGAGGGACTGCATGAATACCAAGCAGACCAGCTGACATCTCACTTAAATCAGTGTCTGTCTGATTGACACACCTGGATAGTGAGGCGCATTGTGTGCGTGTATTTCTACTGAATGTACTGCAGGAGCATGTCACAGTGATTGACCTCATCTGCACAATATCTCCTTTCACCAGTCTGTTTTCCTGGAGATCATAAATAAGGGGGAGGTGTGGATTTTAACCCCCATCTCTGCCGCTGGCCAAGCTTGTACTGTTGTTGCCACTCGTGTAGAGTGGTCGCTCTCTCCCATGCCCCGACACACAATCTCTTACTCCTGCCTCTGATGTGTAGTGCACTCCAGGAGGCTGCTCATGATTATCTGAGCACTTCTCCATCTTTATTCTTGGTCATCTAGCTGAGCCTTCGGTTTGAATGACGTCTGTCTCCGCCTAGGGACAAGAGATGAAGAGATGGGAAAAAAGGGTTGAATCAAGATTTTATTTTATTTTTTTGGGGACCTTGGGAATTCAACTTAAAGGCACAGTTCACCCCCAAATCAAAAATACATATTTTCTTTTTTGGCCAGTAGAGCTATTTACCCATCTAGATTGTTTTATGTGATTTACTGAGTTTCGGAGATATCAGCTGTAGGGATGTCTGCCCTCTCTCCAGTATAAAGGAAATAGAAGGTACTTGGCTTGTGGTGCTCAAAGCACAATACATACATTCAAATCCATTTAAAAAAAACTCACCTGCAATGTCTCTTTCTAGAAGCATTTTCATGTAAGAGCTGTTTTCTTTCTACTGAACTACACCCGCCAACAGTACAGTACAAAGGGAGTGTGCATCTACTAATGGACAAGAGGTTACAGCTCAACCAAGGAGGACGCCATTAATGTTTATATTCCACGCTTGCACAAGCACAAGCCACTCGTCGACAGATGTAGTTCAGTACAGAGAAAATATTTCAGACATGAAACTGCTTACAACATTGGATTATCTTGAGTAGACATTGCTCTTGAGTTTTTCAATTTTTTTCAATTTTTTTCAATTTTTTTTGGGCGCTTTAAGCTCCACAAGCAGAGTGCCATCTAGTTCCACTATATTCTCTACATATATATTACAGGTAAGAGGAAAATATTGTTTTTTTAGGGGAATGAATTGTCACTTTAAGGAAAGGTTAGGGCTCCAGGAGTAAGAAGTTACCCAACATTAATCCAACACTGCATCTGTGTCATATAATCAATTAAATAATGAACTATTCAAATGCCAGCAATTACAGCAATATGGTAAATGTGAAATATCGCTTGCCACAATACTGCGTTGGTAATCAATGATATTTACAGTTTTACCATGGTACATGGTATAAATCTGGTACCAGTGTGTTGGCCATTCTGTGTGAGGTGCCCCACTGGACATGCACATTATGGACGGTTCACGCATGGAAAGAACTAGTTGAATGACATATTGTCCAACCTCATTGGAAATCAAAAGTGCTTATAGCTGTCTCAGTTGTTCATGCTAAAAGTGACAGAAATTGTTATGTATGAAATGAAAAAGAGAGTTTGAAAGAGAAGTTCAAATCCTGGCTCCTTTCTCACCTACGCACAGCTGAAGTGGGCATAAACGTATGAGCTGTCTGCTACGGAAAGTCACAGAACTGTCAGATGCAGCCGATAGGGTTTCCGAAGCTAATTGGCCCTTCTACAACCTTTCTGATGGAATATATTGCAGCCTTTGGTGTTCTTTTTAGAGTTGTGTTTGTGTCCACAGCTTTGAGTATGCTCACGTCAGAGATGGGAACAAAAAGTCACAAACTCCTGGTTTGATTTGAGACTCACCCTAAAAATACTTGAGACTCAAATCGGACTTGAGATTTGGGACTCATGAACAGTCTTTTTAGAGGGTTTTTAGTTGCATTAACCTTAAGGAGATGTCTGATGAGCTGAATTTCATTTCCTCCCTTATTATTGTGTATCCTCATGGCGTGTGTGGCAACAGAATGAATGTAAACTGCAGCAACACCACCATGATGAGCACATCTGTTGCTGCTGTGCCATTTGTCACAATCTTTGGCTATAATGACTTCCTTAAAAACATAATCACTAAATGCAATGTCTTTTTATCAAAATAAAGGCTGCTGGATTGACCACATCAATCAGTGTAATTATACAATATGGCTGCACTCTAACTGCTGTGGAAAAATAGGTTGCAGTTTTGTTGCATACCTATGATACTGCATGTACAGTAGATGCTGCAGCCAGTAGCTTCTTCAAACTTTGCAACTTTTCTCATTTAATGTGCTTTTTTTTTCATATTTTTTGCTGAAATGTGTATCATAGTGATATTTCACCTTTGACAGAACACACTTGTGGGAAATGGAAAATGAAGCGTTGTGTATGGATTAAAGAACAGCAGACGCTGAGATAATCAACAATGCACAAGGCATCTTTCAACCACCAAATGTAGTCCGGCAGACCACCCCGGGAGGAGAAGTGGAGAGCAGGGATTTAAGAGCCATGCTAACCCTGTTTGGACTTCAGATTACTTCTTGGCTCAGGAAAAAGAAATGGACAAAATGGAGCTCAGGCTGGCCAAGCCACAGGAAATCAGAGATCACTGTGCAACATCTTAAAGAAACCTGCTCCACAACAACCTGAATGCACTTGGTGGGCGGACTGCATTCTGAGCTGGCAGGACGCAACACGCAAGACTCCAGCAGGATAAGAGGAGGAACTCTTTGTGTCTGCACAAACCCAGCCAGAGTTAATGGACATTGTTTCCCAGATGTCAAACTTTTAATGTGAAGTTGTCAACCATATTATCATCACCATCTTACATTCAACCTGATGCAAATTCAAAAAATGTACCACAGAATTATTTCCTGGGTGTATACGTGTATATGTATATGTTTAAGTAGCTGTACATGTTGCTTTATTTTATTTTTTTTTATTTTTTATCCTATTTTACTCTGACTTTTATTAGTTATCTTTATATATGTTGTATTTGTGTATAGCATGAAGAAACTACAACTCTCATTTCGTTGCACAACCTTACATTGTGTAAAAACAATAAAGGACCTTGATCCCTTGACACCTAATAATTTTCGCAATATTTTCTGGTTACCGTGAGTAATATTAGTTTAGTTATATATCAATTTTTTAGCCTATGTGCATTAAAAAATATTGACATATACCAAACTGATAATCAGCGCTAATACTGTATGTTAATAGATAGAGGAGTGATGGCAACAAGGTACATGCTTTGAATTTCTTACATGGAGTTCTTACATAGAGTAGTTTTAGGCAGACCGGATGGCATGCAGCCGATGAATGCTCATTACAGCCATAACAGACTTGAGACTTGACTTGGACTAACAAGAAATGACTTGTGAGCATCCCTGGCTCAAGTGCACCATAGGCCTGGATGTGATTTGTTCACTAAGGCTGCTGCTGGTGTAACTATATTAAGCTTCGACTTCAGCTTATACAATTAGACCCATCTCTTCCTTTAGCTTCTTCAAATTCTCATCTCGACTTGGAATGTAAATCTATAAATCAGTGCTCCTAATCCTTGATCTCAACACCAATGTAGTGAGCAGGTATACGCCGTATCTCTGATCCTAGCAGGCAAACTCAAAGGATCCTCCTAATCATTAGCCTGCTAGCTAGATTAATACTGCTGTAGAGTATTACCGTCCTGAAACTCAGATGAGAGTGAGAGGATGGTTCCCGTAATGAGGCATCCATCTAAGTGCACCTGTTATATCTGTTTTATCCATTTTATCTGTGGATTGGAAGAGAAGAAAAGGGAAGAGGTATTTTCTCATGTCTCCTGTGAATATGCCAGGTGAAATTCAGTGGATATGTGTCTGTCTCTGCCTCATTAATGGGCACACTCCCAATTAGGGAAACTGAGGCTCATCAAAAGCGATATAGGACTGAACTGCAGTTCCTTTCTCTCTAATGCCTCCCTTTCCTTTGTCTGTCTGTCTTTCTTCTTTCATTGAAAACACAGTCTCCCTCTTATAGACAAAGCACCAACCAGCAACATTTTTAAAATGCCACACTTGCATCAAAGTGACACTTTTCTTTACAATGTGTTGTTGAGAGTCAGTGTCATTCGGATTTAGCCGAGCACCCGAGGCTAATGCCATCACAGTGGAGAACTCTGTCACTGAGCACTTCTGGATCAGATACACTTGGCTGGATGAGTCCCCTCAAGATTGAGTGTAACAACCATTTTATTCACAATTGCTGTCCTTGCTCTTACTGTGGTATGCACTCTAGAAAATAATTATTTAGAGTTTTTTTTTTAGAGGAACATGCAATATAAATATACTGTATAAACCCTGCTGGACATTTACAATGAAATGATTTTCTGGTGTTGTGCAATTTATGTGTGCAGTATATTAAATTGGACAAGACAAGGAATTATTTCAGTTGAACTGAATTGAATTCTTTTGTGGGCAGAAATATAAACTATAAAAACAGTCATTGTGCACAGCTTTCAATCAAAAAGGGATGAAATTGTTTCTGACATATTTGTAAAAAAAAAAAAAAAAAAAAAAAAAGCTTGAAGCCTTTGTGTTTCCCAGCAGCAGTTGACTGAAAGCCAGTGTTATTAAGAGATGTGTTGTCAAATTCCATGGTGCACTACTGGAGCACGTCATAGCCCTGTAGATCCTATGAATGCTGATACAAGGTGTTTAATTTCCCATTTTTCTTTAAATCCACATAGCATTCACTATTGGTGATTTAAGTTCTTTTGTTCCTTTTCAACATTCAACATTTAGGAGGACCTGTTTGTGCTCTTAAGTTTGTATTCCACTTTGAAAGTGGAAGTTGTGAAGCTAGGCTTGGTTGCTAACTTTGGGACACTGATTCCCTCTACACTTTGAGTCACCAGGCGTTTTTCAGGTCATGGATCTCTTAGCTGACAGAGAGATGGAGCAGGAAGCCCTTACCAAATTTATTTCATTAAATATTTTTGGGTCTTCATTCGTTTTTGCTTACTCTTGGTTGTGGCTGTGGATGGTTTCTGAGGTGAAATATATGCCTGTGTCAGAGTGTCTTGCTCATGAAGTTACAAAACAATCCATTGTGGCTCACAAGGGTGTCTGTAGGCTACACTTGGGATAATTATACAGCTCACTGGCCAGTATGTTTCAGTAATATGTGACTAACAAATCTGACACAATGCAGTAACTTGAATGACTTACAAGGGTCACAGATCACCGTTGAAGACCCATGCTGTAGACCAGGGGTATCAAACAAAATTTCATCCCGGGCCACAACAGCATTATGGTTGCCATCAAAGTGCCAGTTTTAAATGTAAGACTAAATGTATCTACCTGTTATCATATTATATGATGCATTCAGTTATTATTGCTTTTAGTTATAACTTAATCAATAACTAGCTCTGAAAGCAGAAATCCAGGAAAAATATATTTATATATTATATATTTATTTTGTTGTGAATTAATTTTTGTTGCTTTTGTTTATAGCCAAGGTTAGCACTGGCTCCATGTTTGGTGTCAAAGTGCCACATTGCACCTGCCTGGTTAAAGAAGACATACCAGCTTATCTCCGTTTAGCACAAACAAGTATTCACTTTCCCATCTCTCAATTGAATTTCCTTCCATCTGCATCAACCTTTCTTTTCTTTTGCTAGGCAGCTGCTATTACTGTTACTAGCTATAACCATTTGGCTTGAGTGCCACTGCTGGAAATGGCTATATGATTTTGATATATGGTATACTGACATCTAGCAACATGTAGTTTATGGAGACCGTTCTTTGGTAACGCAGCATAGAATTATATTGTGCAAATTATATTATTTGAGGGCTTTTGCAAGCCACATAAAATGTGGTGCTAGGCTGGATTGGGTCCACGGGCCTTGAGTTTGACACGTGCACTAAACATCACTTTTTGTTTGTGTTATTTCAACACCTGCTGAGTCACTGGCAGCTCCTCTACATTCAGTGATGTGTTTGTTCTGCATTACACAAAGGAGGTGGAGCGACGAGCTGTCTCTCTTTAATGGATCCAAATATAGTGATGGCAAATAAGGACCCATCAAAACTCACATCACTGGGCGCTCCTGTGACCTCAGCACAGCGCCCATGATTTGAATCATAACATGGAACAATATGAGGACTGATCAAATCAATCAATACTTATGGCTAATGTAGAACACTTATGTAGGGGCCAGTATTGCAAAAATATAATGTGACAAAAAAAAAAAACCTTAAAAACCTTAAAAAAACAACTTTAAATATAGATTTCTTCTTTTTGGTGACTACAATTTGATCAAATACGTATAAAACATATACAGATTAAAAATTAGTCTTAATATCAGTTTGACTTTAATTATAGGTTTTGATATTGCAGTGGCCTTGCAAAATGCGGAGTTCTTATTTCTGTTTCTATAATGATTTCTATAATGATGCCACTTTTGTATTTGATTGTTTTAAAAGAGCAATATTGAGTAATATATGACTTTAATTGACATTGATCACCTAATGAGAATGTCAACAACATTGTCCAGGCTCTGGTGGTGAGTGGCTGGTGACAGCAAATGGCAGGGTAATTGTTGGGTCATTTGTATTGAGCTGCAGTTGGCTATCCTGTGCTAATGTACAAAAGAAATGCAAGTTTTCAAACAGAAGTAAATGTGGAAAATATTGGTTGGATTGGGGCTATTGAGAATCGAATGATGTTGTCCACTAATGGCTTTTGATTGCCATATTGCTCGCATTGGTCACTCTTTGTCACATTTTTGAAAATGCTGTACATTGTAAATGTGGTTCAATCATCAGAAATCCTACAGTAAATAACATTCTGAGGAAGAAATGCACTACTGCTTCCCTTTGACTTGATTTTACTTGACTTTGACTGTGCACCTCTCAAACAACCAATTTGGGACATGAATTTCTACCAGTCACAGTTCTATTTACCAGTTCCTCTCAGGTTGGCAGCCACTCCACAGCTAATGTCACTGCAGAGCAGAAGAAAAGAAAAGGGGGATGGGGGCCTGCTTTAATGCTAAAGCTCGGCACTGTCACCTTGCTGAAAATCTCCAATGACAAGGCCGGCATAGTGGGCACAAGAGGCCTAGTTTTAACACCCCATCCAGAAACTTCAGACACCCTTAATCATTTATTGACTTGGTTGTTTAGCAGCAGTTTCGCTACTTGCCTCTTGTCTCATGGTATAGAATTGGGAGATGGGCAAGATTCTGCTGTTTCAGTGAACTGATATTTTTGAACAGAGCAGAGCCATCGGCAGTGTCTGGGAAAGGGATGAGATTACGGAGTGCTGTGTGACTTGGACAACTCTTGTCCTAAGGCTTGTTCAATGATTTGTACTGCGCAGTGCTCTGGAGAGATCGGACTGGAGAGACTTTTTTGTTTCGTCAAAGTCTGTGTGTCATCATATCAAGGGAGGGCAAAGATGCAGTGTCTGTATGAGAAATATTATGCTACTGATGTGTAACAAAAGGTGTTTTGATCAGCCTGAGCAAAACATGGCCAATAGTTTGTAACAGATATTGGGAGGAGAGCAGGGGTGGCAAAAGTACACACATTCTTTCCTAAAGTAGAAGTACAGAACTTATGTAAAAAGACCTGGAGAAAGCAGAAGCACTGCTTCAACCTCTTTAGTCAAGCAAGTAAGTACAGGCTCTGAAATGTACAAGTACAAAAGTAAACAGTGCTCTCTGAAGGACATCCTCTACAGACTGTTTCTGTGCAAAGTAACTGAACCTCACATCATATTAATGTAATTCAGACTATTCAATTAACATTCTAACTTCAAATATATATTGAAAATAATAAATATTTCCTTTGCTCCAGATCAGTTTGCAATGTCAGCAACGACCTTGAAACACTGTGATCAACACAAGAACACCGGGTCTAACTAACTTTTTCATTGTTAGGAAATTCCTGTTGTGCTTATTTTGCAGTAGAAATTAGACAAGCCATCTTCGTATCAAATTAGACAAAAACTAGAAATAATTGTTCTTATTAGACATTAAACAACATTCAAGTATACCAACAGTACTCAATAAGATGTAACAAGTATTTGTATGAAATATATGTAATATGTTCTTTATTAGGACCATATTCAGAACCTTTACTAGACTCACATTAGATTTATTAGAGGGTCAGTTTGGGACACATTACAACAGAACTGTACGTACAGTTACTGTACTGTTATAGTCACTAAAAAGTCTAATAAGGGTTCTAACAGTGGGAAATAATACACTTTAGTTTAATAGTACGATTCTGTTATAACGTGTCACTAATTACCCACAAGAAAGTATAATAAGGGTCTAATAAATGGTCTAAATAATGATTTATTGAGAACATATTAGTTTTTAGTCTAATTTAATACACAGTACTGCTTATTATGTCTTATTGGTGTACTGTAAAATAAAGTGTAAGTGGGACAACCAAAATCTTTTGTTCAAAGTTATTTAAATCAAGGTTGTGTCCTTTAGGGTCTAAAAATCAGTCCTGCAGTGCTAAAAGGCTCTCACTGGCAGCTGACAGAGTCATTAGAAACCTTTTCTCTGCATTCAAGTCTCCCTCTGTCTGTTTCATCTTGTTACCTCTTTTATGGGGCAGCAGCACGGTGATGCAGTGGTCAGTTATGTCGCCTCACAGCAAAAAGGTTCTGAGTCCAAACTCTCCAGCCAGCCGGGGGACTGGGGACCTTGTGGCAGGGGTGGGACCTTTCTGTGCAGAGTTTGCATATTCTCCTTGTGTCTGTGTGGGTTCTCTCTGGGTACTCTGGCTTCCTCTCACAGTCCAAAGACATGCGGCATAATAAGTTAATTGATAACCGTAAATTGCTCATAGGTGTGAATGTGAGTGTGAGTGGTGTTTGTCTCTATGTGTCAGCCCTGCGATGATCTGACAACTTGTTCAGGGTGTACCCTGCCTCTTGTCCACTGTCAGCTGGGATAGGCTCTAGCCCCCCGTGACCCGTCAGGATAAGCGGTTATGGAAGATGAATGTCTTTTATGTCATTTTCTTACTGTTACATCTGTCATGCATGCATCAGCATGATACGCACTGATGGATACATTGTAAAACTGGACAATTCATTTAGGTTGAACTTGGCCTTGATGTTGGGAAGCGTTGCCCACAATACTACAAAATAAAAATAATCAATAATTGTCCTCAAATGTAAAGTAACAAGCCTGTATTGAAATTTTAAGGAGTAGAAATTGTTAAAATGATGGGAGTAAAAGTAAAAGGTTGTCAAGAAACATCAATACTCAAGTAAAGTACAGGCAGCATACCTGAAAAATGTCAGTAAAATGTATTTGTACAGAAAAATGGCTATACAGTGTTAAAGTGCTGGAGAGACACTAAAGTCAGTTCTTCAGCCATAGTGCTTTTTTGTGAAAATGCTGCCGATGTGTACAGTATGTTAATGAAAATGAATCAAATTCTAATCAGGGCTAAAGAGAGGATCTTATCATAGCCCATTGAGAGGCTTATCAATATCCCAGCTTCAAAGGCGAGGGCTAACCGCATGGGCCTGAGAAATATCTTCAAATCACTGCAGTTGTATCTAGGAGTAGCCCTCCTAATGAAGAAGAGAGGCATAATTATAGGGTAAATAATAAAACTGGCTGACATCAAATACGCCTGAAATGGATTTTTCACCCTTGGCATGATTTTTGGCATTTTTCCTACATCAGAATACACTGTACGATGCCTGACTTGCAAATGTGTTTGGGCTTGTCAATACTATCAACTGATTTTCTTGAGTGAGCTGAAGGCGCCATAAAGCAGTTTTGAAGAAGTGAAATATAGTGTCTTGAGCATGCCCGCACCAGACTCCTCTGACTGCTCGCACATACACTCTGACAGTCATATAGAGATCTGAGGATAGCTTAATTGAGCATACTTGAGCATACCGCAACATACTTGAGCTCCAATTATACCCCTTTTTGTTCTGTCAGCTTCAACTGTTAATAGCTTAAGCTTATTGTTCATTATAAGCACAGGTTCAGCTTTCATTTGAATGGAGTGAAAAGCAGATTTAAACTTCTCACATAACTGCATAAGTAAATTCACTTTGAAGCCAAACTCCTATCTCTTTAGCATGTAATCTTTTTGACTTGCACACACACACAGATTCGGTGGAGCTCTCGAGATGAAAGGTAAGGTAGCTGCTTGTCAAAAACTATTAATGTGGCAGTAAAAGTAATTATATTGGCATCTCTTTGAAAATCAGACACATTGTCGTGAAGTGCTTCCAGTGGATGCAGTTGCCTGTTTCTACTTGTAGGGTGTTGCATTCAGTTGAAAAGTTAATAAAGAAGCCAAGCTATGAGTTTGAAAGAGAGAGTGAGAAGAAGGTCGAATAGCTGTGATGTGAATACAGAAATATGATAGAGTGGGATCATTTAGTTTTCATCTCACATGAATATAATCTACGTAATGAAAAACAGCAGTATGTCACTAAATTCCACCTCAGAGATGAATTAATTTTCATATCGTTGCAATCAGGAATTACTTGTTGTTTTATTTCAGATAAGCCAATTAAATCAATAATCCGAGAACCACAACAGAAGTTGAATTATATTATAGTTTGATGACAACTGCAGCATTTTAAAAATGTATAAGAGGCTGCTGCGGAGCCACAGTGAATGTCCGGTTGGTTATCTTTTCCCACAGCACATCAGGAAGCAAACAGCAAAATCAGGTCAGGCAGTAACACAGGCACACATCCAATGGATGTTTACTGGTCATTGTGAACGGATGTTGAGTTTGTGTGTGGGATTGTGTGTTCAGTAAATCCTGTTGTAACTCCAGGTAACTATTTCTTCAGCTCATTACCACACCTGAAATTTGCAGTCATCTACATGTATGTCAGCAACTAACTGTCTGTTTGTTTTATATAATGATGTTTAAGTTAATGCAGCACAAATACATACAGTAGTTCCCATCATATTGTATGTCTCAGTCTGCACACATTAAGAATAACACTGTGCTAATATTCTAGATTGTGGCTACACTTGCACTTAAAATACAGTGAGTCTATCTTGGTCATAGATTGTCGAGTGAAATTGATTAAAAATTTAAAACAACAAAGTTGGGTTGTCATATGAATCCATAAACTGTTTTAGGCTAAATGTGTTAAGTTGGCTTTTCTGTCAGACTGGTTAACAGTATTTTGAAAAGTCTTTAAAGTCTGTATTGAACCATGCAAACATCTTGATTTAACCAGACATGTATTTTGAAGGTTTACTCACCTAACATTCTCAACCCAACTTCTTTTTTTAATCAATATTAATCCAGAGTGCTAAAGTCCTGTACAGAATCTTTGCCTGTTTAAATGGGAATTCCACTAGAAATGGGGCTCTTATTTGAATAGTTCAAAATTTTGTTAAATGCATTTAATCCAATCCATTCTCATCTCAACTTGTACGTTCTCATACCAACATTTTGTCACGCCCCTTCAGTGTCTCTTACAGTTGCACGAGGTACCTTTTCGCGTCTGTATGAGGTGCATCGGGATGTCCATTCACTCCAATATTAACCTATTTGTGGTGCTATGAGCTGGTGTGAGTATCCAACCCGTCATCATCCCGTCTCACCAACTACCAGCGTAGCTTGGTGTCTCATAATGATGTAAAAGACATCCTTTAGTGGCTGTGCGAGACCTTCCTGACAGAAAGCCTTTCAAACACATGGTTAACATAGTGAAACAGTCACATTTAGGGGAGATATAGGCACAAAAACTACTTGCACAAAAACTACTACCAACCAGTACGTCTAAAGGTTTAATCTGTTAAGATTAAGACAGAAATGAGAGTGGTATTGATTTTCTTGCTGAGCTCTCAGCAAGCAAATAAGTATATTTTCTAAAAATCAGAACTATTGCTTTAGGTATATTCATAACACAATGAATAAAAACTTAATTTATTTGGACAGCTACGTAATAGCAACATATGAACACTTTCCATGTAGTTTATTTGAATTATTCAGTATTAGAATATTTGCTTCCTTTGAGTAACCTACCTTGAGAAACATTTGTTTCAGTTCATTGATTTGGTGGTCTGAAAACTCTCATAAGTTCATTGTTAGTGAGGTCACACATGTACACAGAGGAGCACCTGTCTCATTGGCTACTTATCACCGTGACATCAAGACATTCCAGTGGACAAGACTGCTGTCAAGTAGATTTTGTCCAAGTTGACACTGTGCAATGAGGGACTTCTGCTGCAAAACAATCAGAGGAGGAATCTCGGCTGAGGCCCAGAGAAATAATACTGTTTGGGGTTGTTTTTCATTCTAAGATCATGGAGCGTGTCTCCTCTGATATTCCCTTCACTCATTCACTGATGTGTTCATTTATTTATGGATCTGGCTAAGCAACCAGCAGAGAATTCACATCAGCCTTCCTCCTGAGGAGCCCTGTCACATCTACATATTTTTAATAGCTCATAACTCAAACAGTCCTGGCTTGACATGTCCCATCAAAAAGATGCAACACTTCGTCTGACATCTAACTTTCTCCCTAAAACCTTTGGTTGTGTGTCCTATTAATCCTTCGTTTCCCCTGTCCGGATGTTTTATCACCTCAGTATACATTATAATAACCTTAAAGTGCATTAAAATAAATATTCTGCTATTGATTTAAGGTACAATCTACACAGTGGCTTGGTAAATCATCTTTGAACTTTGTTGAGATAAAATTCATACAAAAAACTACTAGATTTTTCTGTTTGTTTCCCCCATCATTATTGATTATTAATTGCGGACGCAGGTTTGGCTCAGAATAGACATATGCCATTAATCTCAAGCTCTGGTAGGCGGATTGTACTGTATGTCCATATCTATCCCAGCATAGCTGGCTGCTTGCCATATGCGTATATTCCTCCCCCTCTGGCCTGGAGGAGAAAACAGTTTTAACAGCCAAATGAATCAGGGATGCAACAGCTTCCTGCCAGCTTTGATTTCAAGTCAATATTTACTCCCAAGATTAAGGGAAGTGAAAAGCAGCAGCAGCTATTAAACAGAGGATTTAGCATCAGCACTTAAGACACACTTGCTTCTTCAAAAATATAGCAGGCGATAACAAAAAAAGCTGAATATGCAAACATCCACACCCAAAATTAAAACAAGTTATATAAATCACCATGAAACTAGAGAAGAAGAAAAAGAACACCTGTGCCTCTAATGTAATCCAATACAACAGTCCTATATTAGGGAGGTCTTGTTGTTTGGTTTATCCTAACAACCCAGCTCACAGCTAGTTTCAGCTTCAGGGTCACAAAACTACCATAGTGGCCACTGAACACTGTGAGTGTACAGTATATATACTTGTTTTAAGATAGTAATAGAAACAGATAGTAGATTTATTGGTAGTGGCGGGGTCCACCACTACCATTGCTAGATTCAGATTGCCTACCTCAGTGAAAGGATTCACAGAAAACAATGCATATAAACCAGCATAAATTTGATCTCATTGATTAAAGCCCATTTGCAGTTAACTCTCTTTGACATTGTATCAGAGCAGCATTTTTTTTGCTAATTGCAAATGGAAAATGCAAATGCATGTTATTTACACTTTTCAAAAGAATAATTAGCCAAAAATGCTCTGAAAAATAGTTTTCATCAAGAATTGTTACTAATAAATGACAATCCATGAGAGCTATTTATTTACACAATAAGAAAACATACAATGAGTTATGATTGGTTGAACACAACTCAAGAACTTGTGTACTTCCTATTTCATTTATTCACTGAAGTTTATTCATTCCAGTTTATATATATAAAAAAAACTTCTAAAAGTTCTCTTACTTTTATTTAACAAAAACATTGCACTAGAACTGAATTCTGATGTTGTTCTGTAAATAGTTTTTAATAAAGAACAACTTATGGTCAACCCATGTCAAATTCAGGCTTAAAGGGATAGTTCACCCAAAAATGAAAATTCAGTCATTATCCACTCATCCTCATGCCTCTCAAAGTTTGGGCTCAGTTTTTTAGTTCACCAAATGCTGGTGTCACAGAAATTTCACAGCATTACAGAATCTCCAAAACAATGGAAGTGAATAGTGACCAGTCATTAAATAAAAAAGAAAAAAAAAACAACAACAAAAAAACCAACAGAATTAAAACATAAACTGCAACCATAGTGCTCGTCTGGTGTAATCCACGTCCAAGTTTATGCTTTTTTACAGTTTTTTTTTTTTACCTTTGAAAACTGGTCATCATTCACTTCAACTGTTTGGGAGATTCTGCAATGCTGTTTTCCTGTGAAACTCCAGCAGTGTTTTGCAGACTAATAAAAAAAAAATAAACCTGACCCTCAACTGACATGAGGATGAGTAGATAATTCATCTACACCCATCCTCACATCAGCATAGGGTGAGTACATATTGAGTGGATTATCGTTCTGTGGTGGAATATCCCTTTAAGCCCTGTCCATTCTGAGTACAGATACAAACACAGATAATCTAGTTGGTTGAACAGATAATGGTGTACTCAGTCATCCCTACTAACTTTGTTGATGTTATTCCTCCAGTTGCCTCTATTTCGTCATATTTTATGGCATTGATATTGATATTGTTTTCATTGGGCTGACTGACATGCACTGGTGCTCTCTACGGGAGATGTGATATTGGCATTGGTTGATTGATATGATGGATGACTGCTGCTTGTGCTGTTGATGTTGTTTTGCATTTTTATGCTGAGTATTTTCATATTGTCAGCTGTAGTAGCCTAGGCTATGCCCTTTTCATTTTTGTTATTCCAACCTGCCGTAATTTTCTCCTTCTCTCCTCATACTGATTCCCCCTCTAAATTGCCAAAAATGGCATATGTCGAAGACCGTTTAAAAAAATGTTTTTTCACCAAATCCCTTATGTCCTCACCACTTTTCAACACAAAGTGACACCCTTGTGCAAATGAAACATCCTGTCACTACTTTAAAGCAATCAAATTATTGTGAAGCAGTCACAGAAAATGTAATATGCTTGTCAATGTTGGTAGTGTTGATTGCAATCAACGGTCAAAGACAACAGTCATTTTCTGCCTTTTTCTGTCAGTGGATCAACGGAAACTTTTGTAAGGGAATAATGTAACAAGAGGGAGCAGCCACAGTGGGCTGTTAGATGAAGAGCTGCAGGCAACTGGCAGCAATACCTCCAACTTCTCATCAGGGTAACAAAATTTCCTGTGAAACTTTGGTGAAAGTTCAGTAAGGAAGTTATCTTCTCTTACATTTTGCCTTAAGTTCTCAGTGGGTAATTTATTTCTTCCTGTTCTGATCTTCTCCTTCAATTCCACTTTTCCCACACTGTCAAAGTCCCTACATTCAGAATTCCTGGTGCCAGGCAGTTCTTGGATGGTGTTCTTTAAATATCATCGCAACTGTGTCAGACTGTCTCCAAGAACTAGTGCCCACCACCTCCCCATCACCACCACCATTACCTCCAGGATGTTCCAGGAGATTCAGCCGAGGTTTTCCATCAACCACCTGCTGGCTTTACTCCACCACCACCAGCATCTCAACTCCAGGGGATACTTTCCCATATCTTATCTTCATACAGCATGGGCCTATGATTAATGAAGAAGCTGCACATCCATGGGTCTAATCACCAAAGGCTTTTACTGTCGCATCAGTGGCGTATGTAACTTAATTCAGTGTTTTCCCATATTGTGTGTGCATGAGTGGTGGGGGTGCCTATCTGTGTATTTTCTTTATTTCAACCAAATACTGCATTCACTGGTCCAAGTCATTTTGTGTGGTTGAATGGAAAAATGCTTATATTCATCCTTAAAAAACAGTCGTATCTTAGTATAGTTATAGTCTGTTATGCATCAGCTCAGTCAATCACACATTACTGACATACTTATACTGATATATACGCAGCTTTACAACAGGAGGCAAGTGTTGACAGGATTTACGAAGAGAGTTAAAAGTGATTGATCTAAGAGGAACAACATTTTATTACCTCATCTTTAATCTCACAGTAAATTAGCACAAGCAGGTGGAAAACTACAGAGATCCTGTTTTGCTGTAAAAGCATTTTCCACAAACAAGTTATGAAACACTGCAAAAAAAAAAAAAAAAAAAAAAGGTGATAGTTGATGTATCAAAAACATTGTCCACTTACAATCATAATACCCTGAAATTGTTCTGTTTCCATCACCAGTTGCGGTTTTTTTTTTTTGTTGTTTGTTTTTATTAGTTGTTGTGAAGGAGAGAAGCAGAAGTTACTGTATGCAGCAGCAATAGGTTGTGGAATATGTCTCAGAAAACTCAATTCAGAAATCCAATATACTGTGCATTCATACACTGTACATTTTTGCTCAAACTAAATCAATATATTCTATTGTGCTATAAAAATACATTTTAATCGTAGCATGTAGAATCAGAGTCATGCTTTTTTGTTAACACAACACTGTAGTGTGTGTAGTGTTGGCTTAACTTGCAAACCCGCTTATTGTTGATGCCTTTTGCCTGTGCCTGGGAATTAATAATGTAGTCACAAGCGTTCTTCTTAGATATAAGATAAAAATGTGTATGTGTGCACGGGATTATAATTGATGGTGTCCACAGAGGAGGGCATTGAAATAACCGGTGTCATCAGTACAGTGTTCCTGAAGAGGGTCATCCATCACACATGGACGAAGCCAGTCAAGTATGTCATGTATGACACTACATCATGTTACCCTGAAGACCTGTGAGTGTTGCACAGTTCAGAGAATTATAGTCACTGGCAGCTGGTCTGTCATGTGAAGCCTCGCCCACCCAACATCCAACTGCACTTTGTGGAACATTTATGCTTCCACAACTATCTCCCTGTCTGCTCTATTTAATCAGATTAATACACTTTGTCGTTATTTACGGAGCCCCGGAGTGGCCATAGAGAGACAGAATATATATATATGGAGGCCACGTTTTACTACATGGAGTGCTCAAAATGCAATTGCGTGTGCATGAGATGCAATTACTTCCCACGTTTTCTTGATTTGTGTAAAAGAGAAAAGCCAGCACAACAGACCAACCTTTCTCCGCTGAGCATGAAGTGCAGCGCACTTAAGGATGAACTGATTAGATTTTGGTGGTCAAAGGTCACAGTCACAGTCACCTCACTAAACACATTTTTGGCCACACCTCAAGAATTCATATGCTTATTATAACATAGTATATAAAATAGTCTCTTGTGAAAACATGTTTTTCACTGGAAAGGACTCACTGGAAACACACACGGCAATATAACTTTCATTCTGCAAAAAAAAAAAAAAAAAAAAACAAAAAACAAAAAAACAAAAAAAACAAAAAAAAAACACTTAAATTCCTTACAAGTTACAGGTCAATATATAAATAGCGTCCATATTAAATTCCTTCAACATCTTCACCACATACTTTTTATGAATCTGGACAGACAGATGCTGCAGTAAACTAAACTGCAACTTGACTGGTTGGTGGAGACATACAACAGCAAGGCAGTAATTCTGTTTTTGACAGCTCTGTTTTATACGACCATTGACAGCTGACTTCTCATTCTTCTTAATTGGCGGCTAGGAGTCGCACGTGATCTGAACTGCTTCAGTCTGAAATCTTGTTTCAGCCTGGGACAACATATGTAGGGGTCATGTCGATGTTGGCTGAACTTTAAAAATCTCTGCTTCACTTCAAATACTATGTGAGGAATGTTTTGCCCTTGCATGTATTCTGACACACGGCTGCAGTGAGCTATCAAGTGTATCAACTACGGATTACAGATTAAACTATAAATCAATATTAGCTTTAAACATAGCCTGTAGCTATCAAATACAGTATGTTTTAATCCAAGTATATTGTGCATAAAGACATGTTATGTATACTTGGATTAGAATGTAGTTCTGTGTTAATAGACTATCTATGCATTCAAAGTAGGCTGGTCTGTTGTGGTCTCTCGTTATATACTGCACACTTATCTTATGCGCACAAATCAGCCAAAAATATTGGAAATGTGGGCATTGTATCTCATGCGCACACAATAACATTTCAAGCGCTTGATGTAGTAAAATGTTACCTCATATTTTTCCTCTCTATGGCAACTCTGGGGCTCCATAGTTATTTATTGAAAGAGGACAAATTATTTGTAGTGTTATTGAGCAGCAAACAAACACTTTTCAAACAGAGCTGTCTGAACATGGTGCCTCACACTGTGACTTCATGAGAGTGCAATCGCTTTATCTCTCCTTCCTCACAACAGCCACCTTATGTGAGTCTGACAGGAGTGAGTTATGAGATGCTTTGACTTTAATCTATTGCAACCACACAAACATTGGTTGACCTTAATTTCTGTGCTTATGACGCTCTGTGCTGTGAGGTATTATAGAGCTGGATCCTCGTCTTGTTCTTTTCTCTCTCCCTCTCTTTCTGTCTCTTTGTAACCCATTGCCCATCGTTTGTCTTGTCAAAAGCAGAGGGTAGACAGGTTAATGGAAGCATGCTGGTGGGTGGGTGTGTTTGTGTGCATGATTACTGAAATTGTGCACAGAAAGTCTCTGACCTGTTTCACACAGTGCTTTGTGTGTTTTTACAACACTCTAAAGTATGAAGTCAATAGTATTTGAACCTCACATCCAGCAGCCGTCCCTACACCATTAAGTCAATTCATTATATAAACCTAGATGTCCTTCAGAATGCAGAGACAGAAAGTCTGTCTTTCTCAGGTGGGCGTCTGCTGTTATTTAACATATTTACAAGACAGCAGATACAGTATAATAGAAAGAAAGAAGAGAGAAAACGGCACCCGGTGTCTTTTTCCTGAATGAGATGGTGCACAAGAGAGAGGAAATTGGCTGCAACTGACAGAAATAATGACAAGTTGAAATGAAAATTTAAAAAAGAAATGAATTGCAATAGAGTCACACCTGGTATTTCAAAAGCAAACTGAGCACTGGGATGCCAGTTATGTCCTTGGTTGCATTAAAAACCTCAAAGGATACCATCAGAAATCACACCTGAAAAACAAAAATGCACAACAAAGCTGACAAATAGCCAGCGATTGGCAGGGATTTAAACCAAGGGGCGAATGATTTGACAATATAAGCTTAATTCAATTGATTTGAAGTATGCTAGTCTATATCACAGAGATACAATTTTTTTTTTTTTGTAAATTTCGGCTGCAGGTGAAACTGGTGCCTCTCATTTGCCATTTCAGAAACTGACATTTTTTGTCCTTGTGGTAAATAAACGCTAAAAGCACAGCTAAATGTTGTCAGGGAAACCTCCACTTGAAGTTTTGGTCGCAGAAACATGTTGGCCTGGATGACTTATCCTCTTTTTTTCTGTTTGAGTGATGGGAAAAAATTAATAGGTGCTCTTTAATGGTTGACTAGATGGTGTCAAAGTGAAGCGTGACCGAAGCTGTCAAACTATTTCAACTGTGTTTGTGAAATCTGGTTACTGCAAATGTGGGTCTGTCATTAGACAATTACTATCTAACATAGGCAAGAGGGATATTCAATGAGGGAGCAGATCTCATTACAATTTAGGGGGGCGGTGGTGAAATTCAGCCCTGATCATATCTGCCAGTAGATTTGTGTGAACTATTCATATTAAAATATCCTCTGTTCAGTCGTTCATGTGGGCAGACTCAAACCAAACTCCATTCAAAAAGCAGGTGTTTCATGGTAAGGTCAGATCTTTTCACAGTAAAAAGTTTAGATATGCCATCACCAAGACTCTCCTCTAATTCACTTCGATCTACAGGCACAATCGGCACATTATTTACTCAGTAATATCATTAACTAACCAGTGATGAAGTGGCACAGATACACTAAACAAACTGACTATACCACTTCGCAGGATGTGTGGGCACGAACAAAACCTTCAACAAGTGTTGTGTTTATTTGTGAATTATTTCAAAAGCGGAGTTGAAGTCTATTAAAGGAGGAGGAATATGTAACAGTTGCGTGTCCATAATTGAGTACTGCAGTGCAAAAAGCAAATTGTAGCCATATACCGTATGTTAAATAAGTAGAAATCCTATTTAAATATGCATTCTATGGTTGAAGTGAGTTGTTTCCACCTGTCCCCTCCTCCCCAGACTCAAGAATGATTTCTTACAAATCATAAACAGACACTAACTCGTTCAGCGGACATTCTGTATCAATTTTAACACATATGTGAAACAGGCAAACATTAGTGGGCTTGATCTCTGATGACATATCATGGTCAGTTTATGATTTATTAGAGTAAATATATACAGATTTCTCCTTTAAATATATATTTTCAATTACATAATTCATTTCAAAATAATTTATTCAGGGGGACAACTTCATGTTTTGGTGTTGGGGCGGACACGTCTTCTCTGTCCCCCAAGGATCTGTGCCCCACTTAGTGAAGCAAAAGATGAGTCACGTCTTGACAGAATATTAAATTTTACATTAATAACAAAACTAGTTAGCAAAGTAGTATGTTGATGTGATAAAAGCTTTATACAGCATGTAAGTATTCAGTGAAATATGCAATTACAACAGCACTTGGCTTGTTATCCGTCACAGAAGAGAGTTTAAAAATCAACAAATTCTTGGCAGTGGATAGCAATTCCTCACGACTAGTCTATTGATAACAACATATCATACTGAAGGGTGCTGAATTAATTATCTGGGTGAATTACTCTCAAAACAAAATCTGATCAAATCAGAGGGTGCATCTGAGGAAGAAAAAACTCCCAACATGTTACAAGTAGTTTCTTTGTGTTTACACTCTAATGGTGTTTTTCATTTGGCACCAATATGACTTGTGATTTCTATCTGAAACAAGTTCATTGCACTTTTGTTTTCCACCCAGAATTACCTCCAGCAGGAAAATACTGCGACTATAGATTCAGTACAATTCAAATACAGTATAAATCAACTATATATTGATTAGTGCGGGCATTCAGTTTATTTTCCGACTTTTTTTTCCCCCTCTTTTTTAATCATCAGCCACAGTAAGCGCGACAGTAGTGAAGGTTTTAACCTGCACTGATCTGTGGCACTGTAGCAATTTGGATATTCCCTGTGCCACTAAGTGCAGAGACTGACAATTCATTTTGTTCGCTGAGAAAGGAACATCAATGTGATGTTAATCACTGAAGTCATTTATTTCCCTTAAACTCTGGAGCCAGCTGGAGGCTGCAGCAATAACAGCACTCTGATACCACTCTCCATAGCCACTCAATCAGGATATTAATTGCCAAGCTATGTCCCCCTGTTATCAATCTCTACCAATCACACTTTATTAAATAAAGATACAATTGCCTTCTGGCACACACTCGCACACAACAGTGGGCTTTATCATTATGTATCTACAGTCGACAAGTCTGCAGCTCTGGACACATAAGGGTGATCAGCTCAAGACTGATGTACCACTATCAACGCTTAACACGTAGTCCGGGCTTTCCAATTAAAATCCCTTTTGTGCTCTTTTTTTCCACTGGCATTGGTGTGCTTAAGGTGTGTGTGTTTATACACATATGGTCCAGCATGATAACGTTGAAGGTTGAAGCAAACATGACTAAAATACTGTTCAATACTTAATGCTATAAGGAGCAGTTGCTTACCTCTTCTGATGTACCCCACTATTTGTTGTTTGTCCTTCCCACATGGGATGACTCAGTGGCTTGTGGGCTGCCATAGAGACCGTTTTAGGTTGTTGGAATTATGATCCTTTTAGTTGATCAGATCTGCTTTACACCCACGTACAAATTCGTCAAATATTTTATAAAACCTGACTTCTTCAGGTTTGTGGCGTAACATGGGGGAAAAAAAGACAACCTTGGTTCAGAGTTGATTGCAAAATGCAATTTCATGCGTTTTGCAAGTTGAGGAAAATGCTTTTAGTTTCAGGTTGGTAATGGAAATGTGCTCAGAAGTCTTGTCTGCAAAGAGAATTTTTAATTAATTTAAGAGGGAGTAATGTAGTGCATAAGTTTTAGTGAGTAAGTTTTTGTATAGTAGGAGACCAGCACACAGACTCACTCTATCAACCATACAGAATAGGCCTACAGCAGCTGTCACAGTTTAATTGTGTTTATTATTCCTAGCTTTTTTCACTTCAACCCTAATCCCACACTATGGACATTAAAATGGTTATGTGACAGCTTAAAATACATGATACATGTAAATTCATGGTCTGTCATAATGTTAAAAGCTGTGATGAGGTAAAGAGGTAAAGATAAAATGATAATACATCATAAGAAGCATTCATTAAAATATGTCACATGCTAAAAGTGAGTTTATTTTACATTGTTTACTTTATTCTTTATTGTTTGATTGAAGCTGTAATGATGTTAATCCTAATGGTCTTAATCTGATAGTCTGAGATAAATTCCTTCCGTCTCTGTCTCCACGTACCTGGGGAAATCTTCCATATTTCCAAATCTGTATATTCCTCACTAGAGTGAAATTCTCGCTGAGGAGACGCCACCATGCTGGAAACACCATGCTGTGGATTTTAAACAAAGTTAATGTGTCTGTAGTGGTTTGCTTACATGTCAAGAGAGTTAAGAGATTATTATTGTGACATTCTGAGTAAGTTACAGTTAAGTTTTGTTGAGAGCTGTGAAGTGTGCATGTGTGAGAGTGAGCCCCTGCTGTGTAACAAAACCCTGTAGCTTCACAGAGTGCAGCTGCCATGTTGTATCAACTGGGAATTCTCAAGTACACGTTTTGTAATACATTTTGCACTGTTATCTATATAAAATGTCTTTGTGAGTTTTGGTGAGTTTTGTGAATTCACTGAGCTTGAACTGCTTTTTGCTTGACAATAATATGAGAGAAAATGAGAATTACAGAGCAAGTGCCAACAGGTCGGATGTGCAAGCAGCTTATTTTGCCTCATATTTACATTTGTTGTTAGGCGGTGACCTCTATACCAATATAGACCAATATAGTCTGCATATGGAGGAGGTGGGGTGGATGGATGACTCAGGGGGTCTGAGGTTTGAGTCCTGTGGTAAAAGGAAAGTAAACATGGAAATACTAAAGTTTAAATTTCATGATGTATGTGACTGAGAAATGTAAAATAGTTGTTTTAACCCCAACCACAATCTTTTTCCAAACCTACCTGAATAGCTTTTACGTACTCCACTCTCATGTAGATGTTTTATTCGTAAATTGATGTAATTTTGTGAAAACCTATGACAGTAAAATTCTCGCTGAGGAAACCATCCCTTTGTCACTCTCTCCCTCCTCATTTTTCCAGCATTTTTTCAGTTACAGAAACAGCAATGAAACAGACAACAAAGAGTAATATCAAAAATGAACTGATGCCTCAGTGTCCTCTGGGTCTCACACAAATCATACAGGGGATTCCTTGGATGCAAGTTAAGACTGCGCAACCAGATGGCTTCATTTGTGTTTCCTATCAGGGCTCATGCAAATGTTAGTATGTGGAGCACTGCAGGCTTGGAAACATAAAGTTCAATGAAAAAAAAAAAGTTTTAGTTCAGTTTGTCAACTCTTCTGACTGAAGGCTAAAAGAAAGTGGGACAGAAACATGTCAAAAAAAGGTGAGGATGTTCACATCATTATCAGTGAAATTATTTCACTGGATGTTTCACATCGCCTTTGAGCACAGACAAAATTGAATGCTAGGTTCAAATTAATTGCCTTTGTGCTGTTATCATCCTCCCACAGAATGGCTTTTATCAAAATCATTATCTAATGGCTGAAAAATTCTGGTTAAAGCTCGCACAGCTAGCAACAACTCACTCATATTCTGTCTCATGAAAGCTTAAATGACCCACATCCATTTTCCTCCCACACCCTCGCCTTCCTCACTGACACTACAGTTAACATAATGCTGCGGCACATTATCCAACAGAACCACGGCTGCAGAAAGAGAAAAGGAACAGATTTGTACTTCATAGCAAAGTCAAGGTTTATTCGTCATTATGCTGACCCTCCCACTCACCTTGTATCTGTGGATGACCCCCATGTCAATCACTGACCAGGTGCATTATTACCCACTGCAGCCAATCATAACCCTGCCTTTAAATCACTCTCAGGCTGCCCTGCCTTTGAACCTAGCAATGAGGTCATTTAATATGTAATATATTTCTGAATTATGAATAAATCTGATGCCCTTATCTCTCAGAGTACCATCACTGAGGTGCCGGTAGTCCAACTGGACTCTCAAGTTTCTTGTTGAGCTACAGTGTGCCTTTGGCTTGGGAATTAACACAATAAATGCTCTGACTGCAGTAGACAACAGAGTGAAAGGGCAGGAGCAGCAGTCAGTGAGTTATGACCACAGGTTAGCCTTATTACTGTTATTCAGCAGGTATAAGTGCAGGCCGCTTACAGAGGCCACATATTATTTATGATTGTGATGCACCCACATCAGAGTGGCACAAAAACATAAAATGAGAGTCTTACAAACACAAGGTCACTGATTACAGGATGGTCTGTGTGTTTCAGTGCAACCTGAGGCTTCCTGAACCTTTGTGTGATGCAGTTTGGAGAAGCAGAAGGAATAATACAGCACACAGTCCATTAAGCTTTTTGAAAAAGGTGAGGACAGTTGTCATATTTGATTGCACACACAAGCGTAGTGTGTTTACACCTCAAATGTGTTCGTCTGATAATGAAAGTGAAAATTTAATGGTTTATTTTCCAACAAAGAAAGTGAATCAAAATAAGATTTATTATCCACTAGGTTTTCGTATTAAGAATTTCCTTTGTTGTTGTGGTACAACAATAAACACCAAAAAAAACAAAAAAAAAACAAAAAACAAGTTAAGGACTTCAATACAGAATAAACATTTACAACTGAAAGAGTACACTTTGTAGATTGCAGATATCCACCACCGACAGATGGTGGAGCACCTCTTGCAATGTCACCATAACTGCCAGATGCAACCAGCAGATATTTCAAATGTTTTGAATAAAGTTTTTTCTATTCTATACAGTAATTATTTTTATCTAGATGTATGCAAATGCAAATTTTGAATAAAGTGTTCTTGTATAGTATATGTATAAAACTCTCGTCTTGTTTAAGATGCATAATGGTATTGCAACCAAGCGTTCTCAGTCCACCTGAGTGTAAAAAGAAGTAAAGCAATAAATAAACTGGACGTAAAGTCCAAACATTGCAATTTAAACATTTTTATTTGTTTAGAACTTTTTGTTATTATTAACAAATGTTACAACCAACCAGCCAACTTTACAACAATATTGGAGACAGAATTTTCACTTGATGTTGCCTATTAAAAGGTCAAAGCCTGCATGTCCCAGTGGAACTTGTGGCTACTCAAATGTTTTGGCATAGAGCTGATTAGATCGCCTCCAGTAAGTCAGTTTAATTTCAACAAGTAATCAGTATCATGTTCAATTTTCCATGTTTACAACAGACCAAATTTCATGAAAATGGGTTCAGAATTAAACAAGTTACAGTTGATTTTGTAGATAATTCTGCATCTCTCATTTGCTTATTATCTCACCACTGAACGCTCCAATATAGCAACTGTGCAGACACATAGGTGGAGAAGGCAGCAAAGCTAACACAATGGGGATTTATTAATCTTGTCATGCCTTACTTCAGTGAATCATAACATATTGGGTATAAAATTAATCTGCAGATACTCCAGTTTAGCAGTTGTTGATGACTTGTGGATCCTACTGGCCATTTAAGAGGAGTGAGGAGTCAGCAGTTGGTATAAAGCAGAACACCAAATAAAACAGGTTTTTCAAAAATGTCCTGTATGCGAGATTAGCTGCAGACAAGCTTTAGCCTAGTTGGTCAGTTACACATGCACACACGACCTGTTACATGATGAGACAATAAAAGAAATGTGAAAAATATATGCAATAAAGGTTCACAGTATAAAGCATAGAGAACATATACAACATACAGAGATAGTAATCCAAAACTCGTCTGTCAATATATCACATTGTTCAGATGTGGCCAGAGTTAACATTAGTAAACGGATAAATGTGTATTCATGATTTGAAATGCCTTGACCAAGGATGTTGGGAGTTTTGTGTTGTTGTTACTGCTGTTTGTGTTATTGTGATGGGTCTACCTGTGTCTTTGTCTACCTACCTAGCTGCACTATGTGCTGTACTATAAATTGCCTCTCTGAGGACCATAAAGTTGCGTAAACCAAACTAAACTAAACTCATGCTGTACAGTAAATTGTTGGCCATATTATAAAGTGCTACAGAACAATGCCACAGTATGCTTTAATTTCCTATGCCTTAGGATTAGAGCTTTCTTTTCTGCGAGTAGTATTATATTTCTGCCCTATAGGGACACTGAGACTCACTCTTGGACGGAAGGGGCTGTTTTGAAGTGGACCAGACATAATTAGGATAAGTGACTGGTGAGTATATGTATTGCTATTCAGTGGACTCATTTCTCACTTAAAATCATGACCATTAGGGACCTCATTTAAGGCTGACTAAAGGTACATAGTCAGAATCTGAACTTTAAGCTATTATCATGGTAATGGCCAAAAAAAATCAGAGATCTGCTTTCAAAAGTCACCAGAAATGAGAGCCTAAAGGCAGCTTTTTAAAAGATTGCATCCCACAGGAATATAGCAAGTGAAAAGAGAAAGAGATGAAGTATAGAGAGAGGGAGAAACCAGATGAGTTTGGTGTGAATTTTCTCTATAAGTTGAACCTGGACTGTCTCCCTTCTTGCCTCTGACGGCTACAGACAATGGGACGTTAGGCATGCTTCTGCCGGTGTCATTGGAAGACTAATGAGATGGCACCAGGCCCATGAATGGCTCATTGGCCTGATGCACATTACTGTCTGTAAGTGTTTCTTCATCCCGTTATGGCCGGTCATGCAGCAGATCTTCTACCTGTATCAGAGATTGTGATGAATAACAAAAATGCACAGCATGATGGCCCACAGCATACCATCATTACAACCAAATGTTAAGGCCTGGGAGCCATTCTCCCAGCACCCGCCTGATGTATTCATCTGGAACCATTTGCTAGTCCAGACACTGATTTAATTCATTCACACCTCAGTCACAGCAAGGGGTGGTGTCATGTTAAAACTCACTGCTACAAGCAAAGCAATTCATTGAAAGAAAGGAATTCATTAACAAAGGCTGCTGATCGATCTTTCCAGTTTTAGATATTCACTGGATGTCACCACAGTAAATGAATGGATATTGATGAGTACAGGTCCATACTCATGCAACTTTGACTTCTTGGCATTCTAAATGCATAGATTTAAACTATGATGATTTGTATGTTGTGCATGTATGATTCAGTGGATCTGAGCCTAAATTACCATGTTGTTCAGTGCCATATATGTTGAAATAAAGTGTAAAAATTATCTGTAAAATATTTCAGTTGCTAATTCACCTCTACAGTTTAAGAAACTTAACATGGGTATTTGAAGGGATAGTTCAGTTTTTTCAGGTGGGGTTGATTGTGGTACTTTGAGGTTTTGAGGAAGCTAAACATATTTTAGCTGCCTAAAAAATTGATATCAGTTGCAGTGTACGTCAAACTTTGCATATTTTCCATGGCTTACCTTGCCTTCAGACAGCCTCTCTGATCATAAACCTCTGTTATACAAGGCAAATACCCCCCCTCCAAAGCAACCAGACTCTGTTGGCAAAAAACCAATAATTTTATCTCAAAGAACACAGGAGCTACCTCGATTGTTTACCTTGTTCATGTTACTGTGTGACTTTGGTGAATCCAAACTAATCCTTTAAAACACAATAGTCACACATAAACTAACTCATCAAGGCAGCAGTAGACCAGCAACATCTGTGTTCTGTGAGGTCAAGTCACTGATTTTGACACAGGAGTCTGGTGGCTTAGAAAAGAGTGATATTCGGCTCCTATAAACATGGTAGACAGTCGTTAAAACCTGTCTGGCAATAAAGTAAAGCGGTGAAAATATTCTAAATATAGCTTGAACTTTGTTTAGGTGGCTAAAGTATATTTTGCTGCTGACCCTGTGCACAGCAGTTTATTACTTAGCTTCCTTCGCCGTGCTCCTGCTTCTCCAAACTGCCACCTACTGTAGGCAACACACTGACTACGAAGTACCTCACACAACCCCGCTTCAAAAAATCTGAATTATCCCTTCAAGTTTGCTGAATTTATAAGTGAACATCAGGCCATTTTTTCCTCTGGTGTCAAATCTACTTTGCTTCATGTCCATTCAGGGCCAACATGTTGCAAATGGACTGCACCTGCAGAGATATTTTTGCTTGCAAAAATGAAAACCATACAAACACCCATGCTTGAGGACTTTAATACAGTAATTTTAGGAAAAGTAAACATCCGTGCAATTGTGAGATTAACCATCACCTTGTCGAAACATTGTGGCTGTTTGGGGCTGTGATGTTTTCATGTGTAGAGGATGTCAAGCACAGACATTCACATTAACACAAGAGTTGTCAAATGCTGTAAAAAAAATAATTCCATAATTTCTAAAACCAATCTACTCTAACCAGAGTTTTAGTATCCGGAAATGGAATGGAATTTGGTGCTCAAAAAACTGTTACTCTTTGTTCATTTATATTAAAGGCTGGTCCACTGATTTTTGTTTTTAGGTTTTTGTGTTTATGTCATTCTGTTGCCTCCCAGTAGTGTCCCTTCCATTTTGCATGATGACGTTGTTACATATAAACCCCCTGGGTTGAGGGAGTAGAGGGAATCAGCGCTCTAACCTATATCACTGCTTCTTACAAGCAGCTGGGAATTTCCTTTTGAAAAACCCGGAAAAGATGGATTTGCCATTTAATTCAGCTGAATTCATATCCCCAGCCGTTTTAGGTTACACTTAGGCTCTCGTTCATAAATAATCTATGATATCTTCCCACTTCAGCCAGTCCCAAGAGACCTTTTATCTCTCTTCAAGTTTTAATGCTTCTAGATTGAATATTCCTATTTTATTTTATAACTTTCAAGTCACACTGTGATTGACATTTGACTCATTATTAACACACCAAGTTGGATTCCAAAAGGAAAAAGGGAAAATTAAGTATATTAATCAGATACAGTACCATACATTATCCATGACACTCAAAACTGGGTGTTGCCCAGCCCCCTGAAGCTCATCTCCAGGCTAGATATGCTCCTTGAATCCATGGGCATGGAAAGGAGGGCAAAGAGAGAGCAGAGTGAGGCAAAAAATGAGAACATGCAGCATTGGGTGGTATTTCAGCTTGGGATGCCCAGTCAGACTTCAGGGAGGTAATTAATTAACAACAACAACAAAAATGTCCAAGCCGAGACCTCCAGGGGCACCCTATACTTCCCTCAGATCTCTGTCCAGGAAATGGAAGGCTGGGCTGGGTTTATGTGGAGCGAGGATCCATCCAGAAAGAATAATCCTGGAGATATCAAAAATGCTTCCAGGCCTAAAGGAGGGTTTCTGTCAGAAAACTGTTTCGTTATGAAAGTTGGGCCTTTGATATATTTCATAATTAAGAGAAATGTATGACATCTTATTGGGGTATGCAGCTATATTATTAGGATATGACCCCCTTTCATGTAACATACGATTTGTTACGGTAGAGTGAGTCTCTCTTCATATCTTGATTTGATATTTGAATAACTAACTATGACATTTTTTCTTTAAAACAATGAACAGCTTTTTGTTTACAAGATGCATGAATGCACAGGTGACATACAGGTGTGTTACAGTCATTTTAAACGTATTTTCAGCCGTATTCAGTCATTAATCTGTATGAGCTTTTTAAGATATTCTTATCACAAATTCCTCCTGAAGAGGCGTCTGCCCTCCCCCGTCATATGGGTTTTCTCATTTGTAATTAGAGTCTTCTTTATCCTGGTGATAGCAGTTGTTGCGCGTATCTCCGTTATTATTTATTCATGACAATTTGGCAATGCTCCACAATACGCAACACATTCACTTTCATCAAGTCAGGTCTCCTCAGCTTTTTTGCCTAAAAGACTCAAGTCAAGTTGAGTCTCACAGCATTGATTAATTATTGATTAATACATTTTAAATTGGTTAAATTCTTAATGGTGATTAATAGATTAATCATTAACATCTCCCAGCATAGATGCAAAAGTCTGACACAGGGCTGTTCTGATACGGCATCAGCAAGTATGCAATCTGTTACTATGTCATGTACAGTATAAGCCCCAAAATGGGACCCTGCTACACCAACGGTAATGGGCAGCAGAGCAAAGAAACAGCAGATTTACCTTAGCAACTCTTTGAAAAGTCCCTGCCATTGTATCCATCTTACAGTATGCAGAAGGTCCGTGGCAGGAGGAGGAATAATTCACTGTGTCCTTCACAGTAGGGGTTGCCAGAGTCTTAGCGGAGCAATGCTGCAAACCTGACTAAGTTACTGACTGACTGGCTGATCTTCTAGTGAATATAGCGTACATAATCTCTGTTATTGAACTGTGAATACTGATGTTTTAATTTCAATCTTTATTTTCTGATTTGATTTGTCTTAGTGGGGATCCGCAGAAAACCTGGAACAGACTTTTTGAGTTTCTTTTGTGATTATGAACTGGATTGGCCTGAGCTGTTTTGGGTTGTGGGAAAAACAAAATGGACTCTCTACCAAGTGGACGCACTGGTATCGGATCAGTATCAGCCAATACAATAAGTTCAGGTATTGGAATCTATATCAGGAAGGAAAAATGGCTTTGGAACATCCTTAGTTTGACATTATTGTTTTGCAAATGTCAGGAAAACATGCCAGCATTGATAGAAGGAGTTAATAAAGAGGAGATAACTTGAGAGCCATAAAATTAAGATGGATCAGGCAATCGGACACCCAATCCCCATCACAAAATAAAAATGGGGATGATCACATGGTCTTTTGTGAAGTTTCATGCATTTCCCTCCACAAAGTAAATCAATAACTGTTCAGGCATGTCTGTGCGTAATGCAATAACGAGATTATAGATCATAAGGACGCCAGATGTAAACTCAGGGTCAATGAAAAGGTACGATGTTTGATTAATGATACCATCATATGAGGCATTGTAACTCTTACATGTTCATGCTCTAAAGATATTAACATTGGACAGAATCTCTCTCTTCTTCTGTGTCCTGAAGTGCAGGTACTGATATCAGTCAGTCTCATAAAATACGCTTGTCACATATGAAATGGAGAGTAAGGAGTAAAGAGAAAGCCTGATGAGGTCTATCTGACACAAAAGGAGACAGAGTGCAATCACTGATAAAGCCTTAGCTTGTGGCGTCCTTTGATGCCTGACCAGCTCTGCAAAATAACAAATCCCTTCAGTCTCAGGCTGCACACTAAGAGCCTGTCAACTACTTTGTGTGTCTTAGACTCTAATAATAAATTTAAAAGATGGAAGGTTAGGGGATTTTACATTGATAAGCCAAATTATTGAAATTGTGGCAGCAACATTAGTGAGAGCAAGTAATAACACCATATCCCTCCTCAGTTATTTGAAGAACTTTTAATTTATGTTGCCCTCCATACAATAGACAGAAATCACTTAAAAAACTTTTAAATATTGAGAGCCAAATGCACAGTAGTGTCCTGACAAGACAATTTGTCTTCATAATCATTAAACAAAATGTTTCCCCCGCTGCCTCTGACCACAACCAGCCTGCAGATGTATTTACAAAGAGCAACCCCAGACCAAGAGTCACATTGTTGATCAAGAGCCACAGAAATCCTTTAGCATGTTTGCCATCAAGCATGCATTGTATGCTAAGAGGACATGGTGTTGTATGAGGGTGCTACTGCTGTTTTATTAGCTCCCTCAAACTCAATTTCCATTTAATTTGTGAGCTGGCTGCCCGAGTCTGTGCCTGGCAGCTAAAGGTATAAATCTGGCCTTATCTGGCCTCGGCATGCACAGTTCATATCCACACACCCTGTGCCAACAACAGATCTATAATTCATGGCCAGGCACACCCACGTTATTGGCTGCCCATGTATTAGAAAATACAACACAGGAAAAAGAATTCAATGTAGTGTCATCCAAACAGTTCAGGAGGCAAGAGGGTATGTTTTCTCTCCCTAGAGACAAACCATGTGACACAAACTTCTCTGTAGTGCTATTACACATAAAAGACACTGCATCGAACTTTTTGCATTTATATTCTGCAGGGTGGCTTCTTGAGTCGTTATTCCAAGGTGAGGGTTAACATCAGTGTGACCCCACAGGTGAAAGAGTGCTGTGTTTGACAGATAGGGGATTATTCTTCCAATTAGGCTAATTGGATGAGACAGGTCAGGGCACATAAGCTGTTGAATGAAGTCGAATAAACAGAGTGGATGGTGGTAAATTATCTTGAGGAATAGCTCTGGAAGGACGAAATCAGGCCACTATTTCTGAAAATCTATATTGGAAAAAAAAACATTTCTGCTACAATGGTGGCTGGCCTTGTGAGCAGTTGTCTGCTTTTGATGAGTGCTGCTGAAAGCTCTGTCCATGGATCATTATCCAATCATGCTCTCCAGCTCGTCTGTGTCTGTCTCACAGTGCTTGCCTGCCACACTTCAAAACTGCCAACATCAATAGTCTAAAGCACTAACAAAGTTTGAAACTTTGGTCAAAGACCCGACTAGCTCATCAGTTCAGAACACATTCACTTTTTCATTCTTGAGTGAAATGTGAATGTAGGACATCAAAATCCCCCAAATGAGGGAAGATAAAGACTTTGTCAAACAACAAAAAGGACTAAAACTAATATGATAAGGCAACAGGATCCCTGCAGCACATGTTAGCATCCCCTGCAGGAAGTGAGGTAGTGCCAGACAGCGACAGTCAGTGAGGCCGTTTGGATCTGTTATTCACATGTGTCATGAGTGACAGCTGTAAGATGCATTGAGGATGACCTGATCACTCTGACCACATTCAGAGGCGGTCTGGGCCGCATGGAACCACATTGTTTCAGCAGCACAGTGTATACACAGTGTGTTTGGACCACATTGAAGGACTGCCTACTTAACTGACATCCTGTAATAACATCATTTGGTTCATTGTAATGCAAATGACATGTTTGGGCTGTCTGGCCTGCAGTGGATGATTGTGAACACACTCGTGATTACAATATCCCCAGACTTCCTTTAAAAATCGCACAGTTTTGAGAGTTGTAGAGTTAGAAGACACTTTATTAACTTTATAGAATGCTGTCTATGACAAATTCTTAATCATTTAGGCCTTCTTGTAAATTTGACAAATGTTAATACAAAGAAACCATAGTGTTGCGGCACATTGCGTTACCAGTGCAGAGATGAGTGCAGCTGACTTACGTTAGCTAATAACAAATATCAGTGTTTTTACATCAGTGTTTTAATATTTTCATGACTTTACCATATAATAATAAAAAGTATGCTCTATGTGGGAGTCACACTCCCTTTTACACCGCAAATATAAGCTGATTTCAGGCAGTAAACTGTTTCAACTTCCATAATCAATGCTCCTCCTGTTGGATAGATAAGGCATTGCAACTGGTTTCCACACCTGGTGCCTGGGGGCATTACACATTTTATTATATCATCAACGGGGGATCTCTTTATAGCCAAGGATGAGGCTGGGATCCAGCAGGGATGAATCTGTATGGGCCATTTTATTAGCCAGCTGGAAATTATATGTGGCTGTATCTATACATGATGTTATTTCTTTCTTTGTGTGCAAACATTTTTCCTGTTTGCCCCATCATGTTCATGGCTACTGCTGTTGGGCGGCTGGTTAAAAAGAGCAATGCATTTTGTAAACATGTTCATTCACATACAAAGCAGGTAAGTGAAACAGCTATGGTGAATTCTTAATTATTTGTACCTTCTTGTAAATTTTGGTGTTAAAGGCAATTCATCAAGTTATTTCTTCCCTTGTAAGACACATTGTGACATTTGTGATGTGAAGACATAAAAGTAAAATTGTGCATCCTGCTCATAGTTATAAAATCCCAGCACACCACAGAGCGTCTCTTCATATTGAAGAAAGAAATGGACAGTAATGGACATTCAACTGACAAAATAGCCCTAGGATTTATTTGCATATAGCACAGGGAAGTGCAATCTGATCCCAAGTGTTCACTGGAGACGCACTGTAACACCAGGTGTGAACTTGTGTACTTAGAGCTGTCCACAGAACCGCCTGAGTGTCTCATGCTGGGTTTCAGGGCTGTAGCATTTAGACAGGTGGTGCTGGAGGGAATTTGTGTGAATTTTCAACTGGCCACTCCTCGGCAGGTCGTGGGAAATTGAGAGGGGAAATGTAGGGCAGAAGATGAGGATCGAGGGCCAGTCCCTCTGGTGTCCTCTTTAATGAGCATTACTGTGCCAGCGGAGGCTTCATCACAGCAGCACGGCATCATGGTCAGCCCGGCACTGGGATAACTTCAGCCCACCGCGGGCCTACTGTAGCCGGGAACAGACAGTGAGATGAGAGAGACATCAGACACTAGGTAATTAGGACCACTCGAGAAAAGAGGTGGAGGAGGATACCACAGCTAAACACCTCATCCACTCTTATTCTCTCCTTCCCTGATTCCTTGGGGTCATGCTTGTTTTCGCCTTGATATCTCTGTTAATGAATGAGCGCAGCGTCTATTGCCCAGAGGGGACCGATGTTTGTGTCTGAGAAGGGAGGCAGGGAGGGAGGCGGACGGTTATGAAGGGCCACGCAGCGTTTTGTTTGTGTTGTTCTGAAGCAGCTGGAGGCAATGACGGGGAACACAATAACAATTTCCATGCAGTGAATGAATGCATAAGCACCCACTCATCACAAAATCATAGGCATACAAACACAACTGTAAACGAACACCTGCTGTGATGTACAGCATATGAAATCATTCATCATCAATACTATACAGCATGTCATTAAAGTGTTGTCAAGTATGCTTCAAACAACTCGAGAATTTAAATAAGTAAAACCACAAGTGCAGATGAAAGAAAGGCCTTGCTAGACAATATAATTGAATTTTATGCTCTGCAAACTACGAATACATAATCGCTGTGATGAAATAAAAGAAAATATTAAGTGGATCAGGTATCAACCAAACATCACATCCACCTTGAATACATTTTTTTGTTCCATTCCATTCATTTGCAGCGGTAAGATAACACGCATGAAGCTATAATCACAATATTTTTAAATTAATTTTAATTGCTCCCCAGCTCTCTCTTTGAGTGGGACTATGATACTCTGCAACTTAGTCTGTTTGCTTCAGAATGAATGCATTTTAATGTAAAGGTAGTCGTAGACCTTTACTGTGAAACCACATGTGATGACAATGACCATGTCACGTAGAAGCAGCTGGGTAGCAGAAATAAGAGCACAGACTCAAATAAAGACAAGGCAGAGATTCTGGAAATTTATTAGCAAAGTCCATGTACAAATGGCTTATGGACTGGTCGGGTAGGCACAGGTCTCATCCGGAAAAAAAACGTCCAAAAAGTCCGGATCCAATGGGGTGCAGGCCAAAATCCAAAGACCACAAAACAGGCAGAACACATCAAGGCAAAGATTCCAAAAGAACACCTGGGAACGCTACAAAAATGCTGGAATTCTTGACAATAAGAACAAAGATTAAATTGCAACGAAAGAGGGCAAACACAAAGACTAAATACACAGGAAACTAATCAGGGACGGGTAATCAAAAAAGGCGGGAAAAAGACAAATACCACCAGTAAAGTTAAACACGACATGAGGAAAGACTCTCTAAGAGTACATACTGTACGACGGTACTATTTTCTGCACTTTTTGTGAGTGGGTCATTTTGAAACTTTGCATGAACAAAATCTGCATTATTACATGTTTAACAAAGCTTGATAGAGGAGAACGGTCCAGGAAAAAAGGACAGATGTCACATCCTATTCAACATGAACTTTGAGCAGCTGGTGGAGCTTACACAGTTTAGCAGGTTGGATTTGGTTTCAGATTTGGAAAAAAGATGGAGTCCTGCTGAACTATAGTGATTTGATAAGAGATACAAACCTTAACCTCATACATTTGAGTGGCACATAGACACCCGTGTCCCCTAGTCCACTATTTATTCACCAAGCCCTCCATCCAACTGACCAGATGTTCCATGTACCTGCTGAAATATTCACACCTGGTTTCCTCTTGCTTGGAGCCATGCCGTCCCCTCCACAGATGTGTCCTGTCAATCTAGATAAAGAGGAACATGGCCAGCTAATCACCATGCTGCTGTGTTATAGAATGGCACTGCTCAGGGACTTTTCTTTAACAGAAACATTATTTTTATATTTCCCTCCTTTCCAAAAACTCTCTTTACCAGCATTAGAATGTGTCTCCATGAGGTCTGTCCAGTCTGCTTCAAACATGGACAATACCTGAGTATATAATACGGATGGGTCATGATTTTTGTATCGTTGAATAGTCACTCAATTATTTAAAAAAAAAAAAGAAAGAAAGAAAAAAGAAAAAAACCTGAATGGTTTATGTGACTATTGTCTTGTCTTAAAAATATTTTTTCCTTTGCATTTACAATTCAGTCTGGCTCTTTTCTAGGGTTGTGTCTGGATGGAAAGTCTTGATTTCCAAAACTCTCACAAGATTAGTTTCCTCATTGTGCATGTTGTAGAAATGCTGTGGTTAAAATTGGCTTATGTTTAGGGACAGAAAACACTTGGTTAGGGTTTGGGAAAGGTCATGGTCTGAATTAAAATAATCTCTCTTGCAAAATCTCTTGCAAGTCTGGGGCTCACATTTTAACACTATAACACCATTTGAATCATACTTAATACATGAGTTTCTGAGACCTCTACAATACCAATATTATCAATATTTTCATGATAAACCTGTTGTGTGCAATCTGAGACACGTTTTTTGCCCTCTAGTGGATTATCTGTGCACTGCAGGCAGCAGCCAGCCAGTGGGTGCAAAATCCAACATAGCTGCTTTCAGCCTAAAGCTGGGGACACACTAAAGATTTTTGGCCAGATTTTACCCACGAATTGCAGTTGGGGCTAGTCTGCGCCAGTCAGCTGTAGTTGAGGACAGTCGCCATGGCAAGTCAGCGCAGAATCTGTTAGTGTGTGATGTGGTACAGACTGGAATCAGCAAGTGTGTGAGGTGAACAGACTTCAGTCACCGTAATTCGAACATGTTTGAATTTTTTGAGCTGACTCTGGACGCAGTCATGTAGTGTGTGATCCCTCATCTGCTGCAGTCCTTAAATGTGTGATCCCCAGTCTTTAAAAGAATCTGCTGAAGCCAGTCATGTAGTGGTTCTCCAAGTCTTTTCAAAATCTGCAAAGACTGTGAAAATCTTGTAGTGTGTCCCCAGCTTAATGTGTCGCACCATTTTTAGCAGGAAAATCGTTGCTAATTTTGTAAAAGTTACACTAAGAATAAGAGCTATATTGTTACTAACATTTAGACATTAATATTTACTGTATTGAAACAACCTTTAATTACTAAATATTTCACATTTTATTTTTTAGGATAAATTAGAGTGGGAACTGAAAAATGCATGTGTTTTTTTGTTTTTTTTTTTGTATATGCAACCTGGTCTCATTATAATCACTTGGATGTTGCAAAACAATTCATTGGCTGTCATGTCTATTTATGTTATTGCACTAGTATTATGACAAAAGGTCCTATAAATACTTCAATTTTAAAACAAAATAATTTTCTGGCAATTATTTGATGTATCAGGCTTTACAGGGCTGGATACAACCCTGCAAAAGGGCAGTATAGCGTTTGCTATTTGCAGCTCTGTGAGATGGGCTAGATACTCAGGTTGCAGCCTAATAGTGTTAGAAGGTTGTGTATTGTTCACTGCTGCAGAGGAAATAAAGTTCCTGTTATTGAATGGCTTCCTCACCAAAGAGGTTCAGAATGCTAAGGATAGTTAAAAGCTTATAGCCAGGCTGAGTAAGTCTACACTCCCCATACTACAGTTTGGAAAAGATAACACAGGTAAAACTAGCATATCACAAGTCTCTTTTTTGGCAAATGAATTACACTAAAGAATGTAAGGGGGCGGAGGAAGAGTCTGTGATCATAACTGTACAAAAGCATACAAAGAGTGCACTTAATGGACAGTGAAAAGGTGTGAGGGGGCACTGGTGGAGGGAGATAAAGCGACAATGGAAATAATGTTGATTTAGGTGCATACAGTAGGTTTAAGAGGTGCTTATTTATTTACACAATATTATCACGGTTATCGTCAATACCAATATACGTTTATCGCAAAACCCGCATGCACAACGCAGTCATGTGAGAGTGAAACACTCACCCTGTTGCTCTCTGTCTCTCTCTATGTGTCTCTTTGTGTGCAGGGGTTGGGGGTTGATCTTTGAACAATGGTCAAATAGTACCCTTTGAATATCAAATAGTATTTTGCTTGAAATGCCCATCCCTGGTATGTAATAGCATCATAAAATATGTTTATAGGTGTAATGTTTGTGGCAATCATTTGAAATGTGAAAGCTGTTATACTGTTAAGCAGATTGTACTATAAACACTATAGTGTTGGAGTCAAGGGGAAGAGAAGGGGAGGGTTTGAAGAGCACCCGTGGGGACAATAATGTATTGTACAGTATATTATTATACTGTAGCTGGCTAAGCACTGTAAACAGCATGATTAATATTTCATGTTCTAAATGTTGCTTTAATGGATTATTAAACCATAAACAGGCAGGGAAATGAGTGTTTAAACCGACTCATCATGTTAGATTTATTGGCAGGTCAGTCATCTGGAGATGATGGGATCATCTATTATTACATTTCAGACTGGACCCAGGATATCACAGGGTTTCTTCATATCATGAAGAGAAGAAAATGAAATTCGGTGAGCCAAAGAAAAGAAAAAAGCTCAAGGATATATCAGACCAGTTCAGTCCAGGTCTTCTTCTACCATTTGAAACGTTTTGAATGGACAAAAGGATGATGGCTATCTCAGCTCAGACAAAGAAACGGCAGAGAGCTTTTACGGTGTGTTCAGTTCATTGTCCTCTGAAACGGGTCTTCAGGAGCACTCTGGGGAGTGCTTTAAGGGCTTACTTGAACTTTGCCTGATGAGAAATGGCTAACTGAGCACAGACAAATATACACAGCCAAAGACTAAAAGACAGATTCACAGGTGCCCCTTGTGACACCTCCAACCGTATGAGTGGATTTAAAGCTCAAGCAGAGCACTACAGTATGAGCAGGGAGGGAGTGGAACAATGACCATATGTCGAGCTTGGTGCAGCCGCAGGGGGATCGATTGGTGAATATTTCATTAGAGCTTGGGCTAAATTCTTTCCAAATGAAAACATACATATCTCCCTGAAGGTGGGGTTCTACCATATGTGCATGTTTATTAATATAGCAGCCTTGCTCTTTGGATGTAAGTAATTACTTTTTTCCTGATCCCATTACCTGCTGTTACTACAGTGGGTTAATTGTAGCAAACACACAGTAAGTTGTTGAATTTTAAACTGCTGTAAGTTCTTCTGTATTGTCCATTACATACAGTATGTATTACTGCCTTTTTTTTTTGTTGCTACTGCTGTTTGTTATGGAACAGCAGCCAAGTGTAAACCCACCATGATGTCACCCATTTGTGGACTACCCCTTTGAAGCCTTGAGTTTGCCATTATGGCTGTTGCCATCTTGGTTTTTTGGAGCTGGATATGACCATATTTGGACAAGAGCCAGGGAAGATATGCATTGCTACGCCTAAGTGTTGACTGGATCTGAATGAGAGCACAAGGACACGCTTTGGTAGCCATAGACAGCCTAAAGCCTATACATAGTTGCCGCATTGGCATTTGGTTTGGATGTCACTGGTATTGGACAGGGCAAGACAGGTTTGTTAACAAATGCAAATAAAAAGGAGAGCTGCTCTTTTTCTGGATAAAAGGCACTATAATGTTTACATTCTTCAACCTATTTCAATGAGTCATTTTTATATATAAAGGTTCATGATCTACATGGAGGACATAAAAAAAAAAAAAAATTTCAATGCATAACACTATGTGAGCATGCACAAACGTTACAAGCATTCTGCCTTTGTGGGGCGATTTACATTCAGCCAGAGTAGAATAAATGAAAATGGATGGTGAAACACAGCTAAGTTCAAAAAGCTACAATAGCTTTATTAGCTATTGGTGAATTATGTGAAATTTGCATGTTAAGCTTCACGAAAGTTGAATTTAAGACAAAAAAACTGTATGGGATTAAATCACCCCTACCAGTCCACTAATTGCAGCAAGTACCTCTGACTAGATGTTATTATCAAACACATTTTGCTGTTTTAAATGCTGGTACATCTCATTAAAAGATCATGAGCCCTATCTGACACTGCTCTACAGTAAAGTGCAAGTGGAAAGCGCAAGGCACAATAGATTTAATTTATTCAAGGTGTGCCTAAATCCACCTTTGCCTTCTTGCACCAGGGGTGCAGGGGTATCCTGCCCTGCCCCGCCCCTTACGGCTTACTATTCATCTGCGAACATGCAATAAGCAAACCAGAAGGTCAGCTCTCATCACATTTAAGAGGCAGGTGTGCCAGGAGCACATGAGGTTGCGGCATGACGGCGGATTTACTAGGAGGAAACGAAGACAAAAGATTCTCAAGCAAGGAGACTGACGCAGCGCAACGGCTTTGCGCCGGGTGTAAGAAAGGGCCCCATATGTTTAATCCTAGCTGTCTTAACCTGGTTAACAAAAAATAAATAAGAGGCACTAAATGCTACAATGTGCATATGAAATATGTCAATGAAGTGGAAGGTGCTGAGCTGTTGATGACACTGATGTCACAGAGGGATTTATTGCAGATTTGTCATGACACGTTTCTCTCATGTGACAAGGCACAATTAATACTTTCCAGTCTTCATCTCCTGCAACAACTCAAAGAAGTGGAGTAAGAAGAGATGGAAGAAGAGGGGGGTAAGAGGGCAATAAACCCTAATCAAAGCTCTTTATCTTTGCTTTTCCCTTCTCATCTCTCTACCTGTCTCTCCTATCTGTCCTCTGACGTCTCTCTTTCTGAGCCCTTATCTACACATCTGTCTCTCCGCTCTGCAATATCTTCCCTCTTCTTCTTCTGTCATTATCTGCCTGTCTTTGCTTTGTTTCCACCTTGTTTCCACCTTCCACTCTCTTCAAACCGCTATCCTCCCACCCAGTAATGTATTTTTCCGTCTTTCCTGAGTACTACTTCATCTATTCACATTTGGCATTTTGGAATTGGAAAGGAATCGGCTGAACTTTAAAGAATTTCAGCTACTTCACACATAACCTGTAATCATTCACAGTTTACAAATTACTTTGTAGTTTCTACTGGTAACTCATGCCGTGATCAGGAAGAATTATATTACTTTTTTTTCTTTAATCAAGTACAGCAAGTCTTTTTTTTGTATTTCAGTGCTGATAATTCGTATTTGCATTTTAATATAGCACAGGCAATACAGTTTCATTACATTGCTTCAGAAATTGCTCACACTGAATAGAATAATACCTACTTTCTTGCTGCCTTTTCCCTTATAGAGCTTTTCAATATCATTCAGACACATTCAAACGTCTCATTGTGTTCTCATTATTCCAAAGGGTCAATTTAAAGGCGCCTTCATCTATGTGATTTGACTAAAGATCCTCTATATATAGCTTTAACTCCTGTCAGTATGTCATGGCAGGGACGATGGCATATTTGCAGATATAACAGCTGTTGAGCGGGAAGAATATTGGATGTACATTAAGCTAGTTAAGCCTGTAACTATATTTTTAAGCACGTACAGTACGGTGACCTTTCCTCCCTGCCATCTATTTGACATTCATGCTCACTTGAATTATACATTATACATAGCATTCATGCCTTAAAGAAACTGAATAATAATGTGGCATTGTTTCCTTCAAATATAATTTTTACATATATGGTTAATTTTAGGAAATAAAGCCTTTCAAAGTCTTCTCCCTGCTCTGGAATATCTCACTAGCATCTCATTCTCTCTTTCTTTTTTATTTAAAAGTATAGACCCTCCATTGTAACATAAAATCATAAAATCTTCCATTTCCTTAAATTCTGTCCTTCCTCTTACACCTTGATTTTTGCATATCCCCTCATTATGAGCTGGATGTGATGCTCGCCAAGCTTGGATGCTCCACGCTTCACCACCCAAGTTTCCTGCCATAAAGACACCAAAGCCCCACTGCAATTATGAGCAATTTATTAAAAGGATATTGATGTTTATTTGCAGCAGTCATGCCAATACATCAAAGCAGGAACAAGTGAGAAAAGAGAGAATATGTGGTGTCTGAATCATTCACCTTTCATGCATTTTGTGAGTTGTGCTTGAATGATACTGAAGGACAGTGAGGATGCACAGACAGCAGAGAGTTTGTTCTTGAATGGCAGAGTACAAGTTCAGGGCCTTGTGTGCTCAAACATCTGAATCCCTGACTGACTCATAACTAACTTATTGACTGGCTGCCTGAAGGAGTGACATATTCTCATCTAGTGACCCATTATTTATCTCAGTGGCAAAGAATCAGGCTTTTATTATTAAATTTATACTTGCAATTCCCATTTCACCTACCTCAGCAAATCGCCTGGACCCGTTGTATATGGTCCAGAATGCTCCTGCAGGACTGTTGACCAGGTCCAGTAAGAGAACTCACCTCACATCAATCTTATAGTCTTTACATTGGCTTCCCATCAAGTTCAGGATTCATTTTAAAGTTCTTGTTTTCACATATAGAGCCCTGCATGGTCAGTCATCTGAGCGTAGCTCTGATGTGCTTCATTCTTATATCAACAAGAAACTATTTAGGTTCTCTAGCTTACTGTTTGTCCCTTGCACTTGACTGAAAACACAAGGTGATCATGTTTTTGAAGAGGTGGCTCTGACACCTCTGCGCTTCCTACAGCAGCCTAAAAACTATAAGCAGCTTTTTAAAGACATATTTTGTGTGTTCTTACAGTTTGTATGCTTCTTATGTTTATTGCTTGTTTCTTCTTGTTATCTTGATTAATTTAGTTTCCACACCAGTAATTCCATCAGTCATGTCATACTCACCCCTTTGCTGCTCTCAACTGACCTTTCCTAAGCCCCGCCCCTTTTTGGTGTGTGCTCCAGCAACAGTTGGCCAAACTTGGTACCTTGATCAACTTTTGTCTTTTCGTGTTAAAGCAACATATAGGGTCATGTCTTAATGTTTGCAATATGCAAACTAACTGACTTGCTAATGTTAGCAAAACATTAGCCAATTATCTAGCTAATGATTGCTGTAGATTAGCTAGCTAGTTTGCTACTGTTTTGCAAACATTAGCTAATTTAAAATGCAAATATATTTAATTTTTACAGGTCCCCCTGCAACATATTTTAATCACCCCAAAAAATTGGTTTTCTTTTCAACATAGATGAGCCTAGGACATCTAAGGAAACATTAAAGGACAGAGCTGACCAAGGTATGCCTAGCTCAACTGTCATTGGAGCACAGAGCGAAAAGGGGTGGGACTTCAGAACGGTCAATTTCTGTTCAGTCAGTCAGTTCAGTGCTGTTTTCATTCAACAATCGATAGGATCAGTTCACCGTTCCATTTTTCTGATCAGTGTTAAAGGGAAGGTCCATTGGTTTTGGTCAAATTTTGGTCAACGTATGTATGTTTTAGCATCAAAATGCTATTTTCCCAAGACTGAAACTGTTTTCCCATGTGACCTGATGTAGGTTTCTTCATAACACTGGTACATATAAATCCCCCAGTTTGAGGCAGGAGAGGAGACAGACTCAAAGCTGCAACCTTTGTCACCTGTTTTTGCTAAGAGCTAAGTGAGAGTTTCCATTTGAAAAACCTGGAAAAGAAAGCGGATGGAGTTGCCCTTTGAGCTACCTTGAATGAAACTGGCGGTGAAGTATTTGTGATCAAAATCGAAACTTAAGCGCAGCAAAGTGGTGATTAAGGCCTTACGTTGTAGTGCTGATGCTCTTAGAGCTGTGGAAATGTAACATACATTATGTTGAATTGACCACTTGTGCTGTTGTTGTTGGCTTCAGGTAATTCCACCTACCTTAATGTTTTCAACTTTACTTTGTGCTGGCCACGCCTCCAGCTATTATTTGAGACCCTGCCATTATTTAACCATGCCGCCTTTTATATGAGAATTTATGGCATATATTTTTCTATTACTGTGTTACATCCTTTGCAGAAGCCGTCAACTTTAGCATATAAACACACAGAGAAATGCAGAGCTAGTCAAACGGGTCCGTCTCAGAAAAAAAAATCATCTGTTTTGCACATCACAGAGGCTTAAGCTGTTTATTTGTAAGTCAGTTTTCAGAGATAGCAGTGTGTGTGTGCGTATGTGTGTTTGTGTGTGTGTGTGCGTGTTCCTGTTTGCTGACGGGTAAGAGGAAAGCAGTTTTAATCACCACTAACCCTCACACCCTGCTGACAGCGTCAGAGAGGACCAGTCTCACCCCCTTCCTATGATCAGCCTCATCAGCTGTCTGCTTAGTCCTCCATTCATCTCTTTATTATTTATTTACCTCCACTTTGTACATACATATTGCCCCGGGAGCGCACATCCTTTGAGCATTTAAGCAGGGCTCCTGCAAAAGTACCTCAGCGGAGGAACTTTTCCACTGTTTGTGTTTCACATGAAAAAAAAAACAAGTTAGCTTTGAGTTTAACTATGACATGTGCTTCTTTCCATTTGACATATTTTTTTAAAAAAAGGATCGAGAAGCCTCATTAAAAGTAATGTCTGGAGTTGGGTTGATTGATTTTATCTTGACATATCTCCTAAACTAAAAACAGACAGCTCATTTATAAAAAATAATCACACTAATGGGAGGCCAATTAGAGGCACCAAATGACAGCGTATTTGTTCGCGCTAGTATTGATTTTGTATACACCAAATCAAATTAACACAGTCAATAGACAGTCTTGCTCTTGTCTCGTATAGCAACAACAGATCAAGCCAGTCTTCACTGTTTATCTTTTCGAGTTGATCACTTTAATTCGCCCATTCAACCACCAGCGGCAGACTTTTAGATTCATTAGATGAGGTCATACTTTGTAGGCACCAAGGTCACTCTCTATTCTTCTGTTTCTGTCAGGGATCCTCAAAGTCTGCTGTCGGCCATGTCATGTGACACCACCTCTGGGCAGGAAACCAGAGAGTCCCTGCAGACTGCATCAATGCATCAGAGTGACGGCAGGTTTGAGAAGGTTACCTTCTTGTGACAAAATACTATAAAAAGGAAAATCATGGAGCATAGTTGTGAAGCACATATAAACTGTCTTGTTGTTTGTGTTCTATAGCTTCAAGACTGAAATTTGATTGTTGGGTAATTTACTGTAAAGCAATGTTCATAAACCAATTTTCACTTTGTGTTTCTTTGTAATTCAGCAGAAAACTCTTTATACGATCATGTCTTGAATTACATGAGAATATGTTATATATACAATATGTAACTGAGTTCGCTCCCCAGCTCTCTCTGTTTGAGTGGGACTGGTGTGAGGAAGTCTAAGGGAAAGTGAAATTTATAATACATTATACATCCAGGTGTAGAAACATGACCTGCAACCAGAAATAAAATGGGCTAATGGAGTGAAGATAGAAAGGCTTCTGGACAGGGGATTGTTCAGATAATTTGAAGTGGAGATGTATGAGGTACTTATTAATAGTCAGTGCATTATCTACAGAAGATGCCAGCTGACACACCTCAGAGAAGCAGAGAGGAGGACTGGCATGGAGGCTAAACAGTGTGCTACTGTGGACAGGGTCAGCAGCAAATCATATTTTAGCCACTTAAAGAAAGGCCCATCAATATTGATATTGATTTATGTAACAGGTGAAAAGTATTTATGCCCCTTTACACATGTTATGCCTGTGTCCTTTATGCTGGCATGGAAATTATGAAATACACCCACTGGAGGGTGCCACTCAGAACCAAACATCCAATGCTTTTGAAGTAATGAACCTCTTGAAAAAGAGGCAATTGTGTTGTACTGCGGGGTGGTCTGTGTGGCCATTAAATACATCCCGACATGTTGATGAAGAATTGCTTTGACTAACTAACTGACGATGGATGTCAAAACTTCTTTGTTGAGTCATAATCCTGTTTCGCTTGAACCATTTGCTACACTGGTACACTGCCCCACAACTTCCTGTGGCACTGCTCTGTTTCATCCCTCTCCGTAAGCTTTCAGACAATGTGCACAAATAAAAACAAAGTGAATGCAGTACAGACAAAAGGCTCCATCTGTATGTGTATGTGTATATATTTTTTAGCACAAATGAGCCTTAAATATAGCATACACTTAAAGTGATACTGCTTTTTTTTTAAGTCAGGCTTGTTTTAGGTGACTTAAAATATGTTTTGTTGCTGACCCTGTTCACAGCAGTACACAGCTTAGCTTCCATGATGGTACTCCTCTCTGCTTCTCCTAACGAACAGCATGTTAATTGCCACCTACTGTAGGTGATGCACTGACCATCGATAAGCACCTCATACAACCCTGCTTCAAATAATCCCAACTTTCCCTTTAAGGTCAGGATGGTTTTGAGCTGTTGCATTGTGAAAAATCTGGAGGATGTTTCCTTGTCCATAGAAACATCCAAGTGTTACCATTCAAGACATTTACACCAATTTCTCATTATTTTTTGTGTTATGTGCTCTAAAAATATCAGCTAACAAAACACAAAGGCAGATCAAGAACAAGGACATGTATCAAAGCATTACAAAGAAAACAACACCATCACCATAAAGCACAGTAGTGGAATAATAACACTGAACATACATTTCTTTCATCACATTAAGCTACAACTCTTATCTGCCTGCAAGGAAACTGGAACCAGGCAAATTTCACCTCACAATTAGTCTCGCAAGGCCAGACCTTGATTTACCTCTGCCGTGACAACATCTGAGGGGAATCATCTGGAAAATGGCATTGCAGAGCTGTGTTGTGTAAAATACCGAGACACGTAGACAGACTGTTCTGTGGGAGGATTACACAGAGGAAGTCAAAATGAGAAAGGTCAAAATATGAGCGCTTGGGATGTCACAACACTACAAGACAAGAGCCTTTACAACCACTACAGAGGTTGAAGAGCAAGTTGGCTTTGGATCACCAGAGACAATGTACGCCTACAACACATGGACCTCATTTAATTCTAATTGGTAAGTCATGATTAGACAGTGAGAACACACAAGTGTAGGTGCAACATCATCCAAGACCCACGCCGATTTGTTATATTTGGCCACATTATGCAGAAAAACAACCAAAGCAGCAGGTAACAACTTGGATACTAACTCGTGAAAAATATTCATGACGCTTGTCGATGAAGAACAAAGAAAACAAGATTCTTACTGTTTTTTAAAGACATAAATATTACAAGAAAAAAACAACATGAAAAATAACATGCATGACAATCTTCCAAAGCAAGGGAAAGACTAAAACAAACAAACAATGAGTTAATCCCACTGACAAGTATTATCTGTGTAGCCAAAGCCTGAAATTTCTCTGTGCCATAGAGCTCCATTGTTGTCCAAAAACTATTTAAAACACATCAAACACACCGGTGCACTGGCTGACATGTTCTTTCATTATGAGGAACATGGGAACTGTGGTTTATCTTGAATCTGTCACAATCAGCTTTATTAGCAAGTATGTGTACAAAAATACAATGAATTTTACTAATTTCTTCATTGTTCTCATTGTACTTACACCAGAATAAACAAAACAACAAAGAACAAGGACAACAAAGCTGAACTAATAAAGGTGAGAATAGACACGGCAATTATGTATATATGTGACAAAAATAATGTATATAAATATATATATGCGAGCGGGGTAAGTTTGTAATTTTATTTTGTTTTGCACCACCACCACAGTTCTCTCTTTCAACAAGCCGCTCTCAGTCCACTCACCAGTCCACCGCTGTCACCTGCAAACAACACCAGTGGAGAGCCCAATACGCCCTCAACCAACCCCCATCTCATTATACTCACTATGCCTGGATGTGTAGCTCACCTGGGCGGGTTACAACTTGGCCCCTGCTCGGGGAGCCTCTGCTGCTGGATGGTGAGTGGTCGGACCTAGGGGATGAATTGGTACGTGGAGTGCTGCCTGTCCTGTGTGGCAAGTATTTTGTGATAAAGAGTAATTCATTTTCAGACAAAAGTAATTCATTTGAAAAGCTGATTTCATTCTTTTCTTATAATATTTATTACGGTATTAGATTATAGAACATGTAACTTCATATTTGGTTCTATAGTTTATTAGTCGAGTATTGTGTGTATTGATATTGGTCACTGTTTAAACACTGTTTAGACAGCCAACAATACAACAGAACACAGATAACGGACGCAAACCTTTGCCTCTGTGGGTTGATCTTTTAATTCATTGATGTGTTTGTCATGTCTCAAGGCTCCTGTAGGGGGATTGTACTCCTCTTCCTCACTCAGTACACAGATGAGTGAAGGTGAGAGCTGTGTGTGTTTGTCTTCCTTTATCCTTCTCCGTTACTATTCCTCTTTATTTAAGGTAATAAGCATACACCAAGAACTCTGAATTTATAAACACATGTTTGTAAGAGTTTTTGTGTTACTGTGTTACTGTGGTTTTATATGGAGGAAAAATTGCATTTTTATACTGTTTATGAACTGCTGTTGAAAGGGGTTTTGTCTGTCTCAGACGCCTTATAAATTAGCAGGAGGAGACACCGTGGTCAAGCCATTAGTTGTGTTTAAGCACACACACACACTGTTTGTGTTGTAAGGTTTAAGCAGTTCTTTTAACACTGTAAAAACCCAGTCGTTCATTCAACTGTAGAAAAGGTTAAAATTTTGCTATGTATTTCATGTTGTTGCATTGTTGGGTGTTATGTGTTGTTGGTGTGTGGTTGTCTTCCTTCAACCTTCTCCCTTACTATTCCCTTTTATTTAAGGGCACAACACCTGCGGTCCCGGGTTTCCAGCATGCTGCACCACTAGGCCCCTTCTTTCCTTCCTGTTGTCATGGCACGCCCATAAGTGCGCTTGAGGGACAGAACACAGCCTACACCAATTAGTGCCACATGCGCGTCGGGTCCCACCTGCACCACAGGCGGGCATTCCACTACTTCCCCAATCCTGTCATCCCCATTCTCAGACCTCACACCACCATTCAGCTCCTGCTATTCCCTGTGCTCTGGTCTCTTTTATGTCGTCTTCACTTGTTGCTCCACCCCCCCTTAACTGCCTCCACACAGGTGTGCTGTCTCTAGCTGATGACTGTGGCCAAATGAAAACAGAAGCTGCACACATGCTAGAACATAATACATGCAGTGATGAAGCAAAAGCAACCCACTGAAATATAAATGATAATTACATGCAAAAACAATATAAGCAAACACAGGATGTAATGCCTGCAACTAATAACAAGGAAAAATGAAACATAACTGCAATAAAATACACAGTAATCCTATATATAAACTACTGATCTGCAGCTGAAAATAGGCCAAAACAATACACTTTATTTTTCCTGTTTGTAATTTTTTCTCTGAACACATCTGTTTCAGAAAATGTTTTAATCGTTTAAAAAAAGATAAAAGTAGCATATTTATGACCCATTTTAAAATATTTACTTTAATGGGAACAAATGGTGTTGGGGTTGAGAGCCACAGACAAGGTAGGGACATCGGAAAGCACTGAGAGATGGTTCAATGCTGTGGCTTTTGGCCTTTTCATGAGATTTACTGACAGGTAAAATAATAGAATACAGTCAGTCTTATTCAATACGCTTAGTACAGTAAACTCTCAATACATCAGATGCAGGTGTAAACACAATCAAGAAAATGTCAGGTGTGACATTACTTGGAATTCTCAACATGAGGTGCAGTGTTTAATGCTGAAGTAAATAAAACAACCAGTGAATTAAAAGGTTAGAAGTATGTGTTCCATCTCGAAAGGAGGAGGTAGGCATCGTCCACCATTTTCACCACATATTCACTGGCACGTGATGGAAATGCTTTATCTAAATGAAGCATATTGTAGCAGTGCAGAGCAGTAGATCACCCACTGGATCAATACGCAGGGCAGAGGACTCTTTGAATCTGCAACATGCAACAGTTCTTTACAAGTCAATGCATTTGACCATATTGATTGAACTAAGGAAGCGCGGACAGAGCACACAGTTTGCCAATAAGCAGAAAGACACGTGTTATTTTTGATGAAGACAAACAGACCTCCAGACACTAGCACCGCTCTCTTCACGTCTCAGTGGTCAAAGGGACATGGATCCTGGCGATGAGGCTACATGCTTGGGATCACACATAAATAAGCGTAATGACATCACTGTGGTGGTCTATAGAGGGTTAGGGCAACATAAGCGAGACCCTCTGATAGTTCCAATCAAACAGCATGCAGTTTTGATTGATGGTGTGTAGCACGCATGTCATTTTTCCTGGCCTTGGGTCTGGCTAATGCACAAGCAAGTTACACTTCAAATGAGCTCCTCTGGTTATCTGAAGGGATTTAGATTTTGCTGTTAAATCAATCAAAGAGTTAATCAAACCAGTGTCTCTTAGAGTCACCAAGTGCCTACAAAAGGAAATGTTTTTTTCAGAATGTTGATACTGAACATATTTGCAAAATGTTTACTGACAGTGTATAATGCATGATTCATGTTTTAAGGTTATATGGTAAAAGAAATAGTTTGACAGCTTGGGAAATGCACTTATTCTCTTTCTTGCTGGGAGTTAGAAGACAATATCAATACCACTCTAATATACTACATACTAATACATACTGTTACAACAGACAGCAGCTTGTTATGTCAGTTTAGCATAGTTTAGCTTAAAAACTGGAAATGTGTGGAAACAGGTAGCCTCCATCCACAGGTAACAAAAAGCAAATATGCAAAAAAAATCATATTGCAGTTATTTCGACAGATATTGCAATTGACCCTTCCTAAGTCCCGGCCTTTTTGGAACCTTGGTCAACTTTTTCCTTTCCTGTTCTTCAGTATGCTTTGTGCTCGGCTCATCTTTGATTAGAAGAAAACCTGGAGGACCTGTAAAAGCGACATATCACACATCTTAAATTAGCTAATGTTTGCAAAATGCTGTCAAACTAGCTAGCTAATTATCGATGGAGATTAGCAAGCTGGTTAGCTAGCATTTGTTAAAATTAATTATCCGAAGTAACAGGCAATGATTAATGTAGATTAGCTAGCTAGTTAGCTAGAGCTTTACTACAGAGCAAAGCACTAATAACTAGCTAAACTGATGATTTATGTTGATTTGATATGATTGCTTATGGTTTTCACAGGGAGACTACCAGATTACTCTTTGGCCAGGACCAGTGACTAGCTGTGAGGTTGCCAGGCAGATTCTTTGTGCTACACTAAGCAAAATGGCTGTTGGCTGTAGCCTAATATTTACCAGACTGATCTGAGAGAAGTATTTAACTCTTGGGAAGAATGGCAATTAAAAACATTTCACAAAATCTAAAACTATTCCTTTGAGGGCATACTATGCAGTATTTTACCTGAAAAAAATAACCTAATGACTTATATAAACATAATCCCTTGGAATCATCACTTATGAGCAAGCAGAAGTGTGTGATGGTGGCTGTGTCTGCAGAGGCCCTGCCATCTGCTTGCATTTCCTTATTTCTTATATTTTGCTATTGCTTGCTTTGCTTTGTAGTCCCCAGCAAATACAGAGTGCAGGTTTGGAGTTTGGGAAAAATGTAGCAACCAATGGTTACATTGCATTCTCCATCTCTCTCCTCTGCTCTCTGTCTGTGAGAGCTGCAGAAAGGGTTTTACACACATATACACACCCAGGCAGAACAGACTGAGGATTGCTTCAGCTTTATTCATACAAAATACAGCGTAGTGCAGAGGTGTGGGCGTGTTTATTTGTGCTTTAGAATGTAATCACTGTGAAACAATCAGTGCTTGCTCTTTTAATTCACTCTCTACGTCTCTCACCTTCTCTCTCATTTGTTGAGCCAGGGAGGAAATGTTGTGTTTACAAATATCTTCTGCATGTCACTGCATCTTCTACATTTAAAGTTAGGGAAAATTTCGGTCAAACAATAAAAAGTCAACAGTGACATAATATGAAACTTGCACTTTCTCAATATTTAACCAAAACCACCATTTTGCCCAAGTAAAGCGCCTCAGTAGCCAAAACATAACCAAGCCCTGAGCCCCAGCCTCTGCTGACTGTCTTTTTTAAAAATACTTTTGGGGCTTTTTATGCCTTTATTGCTGAAGATATACATGGGGGAGAGAGTGTAGCAAGGGGCCGCAGGCTGGAATCAACCCCACGGACTCAGGCTCAGAACATCCGATTAGCTCAACCTATAAGGACTTAGCTCAGGAGTGGAAGGTGGCCAGTTCAAGTCCAACACGGACCACAGTACAGTGTGGACCAATAACCCGTAGAGGTGCCAGTTCACCTCCTGAGCCCTGCTGAGGTGCCCTCTAGCTAGGCCCTGCACCCCTAACTCTGCTCCGGGTGCTACTGTATGTGGCAGCCCCATCACTTTATCACCTCTCCCACTAACTGCATGCCTACTGTGTATTTCAGGACTATGTGAATTATTAACAATGGACTGAAAAAACTGAAATTCCTCCTAGGCGGATTAATAAAGTATGTCTTCTTCTTCCACATGGGGCAGACACTCAACCAACTGACTACTAGGGTGCCCCACATGTAGCACTTCTTGAACTGGGAAAAACATTGGCAGTTATCCTAATCAAGGCTAGCATTTAATTTCCTTTAAAACATATTTTATTCAGAATGATTTATGTGGTATAAGGTAAATTATGGGAGATAGAGTTGCAATAAGCAATGTAACAAGATCTTAATTATATTAAAATTTAAAACAGGACACATGAAATATTTAATTTCTGGTTGGAACATACAGTAAATACACTCAACAAACGTTTCAATATGTATTTCTCATGTAATCACAGTGTTTGTGTTGTGTAATTCAAAATGTCATTGATGAACAAAGACCATGATCAGCAGTTGTAACAGCGGCATTGTGAAAGTCGTATGCATCACACAGACTGACTCTCTTGATAGAATCCTACACGGCTGACGAATAATCTCCTTCAGTGCTGTTTACAGAAGCCTAACAAGTGTTAAATTTGTACCACTAATCGGGGAAACTGTGAAACCACGGCATTGTGTGCACTGCAGTAATCCATTACGGAATTCCATCATTGTTATTCAGCTCCAATCTCATTACGTCTATTCAACATTTAAGTACGTCGAAGATGAAGACTGGCACTGCCATACAATCGAAAAGCATTTCAAACACGTAACACATTGGTGGGAAAAAGTAACACTGCATTTCATTTTTAAGCTTCCTTCTTCCATCACACAGTGGCATCTCTCTGATGTATGAATAATACAGTAATAAGAGACATAGTCGGGGCGTTTCATATTCATATCAACTTGAACAATGTATGTAAGCACCTTTGGATTTCATGCATCTAAAATTACACCTTCCCAAGGTTTTTTTCCTCTCCCATAGCCAATGAAATTCATTCACTGAATGTTTCATCATGTCTCTGCCAAAGATGTTATTGAGAAATTACAGTGCAGGCAATGAGTCAGGAAGCACTGTGACAGTGGCCCAAGTGGAATCCAGGGGAGATGTATTATTATGATATTTTCTTGGAGGAATCTGGAATTGAATTCTGATTCAGTGGAATATGATTTTAAAGTGAGGTTATGCTATCCCCTGATAGATGATACACAGGCAACAGTCACGCTACACAGAGCATCGCAATAGATACACTGAGTACAGAGCTGGCCATGCACAACACCGGCGGGCTGCATACAGATGAGCTCTGAAGGAATGGGATCACTGGGGCATAAACACAACAACAAAGGATGTAATGGAGGGTTTACCACCCGAACTCTGTTAATCCACTTTGTTATCTGTGAAATATAAGTTTCCCAACATTTTCAAAGGGCCAGAAATGTTTATAGAAGGAATTTACTGCATGCATTACAAAATCTGGCTGATAGAACTTGATGAAAAGTCTGAATTAGGGCTGCACCTGAATCCAAATCTGTTATTTGGGAAAGCACAAATTATGCAACAGAAACAGACAAGTCTTCTGTCTGAAGTTGCTCATTATTATTTGGAAAAAGTCAGCTCCATGATTACCTTGGCATAGTTAAAAAAAGTTGCATCTACCTTAATCGGTCACTGATTTAATGTACCAAGATTATTCCCTTCAACTGAAAGATATTTTTATATGTTTTATATCTTTACTGGAAATATTTCTATTTCCAATGCAAAACAGAGTCTTTCAATTTAGAGAGCATCTTTTTCAGTTTCTCATTTTTCAGTTCATAAAATTTACTTTAGCTAAAAATAAAGATAGATCTAGATGAAAAGGAGGATGTGGAAATATATTTCATAATTAATTATATGCCAATATTAAGTCATTTCGATACTTTGCAGGGACAGCAATTACATTGCCAATAAATGTTGCTTTAGAAAATAAAACATTTGACCACAGGACGTCTGGTATAAACCACGCTCATTTCAAATCTTCTATCAGATGACAAGTACAGAGACAGATGATTTTTATCGGTTGAACCGATACAGATACAAATACTGATGTGCACCTCTACTCTGAATTAATATAGTTCTGAAAACACAATATGGAAAGTGTTTGGCTGTTATTAAAGGCTAAAATTTACTATTCACATGCATGAAATACAGATACATTAATGGATTTTGTATGTAATATCTCACTTTTATGTCTCACATTTGTAAGTGTTTACTTTTTAGAGAACATCTTGATCTCGCTATAAAAGGCACAAAGAAAAAGGTCAGTGTGACCTGAGCAGCCATTGTGGCAGAGCAGGATTGCTCTGTAAGAGCTGGAAATGGAAGTTGGAATGATTTTTCCTTCAAAATAAAAGCGAAAAAATGTCACTTTTTTAAAGAGAAAGGCAGAAGAATACAAAACCACAAAAAATTGTGCGAGAATACTTTGTAAAGATTCTCATGTGAAACTGGAGCTGTACAATCATTACAAACATATTGTATTGTGGTGGATGGATTTCTAAATGGAAGAGTGCAGTTCGGGCAGGTAATTTTAGGGATAAAAAATATGTCTGGTTACCACGTTGGATCCATTCTGTGTTCATGGTTGCACCATGGGATCACATTAGTTCTCCTGGGGCAGATTCACTCTGATAAATGACTCCACAGGGATGAGATAGCAGTGAATGACTCCTTGTGTCCCTTTTCTTTGTACAAAACACACACCTTATCTGATCTAATCTTTTTGTTTGGTTCTATATTCCTTTATAAAAACCAGTGTACTTTATCCATGTTCTTCAAAATTGCAGTGTATTGTTAGCAAGCTACTGTAATGATAAATCACATGCAGTAAAGTAAGCAGAAGCAGCTCTATGTTCATAATAATGGGGTCACTGCATCAGCAGAGGTGCAGGTTACAGAGGCCTAAGAATAGTGGTTGATGGAGGATTTCATCAGGTGAAAGGTGCTATTTATGGCACACCTGTACAGTACATCATGACCAGTGATTCACTTGGTGGTGAATGATAGGAGAGCTGCAGGTGATGAATCTGTGCTCTGTATCCTGGGAGGTCATCCACATGACATCAAGAGCGATTAGGGGCCTTGTCCCCAATCTATCAGGGGACAATCGGTGTATTTCATCATCACATCTACACCCCTTTTTCCTTCCTCCTTCCCCCATGGGAAACCGAAAGCATGGCCATTTAAGTGTGTGGTCATGGACAAGGTCACAGCTCAACTGTACGTATGTAGCTACACTTTTTGTGTGTGTGTGCGTGTTTTACCTGCAGATGTATACACCACAAAGACAAAAGGGAGACAAGGAGCAGCCCAGCCATCTCTCTGCCCCAAGGAGTCATCCATCAGGACGGGATCTGACCCTGGAGGACGGATGTGGTCCTGTGGTGCACGCACTCACCCTGGATGGATCCAAGGCTCTGGTGCTGTGCTCAGGGAGCTGGAGGAGCGGTTGAACTCATTAGGCATACAGTAAGGCTGACAGGTGTGGGACTCAGGGGAGCCTGTCCTTTAGTCTTTAACAGGCATCAGTCTTTGTGACTGCCTTTGTGTCTTGTGCTCCCTCTGACTCTTTGCGTAACTGTGCTAAGGCTGGGAATTGCTCCTCAATATCAAGGTATCGACCAGAATAACCCAGTACTATGTATTAACTAAACTTCACCAGTCAAACAATACCTGCATTTGATCCTTTTTGTATTCACATCTAGACAAAAAATACTATATGACTTTACTTGCAGCCATCACCACAAAGAATATAATGAAATGCAGCAGCTTCAACCCACAAAGTCTGTGGTGTGGTGAAGTCGAGCACAGTGTATTTGACAGTTGGCAGTTAAGCATGCCGAGATGTCACTAAAACACTCAGAAGTATGGCTATACTACACACCTGTAGTGACTAATGAAAATAAACGTGTACAATATGGAAGGATTATTTCAGGAATGCTTCCATTCACATGATTGGTATTGAATAAAGTTGAGAAAAAAAGGTATCAAAGTACTCTATAATAACAATAATAATAACTTTAAAAGTTATTTAAAAGTGATCAGTAAAATCTTAGAATCTATTCTACAGTGAACAGGGAGCCAGTGGAGAGATGCCAGGATTGGGGTTATGTGATGTTGTGTGTTAAAACCAGTGAGAAGCCTCGCTGCTGCATTTTGAACTAGTTGGCGACAGTAAAAAGATTTTTGGTTAATGCTAGAAAGGAGGGACTTACAGTCTTAGTCTAGTCTTGAGAAGATGAATGCGTTGACTTTTTCCAGGTCAGAATGTGGGAGCATGGGTTTAATTTTGGAAATGGTTCTTAAATGGAGGAAGCGGAGCTGAACAACTTTATTGATGTGTGGTTGGAAGCTTAGTTCTGAATCAAAAATTACTCCCAAGTTTTCAGGCAGTGGATTTGATGTTAGCAGACAGGGGACCACGGGCTATTTTCTATGAGACTGATGGAATTTGGTGAGCAATATAATTTCTGGTTTTGAGTTATTGAGCTGGAGAAAGTTTTGTGCCATCCAACAGTTTATATCACTGAGACAGTCTAAAACAGCGCTAGGGTCATCAGTCTCAGGGAGAGGTATATCTGTGTGTCATCCACGTAGCAATGAAATGCGACATTGTAACACTGGATGATTTTGCCGAGTGGACGCATATAAATAGAGAATAAAATTTTTAAAGGATGTATAATTGCCTATGATGACCCTCATAGGTTCTTTCTAAAAGGTAAAAATATTGTTATCAGTATCACTTTAATGGTGCTGGTATCATAATTTTTAAATTTTCTAAGAAAATTTGTTGTGCAAGTGAAACTTTTAGGGCACAATTATACATGAGACCCTTTGGAAGAGGAGAAATCTCAAGGCAGCTTGTAGCTTTCTTGGGGAGATGTTGAAAGTTGGACATGTTGAAAGTAAGCTTAACACAAATCATGACTTGTATGTGGCTAGTTATCTATTAGTACTGTTTAAATTAATCAAAACAACTTCCCTGAAATCTCAAGTACCGCACTAATTTGCCTCAAGGCCTGCTGTTTTTGGTTCAAATAATGGCAAATACAATTACCAAAGTAATATGGCTTCAGGTATCCAGCAACAGTCACTAGTTTGTCTCCCATGTTATTTCAAGGATCTGTATTTTGTCATAGCCACCACAGCCATCTCTCAGTTAATTCAACTGTACAACGGGAAAACACACAAATGATGCTGGGGAATTTTTCTGCTCTGAATTGAAGTTTTTTCAACTCAAGGCATTCAGAAACATTTCTGCAAGAACATGAGGCAGCAAGTGAATATTAGCAGCATGAAAAACACCCACTGCCTGTTGAAAACAATGGGGATACACCTTTTATTGCAAAAACTGCAGTCTGTCTAACTGGGGCCTTAGAAGGCACTGTAAATGTAATGAGAATTCTGATCCCACAATAAGTCACGAAATTAAAAAGATTGTGCAGAGGCCCATTGATTTTCCAAGGAACATGTTGGATCCTACAAACCTCCTACACCTCTTGATGCAAACACTAATGTATGCATGTCAATACACACCCATATGGCAAAACACTGTCTCATACATAATCTCACATAAGCCTACCTTTCAACTGTGTGGAGATAATTCAAGTTCAAGGCAAGGGCAGCAAAGTTATTAACTTATACATCCAGACTTTTCCCCCTGCTTCTTACCATTTTCAAATCGTCAAGATACACGTCAAGATGTAAACAAGCAGTGCAGGAGTTGCATGTTCAAGGATCTACAGTATGAAGGCAAGATAAAAAGAAAAAAAAATCAAATTGCTTTTGCAGCTCACCATATGAGAGAATAGAATAACAACAGCCACTGCATATTATGCAGCACAAATTACTGGGGAGAAAAAACAATGTGACCCCATTATTAACTCCATTTTAGGTAATCAAATATTGATTACAAGAGTTATCACAAATTGTTTTGACTGGAATAAGTTAGTAGGGTTGACATAAAACTAATTGGGAGCAAATAACTTCTTGGCCACAGTGTGCCTTGTAAAATATAAACAATTTTTGCAATTCCCCTGATAACAATAGAGCACACTATGGCATAAACATAACAAAAAGATGAGTTTTCTTAAACTTAACAAACAAAAACAACAACAACAACAACAAAAAAATCAAATAATGACACTGCCAAGAAAGTATCTGAACCCTTCTGAAAACTTGATTTAGTCAATAGTCTCTTTTATCAGTTATACGAAAAATGGTACATAAATATCAACATAAAGCAATAAGCTGCTGTGCAGAGGCTGATTTACATGCTAAATATACAGAGAGACTTGGTCACACCATAAAGAGGCACAGCAAAATTCATCAGCATGACTTTATGTGTGGCTCTAAAAGCTTGCTGACGTACTTCTCATAGTCTCAAACTACTGTTGCTGGTAAGCTAACCCCTAACCCTAGTGTGCAGTATTGACATCGGTGTTGGTCTCGATACTGGTCTCAGAACACTTTCTAAAGATCTCGTTCATCTCGTAATCGACTGGATTTTTACTTGTCTTGTCTCAGTCTTGAATCTGTGTTTCTGTCTCTCAGTACCTAAAGACTAGTCTGACTCATTGAATCTATTTATGGTCTGATAAAAAAACTGAATATGGCATTTTCTTGACTTACATATTTCAGTTGATAACATTCTATTACTGTGACTGGATGTAAAATTTCCTGCATTTATAACTGTGCTCATTTCTAAATTTTAAATTTGTATTACTGTTAGAAGCTGTCACCCCTTCCTGGCCCCCGGCACACGTCCTCCATGAAAGTAAATGCAGGAGACAAGAGAAGAAGCTGTGGCTGTCTGGGAGGAGATATCAGCCAAATCAGATCTGGTTACCTAAACCGCAAAGAGTTCATCTGCAAAACGAGTCCAAAGGAAAACACACAGCACTATGTAAATTCTGCAATGCAACACTGAGACAGCTGCGACTACATCAAACTTTTGTCAGCACTTAAAAAGGAAGCATAAAGAAAAATAAGGAAAGTATAAATGATGCTAGCAAAGGTAGCTAGCTAGCATTATGTTTTTGCTTTTTATAAACAATGAAGAGACAGGCCACATGAAACTAGCTTGATGCATCAACATTAGCTAGTGTCAGCTCTGATATAAATGTTTCATGCTGTAATACCGCTCCCTCACTTGGGTGAGAGAGCTAGAGATGTGATAGCACTTGGTTGACTGGGCCTCACCCTGCACTGGTCTGTTCTCTGTCTCAAGATGCTATGGTCTTGGTCATGATTTGGTCTCAGTTTTGGTGGTCCTGACTATAACACTGACTAACTCACTAGCCTGCCAGGCTAGCACTTATCAGTTAAAATAGCTTTGCACGCTTCTTTTTTATTTTCTCCTGGAATTTTGCTCACTGGATTTTACACCATTTTATTCAGTCAAGAGTTATTGAGCGGGGAAACAAAATATTCTCTGAGCTGGTGAGCTTGCTGACTGTCATTTGGCAAGCCGGTTACAGTAGCTCAGCCCCTAATATGGCAATAAGTTAACAGCTCGTTCAAAGAACTGATTTGTACCATTGACTTGAGTCTTGTCTGCAAACCATTTCTCTTTTGTGGAACAGTTATATTAGAACAGAGGAGGTTAAATAAAAATTAACAGTGCATCACAGCTAAAGCTACAATAGTTTTCTCCATTTGGGCTCTCTGGCTCTCTGTCAGCAGCATTTAAGATGGGCTGCTCTTGGTCAACACACTTTGAAATTCACTAAAGTTAAACTGCAAAAAATTTACTTCCCCCCTGAGAGAGAACCCACTGATTGTGGCGATTCCATTGACTTTAGCTGACTTTGTCTGAATGGTGGTTTGACATTTTTAAGACGCATTTTTTCTTTTTGCACTATATTGTTCCAAAGTAGACCAACAAACCACAGTTTTCTAAGTTGTTAATCAATAAACCCTGCCTATTGCATTGAACACAAGACACCAATAGATTGTTTTGTGGATTAAATCCCAATGGCTTTTGTTTTTTTCTTTCTTTTTCATGAGAAACACTCTTCAGGTTGTAAACAGCATTAGCTGACCACTCTGTTTTTCTTTCCTCCTTCCCTCCCTCACAGAGGATCTACAAGCACAGCTCATGGCTATTGAAATGGTTGACCAGCAGAGAAAAAACTCTGATCCACAAAGAACATCAACAGGCTCCACATTTTGTGTGTGCTATGTCTCTCTCCTTTTGTTCCTCACTGTTCTTTCTCTCACTCTTATTCTCCTGTAACACAACTGAACACTGTTCTGCCTGTGTTTCTCTCACTGCACGAATCCCTCCACCTTTCTCTCTCTCACACACACACACACACACACACACTCTTTCTCCATCCTTGGCTTCACAGTATCCATCCCTGAGGGCCGATCGATAGACTGCAACAGCCTTTCAATGAAATCTCCCCTGTGCAACTGGAGAAAAGAAACGTCGTTCAATCGAACGATAACTCTTTCCCTCGGTTCCTTTTGATCGCTTTCTCTCCCACTTTCTATATATACAATCTGCCTTACGCTGTGTTTTGTGCTCAGTGTGAGGAGGATGATAGGGAGGCGGTATAGGCAGGAGTCAGAGGCCGTGGCTGGAGGCTTGTTTGATGATCAGTGGGGACGGATACTAAGGGACCATCACGCCACAGGCATCGTAAATTACCTCTGAGTAATGCAAAGGAGATAAAGCAGACAGCGGGGGGGGGGGGGGGGGGGGGGGTGAGATCAGATAGGCACATTCAGTCTTGTGGCCAATGTGGAAAAATCGCAGAGAGAAGCGATAACTGTCAAATAAAACATGACCCGGTCAATATCACAAGATTTCATGACCCAGCCTCAGACCCGGCACAGCTACAACTTGTGTGTGCATGTGTCTGTATGTGCATGTGCACGTGTGTGCCTACACCGTTGACGAGTACAGCTGATGAACAGGTTGGTGATAAAAATTTGTAGGTGTGAGTTATTACTGCAAATGTCAGCATGTTTATTCCCAGAAATTCATAGTCAACATCCCGCTAAACTCCCATTGGGACCCATGAGCAAAACAGCAGCTCATAAAATCAGCTTTAATTTTGCGTAAGTGGGCAGCTGTGATATCCGACTGAAACATATGTACTGTCCACAGAAGGCCCGGTGCAACCCTGATTTGTCAATCACGCCTAATTGTGATGAATCAGCGAAGGAAGAGGCTAAACTATTTGTTGATCAAGTTGGAGCCACTTGTTTTTTTTCTCACATGCTGTTAGTATCACTGATGAATCGAGGGTGAAGGTAACACTTGTGAATCTATGCCTCTTCTTTTTGCCTCCCCTGTGTGTGTGTTTGTGCGTATCTATGAGAGAGATAAACAGTCAGACTGAAAATATGTGCATTAATAAAACTATAATATATACAACACATTGCTAGTGCAGTGTCGCTTTCTGCACAATAGACTTTCTTGTCTTCACTATTATTAATAATTCATGTTGAGGTCAGGACCAGTGACAGGAGCCCTGTGGCCACTGTTGAGATTCCAATTTGAGAATTTAAAATTATACATTTCAATTAATTAGAAAAATGTTCTATAACAGAACACATTTCAAACCACAAAATCCTGGAGAACTACAGCTCTAAACAATAATAGTCAGTTTGTTTGTTATATACCAACGTTTTGTCATTTCCCTCAGCATCTCACACAGATACACAGGGGTTCTCAAAGTGCAGCCCGCAGACCAATGGTGGCCCTCAGAAACCAGAAACATCTTATGCAGCCCCCAAATGTGACATGAAATGCATGCATTAGTACTAAGATTAAATCGAAAGCAATTGGACTTGTTTAAAAGTCTTATTGAAGACGTTTCGCTTCTCATCCAAGAAGCTTCATCACTTCATGCCAGTCAGACTAGTCAGAGCTAGTCTAACTAAATGGTGGGAACCCCAGGTATTTAACCTCTGTGGATGTGTTCAAATTCATGAGTGCTCCAATCAGATCAGTTGCTTTCGATTTAATCTTTTCCTGAGATTACAATGACCTGGACGAATGAGAACATTCACGGACATGCATTAGTACATTCTAATCAAAACTATATTTCCCCTGTTATATTTTCAGTAGTCTAAATTGGCCACTGTGTAAAACTGCGCCCTCCCAAACAAGCATCTGTCAGTTTAGGAATGACAACCTGTCGAAAGCTAGAGGTTGCAGTGATTATATAGTGGTGCCTCACGAGTGTTGCAGGGATTATATTCCACTATCAGTGTTAGTGCTGTTATCTAAAGTTATTAAAATTTCGGACAGCAGCTTGCCAGTTTAATGTGGAAGTGAGATGGAAAAACTACTATAGAAAAAATACTGTATGGTTGATGAGAAAGTGTTAAGGAAAAATTAATCAGCTTTTACTTTGTCTGCCAGGGAACAGAAAAAGTGATCTGTCTTATCAGCAAACAGGTGAATTTGGTTCTCAAGGAATTTAATGTTAACTGCTATTTTGATAACAAGTACAAAATCTACAACAAGTTTGTGGGTTTTCCTGTGCAGCCTCAGTCACATGCTGGCTCCCTGAATTGGCAATCAGTCATCAAAACTTTGAAAACTCCAGGTTTAGCACCTGTATGAGATGCACTGGGCTTCAAAGTAACTTCAGTGTAAGCCTATCCACATCGGGTGACGTAGTATAAATAAGGTAAAGGTCAACTTTTTTGTGATCATGCAGTCATAGAGTACAATTATACAGTACATTAGTCAGGGTGCTGACTGGAGAGTTGATTTAGCATATGTTTTTGTGATGGTGGGAAAAACCAGAAGAACCCCATGCAGGCACAGGGAGAACATGGAAGCTCTACTGAACTGAACTTTGAACTGGGTTTCAAACCCTCGACCTTCTTTCTGTGAAGCGAAAGTGCTAACCACTACACCACTGTGCAGCCAGAGGGTGAGAAAGTCTGTGTATGGAGGTTGGGTGGACTGATGGGTCAAATAAACACAGGACTTTCACCCAGGAGGACTTTGGTTTGCATCCAGTGTGAAACCAAAAGTCAACCATATGCCATCTTAAGTTTTAAGTTAATTAACATTATAAGCATCATTTGACTTACACAATGTAGCACACTTAATTTAGCCCAAACCATGATATTTTCCAAAACATAACCAATGAATTTTGCTGCATAAATCTATAGAATAAGTTTCTGTGCCTAAATCTAATAAAACTGCCACTGCTACACAACATTAACCACATGTGAAAAGGGCTTTCTGGCAGCGTGACACAGTCTCGATATTTGACAACCTAAGATTAGAACAGGCTGTAATAACATCAGGTTTAATACATTGAGCTGATGCACTGACTCAGATGATGCTGAGGACTCTATTTTCTTTCTCAGGGGTGAACAGTGGGCCTATGGACTTTCCAACTGGCATTGCTGTTAGCAGCACACAGGTGTTTTTCCACTTGTGCAAACTTGGAATTTGGGAGATCTATTAAGAACTGGGTGGACAGGCACTGTAGGGGATGTTTCAGTAACAATAACAATTCAGTAGCCATATAGTGCAATTTTGGTGTCAAGAATCAACAGGATTCACACTAATGCGTTTGGCAGACTGCCAGGGGCACAGTTTGGGGTGGAAAACCCTGAATGATTCAGGGGGCCCAGAGCTTGACAGCGGCCCGTAACATGCCTGGGATTATAGCTAGTTATAGTGTCAGAGCTGCTGTTGAGTTGTTGTCAGGGAGCCCCCCCCCAAAAGGCCCAGGCATGATATGCTATTTTTGTGTCTTTCTTAAGACCAATGTACTGCACTCAAATTCAATTCATACATGCATACAATTCATTTTGAGGCTTTTCTTTTACATCAAGATGTATTGAAATGCCCTCAGCTCTGCAGCAGCTGCTTGGTAAATGGAAGCGACCACATGGCAGGTTATATAAAGCTTTCACAAACACAATGTGACAGGTGTTTTAAATCAACAACAGTGACCACTGACCAGCTCTGTTAACTGCCTCTCCTTTAGCAATGCACATGTGGCAGAGGAGAGGACAAAGTCTGTCTGCATCAAAGTTTTTAAAGCCAACAAGACAAACAACATTTTTCATTCACTCGATTTGAGGTTTAAGTGTTCAACATAAAATCCCATCTATGCTTCTCTGCCTTTCGGGAATCATATATTATCTCCTTCCCTAGGTGGCATTTCCATTACATCTCTGTCTATAAATCTGAAAGAGCTAACATTATGTTTGTGTCTGGCTACTGAAGATTTAACATCATTATTTCTAATTGCAATTTTATGTTCACTTATTCTGATCTTTAACTCCCTGTTGCTTTTACTATAATATCCATTTCAATTAAAAGAAAACACATATTCTGCTTCACATGTAATGGTGCCATTAGGACAAATCCTTTCTGTGGGATGGATGAGAGCAATAGCCTGATTTTATCACTGCACTGGAATTCATACAGATGTGACATGGCCTATAATTAAGTCCTAAAGACCTAAACTCAGCAGGAAGAGTGTTAATGGTGGTCTTTACACCCCACCATATTTCTTTATCCTTTAAAGGTGAATTTGTTTGAATCTCTAAATATGCAACCAAGACAGTCTGAACCTGAAATAGTACGACAGTTTTTATTACATTTCATCTTCTGGATGTTCCACAGATAGTATTTACTTTATGTTATGTTACTTTCATGTTTCCCTATTCAAATAACTGTCATTCAAGCCTTAATACTTTTGTTAAATGCTATTTCAGCAGAATTATCCTGCATGTCGAAGGCTCCATACACAGACTGATCCTTTTCAAAAGCTTATCAACTCTCTGTGGATGACAAGTTGTCCAACCTGGCTTTGATGTTCTTCAAATCCCTCCAGATAAAAATAATATACTGTACATTTCAACATCAGTCACTATGATGTAAATACCTGTCAGTAAGCAACTTGACACACAGAGTGAAGAGTGCAAATAAAGTGATAGGCTCTAAGTGGGAAATTGTCAGGGAGGTCTATGCCTCACAGAGAGCCTAAGATAGATCTAAATTCAATTTCAAGTATTACTATTAATTTTATTTTCATATTCTCAAAATATTTGCCATGAAAAGATTCTAGTTCAGTTATCTTTCTAACACCACTGAAAATTGTATTGGAAAAATGAAGCACAGAAAAAAACAAACAAACAAATATCTATGTCAAACCCCATCAGGATCTTGCTTTGGCTAGTTACTAAGTAAAAATCACATCAGGAAGGTCTGTGATTGGTCAACCCTCAATATTTTTGTGGAGGGCCTTGACCAGACTGTATGATAAATAGTGAATAGAGCCCCTGAGTCTGAAGAGTGAAGCCACTGTGGAAGTGCCCTAAAACTGCATTCTTTCTAAAGGCCAGCAGGGGGTGACTCCACTGATTTCAAGAAGACGTCTGATTGTATGTACTCTTATGGCAAAATGACACCACTTCTCACTTGATTTAAACAGTTTTCTAGTGAGTTTATGGTCTCAATTGTTTCAAGTCTCCTTCAATACAAAATGCTGTTCATTTTGCAAATGATGGTTCCATTTAGAGTAAAATGAATGACAAAGCAGGGCGTGCTAATGGGCGGGGCTAATGTGTGATTGCTAAATCTCAGTGAGTTTGTCCGGTTGCAACATACAGGGCTCACAAAACTGAGGTCAAACTGTCAAACAAGGCAGTGCTGATCAAATATAAATAAAGATTCTGGTATGCCCATGTTAAATGTTTACAACATATTTTCGTGTACTGTTTAGCTGTAATATTGGAAACCTTGTGAACAGACAGGACACCATTTTCTCCTGCTGAATGGATGAGCCAAAACCAAGCAAGGCACTACTTCTTACTTCACCCACCAGCCCCATGCTGTCGTTGCAAGCTTGCAGCTATCAAGAACTCACACCTTTTGGCACTTTTTATAAGTAGTAAATCCGCTGATATTATTGTCACTGTCTCTGATACCACCATTTTTTCCCAAATGTTGGACTTGGTCTTTAATGATGTATTTTGTAGCCAAGCAGCTACCCTATATTACTGTCAGATCAGTGACATGACTTAAATCCCATTATTTTGAAAAAAAAAAAAAAAAAAAAAATCTAGCAGCTGATTAGGCTTGATAATATAAGCCGATTTAAAAATACTTCAAAATCATTTCCATTTCTCATTTTTCCAGAGGAAAAAAAAAACCATATTCTTATTTTCCCCTGCTGCCTATCTGCACTTAGTTAATTTTAGCCTGTGTCCATACCTGTGAATTTGTAAAAATACACATATATTTTACCCATTACACATCTTTTTTGCAGGTTACCCAGTGGGTACTTGGAGGTGCTGGACTCTAACCTATAATGGCAATCTCGCAGCCTCAGAACAGTAGTCTACAAACCAATGCAATCTCCTTCTCCCTATACCTTAAATGTAAGCAGCTGTATATTCATCTGCACCACTTGAACACAACAGTATTAGTTTCCTCTGGAGAGAGGCTTTTGAAGCAGATCCACTCCAGGTTGTTTTTTCCCTCATGATATTGCTTCAGTCCTGTTTAAAGAGTGCAATTCTTAAACGGAAGAAAAACAAGTGATTTGATTGGTCATGACTAATGCCAGCTTCCAATATACAGTAGCTACTTGTTTACAGTAATATCAGCCAGTCTCTAACCACAATGCAGGTATGTGCCCATAGCCGCTAAAATGGAACCAACCAAATAAAAAACAGAAATTAGTTGCTACTGACATGCTGCGATCCAGTTTGATTCACAAAAATCAACACGGTTTTATCCCTGTTTGTATCAGATAAAGTATGGATGTGCTTTACATGCACTGCATCCTGCAAGCAGTCCAGGGCCATGAGCTGTATTCAGTGAGATGTAATTAAGTTTTGTAATTTTTGGCTTTGTTTACCAAGTCCATATTTTATTTAATGAACTATTGTTTTATTTATTTATTTTTTTTCTAGTTTCCTAATCTGTGATTTTGTACTGCACCTCTCCTGCTTCCATACAAACTACAACTCAGGCACGCTCATGCCAGGTCACAGCCCAATTACCAAGTGTGAACTCTACTTCGTCTGCTGCAGAGACCAGATAGACAAGTCAGTAGGAGTCAGGAAGCTTTGCTTGGCCTTAAGGGGCTCTCATAATGCATGAGCAGGACTCTCAGAGCCCGATCAGCAGAACGATGACATTGATGCTCAGGCTTGCCATCCGTGCTACCCCGGCTCCTCCTGCATTATTACATGTCCAGATACCATCTTTAATTCTACTTCCTTTAAACAAGGTTGATGTGAGGGTCATTAAACCTCCATTCATGACGTTAATTACCTGATAAGGCTTGCTGAGGTAAGATGGACAGAAAGGCTTTCAGCAGAGACAGTCTGAGCAAACCAGCTGATTTTCTCTATACGCTGAGCAGCTGTACCCATTATTCTCCAGCCTGATCCCATGTATCACCATCCCATATACGAAAAATGCCAAGAGAGGTCCATTAAGTTAGTGTATCTGAGTCTCCAGAGCAAGACTCATGAATTAAAGTTAGGCAGCAGGTTCATGTTTGCGTACAGCACTTTTTAAAATTTTCTTGGCTGTAATAAAATAAGGCCCCAAGATGTTCATAAGCCCTGCAATTAGAGCATTTTAGACATAAGTATCAGTTATGCATTAAAGCAAGGAACTCACTGATGTTATGTTTAAATTAAAGTCAAGAGCATAAAGGGAGCATTGCATTTATTACATAGATATATGATATGCGTGTTGAAAAATACTTTTATTAATAATTAATTAGAAAATGTTTCACTCAGTCTTGAGAACTGGGACAAAACCATGTTGAGGGGCTTTTAATTGATAGCAAAAATATTTAGTGAATTTGTCAAAAAATAGAAAGTTTACCAGTGCTTGAGCAGTATTCCCACCTTTTTAAAACCAAACAGAAAGTGAGAGAGGGGTCCTTATGTCTGATTAAATCATGTTTTTGTACAATTCTGAGTTAACAGATATCTGGGATGCAACTTTAAAGGGCCAACATTTTCATTCTCAAAAATATATTTTAAAACAAAAATTATTATAATAGCACATTTTCATAGGTTATCAGTAGGTATTGTTAGTTTTAGATTTTTCAATGCTTTTAACACATTTTGAGTTGTTTGAAGTTGTACATGCTTGTAAATTATATTATTCATATTATCGTAAATTACATATTTCATATAAATCCTTGCAGAGTACATTTTCACCAAAAAAATTAGAAAAAGAGTTATTAAAGAATTATTAAAAAAAAAAAGACATCTGCTTAACAGTTGACCCATGTGGAGTCTATAACTACAATTGAGACAATTTGGAATTCACCTTGTGCGTAAGAAATGTTTGGTTTGCATTAGTAGTATGTCAAATAATGAAAAACACAAATTAGGCCCTATAATTTGCCAGAGCACAAGAGAGTCTCTTTAGATTTGTTGTTTCATTGGACCTACTGTCCAAAACCCAAAGACATTAGAGTTGACATGACAAAAACAGCAAAAGAGGAGGAAAGCTTCTATCAATGAGTAATGCAAGGCGACACTGGTTTACAGCACCTTTCAACAACAAGGTCATACAATGTGCTCAACATACGGCATAAAAGACATTGAGACAAGATATAAAAGAAAAACAAGGCAATATAAAAAGACACAAATAGATTTAATGAACTAAAGAAAAATAGAAGATAAAAGTCAGCAAACAATAGAAAAACACAGAATAAAAAATGAAAGTGCAGCTACTGTTCAGTGCAAGATATGTACAAATAGTCCTAAATTTAATTAATAAGAAACTGGCATACAGAAAAGTGGTAACGCCTGGTTTAAATGGACTAAATGACCTGAGTTTGAGCTGATTATTTTTTGAAGGGAGTTTATTCCCAGCAAACTGTGCATAAAAACTGGGGGCCCTATTTAGATGATCTATAGCACACAGGTCTAAGGTGTATTGCGCAAGTGCATTTAGGGTGTATTCAACTCCACTTTGCTATTTAAACGGCACATAATCTGGTCACAGAGTAAGGTGCCAAGGGGTTGCTTTTAGCCTCTTAATCATA